>CM060990.1:361837697-364337697 GCA_030765065.1 Deroplatys truncata
CCAAGAGGCGCTGACAAAAACTAATGCAAAGTATCCTTAATTGAAGTAGATTTTCAACCGTTTAATATCCCAAAAGGAACTATAAGCAAAAGCATAAACGATATTTTTGTAGGTAAAGTACCACGCAGAATCATAATAGCTTTTGCTACAAATAAAGCATTTAGCGGTGCAGTCGATGAAAACCCATACAACTTGAATCACTTTAACATGAATTTTTGTCAGTTATTCATTAATGGACAACCAAAACCTTTATAACCTCAGACTCCTGATTTCGAAGGAAGAAAGTATTTACGATGCTATCAGACATTAAAAGATGGTTTAGGCATTCTTTGCGATGATCGAGGACATTCCATTCCTCTAGATAGCTATGGGGAAAGGTATACTATATTAGTTTTTGATTTAACAGCAGATATGAGCGCTAACGGACCATATATTTCAGGTGTACAGCACGGAAATGTTTCCATAAATGTAGCCTTTGAAACGCTTTAACTGAACCGGTAACTATGCTTGTTAGCTCAGAATATCAAAAACTTCTAGAAATAGACGTGAATAGGTCTATATACATATCATAATGAATACTAATCAAATAAATGCATTTTTATTCAATAATCCGCACACTCGCCCATACTTTATTGGAGTATTTGCACGTGATCAAATACCTAAAGGACAGATACATAAGCTTCACATTGCAATGGTAATGAATACTGACCCTAGCAACAAACCAGGTCAACATTGGATATGTCTCTTTATATCTAAATGTGGTGTAGGAGAATATTTTGATAGTTTCGGACATGCTCCTCTTTATTCAAATATTTTAAATTGTTTACAATATCAATGTGGCAAAAACTGGAAATATAATAGACGACGATTACAAAGTTCTTATAGCTCAACTTATGGACATTACGTCATTGCATACCTTCTTCATCGATGTTGTAACTTTCCAAAAAATGAGTTTTTTTTCAAAGTTTAAAATTAAATATTTTAAATATAACGACAATGTAATCACTAATATTGTATGCTCTTCTCAAACACCCTGCAAAACAAAAAAGAAAACATACCAAATATGTAGACCAATAAAAGGTGAGTAAAGTGTATCATTACGTTCATTTTCTTTACGTTGCTGATTATAGAAACATGTCAACGGGTGCAGGGTTTATATATTTTAATTTTTTAATTGATAATGAGCGCGAATACGTGGTTAAAGAACTTAGCATAAGTGGCTCAAATCAGGAGGTTCAGACGTGGACATTTTTACCTCCTTATGATCGTCGTACATTAAACGAAATGATTAAATCTACAAATGAGAAAATTACTGCAAAGGTACACGGGTTAAAATGGGAGGACGGAGATGTAAAATACGATTTACTCCCGATAATCTTAAACAAGTGCGTGGACAGATTCACTGCAGTGTTTGCAAAAGGTGAAGAAATAGTTAAATGTCTTCGAGCATTAACCGGACGTACTATAATAAATATGGATGAAATTGAAGATTATCAGGAATCGTTTGCTACATTTACCGCAAATCCTTGCATGCATGCTTGTCATAAAATACCTGTTCTTGATTGTTCTCAAAGAAATGCCATAAATATACCCATGTGGTACTCTCACGTTGTCAATAGACGTAACGTTTACCCATGCGATCCAAAACCAAACAAATCGCGTCTCCCCTGCGATTTGAGCCACGATCCAATAAATTTTGAATCTACCATTTACGACGTGTATATTAATGGTTTGTTTTAGAAACTCAGTGCTCAGACGACGTCGGAAGCAGATACAGGGGGACCAAAACAAGTGCTAAAAGATGTAAGTGTTGTCGTATCCATGTCAAACTGGCCTAGTGGTTAAGGCGTTGTACTTAAGATACGGTTCTCTTTAATGAGAGCGTGGGTTCGATCTCCACCTCTGACGCTTTTTTTATTTTCAGGTCTACAGATATTAAAAAAATGAAGTTGGACGATGATGAAGGTGATATTAAATCTACATCTAAGCCTGGATAATCGCTAATTGGGCATCCAAAGTAATATTTATTTTCTTGATCATGACCAGAAAAAATTCTTATGTATAGGATTTTCACCAGAATTTCCATATGAGTTACGTGTAATTATTTCCAAATCTGGTGAACATCGCGGCATATTGTTATACGATTTAAATGACTGGAAACCTTTAATTCATTGCATAAACTGTGTGGATACTAGTTCCAAAAAAGAAAACTTTAAATGGAAGTGCAATTTAACAGAAGAATTACATTTAGACTTGAAATACGTGTTTGGTACACAAAATATAATTCTAAAGGAATATCAAGGAGATGAACAAATATCGCTATCGTTAATTGAAGAGGAATGGACAGATCTGTCTAAACTTTATCCTATTGTAAACGATATATTCTATCATAAAGTGAAAGAATCTAAAGAAGTAAAAAATCTTATAATGGCGTACTGTAATTACATGAATGACGCAGCAAAATCGTCAGAAGGTATGAACAACATGTCTTACTCACGCTTCACAGAATACATGACATGCGCCACACCCAGAAACTATCACGAAATACGTTTCTTTCTTCACAAACATCTAACTACGTGTACTGATAGGCATGATGAAACAAGTGACGAAACTAGTCACGTGTACTAAAAACGTGATGTGATCATATAAAAAGCTATGTAAAAACATGTATTGCACAGTCATTCCTAGACAAGAATGGATACCGCAGAGAGAGAAATGCTTCAAAATCTGAACGAGATTGGCAAAGAGTCGAAACCTCTAACTGTGTCGGAGTTGATACAAGGTCATAAATATTTAATCGAGGAGGCTCGATCTGTGGTCACTAAATATGGAAGAAGAACGATACTAAAATATCCGGAAGAGATTTATTTCTACCAGCTAAATTTAACGAAATTCCAGAAGTATTTTTAAACAAAAAAGAGTACTACATGATTTATAGTGGAGGGGATAGCTACACGTTCACCAAGTACGACAACAACCACACATTCACCAAATAGAAAAAGAAGTAGTATCATGTGATTTATAAAAAAGATGTCTACGCATATATAAAGGTAAGCAATCAATGAAAATTACTATTATAACCATGGATACCGATACTTTATTGTTAACATATATGTCTTTAACATTTTTTATATTTATCTGTAGCATGTTTTGTATTTATAAATTCCACAAACTTACATGCGAGTGCGCTTCTTGCAGCTCATGCATAGGAGGCCTTATAAATAATCAGGTATATTTTTATATTGTTCACTTGTCATAATGTCTGTCACGTCAGAACCTATCTATTTGGGAAACAATGTTTTAACAAGAACAACAATTAATCACGGATTTCTTGTTAACACCAACGGCACTTTTCAGAATCTAGAAACATTTACAATTTTATCAACTACTATCACACAAATTGGAAAAAGTAAAATAGTTGAAATCAAAGTGGGAAAACACTTTGGATACGACAAAACAAAAAGAACAGATGTATTTAATGTATATTTTTCATTTTTTAGACTGGATCCGCAGGCAGAGGAAGCTGGAGTAAAGGTGAAAGCGTTGACAAAGGATGATACCTATACCTATTGTGTGGATCAGCTGGTAACACGACGAGGAAATCGCAGCGTTGTAAAATTACAAGACGCAGAGAGTAAGCACGAGTTAGTGGGAGTCTTATTCCTTCCAAAAATCGATCAACAAATACACGAAAACTTTCACCACCTAGGATATTACATCGAAACTATAGAACTAGAAGAAGAAACAGATAGACACAGTTACATTCAAAAACTTTTAAGTGATTCAGCCGATACGCCAGCATCAGAAGAAGAACAAGGAAGAGACGTGTGCGGTATATATAGTTCATGGTGTTCAACTAGAATTAAACTTACCTACTTATATCGAAATTAATGAGCAACAACCTCGCTAACTTTTTTATATTTGTAGATATCTTTTTTATTTGCTATTTTATAATACGTTTTTAGTATTGTTATTACTAACAATTTATAAAAAATATATTTTGTTATTAGTAAAACTAATTATATAATATAACAAATTTATCATTGTTATTAAAAAGTTAATATACATGTAAACAAAAAGCAGACATCTTCTTTCTCATTTATTATTTCTAAAAAAAGTAAATGATATTATACACTTATTATTATTACTAAAAATGTATAAATGGTTATTATTACTAAAATTAGTTATATAAAAAAATGTTATTATTCTTATTAAATATAAATTAACTTACCATATACAAAATACATTTTATTATTGTTATTTTAAAAAAGATCATATACATGTAACAATAAATAAATAAAAAAAAAGCCCCTTGGCGAGGTAGGTCTCTGCAACAGGTTACTGACTCAGTTCAAGGTCAAGGGAATTCCCTTTTCTTAGAAACAAATGAGTCATGCGTTTCAAGGACAGGGAATACCTCTGCCTTGGTGCCAATAAACTGTTGGTGGTGTCTACCTCCCAAGGGGCATATACTACTAAGGTTGCTTGTGACAACATAATGACTAGTCTTACAAAACAGGAAATATGTAGAATTAAAAGTTTTTCTCTCTGACAGACATAAAAATGTAAGCTATCTGTTAGAAACTCAGTAATCAGGAGTTCAACATGAATAAATTTGATGTATGGTATTTGTCTAAAAGTCTAATGAAAAAATTAAAACCTAAGAAAAAAAAATACTGAGAGCTGATGGAATGGAAATCCAGTATAAATAACCATTTATGGTGCGCTGCACAAAACTGTTATGAGAAGAGTACGTTTTAATTGAAAAATTCTTGTCTATTTTTCATTTATAAATGTGGAGGGAGGGAGGGAGCGCAGTGGATTATATTATCTATAGCTCAAATATGTTGTTGTTGTTCACCAGTGGCATTGGGGATTAATTTATCTGCATCATTTTCCCTCTGGCTTCCCAATATAAAGTCTGTAAGTTATCACTTTTAAGGCCTTTGCATTTGGCGAGATGCGTTTGTTCAGGATGACATCATCTTCACAGAGAGTGTACTTGGGTGTAGGTAGCCATCCTATCTTGTAGAGATGTTCTGCGAGGCAATCGTGGCCAGTTGCCATCCTAAATAAGGCCACTGCAGTCTTCCTTGGCATTTTTTGTATATCAACTCTATCTTTAATATTCTTATAATCTTTATCTTTTAGTTTATCTTGTTCATCAAGTCTCTGCTGTCTTTTGAAATGTTGTTTAATGTTATTTATTTGTTTATTTATTTCTATTTGTCCTACAGGTTTTATTTGTTGTATTGCACCTTTCTTTGCTAATTGATCCGCATGTTCATTGCCCAAAAGTCCGACATGAGTTGGGATCCATTGTAGAGTGACATGATTTCTAGTTTCAACTGCTTTAATTAGGCTTCTTATTTCTTTAATATTTCTTGTTTTATTATTGTAATTTACTATTCCATCTATGGCTGATTTTGAGTCTGATAAGATGACTATTTTTCGTTTTATGTATGGTCTATATAAAATGTTCTGTAATGCTGCTTTTATAGCTATTAATTCTCCATCATAGTGGTTTGATGTTTCATCTAATTTTAGATACTGTGCAAAATGTTTACAGTATACTCCTGCACCAGCATTTTTTTTATTGATGAGGGATCCATCTGTATATATTCGGAGCCATTCTTTTTCTGGGTATCTTTCATTTTCCGTAGCTATTGCTATGGCTCTGATTTCATCTGGTATATTGTTTTGTTTGTGTATTGTATAGATCAGGTCATTCTGATATTGTATATCAATGTATTCTATTGGACTCGTTACCTCTGTTGCAATTATATTTGCTGTAATTTTATTCTTGTAGTTTAAGTTATTAATATATTGATATTGTAATGAAAAGAAGCTAGAAACAGTGATGTGTATTGAATTTATTTAAAGGTGAGTCGGAATTGTAACACTAACATCACTTAAGTTTACTCACTTAACATGTTTCGGGAAACCGTTGTTCCCATCCTCAGAAGGTTATCTCGACTGGCCCGTGTTGTTGGTGTTTCCGTTTTTTGGACTGGATACTGTGGTGGCATCTTGTGGTGGAGAAATGTACTTCCAGAGAGGATTTGGTGGCGGCAAATCAAAATTCATTAGATGTGTGTTGTGTTTTAGAATGGTGATCTTCTCCCATGCATCTAATTCGGCTGCAAATTTGGCTGGTTTGACTAATGTAATATTGGGTTTGATGTTGTGATTAGTGATCCAAAAATGGTGTGAAACTGCAGATTTGTCCATTTGTTTGTATTTAATACATCTCATGTGCTCCTTTAGCCTAGTTTCTAGGTTTCTTTTTGTCTTACCTATGTATACTTTATTGCAATCTGAACAATTAATTTTATAGATTCCAGCTTTTTTGTCTTGTGGAATGGGGTCTTTTAACTTGTTACAAAGTAATTTCTCTATGTTAAATTTGTTCTGTGGAGCTAGGCTGATGTTATGTTTCATGAAAATCTTCTTAAATTTGTGAAAAGTTCCTGGGTGGTATGTGAATTTCTTGAACTTTAGCTCTTTATCTTGCTGGCTGAGATTTGTTGTGTTTCTGATGTGCATCTGTCGTTTGAATTTTGCAATTTTTTTGTCAATAGTTGTTTTGTTGTACCCATTATGTATTGCTGTGTCTACTATATGCTGGTATTCTAACTGGTATTCTTTTTTATTTAAGGGGGTATATACCAGTCTATGTGTTAGGCTGTTTAGTACTGCATGTTTGTGTGTGGTTGGATTGAAACTCTTATTTTTTATGTAATTAGTAGAGTGTGTTGGCTTCCTGTATATGCCAAAAGTTAGGTTCTTTTGTTCTCTGATGATTTTTAGGTCTAAAAATGGTAGCATGCCTTCTTTTTCTATTTCTATAGTGAATTTTATTGATTGGTTCTGTAGGTTTAGTGAGGCTAAGGAGTCTTGTATGAATCTGTTAGGGACAACAGCGAAGATGTCGTCAACATATCTGTGCCAAACTTTAAACATGTATGGAAAGGAAGTTGTTATGTGTGTTTCTAAGTAGCTCATAAATAAATCTGCCAAGAAGGGTGAAAGTGGGTTGCCCATGGTTAGACCAGTTGGTTGTTGATGGAACTTCTTATTGAAACTAAAACAATTTTGTGCAATGCATAAATTGGTAAGTTGTATGAGGTCTTCTATTTCTTCTTCAAGTAGGTTAGTCTGCTGTAGCCATTTCTTTAATTGACGCAGGAGTTGATCTGTAGGAACACTTGGAAATAGTGCAGTGACATCAAAGGAAACTAATCTGTCTTCTGGTTCGAGTTCCAGGGATTTTATCTTCTGTATTAAATCTTCTGAATTCATTATGTTTTTGCTATTGAATTTTGGTAGTGAAGAGAATCTCTGTACTAACCATTTTGCCAGTTTGTAGGTAGGAGAATCAATATTGCTGACGATTGGTCTCATCTTATTACCCGGTTTGTGTATTTTAGGTAGAGCATACATTCTTGGTAAAGTGGGGTGATCTGGTTTTAATCTAGATTTATCAGTGTCTGTTATAGTTTTGCTTTCCTGGATGGTTTGATTGAATGCTTTTAAATGTAATTTTAATGGGTCTTCTTGAATTTGTATGTAATTTTCTTGTTGCAGCATATTTTCTACTCTGGCAATATAATCATCTTTTTGCAGTACAACTAGTTTATTTCCCTTGTCAGCTTTTGTATATACTACTGGTTTTGATTTTAATGTTTTGATCACATGTTTGGTTGGGAAATTGTTATGTTTATCTGCTTGTATTTCTTGGAGAACCATTTCACATTCTTTTTTTATAGTGGTTTTACTATTTTCATTTAGGTTGTAAGTAGCAATCTCAATGTCTGCGACTATTTCATCGGTTGTTTTTGTGTAGCCAACACAAGTTTTTAGGCCAAGGTTTAATACCGATAATTCTGCTTTGGTAAAAGTTACATTTGAAAGATTAATTACGTCTGGGTATGACGTCGTTTTTTCATTTTTTAGGTTAGGTTTATATGAATGTTGCTTCCGGCGTAGTATGTCTAGTTTTTTCTTTAATTTCAGCGTTTTTGTTTTCATCCTGTAGCTAAGAATAGTGAGGAATTTTGATTGCATGTTTTGCCAAAGTGGGTAGCCGAGTGTGTCCGTTAATTTAAGGTGAAGAGCATATAATTCCAGTTCCAATTTTTGTAATTTTGCGTAGTGGTTGTTTCTCTCAATTATTATTACTTTTTTATCGGCTGATGTTTGGTGTTTGCTGTTTTTGTCATATTTTACAATTCTCCTTACAAACTTTGGTGTGACTTTGTTTTGTATGCATAGGTTTAAAAAACGGATGTCCGCAAATGTGTTTTTTCTCTTTTCTTCAATTTTTTGGTATCTTTTGATGTCACTTTTTATTCCACTGAAATCTGTATTGAAATTTAGGGTTTCTAATCTTACCTTGTTTTCTGCCATGACTTGTATCTTTTTCAACGTGGTGGCCAATTATAACTTTTGCTTCTTGAGACTTGTTGGTCTTAAATTACGTTGATATTGTAATGAAAAGAAGCTAGAAACAGTGATGTGTATTGAATTTATTTAAAGGTGAGTCGGAATTGTAACACTAACATCACTTAAGTTTACTCACTTAACATGTTTCGGGAAACCGTTGTTCCCATCCTCAGAAGGTTATCTCGACTGGCCCGTGTTGTTGGTGTTTCCGTTTTTTGGACTGGATACTGTGGTGGCATCTTGTTGTGGAGAAATGTACTTCCAGAGAGGATTTGGTGGCGGCAAATTTAATTTTAATGAATTTTGATTTGCCGCCACCAAATCCTCTCTGGAAGTACATTTCTCCACCACAAGATGCCACCACAGTATCCAGTCCAAAAAACGGAAACACCAACAACACGGGCCAGTCGAGATAACCTTCTGAGGATGGGAACAACGGTTTCCCGAAACATGTTAAGTGAGTAAACTTAAGTGATGTTAGTGTTACAATTCCGACTCACCTTTAAATAAATTCAATACACATCACTGTTTCTAGCTTCTTTTCATTACAATATCAACGTAATTTAAGACCAACAAGTCTCAAGAAGCAAAAGTTATAATTGGCCACCACGTTGAAAAAGATACAAGTCATGGCAGAAAACAAGGTAAGATTAGAAACCCTAAATTTCAATACAGATTTCAGTGGAATAAAAAGTGACATCAAAAGATACCAAAAAATTGAAGAAAAGAGAAAAAACACATTTGCGGACATCCGTTTTTTAAACCTATGCATACAAAACAAAGTCACACCAAAGTTTGTAAGGAGAATTGTAAAATATGACAAAAACAGCAAACACCAAACATCAGCCGATAAAAAAGTAATAATAATTGAGAGAAACAACCACTACGCAAAATTACAAAAATTGGAACTGGAATTATATGCTCTTCACCTTAAATTAACGGACACACTCGGCTACCCACTTTGGCAAAACATGCAATCAAAATTCCTCACTATTCTTAGCTACAGGATGAAAACAAAAACGCTGAAATTAAAGAAAAAACTAGACATACTACGCCGGAAGCAACATTCATATAAACCTAACCTAAAAAATGAAAAAACGACGTCATACCCAGACGTAATTAATCTTTCAAATGTAACTTTCACCAAAGCAGAATTATCGGTATTAAACCTTGGCCTAAAAACTTGTGTTGGCTACACAAAAACAACCGATGAAATAGTCGCAGACATTGAGATTGCTACTTACAACCTAAATGAAAATAGTAAAACCACTATAAAAAAAGAATGTGAAATGGTTCTCCAAGAAATACAAGCAGATAAACATAACAATTTCCCAACCAAACATGTGATCAAAACATTAAAATCAAAACCAGTAGTATATACAAAAGCTGACAAGGGAAATAAACTAGTTGTACTGCAAAAAGATGATTATATTGCCAGAGTAGAAAATATGCTGCAACAAGAAAATTACATACAAATTCAAGAAGACCCATTAAAATTACATTTAAAAGCATTCAATCAAACCATCCAGGAAAGCAAAACTATAACAGACACTGATAAATCTAGATTAAAACCAGATCACCCCACTTTACCAAGAATGTATGCTCTACCTAAAATACACAAACCGGGTAATAAGATGAGACCAATCGTCAGCAATATTGATTCTCCTACCTACAAACTGGCAAAATGGTTAGTACAGAGATTCTCTTCACTACCAAAATTCAATAGCAAAAACATAATGAATTCAGAAGATTTAATACAGAAGATAAAATCCCTGGAACTCGAACCAGAAGACAGATTAGTTTCCTTTGATGTCACTGCACTATTTCCAAGTGTTCCTACAGATCAACTCCTGCGTCAATTAAAGAAATGGCTACAGCAGACTAACCTACTTGAAGAAGAAATAGAAGACCTCATACAACTTACCAATTTATGCATTGCACAAAATTGTTTTAGTTTCAATAAGAAGTTCTATCAACAACCAACTGGTCTAACCATGGGCAACCCACTTTCACCCTTCTTGGCAGATTTATTTATGAGCTACTTAGAAACACACATAACAACTTCCTTTCCATACATGTTTAAAGTTTGGCACAGATATGTTGACGACATCTTCGCTGTTGTCCCTAACAGATTCATACAAGACTCCTTAGCCTCACTAAACCTACAGAACCAATCAATAAAATTCACTATAGAAATAGAAAAAGAAGGCATGCTACCATTTTTAGACCTAAAAATCATCAGAGAACAAAAGAACCTAACTTTTGGCATATACAGGAAGCCAACACACTCTACTAATTACATAAAAAATAAGAGTTTCAATCCAACCACACACAAACATGCAGTACTAAACAGCCTAACACATAGACTGGTATATACCCCCTTAAATAAAAAAGAATACCAGTTAGAATACCAGCATATAGTAGACACAGCAATACATAATGGGTACAACAAAACAACTATTGACAAAAAAATTGCAAAATTCAAACGACAGATGCACATCAGAAACACAACAAATCTCAGCCAGCAAGATAAAGAGCTAAAGTTCAAGAAATTCACATACCACCCAGGAACTTTTCACAAATTTAAGAAGATTTTCATGAAACATAACATCAGCCTAGCTCCACAGAACAAATTTAACATAGAGAAATTACTTTGTAACAAGTTAAAAGACCCCATTCCACAAGACAAAAAAGCTGGAATCTATAAAATTAATTGTTCAGATTGCAATAAAGTATACATAGGTAAGACAAAAAGAAACCTAGAAACTAGGCTAAAGGAGCACATGAGATGTATTAAATACAAACAAATGGACAAATCTGCAGTTTCACACCATTTTTGGATCACTAATCACAACATCAAACCCAATATTACATTAGTCAAACCAGCCAAATTTGCAGCCGAATTAGATGCATGGGAGAAGATCACCATTCTAAAACACAACACACATCTAATGAATTTTGATTTGCCGCCACCAAATCCTCTCTGGAAGTACATTTCTCCACCACAAGATGCCACCACAGTATCCAGTCCAAAAAACGGAAACACCAACAACACGGGCCAGTCGAGATAACCTTCTGAGGATGGGAACAACGGTTTCCCGAAACATGTTAAGTGAGTAAACTTAAGTGATGTTAGTGTTACAATTCCGACTCACCTTTAAATAAATTATTAATATATGTTCTGAAGCTTATTTGAGTTTTTAAATTACTTATAGTATCTGCTGTGTGGTACCACTTGTATCTGTTTCTATTGACTTGCAGTTTTTGTGCTAGAGTAATTGCTTTCAACTCATGTTCCAATTCTATAGCCATGTTTTTTGTGAAGCTTTGTAGTACTGTGATTGGTGTTGGTTTTACAGATCCTGTTATTATTCTTAGTGAATTATTTTGTGAAATTTCTAGTTTACTTTTAAGTCTCTTGTTTGCTGTTGCTAGTAGTTCTCCTCCATACAATAGGTTAGGTTTTATGTATGTTTTGTATGTATTATTAAGGAGGTCCATGTTTCCACCCCATTTTATTCCTGCTAAATGTTTTAAAATGTTGTTCTTTTTCTTTATTTTATTCATTACATTGTTTACATGTTCTTTCATTGATAGTTTTTTTATCTAATTCTATACCTAGATAGGTTGTTGTAGTTGCTTCTTGTAGTTTTTTGTTGTTGATTTGCAGGCATATACTTTCTGTTTTATGCTGCATTGTGAATAGTTGATATTGAGGTTTTCTTGTATTTATTTCCATATTGTTATTATTAGTCCACTGTTCTAGGGTTATGATTGTATTCTCCATTGTTGTTTGTAGTTTTTTGTAATGTTTCCCAGATCTTATGTTCTTTTCTGAAGTCCATATTACCACGTCGTCAGCAAACATTCCTACTTGTATGTTACCTATTTTCTTTAGTACATCTACTAGGTCATATATATTGAACAGAATAGCACTTGTAACAGACTCTTGAGGTAGTCCAACTCTCATTTGTTTCCATTTAGATGTGGCTGTTTTGTATTGTACTGCAAACCATCTTTGGGATAGGAAGGTTTGAAACCAGTTTAGCATGTGGCTTGATATGCCATATGTCTTCATCTTGTATAGTGGCATTTCTCACCATACATGTTAAATGCATCTTTGAAGTCGACAAACAGTGCTAGTGTAGTCTTATTATTATTATTATTATTATTATTATTATTATTATTATTATTATTATTATTATTATTATTATTATTATTGAAATTTTCTTTAATGTCCTGTGTGAGTCTTACAACCTGGTGTATTGCTGATCTGTCCTTGCTAAGTCCAGCTTGTTCAGGGACTAATAGATTTTGTGTTTCTAGATAGTATGTCAGTCTTGTAGCTACCATTCTTTCTAAGAGTTTTGCTATGTTTGATGTTAAGGATATCGGTCTATAGCTATCTATCATATGAGTTGGTGTTCCTTTCTTCTTATAGGGTATAATTTTTGCATTTTTCCATAGTGTTGGTATGTTATTTCTGGTTGTCCAGATTTTATTGAAAATGTTTAATAAAGTATGGAGTGCTTCATGTCCTAAATTCTTGAGCAGCTCTGGATGTATGTTATCAGGACCTGGGCTCCTTTTATATTTTACTGTCCTTATTGCTTGCTTTATTTCTAGGAGTGTGAATGGCTCATTGAAGATGTTTTGAAAGTTAGACATATCTTCAAGGTTGCTATTTCTGTATTTATTCTGTTTTTTGTTTTTATTTTTTAATGTAGTACTAGTTTTATAGTATGTTGCTACTTTTTCTGCTATAAGGTTATCCTCGTATACTTACTTATTATCAACATTTAATGGCTGATTTTGTTGGTTTTCTCTATTTATTTGTTTAATGTAATTATGTACCTTAGTACTATTTGTTCTATATTCTAGTTTGTTTATAAATTATTCAAAACTCTGTTTTTTTTGACAGTTTTATAGCCTGTTTTAACTGTGCATTTGCTTTTCACCATTCTATAACATCTGCTTTTTCTCTAGTTTTATCTCATTTTGATTTGAGTTGTGCTAACTGTTCATTCCAGAAGGGTTTGTATTTATGAATTTTCCCACTTGGGATACATTGTTTTGCAGCTTTTAGAATTGTGGCATTTAGTTCTTTCACTACTTTGTTTATGTTTTGTTCATATCAACTGATTTAGAAGATAAAACTACATAAAAAAGTAATTGAAGATAGTGGTAGTGGACATAGAGCCATAATAACAAAAACAGATCTAAATCATCAACCACCTAGAACAAAGGGAAAAAATAAGGCCTAAATGGAATTTCAAAAAGGCACACTGGGAAGAATATAAAATGATAGCTCAAATATTATATCATCAATTAAGGATTTGCAGATAGGAGACATGACTGACTCCTGCCATTTTCCTTCAGCTTTATGCATTGCAGTAGAGAAAGCAAGAGGAAATGTTCAACATATTGGTAACACTGGAGATACAGGCCAACTAATATTATGATACCTACCAATGGAGGAAGGGAGAAGGGGAGGAATATTTACAAAAGCTGAGGGAGATTCTGGAGAACACTGAAGATGCCACTGTACAGCGACTGATATCTGTGGTATGGGAGTCTGGAAATAATATGAAAATAAAAACTGGGAGAAGCGCATTTTCTACCAATGGTGGTTCATACAGCAGAGAATGCAAGGAGAGTAAAAGGACAATGTACCAAGCCTTCAAAGTCTTTGGGAAGGAAGGGGAGGAAGAAAGATAGCACAGTTTCATTTTGTATGAAAAGCACACAAGGAGCTATTAGTCAATAAGAAGGAGGAATGGAAGCAGAAAGTAGCAGAGGAAATTTTAGAGGTGGTGTCCTATGGCTAGGAACTAGTGTTGGAGGGTTCAGAAAAGGGCTAGGAAGGGTTCTTTTATGCATAACTGTGTAACACACAGCAGTGGAAGAACCATTTTTAGGAACTATTCAGTGGTGGGGGAGTTGAAAGAAACCAACATAGACTGAAATCCAATACTAGGAATGCCAAAAATAAAACCTTAAATGAGAATATGCCATGCAGGAAGTAATACAGGCAACAAAAAGCTTAAAAAATAACAAAACACCTGGACAAGATGTAATACCAGCTGAACTATTTAAGGAGAGAATGAGAACTGAAAACGTCAGAAATTTGACACTAAAAGTAATAAACAAAATGTTTAATGGGGGAACATTTCTACAGGAATGGACGATGGCAATTGTATGCCCAATATATAAAAAGGGAAGCACGAAAATTCCAGATAATTAAAGGGCGGGGGGTAGCCTTCTTCCAGTAATGAGTAAAATTTGTTGTAGGATTATATATGAGAGGCTGAGACAATGCATTAATGAAAGCAACAAACTATCGGTACTTCAAGCAGGGTTTAGAGAGAAATACAGTATGGTAGTAGAGGTGTACATTTCTGCTATTTTTACTGCCTACAGCTTTCCCGCAGCCCAACCTATGCATAGGCAGGCAGTTTCCCTCCACACTTGGGCAGATCAAAACAAGCCTATCTTATACTACTTGATGTAGGAGCAAAGGTTTGGAGGCAGAATTGGAAAATCTATCTCTCATGCTCTTAACTGCTGCTCATGACAGGTTAAGTGCATTACAATGCATGCCCTTGCAATATGACATCCTAATGTTTATTACTGTTAGATTTAATTTTTTTTATAATTATATGCTTTAAACTGCGAATGAAATAATAAAACTTCACTGCTTTGGAACTGTTTGGAAAGTTTTCATTGATATTATTTCAACCATTATGTTGACAAGCTTTTTCGACATTTTAAAAATAGTTTGAGATATTTGCAAAGACTTTCAACATTGCAAGTTAATTTATCAAAATTTCCAAATATTGGCTCTTTATGTTCAGCTTTTATATCACCATCATCATCATCATCACCATCACTATTAACAGTGTTATGTCCTTATGTTTACAACTGTTCAAAATGTATACTTTTAACAAAGCACATAAATGACTTCAAGAGAATTTTTATTGTTTAATAGTTATTTATTTACCAATTTTTCCCGCCTTTTCCCACCAAGCTTTGAAGATGCTGCACTGACAGTTTAATAGTGCGCACTTCCATAGAAGGTGATCTACCTTTGATCTCTGTCACCACAAGACATCCTTTTAAACTGAATGAAATCTGTATTGCATCTCACACTTAAAAGACAGTACAGGTTAAATGGGATGCACTGTTGCCACATGTGCTATACAAATGCTCACACATTGGCACTCAACTGCAATCAATCTACCAATTTAATATCATCTTGTGAATGATGCATCACCAAATAATGAAATATCTCCACTGCTATTTATGGCTATTGTGAGACATTTAATTTTCACCAGCAGTTAATGTCTCCTCTTTGTAGTTTTAGCACTTTGAAATATGACTTTACAGGCATAAAAGTATATACTATCAAAGAAATATGGAGATATAAAATGATAAAAGCTATAATTTGGTAAGGTACCATCACTGTTTACCTTTGACAAAATTACATTCAATGTGGGTGGAATGTTTTCAAACAGTAAAGAATGAACAATGCACCACACTCTGCTTTGTGCTATTCCATTATATTGCATTAACCTAGTGTGTTTTTGTTTCCCCCCATCCTTTTTTGTATTCTTTTTGATGGGTCCTTAGAGATTCTTTCATGCGTTCCTTTTTTATCCCATACATTATTGTTTCTGAACACCCGGGTAGCCATAACTGTTTCTTTTACTGCTTTACTAATACCCTTTTTACTTGAATACTAAGCTAACACATTCATTATTACTCTTCTTAGTTTATCAACATTTCATGTCTTCCTAGCTTCTCACATCATAACCATAAATATTTACATAGAATGTTAAATAAATAACCTATTATATATAGCACTTCACACTATAAATGTACCCACTTCCTTGACGTTAACTTTTACTGGCTTCTACATCATGCCTGACAGTTAGCTGAATAGATGGATGACTTTTGTTTGTCATACACAATGAATGCAAGAAGTTACAGGATTCCGACTTCTTTTAAAAACTATCTCCAACCCTCTTCAACATTTTATCTCACTTGATACCCATTGTAAACCCAATAACAAAAAAGTTTCTTGCTGGCTGACTTTTCTAATGCATAGGTATAGAATTTTCTGAAAATATTAAGTTAAACAAATTATAACACTCATCTTGTTAAAGGTAGAGAATTTAAACTGGACAGATGTCAGCACACTAGTTTACTCTAGCTAAAAAGAAAATATTGTTACAATTCTGCCCTTTAGTTTATTAGTTACTGCATGATAAGCTTAGAAACAGCAAATATCAGAGCTTTACTGAAGAATTTGTTTTCTTTAGAAATTTGCGCTCACAAAAATCTATAAAGGCTTTAAAAATCATATTATCTGATAGAGAAAAGTATTCTGCATAGGATAATATATTCAAAGCTGAAATGTATAACAAATGAATATTTACAGCATGTTATTACTTATTAGCAATTTGGCAACAGCACAAGGGTAGAAAAGGATGAAGCTAATGGCAACCTGTATGCGTTAGATAGAGACAGAGATATCCCAATTTACCTCCATATTATCTTTTAAGGTTAAGACAAGCTATAATAAGTAGGCCAAAAACATGTAAGAATGTAAAAATTGTAAAACATCAGCACATTTATACCAAAGTAAAGTTAAAGCATCTAACGATGTCAGAAAATGCACACTTGTATGGGAAACAGTAACAAAATTTGGTGAAGTGTAAAATGTTAAACATTGTAAAATTATTTAAAAGCTTTTTTTTCTTAATCCATTAAAAAAGTAGTAAGAAAGAAATCATTCTTACTACTAAAGAGTTTCCACAAAGTATCATACTGTATATTAAGCTAAGATGAAAATATGATAGCACTGTTTGCATTTTACTAATTCCTAATGTATTTCCAAAGTAACCATTATTTTATCCAATGTATTCATCCAGCAAGGTTTCAGGTCCTGTAGGCAACTGGTAGGTCCTGACTGCACTGCGCAGTATGGAGGGTAGTGCTGGAGAAAATAAATATTGCCTCCCCTCATGCTATGATGAGATCTCATGCATATTGCCTAAGCAAGCAGGTGTAGGCAGGAGTACATAAAAAACTGTACACCTCTGTATTGTAGACAATATATTTACATTAAATTGCATTACAGGGAATCAAACACCTCAAAAATGGAGAAACTGCACTATAGTTTTATAGATTTTCAGAAAGCATTTGACTGCATCAAAAATTAAGCACTCTTGGTGAAATTATGGGCAAAGGGTTTGTCACGAAAAATTATTAGGGCATTGCAGGGAATACACAACAAAGTTGAGTTCTGTGCAAAATGTGACATCAAAATGGTACTGAAAATGTGGAAACTCGAAAGGGAGTAAGAGAGGCTTGTACTTTCTCTGATACTTTACAATTTGTTTCTGTATGATATACTGGAAATGTTGAACACAGTTGGAGAAGTTGATTTGCCTAGTATAGAAGGCATATACCCAGTCTGTAGAATACAGAAGATCTAATTTTAATTTCCACATGAATCATTGGTCTCCAAAAGGCACTAACTTGCTTAGAATCATACTGTATTTTATAAGGAATGGGCAGGGGTACTGCAAATTGTGGGGCTCTTAAAGAATTTGGCTTATAGAATGAAATCGTACATTAATAAGGGCAGTAAATTACTGGTATTTATGGGCAGATCAGGCACTTCTACATGTGGTGTGTTTCAGGGAGCAAGTACAGGAAGAGTGGATTGTGTTGGCATTTAAATTGTGCAAGGGCTTAGAAGAATTAAATGGGGTACATTTGGTTTTGTGGAAGGATCATGGGGTGTAGCAGGTGGGAGATAATTCAGAGGTGACTGCATGGTACTGATAGACAAAATTTGGAATCACAGTGTATGGCTAAAATTTCACTCAATTTACAATGTCAAATAGCATAGGACTGGGGGAGGCAGGTCTTTTTAGATGACTGTACACAAGAACAAAGAAGGGCTTTAACATTGCTAAGATTGGGTGCATGGAAATTAAGTGATAACACCAGGGTGAGAATATATCCGCTATGTGGTGAATGGAAAACATGGAGTCATATTCTAGCAGAGTGCAGAGAAATGGAATTATTAAGAAAGCAACATGTATCACCACGGTTTCTTCTAGATTTCAGTAGGGAAATTAAGGTTTGCTTGCTTTTTTTTTTTTTTAAATTTATGGACGCTCTTTAACTGCTTTGGACCTTAGGATCCCATTCTATATTGGGTGTGAAAGACCAGCAAATTTTCTCAGAGGCCTCTTTGTCAAGCTTGAGGTTCTTTTACATGCTGTAAATCTATGACATGAGACCACCGGCTTTACTTCCCTTCCAAAGGAAGCCATGCTAAGGATTTTTATGCCCAAAAAAAAATCCATCACCCTCCACCAGGTTTGAACCTGTGACCTCAGGAACGAGAGGCTAGCATGGTAACCACTCACCACGGAGGACAACTAAGGTTTGCTTGAATGTACTGTCAGACAATGGGTGTCATAAACTAGGAACATTTCTAGCTAAGATTTGGTAAAGGAGCTTAGTCACTTCGTTTCTTCTGGATTTCAGTAGGGAAATTAAGGTTTGCTTGAATGTAATGTCAGACAATGGGTGTCATAAACTGGGAACATTTCTAGCTAAGATTTGGTAAAGGAGGTTAGTCACTAAGGAGAACAGAAGAGGAGGGGAGAGTGCATAAGAGTGAGGATCTGATCACTATATGTTAATGTTATGTTTGTTATTTTATTTCATTTTAACTCATTCTTATTCTTTTTCTGCATCTGTAGTATTCAATAATTTTTGTTAGTTTGCTGTCTTTTTTCTTTTTTTTTTTTTTCTTTCTTTCTTTCTTTCTTTCTTTTTTTCTTTTTCCATTATGTTAGTATCCAGTAATTAAATGTAGATATTTAGCACTGTACTCTTACTGTAAGATTTCAGAGACATGAAAACACTGTATAGCCACTAGGCCCATGTGACTGTTGTATTTTGCAAATGTTGTATGAAAGTGTTTGACAATAAAGGTACTGCTAGCCTAATAGAAGATAAAGTTTGTGCTAAGAAGGCTGAAGATGCTAAGAAATTACTCCTATTTTTTGACAACTCTTCAGATCAAGCAAAAACATTTTATGCAGAAGCTCTTCAAGGTTGCACTAATGATGGCTAAGAATGAACTTTTTTCCAAGATGATGTTGCGAAGTCGCTCTCACAAAGTTGTCCACAATGTAGAGGACAATACAAGTGATTGCAGAAATAATAGTGTAATAGGTATAAATAAACGTGTAGTGAGTGCAACAACACAGAAAAATGGTGAAAACACGGAAATTAACTTGAAAAATCAGAAATTGGCCAAAGTTGGCACTAGTATCAGGGATAATGGCAAAGCTGAGAGCGTAAGTTCCCTTCATAAAGTGATTGAGATCATGGCGAAAGATTTAAATGATGCTAGAATTAAATAAAACCGATCAAGGAACTAATCAACTATTTCCAGGAATTAATGAACTCGCCACCTTCAGTATGAGAACAGCCAAAAGAACGTGTACCAGCTCAAAGGTTGTTACCCCTGAGCATGTGGTAATAACCTCGAACAAATTTGAAGCCTTGAAACAAGATAAAGACATGGAGAAAGAGGTGGATAAGTTTGAGAAGATAAAGATTATGGCTCCAAAAATCTTTAGAAAACACCAGTATGCTCATTTGAAAAAGATGCCAGGAAACATGCTTCTGCTTGCCGACAGCCATGGCAGAGGTCTTGTGGATAAAATTAACGACATGGATGAGAAAATTCCCTGAGCTAGTGCTTTCGTAAAGCCTGGAGCTAACATCAAAGAAGTTTCAAGAAGTGTTTATGGAAAAAGTTCAGAATTTATGAAAAGAGATTGTGCAGTACTTATTGGTGGGAACAATAACCTCACAAATGGTGAATCTGAAAACATAATCCCAGAATTGGGGAAAGCAATAACCTCTCTGCAAAACACAAACATGATTGTGGTAAAACTTCCACAAAGACATGACCAACTAGCAACTTCCTATGAAAATTGTGAAAGAATTACGGTGAATGCTAACATATCCTTATTGTATACAAAATATGGAAATGTAAAAGCAGTAAATTTACATGCAATGCAAAACATGAAATGTATATCACACATGGAACGCATTTTAACAAGCGTGGAAGGAAAATATTAAGTGAAATACTAATCCAAGTCATTGCTGGCTTTATGGAAGAGCAGTGTGTTACAGAAATCAGTCAACTCTGAGTGAATCAATCTGTGAGTGATAGTGAAAAAATTTTGAACTCAAAAATAATGCATCCTTCCACCTGCCCAACGAAGTAGCTGTGGACTAACTAGTGAAGATCAGCTGACATACAAAAGAATAGGACATTTTGGGATTGCATCATTTGACATGGGAAGCTCATCACCTACAATGGATATTAAAATCAACAGCAGCAGCAGCAGCAGCAGTAGATTATCCACTCTGGAGTCAGCAGTTCAAAAAGCCCCTAGTTTAATTCTTTTATATCTTGTATAGATAGGGAATCTGATAAACCCACAACAAATTGTAATCTCACCCTAATGTTTCAAAATTTACAGTCCCTTAGAAATAAAATAAAAGAACTAAAAGTAATACTAAGTGATGAATTAAAAAATGTTAATATATTATGCTGTGCTGAACATTGGCTCAAACAAGAAATCAACAACTATCAGCTACTGAGTATAAAATTCGCAAATTCATTTTGTGGAGAAATTGATACTGATGGAGGGGTAGCTATATGCGTGCACAATAATTTAAGGTATAAAATTAGCACCCAAATAGATTGTTTAAATATTGAAAAAGTATTTGAACATGTATCACTAGAAATACAATATGCAGGTATTTGGATAATAGTGGTTTGCATTTATAGGACACCTGATACATGCATACAAACCTTTCCTGAACATTTTGAAATACTACTAAGCGAGCTAAAGGGAGAAAATAAACCCTTGATATTGTGTGAGGATTTCAATGTAAACCTTTGCATAATTCCAAAATTATTCAGGAGTTTAGACACATGTTGCAGTCCTACAATTTAGTTGAAACTGTTACAACTCCAACATGTATAACTGCATTGACCCAGTAATAATAGACAATGACTATTTCCCATATAAAACCAAAAACTGAGATTTTGGAGTCTCTGATCACAATACAATACTTTTACATATAAATAAGTACAATAAACCAAATTTGAATATCTCCACATCAATTAAGTACAAAAGATGCTTCAGTCCAGACAATATACAATATTTTGAACACTTATTAACATTAGAAACTTGGAATGATACAATGCTCAAACCTGAAACTGATAGTAAAGCATCTGAATTCATTAACACTGTAAAGTTTTATTTTACTTAGCATTTCCTATTGAAAAGACAGTAATACCATGTAATCAACAAAATAAATCAAAATAGTTAACTAAGGGAATTCTTATATCATGTATAAAAAAAATGGGAACTTCACATGCAATGCAAGTATTCAGATAATTTTGCCCTAAAGCAATACTACAACTCGTATGTTAAAATCCTAAAAAAAGTTATTACACAGGCTAAAATGAACTGTAATAGAGATTTAATTTTAAATGCTAAAAATAAAGGTAAAGCTATCTGAGAAATTGTTAGGAGAGAAACTGGGAGGAAAACAAATATTACAAATGGGGACATCACAGTTATAAAAGAAGGAAGGTTAATAAAAAGTCCTGAACAAATAGTAGAATTATTTAATAATTATTATGCTCACATTATAGGAAACTCACATATTCTGAGTCATCAGCAGCCAAAATTCCAACTCATTGACAGTAAACATTCTATATATCTAAAACCAGTATACAAAGATGAAATACTCAGGGCAATAGCCTCCCTTAAAAACCAAACATTTTGTGGAACAGACGATGTGCCAGATGTTATAGTTAAGGAATGTGTTCAGCAACTCATTACTCCTTTAATCAATATTGCAAATTCATCACTTATTTCAGGATGTTTTCCAAATTTTTTTTAAAGTAGCCAAAGTCCCATTTTTAAGAAGGGGGATAAAAATTATATTGAGAATTATAGGCCTACCTCAATCTTGTCTGTGTTTTTCAAAATTCTTGAAAAAATTATGGTTAACATCTTTCCTCGAAGTAAACAAGACATTTTCTCTCTAAGGGAGGGTTTCAACTCTGCAAAATAGTGATGGAGCGTTCACTAACTTTCCTGAGGAAACTATGGAGGAACTTCTATGAACTCATTTCCCTGGCTCAGAATCTATAACAGTCTCTTGGAGGCTGGAGCGATCTAGGACTTGAATTCCCATCGCGGACCTCAAGGAAGTAAGACTGGCAAACAGCTAAGAAGGTAATCTGTTATAAAAGACTAAAATGGACTGTGTTCTCATTGAACCTTACAGATCCCCTGGCAGAGATGGTATTATGCCTATCATGCTCCAACAGGGCTTTGAACTGTTGGCAGGTGGCCTTAATAAAAATTCTCAGAGTAAGTTTGGCACTGGGATACATTCCATCAGACTGGAGGCATGTTAGGGTGGTATTTATACCAAAACCTGGAAACCTATGACCCGGGCTAAGTCCTACAGACCAATCAGTCTGATGTCATTCATTACAAAAACTTTGGAGGGACTACTGGATAGGTGGATCAGGGAAGGTGTTTTGGTAACCAGACCTTTACATCAGAACCAGTTTGCCTATAGAGTAGGATACTTCACAGAAACTGCACTTCCAGATTGTGAATAATCTGGAAAACGCTATGGGACGTGGGAAGTGGCATTGGGGGCCTTCATGGATATTCAGGGCGCTTTTGACAATACTTCCTTCAGGCAATTTCCACAGCTGTTAGAGAGCATGGAGCTGATGATACTTCTTGTAGGTGGATAGAATCCATGCTCAAAAACAGAGTGGTATCTTCATCCCTTACATGCAGCAATTTTGCTGCAATAGTGCATGGGGGGATGTCCACAGGGAGAGTTATTTCTCCACTCCTGTGGAATCTGCTTGTAGACGGATTGCTGGACATGATCAGCGGTCTGTGCTGCACAATCTATGGCTATGCTGATGACGTCATCATATTCGAGGAAAAATTTTAAACACTATTAAGGAAGACTATTAAGTGCAGAGAGCACTTAATAAGGCAGTAGAATGGGTAAATTCTGAGGGGCTAACTATTATCCCCAGAAAACAGCCCTGGTCCCTTTCACCAGAAGAAGAAACTTGGGCCTCTGTTTCTCAATGGTGAGCAATTAAAAATGCTGGGAGTGGTTAAGTACTTAAGAGTAATTCTCGACTCCATGCTGACCTGGAACCCACATATGGAAAAAAATATATAAAAAAGCCATTACTACTTTTTTTGTAGTAAGAATAATGTATGGTAAGAGATAGGGACTAAGGCTTGAATGCTACACTGACTATAGGTATACTAGGATAGTCAGCCCTTCATTACTGTATGGTGCAATAGTCTGGTGGACTATGACACATGAATTAAGCACCAAAACAAACTAAGCAGGAACCAAAGGATGGCCTGTCTAGCAATAACTGGGGCAATGGGCACAACCCCTACTGCAGCAATGGAAACACTCTTGAGCCTGACCCCTTTGGATATTTTGATAAAGGAGGAGGCCAGAATGGCTTTCCACAGACTGCAGCAAACCAAAACAACTAAGATTCCAAAGTCTGCATCAGGAATCTTAACCATAACAAAGGAGGTAGTAGATCCAATTTTCAATGGAAACAGACTACCTCAGAAAAACTTCACATCACCATAAGAAATTCAAGGTAATAATAAATGAAGAGGACTTACGGCAAGAATCCTATCAGAAATTACCTAAGTGTTCTTTGATCTGGTTCACAGATGACTCAAAAACAGACTCAGGGTTGGGTTACGACATATTTGGTTTAAGACTCAGGTGTAGCTTTAGTAATTCACTGGGCCTGGTAACCACAGTATTTCAAGGTGAAGTGTTTGCAATTTTACAATGTACAAAATAAAATCTTAGAAGAGGGTATAAAAATAAACAGAACTTTATTTTTTCAGACAGCCAGGCAGCACTAAAGGCTTTAAATAGTTCTTTAATGTCATCTAGATTGGTAGGTAAATGTATTACTACCTTATCCAACCTGTCAGAACATAACAAAGGTAGGTTTTGTCATGGGTCCCAGGGCATGAAGGAATTGAAGGCAATGAGAAAGCTGACAAACTTGCAAAGCAAGGATCGACACAACTGAAAACCCAAACCAGAGCCAGGCACACCTAAGTGTCCATTAGAGCAGCTATAACAAACTGGTGTAAAAAACAACACTTTTTGGCCTGGAAGAGGATTTTAGGAATTTGGCATGGGAAATTTTTTATCAAAGAACCATGCAAAATCTATACAAACCTTTAACTGACAGACCACTTAAATGTAGTAAGTCTCAGTTGAAAACAATAGTAGCCTTTGCCGCTGGGCATGCACCAGTGAGAAAGCACCTACACATAATAGGAAGGTTTCACGGTAACACGGACTGTATTTTGTGCAGGTCTGAAATTGAAACAGCCTATCATATATTATGCCCCTGTGAAGTGTTAGCATCAAGGAGATAAAGATGTTTGGGAAACTTTTTATGGTACCAGAGGACTACTACCCCAACACACTATTGGGCCTGTGTAATCTGGTTAGGGACACAGGACTAGTGTGAAGGGGTAGCAATCATTACAGGGTTAGCACAATAAGCCTGTAGGCTGCAGTGCAACTGGAGCCCTTGTCCACAAAAGAAAAAAAAATTACTGACTCCCAGTTGGGTTTAGGCAGGGCAAAGGAACTCATCGCACCTTTCAGTCCTTTACAGAATCTATTTATAAAGCTCAGGATTACAAAGAATGTACAATAGGCATATTCCTTGATCTCAGTAATGCCTTTGATATGGTAAAGCATGATATAATCACCAGTAAGCTACAATAGCTTGTCATAAGAGGATTAGCCAATGACTGGTTCAGATCATTTTTTAGTGATAGGAAACAAATAGTCATAATTAATTCTGCAAAATCTAATGCAACAATCATATGGGTGGTATACTGTAAGGATCCATTTTGGGTCCTGTGCCCTTCTTACTGTATATAAATGATTTACTTCTGTATTTGCCTGATAGTAAAACCATTATATTTGCAGATGATGCAAACATTATAATAAATTATACCAATTCATCTAAATTGCAGGATAATATAAATTACTCCACTTCAAACAGTGGCTTCAAAGCAATATGTTCACATTAAATGTAGATAAAACTGTGTTCATGTACTTTGGAAATAAAACACTTGAAAAGCCTCTCCATATTTCAATAAATTGTTCTGATATTAAAGAAGTAAATAGCACTAAGTTTTTAGGTATTATGATTGATTCCAATTTACCTTGGAAATGCCATATTCAATCTCTAAATGGAAAACTGAACTCCTTATGTTATGCATTTCGCATTCTGGTAAAATCCCTTCCCATTGGCCTATTAAGGTCAATATACTTTGGATATGTTCATTCTTTCCTTTGCTGTGGCATAACTGTATGGGGGTCTTCGCCAAAAACCAAAGAAACTCTAATATTACAAAAGAGGATATTGAAAATTATATTGCAAGTACCAGTTAAAACTGATAACAAAAAGGTATATTTAGATTTGAAAATATTACCCCTATCCTGCATTTATATCCTGGAATCTGTATCCTTCATTAAATAAAACCTCAATTTTCTGCAATTAAATTCTCATTAACATGATCACAATATGAGGTCATCCAAAATGTTCCTTTAAATTCTCACAGACTCACCATATGCCTTAATAATATCTCACATCATGGTAGCATCTTATACAATCATTTTCCACAAAATGTCAGACTTAAATTAGAGAAGGTTTAGGCAATCGCTATAGCAGATCCTTCTAGAATTTTTACCTATTAGCATTAGTGAATTTTTAAATATAAGACTATAACACTATTGTAGACCTCAGTATATATAAATCCTTACAAGTATATTGTAATCGTGTTACATATTAACTGTTTATTATAAAATCTTTTATGTATATAATTACATTCTGTATTTTTTATCTTAAGGTTATTTTTTATACATTTTCAGTTATAAAATATTGTAATTAAAAGGTTTTCGTAAATATTCTTACTCCGTAAAATATTGTACATAAATTGTCATTTATATACAATTGCCATGAGTCAGGTTGGCTCTTATGGCTAATAAATCGTCTGAATCTAAATGACAATGTCAACAATGATGCTGAGTAACTGAATCAATTTTTTAGTGAGATTCCATTAATTCACTACAAGTATGGAACAAATTGAAGAATGTTTATCATTTTAAAGAAATGTGTTATTGCAGTAGATGTTCAGTTTTGCAAAAAAGAGCATGTGATGTCAGTACATTTTTCCTTGTGGTACATACAGTATGATTTTTTTGACCTGACCCTGAAGAAATGCAAACAAGAAGAAGCTTGGAGAGGGGAGGGGAGAAAAGATTGGCAGTATTCCCCTAACGTGGTGCACAGGAATGCCTAAGGTACGTAACTGATCTCTTACAACTAACCCAAAACCCCTCCTGGGAGATAATGGGCTTGTCCAACTACTGCACATCCAGCTGGGTAGGGCCAGAAACAAAAAATTGTACTATACACATAAAGTATTGTTTGGGAGATATAATGTTTTTAGCTAGTAATGAGTAATACTTTTCACGTTTAGTAAAATGATATATTTCATGAATTTTCAAAATTATTCAATAAAAGTGTTTTCAGAAAATTTGACCTTTTGTTAGTGTTCAGTTTTACAAAATTTGTCCTGAATTGTTACTAATAACACCTAGATTTTCTCAGTTTTTCAAATTTGCTGATTAACATAATCCGAAAAATTGTATCTGTTTCTTTTGCTTATATTTAACATTTGTATTTATGGAGTTGCATTTCTTCCATACCCCACTACATTTTAATATTCCTGTTGTATATGTTGTATGCATGAATAGTACACATTTTAAGTTTCCTTACATGTCTCATGCTACTCTCATATGATGTTATCAACATTGTCATTCTCATTGCTGTTGCCTACCTTTCTCAGTCATTTTTTCTCACCTTACCAAGATATATTTTAGATTCTTTTATGTTTTATATGATCTTAGATTTAAAATTCTTCTATCTCTTATTTAATTTGCTAAGGTTTCCCAATTTTGTAAGAGGAACTGTAAGCTCCAAACTTTTGTTTACTCACATTCTAAAATGCTATGCTGCCAATTCACTTTACACACTGCAAATTTTCTCTTAACATCCTTCTTTATCCCAAAAGTTCAATATATTTTTCTCTTTCCCAATCATTTTTCAGTGTGCTACATAATTGTAAAGATCCTTTCTCATTAAGACTAGCCCATAATTTCTACTTTTTAATATCCTTGAATCTTGTTTTTATCTATTTCCAAACTCCTTTCTCCATTCTTTCCCTCTCCAAACCATGTAAATCCCATACCAGCTTCCTGTAGAATATTTTGAATTTTATATATCCAAGTTTCTTTCCCCTTAATTCCCTCTTGTTCTGTCACAGATTGTCTGATGATATTCTCTTCAATTAGCTTTCATAATCTGTACCAATATATCAGTACTCTATTACCTTGCTATTATAGCCTAGACTTCCTAATTCCATTAAAGCTCACCCATTAGGCGAAGACCTGGATAAGCCTAGCACCAGTCTACAAATTAATTCATCTATCACATCTATTGCTTTCCATTCTTCCTCTGGCCCCCAAACTTCTATTATGTACATCATTTTGCTCTCAACTATTGAACCATACTTATTTTTAAACATTTTACTTGCATATTTGGTATGTTTTCAAACAAGATCTAATTGCTCTCATAGCCATTTTTTATTTTGTCAATGCTTTCTTTTTCTGATCACTCTTATTTTTGTTACTAGACAGTCTAACCCTAAGATAATCAGTTTTCTGGATAACTTTGATTTCTCTACCTTCCCAACACCATTTGTCCTATTGTTTTAATTTTAGCCTTTTTCACCGCAATAATCTTGGATTTGTTTTTATATATCTTTAGAATCTATTCTCTACAAAATGTACCTATAGCTTCCCCCATTCCCATCTCCTTCCCTTACTTCATCCTATTGTCTTTGAATCTCCACTACCAGCGAGAAATGACTACTATTACATGCAATTGAATACCTTTAAAAATACTTATTGTGTCCCCATGCTGATCGACCATAACAACACTTGCTCGTTCATATTAAGAAATGTAACTCTCCCTCCTAGCCCTCTCCGTGTTTACTGTCCTTTATATCTAAATCATTCACTTCACGATTTCATATAAATCTATCACTTGCTTATCAATACACTTGTCTTTACTTTGTCTAATTTGTTCGCTTCTAGATCATGTTTCATTTCCACAACATATTCATTCTGTAATCACTCACCCTCCCTATTCTAATATTAACTCCCCCATTATTATTGCTTCATTATTCCCATACTTCACTCAGAGCCTGCTCTATTTTTATATGTATGGTACAATTTCCTACTCCATTAATCTATTCCTTTTGGCTCCCTTGATAGACCTGCTTTGTTTCTGTCTAGAATCCATAAACTCCCATTGGGTGTCAACACAATGCTTTCTTCTTCCACCATTTTGCCACTCTGAAACCACGCCTCTGCCGTGCCCATGACCATATCACGTGGCAATTGAACTTCCTCCCTCCTTGGTGATATCATTTTCCTGGCTTCGCCAGCTGTTACCCTTACGTCACTCTGATCTGACGTTTTCACTACGTCATCTCCCAATCTTCTCTCTGACACAACCATCTGCTTCCCACCAGCCCCACATAGCGGTGACGTAACTTCCATGTATCCATCCTTCTCCAATTTCCAATCGCTCTTTGGACTTCCTTCCAATCTGCATTCCTTCTCTCTGGTCTCGGGTGTATTTAGCTCAATCATTTCCTGCTCCTGCAATCTACTGCTCCTTATGTCACTTTCACATCCAGCCACCATGCGCCCATTGACCCACAACCATAAGTTCTTTATGACGGTCCATTTCCCTTCCATTCTTGCCAGCTTCATTTGTTGTATTAAGTCTTTCTTCAAGGCCCATTGTTCCACCGATAAATCTCTGTTTATAAAAATATTTGTTCCTTTTAGTTGCTTTGTTTTCTTTAACACTTCATAAACAAACTGCACTGATGTAAATCTTGCAACTATCATTCTGGCTCCTAGGGTCAAAATGCAGTAGACAATCTAATTTGTAAAACTCTTAGCACAATAACTAGATTGAATCTGCATTGTCTCTCTTCCAACAGCTCTACTCTTCTTTTGATTTTCTGTACCTCATTTCTTATATCTTGCATTTCAGTTTTAATCTCTCTCTTGATATGTATTAGTTCCTTTTCTACTCCATTAAGTTTGTTTCCTAATTTCTCATCCATATCTTTTATTCTAGCCAAAATTTCATCCATGATGTTTCGATTCCCATTTGGCCCAGGATTAATTTCGACTCCATCAATTACCAGTAGCATTCCTATTATACATGTGAGAAGAATCATGTTTCCCATCCCTTCTGTACCTTTATTTATTTTAAAATCATTCCATTTTAACTTATTAAAGGTTCCAATTCTTCCTCTGTACTCTTCGATACTGATTCCCATAGTTTCTTAAGCCCTTCTTTTCTTCTACTCCAGGAGCTTCCTCAACACACATCCACTCTCTTTCACTGCTTGCTTAGCACTCCCTCTGTTATTTATGGTTGGAGAATGTGCATTATTTCTACTTATTTCTTCTATAATATCATCAGTAAACAGATTAAACACCCCTGGGCTTAATTTACATTCTTGTTTAAGCCCTTCATTGCTTGGGGATTTTATCTGCCACTCTCCTGGTTTCATATTCTTACAAAATTTGTTTTCCCTATAAATGTTTGAATTTTCCTTATACAATTCTGGCTTGCTCCTTTTTTACTCAGTTTGAACCATAGAGCTTCCCTAGAGATTGTGTTCAAAGCTTTTTCTATGTCCAAAACTCTTTGATACAAAGATATTTATCTAGTAGTGTTTTAATTATGAAGGTATTATCAGATGTTTACTTGTCTTTTCTAAAGCATGATTGAAATAGTGAAAATTTCTCTTCTTTCTTGGCCCATTCCTGTAGCTAATCCTCCAGTGAAGACTTTCCTACTTATTGAAAGTAGACTAATTCCTCTATAATTTGCTGGGTTTTTAACATCACCTTTGCCTTTGTAAATAGGAGTTACTATTCCTACCCTCCAATTTGTTGGTATTTTGCCTTCTTCAAAAATTAAATTCAGTGTCGGCAACAATATGTTCGATCTGTATTGGTCATCTAACATATCCAGGCTTTCCTAAACTCTCTTCATCTATTCCACGTGCATTTTAGCTTCTTGATTTGCTCCAATATTTCTTGAATTTACTGTCCAATGAACCTATTTTCCATGGATTATTGTTAATCAAGTTGTCTTGTATAATCAATGATTTTACTCCTAAAAGACCATGAAAAAAATTGCATGTTCCATTGGTGATACAACATTATTCTCTTCCTTTCTTTTATGCATTTTGCCTACATTGCTCAAACTGTCTTATTGTTATTAATTCTTGCTGCCTCATTTAACTACTGACTAAGCTTTTCTCCCTAGACTTTGTTTTTTATAACTAATAGGCACCTGTATCACCATCTTTCTACGAGGCAATTTTCCCTATCTAATTTATCCCCCATTTCTCTCCACTGTTTTAACTCCCTCTCCACTCTTCATTTAATTTCTATGCATTCTTGATCATAACAGCTATAATTTACTTTAAGCTAACTCCTAATAACCTTAATTTCATTTCCTGTTCTTTTAAAAGCTCTCTCTACACTAGAATTAATTTGTTCAAGATTTCCATCTGCCAGCAATCTCATAAAATTGTCTTCTTCAAAACAATTCACTTCTAAATTTAATTTCCTATTAAACAATTCAGCTACATCATTTTTCCATTTACCTATAAAGTTCTAATTGCATACGTAATCCTCTGTTGTTTAACGTTGCCACATACGGCATTGTACATACGATTAGGCAAGAGGCATGAAAATATACATATATGCTGATGATATGATTATCTGACTTCACTCCAAACATGAAAAAATTAACCAGCTGAACGAGTGGACAAAAGAAAACAAATTGGAAATCAACACAGAAAAAACCATCAAGATGACATTCTGCAATGTAAGTCGAGAAGCAGCAGATGATAGAATATGCCCAGGAGTGGAACCCCTCATGACAGTCAATGCCTTCAAATACCTGGGACGGATATTACAAACTACAGTCAGGTCATTCAGAATACATATAAAATCTAGAGCAACAGCTGCCACATAAGCCATATTTGACATCAAGGCAATACCCAGACTCTCATTAGAAACCACCATGGCATTGTTTGATGCGAAAATAGTCCCCATTGCTACATATGGATTAGACATTGATTGGGAAGAGGATTTAAGACTGTATGCAGGATTTAAGGACACTGGAAGCAGTAAAATCTAGGTTCCTGAAAGCTCCCCTAGATGTATCAAAATATACAAGATCAAGTCTAGCATTTGAAGTTGCCAAAGAGCCTTTCTTTATAGAAGACCTGTATACAAAGTTAGCCCTACCATTCACAGACAACTGGAAGAGACTATGTGTGAAAGAGAAGGAAAAGAAATGAGATCTAGCCCAAATTCTACATGACGGAGGCCATGATAAACAGATCCTGGACTGACACTAATCAACAACTCAAGACAGCTTGTGAACTTATTGGTAGTGCATGGATACCACCACAAAATATGCAAAATCAAGTGTTTTTATGATCCTGACAGCAACTGCATATATGAACTGAGTAACCAACTCTATGATCATTACCACGTTACCACATGCAAAAAATTAGTAAAATCTCTAGTGAAATTTTGTACCTAGTAAACAGTATGAAGTGATTGGAATGTGAAAATGTACATGGTGTAACTCCAGAACTTATGCACAACTTCTGTGCATTTATCTTATTAATTAAATGTTTTTTATGTGGCAATATATTTGCTTATCAGTTGGAAGGCTCAGGTTAGATTTCCAATTAGGACAGCTTGGCTTGTTAAAACTTTTATTGAGTTTTCAATTACACCAAAGCAGTTTATTCTCATTTGTGCCTTAATTTAACTTCTTCCATTCATCACAAAAGAATATGGTAGCCAATGGGATGTTAAATATTTAAAATAAAATAATCATTATTAACAATTATACAACCATCTTTATTTGCTATTTCCATTGGTTGCTTCATTCAACTACATGTTGACTGCCTCAGTAAGTAGGTTTGAGCATGATCAATGTCCTAAGTTCAATCTCTGTAAAGTTACCTGAAATTCCCATATGATTTTCTTTCTGGAGTTCACCCATATGTTGTAAAGATAGATATCAGATAATTTAAAATGTTCCATCCCCAATCTCTATTTGGGCATTAATTTCATTAAAATTCATTTCTGTTTTCTTAGATTTTTTATTCACTTGTTGACAACTTATTGCATTAACCCCTTTGGCACTTCAAGTATAAGATCCCGATACTATATGCAGTGTGGGAAGTACTTTGATCTCATGTTAACAGGAATGGCATTTATCTCATGAATTTTGTGTAGTGTTAATAAAAATTATCTACAATACCTATGCTACACATATTATTACTGCATTAGTAAGTGAAGCTATATATAAAAATAAATTTAATTTCTTCTACTTTTCCAATCAGGGGTTGCCTAATGACAAAGCATACTTAACAACAAATAAAATGAATAATAACAATAACAATTACAAACAATAAACATAGTACAAATGAGATTACAATATAAAGAAACTTTTAAGGATGCAAGAAATTCAGTTAGAACATGCAGAAAGATAAATATTGTGCTCATAAATAAATATAAATCATAAGTGATTTTTTAAAATTGATACGGAACCTTTTAGTACTGTGTTAATATACTTAGAATGATTTTGTTCCGATACCGAATTCACGACAGAACTTGACAAACGGCTCAGGGATAGTGCCCCTGGCACCATTAGACCAATAACCTTGATGTCAGAGAGGTTGTATTTGTTCTTATAATATGGAATGGTTGGTTCCATTATTGGATTTCTTTTCTTCATGAACGTCCTGAGTCTGGCTGTGATAAGATTCAATTCAGACAGTAGGATCAATAATGGTTCCTTTAGAAGAATAGGAATCAATTATTGCAATTATATCAATATGTCTGTTCCTGCTATTCTCTGCTGTTCCATGAACCTCTTCATGGACCTTTGCTTCTTAACATCTGCTAGTATTGTTTCTATTTTATGGTGTCCAGTGCTTAGAAGTTCCCCATAAGGACAGCAATCTAAGACATGTCTGAGTGTTTCATACTCATGTAGCGAATGCCTACAGGGTTACCATCTTAGGATCTGTAAGGGATACTTCTAAGGGAGGAACATTAGCAGTCATTTTCAGTGACTCTTTCCATTCTGAGCTGGTTAAACCTTCAGGTCTAATTGTCCATATATTGACTAACATGCATTCTTTATATAGTATCACTCCTTTACCTTTGTGCAGTAATGAACACCATGATGTAAATTCTTCTTCACATAATTTTTTTTTTATTTTGTTGGCATTAATTGAACTAGTATTTGTGTTTGATTCTTCTTCATTCATGGAAATTCCAAGCTTTTTTAGACAAGATATGAGGGTAATCCCAAAAGTAAGGTCTCCAAAGCGCTGGGATCGCAGGGAAACTGTTTGTGTGGATCTTGGCCATACTGCTTTTTTCCTTCCTCCCTCCACTCTCTTCAGAAACCACCGCACATCCCTTAGCACCCTCAGTCTTGGTTTGGCAGCCAGTTATAATGGAGTTCCCGTTAGCCACTACCGCCAGGTGTGAAGTTCGCGCAGTTATTCGCTTTTTGAGTGCAAAAGGGGTTGATGGAAGTGTATGGAGAGTCTTGTATGGATGTCAAAAATGTCCGCAAGTGGTGTAGAGAATTTGCAAATGGTCACACGGAAATTCATGACGAGGAAAGAAGCGGGAGACCATCTATTTTTGATGAAACAATTGCAAAGGTTGAACAAATCGTGCTTCAAGATTGGCGGATCACTCTCGATGAGCTCTGCATTGTTGTTCCTGAGATTTCTCAAAGCACTATTCATCGGACTTTGATTGAAGAGTTGAAATTTCGGAAGGTGTGCGCAAGATGGGTCCCAAGAATGCTGACAGAAGATCTCAAAAGGCAACGCGCTGAAACTTCCCGCCAATTTCTTCAACGCTATGCAGATGAAAAGGACAACTTTTTGGATTCAATAGTCACGGGTGATGAAACCTGGGCTTTCCACTTCACACCTGAGACCAAACAACAATCATGGAGTGGCGGCATTCTGGTTCACCCAAGCCGTAAAAATTCAAGAGAACACAGTCTGCCAGTAAAGTCATGGCAACTGTGTTTTGGGATTGAAAGGGGATATTGTTGGTTGACTTTATGGATCCTGGGACAACAATAAATGCCGACAGGTATTGTCAGACATTAAAAAAACTCAGACGGGCAATTCAGAACCGTAGAAGAGGAATGTTGAGCAAAGGCATAAGACTTCTCCATGACAATGCTCACCCCCACACCGCCCGTCAAACCATGAATCTTCTGCAACAGTTTGAATGGGAAACCATCACCCATCCACCCTATAGTCCGGACTTAGCACCCAGTGACTACCACTTGTTTCCCAAGTTGAAAGAACACTTGGCTGGAAGGTGCTTTGGTGATGACGATGAAGTGAAAAATGAGGTCCATCACCTTTTCAAGAGCATGGCAGCAAGCTGGAATGACATGGGCAAACAAAAACTGCCACAGCATCTACAAAAATGCATCGACTGAAATGACGATTATGTGGAAAAATAGACAAATGTTAAAGCTTCAAAACTATGTACCATTTGTTGTCAAAAAAAGTTTCTTTGTATTTCAAAAAAAATTGGAGACCTTACTTTTGGGATTGCCCTCGTAATTGTTCCTGTATGAGATTTAAATTAAATTAAATTAAATATTTATTGTCTAACAGATTTATGATTTGATTGTCTACTGAACTTTGACCCTGGCCACTCATTCTGTAGACAATCACTACAGTTTATCTACATTTTACAATTTCCCATCAATAAATTATCTTGCTTCAGTTTTTCACGTCCCATTTCCACTTGATTTTCACTTGTCACATATTGATTACTTTACCATCACACATTCACCATAGTTTTCCATTCAAAGTAAGATACACTACCTCTTACTTTTCTCTATCCACTGTCCAAAGCCATTCATTTTTTACTTTACACAAAAACTGTCAAATGCTCCTAGCGTCCTTGCACATCATTTCGATTATAAGCATATGACTGTCCCCCTTCAACCACTTCTTTTTAAAAAAATTCTCTTCTCTAATTTTCTGTTCCTTGGCACTTAAATACTATGTGTTCAATGTCTTCATTACCACCACATATCAGACATTGATTTTGAGGAATACCCTGTCTTAACCCTCTTAGCCTCCATGCTCCAGTTCTTACCCATGCAATAGATTCTCTCTCTTCTTTATTTACTATGTCTATATATTTTTCCCTACCCCATGTATTTTTCATTGGCCTATAGCAAACCAATGAGCTCTTTTCGGCAATCTCACTGAACATGATTTGTATTTCTATATCTTCCACTCTTTTCCTAGCCTTTTTCCAAAATTTTTTCACGTTATTTTCTCTCCTTCTCCACAAGTCTCCTAACCTATTTTTCTCTGAAATGTTCCGTAAATTACTTATCCATCCATCATTCATTAAACTATTCTCTTGGTATTCTATACATTGTCTTAACACATTACTTTTTCCTGGATTTAAAGTTCTGAACCAAAATTTCAAAGCTCTTTCCATTATCTTTCCCTTAGTCGCCACCCTGCCCATCTCTAATTGCGTTACCTGTCTTACAATTGCCTTCGGTAACCCTAGTATTTCTCTGCAAAATATCCTGTGCACCTCATCTATACTTTCCCATCCTCTATCTAATCCCCATATTTCTATACCATACATCATTTTTACCTCCACAACCATCTCATAAACTTTTTCCACTGTATGAGATTATGTGTTTGATTAATGCACATGTCAGAAATTAATATAATAACTTAAAATATTTTGTTGCAACATGATCAAAAACTCTGTTTTATTTAATTTGCTATCTTATAACGAACAAAACATTATCTTGTATACTTAAGTATTTCCAAAATAATTTAAGAATTTGAGTACATGTATACAGGATGTAACAAAAATGTATGGCACAAATTGCAGGACACATTCCTCACATGTAGACAAAGAAATTATGTTATATGAACATGGGTCTGGAAACGCTTTGTTTCCATGTTACAACTCATTTTCTCCAACTCATTAATCGTGGGGAACATGCACTCTTGGTTACGCCTGGTTATGTTGTCATTATCGTAGGTGCACTGCCAGTGTTTTGTTTTACATGTCCCTGTTGCCATGCGACTTATGCCATTGCTTGTTTACAGGTAATATCAACTGCTCCAATGAGCAGTGCAACCTTGGCAAGCACATTGATTACTATGTACTAGTGGAGTTGATCACAGACTTGGCTCGTGCAATGGCAGTGTACACAAATGCAAAGATGGCAGATGCCCATTTGATGTATGGATTAGCACACAGCAATGTCGCTTGCACTCAACTTTTGTACCAGGAGAGACAATTAGTAGACAATCAAATTGTAAATCTCTTAGCACAATAAATAAAAAATAAATGAAGTATTGAACCCCAGTACCAGATGTTCAGAGTCTCCATGCCCATATTATGGAAGGCTGCGAAACCATACACAATACTCCAGGGATACATCAGCACATCTGGGATTCACTATGATGGCGGGTTGATGCATGGAGGGCATGCTGAACATGCTGCATGCTCATGGAGGGCATGTTGAACATCTCCTGTGAGGAAGAGTTGCATGTGGTATGCTGGTATGTTCTATTCTTGTGTGTTTTCCATGATTAATGAGTTGTAACATGGTAAGAAAGCATTTCCAGATCCATGTTCATATAACATAATTTCTTCATCTATGTGTGAGGAATGTGTTCTGCAATTTGTGCCGTACATTTTTGTTACACCTGAATATTCTGTAAGTTTTATGGTAGAAAAATTGTATTATATCAATCTAATTATTTTAAAGGAATTAAAACGGTTTATAATTAAATAAAGAGTAAGTTGAACACACAAAACAAATTGCCTCATACTATCAGCATTTCTAAAGATATACATTTATTTGTAATTTCAGATATAGTCAATTAAACCTAACAGAGAGCTTCTAGAATATTAACTTGCAAATCTTAAATACTTTACATATACACGGTGCAGTCAGTACCTGTTCTGGGAGGTGTTTAACACTTCTAGGTGCATTACCTCAAGCAAAGCATCTATTAGCACTGCTTTATAAGTCCATCCACAAGTACAAAATAACTCATAAACCGTTGCATGTACAGAATCAAAATTTGGCATATAAAATTTTCAAGAAAATTTGTTGAAACCTTTCAAATTGAATTAAGATGTACACAATTGAGGAGTGCTTTTTCAAAAGTCAATAAATGCTCAAATTTTTAAAAACCTGATTTTTGTAGTTACATATCAACCTTGTTGCCATACATGACTGTTGAATTGGTTTAGTCAAAATCCGGTATATTCCATGGTTATAGGGTGTTGAAACAAATGAGTTATTGCAAAACTCAATATTTTTTCTCAGCGTTAGAGCAAAAGCTGATAAAAGCAAAATTTATTTTACTTCTGAGACTTGTAGGGAAGTCCATTATTGGCAATCACTTCCTGCCAGAGATAACAGCACAAATTAATGGTTCAAACCCAATAGCTCCTGATTATTGCTCAGTTTTTGCTCAGCTTTTTCAGGGATAAGATTGCAGTAAAAGAATAGTATGCTGTACTGTAACATGGAAGTTCATGCAAGCAATTCAGAAAGTGACATACATGTACCTGAGTGCCCAGGTGGTAGAAAGTCCAGATCAAAAGTAAAATCACCTAAGAAGCTCAGCAAGAACAAGAAAATGCCATATATTGCATGTTCATATGGGCTACCAGGCATACCAGTGAACCCAAAAACTTTAGGAAGAAAACAATGCAGTGCAGCTGACCTCACTTATGACAATATGACAGCTTTTCTTCAGCATGTAGATAGTTTAAGTAAAATTTACCAAGATAAATTATTGCTAAAGTACATGGAAATAACATCATCAAAATGCAAGAGTAGCACAGGAAAAGCTAAAAAGAAGAATTCGGTTTCAGTAAAGAACAGAATAAGGAATGAAGCTGGCCAGATATTGCCTTCACCGCAACATTTCAAGCAATATCAAGGATGTCCAAAGATAAGGCTCTTACATTTGGCCAGTAGATATCATGCAAGAGGAAAGTTGTTGAAAACCGAGGAGGAGATTGGAGAACTGCTGAAGATAAAGAAGCTACAGAAGAGTGATGTCAAACTGTATAGATGCAGAGGGAGCCACTATTCAAGATTTACCACATGAGATGAGCATAAATAAAACGTGGCAGAATTTCTGTAAAAAAAAAGGAAAACTGTAGACCTTTCTACTTCCTTTTTGTCAAAACACAAACATATTTTCCATCACTGCTATAATCTGTCATTTAAAGCTCACTACACAGTTACATACTCAACATGCAAGATTGGTCTCTTGAAAATCAAATAGTAAAAAGATTTGAAAAACAAATTAACTTAGAGCAAACCACAGGTTGCACAAACTTTGTGTGAAAAGATTCTATGCAATAATGAAGGGAGAAAATCCAAACATGATTAAAGTATTGAAATTGGGGAATAGTAGTCATTTCTTCACATATATCAGTTTGACCAGAGGTTTTCCTAACATAGGTAATCCCAAGAGAGGTTGGGATTTGTTAAAACTATTCCATGAATAAAGTGTAACAGATTATATTCATTCAGTCATTCATTATCTGTTTACCCGCCTCTTATATAGGACTTACACCCCCCAGGACTTACAAGCGGGTGCCTGGGGTCAGAGGCCCGTCGAGGAGCAGACACTCATGGATGACAGAGCATCCAGGATGGGTGATCAGCCCGATGCCTGGAATGGGATGAAGGAAGTAGATGAAACGAAATGTTGGTAAAATGGATGAAAGGAAAGGTGATGATGGAGCAGTTGGTGGAATGAATGGCGGGGGAAACCGGAGAACCCGGAGAAAACCCGCCCAGACGCCGCTTCGTCCACCACAAATCCCACATGCAGGTCCCTGGGATTGAACCCGGGCCGCCTCGGTGGGAGGCGAGCGGTCTAACCACTCGGCCACGGCGCCGCCTGTAACAGATTATAAATAAATAATAATTATTTATAAAAAATAATTGGGAATTTAGAAAATAATGAGAAGGTCAGTACACTATTTTTTTATTTATCTAAGGACCTTATCTGTGTCAACCATAATATATTAATTAGTAATTTGGAAAACTACGGAATAAGAGGATTACCCCTGTACATAATTCGTAGTTACCTGGTTGGAAGAAAACAAATTACAGAAATAACATACAAAAAGGGAGATATATATTGTTGTTGTTGTTCACCAATGACACTGGGGATTAATTGATCTGCATTTTCCCTCTGGCTTCCCAATATATAGTCTGTAAGTTATCACTTTTAAGGCCTTTGCATTTGGCGAGATGTTGTTTGTTCAGGATGACATCTTCACAGAGAGTGCACTTGGTGTAGATAGGCATCCCATCTTGTAGAGGTGTTCTGCGAGGCAATCATGGCCAGTTGCCATCCTAAATAAGGCCATTGCAGTTTTCCTTGGCATTTTTTGTATATCAACTCTATCTTTAATATTTTTATAATCTTTATCTTTTAATTTATCTTCCTCAACAAGTCTCTGCTGTCTTTTGAAATGTTGTTTAATGTTATTTAATTGTTTATTTATTTCTATTTGTCCTACAGGTTTTATTTGTTGTATTGCACCTTTCTTTGCTAATTGATCTGCATGTTCATTGCCCAAAAGCCCAACATGAGCTGGGATCCATTGTAGAGTGACATGACTTCTAGTTTCAACTGCTTTAATTAGGCTTCTTATTTCTTTAATATTTCTTGTTGTTTTATTATTGTAATTTACTATTCCGTCTATGGCTGATTTTGAGTCTGATAAGATGACTATTTTCTGTTTTATGTATGGCCTATATAAAATGTTTTGTAATGCTCCTTTTATAGCTGTTAATTCTCCATCATAGTGGTTTGACGTTTCATCTAATGTTAGATACTGTGCAAAATGTTTGCAGTATACTCGTGCACCAGCATTTTTTTTATTGATGAGGGATCCATCTGTATGTATTCAGAGCCATTCTTTTTCTAGGTATCTTTCATTTTCTGTAGCTATTGCTATGGCTCTGATTTCATCTGGTATATTGTTTTGTTTGTGTATTGCATATATCAGGTCATTCTGATATTGTATATCAATATATTCTATTGGACTCATTACCTCTGTTACAATTATATTTGTTGTAATTATATTCTTGTATTTTAAGTTATTAATATATGTTCTGAAGCTTATTTGAGCTTTTAAATTACATATAGTATTTGCTGTGTGATACCACTTGCATCTGTTTCTATTGAGTTGCAGTTCTAGAGTAATTGCTTTTAACTCATGTTCCAATACTATAGCCATGTTTTTTGTGAAGCTTTGTAGTACTATGATTGGTGTTGTTTTTACAGCTCCTGTTATTATTCTTAGTGAATTATTTTGTGAAATTTCTAGTTTACTTTTAAGCCTCTTGTTTACTGTTACTAGTAGTTCTCCTCCATACAATAGGTTAGGTTTTATGTATGTTTTATATGTATTATTAAGGAGGTCCATGTTTCAACCCCATTTTATTCCTGCTAAACATTTTAAAATGTTGTTCTTTTTGTTGATTTTATTTGTTACATTGTTTACATGTTCTTTCATTGATATTTTTTGATCTAATTCTATTCCTAGATATGTCATTGTAGTTGCTTCTTGTAGTTTTTTGTTGTTGATTTGCAGGCATATATTTTCTGTTTTATGCTGCATTATGAATAATTGATATTGAGTTTTTCCTGTATTTATTTCCATATTGTTATTATTAGTCCACTGTTCTAGGGTTATGATTGTATTCTCCATTGTTGTTCGTAGTTTTTTGTAATGTTTCCCAGATCTTATGTTCTTTTCTGAAGACCATATTACCACATCGTTAGCAAACATTCCTACTTGTATGTCACCTATTTTCTTTAGTACATCTACTAGGTCATATATATATTGAACAGAATAGCACTTGTAACAGATCCTTGAGGTAGTCCAACTCCAATTTGTTTCCATTTAGATGTGGAAAGGGAGATATATACAACAAATCAAATCACATTTGGGATCTGTGAAATATGGCGTACCACAAGTTGGGGCCATTATTATTTATTATCTATATTAATGACATTAAAAATCCACCAAATACTTCAGTGATAACTTATGCAGATGACACTACAGCTGTATGTTGGAATAAAACAGTAGAAGGATTAAATACAACCTTAAACAATACCACCCCCTGGTTGCTGAATTACTTCAAATTGACAAATCTACATTGCAACATACAAAAAACTAAAATGATGCAATTCAATAAAAATGATGGTAAAATGTCACTAAAAGTCGATAGTAATAATATTCTAGATGTAAAATCACATAAATGTTTAGGTCTTATTGTTGATAACAAGCTAAAGTGGGCTGAGCATATTGAACATATATGTGGTAAAATCAGTAAAACAGTGTATCTACTCAGATATTTCAACAATCATAGTGATGGTAACATTGAAACTAACATACTATGGATGTTTTTATCCACACATACTCTATGGGATTGAAATCTGGGGTGCTACTGTGAAAATGCATATGGATAAATTACTTATATACCAAAAGAAATGCATCAGAATCATGTTTAACCTAAACCACCAAGGAAACCATGTAGAGAAACCTTTATTAACAATAAATTGCTTACTATCTACTCTCTCTATGCATATAGAACAATAATGTGTGTAATAGATAAGTGCAAACCAATTAAAAACAACCAAATCCATAAACATAATACAAGAGGTAACTTGGACTACTTTAGGTATAGCGTAAAAAAAGTGTATCTTTAAAGGATATATATATTTCTAGAATCACACTTTTTAATAAATTACCACTGAAAATCAAATCTGTAGCTGATGTTTCTAAACAGCAATTCAAAAGGAAATTGAGGATGTATCTAATAAACAAATGTCTAATATGATTTAAAGAATTTGTAAAGATGTAATTGTTTTGACATGTCCTAAATCAGATGTATGATAAACTGGATGAAATAAATATTATTATGATGATGATCATCATCATCATCATCATTATCTTACTTGTGTTGTTTAAAATCAAATCACTACTGTGTCAGTTGTCAGATCATGACACTAATTGAATGTGTCACAGAATACAAACCAATGCTACCAAATTGGGAATGAGAACATGGTTAACCTTAAAATTAAGATAAGCTAAAATCAGATTACAATAAAGACACATTTTATTTACAAGAACACAATTTATTTGGGAATTGACACTATGTGAATGTGCAATAATTAAAAACACAATTTTCAAAGTTGAAAATGGAAGGAATCTGCTTGTTTTTGTTAATGGAAACTGAAGTGGATGCTGAGATTGTAACAATCAAGATGGATGACATTACCTATTAATACTGCATACAAATATTATTACAGTTCAGGAACAAGCTGACATTTAATCTGATAATATCACATCCATGTAAGCATATTATAAGACAAAGGACTGTGACTGGTTGATATCCAGGGCATTGCTAAATGTCTTTGCTCAATATCAAATATGTGAGATATGAATGGATTAGTCATAAAATACTCCCCCTGTCCCAAATTATGGTATAGATACAAGTTCAAAGAGAGGGATTATTGTGCATGTGAAAATATGACATCAGAATATGGCATTACATGTAGTATCATAAGAGGCCTCCACTCTGCAACTGTGACTACTAGCAGGCTCTGGAGAGAGGACAAGCATTGTGTTCCCATAGCTACTTTTGAGCAGAAGAGAACTGGCCACTGGCATTGGTGCTGAGTTTGAAAACAAAGGTTCATCAACCCAGCCAAATTGAGGAAGAACTTCAAAGAAACGTTAATTGACAAGCGAATGCTGTGATGTCATTCTGCAGTTCCTGTTACAATATGAAGAAAGTGGGATTTTGCAGAAAGGTGCTATTAGGAAAGCAGCTTTCAAGTTTCTAGTAACATCATTAACTATGTCCTGAATTTGGCACCAAGTAGTTTTTATGAGCCAAATAGTGTGCCAATGTAAATTCTAGTAAGAGAGGAAATTGTGGTTGCAATTAAAACATAACGTAGTATCAGTATGTACTGATGAGAAGTGGTTCTACTTCACTAGGATCCAGCAGAAGTATTATCTTGTGATAAATGAGGAGCCTCCGCAATGAGCAAAAGCAACAACACGTTTATGGTGGCAATGGCAATACGTAAGTAGGATGCACTTGAAAATCAGTGATTTATTAGCTAAGTAGGCATAAAGCAAAAAGAAACAACAGAACTGACCAAGTGGCACTCCCATCATAAACCCTAAAATATTAGTGACACAAAATGACATTTGGGAAATGCTTGTGCAAAACACCATCCCAGCTACAACTCAGAAGATTCCAGCAAGTTGGAAGAAGAAGAAGAGTCATAATTCAACAGAAAAATGAAAAATCCCATTTTTCTGACCAAAATACTGTAATTATTTTGAAAGGTGACAAAAATGGATGGAATATGGAATATATAAAATAAGAGACAGTCATGCAGCAGCCCTGACTTAAATGTTTAGGACCTTGGAATTTTAATGCAATCCGGCCACAACCACACTGGAAAAATCCAAGAAAAATGCAAGAATTAATTGACCATTGTTAACGCATTTGATACCCTCACCAAGAAAAACTTTAATTATGTCTTCCTAACTTTGTAGCAATGCATGAAGTGCTCCATGAAGAAATTCCTAGAATCCAACACTGCTCACCAAACGATCATAGCATGCTTCATCTGGCTGCTTGGCAGCTTCAAGTGTTCTCTGGCAAAGTGGTGGGTGTTTTCCAGCCTGTTTGTTGGTGCCCAATATTATACTCTTGCATTCGACCCTGACTGCTTTACTGGGACCCATGACTTGCCGTAGAGATGTCGCATCACTGACACTACCTCTCCATGTCACTTTGCAGATGCAACCAATAGAATCGGCAATGTAGTTTCCGCAAGGTCTTATACACCCAGTGCCTTCTGATAGTACTAGCATGGGTCTCCTTGAGGACTTCCTTCACCTTGCTCCATGGGAGCACTACTGTTTCACTTTGGTTTTCCAATCTATGGACTCCCACACTCTCTTTAATATACCATTCCTGACCACCAGAGAGTCCCACTGTGCTCAATAGCTCTTACAGATTTGGGCCCCTGGGAGCGACGATGCTCTTCCACTGCATTAATTTTTCTTTCCATATCAGATTTAATTTCTTCTAACTCCTTCACTATGTCTTCTTTCAAGTCCTTCAACATTACATTTATCTCAGTTTTACAGTGTCAATGTGAAAACCGAGGTTGGATTTCATTTTCTCCATTTCGATCTTCATTTCTTCCTTTACACTCTTCATTTTCATCTGCATTTTCTCCATTCCAAAATTCACTTTCTTCATTTTACTTTCCATCTTATCCATTCGAGAATTTACACTCTTCATTTCACTCTCCATTTTCTCCATTCCAGCTAATAATTTTTAATAATTTCCTCCATTGTGACTTTTAAGTCCCCATCCTGACACCAGTGTGACTTCTTTCAGTTTAAACGGTCACTTCACTTTTTCTTTACTTTGTGTGTAGTGGTAGAATGAATCATATGAGAAGCCGCTTTCTACCTTACTTTTAGTCCTTTTATGCTTATTTGTTACTTCTTTGCCAAGAAATTAATCACTTCTGCAGATACATGCTAGTGGATAATGTGTCTACTCTTGCATGTGCTGTGCACCTAGTGAATTATTGGTTAGGTTAGCTGGTGAAGTTTTGTTTTCCATTTTTCTGCCCAGAAAGTTTGATCTAAACCATTTTTGGAAGAGTTAGCAAACTATTTCTGGCTTTGGCATGAAACGAAACCCATGCAGTAAAATAGAAACTAAAATTCTTTGAACTAATCCATCAGTAAGCATTGCTGCATGCAAGCCACTAAACTGATTTTAGAAGATTTGAATTTTCCCATTAACAGCCTGTTTCAAATCAGGAGGTAAACTAACTTCCATTCTAGCAACTTGGATGAAATGAATACACAGATGAACCCTCCACAGTGCTGAAAGTTACCTGTCATTTGTCACAAGAGAAACAAAACAGAAAAACAATTGCTCAGGCAGCTTACCTGTATTTCAGACCCAGAGCTGAAGATTACGAAATATAGGTGCTATACATACACTGTGTTAGTTATGTTCAGGGTTAGGATTTTTAGGTGCAAATTTCAGATGAACAAAAGAAGGGAAAAGCTGCTCAAATAAGGTGAAAAAAGGAACAATAAGGTGCTGGTTTATTTAAGGGATGCACAACTGAAATTGCTATTTTCTAAACTATCCATTCAATTGGGCTGAAATTTTAACCACATGTCAGTCTTCTTAAGACATAATTGTTTTGTGAATTTCAATCCAAAATCTCAATTAGTTTTCAAGTTATTAATTTTCAAAATATAAAACTATGGGTATATGCAAAATGCAAGTTATGATGCATTTTCAAAAAAAAAAACTTATGTTGCTTCTATGCCAAGGAACTACAAATCTGTCATATAATTTTTTTCTACCATTTTTAGTTTAAGAGAAAAAAAAGTTTTGCAGTTTTGTATTTGCATTTTTTTTTCGTTTTTTTTTTGTATACATTGTTATCTTAAAAAATTAGTAGCGCAAAAACTATTCTTTACACAGAAAAATTATATGACAGTTTTATTTATTTGGGTTTTTGAAACAAGCATAAAAAATATCAATATCAATGGATGAAAACTACATCGTGTGGAAGATTTTAAATATGCAGAAATGATGAAAATCAGAAACGCCTTAAAATCAAGTTTTAAAAATATAAACAGCTAGCAACCAAATGTGCAAGGGTATTTAAAAAGTCTCATAACAATCCTGAAGCATTTGCTAGGTCAAAAATAAAAGTGGATTCTAAAACTGCAAGCAATGGAGAATTTTTTGGGAACATAATTTTTCTTTTTTTTTAAATTTTTTTTTAGATTTTGGGTTAATTTCAGTTGTGCATTCCCTGAACTAATTCAACGATTTCTCTTCCCTCTATTCTGATTTATTCAACTACAAACAAGTACATCAAATTATCACTCATCAAAAGAAGGAAAAAACATGAAGCTGTTGTACTTCAGGACATTAAGCATCTCCACATTTTTAAAAGTAAGTCTGTATCTATTAGGAGATAGAATGTCTTTGTAGATGCTAAAGCTTCTTTTAACATCCACAGAAACCAGTGGAGCAAACCTTGTATTCACTCAGAATGGCAACTCTACAGATGTGGCGAATTCCTCAATGTCTGGATTCTTCTGAAGACTAGATTCAAGTTTGTCTTTGGCAAAGCTATCTAACTGCTCCCTCCCGGAAGTAAAAATATCCCATTGTTTTTCCTTTTCCAGACCTTGCTCTTCCAATGATTTAATAGCTGCAGGCAGGTACTTGTAACTATGGACACAATATAGTTCTGTCCACAAATTATATATTTTCTCCGGTAACAGAAGTTGCTGTGCCTTGGAAATTGCACCTGCATCGGATGGATCCAAAGAAAGCACAAACTCTTTAATTTTGTCAAAATTCTCACACAACATAGCAGCACACTCAATCCAAGATCCCCAGTGAGTAATGAGCGGGAAATTTGGAAGGGGCAGGCCAGTGATTTCCCTGTAGTAAACAACATGGCTTGGAGCTTTCAGTAGAATCTTCTTCAGGACAGAGATGAATTGATTTGCGATGTCGTATTCATTCCTTATGGATTCACAAACCCTGTGAAGGGCATGAGCCAAGCATGTCACATGCTTCAAGTTAGGAAATAAAGGTTTCAATTGGTTAACAGCTGAAACCAAGTATGGAGCCATGGAGCCTGGTCCATAACCACAAGAAGAAGTTTTTCAAACTCGATACCAGTAGGCCAGTGTTTTTGGCAGAAGTCCATAATGGATTGCATTACTGTACTGGCATTGGCTTTCTGCAGCTCATACATTTTTAACAACATGGGCTTAACTTTCTCCCCTGCTAAGGGAAAAACTAAAATGTTCAAAACATATTGTTCCATTGAGTCTATGGTTTCATCCACAATGATTCCCAAATCGCAATCAGACACTTTCTCCTTGATTCTTTCTATGGTTTCTTGGTAAACAGGCTCCATGTAGTTTTTTCTTAAAGTACTCTCATTGGGCATTGACATCTTTGTGTATTTTTCAAGAAATCCGTTGAAGACTGGATGGTTCACCTTATTGAGTGGAATTCCTGCTTGTGTAAGAGCTACACACAAATCAATGTTTAATTCCTTCAAATTTTGGCTTTTTGAAGAACTCTGTTGAAACGCATTTCATAATAGAGGTTGCCATGATTTGTTTGCTTGAAGAGTCTTGTTCATTTGATGCATAGAGCTGGAAATGCATTGTTTGATGTGATCTCACTGCTGTTTTTCATCTAACAAAATTCCTGAATCACAAATAGTACATCACATAGCAGTTCCATCAGTGTCTAACACTAATTCACTTGCTAATACAATGCGACTGTCACACAACTCACTCTTGCGCCCATTCGCTGTCCACATTCTCTTATAACACCGCAACAATTACCAGAATGTTTTCATTCATACTGGAACTTCAGTCTCAGCGATAATTCTCGGAACTGCGCAGGTGAGGTTACTGCTGTCTCTGCGTGCCCAGTCTTCACCTCGATGCAAACAGATGATGTCTCTCACAGTAACAAACTCACATTCACGAACAGCAGGCTACTGATTCTGGTGGGATAGAATCACTCATTGTCAATTGCATTATTGCAGGCTACTTTATAGCGGTAAAGCAAGAGAAAGAGGTTTTGGTCGAACACACAATTATTTTCCATTGTTGCGGGTGTGCTTTCAATTCCCCCGCAGCATTTACTGAAAGAGGTAGGCTTACTATTCGCACGTACACAGCAAGCTGAGGAGACATTAATTGAAAGTTAAAGAATAAATTGGAATGAAACTTAAAGAAAAAAGTGGGAAAAAGGGGATTATGGGCATGGCTGCAGGAAAATGGGATAAAGGTGCCAAAAGGGGAAGGTCCGAAAAAAGGGAAAAAGGTGCAAGAAAAAATGTCTCTTTTAGTAACTAGAAACAAAATTTCACACGGTGATATCTTTCCGCACAGCTTTAACTTACCCTAAGAAAAAAAGTGCACACCTAAAAATCCTAACCCTGGTGAGGTTAATGACTTTTTTGATGCACTATTTAGAAGAGCTAGGCTGTATGGCATTCATAAATCATTTTGCAATATGCCTAAATGGGAACATTTCTAATGTTGCATCTTTGTTTTATATGTTAATTCAAAGAAATCTGAAACAACACTTTCACTGCTGATAGCATTTTAAACATGAAAACACTAATTATGAGACATTTGTAAGGAAGTACATTGTAACTCACATTTACTGCTATATATTTCAAACTGGCATGGCTTCTGCAGTCCCAAACTGCTAGGAGTGCTAGCACGTCATGTTGCCAGCCATACATGTAAAATCAGGTGAGGTCCCTGTATTTCATAGTATAGTATTTGCTAATACAGAGGGAATTCAATTAATAAGTAAAAAGCAATTAGATACATTCACAAAGAGAATAGGCTCTCAATAGTATCTAGAGAAAGGGAGGTATTTTAATTTCTGGAATTGTGAAGGCCTAATGAATAAGATTGGCAGTGGAGTTTTATATTATTTATTGATAAAAGTAGATGTTTTGGCAGTTGTGGAAATGTAACTACAAGAGGATGATGTTAACACCGATGACTTCAATTATATTGAGAGGAAAGGGAAAATGAGCTAGGAAAGGTAAAGTATCAGGAGGATTAGGGGTGTTTGTCAAAAAGACATTAAAAACATGCACAAAAAAAATTTGGTCTAGGCCTAGAAATATTCTGGATGATGATGCAAGACAAAGAACTAGATGATAATTTAATATGTATAGAAATAATCAATAATCCCCCTGGCACTTCACAATTTCTGTTGTATAATTTACTGCAGAAATTTTTCACGTGCTAAAAGAAAATATTTACCTGACAGTGCATCATCGTCTTTCAGAACTCCAATTAAAACATGCACAATTTCTTTCCATTACTGTCACTTGTTTCATCAAATGACACCCATATTTTTCATTCTCACACAGTTTTCTAATTTTATTTAGCATTTTCTCATAGCACTTAGGTAGTACTTATGTAACATTGATTTGTTTGGAGGATCCATCAGTGTATATTTCTGAAGAAAGTTCCTAAATATAGGATTACTTGTTTTGGAATGTCTGCAGTAATAAATGTGTTGCACATATCTGTTGAGTACTTTGCAAATTTTGATGGTTCTGAAAATGTGGAGGAAGAAGAAGCAGATGATTCACTATGAAGCTTTTGCCTAGTTGGTTGATTTTTTAAATTCTTTACCACAGCTATATACTTATTTCCACTTATAAGTGCTGAATCACTTGAGAACATTGATTTGCCATTATACTCTTTTCACATGCCTTACAGAAAAGTATCTTACTGCTCTGTTGTTGTCTTTAAATTCTAAAAATATCTTTAAATTCAGCTACATATCGGCATAAATGAACAGCATCATCGCTCTTTACTTTTCCCATTGTTCTTACCTGAACCACAACATAACGCAAGTGCTTTAATTTACTGAAAAGGGCGATGAATTGAAGTGCAAAACAAATGAACACAAATAACAAGTAGACTGTAGAGCAATATAGACAGATACACTTACTCCAGGGCTTCCAGGGAAGACCCTATCACCATATGATGCAAGTATTGCATCATTAGCGTGGGCCTTGAGCTAATGTATTGCCTGACTGGTCATAACTATGCCTGAAAGCAGACTTCAGGGCAGTCTAAATTTGGTGCAACATTATAAACAGTCAAAATATTCGTTTTTAAATCTTTTATGTGGTATAATGTGTAAAATTATTTATGTTATCAAAAATATTTATTCAAATAAAAAATATAAAAAATGTATATATTTTTATGTATATGCAACTCAGTATTTTGAATGCATAGATCTCAACTGGAACTTTAACACAAGTTTGGAAATCATAAGTAATGGCAAAAAAAAATAGTTACCTAGAAATTTAAGCCCTATTTATAAGTTAGGCACTGCAATAATTTCAGTTCCACCATAGCTTCACACATTAAGGCCCTACTACATCATGCTGCTCATGTTCACAGATACATGGCATGCTCATGTCCTTGGTCTCATCACTATAATTATCAATACCATAATCTTGAAAGCCTTTCAATGCATCTACATAACTGTATCTCTTGTATAGATTTCCATTCATTTTCAAAGTGGGTCTTCAGCAGCTTTTAACACTTGCTAGTTTCTTCTTAATGACATTAACTCCTACAGGTACAATTTCTGGCTGAATGGTCTCCATAGTCTTCCCTCTTTTCAAAATGGGACAATCAGCTCCAACATCTGCAGTACAATGTGGCTGCTCATGAACATTACCGAAACTATTATACTTTTTTCTTTAGATATTTGGAAGTGAAGCCTGGCAGCACTTTTAGTACCCTCTGTATAATTGTACACCAACCTTGGACATAACAATGTGTGCCCAGCCTCTTTACCAGGCCAGGCTCAGAAAATATGCGTTAATACTCTTCAGGATCAGCAACTGTTTCCCTCCTACATATCTGTTTTTCTGTAACTCCAAAAACTTGATCTTGTGGAATAAAGGAGCGACCTTGTACTAGCAATACTAGTTCTACTTCTTTCACATTCATAGGAGCTTTAGAATGCAACCACTAGCACACCATTCCAATAATCACTGACATACAGTTTTAGATTTATTTTATAATTTTGCAATTTGTACATTCAGCACATTTCATTTTATAGAATGTGATAAAACAGAGAATGAAAGTGCAAAATTACAAATGGAGATGCCTGAGTGTTTCATATCATAATATCCATAAGAAAAGCAAGGGAATTGGCCAGTTTTGATGTAATATGCAACATCTTTGAATTAGCTGCTTTTGTTATGACATGCCATTTTCAAGACCTGATTACTATGGAATTTGGTCAAGCTTTCTAAATTCTCATATCACCCAATGATAGATAGTACCATATACTGTAATATTCATCTATTGCCAGAAATTTTAAATTTGTTGGAGCTGGCGTTTTGCTATGACACTACTCAAATGACATCACCGTGTGGCAGGTGTTGCATGATGAACAACTACATCCTTATTACCTGCTCAAGTAGTACAGGCCTTAGGACTGGTGGACTTCACCCCTTGGTTGCAGTTTAATAAGTGGGCCATAGAGCTGAAGGATGAGCAATAGGACTTGCTTTCCTTGGTGCTCTCTACAGACAAGGCAATCTTCATCAGAGAGGCTTATTCTTTACCACAGAAATAGCCACATCTGGGATTATGAAAATCCAAATGCAGTCAGGAGAGGAATGTAAACATGTGGGTTGGCATAATTGGTGATAATATGATAGGCCCATATCGTCCTCTTGTGCAATTACATGGTTAAGTTTAGTGCCAGTTTCTAGTCCATGTACTGCCTGAGCTTCTTGAAAATGTGCCTCTAATTGTTAGAAAGAATATGTGATTACAGCAGGTTGAAGAACTTCCTCATTTTGACTGTGATACCATCTCAATAATGCACTTCCTAGACATTGGATAGGAAGAGGTGGTCCTATAGTTTAGCCATTGTGTCCCCCTGACATCACTTCTATAGACTTTTTCCAGTGGGAACATCTTAAGAGCTTGGCATTTGAAACACCAGTTGCTTCAAAAATGGAGTTGGTGGCAAGGATACTGGCTGCCTGTTAAACAATTTGTGCCACTCCAGATTTATTTAAAAGAGTGCAAAGTTCTTTCCTACATAGATGCAACCTCTGCAGGGATGTTGGAGGTCAACAGTTCCAACTTTGATGAATGTCTTCTGCATTAGGCATTTGGAAAGCCGAAGTTTTATTTTCTTGTATTATTCTTCATTATTTTCCCTAAACATTGCTTTTACACAGATTTGAAATTCAAAAACCAAAGTCCATTTATCTTCCTTACATTTTGCTTAGCTTTCTATGTTGCAGAGGAAATTCTGCAAGATTTTGTGTATCTCATTCTCTCAAAAATCAGAAAAAATTACAATTTATTTTTTTGTATCCATTTTTCAACTTTGGGTAACTTTATGTATACAGGTTTATTCTGCAGTGAGAGTGATGAACTATTAGCAACTCAAATTATGGATACGTTACTTTAATGGTATTTTACTATCCAAAAAACTGACAATTTTAGTACTAATTTCCAGTATGTTTTATTCTCCAAACTTCTTCATGCATTTTTAGTTTATAATTGGCTTCAGCTACAAAAAGCAGTCAACACAAAATGTTAATTTCAAATTATGATTTTAGAGAATGGTATCAAGAGAAAAGAGTTAGAAGATTGAGGAAATACTAACACAAATTAAGTGAGGGGAAAAAAAAAAGATCTTGACCTTGTCATTTGCAAAGAAATCAAGATTCCTCCTAAAGCTGAGCTAAACAGTCCCTCTTCATGCATCTTCCATTACTTGACATGTAGCATGCTACCATGGAAGCATTTAATCAATGGCATGCAGGCTCTTTAATAGTTTAATGTTATTGCCTGCAACTTTACAACCACAGACCATTAGTTATGCATCTCAAAATGCTTTTCCATGGTCTCTCCACTATCACTTTAATTAATGTGGATGAATTGTGTAATACCCTGCATATGTGAACAAACATATTCAAGGAACAATATTAAAAATTCAGCACTGAGATCCAGCTCCAGTTCCAATTTCTGAGCATCTCTGAGGATGCTTCTCATTGAGTAAGCTTTGAATACACTTTGACACTTCCAGCATACAGCTCTACAAAGTTGGCTAATACACTGTATAAATGTATTTAAAAGCATTACAGCTGCTGCTGAAACCTATTTTGCTATTTTGATATTCCATAAAATATTAAATGTTATATAACTTTATATGGCCCACGACCAATCACTCAAGTTAATTATTGGCCCTCTATATCAAAAGGTTTGGGTGACCCTAATGAAACGAATTATTTACACACTAGGACTTTATCTAATTTATATGATTAAGATACCTTTAGTGCAAGGCAAAATTTATTTTGTGTAAGATGTTACCTTTTCCAGCTTTAATGCAATTCAACTTTACAGCATAAGTGATGAGTGTGAAAAATGACTTTATTTTTGCAGACATGCTAAATCAGCAATAAGAATACATGTCACAGAATGAACTTCAGAGGTGTTCTGTTTCAAAACAATTAAATTATGTGTGTGCTGAAACAACTCCAGTGACATGTGTACAAGATGCAAACTCTATTGCTACTTTGTTATGTGCAAACACATATCAAACACCTATGTACCATTTGCATTTTAATAATTTACCTTTGCAACAAAACTTGTGAATACTTTTACATATGCGTAATTCATAGTATGTTGCATCACAAAGATAATTCTTCACAACTGTAGGTTAAAATCAACAAAGACATTCTGATCATTCAAAGGCTTGTAACCATCAGAGAAGAATGTAGCAGTTTAGGTAGCAAAACACATTTGCATCCATTATCTCATTAGGAAGCTAACTTAACAAAAGATAACATTCTTCCCATGGTCAACATTAACACAATTGGTTGTCTAACGCTTCCTGAGCAAGAAATAATGAAGAATATACCTTCCAAAATTCCCTTATCCAGCATAATGATTTAAATGTTACTAGTTTTAAGATTGATGAGGTAAATAAGTTGATAGAAGAACAAAGGGTAAAAGAAGAAAAGAAACAACACTATTGGAAAAAGTACAATACTTTATCATATACTTATGTAATTTAATTTATATTGATTGTATACACATGAGTATGTGCATGTTGTTGTTGCTCTTGTTGACACAAATGCTCATTTAATTACTCTGTAAGTTTATTCCATGAAAATAGTGGTATGGATCCAAAAAAATATGTTCAACACTTACATTGCATTTCATTTTATTTCATCTGTATGTTCCAAATACCTAGGTTATGTCAGAAGTTCATTACTACACTATAAGTAGCTCTATCAATCAAGCAAATGTGCCATTAAAACATACAGCAAATTAAACAACAACAGGAAAGGTGAAGTTTAATAAGTAAGGCAAAATTAATTGAATTGGCTACAGGGGAACCAATTCCTCTCTAGTTCCTCTACAGAACCAATTCCTCTGAAGGTTAATCTTTTAAATGTATTATTGTGCCTCTTCAAAGACAATGGAATTGAAACAAAAAGTGATGATGATAGAAAACCATTTAAAAAGTCAGAAAGAATAAAAAGAAAGGAGTTCTGATCCACTAACAAAATTTGAGGCACTACAAGAACCCACATTCTTATCTTCCACAGTGGAGGTGTGCTGTAGTCATGGTCCAGTATGAAAATGTTGTAATCGAAAGGCTATTTAAAACCAAATTCTCATGTATGTGGCCAAGCAATAGAGAATAAAGTACATAAGCTTCTGGAAACTTCCAAATCATACCCTGTGTATCAATTATCATTGGCCCCGATATCTCCAGTACAACCACACTTGCTACTTATGTCCAGATGGGCATGTACACAGAAGGCCATAAGCCATCATAAAAAATTAGAATTTGAAAACAGTTAATTCAGACATTACTCTGTAATATAGGAGCTAGTAGCTGTATCTTCTGTCAGCAGCAGCGAAGAAGAAGAAGAAGAAGAAGAAGAAGAAGAAGAAGAAGAAGAAGAAGAAGAAGAAGAAGAAGAAGAAGAAGAAGAAGAAGAAGAAGAAGAAGACGACTTCTAAAATTCTGTCAGCTAGACTTTCTTATTTCTTCACTTTTACCAGTTTTCCCAAAACTAAGTCGCTACCTTGGAAATAGCCCAAAGTCTGTTTCCCAATTATAATTTATTTTGATTGTTAAAAAACTTGATTGGCTAACTGACAGCCTCAAGGTATTTTTTAATTCCAAATGTGTATATGAGAAACATGGTCAAATATGCATTTATATGCAAACTTACATAAGTAATTTTCCCCAAAAACCTTTCCCCAAAAGGTCTCAAAATATGCAATATTTACAAAATAAAATTTATCTTATTTTATTACATTTCTTTCTAACCCTTACAAAAATTTCTTAAATATGGCTCTTAAATTAAAATATGGTGCACTAAGTTTACATGACTTTCTCTAGCCACTATCATTTGCTATTACAATAGCTTTGACAAAATATTCTTGCAGAAACTTATTTTTCTATCTACTTCATGTTAATTGAGATAAACATTTGTAAAAATAGCTTCATCACACATTTTGCTGTAGGTACAAAGGGGATACAGGAGATGGAAGGATAGTCAATTGTTTAAAACACAGTCACTATATGCTGGCCTTGAAAGTATATTTTCTTTTCATGACATTGCAAGAAGTAACTGAATGGTGACAGCACTTCAAAAAATTGATAAAGTATTGAAAAATTCAGTAACAACAGATATCTCTTGGAAATTGTTGATGCCACAAAAAAATATAATTTTATATAAATTGTATGTTTTAAAGAGATCTATAATTCTGTGTAGTAAGTTTTTCTCTACCTATATGGTTTACCAGTTACACAATTATAACAAACTCATACCAAACAAACAGGGCTTCAGGGACTATTTGCAGAAAATAAGATATATATTTTGTTAGTTATGTAAATATCTTAAACATCTTAATGCAAATCATTACAGTTATTTTTGAGAAAATATAAAATAATAAAAAAATGTTTCAGTTAAAGGGTAGTTTGGAGTGTGGAGACTTTCTTGTAAATCTATGTGTTACATCCTTGTAAGATGCTGAAATTAAATATAAAGTTTGGCTATCATGTGAACTTTCATTTTTGACTGCCCCCTCTCTCTCCCCTCCCTCAATCACACCTTCTTCTAAATACAATTTTTTTAACGCAGGGACCTCAAAACATGTAATTCTGGGGAAATCTCAATGTTTAAATTTTGGGTGAAAGGCAATAGTTCTCCTACCCATTAAACGTAGGCACTAGTGAGAGTAAAAAATATGCATTTATGTAAAAATACTCATATTAATCATGTTAATACTTCACAGCACTCTTATTTATGAGGAAACCTAAATATCAGAGCACCTTACTTTCCAGATATAGTTCCATGTTACCGTTTTTCTTTTCCTTAATACCAAAGAAAAGCTATTGGGCATCATTTCCAGTGATATGAAGTAGCCATAGGAGCTTACATGAAAGCTATGAAGATCTTAAAAAGAAACATGGATCTCTGACTTTGTTTTCACTTCTTTTTAATGTCCTCTAAGTGGACAGTTCATATTCAATGATAAATGAAGGTTAGAAATAAATAAGCAAATGAGCTTAGAGGCCTGAAGTGCTAAAACTAACTGACATTCATCCTAAAGCCTGAAGAAAAGTTGTTAATAAAAGCCTATGCCAGGCAGCTTGATCCAATTGGGGTTTCAAACCAGGATTGCAGTACGAGAGGCATGAATATCACCTTTACACCACCACTTTGTCCAAAAGCAGTTTGTTAGAAGTATTTCCTTCAGCTCATTGTCCTGGTGGAGCACACATGTGTTTAATTGTGATATTTGTTTAATAGTGTTTAACATTCCATTCTATAGTATTTGCTTTAAATTATTTAGTTAAATTAAAAACATCTTGTGACTCCTGCTACTAACCTCTGCAGTGTTTCTTGAATAGAGAGCCTTCTGAAGTATTCAAAGTCTGTGATCCTTTCAGGGTAGTAGTAAGACAATGTATTGTTTTTGAAAGGCTGTATGGATAATCCTATATAAATGCATAACAGTTTTAGTGAAAATATATCCATTCTTCTTTTATTTCAAAATTTCAGTTATCCTGATGGAACTTAAAACATAATTCCTTATGAAGTTAAATATTATGACAACTTTAAAATGCAAATGCATGACCTTTTATTTAAAAGATCTATGTCAGGGATGTCAAATATGCTTTGTATGGAAAAATACAAGGGTAAATGTCCCAATAAAGTTTACATTTCTTGAATTAGGCAGACTGCTTTGATAGTTGTAGTTCATCCATACAAGGGATGTTTGACATTCCTATTCAAAATGTGATATGATTGAAAAATATGTGAAAAATAAAATATATTGATTTTGACAATTTTTAGTTCTCCTTATTGCCTCCATTATGCTGTTGTAGCCACTTCTATGGAGTATTTTTTTTTATTTATTTATTGTACTAAGAGATTTACAATTTGATTGTCTACTGAACTTTGACCCTGGCCACTCATTCTGTAGACAATCACTACAGTTTATCTACATTTTACAATTTCCCGTCAATAAATTATCTTGCTTCAGTTTTTCATAACCCATTTCCACTTGTTTTTCACTTATCACTTATTGATTATTTTACCATCACACATTCACCATAGTTTTCCATTCAAAGTAAGATACACTACCTCTTACTTTTCTCTATCCACTGTCCAAAGCCATTTATGTTTTACTTTACACAAAAACTGTCAAATGCTCCTAGCATCCTTGCACATCATTACGATTATAAGCGTATGACTATCCCCCTTCAACCGCTTCTTTTTAAAAAATTCTCTTCTCCAATTTTCTGCTCCTTGGCACTTAAATACTATGTGTTCAATGTCTTCATTACCACCACATATCAGACATTGGTTTTGAAGAATACCCTGTCTTAACCCTCTTAGCCTCCATGCTCCGGTTCTTACCCATGCAATAGATTCTCTCTCTTCTTTATTTACTATGTCTATATATTTTTCCCTACCCCATGTATTTTTCATTGGCCTATAGCAAACCAATGAGCTCTTTTCAGCAATCTCACTGAACATGTTTTGTATTTCTATATCTTCCAGTCTTGTCTTTGCATTTTTACAAAAAATTTTCACGTTATTTTGTCTCCTTCTCCACAAGTCTCCTAACCGATTTTTCTCCAAAATGTTCTGTAAATTATATACCCATCCATCATTCATTAAACTATTCTCTTGGTATTCTATAAATTGTCTTAACACATTACTTTTTCCTAGATTTAAAGTTCTGAACCAAAATTTCAAAGCTCTTTCCATTATCTTCCCCTTAGTCGCCACCCTGCCCATCTCTAATTGAGCAACCTGTCTTACAATTGGCTTCGGTAGCCCTAGTATTTCTCTACAAAATATTCTGTGCACCTCATCTACACTCTCCCATCCTCTATCTAATCCCCATATTTCTATACCATACATCATTTTTGCCTCCACAACCATATGATAAACTTTTTTCCATTAATCAATCCCCTTAAGCTTTAATGTTTTCTTCTGATAATTTTTCAACACAAATAAGATGCCTCAAGACACGCATATCCTTCTTAAATACTGAATCCCAAAATGGAAGCATGGAAAGGAACTGTTTTTAAAGAAATATATTTTTAAGCTTTTCCTTTTTATTTCCCACATTACCCACAAACAGTAAGAGCATTTTTTCAAGGATGTATAACTCTTTCTATATTTATTTTTTTGTTCCTTCCTTGAAGAAGAGTTTGAGAGGAAGTGATGAATGTATATTATGCAGTTGACCTTTCATGATAATGTGGAATCACATTTGTTGAATCTTATTTCTTCAAGAAATTTTACTGATAACAAGCAAGCATCCAAAATCTACTTGACCCAATTCAGCTTTCTTCCAAACCTATATTAAGTATCATTTCTTAATAGGCATTTTGTTCTTAACCTTGCAATTATGCTTATTAAGAGTGGTTCACCTGTGTGTTATTTCATTTTATAGAACCTAGGGATTATATACCAACCTGCAGGTCCCATATCCCATTCAGATTAACAGAACAATACTATGCTTGAATTGATGCTCTGGAAGACTCAGAAGCTCTACAAGATGTTTATCATGTGCTTAGATTTATGCTGGAGACTGCTGAGCTCTTAAATGAGACTCCAAATGCTAAAATTAAATACTTGTATGCGCCAACACTATATGATTGGTGGAACACATACTATAAAGTATAACATGTTTGTCCATCTGCATGGTAGGCAAGCAAGTTAGCATGCAGTAACATTGGCATGTTTCCAAACTGCAAGATTCAGATTCAAATCCTCCCTTATCTTTTTTCCCTTCCTCAAATTCTCCTTAGAGATCAAATAACACAAAATAGGTGAAATATCTGAACATTTCTGATTTGCTTAGGTTTTCTTTTTTATCTCTTATCTAATGTTTATTTTTATGCACCTTGTCCAATTTTGACATTCTAATTACAGAAAGTAAAAAAGAGAACAAAAAGACTTGATACACATTCATTCTTGCAGATACAATGTTTTAAAGCTTAAAATATTTCAAATTATGCTACAGAACAAGACCAAAAATGTTCAGGATTCCTAATGTATGAAAACTACAGAAGGATAACTTGACAACCACAGACTGTGTATGAAATACATAGTCAGCTACCCTTTCAAGTGGAAAGAAAGGAAGTTCAATTCTAGTTACTTAAAATTACTTCTTCTCAATATTTAGTGCATATAGCATTTCCTACACTTACATAAGAACCTAGAGCTTATTGACGAAACTTCTTCATTTAATGAAGCTGCTGTTCAAAATTATGATCTCCTTCATTCATACAGATCTCTGTGCGATGCTATAATGACAATCCATCATGAAGTAACATTGGAGGTGTAATGGATCTGCAGACCTCACCTATCAATTGCCAAAAGAGATGAAGGTTCTCTGATTCTTGTCTGTACACCACTTGTTTAAACGCCCCCATGGTATGAAGTCAAGTGGCATAAGATCAGAAGATCTGGTGGGCCATGAGACTGGTGGCTCTTCCTATCCACTTTTCTGAACGTGAACTGCAAAGTAGTTTGCAACGACCATGGAGCACCATCATGCTGAAACCACATCCTTAATCTGTCAACTAATGGTGAATGCTTCAGCAACTGAGGGAGATTATTCTGAAGGAAGAGATGGTAGATTGCTTCCATAAAATAAACTTTGAAGAATGTGGCCCAATTATGTAGTCATACAAATTGCCACACCATACACTTATTCCCCACTGGTCTTGAAATGCTATCTGTCTTCTTAACCAATGAGAGTTATCTAAACTCTAGTAGTGCATGTTGTGGCGATTCACAGTTCTGTTGTGAAAATATGATTTCTATGAGAACAGGATTTTGAATGAAAAGACTGCTTCATGGTTCATCTGCGTAATACTCACTGACAGAAAATTACTAAAGCTTCAAAGTCGTGAGTGTTGAACTCTAGTGTAGACGCAAGTGATAAGGTGAAATGTATTGTTTTGCAGTATAATCAATAAGTTACAACCTACTAATGTTTGTATCCTGTGCCAGTGCCCGTGTGCTAATATGGGGATTATATTTTAAGATAGCATGTCGAACAACCTCTTCATTACAGTCAGAGGTAACTGCTGATTCTCTAGCAGGACCTGTCCTTTTAAGTTCTCCTGTTGTATGTAAATAATGTTCAACATCCAAAACACGCCGATTGTCAATTGTCATCTTTCAGGAAACTAGTTTTCATACAAGCACTGGACGTATAATGCAATCCATTGTGCTTCTGCATAAATGAGTAGTATGTCAATGTACTCACCATTGGAACATATCTTGACAAACTGATTCTATGTGCTGTGCAGATCATAGGAGTTATGGTTATGCCGCAGGGATATGCAACTACATACATAAATGGGCATGCCAAGACCTACTGTGGCTCCAGAATGTATTCACTAGGGTTCTGGTAGCCAAACTGCTTTAGAGAAAGCTCTTCATTTTTAATGTACACAAGGCACAAACACTAATACATGTTTAGGTATTCTGGCATTTTTCAATAGTTTTTACTAATTTTATACTTGTTGAAAATTGCTCTAATTTTTCAATTTTTATATGGTTCCTTTTTTCAAAATAACTACAATGAAAAATATTGAAAACTGCAGACACATAAACTGAATTGTTGTTGAGTTCTTTATGCATTAATTTTACTGCTACAATGTTTGGAGTGGCAGAGTCACTATATCTATCTTGATGAATGAAAAGAAAAGGAAAACGGGTTCACACATGTGCTGTGGCTTGAATCATGCACATACCTCACTGTGGATGAGGGGAATGTACACTTACCTACTCAGCCACAAGCACCACATTCACTTTTTTGCTTAGAACATGTACACATTGTACCTTCCCTCTGCTTGTTATTTTTTACTAACTATTGTGTAACTCCTAGATGTTCATTTAACTTTCTTTCATTATAAATCAATTACATAAAGTATGATAGTCATTGTAATGCTGTCATATGCATTGCAACAGCACCAGTTATGACATGCTTTTGGGATGGTCATAGCTACTACTGCTAAGGTCTGCTTTCCTATGGAAGAGAAGGCTGAAATTACATGGTTACCAAATAGTGAGCATTAGTTATATTGACTTTATGGCATTGCAGTGTTGTATATCTTGATAAATAAAAAAGCATTGGTGAGCCACTCAGTATATGTTAAAGGGAAAGTTGAAAGACAGTGAAGGTTCACCTTTTCTAAAGTGGTTTCACATTAAGTTTAAAGAGTTGTAAACAAAATCACGTGACAAGAGAGCACCTCATTGGCTGGTGGGCAAACAACAACTTTTCCCACTTAGCATGTCATCTCTTCCTCTACATAGAACTGTCCAATTCAGATTGTAACATTTTATGGTTATCCTTGTGTAGGGAAATTTAAAAAAAACCGTTATTGTAACAGTTCAATTTATGAAACAAAATATGTTTGTTCAGTTTCTATAACTAAATGAACTGTTACAGCAGAGTGCAGACACTATATTTTGTTTACAGTTTCCAGATAAGCTGCCAGTGTAGTCTTTGCCATGTGCTGAGAAAATAATAAAATATTACTTTCAAGAGTGTCATGGCTGAGAATCCTCTGCCACTGTGGAAAACAAATGCAGAAAATGGAAAGAAGACATCTGTGTTAAATGTTTTTAACAAATTCTGTGAAAAGTACCCACCTTTAATTGACAATGAACAGAGTTGGCTGTTTAGCAATAATTGAACTTCTTTGTTAGTGACGCAGAATTGTTGCTTGGGTCATATTTGTTTTCTATTGTTTTTTCTAACCTAAAAGCTAAGGTGGTATACTGATATTAGCCATTAAATGAATGATTTCTAAAACTTGGAATTAAAGAGTTTAATCCAGTACCTTTAATCACAGATGCCAAACTGTTCAGGTATCACTTTTATTTATCTAGTTTTAGTGTTATGTGTTAGAACTTTAGGATGTAAAGCAAAATATAGGAATAAGACATTAAATGTTTGAAAGCTAATGATCCTCAAGCTGCGCAATGTACCATATTTGCATTCTATCTGAAGCAATTTCCTCTCATGGTTGCTTATTGTAGTTGCAGTCATCCTCCATAAGGTGCTGCCATGTGCTCGGTAGGGTGCTACATTAAGTTTTGTTTATTTCTACTTTAAACTTAGAGTGGAAAAGGTATAGTAATTGTTCAATTAACTGCTCTTCTCAGTGTAAGCTGAGTATATCAAGAGTGTTTATACTGAGATAATCAACATTCACTAGTGAAGCCAGACTGTAGCTACTGAAAATCAACCTTTCCTGTTGAAGGAATATTCAAGCTAATTAAAATGATATTTATGGTAATTATAATTTATCATTTTCATTGAGTATTTTTATTTTATCAATTTAACTTCTGTTACTCAAATTCATAAAAAAATACAGTAAATATTAAATTATAACTGAGGACCATCAGAAGCATGTTTCAAAAACTTGGTAACATTCAATTATTTTGTTGTAATGAAATATCAGATGTTACTTTTTGCCACTTATTACATGACAATAGTGAACTTCAAAAATTAAAATTACCTACACCTTTTATAATCACTTTTTATCTGAGGTCAAGTTCAAATAATCTGATAAGTTTCAGTAATTCTAGTTTTATGAAATGGAGGACTTAGAGCCAAAAATACTATATTACAAAATGAACTTCTACAATACCAAATTTGGTAAATGAGAAAACAAAGAGTTATCTGAAATGAATTAGGTTTAGCATTTAGGAAACTATGTATATTAAAATATTTGCCTGCTGTAATAATTTGTATGAACTGTGGAAACTTGTTTTCCTTCTCTATTAAATATTTTTTCAAGTTGATTTTTATGACATAATGTACTAGAAATTATTGCCCCAGGCCCTTGAAAATAGTATCCGATCACTTATTACAGCATGATAGTGAACTATGACACAATTACACAGAATATTGTTCTTCTTACGACAACATTTCACTGTGACATTTAGTGTCACATGTACATGTAAAGAAACCCTACCAGAGCTTGATGAGTGATACATAGCAACAGTTCTCAGGGTGACTTCTTCATCAACTGAACTTTGCTTTTGTTTATTATATTTTGAGAGCAATAACCGAACTGGGAATCCACATACAGTTGTTTGAGGACCATTTCTAGTTCCAAGTCTATCTACAACCTATAATACAACAGCTAAAGTGGACCTAGCATCTCCCATAGCAAATCTACATTCTGGAAAAGGAATGTGAACAGTAGCACCTCTTTCGACAGGAGAAAGATGTTTATCTGAAGAACGATTCATCTTTTTGCTTTATCTGAAACACAATGGAATTTTCTCCTCTCTCTTTTCTGACTGATGCTGTGAATTGGTCCAGGTTGGTTAGGACATACTCATCCTCCCTACTTCCACTCACCTCAACTTGAAACTGAGGCATGTTTATTTCTGGCCCTGTCTCTTGCCCAATTACTTCTCCTGAAGCCATGGTAATGTGAACAATTACTTCTTCAAGCTCTTCTTCTGAAAAAACATTTTCCAGAGTTTCTACCTGGAATACTACATGAAGCCAACCCATGCTTGGGAGGACAAGCAAGTATTGCTACATAGGATGATCTTTTAATTCCACCATGGTAGGCATCATTTTTCATGAGTTGGACATACCTAAGACCATAACTAAGTAGACATGTTTTATTGTCCCGCATCCAAGTGTTTAACATGTTTTTGAAATCTTGATTAGCCTTTTCAACACTTCCCTGACTCTGGGAATGCCTTAACTTTCTGTGCATGATATTAATATCTGGCCATAATTTTTTTCAAATTGATCATTATTTTGTTTGTAAATTCCTTTCCATTGTTGGACTGTAGAAGAAGGTACTCCTTGTAGGGTAACAATGTCAATATTATCACACACTTCTCCAGCCTTGTTTGATGCAAGAGGTTTAAGTACAATTAATTTCCCTAAGTTGTCCTGATTAACCATAAATTTATATTCTTTATCAGCTTGGGACTGAAAGTCTACTAGATCTATACCCCCGCCGCTATAACGTTGCACTTGACAGTTCGTGTGGCTTCGCGTAAGGTTGGCTACATCGTGGTTGCGACGTTGCCAGAGTGGCTAGTAAACAACAGCTGATTGTTCTCATTTCTATCGTGTCTAAGCCGCATACAGAAAGTGTACGTAAGTAGCGAACGTCACTGAATAATAACTATTTCGTATTATTATTGTTAATTGAAAATAAGCGATATAAGCAGCTTTGGTATGGTCGGATACTCCTTTCTATGATAATAGGCATAAATGTGTCTACGTATGGCGTCTAATAGGAAAGCATCAATATTTGTGACTGGACGAGGCTTCTTTTTTTTCTTCCCTGGAGTTGATAGAAATACCTGTTGTGTTCCAGATGGTTCAGGAATTTTGTCCTCTTTCTCTTGTAGTTTCACTCCTTTGTGAACAACAGTTCTCGTGCTTAAATCAAGAGCTGCTGCAGTTCGTTGTATGGCTTTATCAGCAGGAATAGAGGGATTTCCGTGAAGCTTCACGTATTCCTTTTCCTGTTCAAAGAACTCCCGGGTTCTCCATAATAGTTCCAATGCCTGACAATTAAGTGGCACACCTCGGCGCAAAGGATTTTCACTTCGTGAATCATCACTCGGTGATCGGCGTCGTTTTTCCGACATTGTTGCACTTAAGTTTTGTTTAAATAAATAATATGAATGAAATATATATAAAATAGATAAATATAAATAAATGTATAAACGAACAAAACAAAACTATCAAACAATAACCACAAATCTAAATAACAAATAACAATGAACAATATGTAGCTTGCAAAGAACAACTCGACGCTCTGCTAGAGATTCACAAACTGAAGCACATGGTTGGGAATAGTTACATCTGGCAACAGAGCCGATTCTAGATCCGGTTCCGCTTTGTCATCGACCATCCGGAATGCTGCCTTGTGATTGGCTTAGGAAGTCAAACGGTTGAAGCTTTTCATCTGTTTTTTCGCGAGTGTACCAACTTAAACGCTAGCTGTCAAGTGCAACGTTATAGCGGCGGGGGTATACTTAGCATCTAATGGAGAGCCAATAAACTAAGAACTGGTTGCGCTGTGTTTTTCCTGTCCACATTATCGGTGCTCGTTGCCATTTGTTGCTATTATAGAATGGTGCATATGCAACCATGCAACATTTTTAAAGCTACCTTTAAAGGCTTTACTTACCAACTTTATGAAAGGAGGTGTTGAAACTGGCCACCATCTTTGTTCATACAGTTTTGGCATCTCTTTATGAAACTGTCCATCACTTGCTGCAGTTCACATTGAGAAATGTTGGCAATTTCCTGGCAGATATTTTGTTTTAATTCTTCCAAGGGTGTGGGTTTGTCTTGTACACATTATGTTTTAATTTACCCAGAGATAGAAATTGCAGGAGGTTAGGCCAGGGGACCAAGGGGCCACACATCTCTATTAATAATTCTGTCCTCAAACACACTTTCAATTGTTCTCATCAAAATATTGGCCATATGAGCTGTGGCAGAGTCTTGTTGAAAAAAGGCAAAATCACGCTCCCTGTCTGTTAATTCTCTAAAAAAAGGGGAAGGCAAAGTTGTATTTACATATGTAGGAGCATCAACTGTTGACTAAAAACAATTGGCCCTATAACTCTTTCTGAGCTCATGGCGCACCATACACCAATGTTTTTGTCATGGAGGAGTACTTCATGAACAATACTAAGTTTGTCAGAGCTCCAATAACAATTATTTTATATACACACATAACTATGAAGGTGGAGCCAAGCCTTATCCAAGAAAAACGTTAAATATGGATCTATTTCACCTCTGCATACACTATTGAGACTCCACTCACGAAATCTGCACCTAATTACAGGATCATCTGGTTGAAGAGCATGTTGTCTTATATGGTTTTAACTTCAACAACTTACTAGCTCTTCACACAGAGTCATAAGAAATGCCTGCCTGTTGTGAATGACACCTAAGTGATTTTTGGAGGAAGTCTCCAAATGATGACCGATGTCATTTAATGTTTCTTCGGTAAGAACTCTATGCTGTCTTTTAGATTTCTTAGATTAAACACTACCTGTGGCCTAAAATTTATTATAAAGTATATGAATTGTTGTACGGCCTGTAACTTTTACACCCAGAAATCTTTCTGCAAATTGTATTTTCACTTGATGAGTTGACTGACTTAGGACATATGAATCACAAATAAATACACACTGTGCAGTAGAAAACATATACTGCACCATAATACACTTTGTGATTAAATACAGAAAAAAATAATACATAACTCGTAATAACTGAACTACACCATATCACTGTCAACTCAGTACTGCAGAGCCAGAGCAGAGCAAAGTCACATCATTAATGTGACCTTAATTGCAGCAGCAGTGCGGAATCATGTATCCACACACCCAGTGAAAAAACACTGTGCAGCTGGTTCTTAGTTCATTGGCTCTCTCGGTAGAATTTAAGTATTGAAATAACATAGGTTTTTTAACAACTTTTTTCTTCTGACTTTTCTGTTTTTGCAAACAAGGCTCATGCAAACTCAAATAGGTTTGAACTTCCTTGTAAGTTACATTTATGTATTTTCTATTCTAGCTTTTCATCATATGCGCTCAAACTTCATGTCCCATGTAAATTTTGGCACCATGGAAAACATGATGAAGCTCAACATCATGAACAAAATTACTTAATACAGGCAGACTCATTTACAGGAAATATTAATTTTATGACTCATTTATCTTAAGTACATTGTACTGCTTAAAAAACCAGTTAGTAATCAATGCCTTCTTTTTGAAGCTTAGTTTCTAATTTGTTAACCTTATTCACACAAGGTCATCATATTTTGATTTACTCATGGTTACACTATTTACATTGCAGGATGCATGATTATTTATCAGTATTTTATTAAACTGTTCATAATCTACAATCTTGTAAACACAGAAATACCACAGTTGGATACAAAGGCAGTCTCATACAACTAACAATAACATCAAGTGAAGTTGGCAGTTATGAAGTTTACACAAGGAGAACAGGAACAATTCAACGCATTGCTGTCCTTTTGAAAATCAGGCATGGAGGGAGTGCATAACAATATTGAACTTTCAATGAGGTATGTTAGTGAACATCAATGTTCACTTGGAAATATTCATTATATTATAGCAATTAAACTTTAAATAGTCATGCCAGTGAACATCAACCCTGTCTAGTAAAGGTCAATAGTTACTGACTTTCAACACATCCTTTAACATATATACAGTAGTAATATTTATTTCATCCAGTTTATCAAAAGTACCTTATTACAGGCTATAATGTTATTCACAGCTAAAATACACACACGCACCCACGCACACACATATCAGGTGAGTCAGGTGCCCATATTTATTTTTTAATTTATGCAACATGCTAAGCGACATATGTGACTTATGCCTTCTAATGGCTGATTTGCATAACAATTTATAGAGGAGGGATAGATAACTCAGTGCATAAGTGTTTTATGGGACAGAATGCAATCGCCATGTATGTCGATGCCAAAAACATCTCACCCTGACACTGGCAGCTGCAGTAGCATTTTTAACTGATTTTATAAACTTTCATTCTTTAGCATAAATTCATCACACCTTTGAAAATGCCCCTGAAGGAACAACTTAGCGCATGCATCAGTTGACAAAACTATTTGAAAACAAAATGACAGATCTATGCACAGCGACCAATTGGATTTGAGCGTCAGCCAACAAAGGTTTATTGTACAGCCTTGTCAAAAAATGCTAAGTATTAGGTAGATAATTTCTCTTTTGTCACAAACTGTGGCATATTTCAGTTCATACAGTAATTGAAATGGCTGATGCAGTTTATTTATTTGAGTTAAAACTACCAAAATGAGCTCCAAACACTACATGAAGCTGAAAAAAGCATGTAAAGATTCGAGGTGGGGTCTCAGTTCTGCAACTATGTATTCGTATAATAACCCCTAACTTGCAAGGTAGCATTGGCTGAATGCTATTATCATGGTTGTTTTACCACTGTATCACTACAGTTCTGGTTCAAATCCTTCGTGTTAAGTTCAAACTTTTTATTACTTTTTGTTCTATCTCTTTGAGCCTATAATTTTATATTATGATATAAAGAACATTTTGATAACATTATAAGTGTGCACAAAATAATATAATCACCATGTTTTCCACTGACAGGTGGATAATTTATACTTCGTAGTAGGCATTTTATTGTGCTCGGTATTAAGCTTGACACATTCAATCAAGTTTAAAACACTTCACACATGCAAAGCAGCTTTAGCTATTTGCGCCTGCATCAATGCTTGGTGTGAATAAACTCTCCATTACCTACCGAGTATTTGAAACTTTTATACGAGACACGGCTGCTGTCATAATGTATACAAATGATGAATATGTTGAAATGCTGTTGATTTATGGAGAAACAAGGTGTAATGCACTGTCAGCAAAGTGCCTGTATGAAGAACGGTTTCCAGGAAGGAGGGCACCTACTGCAGACACTTTTTGAAAGGTTGAAAGGTGCCTTCGTGAAACAGGATGATTTGGAAGAGCACCACCTGTTCGTGATGCTCCGGTAACCTCTGGAGGCAATGAAAAAGCTGTGTGAAATGCAATAGAAAACAATCCATATACTAGTTCAAGGGCCATAGCACAAGATCTGTACATAAGTCTAAGTCGGCCATCAGTGATGTGCATATTGCACCGTAATAAATATCATCTGTACCATCTACAACTACACCAGGCTCTCCATGGATGCGACTTTCAAGCACGAGTGATATATGCACAGTGGCTACAGCAGCAAGTGCAAATGGACGCAGAGTTTTAAAGAAATGTTCTCTTCAGTGATGAAGCCACATTCACAATAACGGAACTGTTAACCGCCATAATATGTACTACTGGAGTATAGGCAATCCTCACTGAATGTAAGATGCTGTATTCCAGAGTGGAGCATCAATGTTTGGTGTGAAATATTAGGCTAATTCGACTGCACTTCTTTGAAAGCAACCTCACAGGACCAAGGTACCTTGCATTTCTACAAGAAGAATTGCCATTGTTACTAGAAGATGTACCACTAGTGTAAAGGACAGGAATGTGGATCCAGCAGGATGGTGCTCCACCACACTGATCACTGATTGTAAGGAATCACTTATATAGAACATATCCACAAAAATGGATTGGCTGAGGTGGCCTGATTACATGGCCTCCTAGATCACCTGATCTCACCCCACTGGATTTCTTTCTGTGGGGTCATTTAAAGGAATGGGTCTACGCTCAAGAACCGCAAAGCCCAAATCATCTATGGGCACTCATACGTAAAGAATGCAGGCAGATTACACTGCGCATGTTACAGCATGCAAGAAGGTCTCTCTGCCAACGTACGCAAATGTACATTGTGAAGGAGGTTGTCATTTTGAATATTTACTTCTTTGATGAAATCCACGCTACTTAACAACTTATTATTCTGTTTACCCATGAACTTAGCACATTTACAACTCCTTTGTCAGTAGAAGTAGTAAAACATAAGGTTTAAACATGAAACAAAAAGTGTTAGATTTAATAGTGTCGACATGTGCCCAAACGAATGAAAGCTAACTACGTAACACAATTTACAACACCAGATACAGTACAGATTATTAAGGTAAACATGATACACAATTATTATCTGATTGTAATTCTTGTCCCTTTGGCTCGCTGGAGAGCCAATAACAAAAATAAATAAATTAGTATACTAAAATGCAGAAAATAAACACAAGGAGAAAGAAAAACAGAACCAAAAGAATTAGATGTAAGCATTAGATTCGAACCTCTGAAGCTAACATTTGCTTCACCACATTCCATCAGCTAGCCCAATCGGTCAGAACCCACGTATTGTGTTCCGCTCTTCGGGAGAACATTCCTGTACCTCCTTGCAAGCATTATATCCATGAAGAGCCGTCTTTTTTAAGCCTTTCACTGCTCCATGGCTCATTAATGGTGGTTGCGTATAGTACCAAATAGAAGGGCAGAGCTACAATAACAGTTTGTTTGGTAAAAGGGTCAATGTTGTCACATTAGACTAGAAACTGCGGGTTGCATAGATACAAATACCTAGGGGCAGCTGGCTCACCTGGTGTATATATAGATAGAGATAAGATGTGTTTACAGATCACTTAAATATTATGACATATTTACATAGAAACTTTTTGAGTTAATGTCTAAGATTGAACTGGAGGGGATTAGGTGCTGATCCAGGAATAAGGATATTGTACTGATGCCCCTGGGAAGGAGGGAGGAGGTGAAAGGAGACGCCGAGCGGCCGGAACCAGGAGTGACGGCACAGCAATGACAGGGTCCCTACAGTTTCCAGATTGAGACACCCGGCAGTCGGTCAGGCAGCCCGGGGATCCCGCCCCACACAGGGTCCACTGCCCCCAAGGGGTGGTCCTTATACCCCAGTAACCGGCCGAGGGACGTGGAAACTTTACAGAGAGCATCCTTTTTCCCTGCCACGCTGCACTGAAACCCCATCGCCGACACTTCCAACCCTGAAACAGACTAAATGGGGTGAAGGACTAAATGATTAATGGAATGAAATGGAGGGTGAATGAAAGGAACCACTCCAGCATTCGCCTGAAGACCCGGGAAAAGAACCGAAAAAACCCATGGGTCAGAGTGAGCGGTCGCCGGGAATTGAAGCCGGGACCTCTCAAATGCAGGCCACAGACGTTACTGCCTGAGCCATCCTGCTCAGTAATTAATGTATAAATTATGTTTTGGAAATATTGCCATTTTTAATTATAATAATTATTTAAAGGGTTTAATAACTTACACATTGCATATCAATGTCATGAAACTCACTGAACCATCAAAGCCTTGCTCTTGGAGCATTTCTTGATATAGAAGGTGCTTTTGATAATGTAACATGTGAAGCTATAATCCTGGCAGCTAAAAAACATATGGTAAACGACACCTGCTGCAGGTGAATTAATCTATACTGGAAGCCAGGAAGATTCTCATTAATGTGTTCAAAGAAACTGCAGGTATGTGCAGCCAGGGGATGGCTGCAGAGAGAGGTTCTATCCCCACTTCTATGGGATTTGGTTGTGGAGGATATGCTGGAGAACTTGAATGACCTAGGCTTCCATACTCAAGGATTTGCTGATGACATTGTCATACTCATCCAGGGTAAGTATGCTAGCACTGTATCTCAGCTAATCATTGAAGCTCTGAAATATGCGGAAAGGTGTTGCAAGGAAGTAAACCTTTGGGTAGACCCTTCTAAGACAGCACTTATTCCATTTACACATAAAAATGGAGGATTTTAAAATTCCTATTCTATTTAATGAACAATTGCAGATTACCTCCAATGTTAAGTATCTGGGCTAGACAGTAAACTTAAATGGAACTTACATCTACAAAGAATAATAAACAAAGGGAGAATGGCTCTTATGGTAGCTGGAAGAACCTTTGGTAAAACATGTAGGCTCAAACCAAACATGATGCTTTGGCTATATAAATCAGTTGTTAGACCCACAATTATCTATGGGTCACTTGTATGGTGGCCTAAAGTTAGCAAGAAACAAATAGCCAACAAATACTGGTGTTCAAAGGTTGGCTTGCCTTTGCATAACAGGGGCAATGAACAGCATCCCATCTTTTGCATTGGAAGTCCTCCTTAACCTGCCTCCTATTGATTTATATAACAAAGGGAGTGCTAGGCTGGGGGCTTATCAACTGAACCTAAACTCAAACTGGTACAACCCTAATACCTTAGGGCATATGGGAATTACAAATATAATCAATAACCCTCATCTTGAGATGGGTAGTGTTTATATGTTACCAAAGTTATGTTTTGACAAGTCATTCAACATAGTATTAGAATGGACTCAGAACAAGATGTAATGTCCTGAAGGTAGCCTAATCTGGTACACAGATGGCTCTAAAATGGACAATGGAGCTAGAGCTGGAATACATGGGTAAGCACTAATGTGTGATATTTTTGTTGCTCTTGGTCACAAGACCACTGTATTTCAAGCTGAAGTTTATGCAACTGAAACCTGTGTCAGGGAGAATCCCAAAAGGGGCTACAAAGGAAGCAGCATTTGGATTTTCTCTGACAGTCAGGCTGTGCTAAAAGCAATTGCAAGTTATCAGATAACATGTAAGTTAGTCTGAAACTATCTAATAAAACCTATGCAATTTGTAAACACAACAAGGTTAATTTTGGGTGAATGCCTGGACATAAGGGAATTTTAGGCAATGAAAAAGCAGATATCCTGGCAAAAAACGGATCTGCTCAAACATGTATTGTATCTGAACTAGTTTTTGGCACACCCTTTGTTTGAAGAACCATTACTGAATGGATTAATCTTAACCACCAATTGCGATGGGTTCAAACAGAGGGATGCAAGCACAGTAAGAGAATGATGAGCAGTATATCCTCCTCACTCATAAAGATGCACTTAATCTCAACAGATATGAAATAAACTGGTAAACAGGCTCCTGACAGACATTGTAGATTACGGAAACACCTACATACAATGGGAATCTTTAGAGAGGAACCAGTATGCAGGCTATGTAACAAAGAGGATGAAATGCCTCACACATAATCTTCAAATGTAAAGCACTGGGTAGAAAAAGATATGAACTTTTGGGTCTGATAAATGCAAATGATGATTTTCCTAAAGAAAACTTAGTTAATAAACTACTATCCCTAATCAAAGGGACAGGACTATTTAACTAAAACAATAGTGGTAGGAGGTAATACAAAAAAAACCTTAGGTTTCAGTGTTATGGGCAACTAAACTGGACTCCAAAACTACAATGGTCAAGTCAATATTGTGACAAATAAAGAAAATGGTTAGCTCATAACAAATTTGATTTATTATACCAAATCTGTTACAAGCCTTGCTTCGCAGCTCTGACTTACAAATTGCCTGTAACTCACTTGCAGCTATCTTATAACTCATATAAATTTATTTCTGCCATCTTTTTATAGTCCCCTGCTGCTTGGGAGACACATTAATGCAATGTTCCAGAATTTACCAGAATGCAAATGGTGAACTTTCTCCAAGAGTCAAAGAAGAGCCAGTCAAAACTTCTTCCATTGCTTGGCTGACTGTATCACAGAGATTTGATTTTTCAAATATATCATGCTCAAAGCCTCCACTGATGGCTTGGCTGACAGTATCATGTGGATTCAGCCACACTTCTCCCTCCTCAAAACTTGTCATCACGACCAGTATTGTCATATTTGGCTAGATGGTCCAGATGTACCATTAACATCTTCCCTCAGGGCAGTCTTCGGATATGGTAGACTATATTGTTAATTCTCTTCACCACACAGTATCGTCCTTGCCAGGGTTGCTGAAACTTGAGGCAACGCCCTTTGGTCCAGGAAGGATGATATAACTGCACCATGTCACCCTGCTGGAAACCTTGGCTGTTGGCTTGCTGGTCATAATGGGTCTTCATGCAGCCACTCTCCATCTGGATATGCTGATCGGTGTCCAAGGATTTAGCAGTCACATGGGCACTTTCTCTTGGCACAGCAACAATGCCCTAGCAACACATAGTCCATGTAAGGGTGTTTTCCGGTCCAAAATCAGGTTCCTCCACCATTGGCCTCCCAGTCACACCATCTCACCACCTCGCTTCTTGCAGGCACAACCACATCCTACCTCAGGACCACCCTGTGGATTTCCGAATGTTCGTTGGGGTTCCGGAGCGCCACCTCGTCTGTCTGTGTCACAGGATTTTCCTGCTAATGCCGTCCGCCGCCTCGTAACTCCTGAGGGCAACCAATCCCAGTATCATATCCTCAACCACTCTCGCGTCGAACACACATAAACTCATAGCGCTCCGCCCCAGGGTTAACTCAAGCAGTATCTTCCTTTCCATGGGTAAAATGTCGCCCGATGCCCTAAATAGCTGGTAGAGCGGGTTTGGTTTTCTTGATGACAAGTCCTTCGCCTTGGGTCTTACGACAGTTGCGGCTGAACCTGTGTCCAGTAGTACGCGGCACGAGTTCCCTTGCACCCAGCCGTCCGCGACGAAGCTGTCATTGGTTCTTCTGTTGACGGCACAGAGTGTCACTGGAGGGGGATGGTGACGGCACCGATCGCACCTCGCCACGTCGGTCCTTTTTCGTTTCTTGCCTGCTCATCGGTGTGGTTAACACAGCCCTTCACCTGATGTCCCAGCTGGCCGCACCCTCAAAACACACCACTTGGAAATCTTCTTCGCCATCCCTGCAGTGATCTTCTATCTCCATCGTAGCGGATACTTTTTGTCTTCGACGTGGTGGTAGCTGTCGCCGTTGTCGCTTCCATCCTCAGCGCGACCGTTAGCACCTCGTGAATGGTCTTGTGTTATGCTCGCCGAGCATCAGGTGCTGTCGTACCTCAGCGTCACGCACCCCGTCGATAAAGGAGTAAGCGGCTTCTTGAGACACGTAGGCGGGCGAAATCTTCACCAAAGTCTTGTTCAAAAATTGCTTTATTGCCAGGACGAACTCCTGCAGCGTCTTCTCTCGCTGTTGCAACCTCATTTAAGCTGCCCGCGGTAAGCTGCGACTAAGCGATGATTCCCGAACCGGTTTTCGAGGGCCTCCCACATGGCCTTGGACGTCGCCGAACGCCAAGTCAGGATTGCGTTTAAAGCTTTTGCTGCCCGCCTGGAGGTTGGCTACTAGCTGTGTGTCTTCCTCCTGTGATGTCCATCGGTTATAGGCTGCGCGGAAGACCTTAAAATGGATGTTCCGTGGTACTTGGGTGGCATGACCCGCGTAGATGTATGGCACCCTGCCGCCTTTCCTCCACCACGGCCAGTAGCGGCCCGTGCTCTAAATGGTAAATGAAGGGCTTAGTAAATAAAGATAGCAGAATTTAAAAAAAACACAATTTAGCTATATAACAATTATATGTGAGACTCATTTATTTCTTATGCATTAAGTCAGTTCTCTGGTCTTTGAGAGCAGCAAACTTATCCCTGATGTCCTCATAAAATGGCTGTTTCCTAATAAGTTCACACAAAAAATATTTCTGGATGGAGATGTTAGCTAATAATGTGAGTCTGCCTTGTGATATTATGCTTACCATAATATTTTCTCCTCAAATCAGGACACTTAAAAAATAAGCGCCAATTTGAAAGCATGAAGTCTTTATTTATTGTGAAATATTCACTTTCGACACCTCAGTTATTAATTTACTACAGGTAAAATGAAATTACTTTACTGCATAACTCTACTTGTTAGGTGAATAACACCGTTCATGTTTGTTGCTAATGTGGAACTTTTTAGAGATTGTCTGTCACTCTTAATTTTGTCATAAAATTCATAACTGAGTTCAGTGTTTAATTTACACATCATTAAACCTTTCACTGTAGATTCCATCATTTTAGCTCTTTCTTCAGACCACATGCTGTTCGTAATGGAAAATTCCCTTTCAACAGGAGCAGAAGAGCCAGGCAGACAAAAAATGTACTCAACAATGTGGCTGAGATTACCTATAGAAATATTTTGATTCTTGAAATGCCTGAACACTTGGACCCCTTTTTCTTCATGATTCAAGTTATTTGTTTTCCACTTGTCACACACAATGCTACTGCCTCTTCAAAAAGTCCATCTATTATTATGGCTGGTTTTCCAAGTGTTTCATTGATTTTTTCAGCAGATATCTCAATATCGGGCCTTGTAATGCCATTGTTCTTTATCCACATAAATGATTCTCCTCCACCAAAACTATTTTTCCACATCTCAACATAGGAGAGACATCGGTCATAAACATTTGTAAACTCTCTTACTATATTAATAGAATTGGCACCGCACTCCTCATCCTGAAGTTTCTGACGTAGTTTCTCAACTTCTCGTGGCACAAGTTATTTGTATGCCTTTCCTGGAGACTGTTTCATATTTTCCAGTTCAATGACAATATCAGTTGCATTAGCTGTAGTTTTCTCCATAGACAAGGTTGTTCTATTAAAAATAAGGTAAGCTGTCCATGAACAAACCACAAATACATTTTTCCACTACCACTCTGAAAGAAGGCTTTTATCATCTTCAAGCACTGATTTTGAGATAAAAAGTAAGGCACAAGTCCTTCATAAATGAGAAGTAATCTCTCAATAGGTGGTAGCAGAGAATGAAATCAGGTACTGCTATGTTTTAGAACTTTTTTGTACTCAATGTATATGAAATCACAGAACTCTTTAATTGAGTTACCTGCATTAGTAAATGTAGAAATATTTATATATTTGGACTACAAGAGCTTCTACATCAATAAATAACACATCTACTGCAGTTTTCAAACGTTGTGGACTATATGTGCATCACAACCAATATGCACAATATTCCTTGCCAGTTCTTTCTTCAGCTGAACGTAAACATCATTCACTCCTTTAAGTTTTACACCTCTAAAATTAGCATTGCAATTATCACCTCAGAAACCAACTACTTTCTGTACTAAGTCATTTTTTCTCCTACTTTGTCAGTCGAGCAGATATTTCACATTGAATATGAGCTCTGTATTAAAGCTGTGTTTTATAGTGAATTAGTATTTCTAAAACTGTGAAGTTTTAAGTGAAAGGAACTGTAAGTAGTATTGTCGAGTACGCATAATCATTTGTAGGATTACTATCTATCGTATAATACTAATAAAAAGTGTGAATACATGTTGTAATTAGACATGGCAATATTACACCTGATACATGCCAGTTGGCAGCTTGTGTGGCTTTTGTTGCAGTAGCAATGTCATTTTGACGTCACGTACATGTACATGTCAGTCATCTGGCCTGTTGTGTGAATAATTGTGCAGTGGTTTTGATTGCTGAAGTTACAAAGGAGGATTTATAATAATAGCTAAGATTATTTTTGGGAGGATGTTACACTCATTAAATAAATAGAGGAGGATTTTCCTTTTAAGCAAGGAATTCCCTAACTAGATCACCACCACAAAGAAAAGAGAATGTAGAGAATATACAAAACATTGTGAATACTAAAGAAATGAATGCTGAAGGAGGCAGGAAAGGATCTATTATGGATACTAATACAGTAAAGGGACAAAATAATGAAAGTATGGAGACAAAAGATTTGTTTGGAGATGCCATTTTGGAATTAAATTCCATAATTGGCAATGAGAGATTTAAGGCGAAGGATAAAACGTTTAATCTATTTTTCAATTCAAAAAATGTATAAACAAATAAACATAGTGAAAGAGAAAGCGAATGTATTTAAGGAGTAATAGAAAGAACTTCAAGAAATACCTGTGAAAACTTTTGCTCAAGTAACTGCAACACCTAGAACACAAAGAACACTGTAACTACAGAAGACAGTAGAAATGAAGGGACATACAGTCTTTATATACTCTACAAAATGCAGATATTAAAGAGCTACTAAACACTGTTACACAAAACCTTAAACCAGCACAGGAGAAGATTAAAATATGAAGTCTAAGAACAGCATACAAGAATTTTAATTATGGAGACAGAATCAGCAGAAGAAAAAATGAAAATCATAAACAGTCAGAATTTAAGGAAGAAAAAACCTGAAGATTGAGTTACCAAAACAGTAAAATCCCCTAGTTATATTATACAATGTACTAGTGGAAACTAAAGAAGAGGAATTGAAAAATGACATCTATGAACATAACCTTGCATGGTTAATTAAAGCAGAAATTTGATAATGGATTTAAATTACAATTCAAAACCGGTTCCAGAAATCGTGCTACCCTACACCATATGGCAGAGGTTTCCACTAAAATACAAAAAATTATAAATTAAAACAGATTGTATATTGGATTTCAAGCACTGACAGTGAAAGATTTTGTGTCAGCTAGATGCTTAAAATGCTAGGATTTTGGGCATGTTTTCAAATTTTGTAATAGAGATAAATGAATTTGTCGCAATTGTGGTGAAGAAGACTATGAAAGAAAAGATTGCTTGAAAAAGGGTCAGCAACCTGTTTGTATACCATGTAATACAAGGAACAAAAACTGCAGGGAGAAGCAAGATTGTCCCACTTATAAAATGATATGGGAGAGAGTTGTGTCTAGTACAGATTATGGCAAATAGTTCCATAGAGGAGAATGAAAGGAAGAAACTAAAAAAGAGGAATACTCCAATACTCCCTGTAGAATAAACCATAATATGGCAACAGTAATTGCACAGAAACTTAAATTAGATAAGCAAAACTTAAGGAAAGATATTGCTATTCTGACAGAAGAAGATGAAATAATTGACATGAAAAAAATGCAGTCTGTGGCAGACTATGCTATTAAAATAGGAAAAGAAGAAGAGGAAGATACAATGTTCAAACTGGAATTACCACCTAAATGAAGAATTCATAATATAAAGCATGAACTGGAGATTGGAAACAAAAAGAAAATTGAAGTAGATTATAATGCAATTACTATGGTGGAAATTAGCACTGATGAAAAGGAAAAAGAAGAAGAGAAGCAATGATGAATGTAAATCTAAAGCCACATACCAGTAGCTTTCTTAGTAAATTATGGAGAGGAGGGAAACAGTCAAAAATACAATTGCTTATGGTGGAGTTTGTGACAGTGATGTGTTTATAATTTAGTAATTATTGAGTCGATTTCACCACTATTGGCAGAACTCTTCATGAGCAATATAGAAACAAGGGTCATGAAGGCTTTCCTCTGAATATTCATACGATGGTACTGCTATGTTGACAATATTCTTGCAATAGTCCCGGAAAAACACTTGGAGGATGCACCAAAATTACTGAACCTTCAGGAAAAATGCATAAATTTCACGATGTAAAAAGAACGGAATGGACAACTCCCTTTCCTTGACCTTAAAATCATCAAGAAAGAAAAACACCTAACATTCTGCATCTACAGGAAATCCACACATACAGATAGCTACATAAAACAAAACAGTTTCAATCCGGTACCCCACCAATATGCAGTACTCAATAGTCTGACACACTGACTGGTCAACATCCCCATGAACAAAGAGGAATATGCATTTGAACTAAACAACATATTGGACATAGCTACAGAAAATGGATTCAGGCCAGAAAAAATACATAAGAAAATAAACACAGTCATGAGCAAAAAGAGAATAAAAGAAGTTACCACACTCACCTCTGCTGAAAAAGAAAAGGTCTTCAAAAAAATTCACATACCACCCAACAGATTTCCACAAATTCCAGAGAATCTTCAAGCATCACATCTCTTTGGCCCCAAAAAACAATTACACCACCAAGAACTTATTAAACTCTGAATTAAAAGATGAACATCCCACAGGAAAAACAAGCCAGGAATATACCAGATCAGCTGCAACAACTGCAAGAAGATCTACATTGGAAAAAACCAAAAGAAATATAAAAACAAGATCAAAGGAACACTTTAGTTACAAAAAGCAAAAACGGGAAGAAAAATCAGCAGTAGCTTGGCACTTTTGGAGAGACAAACACACCATAAGCAGTAACCCTAAAATACTAAAACACATTTCAGAGAAAACAGAACTTACAATTTGGAAAAATAAAAAACGCATTCATGATTTTGAAATCCTGCCAGGAGACTTACTTTTGAAGAAGTTCTTCCAAGCATCACCAGAGATCAAACTAACAATTAGGATGAATGATGCAGGCAGTCGACAAGGAACTGAGGATGGGAGCATTTAGCTCCTGAAACATGTTTTCGCTTTTTTACAAGTAAGTGATATAGTGTTACAATCGACTCAATAATTACTAAAAAAAAAGTAAAAAAATAACTTCAAAACTACAGAATAACATAACTAAAATTGGTGGAGGACAATGGAAGACTGGTGACGCTAAAATGGAAGAAGAGTATGATATGAAATATGCAGATGGTATTAATACAACTGACACAACTGCAGAACAGGTGATGATAGCAACCTTGCCCAACATCAAGCAGATATATGACAATTTTGACATTACTCTGCAACTAAGCAGATTGGAAAATTAATGGACTTTGGTCGCAGCCTTGAGACATACAATTTGCAAGCTTTATATAAATGGTGAAATAATTATCTTTTTAATACTGGATGCTATTTATAGGACTGAATTCAAATCACAGAATATAACTACAGAACTAAAGGATTTACTTAACTTATTTGAACTAGCATTTAAGGGGCATAACAATGAATTGGATATAAATGAAGTGTATAAACAATTTGTCTTATGTTATGGTAGAATTGTTTCTAATGCTAATCAAAGTTGGTCTCATTCTTATGTACAAATTCGGCATGATGGAGCAAATAATTCTAAAGTAGCAACAGTTAAAACAGCAATTAGCCAACCCATAAATTGTCATACTACAAGTTCTCCATTTAAGCATAAACAAGTTATACGGAAACCAATAAAATTACAAAACATTATAATAACAAAGGGAACATTTTGGGTACATTTCTTAATCAGTTAAGCAACAACACTAGACATGAGAGAAGAGAAAAGTCAAATTTAAAACCAAAGCCACCATTGGTAAGACAGAGAAATAATAAGAACAATATATAAGTAATAAGTAATTTATTATTAACCCAGTTAATTGTACAAACTTACAACAACAATTTTACAAATTTATTCTTAACCCAATTTCTAAAAAATAACAATAAAATAAAATATACAGAAAACTAACCTCTTAACTACTGGTATCCAGCAGTATGGAATACTGGTAGCCAGCATTCCTTCTAAATTAAAAGTACAATTATCACTTTATTTAATCTCCAATACTAACTGTAACTCTACCCTGAGTTTCTTTACCTTGGACCCCAACAAGCTCAAACCTTGAGGTTGTTGAGTTGTTGAGTGGGTCCTACTTGCAACATATCAAATAAAAACTACTGTAATTTAATACTCATTTACCTCTTTCTTGCTAATTTTCCTCATCCATTTTGCTCTTACTCTGCCCAAAAAGTTTCCTACTTCTATTATATTTTCCCTAGATTTTACATTTACTAACTTTTTAGCTTGAATTTCGATTGGTAAATTTAACCATTCTCTCTTCTCTATCCTCTTTCTATGCAACTTCGTTTCTTCACACTCTAAAACTATATGCCACTCTTTAACTTTGTGGTGGCATAGTGGGCATTTCTCCAAATCAATCTCTTTTCTCAAACCTTTCAAATTCACCACCCCTGTCCTAGCCCATGCAAATCCTGCTCTTGCTGTTTTATCACATGTATCAACATACTGTTCCCTGCTCCAAACTACTTTCATTTCTCTATATAATCTCAGTGAGCTCTTAAAAGTAAAATTTGCTAATAAATCTTGTTTTTCCATATCCTCTATTCTTGTCCTAATTTCATTCCAGAAAGCTATTTCTAGTAATTCTTTAGCTCTTCAAATCTCCCCAAAACCTATCTTCATTAAGGTTTCCTTTATCTTACCTAGCCAAGAATCTTTATGATTAAGTCTTTCCTGCACTATCAAACACTGATGTAAATTGTTCTGATCCTCAAAATTTCTAATTCTAATCCAATATTTTAGCACTCCTTCCACAATTTTTCCTTTAATTCCCATTCTCCCTAATTCAGCTTGAGCTACTCCATTGGGTGATGATCTCGGTAAGCCCAATACTTGTTTACAAAAGCTCCTATGGATCATGTCTATATTTACCCACCCTTCTTCCAGTCCCAAATCTCTGCTCCGTATATTCAATTCAATTCCTTATTCACCATAGCAATTCTTTACAGAAATTATGGTTTCGTCAAATATAATATACATACAACATATTATTAAAGCATATATACACAATAATATTTTACCAAAACTACATTACATTACAGCACATTATGATTTATGGTCTAGGTACGCAGCTACTAAGTAAAAGGCATGTCTTAGCAGAAAGGATTTAATCTTTTTCTTAAATAATGGTAAACTTTTCACATTTTGGCTTCTACTACAGTAGTATAAATTCTCTCTAACCATTTTAATTGCATTTCTGGTAATTTATCTATACAAGTTTTGATGGCTTTCATTGCCATTTTTCCTTTAGCTAATACTATTCGCTTTTGTTCGCTCCATCCACCATTACTGCTTAATCGTATCCCTAAATAATCAAATTTTTGGACTACCTCAATTTCTCTTCCATGCCAATACCATTTCTCATCTTTCTGTAATTTATTGCCCTTTTTAAATACCATAATTTTTGTTTTATTTACATTAATTCTTACACTCCATTTTTTGCAAGATGTATCTATCACTTCAACTGTTCTCACCAATCCCATATTACTTATAGATCCCGCAACTAAATCATCTGCAAATAACAAACCAGGTATTTCCTTATTATTAATTATTGGCACATGTCTGTTCTCTACTCTAATTCATTCCAAAATATCATCTATGAACAGATTAAATAATACAGGACTGAATTTACAACCTTATCTTAGACCAATATTATTTGGAATGCTTCTCGTTAATTTATTATTAGCAATTTTAATACAAAACTGATTGTCCATATATATTCTTTGAAGTACTCTTATAAAGGTAGTACTCATCCCTTTTTTGCTCAGTTTAAACCACACTGCTTCTCTATTTATAATGTCAAAGGCCTTTTCAAAATCTACAAATAACATGTATAATCTCCCTCTCTTGTTGATTAAATATTTCTTTACCATTGTATTTATAACAAAACTGTTATCTAGTATACTCTTATTACATCTAAAACTTGCTTTTTCTCATCTTCAGCCCACTTTTGAACCCTTTCTGCCAACCCCCCCCCCATATATCTTGCCTGAAACAGATAGTAGACTAATTCCTCTATTATTTGCTGGGTTATTTATTTCCCCCTTATTTTTAAATATCGGTACTACTATTGATAATCTCCAACTATTCAGTACCTTTCCTCCTTCAAATACATTGTTTAAAAGTGTAACTAACAATCCTAATCTAATTACGTTCACACTCCAAGCCTTCCAAAATACTGCAGAATTCCATCTATGCCAATTGCTTTATTTCTTTTTAATCTATTTATTTGTTCTCTTACTTCATTCATTTCTATCTGTCTATCTAATTGCTCAATATATCCTATACTTTCTATTTCTCTAATTTTTGGGCACTCCCCTTGTTCTGCTCCCAAAAGATTTCCAAAATATCTGCACCAGGTTTCCAAACTAATATTATTTTCCCTAACTCTAACCTTATAAGTTCTTTTTATTAATGTCCAAATTGTTTTTGTATTATTTACTCTTGTCACCTCATAAATTTCCTCGCTCACTTTTTCCCCCCATTCCTTCTTCTTAATTTCCATAAGAAATTTGTATCCCCATCTTTCAATCATGAAGTTCTCTTTTTCCTGATCATCCCCTGTTTGCCTCCATTTCCTTAATTCCCTTAATACTCTCTGTTTCGCCATCCTACGTTCCTCATCATACCACTCTCTCCTTATATATATATATTTCCTTTCTCCCTCTCATTTTTGATCCTGCCTGTTTCACTAAATCCTCTAGATTTACAACTGCATCCTCAGTTTTATTTTCTTTAAGCATTTCCTCTATATCTATTAGCTTTAACATATTTGATTGTTTTTTCAGCTCTCCCAAAATGCTTTCTGCTTCATATCTCTCCATTTATAATTTTGAATTTTAATTCCTTCTTGTTCTAAATAATTAACATTTACTTTTTCCACCATTGGACCTCAAAATACAGCTCTTATTGGAAAATGGTTACTAGAGGTAACTATATTCGACACTTCAAAATCCATGCAATATTCATCTAATTCTAACGAATATAAAATATAATCGATCACTCTCTGCCCATTTCTGTTCATAAATGTAAACTCGCCTGCATCATCTTTTCCTTTAACTCCATTACACAATACCAAATTACATTCTTCACAAAAATCCATTATTTTCTTTCCCTCATTATTAATACATTTGTCTTTGCTCCTTCTTCTATCCCTCTCTCTTGCTATCCCAGTAAACTCTCCTTCAAGATCTATTAACTGTATTTGACTTTCCCCCACACTTGCATTGAAATGCCCCATTATTATAAAACCTTTATATACCTTCCTAATTGATATTTCCTCTAAATTTTATCTTAACTTGTTAAATAAATATGGTTCATAAAATTCCGAGGAACTTGGCGGGTTATATATTACTGCAACATATACACTTTCTTTTTCCAAAAAACCACTTAAAACACACCACAGTACCAATTCATCATCTATCTTCATATACTTTCACTTTAATTTTAAGGCTTTTTCTCACTAATAAAGCTAAGCCTCCTGATTCTCTCCCCTTATCTTTCCTTTTAATAGCACATTTCCCATAAAAATCAAAATCACTCACATCCACATTATTATTTCTTAACAACCAAGTTTCCACCACACCTATTACATCTGCTAAATTTAAAATTTGAGATATTTCTCCACCCTTCAGTCTATTCCACCACCCTTCAATATTCCAGAATATAACCCCCAATTCCTTCTCCCATACAGAGCCTTTTCTCTCAAATCTAAATTTCTGTAATTTAGCCCTACTCCTAGTCATCCTTTCCGTTTCTGCCTTCTGCCCCACATAATCTTCCACTTGCATAATGCTCCCTCCAGGTGACGAAATAATACAGAGACCAGATTTTCTCCACACGTCCAGTCCCGCAGTTGCTCCCAAGGCCATTCTGCATGTGTCATCTATCAGCTGTTTCTCCAGTATAATCTGTTTGCTCAGTGACGTGTGCCTTCCGCTTCCCCTTCTCTCCTCTTCCATTCTCTTCCTCATGCTTTTTCACCCTGTGACATTTCATTTAATCTATCTGTCTCCAAATCCAATATTTCTACTCATGTTCATTGACCCTCTTCCAACATATGCCTCATATTTTGCTGATGCATATCCTGCTTCCTTCCATTTATCCACAAATCCAGCCCTCTAACAAAAGCTTTCTCTCCTTTATCCCTCGCATTCTTCATTTCTTGAAGTAAAATGTTTCTTATTTCTCTCTCTCTCTTCCCAAAATGCTGTTCTATAAATATTCTTGTTCCTTTTAGCTTTTTGGCATTTGATAAAATTGCCCATTTGATTTTCATTGAAGCACATCTGACAATTACCGGTCTTGGATTTCGCCCTTTTTTCCCGACTCTAAAAACATCTCTCATTTCCCATCCTCCAAGTTTTAATTCCAGTTTATCTTGTAAGATTCTTTCAATTTGATCCCAAACTCGTATCTCTCTTGTTTCTTTGACTCCAAAAATTATCACTTTCATTTTCCTTCTTCTGTCTTCTGTTTTTTCCAAGTATAAATTTTTCTCTTGCATTCAGCTAATTCCTAATTTACTTCTCCTTCAAATTTTCCCCACATATTTTTCAGCTCCTCAAATTTTCCATCTATCTTCTCATGAATTTTCTTCTCCATTCCTTTTATATTTTTTATATCTTCTGCTATTCCTTTAAGCATACTCTTGATATCTGGTTCCATCTCCGGGCCTGGATTTTTCTCTATTCCGCCAATTACTAGCAGTACGTGTATGACAAACATGAACCATGACATTATCGTAGGTCGATTTTTTAAATTTCCAGCTTGTCTATAAATCCTGTAGCCATTAAATGTTCCAATTCTAACTCTATACAGCTCAATTTGGATTCTCATTCTTTCCTTTGCACGAGCATGCATTTAACACATCCGACTCCATCCGCCTTTCATCAGCAGCTCCCAATAACAACAATATACAACTAATCCGGGTACATAAGTTATCCAGAGAATTAATTGAACAAAAACTTAAGTCAGGTGGTAAACATCACTTATTTGTGAATGTGGGATAGTTCTATATAGGAAGCAAAATAAAAGGTTGTAAAGATTATAATATTATTAAAATTGCACAAATAAACACACAAAGAAGTAGATTAGTGATATTAGAACTTAATAAAAGTTTCAGAACAACTGCATTTTGATATTTTATGCATTCAAGAACCTTATCGATAAATGGTAAAATGGATATGCACCATCTAAAGCAAGAATGATAAGTACAGGGGAAAATCCAATGGCTGGAATTATAATTATAAATCCAAATCTACAAGTTGTTAAGATTACACAGTTTAATGATACACATATTAACTGTTTAGAAATTACTCATGAAAATGCTAAATTTATTTTGGCAAATCACTTCTTTCAATTCAGCCTTCCCATTGAACCCTTTATAGACAAACTTAAAAACATTACCAGAACTTATCCAGACCAAAAATTGTGCATACATGTGATGCAAATATAAAATCAGGCTGGTGGTTTAGCAGGTATAAACATGAAAGAGGTGAGAAACTAGAAGAAGCCCTTGCAGAATTAAATTTAATAGGGAAAATGAATCCAATAACCCACCTACCTATGAAAATAGAGCAGGAGCAATATCCAACATTTATCTTACTATTTGCGGTATTAGGTCTGAAGCCAACCTGATTGATTGGTAAGTAGGTCAAGATTTTACCTAGTGGTCATGGATTGATTTATTTTAGTTATGTATAGGGAATAAATTGAGGCAAGATAATAGAAGAGGTGAATTGTTGTATAATTACAAAGAAGTCAACTGGCACTAGATGAGAAATGAATTTGAAAGCATATGTCCCAATTACATTGGAAATTCTGTGGATCAAGAAGCATACAAATAAACTATGATGAATGTGCAATGATAAAGTAATCAATGAGTGACAAGTGAAAAACAAGTGGAAATGGGACATGAAAAATTGAAGCAAGATAATTTATTGACGGGAAATTGTAAAATGTAGATAAACCGTAGTGATTGTCTACAGAATGAGTGGCCAGGGTCAAAGTTCAGTAGACAATCAAATTGTAAATCTCTTAGCACAATAAATATATATATTTAACCAAAGCTATAAAAACTGTAATTTCTAAAACTGTACTGACAACAAAATCAACAAAGTATTTTGACAAGGTTTGAACTGATATACTACAGAAAGCCAGAAGACAAATACAAAAATTATGAAGAATATACCAAAAATCTATTATAGCTATAGAAAAATAAATAAATTTAAGGGACTATAGAGAAGCAAAAGAAGGATTTAAAAATCTTTTGGAAAAATTTTGTCGAGAATAAATTAGATACAAATATTTGGGGAATGTCATATAAAATCATAATGGAGAAAGTGAAGAAACCTGAAATATTGACAATGTTAAATAAAGGAGATGGTAACTTGACCACAGACTGGAAGGAGTCAGTAAATGCTTTATTAGAGAAATTGCTTCTAGATGATGACCACACATAAGATGATAACACACATATATGTACATAAACCAATAAATGTGATATTTCCATATCAAAATACAAGAGTGATATGTCGTTTTGATATAAACAGAAATTAGGTTGATAATTAAAAGTCTGAAGAGGAAAATAGCTGCTGAACCTGATGGAATTCTAAATGAAGATTTGCTTACTTTAGAAGAGGCAATTACACCTTTTTTGTATAAGTTATTTAATAACTGCAAATGGAAAGGTTGCTTTCCAAAGTTTTAGAAAGAAGCAAAAGTAATTATTTTAAAAGATTGTACTGATAAACACCTAAAAGATGCAAAATCTATCCACCCATTTATTTGTTAAATACAATTAGGAAAATGTTTGAACAGTTGCTCTGCAAAAGAATAAAAGAATTTTGATTAATGATTGGAACGAGTGATAAACAATTTGGATTTACAAGGGTCTATCAACTGAAGACGAGATAAATGCAGCATTAAAAACCATAAAAGATTCATATGCTAAATATCTTTTAGGAACTTTAATTGACATTTCTGGTGCATTTGACAATCTGTGGCCATAGTTTTTTGAGAGATTATGTCAAAAACATTACCAAAATATCTTTATGAAATATTAAGAGATTATTGTAATAATAGAAAGATCTTTATAAAAAGTGTTAATGATACAGTATATAAGATAATTACCAAGGGATGTTCCCAGGGTTCAGTTCTTGGACTGTTATTTTGGGACATTGTACTGGAGACCTTATTGGACAATTTAAATGGAGAATATATTACAAACACCACTGCTTATTCCGATGGCCTTTTATTCATTGTTGAAGGTGAAAATAGGAATGATTTGGAACATAAATCAAATAATTTAACACATAAACTAAGTAACTGGTACACAAATTTAAAATTACAAATGACACTGAATAAATCAAGTTACATGATTTTGAAGGGTAGCTTAAAATCTAATCCAAGCATAAAGTTTAATAATCAAACTATAAGAAGACAAAAAAAGAAGCCAAGCACCTTGGAATATTGATGTAAAAAATTATGAAGTATTTTATACCGTAGAGCATGATGTTTTATAAAATCTTGAAATGAGTCAAATATTTAAACACAATGAACTCTACTTACATTTTGTGAGTGGGTGAAATCACCCATCGGTAGGTGAAATGTTAAATATCATCTCTGCCAGACAAATGATGTCATCTGCTTCTGGATTGAATTGGAAACATGGGAGAATAGTTTCATTACTAAGAACAAAAGAGATTTTATGAATTTTGAGATTGAGAAAGTAGAGACGTCATTCGTCTGGCAGAGAAGATAGGTAACATTTCACCCACTGATGGAACCTAGCACAACATGCGAGCTTCAGTCGACTCAGCAACTGAGGATAGGGAGGATGATCCCTGAAACCGGTCTTGTGAATACAAAATGTAAGCAAAGTGCATTGTGTTTAAATATTTGACTCATTTCAAGATTTTATAAAACCTTGGAATATTTTTGGACAAGAAATTAAATTATAGGAAGCACACTGAGTACATAAGAAACAAATCCAAAACAGTGATGATAAATTGGCTAGAATTATGTAATCAAATTTTAAAATATCATTAAGTACAATTTCAACATATCATAACAGTATCTTTGCATACGTTATAACTAAAGACAAGAATTCTCTGCAAATACATGTTTATATAGGATCATTGGACATAGCACAAACTAGGTACTTATCCATTTCATTACTTTCTGATTCCAAATATGTGTACTTTTTCCATGCATATTTGCATATTTTGACCTTTTTTGGGATAAAAACATGCATAATGCATATACAAGGCATTTTTAGCTTAATTACGAATATAATATACATTATTTTATGTTTAAATGCATGTTTTAATGGTTTTGAATAGACACCTCAGTATTTTTATTTTCTTATCGCTACTTTTGCTTCAGGAATCTGGATTGAAGAAAGAAAAGGGGCAATAACAGAAATGGAAAGTTAAGTTTCTCACAATAGGATGACTTTCCCACAATTTTTACATTTTACCACATGTCATAAACAGATTTATTTATCCACAACAATCATTGGCAAGCCTTTGATTCCGTGACAATGGAAATTTAGCCTTCTAAGTCTGGAACCATGGCTGATGTGACAAACACACAGCTGTGAGTGGTCTTGTGGAATTTGAAAAAAGCTTACTAGCAATTTCGATCCTTTTAAAACTGAAATCACTCCCTAACTAACTTCGCAGTGTATGTGTGAACCTCATAAATAGTAAATGTCTGTGTTATCCTGTTTGTGTGTGTTAATATGCTTCTAATATGCCTCCAATTAAAAGATCCAGAAGTGTACTCCTTGCATAGTGGATAAAACGGAAAGTATTTTATTACATCAGATGGGGATGTTGTATTCTGTGATTGTTGTACTAAAGAGATAAGCTATTCCTTTTCTGAGGATTTTCTATGATGCTTGTTTTTTGTAAAACATTACAAAATTTATTTTAGATAATTAATTAAATAAGAATGACAGTTTTTTAAAAATCACATCCATATAACTAGAAAATCCTTTATAATATCAGGTAAAGTGTATTAAAAATTTTCAAGTCGAACAGCATGTCGCATCTGTGTCACATATTGCAAGAATGCAAACACAAAAGAATCTGTAACACACTAAATCCAGTCATTTATTACTGTTCCTGCGTCTAAGACACTACATAATAATTTTTACATGGATTTGTGCAATGCTTTTGTAGGAGCAAATATACCACTTGAGAAACTCAGAAACCCAACTCTTAAGGGTTTTTTGGAGAAGTATACATCGAAAGATGTTCCTGATCCCTGGACATTGAGGAAAATTTATGTTCCAAAATCTGATAATCAGGTAGGCCTACATAATGTATTTGCCAAAAGAAATTTAATTTTGCGTAAAAATAAATGAAAACTATTTTCACACACGTAAACATACTTGTTGTTTTCCTAACCAGGTATTGGATAAAATTCATGAGGTCTTGGGAACTTCAAACATATGGACATCTGTAGATGAAATAACTGATCCTATGGGATGCTATGTTACTAACCTAATTGTAGGAAAATTAACTGAGAATGGGTCTGGTCAACCCCATCTAGTGTGATGTAAAGTCCTGCAAAAAGCAATTAACTCCACAATTGCTAGTTTCTTTGATGATGGATTGCATAATTTTAATCAGCTATTGCAATTGAATAACATTTTAAATAATTATTTTATTCCCATTTAAGATTCTATTTTTATAAATCATTTTCTGAGAAAATGATACTTATATTTCAGGTATTCTGTGGCCAAATAATCTAAATAAAAGCAGAGTTCTTTTGCTGTTAAGTGATGCTGTTCTCTACATGCTGAAGACTGGGAAAGCAATTAAAATATTCTACCCAAATGTAAAACACATTACATGTCTTGTTCATGGGCTCCATCGTGTTGCAGAAGCAATACACTCCAGTTATGACAATGTCAATAATTTGATATCATCAACTAAAAAGGTATGTGTAAAATTTAGGTTATATCAGCTTTAATGGTCCCAAAGCTGTAAAAATAAATTATACATTTTGATATTTTGTTTTATACAGGTGTTTTCAAAAGCCCCTGCTTTTGAGTTTTTCCGAGTTTAAGATCTGATTTAAAGAGTCTATCCGAGTTACCGTTACCACCTCAGTCCATCCTTACTAGATAGGGTACTTGGTTGGAAGCTACAATATTTTACTCTGACAATTTTTATGCCATTAAATCAGTATGAAATAAAATTGATGCGTAGTTAATTGCAATAAAATTAATACTTCAATATTTAATTCTAAAGTAAATACTTCTTTCATTTTAGGTAGAAAACAGTTTCTTGCCAGATGATGCTGTATGTATCAGAGATGCACAAGCAGCATTTGAATGCAAAAATGTGCATCAGGATTTAATTTACATTAAAGGGAAATGAAGCACAAAAATCTCTGTTTCTTCCTATATGATGGATATGACCGTAAAATGCAGTGGTAAAATTCTTTTCTTACTTCGCTACACTGTTACTCCTGAGCAAGTGAAATAATTACCACCTTATATGTCATCAGAGCCTGGAAGCAGTAGAGAGATCACAAGTCAGTCATTGCTGCACGTGCAGTAATACGTTTTCAAAAATTGCTCTTGTTGGTATTTAAGCTCAAAAGTAGTGTACTTTGTAGTGGTATTACTGAGTCAGTTTAGTATTATAAAAATAACCTAATATTGTGAAAAATAAAATGCCTCAATGTTGTGCATATGGCTGTAATGTGAGAAGGGAAACCCACAAGGGAACTCATTTTAATGCATTTCCAAACAAAGACAAATCTCCCAAAAGATATAAGAGATGGGTAGTATTTTGCAAAAGAAAAGATTTTTTGCTGGTCCCTGTGTTTGTATATGTTCCTTCCATTTTAAGGACATGAATTTTGAACAGACAGTTATTAAAAAAGCAGTTTCGCCAAATGAAAATTTCAGAGGGCCTTTATTAAAACCTGGAACTATTCCTACTATAAGGAAAAATGAAGACAATTTCCAGATATCAAGTTCTAGTACGACAATTGATCCTTCACCATCTTCATCCAAGAGCAAAGACAAAGAACAGAAGGATATGCGACTAGAAATTGTAAAAGTATGGTTTCTGAGCTATACGATAGTGTTACTTGCAATAGGGCTGACAACGAATGCGATGGTGATAAAAGTAGTGAAGAAGAATTCAGAATAGAAAGTGATGATAAAAACCAATAATTCAGAACTACAAATGTGAACTAGGTACTGAAATCATAAGGAAATATACATTGTTGGAACCTGGAAATATCTACAAAACAAGCAATGATGAGGAAGATCAGGATAAGCTGAATGAAAGTTTCTACAAACCTGATACTTCAGATTCTGATATAAGTGATAACAAGGAGTAGAAGGAGGAAGAAGAAGACAAGACTTTCACCATACATGGAAATGAAGCTACAACAGAATATTTCATTGTTGCTTGGACATCTATACTTTTATTTTTTAAGGTATGTGTTTTATGTAGAGATGAAATCAAAAACATTTCTCATTACATTAAAGAGACAATGCTATGTGTTAAAATAGTGTGTTATTGCGGTAATACATTCACTTGGAACTCACAAAGTTTAACAGGAAAGAAACTGGAAGGAAATGCTTTAAAAGCAAGTTCTTTATTATTACCTCGTATATTTTTTAAGCAAATTTAAGTCCTTCTGCAAATCATGGGTTTGGCAATGTTTTTTAAAGGCATACATTCGATATAACCATTCAAAACATGGCAGCACCAGTTGCGAGCATTTCTGGTTCAAGAAGGAAAGAAAAAAAAACCTTGAATTCATTAAAAGGGTGTAATATGACTATATGGTTGGCAGGGGATGGGCAGTATGACTCCCCAGGATTTTTAGCCAAATATTTAGTCTATTCTGTCATGGATTTAAATTCCCGCAAAATTATTGATTTTGAACTTGTTCAAAGAGGTATAGTGAAAGGCGATTTGGAAAAGGCTAGTTGTGATAACATAATGACTAAGTTTGCAAAACAGGAAATGTGTAGAGTTGAAGTTTTTCTCTCCAACAAACTCAAAGGTAAGATACCTGTTAAAAACTCAGTATCCGGAAGTTGAACATGAATTTGACGTATGGCATTTGTATAAAAATCTAATAAAAAAACTTAAAATGGTAGAACAAACAATACCCATAGCTGATGGTATGTAAAGCCAGTATAAATAACCATTTATGGTGGGCTGTGAAAACTGCAATAAAAATGGTACATATTGATTGCAAAATTCACATCAATTCTTCGTCATATAAAAAATGAACATAAATAGCTAGAAAACAGTGAATGGAAATCTTGTGAACATGATGAATTGTTGGAAGAAGATCAAAGAAATAAATTATGGATTAAAGGTGAATCAAAAGCCTATCATGCTCTGAAGAAAATTATTTTGGATAGCACCTTAAGAGATTTGACTCATATTCCACATTATATACATACTGGCAGTTTAGAAAGTTATCACAGTCTTCATCTCAGATATGTTCTGAAAAGAAAGCATTTTTCATATAATGGCCTTCAACTTAGATCCATGATAGCAGCACTAGATCACAATTTCAATGTGAATAAAAGAAGACTGGTGTCAAAACTCAGTACTCCAAACCATTTGGGTCTTGGATCATGAAAAATAAATATGAGTGATCTAACGAAGACTGGAAACTGCTAATAATGCATAAAATAAAAAAAAATCTCTGCATGCACATTGTGTGGATCCATTATCGGATGCAGCAATTGATCTGTCATTACTGAAGAATATAGCTTCCATAGCTCCCATGCTTCAACCTCCATGAGAGTTACTATGATTGAAGTGCTTCTCACATTTTCAGTCAACATAAGAAGGTTTGCCACAGACAATTTATACAATTTTAAATAATAATAATAATAATAATAATAATAATAATAATAATAATAATAATAATAATAATAATAATAATAATAATAGTGATAATAATAATAGTTGAATTTAAAACTTACTATTTTAATTTGTATGTTTATTAGTGAAGTTTGAAACCTACATATGCTTCACTGGGTTCTGGAAAAGCATTTCTAACACTTATCACTAATATGATGGTATGATAACTCTTCTTCTGTGTCCAGTCGCAGTCCATGAATTAATCCACATTGTAAGTTGTTTGTAGCAGGAATAATCGCCAGGTCATATTAGCAGGATTGTTGGCGGTGATTAATTTCTTTTTAGCTCAACTTTTTGTTTTTAACGCTAAGTTATGCCTCACAATATTTAAGACATCACGATCTATAACTAATTTGTGAAAATTAGAATGCTTTGTGATACAAAGTCACTCTTCACCAAGTTTGCGTTTTCACAATCAGAGCAACACACACTTTCCTCATCATTATTCATAGGTGTACATTCCTTACATTTACAACAATAGATGGAACCAGCATGGTTTTCAGTGTTCATGCTGTCTTGGAGTTGCTGTCAGAATGGTGCAAATCTTCAAAATCCCTCTTTTTTGGCTTAACTGATAAGGTTGGCTACCATATTCACTCATTTTCTAAGCAGTTGTCTTCTGTGGTATAGTGGTTACCATGCTAGCCTCTAGTTCCTGAAGTCATGGGTTCTAACCCGGTGGAGGGTGATGGATTTTTTGGACATAAAAATCCTTAACATGGCTTTCTTCTCAAGGGAAGTAATGCTGGTGGTCCCATGTCATAGATTTATGACATATAAAAGAACCTCAAGCCTGATAAAGAGGTCTCTGAGCAAAATTACCAGCCTCGTGCCCAATATAGAATGCGACACTAAGGACCACAAAAGTTAAAGAGCGTCCATAAATGAAACTCAATTTCAATTTCATTTTCAAAGCAGATTGTTGGACTATTATTTATCACCTAGTAGGTATTAACTGGATTAAGAAAAGTGAGTGGCTAGCTTTAGTTCTGATCTTTGTTATTCAGAGAAGTTAGAAACTTCTAGTCAAATTAGCACATAGACTTGTTAGTCATGTAAAACACCTATGCTGCATATGTCTTGTCTGGGTGCAGTGTTGCTCTTATGATGTCACGTGTCAATTCAACAACATGCCGTAACCTGATAACCATTCACTTTGGGATGGTGAAACTCCATGCATTGTTATGTATTCCTGATGGCAAATAAACTAACATGGTGAATGAAATATTCATTTTTGTGTTTTGTTCTCCTTTAAGACAAACTTCTCTAAATTGCCCTCTACAAAATAATAAGCCACGTGTCTGCAACTGGTAGAACCAATGTCAATTATTGAGGAATTCCATAGATTCCTCAGTCATGCCCAAGGGAAAGTGGGAGTAGATGCAAAGAACAAACTGGACAGCATCATAAACAGAAACCCAGACTATGAATTCTTTTGTTCAGTGAAGGTATTGTGTGGTGAAAGCATAAATGAAGAACCTGACATGACACTGTCACAAGTATGTTCATTCAAATTTACGCCTATAACTTCTTGTGATGTAGAGAGGTCATTTTCTGCCTACAAAAATATTTTGACTGATAAGCTCAGGAACCTCACAGGAAAAAATTTAGAAATGTTGTTAGTTGTTAACTGTGCAAAAAGGGAAGTGGCTTAATGAATTAGGGAAAAAAAAAACATGATAGTGCATATTTTAATGTATTTTTCACTTGATTGTGCATGCATTGCAGTTTGATAGTGCATGAATGCAAGCATATTAAAATTTTGCTATGATATACTGAAGCAGCTAAAACTATTCTAACTATGGCCTTTCTAGTCATGACAGGAATTTGACCAATAGATATTTTAATTAAACTGAAGAGAGCAACATTTTGGCTAAAGAAGACTGAAATGGGAATAGTAACACAAATAATGGGAAGAGGTTGTGAAAATGTAGCTGAAATTAAGTGGCTTTTAAAATTAGATTGGCAACGAGAGTGAGATACCATGGAAGCAGGAAGGAGAGTTTATAGTTCATTTAATAAGTTCACTGAAAGACTTAAGATTTAATCATATTCAACCTACTAGAGGATTAATTCATTACATTATTGAACATGGATCTAAAACATATTGGAAAAATATCAACTAAACACCAAACAATATTTGTACTATTTGTAATAAAAAGACACAAACATGTTCTATTTGAATGTCCGCTATATGGAGAACAAGTAAATGAAGCACAAATGGGATTAATTGGGCATCAGAGAGTCGATATATTAAGAAACAAAGACTTGTATGTTTATTTGGACAAACTAGTGAATATAATTAGTAAAATTGCCTGGAAAGAGAGAATTGAGCAAGTCGAAATAATAACTCATATACAAGAAGTTAACGAACAATTAAGAAGATCCGAAAAGAATTCGAAACCATTTATCCTTAAATCTATTAACTGATACACTGATGGATAATTATAATATACATCAAACAACACCAGGTGAAGAGGAAGCAGGTGTTGAAGAGGAGGTAGAAGGGGAAGGTGAAATTGAAAATTAAAACAACAAAAACATAAGGGGATATTGCTGTATTTTATTAGAAAGATAATTATGGAATGAATAATGGAGGACAATATGGAGAGGGGGAGAATAATTAATATTTATTTTATAATTATATTTATGCTGAATGTAAATGCAGATTAGGGGATGGCAGAAGATGGTGGGGGACAGAGGGAGGTGTAGAAGAGCACACTGGTGTAGAGTAGTGTGGAAGAGGGAAGCAGAGGAGGAGTGAAATGCAGGAAAGGAGGATTTTGGGCATCTGGAAGTGGAATAGTATCAGCCAGGGGAAGAGGAAATTGATGAGGAAGTGTTAGTGAAGTGTTGTACAGTGTTAAAAGAAAATAAATTTGTGATTAGTACAGGGTGAGGTATTAACACCTGAAGGTTTTGAAAACAATCTGAACACTGTGTGTTTAGGCAAAGATATATTTTAGGTATGTTGCAATGTACACAATGGCATGGACTTTTAAATGGCATGCTTCGCTGATGATTTGATTTAATTATTTTTGTTTTAAGTTGGTAATACAGTTGGCAGTTGTGGTTATGGTCTGACAGTGCACTATCTCCAGTTCAGTTACAATGGAGCATTGGCCCGTACTGGAGCATATTCATTCAGTGGAAACGTTTAACAAAACAATCTCAGCTATAACTGTTCAGCAGGAATTCCGGAAACATTTCAATAGACACAACGTTCCCTCTAGGAATACTGTGTTACTATGAATTAGAAAATGGCATGAAGAAGGTTCTGTGCAAGATGCAAAATGCCTGGTCATCCTGGATTGGTCCATACACCTGAGAATATTAATCGTCTGCAAGCCACCATCTTGTGAAGCCCAACAGGGTCAGCTTGGCGCCAGTCCATGGCACTAGGCATAACTTCTCAAAGCCTACATCGGATCATGCATGGCGACTTAAAGCTCCATCCTTACAAAATTCAGCTTGTTCATGAATTGAGAGAGCGAGATAAAGTAGCCAGACTTCTATTTTGCCACAAGTTTCTAACCTTGGTGACTTGTTATCCTGATGTGTTTGATTCTCTTTTCATGTTGGATGCAGCTCATTTTCATCTCAACGAATATGTTAACAAGCAGAACTGTCACTACTGGGCTGCAAATAACCCCCATGAGGTACACTCTCAGTCACTACACAGTCTAAAAGTGACAGTTTGGTGTGCAGTATCATCAAATGCAATTGTTGGCCCATTCATTTTGAAAATGAAGAAAGTTGTTCAGTGATGGTCAATTCTGCACATTATTTTGCGATGCTGGAAAAATGTTTATTGCTATTTCTTGATGACATCCCTTTGCATAAGAGATCTAAGCTTTGGTTTCAACAAGATAAAGCCACTGCTCACACAGCCCATGTTAGCATGCAGACAGTAAGAAAGATGTTTCCCAGACACCTTATCCCATGGTATGATGACATACAGTGGCCTGCCCGTTCACCAAACCTAACAGCGTCAGACTTTTTTTTGGGGGGATATGTAAAACACACGGTGTAGGCAACATGTCCAGCAACCATCTTGGAGCTGAAGCTGTGCATTCAAGTGGCCATAAAGGAGATCCCACAGAGCATTCTATGGAGAGTAATGCATTCACTTCCTACCCAGATAGAATAGTATGTAGCAAACAAGGGTGGACATCTTACAGACATTATTTTTAAAACGTAAACTATGTCATCTGAAACTCCATGTCACTGTGTACATTTCAACATAAGTAAAATATATCTTTGCCTAAACACACAGTGTTCAGATTGTTTTCAAAACCGTCAGGTGTTTATGCCCCACCCTCTGTGTGTGTGTGTGTGTGTGTGTGTGTGTGTGTGTGTGTAATTATAATAAGAGTGTAAAAGTGCTATAATTATTAAAATACATGTGCTGAAGAAGTGAGTGAATGATGAGTTAATGGTAATAAGTGAAAAAGTGAGAGAGTATTAATTAAATAAAAATCACATGTGCTACTGATATAATAAAAAAAATATAATAAGTGAAGTTCAATTTTTGAAGATTTAGAAGCTTGTAACAGTGATGTGTCATAATTTAAAATAGAGAGTTGAGGGTTGTTACACTACATCACTATGATAAACTTACTTGAACGCGTTTCGGGAGACGGCTTGTCCCCATCGTCAGCATTCTCTCCCAACTGACATTTGCCGGTCATCGTCTGGGGGATGTGTGTGGTTTGTGGTGTTCTCTGGTGCTGGGCTGATTAACCTCCAAAGGCTGTTGGGTGGCGGCAGTTCAAAATTCATTAGGTGATTCCTGTGTTTGACAATATGTATCTTTTCCCAGATGTCCAATTCATTGCTGCTGTTGATCGGTTTTAAGAGTTTTATGTTTGGAGTGATATCATGGTTTGAAGACCAGAAATGATGTGCTACTGCTGATTTATCTTGCTGCTTTTGGTAAATGCATCTCATATGCTCTTTAAGTCTTATTTCAAGATTTCTTTTTGTTCTTCCTATATATACCAGGTTACATTCATTACAATCAATTTGATATATACCAGCTGATTTATCGTTGGGGATAGGATCTTTTGTTCTGTTGCATAGTAGTTTCTGTATGTTGTGGTTATTCTGTGGAGACAGGGTGATGTTGTATTTTTTGAAAATCCTTTGAAATTTATGATGTGTCCAAGGGTGATAAGTAAATTTTCTATATGCTTGTGGTTTTTGTTGTCTGAGTAATGTAGTCATTTGTTGGATGTATTTCTGTCTTTCAAACCTTTTTATCTTCTTATCTATTGTTTTTTTCTGGTATCCATTCATAGTGGCTATGTTGATAATGTGTTGGTATTCTTTCTGGTATTCCTCTTTCTCCATTGGTATATGTACTAACCTGTTTGTAATACTATTTAAAATTGCATGTTTGTGGCTTCAAAATCTTTCCCACATCTATTCAAAACCTGGTATAGATATGTAGATGATATTTTTGCTATTGTTCCAAAAAAACTTTCAGAAGATGCTTTGAAATTATTAAATTTACAAAAAAGATCTATAAAATTCACAATGGAAAAAGAAGAAAATGGCCAATTACCTTACCTAGACATCAGGATCATCAGAAATAATGCACACAACAAACTAACGTTTGGCATTTACAGAAAACCAACGCACACAGAAAACTACATTAAAAATAATAGCTACAATCCTACAAGCCACAAACATGCAATTTTAAATAGTATTACAAACAGGTTAGTACATATACCAATGGAGAAAGAGGAATACCAGAAAGAATACCAACACATTATCAACATAGCCACTATGAATGGATACCAGAAAAAAACAATAGATAAGAAGATAAAAAGGTTTGAAAGACAGAAATACATCCAACAAATGACTACATTACTCAGACAACAAAAACCACAAGCATATAGAAAATTCACTTATCACCCTTGGACACATCATAAATTTCAAAGGATTTTCAAAAAATACAACATCACCCTGTCTCCACAGAATAACCACAACATACAGAAACTACTATGCAACAGAACAAAAGATCCTATCCCCAACGATAAATCAGCTGGTATATATCAAATTGATTGTAATGAATGTAACCTGGTATATATAGGAAGAACAAAAAGAAATCTTGAAATAAGACTTAAAGAGCATATGAGATGCATTTACCAAAAGCAGCAAGATAAATCAGCAGTAGCACATCATTTCTGGTCTTCAAACCATGATATCACTCCAAACATAAAACTCTTAAAACCGATCAACAGCAGCAATGAATTGGACATCTGGGAAAAGATACATATTGTCAAACACAGGAATCACCTAATGAATTTTGAACTGCCGCCACCCAACAGCCTTTGGAGGTTCATCAGCCCAGCACCAGAGAACACCACAAACCACACACATCCCCCAGACGATGACCGGCAAATGTCAGTTGGGAGAGAATGCTGACGATGGGGACAAGCCGTCTCCCGAAACGCGTTCAAGTAAGTTTATCATAGTGATGTAGTGTAACAACCCTCAACTCTCTATTTTAAAATAAGTGAAGTGATTAAAAAGTGAACAAGAAGGAAGTGAATTATGCAATGAAAGGTATAAAGTATAAATATAGAAGTAAGAAAACCATTATTAGGTATAGATTAAAATAAAAGTATTTAAAATTTGGGAAGAGGAATAAAATTTTGATTTATAGTTTTGGAGTAAGAGGTAAAAGTATTATTGTGCACATAACTGGAATTAATACAATGAATTAATAATGATACATATTGTTAAAATGATTAAAGGACTAAATTTATAATGGATTTTAGGAACTATATATTTAAGAGAAGGGTGAAGGGATATTAGTTAGGTAAATAATTGGGACTAGATGATTTTAATTATAATTTACTATAATGAATAGCTAGTATTGAGAAAATATAAATAAAATAAATCATGTGCTGTCTACCAATAATGTAGGTAATTAGTGTTTGTTAATTTTAGAAATAGCTATATAGGTTAATAACTGGTTACCAGTTATTTTATGTTACTGGATTCCAGTAACTAATAATAATTGATATAAAGTTAAGTGGAAATTATTATTTTACATTTATATATATATTTCATTGTATTTATTTTATTATTAATTTTGTTTTGTTATACCATTTCATTTATTGTATTCTTTATTATGTTTTTGTTTTTTCCATTATTTTACTTATTAGTATATAAGTTATATTTATAAAATGATGTATGATAAAATTTAAATGTGATAAATAAATTATAAAGTTTGTAATATATGTCCTGATATAGGGAACTAGATACCACGATGTTGTATTACAGATTTTACTTTATTTTATTTTATTTTGTACTAAGTCATTTTTTTTACAACAGATATAAAATAGTTTGCAAATATCTCAAAAGTTTCACCAGGAATGGACAGCAATTCCAAAAGCTTAACTTTCACTCCCTGCTCTAGCACGAAGTACTGAACAACAAAGGGGACAATTTTATTTGCATTTCTATTAGAAGCATCTACTGTTAGTGTCACAAAATTTGATGTATTCAAAGTCATCATTTAGTTCTTTAATTGCCATTGGTACAACCAAATTTATAATGGTAGCCTCACATTTCATTTGGGTAAGACCGAATTTAGGTTCAAAGAACTTGTATATTAATTTTGTAGAACAGCCTGTAGTTTTGAAACTTAAATCCTGAGTATCAGTGTGGAATGCAAAAGTAGCTTCCTTAGCAGCAATTACAAGGTGTTTGCCAATGGAATTGGCACATTTAAAAAATTACAAAATTGTTGAGGAACCAACAATTGCCAATTGCAGTTAAACTACTTTATGCTTTGCAGTTTTCATTTAATGGTTGAATGCCCACCATAAGATTCTGAAAATTCAGACAAACACTGTACACACTTTACTCTTTCCTCATAGTCACACACTTTTCTCAAAAACAGATAATCTTGCTTTAAAGCATTAGTAAATATGCTGTTTCTTTTTGGCATCTTAATGTTCTTAAAATTACACACTTTTGGAAATATTAGCTTATTTATTTATATTTTAGATAGCAGACAAATCTATACCACTGAATACTATCACATTATTATAATCAGCTAAATGCCTAAACATACCATCACATCACTAATACAACCAAATAAAAGTTAGTAAAGAGTTCAAATCATAGGTCTGTCATGGTTGCCCACCAAGCTTGTGAAACTCCTTCAGAAAGAATCATTAACTTTTAAGCCACAGCCACAATAATGATAAATTATTCATAATAAGGTATGGCAACATGTGTACATGTCAAATTGGCAACAAAAGTTGTAAACTTTTAAAATCAATTTGGCAACATGGAGATCAGTGAACTGTACCATTTCTGCCACAATTTAAAGTTTATGTATATGAAAGAAATTACAAACTGGGCAATTGACAAATTGGCCAGAATGCCAGGATCAAAGTCTAACTGGTACAATTCCGGTCAAACCAGGATATATGCTAAGCCTAGATATACTTTTTCTAGTGACAGATTTAATTCAGAACAAGAAACTTCTTTCCACTGATGCACTTGGGGATGAGATTCTTAAAACTAAAGCAGATAACGTGTATGATTCCTCAAATAATCCATATTTCCCTGGCACAATTTAAAATACTCCACTGCAGTAACAGCTATACACCTCATCAGCATACAAATGACAGTTCATTCCTCAAACGATCATTTTTTTTAAATGGATAACAATGTTGTAAATTTTCAAGAGCTGAAGAAGGAAAATCTATACAATACCTTTCAAAGTTTGTGATATCCACAGGAGCAAGAAATTGTAAGCTGTCAGAATGTTGAGGTCGTCCTCCATGGTGTAGTGGTTAACATGCTAGCCTCTAGTTCCCGAGGTCACAGGTTCAAACCCGGCGGAGGTCAATGGATTTTTTTGGGTGTAAAAATCCTTAGAATGGCTTCCTTCAGAAGGGAAGTAAAGCCGGTAGTCTTGTGTTGTAGATTTATGGCACGTAAAAGAACCTCAAGCCTGATAAAGAGGCCTCTGAACAAAATTACCAGTGTTTCATGCCCAATATGAATGCTAAGGACCACAGCAGTTAAAGAGGATCCATAAATAAAACTCAATTAAATTTGTCACAATGTTGAAACCTTACTTTCATTTCCACTGAAATGAAATCCAACATTTTGAAAAACAAATCTCAAAATTTTTGAAAATATCTTCCTCAGTCAAGATACCATACTCTCTTCTTTGGGTCAGGTTAGTTATCTTTTGGCTTTCTCAAATAATTCCTAAAAATACTGTTCACTTTATTTACTGCTTACTAAATCATGTGTTATCTTGATCATTGAAATGCAATAAGGAATGTCCAGTGATCTCTTTTGCAAAACTTCATAACAAATGCCTGTCAAAGCAAACATATCATTGAACAATAGAGCCAGAAGAGTAAATTCAAAACTATTCATTTTGTTTAAAACACCCTACTAAGCTGAACAGATTTCTTGTTAGGCTGCTTGTCATTCATAATATTCTCAAACACTTGTTGCAGTGTTTCCCCAGCTTCTAAGATTACAGTGAGTAGTTTTGAGTTAGGACACCACCAAGTTTCTGCTAAGGTTGGAATGAGTCTAGCTGAAAATGAATCTAGTACATATGTTCTTTTTGATGAATAATGGAAAAATGAAGGAATCCCACCCATACATGCAAAACATATGCAACATTTGGAAATGCAATCTAAACTCTGTTGCAGCATGAAGTTTAGTCCAACTGAGCTATGCACAAAAACCGATTGAGGTGTTTTATCCTTTATTTTCTTCTGGAGGCCATTTAAAGTGAACTGCCATTCCACTTGCTTTATCATTACACTGAACCACTAATTTCACCTCATATGAAAACTCAGACAAAATCCCATCCAGAAGATTAAACAATGTCTCAGATGCATTAACATCACAAAACCCTCAACAACATTTCCTTCAAAATTTCACATTTCTTACTATATTTGAACACTGTGATACTTGAGTTATATCTATGCTATCATCGACCTCAGTAACAAAAAGGTTACTCTTACGAATTTCATTTTTACATGATCTTGTATGTGTTCAGATATTCATTTATCAATATGCTATTAATTTTCAAGTAGCGATTTTGAATTTCTAATGGGCCCCTCAATATTATTAAAGCAAATAGTTGCTTGAAATTTCCACAATTTATTGAAGCTACACTTTGATTGTGCCCCCTGAAACCAAGCTTTTGCCTACCTACAGTATCTGTAACCAGATGGAAAAAATGGTCTATTCAAACAAACATTTTAATTGAACTGAACAATAAATAGTCTTGCATTTTCCGGTAAGGCATCAGAAATAGTATTTCTATTCTTTAAAATAGTGTTCAATTGCAGTTTGCATTTCAGATGTTATGCAGAATCTTTGTGCTTATTTACAGCTTGCGTTATGTTCTTGAAATCTGAGAATCCTTCCTTATTCTAGATATTATGGTTATTATTAAAAAGTAAACATAGTCAATAAAATACCCTTTCTAAAATGGAGCTACTAGAAAACCACAGAAATTCAGAAAACCGAGATTCTTTTAAAATTAACATTATATGGGGTGGCACCCAAAATATCAGTTGGAGTACAGAGTGCCCATTGTAGCCTGCCAATTATCACCTATTGTTGTAAAGCTGTTGTGATTATGTTTTGTATTGTAATGTCAGTATGAAAGCCATGAAGACTTGGTTCAGATGTGTGAAGTAAATGTCTCAGCAAGATGTATTCTCTTCAAGAAAGAATTGCAATAGCATATGTGTCTATCAGTTCAATCAAGGAAACACAGGACATTTTTTCAAACATGTTTCCTGGCATTTCCATAGCAGCAAACAGCAGTATGCAGGATTTGGTGAGAAAATGGTGCACCAAAGGTTAGTTGCAAATGCAAAAAAGAATTGAGCTCCATTTGTTCCTACACCTGCTGTGACTGCATATTCGAGCACAAATGATCCAGAGTCCTAAGAAGCCAAGATGTAAACTGTCACAACAAGTGAACGTTTTGCATAGGTCTTATCAACATGTTTTACACCATATAGGAATGAAACCCTACAAAATGATTTGTGTCCAAGAACTGCAGGAGGAAGACAAGGCAAAACGTGTGAATTACTGCACATGGATATGTCAAACAATTGAGAGTGGAATGTTGTATCCCCTGCTGTATTTAATGCAGCCTGGTTCCATCTGACAGGATGTATAAACTCTCAGAAAACTAGATACTGTTCAGCAAACAATCTTTATATGATTCATGAGGAACCTCTTCACGTGAAAAAATCTGAGTGCGGGTGCTGTGTCAGCAAGATGGATTGTGGTTCCTATATTTTTTGTAACAACAGTAAACACTGATGTGCACATGTGAATCTTTGAAGAATTTTATGCACAGTTGATGCCTCATGAACACTCATACACTGTCTTTCAACAGGGTGACCTGCCACACTTAACGTGAGTCAATCTCAGAAATTCATGAAAGATTCACAGAAGAAATGACTGTCAGTGAAGGACTGTGGGTGCTGCATTCGCCAGACCTAACCACTTGTGACTTTTATCTGTGGGGCAGTCTAAAGGGAAAAGTGTACACAGATAATCCAAGGACATTAGAAGACTTGAAGGACAATATTCATAATGAAATTTTGAGAACTGATGCAGCAGGGTTATGCAAAATGTATAATAACATGTTAGGGCATGCGCAGAAGTGCATTGAAGCACAAGGAGATGACTTTCAGCACCTAATGTAAAAGACAAGATCGTTTCAGTAAATACAGACCTTTGCATTAGCTTACTTTTTATTTCTTTTATTTCTTTATCTATTATCTATTTATTATCTATTATGTATTTATCTACTATTTGTGGTTTGTATCTGCCGGATTTTCATGTGCCACCCCATAGTATTTTTTATTTTTTCTCCTTTCTTACACAAATACTTAATGGTGTGGCAGGTATTCCAACTGTTAAAAGTCTTTCTTATCTTCATCTTTCCACCTGGAGAACAGTCTCAAGTATATTGCAAACTATGTCATTAATTGGATCATTTTGCAAGCACAAATAACAATATCCACTAGCCACTTGTAACAAACACCTCACAAGTATGAAAGCAAGCATGACACTGTGATCCTTCCCTTAAGGGAGCATGAAAAAAATTATTTGGGGAAGGAAGTGAAAAGATGTTTGTATGTTGAGACTAGAAGGTTTAAAATCACAAGAAGAAAAAATGTTTGATGTCACGTTGTCATAACAACCAAGTAAACACAAGGGAAAGGCAGAGTTTGGCAGTCACTTTATGTGCACTAGCAAGTATAGTGCTAGAGAGCAAAAGAGCTTGTGAATCCTCCAACCCCTCTCTGTTGTTCTCCCTTCACTTGGCCAGTCTGAAAACATATAAAACCTCTTCTGAAGAGTTGCAGAGTAAAGAAATTGTAGTAGCCTCTGGAAACAACTAGACTGAGAATTTTAAAATAAATAGAAATTGCACAATTATTTAATTTTTAAGCATAGAGAACGTGAAGGGCCCCTTCACTCTCTTCATCTGAAAAACCATCACTGACCATGGCACTCAGTTTCTTGTTGCTGCCGTTGATTCTTCCTTCCAGGGCATTAATACATTCCCTCAGGTCTTCTAAGGCATTAACACATTCGTTGAGGTGCTTAAGTTCTTTCTCTACACCGATAACTTTTTCTTCATCTCCATCATACTCATTCTCATCTGTGTGGTGAGGGTTTCATTTGCTGTTTTCTTATACATCTTCATTTTGAGTCAGGCCAAGAGATCAGCCATCTCTCCATGGTTCAATCGCACTTCCTGATACCAGTTGTCACAAATAAAATAACTGTGTTAACTCGTAACAAACTTTATTTATTATGCAAAATGTGTTACACGCCTCTTATTATAGCTCTGACTTAGAACATGCTCACAAATTTCTTGTAACTAACACATATTTATTTTCTGCAATCTTTGTATAGCCCCTGTTGCTAGGGAGACACATAAATGCAATGTTCCAGAATTTGCCAGAATGCAAATTGCAAACTTTCTCAAAGTGTAGTCTGTCAAAGCCCCTTCCAATTCTTGGCCAACTGTACCATGCAGGTTTGCTTTCTTGAAGCTCTGTGTTTGGTTTATATTTGTTCAAACATTGACATGTTTATTTTAGAGTGCTGAGAAGACAAATGTTCATTCACTATTGCCCTGTGTCCGCCAGTTCCTCTCACCCTTTCATTTGCTAGGTCAATCACAGTTTTATCTGTCAGATAAGCACTCTCTCCTCCTTCATTCCATTCTTTTACGCTGCCTTTCAAGTTATGTTCAACTTACATGCTCATACACATTATAACATTATATTTTACATACATGATGTTCCAAAAATAAATACTGAAGCTGATATTGTTCACACATGGATATTGTTTGTCACTGAGCTGACACTATCATGTATAAAAACAAATTATTTCTAGAAATGAATAGGAGGAGCATTGTTTCAAAATGTGATAAGTCCACAAATAGCAATTTAACAGGAAAGACGGAAATATAATAACTCCTAAAGTAAACAATACTTTTGAAATGTAATTATGTTGTGCTTTAAAAAATGAAGGAATAAGATGGTGTTGAGTGTCAAAAATCACAGTCTTTATATAAATGTATAATTGCGGTTTAAAATATGAAAAATTCTGGACTTATCCTGTTTTGGACCGAATAAATGGACACAAAGCGTTTTGAACGATTCTTCCATATAGACAATGTTAACTTCAATAAACTGTTTTATTGCAGAATTTTAGCACTTATATACCATTGTAATTTATAATTACACATTTTGCTTTTTTAAAGTGTTGTCTAGGACAATGTAACTCGTTTTCAACTTTCTTAAACAATACAAATTTGAAACCAAGTCAATATGATAATTATGCGTATTAGACGTAGACATGCAAAAAGTCCTTATAATGGTTATGTTTTGCTAATAATAATGTGTAATAACCATACTATACTCATATTTGAGCAAACCCAAGGGAAAAAGTTAAAACATGCTATGAGTGCACTTACAACTTCTAACAATTGTGATTGATAGTTATCAAAGTGAAAGAAAACTAATTTAATGACAAACAATGATGAACTTTGACACAGCTCTCAAATTGAATTAAAACCATCTTCTTCTTCCAAACAATCACAGTCTTTATTCTCACTTCCCTCCTCCATTTGTTGTGCATTATCTTTGTGCTGAATTAACCTTGCATAAAATTTGAGCTCATTGTTACCATACCAATCTTCACCAAAACATTGTTTTAAAAGCTTGTTCAAATCATTCTTTTTTTCTAATTTGATGCGCTGTTCCAAAGGCAGAATGGGGGGCATCTGCTAGTTGTTCCACTGCTATTCCTTGTTTAAGCATGGAGACGAATTTCTTAGATTCATCATTTAGTCTATACGACATTTCCATTTTCAGAGAAATGTAAAATTTATTCCCCTTCATTACCTTTTTTAACATGACCCTTTTCATTTCTCTTATACCATCTGGTTTTTTTTAAGTAATTGTAAAGTGTCTTGAAGTCATACACATACCAATCCTTGTCCAGTTGGCAAACAGTGCCAACTTTAGAATATGTTTCAACATACTTCTCTAGAGTTAATATCTCAGACTGTTTTCTAAGATCGTTTTCCAAAACTCCAAACATGCGGTCTGCAGGTAAGAAGGAATGGCCTCTCAAAGAAAATATCACACATATTTTCTTCAGATAGTCTGGAGACCTTTTCAAAAGCCACCAATAGAGTGTGTGGACCATGTGGACATTTCTGTTTTGGCCAGCACAGCCATCAGAGAAGAGCCTTGATTTGGATACTCCGTCTTCAAATTGCTGATTGCTTAGAAAATTTGTTAACGCAGAAGTCACTTCAATAGCTCCTCGAGCTGTTTGGTTTTCAGTCCAGCAATAAAATTCTGGTGATTTATTCTCTATATCAGTGATGCACAGAGCATAGAATGATAGCTGGCAAGCATATAGGTGTTGCCTATAGCAAGCTTAAGCAATGGCTGCATCTGCTGCAAATCGAAGCATAAAGACATGGTAGATGAGTCTTTTTCTCTCATCATTTTGTGGAAAGCCTTTGCTTTCAGTTTATGCGCCATGAGTTCAAATTGTAACTTGTTCTTTTTATGGACATTTTCAGTGACTTGCAGTCAATGTTTTATCCTATTGCAATAACTGCAAACATCTACAGCTAGTTCACCAAAACTGAACTGAAGTGAGAAACTTATTCTGTATTTATTACTTAAAATATTTCAAATTGCAAGGATAATTTTGTGAACCACAAAGTTCAGAGTCACCAGCCGCCCCTGCACTCAACATAACACAAATAATACACTTGAGTCACTTTGGCATGCGCTCAGAATGCAAAACAACTGATCTGTCAAATCAAATCACAACTGAGTTGTATGACTCACAACTGACTGCTGAGTTACAACTCATGATTAAACTGCACTGTCCACTTGTCACAGTACACAATTCAACTGAACTCAACACTGACTCAATTCAACACTTCTCGTTCTGGGGACAGCAGTCCCTTATATATGCCTCGCATACAAAGCAAACTTTCGAGAACAAGATCTACTAGAACACGCTGAAACGAAGATTCCAGAACAAGTAAGCAGCACATAAAGAGGCTTTTATCCCAAACTGCCTATTGCTCTATTGTTTCCGCGCATGCTATTGTTCCACTGGCCCGTCGCAGGCCCTGTCCAGGTATCGGGCCGGGAGGTACGATTATCCCGACCAGCACTGTTGTAGTGGGCTAGACGGTCTAGATGTACCATCAGCATCTTCCCTCAGACAGCCTCTGGATGCGATAGACTACATCATTGATCCTCATCACGCGGTACAGTCCTTGCCATGGTTGTTGGAGTTTGGGACAACGCCCTTTGGTCGCGGTATATCGCATCAGGTTGCATGCAAGATGCAGCTCCCTGCCGAAGACTAAATTGGCTGGTGTCAGTACGGTGGTGTCGTGAGTTCTAATCTGTGGGCCGCGACTTTCCGCACACAGACATGACATTGGTGGCAACACATCTCAGCGTCCGCCCGTAGTCTCAACCAATAGTACCTTTATCGGAGCTTGTGAATTGTTCGGTTGGGTCCAAGATGTCCTCCCTAAGTCCCCGCATGTACTTCCTCCAGAACTTCCGGCACCTTACTTTGAGAAAGGGTCAATTGCTCTCTCCGAATCTTCCCGTCGGATGACTTCCATATTCCGAACACACCTTCCCTGGTTTTCAATGAATCCCATTGAGCCCAGTACGACTTATACACACTTCTCCTGGATGCGATGTCCTCCCAAATCGGTCTACTTCCTGCCTCCATTTCTCTCACGAGTGGTCCCAAATCGACGTCCGTCAGCTGCTCCCTCCTCAGACCTGCACTATCCCATCCATCTGCAGGTACTGCCAAAACCACAAGAACAGCTGCGGTAGGCTCCTCCTCCTCCACCCTAGTGAACTGGCCGTACTCTTCTGGGCAGGATCTTTTTGACATTGGTCCGCATTGGAGTGGCTCCTTCCTCTCTGTTGTCCTGATGTGAAGTTGTATTCCTGAAGCCTCTGGACCCAACTCTGGACCCCCAGGTTCTTGAAGCTCAATAGCCAGGTGAGAGCGGAGTGGTCAGTCCTCAGGTGGAATGGCTGTCCATACAGGTACTTATGGAAGTGTTCCAGTGCCTTTACAACCCGTCGGGTAATGCAGTAATTCTTTTCCGCCTTGGAGAGCGTCTTGCTGCAGTACGCTATTATCCGCTCCTGCCCACCATCCTGGACCTGGGATAGTATGCCTCAAATACCGCTGGCGTCGGTGTCCGCGATAAAATCGCCGCCCGGTTGAGGAACAACCAAAACAGGCGCACTGCAGAGTGCCGACTTAAGCGCCTGGAACGCGTCCTCGGTGTCTTCTGTCCACATGTAAGGCCGGTGTACTTCTGTCAGACGAGTGAAAGGCTTCGCGATGTTGGAGAAACTCATGACGAACCGGCGACAGTAGCTGCATAGGCCCAGAAAACTGCGCAACTCTCGTTTATCTCTCGGGCGAGACCAATCTCTCACAGACCGAGCCTTCTCTGGGTCCGTGGCCACCCCAGTTGGTGAGTTTATGTGGCCCAAGCAGTTAACCTCCTTGCATAAGAGTTGGCACCTCTTCGCGTTCAGTTTCAGGTTAGCCGCTTGCAGTCTCTGCAATACCTTGGTCAGGTTCCCTAAATGAACATCAAAAGCGCCGCCAATGACGATGATGTCCAAGTACAGCAGGCAGCCGTTGTAAGTCAATCCCCTCATCACTGATCCCATCAGGCGCTGGAAAGTGGCTGGCGCGTTGCACAGGCCAAAGGGTATAACCGTAAACTGCCTGACCTGTCAAGAATGCGGTATTTTCCCTATCTCTGGAGTCCAGAGCCATTTGCCAATATCCCCCTTTCAGTTCCAAGGTCAAGAACCACTACGCACCAGCAAGAGTGCCCAGGGTGTCGTCAATCCGGGGTAAGAGAAAACAGCCTTTCGGGTGACAGTGTTTAATTTCCTATAGTCCACGTAGAAGCGAAACTCGCCGTTCTTCGCCAAGACCACAAGGGAACATCAAGGCCTGCCAGACTCTGCGATGATGCCCCTAGATCTCAAGTCCTCCAGCATGTCTCGTACCTCTGCTTGCTTCGCCAGAGGAACACGTCTTGGTGGTTATCGGATAGGCCGAGCGTCTCCGGTGTCGACGTGGTGGAATACCCGGTCATGCGGCTGTAATCGCCGTCTCCTTGGCTAATGGCGGACTGGTATTGCCTAAGGAGGTGCTGGACTTCCCTCGGTTGTGCCGCTGTCAGATGGTCGGCCGCCCTCCCCAATAAGTCCTCCACCCGGGGCCCTAGATCTTGAAACGGTACTGGCTACTCGGGTCCGTCGCACAGTGATACACTCGCAGCTGGCGTCTATTTCCCAACTTCGTTCCACCCTGTATGTCCTGATCAGTGTCCGATGGATTCAACAGTCTCACAGGCTATTCCTCCCGGGAAGGTAACAATGCCCTGGTGACGCATAATCCATCCGATTGTGTCTCCTGGTTCAAACTCGGGTCCCTTGAGCACTAACCTTCAAGACACGCCTTCACCACGACCTCGTATCTTACGGGTACAACCATATTCCCCGCCAGGATCACCTTGAAAATCCCCGGATGTTTGTGGGCTCCGGAGCGTCACTTCGCCTCGGCCGAGTTTCAAGACTCTCCTACCGATGTCGACCGTTGCCTTGTGACTCCTGAGAGCATTCAGTGTCATTATGACATCTTCAGCCACACCCGCAACGAACAACCACAGCCTTAAGACGCTCTGCCCTAGGGTCAACTCCGACAGAGCCTCCTCCACATGCAAGGTATCCCTAGATACCGACTAGATGGTAGGGCCGATTCGGTTTCCTCGACGGCAAGCCCTTCGCCACGCCAGGTCTGATTACGGTTATGGCTGTACCTGTGTCGACTAGTACCCGGCACTGCTTCCCTTGTATCCAGCCGTCCGCGACGAGGCAATCATCCATTCTTCTGCCCAAGTCACACAGCGTCATTCGAGGGGGCGGTGATGACGGCCCCGACGTGCCCCTCGCCACGCCGCTGCTTATTTGTTTCCCGCTTATTCGTCGGCTTGGTGTGGGCAGTCCTTTACTAGGTGTTCTGGTTGGCCACACCGCAACACACATCATCTGAAAATCTTCGTCGACGTCCTTGGGATGAACCTTTGTTCCCTCCGTATCGAATGCTCCTGATCTTCGAGGTAGGTGCCGTTATTACCTTGAAAGCTTCCATCCTCAACGAGGCCGTCAGTCAGACACTCTCATATCTCGGTCTTACGCACCCCGTCGACAAAGCACTAGGCGGCTTCCTGGTATACGTACTGGGCGGAAGCCTCACCAGAGCTTTATTCGCTAGCTGTTCAATTGCCAGTGCGAACTCCTGCAGCGTCTCTTCGGGCTGTTGCAACTTAGACTTGAGTTGACTACGATAGGCGGAGGCCAAACGATGGTCCCCGAACCGGTTTCCCAGAGCCTTCTAAATGTCTTCGGACACCGCCGACGTTGAAATCGCATTCAGAATTTCTTTTTTCTGTCCCTGGAGGCTGACTAGCTGTGTGGCTTCCTCCCCTGCTGACCACGGTTACGGGCGGTAGCGGCGACGAAATCTCGTCGGAAGACGCCAATAGTGGACGTTCTGTCGTAGCTTGGTGTCTTGACGCGCGTGGATGTCGTGTCGCACCCTGACGTCTTAACCTTTTAAGTCCTTCAGTCCTCCGCTAAGCATTTATTCCACCATGGCATTCAGTTCCTTGGCGTTGCTGTCCACTCTTCTCTCCAGGACGCTAAGCCGTTCCCCGAAGTCTTCCACGACGCTAAGCCGTTCTCCGACGTCCTCTAGAACGCTAACGTGTTGGTCAAAGTCTTTCACCTTTGCGCCGAACTCCTTCATGCCTTTCTCCACACCGGCCAGTAGTTCCTCAATTTCGGTCGATAGCTCCGTCTTCATTCTGGGCATTTGTTTCTGCATCTTCTCCATTCCGGAATTCACTTTCTCTTTCAACTTCTCCATTCCGGATTCATTTCTGTCTCCATCTCCATTCCGGATTTCATTTCCGTCTGCATCTTCTCTATCCTGGATTCCGTTTTCATCTCCATCTTCTCCGTTTTGTCCAATAATTTTTGTAGGACTTCATCCACTTGTGACACCAATGTAACAAATAAGAACACCACTTCTGCAAAACACACTTTATTTATCACTAGACATTCAACACAACACAAACGTTACGCTTGAGTCGCTTTGGCACCCACTAGGAATGTAATTGATGTAACTAGGAATGTAACTGTAAACAACTGATCCGTTGCATTAAATCACAACTGACTGCTGAGTTAAACTCACAATTATACTGCATTGTCCACTTGTCACTTCTAACAGCACACAACTCAACTGAATTCAACACTGCTCTATTGGGGACAGACAGCAGTCCCTTATATAGACCTCGCATACAAAGTGGAGCTTTCGAGAACAAGAGCCTGCTAAAGCACGCCAAAACGAAGGTTCTGGAACAAGTAAGTGGCACATAGAGGCTTTCATTCCACGCTGCTTATTGTTCTATTGTTTCCGCGCTCGCTATTGTTCCGACGGCACCTCGCAGGCCCCCGCCCAGGTATCCGGTCCGAAGGCATTACCAGCCGGGCACAGGTAGCGCCGCGAGCGCCGTCACAATATACATCAGTATTACATTGATTATAAACAAGCATATAGCTATACTAATAAAAAGCATTTGGTAAAAATAAAAAAATAATTTCGTATTCCAACCAAACCAATGAATCGTAGTAAACATGGCATTAGAAAATACCTGTAATATGGTTAACATTAAAGGCAAATTATCCCAAGTGTTAAAATGGTAATGGTCTGAGACAAAAGGATGCTCTCTGTTCAATTTTTGTATGGAAAAGTAACAAGAAGTGTTAAACTAAATCCAAACTGTTCAATGCTTAGCATTTGCAGATGATATGCCAATATTGGGGAAACATAAATATGTGGCAGAGGCTGTTTAAGATATTGTGAGAGCAGCAACTCAAATTGATCTCCACACCAGTAGTGAGAGCACCAAGTATATAGTAAACAACAAAGAGAAGAAATAAAAGCAGTGGATATTGAAGGAGAGATTTCTGAAAGGGTAAACTTGTTTAAATATTTGGGAGTAGTTATAACTAAGCAAACTTAAATTGAAATAGAAATTAAAGAAAGGATAACTAAATAAATGTTTTAGAGCACTATTTATATGCACTGAGGAGAAGACTGAGCTATACAAACCTAGAATTAGGTCAACAGTTAAATACAGGTGGAAGGGAAGGTATTACTTTAATTTAAACCAGTTATAGATCTCGTTATTCGGAACTTCCGTTTTTTCTATGACCATTTCCTGTGGGGATATTTTAGATTTCTCAAGAACATAAAACAGAATGCTGATAACATTGCCGGATTTCCTGACCCATGATATCAGGGATGTCACTTTCACTTTCACAGTGGTGTGTGTCTCATGAGTGTAAACAAACAAACGCTTCATATCTGCTACCTCCTAATAATTGCATCTGAATCTTTCAATGATGCATTTTGTAACCTAAACTCACAATTTACGGATATCTATCAGCTTATTCAACATTAAACTTAAATAAGCTTTGCAATGATACTGCTGTAATGTAATAAATCAAACTATCTTTCTGACATGTAAACACAAAACAACTACCTTTGTTGGTCGCTGAAGGCATTCCCTCCAGTTTACACTGTTCTACTGTAGGCCAATAGCCTGCCAGTTGTACCTGTTATTTTGCCAAAATATTATATCACCCTTTCATCATGTTCGTTTGGATTAAGGGATATGTGGAAAACTAAACTGCTAGTCACCATTCAGATAAAGAAGAGGAGTGAGTTAGGCTGTTTTGTTTATGTCTGAAAGTCAGTTCAGAGTGTGTGACCAATCTCGACGTGTTTGCAATGTTGCCGAGTTCTACAGCCACATTACATCTCAAAAAGGTGCCTGAAATATCCTTTTAAGTGTTAAATTATTTAAAACTCCTGTGTGATTTAACATAGTACTACTGAAACTATGTCAGAAATAGGTTACTCTACTCTACTTACCCCGAGGTCACAGGTTCAAACCCAGCAGAGGGTGATGGATTTTTTCAGGTGTAAAAATCCTTAGCATGGCTTCCTTCAGAAGGAGAATAATACCGGTGGTCCCGTGTCATAGATTAAAACGTAAAAGAACCTCAAGCCCGATGAAGAGGCCTCTAAGCAAAATTTCTGGCATTTCACGCCCAATATAGAATGGGACGCTAAGAGCCATAGTGGTTAAAGAGCGTCCATAAATAAAACTTCCACCCAGTATAGCTCAGAGGTATAAACATACAATAATCAAATAAAAAAATAATTGGTTACTATCTGGAAAAGTTAAATTCTATGGACAATTCAAGAAAATATTAAAGATGCTAGCTAATGGATTTTAAGACCAATAAAGAAATAAGGAACATATTAAAATTATTGTTAAGTACTGTTTCTAAAATTAAAGCATGACGGTTGAAATGGAGTGGATATGTTATTAGGATGGTTGATCAGGAAACTATGTGAAAGAAACATTTGCAAGAAGAACAAATAGAAGATGAGACTGTATTTCTAACCTAAAAGTATCATCATTTTTATTTACAATATAATCAGATAATAGTCTGGCTATAAATAATTAATAATTTATATAAATTATATATCACAATCATTATGTAATATATATTTGTTGTAAATATGTATAAGATATTGTGTTGAAATATATTTTTAGTTTTAGTAGCATTGGAGCTGTAAGTGCTAGGAATAAGAAGTTTGTGCAAGAAAACAAAGTCATAAACCAAGAACCCTAGGGTGGCAGACAGTAGGTCAGGGCCGTATTGACAGGGGAATTTTTGGTGTTCAACCCCCCTCCCCGAAACTTCTGATAGTTTTATTTATTTAAATTCATAGCAAACCAATATGGGAAAATTTCGTTAGATAACAGTAGGTCTACTACTGCCAGTAGCACATTCACAAGAAAAAGGGAAACTTAATATTGTCGCCTTACACAGGTAAGATGACCATACATTCCGGTTTTCGAAGCAGTCTCCAAGTAAGGTGGAATATCCTCATTCTGGTGAGTTTTTCTTGTCTATATGTCTCCAAGCAATTTTCTTATCCGTGTAACGTCCATATACTATGGAGTAAGTACATGGTAACTGTGTGGGGCACTGTTAAGTTTAGATCTACTTGTGGAAAACCCTCCCCAAAATTTTTTTCTGGGTATGGGCATGCAATACGTATCACCTTGGTGTAGCCGAACAATAGCTTAGAGGCTTGGTGAAAGTTTTCAACAGTCAATGGAAAAGTATGGTAGTAACGTCCAGATTTTTGTAAATAATCACGTGTGAACCGGAAACCATTGGAAGGCAAACCAACAGTATTCTGCTAGCAAAATTTGAGCCAATCAGAATATAAAAGTATTAGATTTAAAATTTTTAAGTTGTGGACGCTATGAAGTACAGTACCCAAGCTAAGTCAGTTACTGTGAAAGATTCATGATGCATAGACGTAAAAAGTGTTGTGCTAGTGAAGTTGAAAAGAAAAATATTTAACTTCCTCTTAAAAAAATATAGTTACTAGCAGATAAACACTACGAAATTCAAATATTTTTCCTAACATAATCACTGAGATAAATATGTACAATATTTAATTTTATTTGGCAACTCAGATAAAGAACTCAGAAAATCCACCATTGACTGCTGATCGTTCACGAATGTAAAGAAAAAATATTAACCATCTTACAGCTCCAAATTGCAGTATTTTTGTAATTATAAAAAGCATTATATATATACTGCTATAAATACTGGTGTACCTTGTATGCTACTAGTTTTCCTACAACCGCATCACTCCCTGAAAAGGAATTTGCTCTAACAATCATATCTGATGCAGCCGAGGCTTAATTAATGCCAAATTATAAACATATCAATGAACCTAGGGAATAACATACATTTAATATAAACTTTTATATCGCCTAATATAAACATTCGAAATGCACCCTCTCAAGATTTATGGCCCAATCGTGGAGCATATATAGGTAAAAATATGTCTGATCAGGAGAAAATAGGCTAATTAGGGCATGAAGAAAGGAGACAACTATGTCATAGAGAAAGAAGAAAGACAACGGAGCAAGACCGACGGGCATCATAGAAATACGAAAAGCAGCAGAACTATGAGACCTTCTAGACCTTCACTACAATAGCTATAAGAACTATGAGAACTTCAAGACAACACTAAGAGAACTACTAGGTACTAGAACTTCGAGAATTACTATGAGAATTGAGAATTACTACGAGAACTTCAAGACTGACGTACAGCAATATCATTCAACGACATCAAGATAATTCTTTCAGTAGTAAGGGGCACACAGCCAATAATACATCTAAAAACTGCATGGGAGAACCGAAGTAAAATAAGGTTACTACCACAGCCAAAGGTCAGAAAAATCCTATCTTTATGTATATTTATAAGGGTAAATAGAAAAGTGTATGTACAGAATTAGGTAAAGTGAGTAAGTGTTGTTAAGAAGTGGAAAACTTAAGATTAAAACATCTAATTTAGATGTACCAGTAAACAAAATTCAAAATATCATAATGGATAGAGAAAGTAATGTAGATATGGATATAGGAGACAATGTATCTGATATAAGTGATTTTAATGTAAATTTGAGCCAGACTTAGTAGAAGTAACAAATATGTTGGAGTTACAAGAACAGGCAACCTCAGGTTTACAGTTAGATGTAGAAAGATAACAGTAACAGCATGCCAGCATAATCGCCCATAAATACATTGTTCCAGGGAACAATAGTAGAAAGAAACCCTGTTCCTCAGACACCTCACCAACAAGTGAACGACAATTCTGCTCAATCAGATATAATGTGCCTTCTTAAAGCTATTTCAGTGCCGAGAACAGATTTAAATAACAGCTTGAGGAAACTAATAGTAAACTAGATGGTAGCAAAAATGAGCTAGCAAAGCAAATAGAAAATTATATGAGAGAAAACAAAGTTGAAGGTAGGCAGTTAGAAAATAAGATAAGGCAATCTAGTAAGGCTTTACAGGCTGATGTACGAGGACGGATCGAAAAGTAACGCACAATAATTTTTTTCTTCCTTGGTATTGCAGCTGGATTGTTGCAATTTCACACATATGCAGTTTGAAGTTTTCGCTATAGAGGGTATTTTTGTTTCATGTGCAGCTCTAGCGAGAGAAGCGTGAACTACGCAAAAAAGATGGCGCGCATGTTACTGTCGACCACGTGTGAAGAGTAGAGAGGTATGGTTCGATATTTGTGAGCCAAAGGGCATAAACCGAGTGATATTCACAAGGACATGCGTGGCGTGTATGGGGATGATTGTATGGACCGTAGCAGTATCTCCAGGTGGTGTGCATTCTTCCTAGAGGGCCGTGTGAACCTTAGTGATTCGCCACGCTCCGGGAGGCCGATAACAGCTGCAACCCCGCATAATGTCAGAGGCACTAGGCGGCAAATTTGAACGACCGGCATGTGTAACTGCGAACATTATCGCAACAGTTCAAGATTTCCTATGGCGCAGTGTGCGACATTGTTCATGATACGCTGAAATTTCGTAAAGTTAGTGCTCGCTGGGTGCCTAAGAACCTTACAGACAACCACAAGGTACAGCGAATGATGACGAGCTTCGATCACCTAACGCGGTAGTAGTTATCTATAGAGATTAAACGGTTGGATTAACGATAATCCTGCCACCAGGGGGGTTAAGCTATAGTGTCGCGTTAATCTGCAAAAAGGGCGGGAAAAATTGCGGACACAAGATGGCGGATGGCGTTAGTGTCGCGAAAACAAGATGGCAGAATTGCGCAAGGTGGGAAATGTTACGTCACAAGATGGCGGTTGGCGCTAGTGGCGCGAAAACCAGATGGTGGAATTGTGCAAGGCGGGAAATGTTACGCCACAAGATGGCGGTTTACATTATATTGCAAGAATGAATGCCGCAATAATTTGGAAAAAGAATATTTTTAAAAAGTGGTAATAGTTAAAAAGAGTTTATAAGATTTTGTTTTTGCTAGGTGGCAGGAATAGCGAATAATCTAGATTGTTTAATCCCTATAGATGAATAAAACCGTATTGAAAATGAGGATGATAGGGATAACCTGGATCGCTTAACTGTGATGGAGGACGAAAGGCGAATGAAAGGACGAAGAGTGAGAGAGCGAGATAACCTGCAATGTGAGTGACGTCACAAAAGAAGAAGGGTTGTGATTGTTTGAAAAGAGCTGCAACGCTGTTGGGTGAAAAAGAATGAATAAAAGAGGATAGAGGTAAGAAGGAATAAGCATTATGAGGAAGATGATTGGCGTAGCGGTAGCGTTGCTAATGACTTCAATAGCCTGCGCTGAGGATAGCTGCGTGAGTTTTGGCAGATGTGGGTTTGCAGTGAATGACAAGACAGGGCAATTAGAAAATGAAATAAAATGTGAAAAGAACTATGCACTACAGGCAAATTGTACGTGTTCATATAGAAATGGTAGTGTTTGCAGGTATAATTTTGATTTTCTAAACATGGGAACACTAAGAAATGTGTATAATTGCATAAAGCCGGTAAGTAGATGTGAGAGGGAAACAGGTGTGCAAAGATGTCTTATGGGAACCTAAAATGGGTCAGTTAGAACGTCCAGAGGGATATGAGGCAAATGGGAGATGTAGGTGCATACAGGGAAAGCAACAGAAACATGGCGAAAAATGCAAATTCTATAAAACCTCGGTGAGCATGTATACAAACGACAACGTTACTATACTTGTAGAAATTATTGACTATAGTATGTTAATGGACATATTAGACTTACCAGACTGGCTTGAATTGGATTGGAAATTAACTCCCGAAGAGTGAGTGAGTGAGTGAGTGAGTGAGTGAGTGAGTGAGTGAGTGGGGTTTAAGGGCCCGTCGACAACTAGGTCATTAGGGCCCGAGGTCAAAACTTAAAACCGCTAAAGCCTAAAAGGCATAATGGAATCTAAAACACTATAAAACCTAAGAAAAAGCCAAAACCTTAAAAGACATGTTAAAAGCTAAAAAGAAGCGAAAAAACTATAAAGGCACAGGTCTAAAAGCTTAAAATCAGAATATAAAAGAGATAAAAGCAACTTACATGCGCATAAAATCCAATAGTTAAAACAAACCGACGTGCCTGATCGACAGCCACTGGGTCGTCGCCTAAAACAACACGCAGGGTATGACCTAGACCATAGGAGAGGCGCTCACGGGCGAATCGCGGACATTCGAGTAAAACATGTGGGACGGACAGGCGAACGTCGCAAGTCGGACAAATTGGGGCCGGATCTCCGCGCAAAAGATGTCCATGAGTGGCGCGAGTATGACCCAGGCGTAGACGAGTCAGAACAACTTCGGATCGCCGTGATTCTCTGCAAGAAGTGGGCCAGGGGTGGACGGTGTCCCTAATAGTTCGCAGTTGTGTGCCACTCAACGCCACCCATGACTCCTGCCAGGTCAGGAACATATTACGCCTGAAGTAACGCTGGACATCCCGGTAAGCCACAGTCGCTGTAGAAAACTCCGACAAATGGCAGGCGGACTTTGCAGCCGCATCCGCTTCCACATTGCCGGCAATGCCCACATGGCCGGGGGTCCATGTAAAAACGAAATGATATCCTCGGTAAAGCAGCTGGGAGACAATGTTCTGAATTTTTACGACTAAGGTGGAGGAGCCGAGAAACTGTTGATAGGTTTGAAGGGCGCTTAAAGAGTCGGAGCAGATAAGATAAAATCCTGGAGATAAAGTGGAGATAAAAAGCAAGAAATAAAAGATGCCAGAGAGCTCGGCGGTAAAAACGGAACTGACGTCCAAGAGGCGATACGAATGAGCCGTGGCGTTAACGACGAAAGCGCAACCTGTAGCACCACCCACCTGGGAACCATCAGTAAAAACCGGAGTGTAGTTCCGGTAACTCCCCAAAAGCTCGGCAAAAAGTCGACGGAACACCAACGGTGGGGTGGAGCGGCGAGCGTTGTCCGATAGGGCTAGGTCAAACCGGGCGCGCTGGAGTTGCCACGGTGGACAACGTCCAAAGGAGAACCGCGCTACAGCAGGCAGTCGGAGGTCACGTGCAACAAGAAGGTCGCGAAACCGAATACCGCTGGGGCGGGAAGAGCTACTATTCCGCACATAACGGACAGCGAGAGCCGGGTGTAAAACAGAGTTAAAACAAGGGTGACCTGGGTGATCCGCCAACCTTGCAATATAAGAACAGAGTAAAAACGAGCGCCGAATAGACAACGGGGGTTCGCCAGAGTCAGCGTATAAACAGTCGACACGACTAGTGCGGAAAGCCCCAGTTGCAACACGGATGATGGACGGTGTCCAAGAGGCGGAGTTTAGAAGCGGACGCGGCGCCGTAGATAAAACTGCCATAATCCACTTTGGACCGAACCAAGGAGCGGTAGAGTCGCAACATCACGGTGCGATCACCGCCCCAAGAAGCTCCAGATAAAAGCCTCAGTACCCGAAGAGAGCGATCGCACGAAGCACGAAGCCGGCGAATATGGCACTCCCAGGTAAGTTTGCTGTCGAGGTAAAGACCCAGGAACTTGAGGTGCGGTACAAACGGCAACGGTGTGCCGAGCAAGTGAAGGTCAGGAGGAGGATGTATACTACGAAGGCGATAAAAGTGAAGGCACTTCGTTTTCGAAGCGGAGAAACGAAAGCCGTTGCGTAGCGCCCAGGTTGCAAGAGGTGTTATGGCCAGCTGTAGTTGACGCTCGATGTGATCCACACTATAAGAACGATAATATATAGCAAAGTCGTCAACATACAGAGACATCGGAAGATCGCTACGAACAACGCTAGCGATGCCGTTAATGGCTACCGCAAAGAGAGTGACATTCAGAAGCGACCCCTGGGGTACACCGTTCTCCTGGATACGCTCCTGAGATAGCGTGTTTCCAATGCGGACACGAAAACATCGAAACTGTAAAAAGTTTGAAAGAAAGGCAGCTAAATGGCCGCGCAAACCATAACCATGGAGCTTACGAAGAATACCGTAGCGCCAAGCAGTGTCATACGCCTTCTGCAGGTCAAAGAAGACACCCACGACATGCTGCTTCAGGAGAAAAGCGTCTTGCACATAAGCCTCCAGCCGAGCCAGGTTGTCCACACTAGAGCGATGACGACGAAATCCACACTGCACATTGCAGAGGAAATTATTGCTCTCTAGCCACCACATCAACCGAACGTTAATCATTCTTTCAAAGATCTTACACACAACACTGGTCAGACAAATAGGCCGGTAGCTAGACGGAAGTGACAGATCGTCACCGGGTCGCGGGATAGGAATGACAATACCCGTCCGCCACGAGCACGGAAACTCCTGTCTACGCCACATGCGGTTGAAGATCGCAAGTAAGAATGAAATCGCCTCAGGCGGAAGATGAAGTAGCATTTGTCGGTGGATGTCATCAGGACCAGGGGAAGAATCCCTGGCGAGAGACAGAGAATGCACTAGCTCGGCAACGGTAAAAGGTGCGTTGTAGGACTCACTACAATCGCTGTTAAAATCAAGGACCAACCGCTCCGCAGATGTCTTAATGGGTAAAAACGAGCTGTCATAACTAGCCGTCTGACTAAAAGTAGCAAATGAGCTGGCAAGAGCTTCGGCTATAGCGGGTTCGCTGGTAAGAGTGGAGCCGTTTACGGCAAGACCGGGAATGATCACCCTGCGACACCGGCCATACATACGCCGAACTGCAGACCACACCTGTTGTGCAGAACTGCGATGGGAAAGAGAAGAGGCATAGGTCTCCCAAGACTTGCGTTTGGCATTCCGAAGCACAAAACGTGTCCGAGCCCGAGAACGTTTAAAAGCAACGAAATTCCCCTCAGTAGGATGTAAATGAAAGACACGCAGGGCACGTCTGCGTGCCTTAAGGGCCAAACGGCATTCTGTGGTCCACCAAGGGACAGGAATGCGACGTGGGGCGCAAGAACCACGAGGAATGCTGGAATTCGCTGCGAGTAAAAGAGAACAAGTAAAATACTCCACCATGTCATCTATAGTGGCAAAATTAGTAGCCGTGAGATGAATCAGGGAACGAAACCTTTCCCAATCAGCCTTAGAAATAATCCAGGGAGGATGTCGTGAAGGTAGAGGATAGTGGCCGGATAAACGAATGGCAATGGGGTAATGATCACTGCCATAAAGGTCAGAAAGCACCGACCAATCAATGAGGGGAAGTAATGCCGGGCTGCAGAAAGAAAGATCTAAGACTGAGTGGGTGCCATAGGCAGAGGATAAGAAGGTAGGGACACCAGTATTTAAAAGAAATAAGCCGGACATGTCACAAACGCCTGCAATAAGGCAGCCACGAGCGTCATCAATATCGGAACCCCAGAGAGAATGTTTGGCGTTGAAATCACCAACGAAAAGTAGCGGTGGGGTTAGCTGTGTCAAATGAGTTCGTGCGCTTGAACTACACTGAGCGGCGGCAGATACACATTGCAGACAGAGAAACAGACGCCCTCCGATCGGACCCTCACAGCCACAGCCGACAATGGTGTGCGAAGCGGTATGTTGGTAGCACAAATAGTATGCGCCACCAAAATAGCAACCCCACCGCTGGCACGCTGTCCAACTACAGAGTCATGTCTAAAGCAGGAAAAGCTCCGAAGATGCAAAGCGTGAGGAGGCTGCAGATGGGTTTTCTGTAAACAAACGATTGAGGGAGAACGTTGGGAAATTAAACATTGTAAGTCCGGAAGGCGTGCCCGAAACCCATTAACGTTCCAGTGGAGTATCTCCATTCAAAAAAAGCTAAGATGACCGCTTGAGTTTCTTCCGCACCTTAACAGATTTCGGACCAACGACAGTAAAAGCCGCATCCTCTGGCGAACCCTCCGAAGCCCGAGAACCAGAAGAGCCTCTGCGGCTCGTGGAACGGGACCTGGACTTCGCAGAGGAAGTGCGACTACTCGGTCTATGGTGAGGCCGAGAACGAACACCCTCAGTAGACGTCGCTGAAGGGTGAGCATTGGTAGACGGCTTGCAGGCTGGCGGCGACACGGCTGAAGATGAAGACTGTACAGCACTGTCAACTCGAGACAATGGAGAAGTATTCGCAGGAGGCTCGGTTTGTGTCGAAGCATGGGCAACGGACGTGAGTGGTGAGCAAACAGTGGCAACAGGAGTGCGGCGGACGGTGGATGAATAACCAGTGGTGTTTGCAGGTTGAAGTTGCGCAAAGCGCCGCCGTGCTTCAGGAAAGGTGAGGTGTTCTTTAACGCGCAACTCCTGTATACACTTTTCGTCCAAAAAACGAGAACACTGTCGTGAGCTAGACGGATGACATCCTCCACAGTTAACACAACTAGGGTCACGAACACAGGCCGCGCCGTCATGGGCAGGAGGGCCACATCGCTCACAGAGAGCAGGATGGGCACACGAGCGGGTAGTATGGCCGAAGCTTTGGCACCGAAAACAGCGCATGGGGTTCGGAATATAAGGGCGCACGGAGGCACGTTCGTAGCCACAAAAAATGAACTCCGGCAACACAGTACCTTTGAAAGTCAGAAACACAGTACGCAGTGGGTATTCCTGACCGTCCTGTTTGCGAGATAGACGGTACGCCTGACAGACACGTTGATCGGAGAGACAAGAAACTATGTCATCGTTGGAGAGATCATCGAGACTGGAGGTGGTGACAACCCCCCGAACAGAGTTTAAGGACTTATGTGGGACTACCCGGACAGGATAGGAGCCCAGCAAACTCGTTTTCAACAGTTTCTGAGACTGCTCGGCGTTGGCGGTCTCGATCAATAACGTACCGTCTCGTAGTCGCGTCGCGTTTTTCACCTCGCCACAGATTCGATCCACCTCACGTTTTATGTAAAAAGGGCTAAGGTCCTTGAACGTTTTTCCATCACTTGTTAAATTCATAACTAAAAATATGTCAGTGAAAAGGGTTTTGCGCGGATACATGATGAATGGACCCCCATCCGGAACCGTCGGCGTCAGCCTGCCATCCGGGGGTTAAAGAAAAAAGACACCATATCTCCACGGTCTGCGCCGTCGTGGGAACCCTCCCAAGACCGATCTCAAGGCGTACTTCAGAAGGGCTACCCCCCAATCCCCACTGCTAGTCCATATGTGTAAGCCGTTCACCACACACACCCCGACTTTAAGCCCCTACCATGGGTATAACCGCCCATGGCTCTCCACTCTAGGCCGCGCTGCGAGTAAGACACAGACACGGATTCAGGGGACTTGTGTTTGATTACACCGAGGCTCCGTCAGCGGTAACACGTCCGGCCCGTGATACTAATCCAACGACACACGGTCGTTGGAGAATTAACACAAGCCGGGCCCCCAGAGAGCTACGTGGGTGTACATGACGGCGTGGACGGGCTCCGCACCTAAGGTTACACACAGGGGCAGTGCGAGGGGTCCGCCCGACCTTCGCGCCTGAGACCTCCGTAGAGCACACATGTCGGAAGCCGCGCGGAAACCGTGGGAAAGAACCACGGAGACAGAAAAGATCCCTGCTGGTGAGACAGGAGTTAATAAGACTAAAACGTAAAACTAGAAATCAGAATAAGCCTAGAAGAGGAAGGGGATCGTGAACAAATGAATAAAAAAAAACACGTGGCACAGTAGATGAGAGCGGAGGGGGTGAAATGTTGGCGAGTGGCTCGGGACCCCGGGCGCGCCTAACCCGTACTCACACGTGGTGAACCCCTGGGGGGAACTCCCGAAGAGAGCGAGCTGATTGTCGCATACAGTGTAGTGAATGAAGTGAATACGTATTTCTCAGATAATTATGGATATGTTTTCGGGGAATGCGGGAACGGGGAATGGGAGGTTAGCTTTGGAGGTGGGAGCAAGGTATCTGGTAGGGTGAAGAGAAGTTCAAGATGGTCAGCTGCGGGAAACTTGAAAATACAATCAGAATGCAACGGAGGGGGAGGAGGGAATGAAGACGAAGGAGGGAAGATATCGATAAATAGCATACGAACGGCAGCTACGGAGAGATCCAAAAAGAGCATAAATGCCAAAAGCAGAAGATGCGAAAGGAAAGCGAGGGCAAGATACAAGGGTTAAGCAGGCAATTAGAAGGGATGAAATGAGAGAAGGATGAAATTGAAAAACAGTTGCGAAAAGCTGTTGAAGATTTGGGAGAAATTAAAAGGAAGGAGGAGCGTGAGGAGCATATGAGCACGCAAGGGGATTTGGTTAAAAAGTATAAAGGCAAACGTGAAACAAATCAATACCGAATTTTTCGGGTTGAAAGACCTGGTCTTACGGTTAGGAAAATGGTGTTCAGCTGAGGGAGGAAACGAAGAGGAAGCACCAAACTATGGGGATGAAATGTTTCAAACAAATGAAGAAGAAGATGAAGAAGTAGCGGAAAGCAATGACATGTTGGGAACGGACGAGGTAGAATTAAGTTACGATACGTAATGATGTAAATAATTGGGTTAATAGAGTAACCAATGAGGAAAGCAAATATAAAAAAAACCTTTAGAATACGTATGTTGTTTGTGGCGAAAGTTGGAACTAAACAAGATGGCGGAGGTAAGAAGAGATGTAGACTAACATGGTTACAGAAAAATGGCGTATTAAGAGGTTAAGGACGCGGTGGCGAAAACGGGAACTACACAAGATGGCAAAATTAAGAGCTGGGGAAATGGTATTTGAGATTAAAGAGACTGGGTGAGGTGTGGAAGGAGAAAATTGGAACTAAGTGATGTTGGGAAAGGAAAATGAGTAGCCAAGAGAGCCTAGCATGAAGGTATTGAAAAAAGAGCGAAGAAACGCAATGCATGAGCACAAAGGGGAGGCGGAAAGTGTCGTGTCGCGATGTGATTGGTGAAAATAAGGTGTTTTGTGAATGTTGTGCCAAATAGAATGAGGATGCACGGTTGGTGGAAATAAAACGCGATTGGATTGGCCGAATAGAAAGGAAGAAACGGTGTGAACAGGTACCGGGATTCGAATGCAGTACCATAGCAGATATGGTGATACAAGCGGAAAAATAAAAAAAATGTTTTTTTCTAACTCACCTTACAGTTGTGGATGCAGGAGATGATGAGACCCGAAAATGAGTCTAAATTAGAAAAGCGCAGCTGAGGTTAGATTTATTTTTTTGTTAGGTTTAGACACAATAGTAAAAAAACATCTTAATGGAAATACACTAAAAGAAAAACTGTTTTTGAAAATGCTTAACCAGCATTAAGATCAACCAACATCACCACGCACTGATATACCTAGGTTTCTTAAAGCGGTACACACGCCCTTTGCACAGACGTAATTTAACTATACCAGAAACCTGGTACACGACCATCGTAATGGTAACTAGCGTACGTACGAGCAGGGATCTAATTGCTGGTCAAAAGCGGTCAGAAACAGTGGACGAACGGATTGACAGACATGTTCACAGAAGCGACTGTCGATGCGTAACTGAAGAAAATCATGTTAAGCACCTAGGCGGAGATGGTTTCCACGACGAACGAAACGTATAACTGAAGAAGAAGTAGAAGAAGAAGCTGTTGACTTGTGGCGCGGGCAGCTGCTGACTACATTCGAATACACGCGCGGTCAGAAACTGCAGCAGCTCCGCACTGCTGAAGGTTCGATGTAAGACTGAGCTCTTGTATATAGGGAAGTAAAAGCAACATGGCTATGTGTGTGCCATAGCAGAATATTATTGGTCGGACCGGAAGAGGACCCGATAGCGTCATGAGTACTTGTAGTGAATCCTGATGCAGTTTGGAATTCCTGTGTGATAGTCTAGATAGATGTCTGCCTATTACTCTTTACGACCCTCTTCAAATGTCGGCGGTCTCTGACAGTCAACAGACGAGGTTGGCCTGTACGCTTTTGTGCTGTACATGTCCCTTCATGGTTCCACTTCACTATCACATCAGACACAGTGGACCTAGCGATGTGTAGGAGTGTGGAAATCTCGCGTACAGACTTCTGACAAAACCGACATCCAATCACCTGACCACGTTCGAAGTCCGTGAGTTCCGACGTCCCATTCTGCTGTTTCACGATGTCTAATGACTACTGAGGTCGCGGGTAATGAGTACCGGGCAGTAGGTGGCAACACAATGCACCTAAGATGAAAAACGTGTGTTTTTGGGGGTGTCCGGATACTTTTGATCACATAGTGTAGTTAGAACACACCGAGGCTGTAAAGGAGAGGCAAAAAATGCAACTTCAGTCACAGATGCATGGAATTTATTCTTTCCTAAAGAGACAATTTTACATATTACAAACTGTACTAATATATATCTCCAAAAAATGCGTACTAAATGCGCACGACCGAGGGACTGTCCTGATACAACTCCACACGAATTAACTGCTCTAATTGATATTCTATACATGACAGGCTTGAAAAAGTCTGTGCATATCAACATCCAAGAGTTTTGGGCTGATGATTGCACATCTCCTGAATGTTTTCGTGGCGTAATGTCAAGTCGCAGGTTCTATATTCTTCTGGAGGCTCTACGATTCGAATACATCGACGATAGAGCTGATAGAAAGAAAATCGATAATCTGGAGCCCATTAGAAGAGTATTTGAGGAATTTGTCGTCAAATGCATGAATAATTATGAATTAGGAGAAAACACAACACTTGATGAAATGCTACCTGCTTTCCGAGGAAGATGTAAATTCCGCCAGTACATTCCATCAAAACCATCAAAATATGGAATTAAAGTTTATGCATTGGTAGATTCTGAAACATATTACGTTTCAAATCTAGAAATTTATCTAGGGAAGCAACCTGAATGTCCATACCAAACCGATAATAAAGCATCTATAATAGTGTTGTGAATAGAGTAGCAGCACCCATTTTGAATAGCGGAAGAAACATTACCATGGATAATTATTTTACATCTGTTCCGCTAGCCTTGGAGTTGCTACAGAAGAAAACTACTGTGGTCGGAAGACTAAAGAAGAAGAAAAAAGAAATTCCACCCATTTTTGTAAATACTAAAGAGAGGCCAGCTTGTAGTGTATGTTTGGGTTCCTCAAAACGGGGGTTCTAGTGTCATATGTGCCTAAAAGAAACAAAAATGTGCTGCTTCTTTCAACTCTACATTCTGGTGACGAAATTGATGAGGAAACTGGCGACCAAAACAAACTGCACATAATTACCTTCTACAACAAAACAAAAGGTGGAGTTGATACTGTCAACAAACTGATATCTCAATATTCAGTATCTAGAATTACCTGCAGGTGGCCAATGATGGTATATTTTTGGCTGTTGAACATTGGTGCAATAAATTCTCAGATAATTTATTTCGCTACTACAGAGAAGAAATTAGCACGTCGAATATTTTTGAAACATTTGGCTCTAGAACTTATAAAACTCCATGCGAGAGTATGTCTGTCTATTTCAAATCTGTCAGACAACTTGCGAGTCTCAATGAATAAAATTGTTGGTAATGAAGAGGGGAATGCAAAAACTGCAACTACTGTGACAACTCCTGGTGTATGTTCACTGTACCCTCAGTGAAAGAACAGAAAAACCAAGAAAAGCTGTTGTAAATGTAACAAATATTTGTGCAATGAACACGCAAGAAGTACCTGTGATAAGTGCCTTGAGCTGCCAGGGTTGCCATCACCATCACCATAATTTGTTTTTAGAAGTATATTGAATTTGTGCTATATTTAAGTATTGCATATAGTACCATAACACTAAACTCATAATTTTGTCAATGAAGACATTGGATTTGAATTTCTTTCAAATACCTACATATACTACATTTAGTCAACCGCAAGTTAATATTCTTTACTTTTTTTGTGAAGAACAAATATTTTGTGATCACTTCAAAAAAAATGTCATTTATAGTAGATTTAGAAAATTATAATTTACGCATTATTAAATTGTGTTATTGACATAATGTTATCTCTTGTTACATGTATTTATTACCGTGAGCAAAATGCTCACGGTGCGACAAACCGTGTCACAACAATGGTAGTGACAAATGGTGGGTTAGGGCAAATAACAGTTACAAGCAGCTAGAACAGAAATTATCGTCTCACATAGATAAAAATCTAACAGAAACTGAACTAAAGTTTACTAAAACTACACAGGGTATATGTAATAAGTTAGATAAGCAGGGTGAGGAATTAAAAATCATGATTGGAAACACTAATACAAATCTTGTGCAAGTTCAGTTAGATTTAACAGAGGCAATTAGTAAAATGCAGGAAATGGCTAAAACAAAAGCAAATGTTGTAAAAGAAACACAAACAGGTCAAGGACAAGTGATGTCAATGATAGATAAAATTAAAGGTTACAATACAAGAGATTAGTAATGAAATAGATAAACTGAGAAATAATGTGTAGGTCTTACTTAACAATATACCAAGGGTAGATGCAAATGTAAATGGTTCTGCAATTGCTAGTCATTTGTATGATAGTATAAATACTGACAGAGGTACATCACCTTCAATGAATAACCATACAAGAGATGCTACTGCTTTTTCCATAGCATCAGCTTATCAGACACAACACAATACTATTGACACACATACTCATGTACCAAATTACATAAACAGTTATCATTCTGTACTCGATGCCTTGCCTTTGCCATACTTTAATGTTTCCTCAAGTCTGGTGCAATTTATTAATGATTTAGTAGAATATTTTAAATTGAAGAATGTGTCTGAAGCATTAAAGGTGATCATGGTAACAAAATGCATAGATAACAAAACGTTAGAATAGCTTCACATGATAGTGGATAGCAAGGTGACTTTCACATTTAGGGTGTTATTCATCAACAAGTTCTGCAATTCCACCATGCAGCATGAGATCCAGCTAGTTTAAGTCATGGGCAATACGATAAGAATGACAACTTATCAATGACAGACTATCTTATCAAATATGCAGGCTATGTGCGATAATTAACTCCTGCAATGCACGAACAAGGTTTTATCAATTTAATGACAAGACACTATCCTCTCAATATACAAAACTACCTTTTGATTGCCAGACCTAAAATTATCTATGAGATGACAGAGCTAATCTCCTCTTTAGAACACCAAGAAAATGAAAGTAGTAACAGAATTTGGAGTCCACATCAACGAGACAGACATAATAGATGAAACGACATGCCTTGCAATGCACGTTATCATGAGAGAATGGAAGAAATAATGAATTCCAGGGACAGAACAGATTTAATGAGAATCATCAAAACTACTGTAATCCCAGACAGCAAGGGAAACAAGAGCACATAAATTATGTAAGGATGGAAAGGCTGAATCAACAAAATTCTCCATCACCTAGGGGAAACCGGTATCAACATCAAGGAAATATACACAATAGGGCAAATTACCATACATACGATCACTCAGACAACAAAGGTACTGAAACATATGCATGAAGTGGACACAATAACCATAATGGCAGAACAAGACCTAGAGGGCATGGCTCGTATACAAACTCAAATGATCTTGAAATCACAGTAACTACAGTACACAATGGCAGTCCTACATTTACAGACAATACACGGCAGGAAATTGAATTACGTGTCACTTGGGGTAGGTTCTTGTGATATGATACCATCTGCTTTATATAGGAATGAGAGTAATATACCTATACAAATTAACCATCTGAAAACAAATACAGAGAATTGTGACAGCAAATACGAATCTCCATATATCAAAGCTTTTATCGCATGAAGGGAAATAAATGTTGCCATTGACTCAAGGTCATCAAACTGTTTCAAAAGCTTTTACACTCAACTGTTAAATGAAGGCATAAAGATGATGTCAGCTCCAGTAAGCAATTTTATATGTAGGGTAGCCATAGGTACAGTAATGCAAACAATTAAGACACAGGCATTAATAACTATACAAATCGAAGATATTACATTTGAGGTCAAGTTTCTAATCGTTCCTAATTTAGTATGTGGAAGTTATACTTGGATGCGATATATTGCAAGAGTTCTCAGCTGTAATTAATTTTTAAAACGATAAATGAATACCACATAAAGAAGAAAAGGATATTTGTGTGCCTTTTATTAGAGATAAATTATGTAAGGTACAAAGAATGGAATCAGAAATTGCGATCTACGAAGAAGAATGTTTCATACAAATAGTCAATATACATCAAGTGGAGAATGTAAAGAGAGCTTACCTGTTGTGAACTTCAAGGAAAAGGACAGTGACCTGCATATCCCTCACCTAGATGTACAGCTGACAGATGAAAACATGTCTTTGCAGACAGAAAACGATTGTGCAAAAGAGATAAAAGATGGAAACCTTCACCTGACTTCCTTAATGACAGATACAACCCTCAAAAGATAAAAATGATGCAGATATTGGAGAACAATAAACATGTATTTAGTGAAATTCCAGGACATTGTACTTCTTATATGCACACATTTACAGTGGAGAACATGCCTACTTTTAGAAGGAAGTATGATAATCTTCCTATAAATCTATGAAATGAAGCTAAGAAATTAATAACTAGTATGCTGGAGAATAATATAATCAAACTTAGCAATTCTCAGTATATAAATAGTATTTGTTGGATGGTAAAGAAGGAATAATACTTTAAGATTTACCATTGATGGCCGATATTTAAACAGATTTATGCTGTCTGACCACTTTCAAAATGAAAGTATAGACCAAATAGTTGCAAAATTATCACGTGGTAAGGATATCTCCTCTATTGATCTCACAGCATCATTTTGGCAGGTTTAACTAGATTCAAAGGTATGTGATTATACTGCTTTTAAAATTTTTAGGGTACAGTATAGATTTTGTATTAATTCCTTTGGATTGAAAAATAGCTCCAGTGAATCCCTAAGAGCCATGCATAGCATATTTGGAGACAGAGCAGATGTTTTCTTAATTAGATACACCAACGACTTTTTAATTATAAGCCAAACATTTAATGAACATTTAGGAAATGTAAACTATGTACTAAACAAGCTACATCAACATGGCATGACTGTAAATATAACAAAGTCAAAATTTTGTGTGCCTGAAATCAGATTCCTGGGATATATACTTAATGAAATAGGCATTCATCCAGATCAAGAAAGAGTAGAAGCCATAATAAAAATTCGACCACCTAAAAATATCAGACAACTAGCAACACTTGTTTGGAATTTGGAACTATGAGAGTAAATTTATACCAAGATATGCTATAGAAGTGGAACCCCTAAGACAATGTTAAAGAAAACAAATAAATGGAAATGAACAGTAGAGCCACAAAAACGCTTCGAACATGTAAGACAATTATTTGCAAATGCATTACCGCTGGAAAGACCTAAAAATGAATTAGATTATGAGCTGTATGCAGATGTATCTTGTAAAGGGTATGCAGGTATACTGGAACAAAGGGAAAGTGATGACATGTTTCATGCAATAAGTACTGCATAGCATGGTCTGACCACTATCAAAAGAAATGCTTCAGTGACAATGTTAGAAAATTGGTTCACTTTATTTTTCTTTGCTTAAGTTTAAGACATACATATTTCAAAAGAAAGTGAAAGTATACACAGACTATATCAGCAACACTTTTATTCAGAAATGTAGGTTGTACAGTGGTAAATTAGCCATTATAATACTTGCTATTATGGAATTTGATCTAGAAATTGTACATATTCCAGGAAGACAAAACTCATTCAGTGATTTTTGATAACATGAATCAATCATAACAAGCAGTTTCCTGAAAGCTGTTCTAGACAACAATATGAAGTAAAAATGCTTAAAATAGATATTCAAATGAAAAGAGAACTAATGATTCAATTTAAAAATATTAGGCAAATGCAAAATACATATATTAAACTGGCAAGTAAGAAAAATCTCCAAACATAGACAAGGCAAATAATAGTACAATTGCTGTTAAAGATGGAAACTTATATTAGAAACATGGAAAGGAAGTGAAGAAGTGGAAGACTTATATTACAGCATGTACGGAGTTTGAAGTTATAGAACAATTTCATTTAGGCCTAACACATTCAAGTACAGAGAAAACAACCCTAACCATTTTGGAAAATTTATATATTGCCAAACTAGGACATACAGTAAGGAAATGTATATCCTGTTGTGACCTTTGCCAATGAGCAAAGCAAATGAATGTTGCATATGGTGTATACAACGAGCTCAGTAATCACAGATAAACTGAGATGTTTGTTAAGTTTGGATTTACATGGTCAAATGCCTGCAAGTACATTTGGATACAAATTTTTATTTGTATGCTCTGAAGTCTTTAGCAAATGTGTACGAACATATGCACTCAAAAATGCAACTAGCGCTGCATGCTTAAGTAGATTGATAAAATTATATTTTCCAGAGGAAGGAATAGTACAGGCAATACTTTGTGATAATGCTTCGATTTTTACAAGTTTGAAATTTATGAATTTAATCAAAGACTTAGGAATTAAACAATATTTCTCATCAAGATACAGACCCAATGCCAATCCAGTAGGAAGAAACAAATTTCAAATTATTTATGTATGGTATGTCTCAACAAACAGAGCAGTTCATATTCGTACATAAATATGATCCAGGACCTACTTAACCAGTCAATAAATACAGTAACAGGATTTAGACCAACGAAATTCACAAAGGAAAACTATATAACACATTGAGCCGTAATGTACCCAAAGCTGATGTAGACAAGTCAACTAACTTTCCAGAAGAAGAAGAGGAAGTTTTTAAGATAGTATTTGCCAGAATTCAAGCAAAGGACCAGAAAAGAAAAGAAAAACATGAAGAAAGAAAAAGAAAAATTTGGAAAGCTAATATTGGAGATCAAGTACTGGTGAAAAACAAAAATTTATCAAGCAAACTTTGAAAAGAATATTAGAGGTTATTCTTAAGTTACAATGGACCATATGAAGTATAATAAACATATTTGGTACTGATACATATGAACTTATAAATAATAAAACAAATAAAGTAATTGTAAAATTTCACAAACAAATGCTAGAGCCATTCAAAGCTAGGCGGTCTACAATACAATATGAACCAAAAAAGTAGAAGAAAAAAAATAAATAAAGGAAAATAAAGAAATAAAGTATCCGGGAACATAAAGGGCAGGGCCGTATTTAGAGGGGGGGTTTCTAGGGTTCAAAGCCCCTCCTCCGAAACTTCTGACAGTTTTATTTATTTAAATTCATTGCAAATCAATATGGGAAAATTTCATTAGAAACAGTAGGTCCATTGCTAGTAGCACATTTACAAGAAAAAGGGAAACTTAATATCGTCGCCTTACATAGATAAGGTGACCATACATTCCGGTTTTTGAAGCAGTCTCCATGTTTTGTGCTGTAAGGTGGAATATCTTCATTCTGATGAGTTTTTCTTGTCTATATAAAGTCGCCAAACACTTTTCTTATCCATGTAACGTCTATATACTATGGAGTAGGTACATGGTAACTGTGTGGAGTACTGTTAAGTTTAGATCTACTTGTGGAAAACCCTCCCCGAAATTTTTTTCTGGGTACAGGCATGTAAAAGGGGATAGCTTTGTAAATCCTAAATAATGTATGTATAGCATTACATATCCTACATGCATTGCAAATAATAATAATAATAATAATAATAATAATAATAATAATAATAATAATAATAATAATGTAATACATGTTTTCCTGAAATAAGCAAAAATATAACAGAAATGAGAATTTAATAATTACAGTGCATTGTACATAGAACAAGTTAAATAATTCAATATAGGCATTTCCAACATTTCCTAGTAGTTGTAACTGAATAAGCATTGAAAAAAAGATACTAGATAAATATTCTGTAATAAAAAAATCATTGTTATTGAAGAAAAATAAAAATTTGAATAACTAAGGTAATAATATATACAGTGTATAAAATTATATAAATGATAATTTGTATTAAGAAATAAGTTATAAATTGCAAGGAAACACAATTATTAGTATGATTATAATTAAATATGAAATGTATAAAATCTATGATAGTAATGGCTGTGTTGTTAAAAAAAAATTACCCAGGTCATTATGAATGAGAACATGGATCTTAATGTGGGAAGTGAAACGCATATACTCATGCCAGACATAAGCAACCCTGCAACTCAAGTGTTGCAAAACCAGTGTGTGCAATATAAATAGTACAAATGAAAAATATACTGAGTGCTATAATTTTGTTTAACTTTTCAGGGACTTTAAGAAAACTTTGAAATTTAAAGGGTAAAACAAAGAAAGAAAATTTTAAATATTTTTAAAGGGGGCAATCTGAGACGGTATTTCTGACCTAAAATTATTATCATTTTATTTCTAATATAATCAAATAATAGCCCACCTATAAATAATTAATAATTTATGTAAATTAAATATCACAATCATTATGTAATATATATTTGTTGTAAATATGTGTAAGATATTGTGTTGAAATGTACTTTTAGTTTTAGTAACATTGGAGCTGTAAGTGCTAGGAATAAGAAGTTTGTGCAAGAAAACAGTCATAAACTCAAGAACCTTAAGGTGGCAGACAATAGGTATAACCTTGGTATAACCAAAGAATAATTTAGAAGCTTGGTAAAAGCTTTCAACAGTATAGTAGTAACATCCAGATTTTTGTAAATAATCACGTGTGAACAGAAAACTAATGGAAGGCAAACCAACAGTGTTCTGCTAGCAAAATTTGAGCCAATCAGAATATAAAAGTAGAAAATTTAAAATTTTTAAGTTGTGGACGCTATGAAGTAGAGTGCCCAAGCTAAGTCAGTCACCGTGGAAGATTCGTGGTGTACAGATGTAAAAATGTTGTCCTAGTGAAGTGAAAAAGAATAATATTTACTTCCTCTTAAAAAAATGTAGTCACTAGTAGATAAACACTACGAAATTCAAATATTTTCCCTAACATAATCACGGAGATAAATATGTATGATATTTAATTTTATTTGGCAACTCAGATAAAGAACTTAGAAAATCCACCGTTGACTGCAGATCATTAATGAATGTAAAGAAAGATATTATCTATTTTACGGCTCCATTTCTCTAATTATATAAAGCATTATGAATATATATATATTGCTGAACAAACTGGTGTATCTTGTATGTTACTAGTTTCGTATAGCTGCATCACTCCTTGAAAAGAGCATAACTGATGCAGCCAAGGCTTAATTGACATCAAATTATAAAAATCTCAATGAACCCAGAGAATAACATACATTTAATATAAAGTTTATATTGCTCAATATAAACATTCAAAATGCACCCTCTCAAAGATAACACAAGGTAAAGAGACTAAAACATGGAGGACAAAAGCAATAGATCATTTGGAATGGACATTCATTATAAAGAAAGTCATGGCTTAACTTCAACTTTAGTGCTATTAAAAGCAGCGCAACTCCACTTTTCCATGTTACTGACTGTGCACAGAATAAGGCACACATTTTTCTATCTTGGCTTCCTATTTGATTTTTGAATACTAATGATTGTAGTATGTGATTGATTATTTTCGCTTATATATACACTGGTGTGCAAAACCTAAGAATGAAAGTAATGTTTGCATGCTGTGACACTGCCAAGTAACATAACTCGATGAAACTTGAATCATACATACAGGGAACTGTTACGGTATGCTACAGTAGGCACTAAACGAAATATGCAATGAGATGAACAGAAATGCCAGTTATTCATAGATCATAAGCTATACTAAAGTCAATGCAACATATGATGGCTCTCTAGATTTACGTAAACAGATACATGGTGCTTAAAAGGGTGTATAATCACCACGGACAGCAATACATGCTCTGCATCGTGCTCCCATGCTGGCCACAAGGTTGGTAAGCAGTTCTTGTGGTAGGGCGTTCCATTCCTCCACCAGCGCTGTTGACAACTTTTGGATGGTCGTTGGTGCATGTGGATATGCTGCAATGCATCTCCCCAAAGCATCCCACATGTGTTCAATGAGATTTAAATCGGAATAACGGGCAGGTCAGTCCATTCGCGGAATATCCCCTCGTTCCAAGAGATCCTCCACCTGCGCTGTTCGATGCGGTCGCGCATTGTCATCCATAAAAATGAAGGTAGTGCTGACTGCACCCCTGAAAAGACGCACATGGGGAAGGAGTACAGTATCACTATAACGTTGACCAGTGAGCGTACCGTGTTCAAAGATTTGGAGGTCGGTGCACCCATGCAACATTATGCCTCCCCAAACCATAACACCCGGACCACCAAAACTATCATGTTCAAGGATGTTCCTGGTTCATTACGTGTTCCCACCTCTCGCCAGATGAGAGTACGTCGAGAATCACTACTTAGACTGAATCTGCTCTCATGCGGGAAAAGCACGCGACCCCACTCCTCGTTGGTCCAATTTTGCTCTTGGGACCATCGCAAACGGTGCGGCCGATGTGCGGATGTCAATGGAACACAATGTGTTGGCCGTCGGGCAAAGAGACCACCTCTGTGTAGTCGTCGTGCCACTGTGTATCGTGAGATTGCGTGCCTAGCTGTCCTGTTAAATGCGGTTGTAATTGCATCCGCTGTTTGGCGTGGATCCCTTCTTGCCTGTTGCACAATGTAGCGGTCATCTGCTGCTGTAGTTGAGTGTGGTCGACCACCACCTCTCCTTGGGACAGCAGTACCTATGGTTTGGAAGGTTCCCCATGCGCGTGAAACAATGCGGTGAGCAATTCCAAACTCCTGAGCAACACTCGTCACACTTCGCCCTTCTTCCAGTTTCCCGATCATTCTTCCCCGTGTGAAGCCATCCAAATATTGTCTACGGGCCATGTTGCAATGAAGAACACCACTACAGTGCACTGTAACAGCTCGCTAATTGCCACACACCGTATTGTCCTGTTTCGTCAACTGACCCGTGTTGCGGGACCAGACCCATTTGGCACTATAGCCTCGCTACACTCACGCCATGTGACGTCTAGCTTTCTGTGTACGTGTGAGAGACCTCTGGCAACATGCTCCCGCACCTTCATCTACTTCCACCAAGTAGTTAATTTGTTATGTTACTTTACCCATCTCGTCCTTAGGTTTGCACACCAGTGTGTGTGTGTGTGTGTGTGTATATATATATATATATACATATGTAACAAATGAGAACACCAGTTACTGCGAAAATACACTTTATTTATCACTAGGCACTCATTGTAACCCAAATATTACACTTGAGTCACTTGGGTACGCACTCGGAACACAACACAACTGATCCGTCGAATCAAATCACTGCTGAACTGTACGACACACAATCGATTGCTGAGTTACAACTCACAATTAATCTGCACTGTCCACTTGTACACTGTACACTATCAACGGCACCTTGCACCGTTCACTATCAACGGCACTCGACTCAATTGAACTCAACACTCGACTTAGCAGGCCCTTATACATGGTGAGTTTGAAGACCACCGACAAAATTCAGGGGATAATTCCTGACTGGAAATAGAACACAAAAGTTCATATCATCCTGAGCAGGACCCTCTGGATACCGGACCTGACACTGACAATCAAAATGGCGGCCGTATGTGGTGGGAATTTGGGAAATGCCTTAATCAGTTCTTGTCTACAAGTTATGCTTCTCCACAGTAAAATACAATTAATGTGGTGCAGTGACATGTCGTTTGTGTAGATATATGCTGTTGTGCACAAAAACGCCGTCTTTTAAGTAAACTAAATGCATTTTAACATTAAATGAAATATGTAACCTCAAACAAAATTCATGCAATCTACAGTTTTGTATGCTATAACTTAACAGCATTTCTAAACTACAGCTACTTATTTAAATTACAAAGGACATAGTTTTATAAACTGCAAACACTGTAATACTTGCATGAAACAGAACTGTTGATATTGAGGTTGACACTGATTGAGTTCACTCAAAATTACGTGTCACTATTTACACTGTACATACACAATATTATATGCACAAAATATACACTGGATGGCATGAAATGGCGTTGTTTACAGTAATTAGCTATTAAATTTAGAAGCTTTAGGTTTACTTTTGCTTTCACTGAACGCTTTTCATTTATAAGTTTGCAATAATTATTCAAAACTATACCACTTAGCGACTTATAGCATCCTTTACTAGTTTTTGCAGAGAGTCCACACCGACAGACTGAAATGTAACAAATAAGTAGTCTTAAACCAGCACTGCAAGTGAAATATATGAAATACATAACCTTAAACAGCATTGCAAAACAACATTCATGCAATCTACAGTAGTGCATGCAACAACGTAACAGCATAAATACGATGGCTGAATTAAAACAAACTGTCAGAAATGCACCATTCTGCAGTTTAACCACGTTCTTGAAACCGTTATAAAAGAACCACCGTAACGGAATTTATCCTTTCTTATAACTAAGTCGGAAACAACGATGTATGCATACAGGTGAATCCTTCGAAGGCGTAAAGTGTTTACGATTTATGAATATTAACCGTTTTCTTTTAAATCTTTATATTTTGGAAATATGAATGGCAATACTCCGGTATGAGAATAACTGGGACTCATTATACACATAGATACACTCTCAAATACTCATAATTGTTTTATTGTATTTCACAAATATACATAATTTAATATATCTTATAACTCAAATTAACACTGAATATAGCATATTTTAAAATATTTATCACAATTATTTGCACCTCTATTCATTATAATCAAAGTTCGATTTACATCCGGAAACATAATGGCGTTGTAATGTTTTAAGTTAAGTATATTTACAACCACTACGTCCAAACTGTAACAATTTCTTTATTTCACCACAGTAACCGTGACACAAACTATATTCTCAAGTAGGTAAATTAAAAAAGGTATAATTATACTTTACATTTAATGTAGCCATAATCTACATGTAATATATTAGTAAACATAAGTAACACTTGGAAAGCACACGGCAGTGAAAACGAATGACTGGGATTATTCCCGTTTCCCAAATTGCTCAAATAAAGGTTTTCAAACACTATTGCTTCGCTAATGTGATTACAAACTGCCGCAGTTACTAAAATACTATAAATCGCAGGCATGGGAAACACAACACAGCAGTTAGCGAGTGTAAACACCTCAGGGATCACCACCAACTACCGCCGCCATTTTTCTCAATCTCGAACCCAGTGTCAGGTCCGTTCATTCTAGACGGTCCTGTCCTGAGCCAGGAAATACATGGTTTCCACGGCAAACGGCACAGAACAACGGCATCAAACAAACAGCCCTGGAACTCAGTATCTGGCCTGAATTACATCCGTGTCATAACAGATGTTCAAAGTGGCCTCTATGGCATGCAATGCAGCGTTCACACTTCGCACCATAGGTTGCCTCACTGAAGCGTCTGAACATCAGGAACAGGCTCACCGTTCACAATGCTTTTCAGATGCCCCCACAAGTAAAGATCCAGGGGGTTTAAGGCCGGTGATCGAGCAGGCCGTACAACAGGGCCTCCACGTGCTATCCAACGTCTGGGAAAGATGTTGAGGTGTCGGCGAACATTAATACGGAAGTGGGCTGGCGCTCCATCGTGCTGCTGGCACATTGCCTGTCGTATTGCCAAAGGCACATTCTCCAGCTATGGAGGCAGAGTGTTTTGCAGGAAGTCCAGATACGTTTCTCCGTTCAGGCGTTGTGGAGGAAGAACTGGTCCAAGTAGGCGGTCGCCAATAATCCCTGCCCAAACATTGATGCTGAACCGTTGCTGATGAGACGCTTCACCCATTTCGTGAGGATATTCTGTAGTCCACAGATGACGATTATGCAGGTTAATGATGTCATTTCTATCAAAGGTTACTTCTTCGGTGAAGAGAACTGAAGGCAGAAATCCCATAATGGTGATGGCCTGTTGCACTAACCGCCGACAGAATCTTTCCCGTGGAAGGAAATTCACCGCTGATAATCCCTGCACACGTTGGAGGTGATAGGAATAATAGCGGTTTACATGGAGAATGCAGATAACCGTCCTTTGGCTTACACCATGTTGGCGGGCCAATTGCCTCGGGCTTGTACGAGGGTTGCTCTCGATAGCATGGAAAACATGTATCTCCACATCTGGTGTACGCACAGCCCGCGGCCACCATGCACGTTTGTCCGTCTCAAACGTCCCATGCTCGCACAAACGCCGAAAAATGGCTCCAAATGTTGATATGGGTGGTGCTGTCTGTCAGGTTCAATGGTTGGGTACATCCACACTGCCTCTAGACCGTTTCCACCTGCTTGGCCATACACGAACACCATCTCGGCTTGTTCCTGGAATGAATACCGGACCATTTTGCTTCTACGTTGCTTAAATCACGCTATCTACAACAAACAAAACGCACGCTAAGTTATAAGAGCTATCTGCAAACACAAAACGCACACTGCAATTCTGAGTGAATGTCGTCAATGCCGTTTACCGTGGAAACCATGCATTTCCGGACACAAAGTGATATGAGCCTTTGTGCTCCATTTCCATTCAGGAATCGCCCCCTGAAGTTCGTCGGTGGACTTAACCTCACTTTGTATACGTCTCACATACAAAGCAGAACTTTCGGAACAAGAACCTACCAGAACACGCCGAAACGAAGGATCTGCAACAAGCAAGCGGCGTATAAAGGAGCTTTTATTCCACGCTGCCTATTGTTCCATCGATCCCGCGCTGGCTATTGTCCACGGCCCGCCGCAGGCACCGCCCAGGTCACACTGAGAGGCGACCCGCAGGTAGCGCCACGAGCTCGGTCACACTGATCCCTTCTCAGGGTTGGTCGTCCTGACCAGTATTGTCGTAGCAGGCTAGACGGTCTAGGTGTACCACCAGCACATTCTCTCTAGGCACCCTTGGATGCGGTAGACTACATCATTGATCCTCTTCGTGTAGTGGCTACCATGCTAGCTTTTACTTCCCGAGGTCGCGGGTTCAAACCCGGCGGAGGGCGATGGATCTTTTCGAGCGTAGAAATCCTTAGTATGGCGTCCTTCGGAAAGGCAGTAACGCCGGTGGTCCCGTGTCGTAGTTTTGCGGCACGTCAAAGAACCTCAAGCCTGATAAAAGAGACCTCTGAGCAAAATTTCCGGTATTTCACGCCCAACATAGAATGGGACGCTAAGGACCATAGCAGTTGAAGACCGTCCATAGATAGCATGGTAACCACTACACAACGCAGGACGATGTGTGCTGTGTATCTCTAACGGTACCCCAAATCGCCAGAATATTTCTTCCATGAGGCAGTCCACGGTCGTCTTGGTCTTCTGGATAGGAATGGCGTGCACCTCCGGCCATTTGGTGAAGTAATCCATAGCCACCAACAGATACTTGTTACCCTGTCGGACACAGGGAACGATCCAGCTATATAGATGGCGACGCGTTAGAAGGGTGCTCCCACGTAATACTGCTGCATGAGACCGCGGCTCCTATTCTGTGGGCCGCGACTTACCGCACACAGATGACATTGGCGGCACCATACCTCAGCTTCCGCCTGTAGTCTCAACAAGCAGTACCTTTGTCGGAGTTTGTCAACCATTCGGTTGGATCCAAGATGTCCTCCTGAAATCCCCACATATACTTCCTTCAGGACTTCCGGAACATTACTCCGATGAAGGATCAATTACTCTCTCCGGGTCTTCCTGTCAGGTGACATACAGAACTCTGAGCAACACGCACACATGCCGCCTCCGTGATGCAGTGATTACCATGCTAGTCTCTAGTTCCCGAGGTCGCGGGTTCCGGCGGAGGGCAATGGATTTTTTCGGGCGTAAAATCCTTAGCACGGCTTCCTTTGGAAGGGAAGTAAACCCGATGGTCCCGTGTCGTAGATTTTCGGCACATAAAAGAACCTTAAGCCTGATAAGGAGACCTCTGAGCAAAATTATCGGCCTTTCACGTCCAATATAGAATCGGGCTGTAAGGAACACAGCAGTTAAAGAGAGTCCACAAATAAAACTCATTTAATTTAATTCTGAACAACACACCTTCCTTGATCTTCAGTGAGTACCATTGAGCCCAGTACGACTTATACACACTGTTCCTGAATGCCATGTCCTCCCAGCTAGATCTAATTCCTGCCCCCAGTTCTCTCAAAAGCGGTCTCAAGTCGGCATCCGCCAACTACTCATTCCTCAGGCCTGCACTATCCTGTGTATCTGCAGGCACTGCCGAAATCACACCGAAACTGCGGCACACTCTTTCTCCTCCACTCTAGTGCACTGGCCGTACCCCTCTGGTTACGGTCTTTTTGACAAGGCATCGGCATTGTAGTGGCTCCTTCCTCTCCGATGTTGTGATGTGAAGTTATATTCCTAAAGCCTCTGGACCCAACGGGCTGTCTGACCCTCCATGTTCTTAAAGCTCAATAGCCAGGTGAGGGCAGAGTGATCACTCCTCGGGTGCAATGGCTGACCGTACAGGTACTTACGCAAGTGCTCCAGCGCCTTCACAATTGCCAGGAGCTCCCATCGGGTAACGCAGTAGTTATTTTCCACCTTGGAGAGCGTCTTGCTATAGTACGCTATTACCCGCTCCTGCCCATCCTGGACCTGGGATAGTAAACCTCCAATACCACTGTCGCTGGCGTCGATGTTCACAATAAAGTTGCCGCCCGATTGTGGAAAATCCAAAACAGGCACGCTATAGAGTGCTGACTTAAGCGTCTGGAACGCGTCCTCGGTATCTGCTGTCCACTTATAAGTCCAGTGCTCTTCCGCCAGATGGGCGAAGGGCTTCGCGTTGTTAGAGAATCCTCTGACGAACCAGCAGTAGTAGCTGCATAGGCCCAGAAAACTGCGCAACTCTCGTTTATCTTTCGGACGAGGCCAATCTATCATAGCCCGAGCCATCTCCGGATCCGGGGCCACTCCACTTGGTGAGACTATGTGGCCCAAGTGTAAATAAACCTCAATTTGAGTTTTTCCTTGCACAGCAGTTGGCACTTTCTCGTGTTCAGTTTCAAGTTAGCTGCTTAGTCTCTGCAACGCCTTCGTCAGGTTCTCTAAATGATCATCTAAAGTGCTGCCAATGACGATGATGCCGTTCAAGTACAGCAGGCAGGCGTCGTAAGCCAGTCCCCTCATCATTGAGTCCATCAGACGTTGGAAACAGGCTGGGGCGTTACAGAGACCGTAAACTGCCAAAGCTTTTGCCTGTCGAGAATGCGGTCCTTTCCCTGTCTCGGGGTTCAGAGCCACCTGCCAATATCTCGATTTTTAGGTCCAAGTTCGAGTACAACTAGGCACCAGCAAGAGTGTTCAGGGTGTCGCTAATTCAGGGTAAGGAAAAACAGTCCTTTCGAGTGACAGCATTCAACTTCCTAGTTCACACAGAAGCGTAGCTCTCCGTTCTTCTTCACCAAGATCCCAGAGGAGCACCAAGGGCTGTCGGACTACTTGATGATGCTCCTAGGTCTTATGTCCTCCAGCTTGTTTCTTACCTCCGTTTGATTTGCCAGAGGAACACGTCTTGGTGGTTGCCGGATAGGCCGGACGTCTTCGGTGTCGACGTGGTGGAGTACTCAGTCGATGAAGCCGTAATAGCCGTTCCCTTGGCTAAAATCTGACTGGTATTGCCTAAGAAGGTGCTGGACTTCCCTCAGATGTGCCGCGGTCGGCCGCCCTCTTCAACTAGACTTCCAGCCGGGGTCCCAGATCTTGAGACGGTGCTGGCTCCTCGGGTCCGGCGATACACTCCCATTCCCCTAACTCCGTTCCGGCCTGTATGTCCTGGTCAGCGTCCGATGGATTCAGCAGTCTCGCGGGTATTTCCTTACGGGAAGACAACAATGTCCTGGCGACGCATAATCCATTCAATTCTGTCTTCCGGTCCAAAACTAGGTTCCTTGAGCGCTGGCCTTCCAGGGGCACCTTCACAACCATATCACTTCTTGCAGGCGCAACACATCCTCCGTCAGGATCACCCTGCAGATTCCCGGATGTTCGTTGTGGTTTCGGAGCGTCACTTCGTCTCGGCCGAGTCTCAGGACCCTCCTTCCGATGTCAACTATCGCTTCGTAGCTCCTGAGGGGATCCAGTCATAGTATCACATCTTCAGTCACCCCCGCGACGATCATTCACAGCTCTACCATGCTCCGATCTAGGGTTAACTCCAACAGAGCCTCCCTCTCCACAGGCAAGGTATCGCCCGATGGCGTGACTAGCTGGTAGGGCCGATTCGGTTTCCTCAACGATAAGACCCTCACCATGCCAGGTCTGATTACGGTGACCGCTGCACCTGTGTCAACTAGTATACCCGGTACAGCTTCCCTTGTATCCACCGTCAGTGACGAGGCTGTCATCCATTCCTCTGCCCAAGGCACACACCGTCACTCGAGGGGGTAGTGAAGATGGCCCCGACGTGCCTCTTGCCGCGCCGATGCTTATTTCCCGCCTGCACGTCGGCTTGGTGTGGACAGTGCTTTACTAGGTGTCCTGGCCGGCCACACTCCTAACACATTCCACATGAAAATCTTCGTCAATGTCCTTGGGTTGATCCTCAGTCGCCGCCGTATCGAATGCTCCTGGCCTTCGAGATAGGTGCCGGTGTTACCTTGGCCGCCTCCTCATCAACGAGGCGGTTAGTGCCTCGTGGATGGTCTTGTAATCGCCGGGCATCAGACGCTCTCGTATCTCGACGTTACGTACCCATCGACAAAGTAGTAGGCAGCTTCCTGGGATACGTAACTGGGCGGGAGGTTCACCAGAGCTTTATTTGCTAGTTGTTGAATTGTCAGGGCGAACTCCTGCAGCGTCGCCCTTGGCTTTTGCAGCTTCGACTTGAGTTGACTACGATAGGCTGAAGCCAAGCGATGGTTCCCGAGCCGGTTTTTAAGGGCCTTCCGGATGTTTGCGGACACCACCGACGTTGGAATCGCATTCAGAATTTCTTCTGCCCGTCCCTGGAGGCTTACTATTAGCTGTGTGGCTTCCTCCTCTGCTGACCTTCTGCTGTGGGCGGCAAGGGCGGCGAATTGTCGGCGGAAGATGTGGACGTTCCGTCGAATTTGGGTGTCTTGACGCGCGTAGATGTCGTGTCGTTTCGCGTCAGGAAGCCAAGCCAAGTTCTGTCATCGACCGCTGTATTTTGTCCATTCATTTCCTGTTTCCTGCCATCTATTAAAAGATTCAGACATAAAATTCAGTAAATTTTACCTTTTCTGGCTTTTTTCATTTGCTTCAATAAGATGACTCTATGTTCTCATTTTTTTCTTCCTGAACCATAAATGTGGCATGTAAGTAAATAATGGGTCAAGTACCAAAAGACTGATTTAGAGATGGTCAACAAAATGTTCACAGCTTTTGTACAAAAGCAATATAAAAGTTGGGGAAAGCTACACAAACACAAAAACTATACAGGTTTCTAGACATGTATGTGTTTTTACTAGTAAGTAACTAGTAAGTAAGCAGGTTTAAGAATAAAATGACACAAAATTTGGGGGGGGAAGTAATGTTCCATATCCAATGACTTTAACATAAGTAATCATACAAGCACCATCATACCCATTTTCACTTCATTTCAAAAGGTTCTCATAAAAACACTTATTTTCTTCTTTCAAATATGGAATCATTTTAGATAAATCCTTTCTCTTTTCTTCAGACAACCTAGTTTCACAGTGCAGTGGTTCCAGCTGCACCTGTTGAAGATCAGAGGGCTTCATATTGCTATTCAAGATGTAAATTTCCTTGGACTCTTTAATTTCATTCAGAGTTGACTGAACTTGCAGTACCCTCAGCCACTCAGTTGTTGGTCAGATCCACTACACTTTTGAAATGAGCACATTGGTGGTGTTAAGATATTTTTCAACTACTGACTTCAAGCCATAAAAATCTATTCCTTGCATAACTGTCACTGTGAATGGTGTTGTGTGCATAGCTTCAATGATGAGATGAACTAAATTTTTTGGAACTTCAAACACAGTTATTTAACCTCTCTTGTTTCTCAATGTGAGCAAAATCATGATTGCAAAACATAAAAGAGTGCCCTTTCATCAAAATCTTGTGTTCTATTTCTGTGAAGTAACCTTTTGCTGTTAGGCACACCCACAGAAACATCATCTTATTTTTTTTCTGCCCACAGTAGTTGTCGCTCCATATTATGAGTTTCTTTTTACATGTAAGTTTGGACATAAGGGCTTTGTGCACACAGGATGCAATTTAATTCCCATTCAAATGCATAAGATCTCATGCCAAAGACACATGTGACCAGTTTGATTATCACCAACATGAATGCAAAAATTGTAATTAATTGAGAGCTGCCGCAAATAGTACATTTCACTGTGCCTTAATGAAGGAAGAGAAATCGCTTTTTGTAAATCCATTGCAGCTGTACAAGTTATCAAGTTCAGCCCTTGACTCTTGCTTGTGTCAGCTTTCTTGGCTTTCACTGATGCATTTCTAGTTGCAGTTTATTCTCTTCATTATTAGAACTACACCTCATTTTGGTTTTAAGATCACATGTAGAACATGTCACTTGACAGAAGATGAAATTTTAGGCTGGGGAATTTTTCATTAAAGACTTTAGCATAGAAGTAGTATGTAATTTTAGTGCTTTTATATTGCTTTTGAAAATGCTTCAATAAATGAAACACATTCAGGTCTTCACATAAGTATTCTTTGTCAGCTGATTTTATGCTTGAATAGTGGCTTTCTTGCCTTGGTATTTCACCTCTCTTCCTCCGTTTTGGCACAATTTTCCTTTCCATTTTGCAGCATTATGTCTATTCATTTATAACAATTACTTAAGCAATACTGTATTATTGCAAGTAAACCATAGAGCTACCTCAATTGCCAGCTATTCACATTAATGTGTGCCAACTCTCTGTCAGTGTCTTGGTGCATGATTCATTATTTGAGCATTGGCATTGGTGTTGGACATGAGTGCCATCTTCTGACAGTTTTAAACACTGTTTTCTGCTGTTTTCTGGTGCTTGGATCAGAATATATGTTATTGACCATGGCATTTACAGCAGTATTTCACCAAGAACTCAAATTTTAAATTTTTGGTGCTTGACCCATTATTTACTTACATGCCACAAATATATTTGTACTCTTCAATTTTTTGGTATTTGACAGAACCATCCATTTAAATTTCATAGCAGTATGTTTAATAAGTATCAGCTTTGGTCTCACTCCTCTTCTTCCTATTCTAAATTGATTTGCTACCTCCCAGCCATGTAATTATATGTCCAATTTTTCCTTAAAAATATCTTCTATCTCTTGCCATGTTCTCTTCTCTCTGCTTTCCTGGACTCCAAAAATGACAATGTTAAATTTTCTGCTGCTTGCCTCCACCTTTTCTAGCCCTGTTAAACCTTTCATTGTGGTTTGTGAGATCTTCTCCCACTCTTTAATGATAACTTCTAACAACCTTTTTCATCACCTCAAAGATTTTGCTTATTGTTGTTTCAAGCCTTTTCTCCATCTTTTTGAACTTGATTTATTCTAATATTCCCTTCAACATTCTGACTATCTGATCCTTATCAGGACCAGGGTTGAGTTCTATCCTGCTAATGATAAGTAGTACCATTAATACTATGGAATACCATATCACAGTCACTGATCTTCAGATGCATTTTCACTGGATTTTATCTCCCTTATATTAGGGAGGCCAATTCTAGCTTGGTAAACTTCCACCGATACCCCCATTCTCTCTACTGTAATTGGAGCATGTGTATATGCGTCTGTCCTCTATCAGCTCTCTTGTGCAACTTGGTCCATGTTAGAGAAAAAAAAACATAGACAAAAATTTTGAGGAAAAATTAGACAAGATAGGGCCTGTCATGGAAAGAAGTCCAAGAAATTACTGCCTCGATTTACATGTTTTTGATAACAGAATAATTGACTGGTCTGCTCACTCTCCAGATCTAAATACATGCCATTATTTTATGTGGGGAATGTTTAAAAATAAAGCTTGACAAATTAGAACAGAGTATCTGGTGTACATTTTTCCAGCATTTTGGGTGCAGAAATTGAAGTCTTCAGTAATGTGTTCAATAGGTTTCAGACTTGTACAGCTACAGAGAGGCATCATTTTGAACACCTTTTACTTGTATAATGAAAGGTAAGAGTAGCGTGTTCACATTTGTTCTGTATCAATAGCATTATCCAGGAAAGAAACAGTGAGCCAGTTTGCCACTACTGCATGAACAGATCCATGTAGCAGTGCCATAGGAGTGACAAAAGAGAAAATATCTGAAGAATATTTTAAAACATTCATGCATATGTAGATAAAAAACATAGAATAAGAAAACTTGACTTGAGTGGCTGGACAGATCAGATTGCTGACAATACCTTTTCATATAGCCATGAGAAATAATGCCAAGTTATCTGCAACCAACAATGAATTTAATTCAGCTTGAAAATTATATTATAATGGTATTTAGAATTAATTTATTTTACATTAGTATGAATGGTTTGAGAGTGATGAAATTTCCAATGTCAAAATGTTATTGCACCATGACAAAACAATGGATGTTCTCATATCGAAGTACACATTATCACTACAACTGGTCTCATACATTAACTCTATATACAATAGAAGATAGTTTTCCATAAATGCCATTTTCCAATGTGTAGCAATTTGTATGGATGTGTCTGGACAAGCTTGCTATAGTTTCAAGAATAATTGGTAGTTTAAAAAAAATGAATAATATAATTTCATATGATTTTCAGCCAAATCTGATGCATTGTACTTTTGGTCAGCGATAACACTGCTGCCATGATCTGAATCTGCTGAATTAAGTCAACCCAACCTAAATATGTATGAAATGCTCAAGGACCTTAAAAAAAATCTTCACATACTCAAAGTTCTCTTTTTTTACTCTTTAAAACAAGAAGGGGAAAATATGTGATATCAAGCAGGTTACCCAACCCATTCAAGATTTCAACTTGGTACCTCTTGAATATGACATAGACATGCAATTCCTGCATCATGGAAGTGTTTATTAATTCAGATTAAGTTGCAACATTGTTAAACAGCCTCTGCTACCTTAAGTAAAACAAGCAGAGGATATATAGGTACAGGCATAGCTCTTATTCAGGAACTTTGTTATGCATGAGTTCCATAAGGGGAGTAAACTGTATCCGGCATACATTGTTTAACCCCAAATACAAATACTCCAAGAATTTGCTTTTATGCTCAGAATAGGTTAAATGCTTTACTTCAGGTAAGGTACTGTTGTAGGAATGGGACAGCTATTGAAACAACTAGTAGCAGGAATGGGATTGAGTGCTCACATCTGCATACCTATCATATAATGATTTCAGCCAGCTACTGGATGTGGTTAGAGAATCTGGCTTGTTGTGACAAGATAAGCAAGCAAATCATCCTAGGGCGGATGACAGTGATCATGTCTTATGGGGCAGAAAAGACATCAAGCCAAGGGGGAACAGTTGACAGAATGTTTGATAAACACTGAGCTGAATATTCTAAATAAGGGTAATGAATAGAGTTGCCAAATTTTTATAATGGAAAAATGGAACACACATGACCCAATCTTTTGAAGGTCATAGCAGAACTGTATATGCCGACATCCAAAAACTACCTATATTTACATCAACTAAACATTCATTTGTACTGTGTTAAAATTTGAAAGTAAGGCTCAGGGTGCTTTTATGTTGAAATATGTTTGTTAGTTGACTAATGCTGAATTGTTGATGATGAAGCCATTCCCTTTTAGTCTCCAATACTTCTTGCTCATGGAGAATTGGGTGGAAGTGGCTGGATATTGCTGAAGATGATCTTCATCCATATCCTCTTGAAGATCATGCAATGGGCAAACTGATATAAGATTATCCAAATTTTATTCAAATTGTTAACTATCAGATCATGGCCATCAGTAATCAAAATTCTGCTACTGCTGATTTGCATAGATATTCAGAAATTATGTTTTCAGTTTTCATGACAATTTCCTATTTTTTATTTTTTTATATTTTCCAAGGAAATGTTGTGTACAAGTATTTTGAAACTTTTATTTAATTAATTCTTTAACTGCATTAAAGGATAAGTTTAACATTGGTTTCTGTTAATGTGGCTTCCATTCTTGGCAAGATAATCAGCAGCAGTGTCAGCCCAAGGGGGTTTGCCACCCCATGCAATAGTGTACACATCTTGCCACTACACCCATGTCCTTGAAAATATTTAAACATCTTAAAATCCACAATTTAAACATGCATTAACATGCTCAATAATTCCTTTTAAATGATAGCATTAATGGCCATTCATATGTAAACAAAGAGAATTCATAAGAGACCAAATTTTTATGAGAAAGACAATGCAAGAAAGAATAAAGAAAATGACAGTTGTGTTACTTGTGTTGTAACTTGTAGGATGCTGTTCTCAGGTAGAATGAAGAATTTTCTAAACCATATGCATTTGATTAAATATGTATTACAAATTTTTTTAAATTTAAAATACACATCAGCCCAAATTTAAAATGTGACTTTTCTTGCCTTCATGTTCACAACATCAGAAATAAGGTCATTGTCTCCAAATTATAACCAATATCATGTTCAATTGAAATCATTGCAAGTCCTTCCAATTGATATTAGTCCATAGATGATTGTAAATAAATTTTAATTTAGAAAAACTCCACTCTCCGCTTGCAACTGTTATTGGCAAAGATAGCAATATTCTTAAGGCTACAATAACATTAGGGGCAAAGTTGTTTTTAACAATAAATTACAACACTTCAATTGGCATTGTATTTTTTGACACTAAGTGCAAAACCATTCTCATTTCATCACATATGTCACAGGCGTCTATGTCTGTATTTTCTCCATGTGTTAAAATACTTTCTAGTTTTTTGCATTTGTTTAGAGGTTCATTCATCATTTCAGGTTTTAAGTCAGGAATATTATATAAGAAAGAAATATGATAACTGTGGTATTCCAGTTGCTCAAATCTTTCTTGAATAGAAGTTCTTGCGACATTATCTTATCTTAAATTTAGTTTCTGGACCCAAAATAGGCTCATCTCTTGCCTCATAATCAAGCTGTTTATTCTACCTATGTACTCTCATATTTACAAATCCTTGTTTGAAAACACATTCAACCTCAAGCTTTACAGATAACATTCTAGCATCAACTACAAAATTTTAAAATGATCTATTGTTTCTGAGATTCTTATGACTTTTGAGAACATTTCCTAAGGTTGATACAACAGTAGAATGGTCCATTTAAATGCTTTGCAGTGGTTTACTAACAACATTGATTTCATTTAAAATATAGTGCCACATACCTAAGCAACATAACATTTTAAAATTTCTGAATTTAAGGACAATTTTGTCCAATGACTCATCACCTGCAATCACCATCAAAGAATCATTATATTTATCAATGTGATACCTTAAAGGATGAATGGCTTCAATTCTCGACTACCAATGGGTAATACTTGATGGCTTTGCAGTTAGGGCTGTGATGTATTTTTTAGGATTCCCCAACACAATGTGGATGCTGAGAAAAACCTGTACAATTTCTATATATTTAAAAAAACATAGAATCCCATCACTAGACAACATAGTGGCATCATTGAAAACTAAGTTGAGAGAGTGATAATTGCAAGGGACAAAAATGCTCTTCCTTCAACTCTCTAATGCACTGCTGAATGTTTTCCTCTAGTATCTGATCCATTATCATAGTCCTGACCACACATATTCAACATAGGAATGTTCAGATCTGGCAATTTTTTAAGAATACATTGAGTTAAAATTGAGCCTGTGGTAGCCTCCACAGGAATGAAACCAAGAAAATGCTCATGAATGTTGATATCATCCAGGTGCATATTAACAAATCTTAAAATTAGTCTCAATTGCTCAGAATGACTTAGGTCAGGAGTACAATTTTCAACTATGCTGCAATATTTAGCATTGTGCACCATAGAAACTATTAACTTATTTTGACTCCAGAGATAAAAGAAATCAATTTATTCTGAATGCTTTTCCCAAGATAATGCTGCTGCATACTGCTAATGGTAAAATAATTAACTCTCAGTAATTATTCAGACATAACATTTTCAAATCTAGCAATAATTCAACACGCTTCAAAAAATTGCTGATATTAGGAATGTGTAGCTTATCAGATGTTCCACCAAAAGGTAAACATTATTGTGCCAAGTAATGCAAAATGCCAATTATGCACTCAGTTACACTTAGCCAGTGACAAGCTTCTGTATTTAACAATTTTTTATACATTAGGTCAATTGTATTTTCTAATTTAAGTCAAGACATCTCAATCCACTTTGAATGGGATTTCAAGTGGTTTTTAGATGTTTCATGTTTGTTTAGATAATACGTGTATGAATGCTGCCAAACATTATATCCATCACCAGTAAGAGAAAGTTTGCTACAGGAAAACAACCTGCAGCAGAAACAAAATATACAGTCTGCTTCTCTGAAGTACACTAACCATGATTGATCAATATGTTCTCCATTCCTTAATTCCCTGATGTAACAATTCAAAGAAAATTTTCAGCCATTACAGCTATGAGGAAAAACAAATTCACATTTTGTTCTCTTTGGGGGACCTTTTCTTATGATTTCCAATCTCTCAGGATCACTTAAAGAGGGATTCAATTTTACTGAATTAGTAAATTTTTCAAGAACCTCAGTTATTTTTTCTGAACCTGAAGAAATTAAACTGGTTTCATTTCTGCGTGCCTTGTTAATGAGATTGTGATGGGAAGTGCTTGTAATGAGTCCCAAATCATTGATTTCAACCTTTTCTTCTGCTTGTACTCGTACTGCAATTGCATTGACTATTCCCTTTTTGAGAAATTTATGCAAAGACCTGCTTCATTACTGTATGTTGTGTTCTTTTTCTGACTTTTCCATTTTTAATACTTAATGCCTGATAGCTTTTTTCTTTTATCAGACATAATAATCTCATAGAATGATAAACATACACTTTGGCAATAAAACATATTGGTCTTAAATCAGTTACTACACACTATACCACTAAATTCACCATTGTGCATATTTGTCATACAATTTGCACTTACTGTCTGCACACCATGACAGCAGCTGAGAAGATGAAAGGAATCATTATTTAGGAATGCACCTTTAGTCATGCGAAATTGATAGCTATTTGATTTTACTGATCTCAACAATGAGTACGGCTGTATGCAAATGTTGACCAAGACAAAGGAGTTTGTGAAGTAGCATATACATGCTGTAACTGAAATGAAAGTACTTAGCCTATCTCAGTTAGCTATTAGCAAGCAAATTTCCTGATACCATTTTGATGTGAAAGCTTAGCCAATGACATAAAAATATCTGATTTAAAAATATGTATTTCAATCTTGTGGTGTCTTCACTGTCCCCTAAATTTTACCACCCCATGCAAATGCACATGTTGCATTGCTGGCAGAGATGACCCTCATCACAGCTTCATTGCCAATCATTGCACTGTAATGGTAGCCACTGGAAGGCTAGTTTATTTAGTTTAATTAAATGATGTATAATTTTGGAAAATATTTCCATCGGAGAATCTGTTTAATTTTTGAGAACATTATTATCTGTGAAATCGTAATGCTGTTCTAGATAAGAAATACAAAAGTTTTAAAATTCTTCTACATTACTTGTTACTCTGTTTTGTTCTCCTGGAAGAAGCTTAGTGATGCACAGTTTACATTCTGAGAGGACAAACTTATCTTCTAACCTATTCTTAACCCTCCGTCAGTCGCTAGGGGCCTGAGAGACCCCTGGCATTATGTAAATGTTATAATTTTCGAACGAACGCACCTATGCGATTGCCTGACTAGGACATCTAACATTACACCTTGCGCAATTATTTGCTGCAGCGATAACCTTATCTGTTTATTTGTTTGGCTGGAGGAATAAATAATCAGCAGTTACGTGTCGCACAGGTCAACCAGGCCCCGCGCGCCTGCTCTCGTTACATATTGTTGACAGATTTGTTTCTCATTAGCTTTTGTGCAATATTGCTTTACTATTGCAAGGAGCTGTTACTGCTTCGTCATGAATACGAGTAAAAGGTACGATCTACAAAATCCGAATGATTTGGAAGAAGTACATCGCCTACTTTGCGATGATGATGCCTTGCCCGTGGATGACAACTTATATGAATAAGATGACTCTGATTCAGAAGATAAACTCGAAACAAGATCTTTAGATTCAGAAACTGACCATGAAGAGGAAGAGGAAGACGATGAAAGCAGCTTGTGTGATAACATGTATTTTATAGGTAACATCATATGCGTATCATAGTAATTCTTCTTCTTTTTCTTCTTCTTCTTATTATTATTGACAATACATTCTGTTGTTATTCACAGGAAGAGATGGACAAAATGAAAAAAACCACCTTTGAAAATAACACAGACAAGGGCTCACAATATATTCACCAAACTTCCTGGTGTGGTAGGAGCTGCCAAAAATGCGAAAACGGAAATTGATTGTTGGAACCTTTTTGTTACCAAAGATATAGTTGATTTGATTGTTGAAAGCTCAAATACTTACATTAGCAGTGTGCAGCATAAATGTGATTGTGAAAGAGACAGCAGACCTACATATGTAATAGAAATAAAAGCTTTCCTGGGCTTATTGTACCTGGCAGGAATTTTTCTTGGTGGACGCCAGAATATTCACGAGTATTGGAGAACCAATCTTGGAATTCCTCTATTCCGAATGACTATGTCCGAAAAACGATTCAGTTTTCTAATACTCTGTATTCGCTTTGATGACAAAAGCTTAAGACTGGAACGACGAAGATTGGATAAATTGGCTGTTGTTAGAGAAATGTTTACATTGTTTCTGAACAACTGTCAGAACCATTATTCTCTTGGACAAAATGTCACTGTCGACGAACAGTTGCCGGCAGTTCGTGGTCGATGTGCTTTTAGACAATATATACCATCCAAGCCAAACAAGTATGGCATAAAGATATTCTGTTTGAGTGATGCAAAACTGTTTTATACAACTAACATGCAGATTTATTGTGGACAGCAGCCAGACGGACCCAATTTGCAAACTAACTCGGCAGAGGCTGTAGTGCTGAGACTAACTGAACCAATCTCTGGCACTGGATGAAATGTTACTGCAGATAATTGGTTTACCAGTGTATCGCTGGTGAACAAATTGCGCAAAAGACAACTTTCTTTCATCGGCACAGTGCAAAAGAACATAAAAGAGTTACCCACTAATTTCATTTCTCCAAAAGATCGCAGACAGTACGAAAGCATATTTGGCTTCACAAAAAATGAAACACTTGTTTCATATGTTCCAAAAAAGGGTAAAACAGTAATTTTGCTCTCAAGTCTACATGTTTCATCCACACAGTTATCAGAAGGTGCTGAGAAAAAGCCTGAAATAATCCTGCATTACAACGACACTAAATGTGGAGTTGATGCAGTAGATAAATTGTGTGCTACATACAATGTAGTCAGAACAACGAGAAGGTGGCCCATGGTAATTTTTGACCATATCTTGAACATTACAGGTATTAATTCTAGGGTTATCTTCCTTGGAAACCAAAATAAATATTCCACAAGGCAGGAGTATTTGAAATCACTATCTTTAGCTTTACTGTTGCAACAGCTAAAAGGAGAGCAATAGCATCAAATCTATCCGATGATTTGAAAGGACGAAAAAAAACAAAAATACAAACAATAACAACAAAAATATAGCGCGGGCCTATTAGGCCCCGCGCGACTAACGGCGTTCTACCAAAGCGTGCGCCTGACGGAGAATTAAGTTAATTATTAATTTGCTCAACACTTCATATGTTTCAAATAAGGTCAAATTGGTTCTTTCTAAAACCAGAATATGTTGTTTAAAAAGTTTGGCAATATTACTGAAAAAATGGATAAATTTTCTACAACACTTCCTTCACTCCACTTTCAACTTTGAAAAACTACTTCAAAACCACAGGGCGTTCTGCTCCTGACAAACTTTTGAAAGAGGTTGATAAACGTTCAAAATTCACCTATAACTGATCTACTGCCCTTCCTAAGACAGCCACCTTGTTGGTACTGGCCCATTATTTCTGCAAATTCACTATCTCCAAACTCTGCAAATGATATTAGGTATTCTCTCCTCTTTGCTGATAATGAAAAATGACTACACAGTCTCAGCATCAATGTCTAACTAATAAATTACTTGCATGTTAGGAGCAATTATGTAAAATATGGACATTGCTATTTGCTTTCAGAATAAAATTATTATCAGTTTGCAAATGTTTATAGACACTCCTTTTAACACCATAATTCACATTTATATTGTTTGCAGAATATGAGGACATCTTTTCTAACAAGAGTTCAGTTCAAACAATGAGAGTTTTAACATAGCTTTTCAGTAATTTATAAATTCTTTCTGATGACTCATGGCTTTGCTCTACAATATCCAAAGCTTGCAACTATATTACCATTATATTTTAATATGCATGATATTGATGAAAATTGCATTTGCAAATTATGTGGTTACAAATCACAAAAAAATATTGTGTTTAAAGACATACCTTCCATTCCACACCAGCAAGTGGCTCAAAACACTGAAGACACACATGAAATAATTTTCTCTTCCCCTTGTTTGATGCAGGGGCGGCTCTAGAAGGGAGTAGCAAGTTAGTCTCTACCTCCAGAAATATTGTAACCAGTGGTCTATTTAATAAACAACAATATTCTTTATAAAGATTCTCCAGAACTCTTAAAAAGTACCTGTTATCTGTATGGGACTTGTATGTCCATCTGTACAGGCCATGTTAGCAAAGCCTCTGCTGCTGGTGATAGGGAACCTTGAGGTGTGGCCTCATCAACACAAAGCTATATGATGTGTATACATCTAGTGGAAATGACATATAAACAGTAGCTCTGCTCAAGACAGTACTGACATCTAATATGTTGCTGGAAGAATCTCAGTTGGAACAGCCACGTGCAACATGAGATTTTAGTGCATTATTGTGTAAACAGTGCCAATAGCATAATACTAATAACCTAATGCAAGTCAAATGAATACGTAATTTGCAGTCACAAGCATTTTCCTCTAGGCCGTTAGAGGAGAAAATCAGAATTAAAAGGCTTGGAAGATCAACATCTGCCATCAAGCTTACACAAACAATTTCATAGAAAGGTAGGACTTTGAATAGAATTGTTGAAATATAGGTAAATTCATGTTACAGAGAAACTAGCGACATCTATACATAGAGATGTGAAGGTGTGCGGTAGCGAGATGCTGGTGTGTGTGTGTGTGTGTGTACATATGTGTGTGTGTGAGAGAGAGAGAAGGCACCAGAGAACATGTCGGTTGCCGAGCAAGCATGCTGTCATATTTTGTAATGGTTATTATAATGTTCACTAGTGATTGTCATATATAGTGGTATTTCGAAGGATCAGCTACAGTTCATAAAAGACAAAGAGACGACGCATGAAATCATGAAAAAAGTTCAACACAAAATGTATTTAAAGCAATCTACTGCACTGCAAATATGCATAAGAAATAAATTGGAAAAATTTAAGTTGAAGGTCTTTGAAGATTCAAGTGCTTTTTTACTGAGTTTGAAAAGTTAATTAATGATTTGAAAAGTGCAGGTGCAAATGTTAGTGAAAATGAAAAATTAAGTTATATGATTAAAATGCCTCGAAGTTCATTAATTTATGTTGGTTACTTTAATGATATGTTGAAAGAAAGGGATCAGACAGTTGAATATGTGAAAAGTAAAATAAAAGTAGTTGAATTAAAAGAAAAAGAAGAAGAAAGCAAAAACAGTTTGAGTGCATTTAAGAGTGAAAGACAAAAGGATAAAGCATGCTTCAATTGCGGCAAGTTTGGACCTTTTACGGCGCAAAGTACAAGCACAAAGTCAAGTGAAAATCTGTGGAAATCAAGAGGCAGCGCATAACAGCAAGGAGGCGGGCACAAACAACATTACCAACACTGGCAACATCGTGGTGGCCAAGGAGCTGGTCAAGGTTGGAGTCAACATCGTTGAGGTGGCGGTTGGCAGAAAAGTCAAGGACAAGAAGGACAACAAAACGATGATGGTAAACTGAGTAATTTTAATACAGAAATTGAGGCTAGGCCCGGTTTAGGAAAACTGAATGTTGAAGTAAATAGTTGTGTAAGTAAAGTAGATTGGCTACTCAATAGTGGTTGCTCTGAACATATTGTGAGTAATGATAAACATTTTTATTAATTTGTGGAACTTAAAGAACTGATAAATGTAAAAATCAGAGATGGTCGTTTCTTAAAGGCAATGAAAGTGGGAAATCTTTTTCATATGTTTAATGTTTATGGTCAAAGTAAGGTAAACAAAATGAAAAATGTACATTATATCAAAGATATAGATAGAAATTTAATAAGTTATGAAAAAGTAACTAAGTTAATAAAATTGTGTTGGTAGGAAACATGTCAAACATTTATGATCCAAATGGAGATTTAGTTGCTTTGGCTATTAAAAATAATGATTTGTATCATATGACAAGTGAAATTATAGTAAGTCAATCAAATTTGATAACAAATGGTAAATTGCCTGAAAAAGAAAAATTACATAGAACACTGGGGCATGTAAATTTTAATTATTTGAAAACAATGTGTGACAAGCAAATGCTTGAAGGTTTGCCAAAAGAATTGGGGTCTGATTATTTTAAGTGTGGGATATGCTTGGAAAATAAAATGCATAATTTGCCATTTAAAAATGAAAGAACAAGAGCAAAGGAAATATTACAGATAGTACATACTGATTTGAATGGATCACATAAAACTACTGGCTTAAATGGGGAAAAATATGTTTTAACCTTTACTGATGTCTACAGAAAAGTAGTTAAAGCTTATTTTATCAAATCAAAGAGTGAAGTACATAGTTGTTTTGTTGACTATGTAAATTTAATTGAAAGTGAGACAGGAAAAAGGGTAAAAAGATTAAGATGTAATAATGTTAAGGAGTACATAAGTAGAGACATATATTTTTGCTAGGGAAAAGGGTATATCTATTGAACCTTGTCCACCATATGTACATGAATTTGAATGGCATAGCAGAAAAATACAATCAAGACATTATGGATATGTCTAGATGTTTATTGGCAGAGGCTAAAGTAGATAATAGGTTCTGGCTTGAAATAGTTAAAACAGCAGCTTATTTAAAGAACAGAATTATTGATAATATGGTAGTAAAGGAAAAAACACTCTATGAAATAATGTTCAGAAAAAAAAACTAATATTGAACATTTAAGAATTTATGGAAGTAAAGTATGTCAGAGTGCTTGAACGGAAGAGAAATTCAAAATGGGATAGAAAAGAAGATTTAGGTATTTTGTTAGGATACGAAAATGTTGGTTATAGAGTTTTGATTAATAACATAGTTGTAGTAAGACATGTAGATATAATTAAAGGTGGTACAAATTATATAGGCTTCAAAGATGAGTCAAGAGGGGCTCATGATAAAACAGAAAGTGAAAATGAAAATTATGAAAATGAACACGATAATATTGATGAGAATTTAAATGATGATAATGAAGAACCAGGGTTGAGAAGATCAATCAGGCAAAAAGGAAGCCTGCAAGATTTAATGATGATTTTGTATATAATAATGTTGTTTATGCAAATTATGTTAATGCTGAAAATCCTATTTCTTATAATGATGCTATTAATAGTAATGATTCTGAAAAGTGGAGAAATGCAATGGATAAAGAAATGAGTTGTTTAAGTAAAAACAAAACTTGGATGTTTGTAAATGAACCAAATGGCAAAAAGATTTTAAATGTAAAATGGGTCTATACAAAAAAAGACTGATGATATCTATAAAGCTAGATTATTAGTAAAAGGATATCAACAGAATGATTATTTGATGACATTTACTCTCTGGTGGCAAGAATGCAAACTTTAAAAATTTTAATGGCATATTATTGTTACAATGGTTTAAATACTGAACAAATGGATGTAGAGACAGCCTTTTTGAATGATAAAAGTTAAATCAGAAGTTTATGTAAAGCAGCCACAATGTTATGAGGTTGGTACAGATAGAGTACTAAGATGGTTTGAGAGAAAGCCCGAGAGCTAGATATGAATGCTTTGATACTTATTTGAGAAGTTTAGGCTTTGAAAGAAGTGAAAATGATTGCTGTTGATATATATTAAATGACAAGGAGAATGAAAACAATGTTTATCTAATTCTGTTTGTAGATGATCTACTTATATGTTGTAAAGATGATACAAAGTTAAATTTTGTTAAAAGTTTATTACTTGAAAGATTTTAAATGAAAGATTTGGGTAAAATAAAAACCTATTTAGATATTAATATTAATCATGATTGTAATCAAGGAAAAATGACCCTAGATCAAAAGGGATTATATCTTGTCATTAGAAAAAAAGTATGATGTGCCAAATTTTAATTTGTATGCTACTCTTATGGAACAAAATTTGAAGTTAGAACCTGCACAATCAGCAAGTGATGAAATAAAATATAGAAATTTAATTCGAGCTTTCTTATATATTAGTTCAGGAACAATACCTGATATAAGTTTCAGTATAAATTATTTGAGTAGATTTCAGAATTGCTATAGTAGTAGTCATTATACGTATGCTTTGAGAGTTTTAAAGCACTTAATCTTAACCAAAGGTTTAAGGTTAACTTTTAATAAGAATACAAATGGTGAAATTTTAGATTGCTTATGTGAAAGCTGGGCAGATGATATTCTTGATAGAAAATCAACAACTGGTTATGTAATTAAATTAAATAAAAATGTAATTTATTGGAAATCAAAAAAACAGAACAGTATAACAAAGTCCTCCACATCAGCTGAATATGTAGCATTATCTGAGTGTGTGAGTAAATTAAAGGTTGTCAAAGATATTTTTCTTGATTTTAACATGGAAATTTTTGATCCTATTAAAATTTATGAAGATAATTCTAGTGCGATAGATGTAGCAAAGTTTGCTAATTTTATGCAGAAATCAAAGTACAGTAAAACCTGTCTTCAGCGGAATTGAATGGGGTTCTCGAACATTTCCGTTAAAGATAGGTTTCCATTTAACGAAGGTAGGCCTAGGCTGTTAACAAAATTAAACCATAAACATACACCTATTCTCACCTTTTAAACACAATGATTCAGTAACGCACAGGAGAATAGTCCCGTCTCGTTGCCATTTGCTATGTTTTCAGTTTCATATCCTTTGATTATTAAAAGTAGTTTAGCAATCCAATCAGCGATGGTTTCAATATTAATGTCATTCGATTCACCACAAAGTTCTTTAAAAACTATCTGATGTCCTTTGCGGAAACTCTCCAACCATCCATTAGATGGTTTGAATTCAGTCTTACTCAACTTTACAGCTATGTTTTTAGCATATTGCTGTAACATGGCCCCAATATGCAGTGATTTTTTTGCCCTAACACCAATGAACCACTCCCACACAATTTCATTAATGCCCTGGTTTTCAGTTTTCTTACGTTCTCTCTTTATTTTTCCATTAGCACAATTTTCCCACCACTTCAGAGTTTTTGTTTTCTTCTTAAGAATCTCGTAAACTTGAGTTTTGCCTATGTTGAATACCTTCAAGATCTGCTTTACACTCAATTTATCAAGTTCACTGGCATAAATCACTTTCACTCTCGTGTTAAGATCTAGCACAACTCTTGGTGACTACTGCTGAACTAAATCACCTATGTCAGTTTAGAGCTGTATTCTATGCTGTCTACAAGTCATTAGAGCAGGAAATGGAAAGGGAAGAGACAAGAATAAAAGACAATCAGCCGTGCTCATTGTTAATTTAACTATGCAGTGAAGGTTGAGTGTGACAGGCTTCTCAATATTCGGACCATCATTAGCACACCCCACTCCTAGAATGAGGTAGCAGCAAAATGGTCATATTTCAACTTAAACATTATGCACTTAGAGCAGACTTTCATAGGTGCCTGGAAATGTTCTAAACTCTGCATTGTGGAACTGGAAAGTTTCCGTTAAAAGACATACTTTGGTTTCCATTGTTCGCGTAAGACAGTTTCCATTTAATAAAGGGAATTTAGCATATTTTTCACCCCAAAATTCATGAGACCATGGAATATTTCCATTTAAGATAGATTTCCATTTAACAAGGGATCCGTTGAAGGCAGGTTTTACTGTATTAGAAACTCATTACCAATTTGTAAATGAAAGTTGTATTAATGGTGAAATTGATATTGTAAAAGTGAATTCTGAAGAAAACATTACAGATATTTTTACTAAGTCTTTAGGACAAAACAAATTTGAAAAGTTTAGAAATATGTTAAGTGTAAAGTAATTGATAATAGTAAATTTTAGACTGTAATATGAATTTAAGGAGTCGTGTTGGAATATAGCTAAATTCATGTTACAGAGAAACTAGTGACATTTATACATAGAGATGTGAAGGTGTGCGGTAATGAGATGCTGGTGTGTGTGTGTGTGTGTGTGTGTGAGAGAGAGAGAGAGAGAGAGAGAGAGAGAGAAACCACCAGGGAACATGTCGGTTGCCAAGCAAGCATGCTGTCATATTTTGTAATGGTTATTATAATGTTCACCAGTGATTGTGAATAAAATAATGCATTATAATGTTAATTTATGGTTCTTAATCGATCTACAACCTCTGAGAGGAAATAGTTATCCTCTCTTCTCACAAGAATTTTCAACACTAGTATGTTTGAAAAACATGATGGTTATGCAGTTATGATGTAAAAAATTCTCTGATTTGTTTTCCATGTGCACTATTCAGTGGAGAAGAAGCATGGACCAAGACAGGTATGACTGATGTGCATCACTTAAATGAAAGAGTTAAAAGCACAAAGTATCTCAGCCCATGTGAAAAATGTACTTAGTTTGACCCTTATGGGAAATGTAAACATTGCTACTCAACTAGATCGCGCATATAGAAGAAATATTGAACTTCATAATTAGAAAGTCATCAACAATACATAAATTCTCAATATTATTATTAATTGCATCATATTCTGTGGGACTTTTGAATTAGCACTGAGAGGTCATGACAAACTAGAGTGATCCTCAAATCCAGGTATTTTTCTTGGCCTAATCAACTTCAGTTCAGAACTGGACAAGGCAATGAAGACTCAACTTGAAAACTCCACAGTTTTCAAAGGAACGTCCAAAACCATCCAAAACAAGCTCCTGGAAGCTATATAAGAAGTATGTCATAATGAAATCATAAACCAGATAAAGCTGCAGTTTTCCTAGCTGTTATTGCAGACAAAACAAGTGATGTATCTAACAAATTCCAAATTATTTTAATATACAGATACAGATTCTGGGGCTTCATTGTTCCTCCTGGCCATGATGCTCCAAATCTGGTAAAGTGCATTACAGATGAATATCATTCTTTAGAAAACTGCCCTAGAAAACTCATTGCTCAGACATATGATGGTGCATCAATTATGAGTGGATCATCACATGGGGTTCAAGCACTAGCGAAGGAGCTTTATACAGATGCACAATATGTTCACTGTTATGCACATAAGCTCAGTCTGATCATGCAAAATGCAGCATCAACTAATAGGAATGCGAGAGTGTTTTTTTCCAATCTTCAGGGTATTTGTTCATTTTTCTCCACATCACCACAGAGAACAGCAGTTTTGGATGAAGTGGTTAAAAAACAACTTCCAAAATCAGTCCCAACCAGATGGAATTTTCAGTTGTGGAGTGTCAACACAGTGTATGAGTGTAGAAGTGAACTGATTGATTGTATGAGGGCAATTCAAACTGTAACTGGCATAAAACATTCAGCTATCACACAAGCCTGTGGTTATGAGGAAATTCTTCAAAGTGAAAAATTCATGTTTTGGCTTTCATTTTTCCACCAAATAATGCCTCGCTTGACATTCTTTTTAAGCAGATGCAAAGAACACCTTGTGAGCCATCATATGTCCACAAAGAGATACAAGCATTGAGCATGTTATTTTGAACATTAAAGAAAATATAGATGTTTCTAGTACATAGGAGAGTGAAGCTAAAAGAAGAAGAATTGATGGCAGCATGGAAACCAGGAAACAGGAGACCAAAGAAATCTGTGACATAATAACACAACAAGGCAGAGCAAGCTTTGAATTCAAAGGCCACCTTTCAGCAGCGATATTATTCTTACCTCACAAATTTTCAAAGTATCATGATTCTTTTTCTACGGATCACCTACAGGTAGTTTACAAGAACTAAATTTCTATAGATGTGAGGAAACTACAAACAGAGACTGCAATATATGAAAGACTAGAATTTAGGAACATAACAAGTGCTCTATCTATGTTTGACTTCTACTGAAAATAACTTAGATGAAACTTTCAGTGAATGTGTGAAACTACTTAAAGACTAAGACTACATCTGAAGCAGAATACATTTTCTCTACTGTGAAGAGAATAAAAACATTTCAGTGCAACATGAAGACGCAGGACAGACTCTCTGCCCTTGCCATGCTTTTAGTGGAACGAGATCTCATTATGCAGGTACCTGATTTCAATCAAAGGGGATTGAAAAATTTGCTACAAAAGGGATAGGCAAATAGATTTTCTCTTCAAGTAGGTGAGTTTATATTTTTAAATGAAATCTCATGGTTCAAAAACTGTTTAGTATTTTACTTATTTTTACATTGTCAATTATGAGAATTCAGTATAAGTGATCATCATGCAGCCCCCAAGATACTTACTTATCTGCTGCCATCGGTTGGATGTATCCTTGCAATTGTGAAAAACTTTGCAGTTCTTTCTGGAGATTTCAAAATTTCAAGAAAGTTGCTTACACTTTTTGGTCCCAATGCATTCTTTACCAAAGCTTCTGATTTGGTTCTGCCACATGCCAGTTTACTTATTCTGCTGGAATCGTCACCAAATATGTGCCAAAAGAGTTTCACATATCAATTGAAACTATTGTAACTAAGATTGTCTTTTACATTGTGGTAACACATTGTGATTTCACTCAGTGTAACTGACTGTTCTTCATTACCATTCTTCCTCACAAAGAAAGTTATTTTCTACTTGGAAGTAGACTTTGCTACACTTTTATGATAGGTTGTAGAGGCATGTTGTTTCAAATTGGATTCACCACCAAGTGGGATAGAAAACTCATGATTGCAAATGATACACTACTGTTTGGAACCATTATTTTTCATGGGCGATAACCATGAAAACTTTTCTTTGTTTTCCCATTTTGTTAAATACACACAAAATTGCTCTTTCTTTGTGGAAAATCACCCATTTTCTTTCATAAGCAGCAAATAAGTAACCAAAAACACAGCCATAAGTTCATAAACGTTTTCCCTCTTCTAGCAATAATACAACATGGTTGAGCCACATGACCATACATACAAGCAGTCACTAAAGCATGAAAATGTGAACAGTAGTTACTAATACTGATACACCAAATGAAATGCATGCATTTCCATGCAAACTGACATGAAATATGGGATTTCTTATGTCCCATATGACTAATACAGGACATGATTCTTCCTTCTCAAATATGAAAATCTCGTATAATATGGGAAATCCATATAACATGGGATGTCTGGAAAGTCTAGTAATGCACCTAGATTTGTTATTTTATGAAGGGGGAAAGCTATTGATATGAAGCCAGGGACTGCATTCACTGAGGACTTAGCTTTCAACTGGCATGTATCATCAGATGTTTTGGCATCAGAACAGAGGTACATTTATTTTAAAATCAACTAACAGATTAATAACCTGGCGAGAATTAGGATCTTGAATAACACCAATTGGAACAGATCCAAAAGGGACTTTTCAGTATTGGTATTGGACATCTTTAGGAATGTCCATTCAGTTTGGATGTAAAGTTTAGCCACTGGCCAGTTGCAGCAGTGCATTCTCTAACACTTTTACCATTAACTGCTAAGCTAAGGTTGCTCACTTAACAGGGCTGATTCCTTGGTGGTCTTAAGAGCTAAGCACTTGTGTAAAAAGCAAGGAAGGTTTTTAAACTTACAAGAGCAACTGGGAATTAGACCACTTATTGGGAGGCACTGGTTAATTTTAAAACCATCCATAAGGCCAAAAAGCATTCATGGAGGCTGCACTGCCAGTGGGTAGAAAGTATTCCTAGCAGTACATGGGTCATGAAAATACTGGTAAAAATGCTGATAATACAGTTAGCTGATTAAACTGCCTAGCAGCAGTTAAATTAAATTTGGAATGGAAATACTAGTGCATTTAGCAAGTGTCCATTTTCCTCACTCTGAGTTGTAACCAGCCAATAGATCAGGGGCAAACTAAATATTATACATATGTTGAAATTTGATCAAAGGTATGATAAATTTGACTAAGATAAGGTGGATTTATCAACTCATCTGAACCTTGCAAAGTAGCAGGACCTAGAATCTTTCCTGCAATGCTGTACCCCAGGGACTGACATTATATAATCCTTACTTTGCAGCATTTACAGAGTTTGAATACCTATTGCTTTGTTCCCTTGGCTTGATGGCAGATTGAAAAAAACTTTTATAGCTAATCTGGTATCTTAGTTATGCTCAGGCCAAGACATGAAGTCCCCTCCTCCTTCTCCTTTTTCCCCTTCTTTCTTAAGCAGTTAGGGAAATTAGTTCATAGGCATATCTGGGACAATTTACTGGAAGTCTTTCCATTACACAAGTGCCAATTTGCCAATCAGTCTGGTATAGCAATAGCAATAGTATTTTATTGTGCTAAGAGTTTTATAAATGTGATTGTCTACTGACCCTGGTCACTCATTCAGTAGACAATCACTACAGTTTATTTACATTTTACAATTTCTTGTCAATAAATTATCTTGCTCTTTTTTTTTCATTTTTTTTTTCATGTCCCATTTCCACTTGTTTTTCACTTTTCAGTTATTGATTACTTAACCATCACACATTCACTATAGTTTTCCATTCAAAGTAAGATGCACTACCTCTTACTTTTCTCTTTCCACTGTCCAAAGCCATTTATTTTTTACTTTACACAAAAACTGTCCAATGCTTCTAGCGTCCTTACATATCATTTCAATCATAAGTGTATTTCTCTCCCCCTTCAACCACTTCTTATTAAAAAATTCTTTTCTCCAATTTTCTGTTCCTTGGCACTTAAATACTATGTGTTCAATGTCTTCATTACCACCACATATCGGACAATGGTTCTGAGGAATACCCTGTCTTAGCCCTTTTAGCCTCCATGCTCCGGTTCTTAACCATGCAATAGATTCTCTCTCTTCTTTATTTACTATGTCTATATATTTTTCCCTACCCCATGTATTTTTCATTGGCCTATAATAAACTAATGAGCTCTTTTCAGCAATCTCACTGAACATGATTTGTATTTCTATATCTTCCAGTCTTTTCCTCGCCTTTTTCCAAAAATTTTTCACATTATTTTCTCTCCTCCACATGTCTCCTAACCCTAGTATTTCTCTACAAAACATCCTGTGCACCACATCTATACTTTCCCATCCTCTATCTAATCCCCATATTTCTATACCATACATCATTTTTGCCTCCACAACCATCTCATAAACTTTTTCTAGCCATTTAGCATTTATATTAGGTACTTTATATTTCCTTCTGCCTTTACAGCATAGGGGTGGCTCCATCAATCCAGCTTCTCCATTCATTCCTATCCCTCATCATTCTCCTCATTTCTCCCACTGTCTTATTCCTTCATCTCCCAATCTTTTCCATTGTCTTCCCACATAATCTGGGGTCTTCCTTTCCCTCTCCTTCCTTGTACTCTCACTTCTAGTATTTGTTTGACTTTTCTATCCTCTGCCATTTGGAATACATGTCCCCACCACTTCAATTGTCTTTGTTCAATTGTCTCCTCCAGTGATCTTTGATCTACTTCTCTAATCCTCTCATTCCTTAACCTATCTCTCCTAGTTTTGTTTACAGCTTGATCTGTCTGTTGCTGGATCTAAATAAGGCTGGTTGTTTAACTACTGGCTTTGTGAACAATACTGTCATTATCATCAGGGAGAAATTTCCTGGTACTATTTCTGATATACTGTAATTTGCATCCAGAAAAGCAGATGCTTACAGCAAAGCCATGGTAGTGTGCTTCATTAGAAGGAGGAATATTGGCACCCTAAGTGAACCAACTCTATTTCATCACAAAAAATATATTTTCCCCTTTTAGAGAAGAGCATTTAGGTTATATAATTACTAAAGCTTATGGAGTCCTTTGGACCTGCAAAGGCATGTTTGGCAAGACATATGGACTATAGCCTGATAATGGTACATTAGATCAGGGGTGATGAAAATGTCTTTCTTCCATGAGTCACCAAATATGCAACAATGATACACCTTTCATCAGCACATGAAAAACAAATGGACAACCAGCAAGAGAGGGGACAGCACATGCAAGTCCAAATGACTTGTGAGTCCTGTTTTCACCACTCCTGCATTAGATATACAGTGCAGAAGGTAACCATTGCACCAAAACAAAACTATGAATACATCTTGATGATAGAGTTAACAGGTTTGAAATACATATATATTTCTATATTTTGTAGTTTTCTTGGAAAAACACTGTATTTCCACTATAATTTTGCAACACAGCAGCTTGCTGCAGTTAAGGAATGCATGGCTGATGCCACCTTGGTTCTTTACAGCTGAGAGTAGCCATTCTGTGGTTCTTTCATCACATCTATATTGGGAACTAAAGCTTTTATCACTCTCGCCCTCTCAACATTACTTCTATGATGACTGAGCTGTGAGGTACCCTGGATTCTGCCATTATGCACCAATTAAGTACACATGCACTTAGATGTGATGTGATGATGACAAGTTTAAACACTGAGACAATCTCCAGTGTGTTATTATACAAAATTCAGTTACATCACACACTCTTGCTGACAAGTACAGTATTAACTGCCTTTGTGATGAAGTGGTCAGCACTGTGGCTTTTTAACCCACGGATCCTGGGTTCAATTCCCAGCTGGGGTGGAGAATTTTTCATTAACCAGAATCATTCCTGAACCCCACAGAGTCTGAAAGTATGGATGTGAGCATATGTAATAATAAAAACCAACAAAACCAACGAAAGATAACCAATAGTTCAGCAAGCAATAACACCATCAGTTGTATTTCAAGTCAAAGCCCCAGAAATGACCAACAGGTCTATACAAATGAAACAATTATAAAAAGTATAATATTATGTAATGATGCGCTTGGTAGCTAGTTCCCAAAAAGTTAATACAATAATAGAGAGTGAGCAGTTGCTTCCACATCCTATTATTTTACTAACCTTTACACTACTCTCTGAATTACATGCTGTTATTTCAAACTACTTTGTTGATAGTTCTGTCACCAGATACTTTAACAAAACAGTAATCTATGCATATCCATTTACTGTTAAGAGAAACTGAGTTACTTTCTGTCCCAGTTACTTTTGTAACCATATCATAATGTAACCATTATATTAAATTTTGCACAACCTTATTGGACACTTCTTCAGCCAGGGTTGCCCATAAGATAAAGCCAGCTCTAGGAGTTTTGCTGCCCCATACAATAACTGCAAGTGCCATCCCCTCACACTTTCCAACAATTTTTATCCGCAATGTCAATCCTCCATGACTACTTACTCTCACACAATGTGTGCGTGCGTGTGTGTATGTGTGTGTGTGTGTTGTAATAGAACTAGATAAGCCAGGGGAAGATTTCCTATTTCCCATAGGGTGGACTAATCAAAAGAGAGCAAAAGAAGATATGAATCAATGGGAGATACCTGCATGTCAGAGAATGACATAAATGCCTACGTTCAGTGAGAGGTGGTTAGTAGCGGTAGGTGGAGGCAGGCAGACCAGTCAGTATTCATGCAGTGGGAGTGATTCATTGAGGGGCAGCCGTCATTTATGTAAGGCTTTGAGCAGTAGCCATGGTATTGCTCATGTTGTCATCATAGAGGGACTTTTGCCTCGTAATGTAAGTCGGCACCGAGATGTGGACATGAGTAACCAGTATACAGCAGAAAAATTTATTTTTTCCCACAAGTGATTTCACATAAGAAAGTGAAAGTTCATGGATCGCTGAGGCAGTTATTATTACGTCCGAGTGGCTTGAAATAGTTATACATCCCATGAGTGATTTAACTTAAAAGGACAATGTAGGATCACATGTTGTTGAAAATATTCACTCACATTCCAGAAGAACTCCAGTAAGCATTGAATGGGACCAGATTGGGCAAGCTTGTTGGTGGTGCTGGACTCCTACATTTTCAACTGAAGTGGTTAAGTCAGTCGGCCCATCATCTTCTCTACTAGTTCGATTTATAACTTCCAATATAGAGTGGAAGTTCATTGCAATAGTTCCTGCCTATGGAGTTGGAGTGTTGGTTGTGGAGGGCATCAACTGACTTGTTCACTACAAGTTTTATCTTCCTATGGGCAGCCATCGGTGCTGTCAAAACTTCCTCACAGTGTGAGAAAGCTCCATACTCCACATATAGTGCAGATTTGTTGTTTGGTGTTTCGTCATCAGGTAGGATAAATATTGTTACCAATAACTGATTCAAGGCCAGCCTACATGAATATAAGGGTTACTTTAGAAACAGTGTAAGGGTACTGAAGCAAGAAATATTACAACAATTAAGACACTGAAAGATTAAGTTAGCAGGTTGTGATCCTGGTCATTCAGTATATGGATGTAGTTCATTATTTGTAATTGTCAGGACACTTATGTTATGAGAGAAGAAAATGTTGAGAAATGTATATTGATGCTTTAGGGGAACTAGCAAAATGTAAATGGTTCTGGCCAGTGCTATCTCCTAGTTCACGGCATTAGAAATTGCTCTGTCTGTTTTGGACCCTGGGAAAATGTATATTAACACCATTCTATATTAACTTATAAGTAATGAGGAGGAAATAGAACTTTGATTTTGATATACGTGGTGACGTAATGGTGCCCAAGGCCAAGGGACAGTATAGTAGTTAATTCGCGATATATAGGTTCATAACAGATATTTCTTTCAGGACACATTCGTAACTTGTTTTGCATTTTAACATTTCCTCATGTACTCTAAATGCAATAAATAGGATGGAATTCAGGAAAAATGAATGTCCATGTGGTTAAATGAACTTGTAAGCACCTAATTCTGGTTTCCTGTAGCAACCATAGTTTTCACTTATTACGAATTCTGGATTGCGCTAGCTATCAGGGACACAGCTATGGATTTGTGGCTCCATGGGCCACTAAATATGATGATCATGATGGAAAACTGTGCAGTTTGCCTGCCTCTACAGATTTCCATGGCTATAGTGTGTGTGTGTGCACATGTGTGCCATATACATTCTACTCAAGTAGTTCAAATGTCAGCATACAGTAAACCTTTATATTGCATAAATGATCAGAAAAGCATGACATATATAAATGAAGTATTACAAAAATTTAAAACTTAAACACATGATTAGTTGATTGCATACCTTAAATGAAAGATGTTTTTCTTGATTTGGCATCAAGCAAACTCCTTTATGCATTGGTTGAAACCCAAGACTCAGCCAGCTCGTTTCTATTGACACCATTGCCAGACTGCTCAGTCATGCCTGGGACATTGTTGACCTCAGATAAATTTTTATGTTTCAGCGTTGAAAAATTCCTTTCTCCACTTGCCAGTGGCCGATTGTGTCAGCAAATTCTTAATGATACACTTACATTGGCCACAAAGCCATACTCATTCATGAGTTTCAAAGTTTCAATTGGTATACTTCCAGGATTTACCAACATTGAGACAACTTTCAGCTCATCTTTTGAATCTACAAGACTGATGTCCTTAGACTGACTGTGACTAAGACTTTGCACAGCTTGGAACACTTATCCGTAGAAATGTCACAAGGGATGTCTATTATTTTACTGATATACAAAAATCAAAAAGTTTACTGTGATGTTTAATTTGTTGCAATCCATCACTGAGAGCAAATAAAATAACATCCAATACTTTAAAGTAGAAATCTATTTTGAACCGTGTTACTCGATCTTCTATTTTCTCATCTTTCCCCTCATACTGGAACTGTCTGTTTTTCCTTCTCTTTTGTATCTGTATTGTACCACCTATTGTCAGGTTTTCTATGTCTAGTTGGGTTGCCAGTTCCTTAGCAACCACCCGGTAACCTTGAAATTTAGAATAATCCCTGCAGTTTGTGAAATACTCTGTTGTCTTTTTGAGTAAGTAGATAGCTTTCAATACATCTGTGTTAATATTTTGTAGAGTTTCACTGACAACATTGATATGGAGTAATATATCATACCATATCACCATTGAACTAAAGAATGTAAAGTCACGAATAAGGTTTGCCAAACTGCCTGCCTCATGCACAACCACTCTGTCTGTATTTTCATCTTCTTTTATTTCAACCAGTGTATCATAGACCTCACCTATGTTATACTTAGAAGGGGGCAACAGTGTCAATCCTACTTTCTCTTCTTGATGTACTTAATGGTTTCAATGTTAGGGAAGTTATATGACTACAACATTTAGTAGATCCAGAAAAGGAATCCTAAATTTTTCTCATCAAACTAAAGAATGAAACTGCATATTCTGATGCCTTTGCAGCATCATTCACAACTAGGTTTAAGGAGTGACTACTGTAGGGAACATAAAATGACCTATGGTTTATATCTAAAATCCACTTTTGCATTCCTGCATTCTTGCATTTTGCCTTGGGCCCTCATGTCCTCCAAAGGTATTTTAATTTTCTCTAACTGTTTTAACACCTCTTCTGTAAGCTCTAAAACAGATGTATCTCTTACAGGAACAAAGCCAAGAAAATGTTCACCACTATATACTTCATGAGTATCAACATCAATAGAATACACATTAACAAAGCACGAAATGATTGCTATTTGTTCAATACCAGAAATATCTTGTGTACAGTTCAAAATTATAGTAGCTTTCAGAAAAGACAATATTTTGTTTTTAATTTGCTGATGGAAAATATGAATTATTTCAATGTTTTCCCCAGATAATGATGAGGCTTATTCTCAACACAAGCCGTTGTCCTTAAATGCTTGCCTAATATTGAATCAAATTTTCCTTATAATTTGACCAACTTTAAGAAATTCTCATTATTGTGGGTAAACAGTATGCCTGAAGCTCCTCTTAAAGGAAGACATTGGTGAGCCAGAAACTGAATAATTGTTGTAAGTTGTTCGATAACAACTTTCCAATGGTGGGTTTCCACACTTAATATCTTCAGGATTCCTGCATCAACAGTGCTGGTGAAGATCTGGTGGAGAACTCCACTCACTTTTGGTACAATTCTAAGTGCACTGGGGATCTACCATCCATGACTAATCAATGTCTCAGAAATGTGCCACCAGTTACTGCAATCCCCTGAAGTGAGCAATATTTTAGCATTTGAAAAAAGTTTGCAGCAGAAACAGAAAACAGCAACTGCACTTTTTGAATAAACTAACCATTTTCTGTAAACAATTTCACCACTGCACTAATTGTAATTACAATGGTTACAGGTAAATTGATGATTAGAATCATCCCCAAAGCAGCTGCCAAGCTCACTTATTTGTTCTGGAGGACCTCATCTGACTAAGGACCTCCTAACAAAATTGTCTATTTTGTCAGGCCATTTTGCAGGATTTTACTCAACTGTATTATTACTGGTAACATGAGTGTTAGATGAACAGTTGTCAGAATCAGCCGTAACAGTTAGGCACTCATCAGATGACTCGCATACAATGTTCAATGAGCCCTGTGATGTTGAAGGTACAGCATCACCTACCAAAGGTTTACCCTGATTTATGTTTAACTCTGAATTAGTGCACAGATTATTGAGCTTTTCTTGAGGTTGAAAAAATTTATCTAACGAAAATTTAAACTTTTTATCTGCATTTTCCTTTTCAGCTCATCCTGTCCTATACTGACAGCCTGAGAGGCACTTCTTACCACCAGATATTGCAAGAGTTTAAATTTACATTCGCAACACAGACTAATGAAAACACATGAAGCCACAATCAGAAAGTGTTTCCCAACAGTCAACCACTAATCACTGGATATTACTAGCTAAATGTACAAGCATTAATTTTAACACAATCTTTAGTGTCGTCTTACTGAACACCCTATAGGAGGGATGATATAACTGATGTTGCAACTTTCATTATCTATATTATGGCTCAACAACTTAAGCTTGATATCTCAGTTAATAGACAAAAATTAATTGCATATGGCAAATAAAGTATATTTGTATCAAGTATAGGATGTACAGACCTTACTTAGTAACACAGTGTCACCACTGCATCACACTTCACTCACACTCACTAATAAATAAATGCATAAAACAGATGAATACCAACACTGTTACTGTAGAACAAAAGACAATGACTTACTATTCCCCATGTGGAGAGCTGCAATGCTACCAAGAAGCAAGTATTATACATTCCTATCTCCCCCACTTATACATCTGAGTTCCCAGGATGTATAAACAAGTGTTCACTTTTATCTTGTATCAGCATAAACACTGCAAATATAACTGCATTAACCTACTTTGAGAACAAGAATAGGTTGTTTTTAGTGACAAATTAACTGTGCAATTTAATCTCTTTGCAGGGATGATTCTGAATATTAATTTTTAATCCAATAATGTATTAAACAGCTGGAATTAGAAACATCTATGCAAATGTAAGTGTTCTGCATAATTCACATTCCTATATTTTTAAAGTAAATATCTAATAATACCTACACATTGGAAACAGACAAACCTGCTTACATATTACTTAAGAGGGTATACTGCTTTCATATCAACCTCCTTGTCACTGTCATTGCTTCCTCCTTATTGGAATCACTGCTGGAACTGTTACCTCCCTATGCTGATATTCAGCTCATCCACACAATCATCAATGATGCCATCCATTGGCCTATCCTCCTCCAGTACTACTCCACTTTTCTGGTGTCACTTCAGTTACTGTTTCCCTTGGGAGATGTTGCACTTCTGCCAAAGTAAACGTTTTATTGCATCTTATAACATAGCCCTTTACTTCTGCCCAGATTAGTTCTATGGGGTTGAAGTGGCAATGATATTGGCGGGGGGATAATTTGATTGTTGGTTGACCATATTCTTTAACTAATTCATGCACTACATATTTGGGCCCGAGCTTATTTTCATTTATAAGTAACTCATTGTAATGTCACATGCCACATTATGGTGAGTGAGTCACTGTATCATTTGTACTTTAGTATTACTGTTAGTGTGCATTTATCTACTTGGACCCTGTGGTATGGGACGTTGTCCATAACATTAACATTTTATAAACTACCAGTAGAAATGGTCATGGTTTATGTCTTCTTGGTAATCCCCAGATCTTCTTGAATTGAAGAGCAGTAGGATTCCATCAAAAAAAAACATGAGATGTACTAGCATGAGCAATATTAAGTAACCAGCTTTTCTTGTGGGGACTTCATGGAGCTTTCAATTCTATCATTTGTCCAGTCTTTTGATACAGTATGGTTGGCATTTACTCATGTTTCATCCAAACATACTATTACCCTCAAGTTCTCATTTTGCATTTATCTTATAAATAATGCTTTTAAGGCTACAATATTGGGTCTCTTGAGTATTATTTTTCTCTTACTTATTATCATGAACTCAAATCCAAGATCATGGAGGACCTTGTTCAAAGAGCTAAGGCTTACCTGAAATAGATCTGCTTCTTTAAGCGAAGAAATATGTTTCTGTTTGATAGGATGCTCATTTCGGGTGTAGTAGCCATATACAGTGCTTTTTTCACACTGTGGCTCATGCACCAGCCGCTACAGCTCAGAGTTCTGCCAAAACAGTTGTAATATCCATGCAATTGCCGCATGCTCTCATATTTACAGTTACAATTACAATGATAAAAGCATGATCTTACCATAAGAGATATTGAAAATGCTGTCCTCCTCTATCCACATATTTCTGGCATCATCTCTGGAAATTTTCATTTCCACTTGTGAGTTCAAAATTCAAAATTGAGTGAATTTCTTGCCTGATGTTTTCTTTAAATTCTTCCAATGTATGGGGTTTGTTGCATACATTCCATCTTTCACTTGATCATCAGAGTCGGGTAAATTTCTGTAATCTGATTTTGCAAAATGTCAATGATAAGAGTAATTGACCCATTCTTAAAATTCTTCTCTGACAAAATATGGTTCTATTTACATGGTTATGTTCCATCATAAAATAACAGATACTGAAGCACATAGAGACCTGATTTTGCACATGATACTCCCTTGCCCGATGTGAAAATTGGTGTGTGCTTTGCAGTAAATGTATACAGAATAATAGGACCTATATTTTCTGAACGAATAATAAATGCAGAGAGATACAGGAATGACTTACACCATTGTTTGAACAGCTGAGTGATGTTGAATGTCAGTTTGGGTATTTCCAACAAGACTTCTGCTATCATGCATACAGCTGATGAGTCATTAAGTTTAATTCAGGACTTTTTGAAGATAGGGTAATTAGTAAGAGATTATGGCCCTCAAAATTCCCTGATCTAACTGTATGCAATTTTCATCTATGAGGGAACTTTAAAAATAAAGTGTATGCAACAAACCCCCATACATTGGAAGAATTAAAAGAAAACATCAGGCAAGAAATCCACTCAGTTTTAGATATTGAACTTTTGAGTGTAAATGAACATTTCCTAAGATGATGCCAGAAATCAGTTATCATTGTAACTGTAACTGTAAATATGAGAATGTGAGGCGGTTGCATGGATATTATAACTGTTTCAGTGGGAGTCTGAGCTGAGGCAGCTGGCATGCAAGCCAGCATGCGGTGGCTGCAGTGTGGAAGAAAATCACTATATATGTAGCATCTAAGTGCATTTAATTCAAAGCTGCCCAATTGCATTCTCTAGAGTTAAAAACAGTAGTTACTAGCAAAGTAGGCTCTCAACAAAATAAATAACTGAATGCACAAACTGGACATCCAGGGTACACTAAGGCAATAATGTGCCCTGAGATGTTCATGAGTCATCAATGCAAGCAAATAAGCTATAGCTAGTAACTTGAAACACTCCTGTTTACAAGTGCAATATTATTGATGAATACCTGCTGCACATGGGATGTTTTGGCCATAATCATCAAGGACAGTCACATCCACAGATTAAGATACCACATCTAAGACGGCCATCTCTGGTGCTTCACTTATCACCAGTTTCATAACAAACAAATTTCCAGAAGGTCGCTAGATTTTGAGCATGATTTGTAGTTCCATCATATTTTCACATATCTCACTAAGGCTTTACGATTTTGCTGCCCCTAAAACTTGCCACCCTCGGTGGTGGTACAGCTCAACACCTCATTGAGCTAGCCTTGCCGTAAGAGTGGCAGGGGAGACATATAAGTAGGGGAGCACTAAACACTTGGGGACCCAAAAGAGCATTGGCAATAAAACATAACAGTGGATTACCATGATATAGCATTTCATCCCCTTCTTCCCTTCATGTTAGTTATTTACCATTATTGTAAGCATTATGTAGGATTTTGCAATGAATGGAGACCCCAGCCAGGACTTCATAATGAAGTTATGACTTAGCATTAGAAGTCATGTCTTATCATTAGGGCCCAGAATTTATGTCGGCAGCCCACAATAGTTTCCAGAAAACTACTGCAGCCATTTTGAAAGCAATGTATTTACTCATATCACGTTAGTAGATGTGAGGATTACTTACCTTCACTGTCTACATATTTTTGGCATTTGATCACAAAATCACTCCTTACCTCATATATCCTTTGAGAAATGTATTCAGAAGCATTAGTTTTCAATGTATATTAATTTTTCTTTCACACTCCATCTTTTATTGAACCCCTTAGGTAATAATCACATGGATTTAATAGAAGAATTAATGGCATTAATGGATTATGTTACCAATGATTCAGGGCTCTATTCATCCTTGGTAAATACTGTGTTATCAGTGGTTTCTAACAATGGACAAAACCATTATCTCAAACAATATTCATTTCCATATTCACCACTGTTTTTATTAAACCAGATTTCAAAACATAGGTTTCATTACAAATGCAGTTGATTCTTGAATTTTTTATACTGAAGCACTGAAAACAACTGACAAAATGACAATAAATTATAAAGAGCAAACACATACATGATCATGCCAGAATAAGTTAGGGAGATTAGTGCATACTCTTCTACAGTTTTCTGCTGCAAAAGTTCATTTGGCATTGATTATGGTAACTATTCACTAGAAAGAAAGGAACAGGCCCAATATACAAGTAACACCTCAACAAAAGGAACTGGTTTTGTATTCATGATAGATGTGTTACAGAAAACAAGAGACTTATATTAACTTTTACAGTTAATATGATATCCAGTATTTCCTCTTCAGTATAAGCTAATGAAAAACCTAAGTGTACATCAAGTGAGTTCTGCTTAGCTGCTTTCAGATCTCACTACACCAGTCCTCTCCACATTCTGGGAGAAATATAAAAGAACTGCATTGACAAAGGGGATAATGGCTATCATAGTGATATAAACATGTTTCTATTTTATGCAAGTAATGAGCATAAGTGGCTTAAAAGGCTTTACTCTGCCTTGGTTGAATCACAATGGATTTATGGAAGGGAAATTGGAGGATTAATGAGGGACGACATAATATGGATTTAATTTTAAGAATTTTCTGTAAGCTAATCTTGGGAGTTCCCAATAATACTGCAAATGCAGGAGCTTTGATATAGTTGGGAAGGGTAAGCATGAGGGGGTTAATTATGGAGAGGATATTGAGATACATAATTTGGGTTCAAGAGCTACCTGATAAAAATTAGAGAACAGTTATTTAAAAATGGGTTAGGAGATTTTTGGGTTAAAATTGGCTATTTTAGAAGAGCGATTTGGAGGGAAATGAGATCAGGATGGAAGATATGAATACATAAATTTTATTTGCTCAGATTAGGGAGAAAAGTTCATTGACATTTTACAAGGAATTAAAGAATGGCCCAGACAAGGATAAGTAGATCTTAACTTGTAAGAAAAATGAAAGAGAGGGAATACCTGGTTTCCATTAGGTGATTGGAAATTAAGAGAAATGAGGGGGATATTGTCCCAGGGATGTGTCATATCTGTCAAGAGAAGGAAGATAAAATGCATAATTTTTTTCCAGTGATAAGCAACAAATGATTGGAGGGGAAGCTTAATAAGCAAGAAATGGTTATTGAGGAATAAAGAAGTTGAGTAAGAAAGTTTTTGAAGATAATAAACAGATATTTAAATTAGGGGAGCTTTTATGGAATGTAAGGGGAAATGGAAATGGCAGTTGAAAGAAATATGAAATAAATTTGAATTTAGTGTAATGTAATTTAGATGAAACTTTAGATGGTAAGAGGTTGAGGAAAAACTGATATCTCCTAAACTTACCAGCTCTTTTTAAAGTTCTTCATACTTAACTGTAATGCAAATGCCACTTTCCTAAATGCTGTTATCACCAAAATCATTTTTTGTTTAATACCACATTTATAACGAAAAATGCTTTGCACTTTGTGCATTTTGAGCCAATTATACTGAAAATACTATTATGGACATTAAAAAAATGGCAAAAAAATATATTTATTGATAGTTTAATAAACAACATCAATTTCACTTAAAAAGCAATTTTATACTTTGCTTTGTGCTTTGTAAATATTCAAATTTCATTAGTCGCTTTTTCTGTTAACACTTTTATGTTAATATTTCTTTTAACAAATACAGCTATATTTCTGTATTTAAATAATATCAATTTCTTCCTTCAAACAAGTCATATTCTTCTTCATTCTGGTTTTCAGACTCTCCATCCACAACCTTCATATAAAACTGCAGCTCAGTCTCACATATCTCCATTCACTCCCAAACTTCTTCTGTACAAGCATGTCAACATCCTTCATTTTTGCTACATTGACTCTGCTTTGAAGTGTTAAACCCTGGACCTGTGGTATACACACAAACATAACTCACCATTTCAGTGGAGATATAAATGGTTTAGAGGGATGACAAAAAGTTCATTAGCTTCGGACCTTATTGCTGTAGCTGAAGGATAATGCAAGAGATAAAGAACTTAATACTTCTCGCTATTTTTTTAAAACTAGCATGAAAGACAAATTAATACAGAAAGCCATCTTTGCAGGCATTCACTGCATTTATTTGCAGGATAGTAATATGAGAGTCATTTTTTAAGTAAGAGGCATTTTGTTACAGCACATGAAATATTTTATTTATGAACATAACTTTTATTGGAAATGAAAATATGAACATTGTTTTATTTTTCTATATAGTCACCATTAATGTCTAAACACATGTTCAATCATGGAACCAGCTTTTGGATACTGTCATCATAGAACTCTGCCGCCAGTCCATCTTGCACATTTTTTTGTATTGAAGTTTGTCAGTAACAACTGCATAAATTACTGACCTTGAAGCTTGAGGGAAATGTTGAAGCTTGTCAATAGTGAAGCACCTGTTTTTTACAAATCTTCTCTTCAACTTTTTGTGTCAACTCTTCACTGATGACAGTAGGCCATCCAGTTCGATTCTTATCATGAACATGTAGTACTACTTACACACATTTCCATCATTCATGACACCTTCCTCACACACTGCAATTGTTACTGACAAACTTCAATACAAAAAAATGTGTGTAAGATGGACTACCCACAGAGTTTTGTGATGAAGGTATCCAAAAGCTGGTGCCACAACTGAACAAGTGTTTAGACACTAATAGCAACTATGTAGAAAAAATAAAATAATGTTCATATTTTCATTTCTTATAAAAGTTATGTTCATAAATAAAATATCTCATGTGCTGCAATAAAATGGTTCTCTCTTAAAAAATTACCCTCATACAACAAATACATCTTGACGACATGGCACAAGCAATTTACATCATTTTTACTTCTTTGCTTTTCTTTGTTTGCTGCATATTCATTCTCTTTCTGGCACTACTACCATTGCCTGCAACAGTTATTTCCTTTCCCATAGTATTACTTTAGCAAATCTATTATTAATGATTCTTTGACACAGGCCCCTATCTCAGACCTTCAAGTAAGCAGGTTCATTTTTATTCACTCATTCATTTAGCATGATGTAATATTGTTAAGAGGATCCAAGGAAGTGATATCTGATATCATTTGGCAGCATAACATGTATTTCTAGTTCCACAGAACACAAATATAGTAGTCAAAGGCATGTATGTACACAGTGTCATGTGAGTAATTCTTTGCTTCTGTAAAATGGTGCATTTTGTTCCATTTGCCTCAATGAACTAAGAGTTTTCTGCACCAAATGCTGTATTTCAAAGCCATTTTATGATAAGATGGAGTACTATTTGAAAGACATGGACTGCACAGATTGATTCAGTGCTACTGAAATAGGGGGAATCTGTATGAAAAAGTATTTCGTCTGCAGGTGGAGTTAGTGCATTTTGTTCCAATGCTCCTCATATATGTATTCTGTTTACCTTTTGTATATTGAGTTACTTATGGCTCTGGTCAAATAACTAAGATTAAGGCCAGACCATAACTATGTATGTAATTTAATAATAACTAAATAAAAAATTAAAAATTTGTCAGGTAGAACTGTTGAACCACAGAACACCAGACAATGTTTCAATGTTTACATGCAAAACTTCTCTTCACAGGCTAAAAGTATTATGATAGTTTCATACATTTGTACTTTCTGGATATTCAGACTACAGTCACTCTGAAACAAAACTATCTAGAGAGATATAAGGGTCACTAGTAAAGCTATAAGACAGCAATTAATGAATACTCACAGACATGTTTTGTTTATCCCAGTTCCTCAAAGTATTCCCACAGGCACTGTATACAGTATTCCATTCTTTGGAACCACTTCTGGAAGCAGTCATACCACTCAGTTTCTATTACTGCAGATAACTCCTCATATGCTACAACTGCTTCTTTGGGGCTTGAAAATCGGTGACACATTACCGAAGAGGAAGAAATTGTCTGATGCGAAGTCAGAATATAGGGTGGATGAGTTAATAGTTTTGCCTCAGTTCCTTGCAGAGACTCCATCATTACATTAGTGGTGTGAGCAGATACATTGTCATGGTGCAACAAAATGCCCCTTAGTCCTATCTTTGGCTGCTGTTCCTGGATTTTTTTAGAAATTTTCAGAGGGAAAACTTCTATGTACCATTTTGCAGTAACAATTCTCTGGTTTTCAAGCACAAAGGTTGCCATGTGACTACTTTGGAGAAGAATTTTCTTTCCTGAACTCTGACAGGTGGTTATCAGGGAAAACCCAAATGGAGGAATGGAGTTTTGTTTCTGGACCAAATTAACACTAAGACACTTAACTGTTTTTATACACTAGAACATCTGAAAGGGGCCACTTTGACCCCTAGAAATAAAATAAAATACAGTATTTGAATGTTATAATCACTTTATTCTAAGCAATTATCATTACAACATTATTCTTAGCAGTTCCTGAACAAACACTGAAATTGGCAATACAAAACCAACTAGTTCTGGAAAAAGATACAAGTGCATACCGAGCACAAAAATATTTCTATGTATTTATATTATATATGGATGTATTTCCGTTAACATGGATTTTCACAAAGCTTTTTTCTGAATTGTCCAGTTAGAAACTGCTAAACTTATGACATGCATTTTAAATTTTATTCATTACAATGAACAATACTGACAACTTACTATGTCTGAAGAACTTAATTTATTTCTTGCAAATGACACATGTTACTGCACATTTACTGTTGACTTTCCACAAACAATTTTCTCGCTTCTATAGCATTTATTTGTATTTTGTTTCCTTAGCACAGTTCTTTTATCTGGCATTTTTCAAACTTAGAAGGAAGTTCATATTCATTATCAAGCTCATCATGCAGGTTTCTCTTTCATGTGCTTGGTTCTAAGCTCCTCTGCTAAATCTTGCAGGAACTGTTTCTGTGAAATTTTGCTGCCTGAGACAACCCTGTATAACATACAGCATTTATTCATACCAAATCAAGAACACTGTAAAATGTATGTATGGGCTATCTTTTAGATGAGGCCTTGGCTGAATACTGTTTGGCCATTTGATCAATTGTATCAACACCATACTTTGTAACATTGTAGTATGCAAATATTACTGGATTTTTCTTTTCATTGGCAGCAATACTATTGCTGGGATGAAGCAAACTTATTACAAGCACCTTTTTAGCCCTTTTGCCTTGATAAACAGCCAGTGTAATGTTCTCATGTTTTAGGACTTAATTGAGTGAAATGGGGTTTGCAAGTTTTTGGTAGAGGCAGGCATCTCAATTCCTCTTCTATTCACTGTGCCTATAGTGCTAGTTGATTCTGTTCTCGGAGTTTTAGCCAGCTCAAGAGATGTAAAGTAATTCAGAAACTCATTAGTCTTCAGCGCTAATTGTCTTTGCTAAGATACAAAAACGTATTTAGTAGATATTTTGAATTCACATCTACAGTTAGAACAGAATATTTAGCCAAACTTATCAGGCTTTGAGGTCATGAATTGAGCAAAAGGGAGTCTAATCTTACTGTAGAAGAGTTGCTCAATTGTAATTTTTGGTCCAGTTTTGTAGCAGCTGACAAAATTTGCTATAAATATTTACAAAAAATCAAACGCCATAGCAAACCTGTCCATTTTCAAATATAAAGATCATGTAGAATCAAACCTAAAAAATGTCAACAGTTTTAAAAAATCTGTATCTACTCATAATCCGCTTAAAAAATCGTAGTCCGCATGACCCTGACATAAACAGTGGAGTTCAGCATTTCTGCAACCACTAACACACTCAAATAAATTATTGCTATAAATGCTTCTAGTTCTGCAGTGATCATATTTCAGAGTTCATTACCAAGCACATGAAGCATTTCTGTTATTGTGCATTTCTGAATGTGGACCAGTATGCTGACATTTGGTTCTACTTTCACAAAACCCCTTCAGCAATGAAGTTATTTCTTGTCTTTCTGCATCTTGTTGGACTGAACCACCTTCATCAGCACTAGAGATTAAAGTATTCAGGACATTGAATACTTGAGCCTTTGAGCCTTTGTATGGTCTGGAATATTGAAATGAAATTTTCAATAAATTAAAAAATGTAATATTATGATGATGAGGATGAGGATGATGATGATGATGATGATGATGATGATGATAAGAAACTTACCAATCTTCCCTGACTTATTTATATTCACATCTGCAGCTACATCTTCTTCACTTGAAGATTCTACAGAACATCTAATATACTCTGTTATTTCATCATCTGAGAAATCCAAAAATAGCTCTCTGTTGTCTGAGTTATCATCAAGAACATTCATGAGTTCTGCAGGTATACTATTTTCTTGTAAGGGACACCTATTATCAAAATTTTTCTTTATCCGTAAAGCTTTTACTTCCTTCCAATACAACTTCTATTTACAACTAAGTTGAATGAGGAATGGAATATCTGATGAAAAGGCATCATTGTGATAATTTCAAAACACATGCATTTTATTCAAGCATTGTTACAATTTTATTTGTAATTGATATCAAATAAAACACAATTAGTTTTTTAAGTATGAAACAAGCATAGTATTGTATAAATGAGTCAATATGACACATCCAGTCATTTAAGGTAAATGGCATCAGGAAACAATAATTCATTTTTGGTAAGGTAATGAGCACATAAAATGAATAAAGGTCACAATAGGAAACTGTTGAATTAATTTTTTTCTACCAAAAGTAGAGAACAGTTTCTACTTAGGGATCAAATTGACCTCTCCCTGCATTCTACTGTTAAATGATTCATGTTTTTGTCACCTGCAACATCATCTGAAACATGCTGACTTCCCACAATTGAATTTTTGCAGCATTTCTTGGCATCATTTCACCCCAGAGTTTCTATACTTTAGACCAATTATGGTCTGAAGCATATTTTGAAGAATATTTTTTACATAAAGATGTTCATGAAGGATGGTTGAAACAACTCAACAAACTAATCCCTAGTGCCAGCTGATGTCCTTGTAGATAGTTTTGGATGAGTGGCAGTTTCCTCAGTCACTACTGTTGTATGCATGTCACTCTTCTCTTTATCTTTAAGAGATTTGCCATCCCCTCTTAAATTCTCTAAACCAAAGGAATACATTGGCATGGAAGGAGAAAGGTACCCTCAAGCGCTCATTTAAGCCATATCTGAAGTCATATAACATCATCAAATGAAAAATATCTCTCTCTCTCTCTCTCTCTCTCTCTCTCTCTCTCTCTCTCTCTGAATGTTCATTGCATTGCCAAGGACTTTTACACTTTTTAAACTTTAAACATAACTATGGGAACACGAATTATGTAACAGGATTCTGCTTGCTACCATTGCAATGCGAACAAATCAGCAAATTTAATCCAAAAAAAATTCTTCCTAGGGATGGCCAAAGCTCCATGCCTAAATACTTTTCTAATGAGGGTTGTAACATTTATTTTAAAATAAGTAAGTGAAAATTGTTTAGGCTTAAACAGGCAAGGATGACTCACATAGTTACTTGGAGAGAAAAATATTTGTGAATAACAGGTAGTGCACACCTTAACTAGCGGAAAAATCTAATAACTGAACAGATTCAGAGTAGTTTTTTTTTTTACCATAATACATACAGCATATCCTAACTGTACATTTTCAAAGGGAGATGACTAAAATGAGAAACTGTTTTACTAGATTATTACTGAAAGTAGTTATATATTATTTAAAATATGTAAGCAATAAATTAAATAAAATAAATAATAAACATAATATGCTATTTAGAGTACTTACATGCATACCAGTACTATTATTCATAATTAAAACACAAAAAAAAAAAAAAAAATTAGAATACTGGTGCTTTCCACTGGTTTAAAAAACATCAGCAGTTTTTCTTTCCTTCTTTGAATTTTCTACATAGTCATACACTACTCAATTATATACCCTTATCACAAATATGCTGTCATCATTTAGGATTTGCAATGATAGAAATCACTGTGTAATTTCTAGAGCTTGAATTGGCTCATGCGCACTGGGAATACTTTCATTATTTAGGCATACTTCTTCATCACCATCATCATCAATATCATCAGGTATAACCTCAGGAAGAACGACTTTGCCTGACCATACTGTTAGCACGTGAACAGCAATACTTCATTCCAAAAATACTGGGGTCTTGCCCAACATGCTTACTGTTTTGTGCTGAGACAGCAAGGATACAGTATACAGAAACCATGCATAAAATATCTTAACATAGCATAAACATAGCATATAAATGTGTAAGTAAATTATATTTCATACATGAAGGCCAGAAAAATATGACGTATTAACAAAAAAACATATAACAAAAAATGTATAACTGTTTTAAATATTAATAGACAAAGTTTGGTGCCTAAATAAATCAGCATGTATCTGTGAAAAATGTAGAAGTGAATAATGTATAAGTGAAGTTCAACTGTATTTTACATCTAGTTTAATATTTTTACAATAAAATTATTGCTCTTGAAGGTTTGAATATTGCTTTTGTACTATAACTGTTTCAAAATAGAAAAAGAAAATTTTATTAAAATCTTCTGAAGTACTATCAAATATGATATTGCAGTAATATTACATTTCACCAGTTTCTCCATTTTTCCTCACTGCTATCAGGATTCCTGGGTTCTTCCGTGTTTAGAGCTAACTCAGGCTAATTCTAGGTTTTAGCAAGGGGGAGAGAGGGGGAGGAGAAGAGGGAAGGAGGGAGAGGAAGAGAGAAACAGAGAGAGAGAGGGAGAGAGAGGCAAACTTCTTCTCATGCATGGTAAGTTTAGAATAAGTTTTGAGGTGTTCAAACCAAAGCTTTGTCAGACGGTGAACATCAATAATTAGTCAAATATTAGAAGGCAACAAATGGTACTTATAAATGAAGTAATAAACAAAGAAAATAAAAGCCATCCCAGGAGGAATTTGAACTCCAGCCCACTGGTGGGCAGATGCATGTTTCCAAGGAGCTACTCTGACATCTTCATGTTAGTGTACATTTTAAGACAATCTAAAAAGTATGTGAGAAAATCAATACAGTATTTCTCAAAATATGTAATGTACCCTTTTGACTTTTGGTGCTACTCTTCATTATTATGACATTTTCTTTCATTACTTATGTATTTCATTCACCGAAGTGTCAAGTTTTATGCCAATTACCAAGGTTTACCTGCTTTACTGGACAATAGTTCTGCAGTAAAACTTTAATCTGCATAGCTTAAAAAATCTGAGTTACCGTTATCTGAGATTTTACCACTAAAATCCAGCATAATTGGATTACCAACATTGGTGAATATGATCCTCATTCATGAGCCCTTTATGAATTGCTTCTATGCAGTGTCACCTCCAAATGTGGGTGAGTAAATAATTATATTACTGCTATAAACAGATGACTATGAATTAATTTGAAGATTGTGATATGATACTTCAGAAACCTTTTAGTTTTTTGCAGTTTGTATATAACAAGAATGCTAGCAAGAGGAATGTGCTATGTAAACATTTCCCAGTCTGTGCATGCAAGCAGATACATACACATTGAGGATTACCAATCAAATAAATGAAAACCGCATGAGGGGACTTCTTATACAGAGTAGTAGACAGACTGTGAATGCAAGCAGATAAACTCCTCTCATTCCTGCCTCCCACTGCAGTTGCATTCATCTCTCAGTTCACTATGATTACGACGACAATGATGATGGTAGTAATGGTAATAGCAATAACTCTATTGTGATTCTATACACATTTACTCTAATTTATATTCTGTAATAATCCAGATGAGAGACAATATTGAAATCAGTGGCAGTATGACTAAAATTTAAGGGTGAAGATAGTATGTGTCCACCTAAAGCACATGATTATGTTAATCGGCAATTGAATGCAGTAAATATGCACATGCAAAATATATCTTCAACAGATTATCCCATTTCTCTCTCTCTCTCTCTCTCTCTCTCTCTCTCTCTCTCTCTCTCTCTCTCTCTCTCTCTCTCTCTTCCTAATCTTGATTACAACAAAGGGTCAAAGTCAGAAGCACTATTTATATAGAGCACTAGTATGAATGAATGGTTTTTCACTCATTTGGAGGCTTACTCCTTTTGCAGTTCAAATGAACTATTCAGCAATAATGTGAAACAACTCATATGCTTATATTGATAATTTAAATGCTGCAAGCCTAACAATGCCAAACAATGGCAACAATGCCTATTCTGCTTTTGTGTGCAAAAATACTCACCTAACCATAAAATGTCGTTCAAGTAATGCAGAGGTTATCATAAGAGATGAAAACGACCATTTCTGCTCCCACAAGAAAAAACAGGTGGAAGTTCAAAATTCTTAATTTGCATGAAACTGTGTAATTTGATTGCCAAGACCATTCAGAGGGACAAATGTAGTCTTTCTATACCTAGTTACCAATCTAGCTGCAGATTACTATTTTTCTTAATTATGATCAGTATTATGTTCCTTCTACATCAAAACACTTGGATGGAAATGTTCTAGGTGAAAATAATTGGGTACATGAATCCTATACTTCTGCAATTGCTCAAATCTACTAGGTACATTTCTTAAGTGTTTGGAATTTTGCCATTTTGCCTCTAAGATCATCAGATTTTGTTACATGCAGCAGAATTCTGCTATGGTTGGCAATATGACACACAGCAAAAACAAATAGTCAATGTGAGCAGATAAACTCCTCTTCTCTCTCACCCTGGAGTGTCATTCTTCTTACCTGTGAACTGTATTGTGTCACAACCATAGGCTCAACACTTTATTTAATACTCTTTAAATGTTTTGATGGTAAAAATGTACGAGATAAAATTTCTAGTGTTTCACTTATACTATACAATACTGTGGAATTTCCAGCACCCATTTGTTAGCACTATTAACTTTCCCACAATTTGCCCTGCAGAAAAATGTATGAAAAGAATTGCTCACTTAACCTACTGATTTTCACAACACATTGCAGAAATCAGTCAAATAGGTAGGTTACAATTCATATATTTTCATGGTATTACAAACAATATGTGACAGCACAAATGATGCAATTCCTATTATCATGGAAAAACGTTTTTAATATGCTGAAAAAATCAGAAAATGTTTATTTCCAAGCCTAATCAAAGTTAGAGGTATGTAGCCATTATTTTTAACTCAAGGAGAGATTCCAACTTTTTCTTTTACTAACCTTGATTTGAATGTCCTTATATATGGCCTAATACATAACATACTTGCCTATTTTTAAATACAATGCACTGGGCTTCATCAATATGATTAATCTTATCTGCCTCAATTCCAAAACAACCGTCATCATTGGCAGTGGCGGTGGTGATGGAGGTGGCAGTAAAGTTTAAATAACCAGTGTTTTACTACTTTGAGACATTTTAAATCACACAGCAATGTTAAACCATAAATTTATTCTTTAATCACCATTGCAACTTAGATGTATTTATGCAACCAAATAAAGTATATTTGCATTACATGTATATGCTGAAGATACTATTTCTATCATTTTCTTAAATAGGTTTAATTTAATGCTTCATATCTATTAAAGCTAAATATTAAATATGACTGTATTAATTGATAGGCAACACATGATAATGAAACATATTTGAGCTGCAATGCAATTTGAGTTTCAACTCAAGCTCAGACCAAGCTCAATATTAAACCTAATTTTCCAAGTGTTGGGCCATCCAGACATATTCCAACACTGTTTTGCTAGAATAAAGCTCTTGTTTGAGATGCTTGATTAATTACTTTATAGTTTCAAATCTCTGACAAGCATGCTATGGTGCCCAAATATTTAATTTTTATTTATTTTATACAATGTTACATTTGTAAATAAGATGCAATCCAACAATGGGGAATTACCATTCTAAGTGTAGAGTTGAGAGAAACTATGAAACATGGTACATTTGAAGTTAAAATACTCAAAACAGAAAATATCTAAGATCATGCAGTGCAAATCTGTTAAGAAATTTGTCCATTAAACTATACACAACCTTTTGAAAATTATCCCTAGGTACCTGATTTCTCATGCACTAAATGAACTAATGAACATAAATATAGGGTAAACTATTTAATGGCAGTTCCCAAGAATTCAAAGTGGCCGACTTTATACTAAACTAAAGTACTACCAACATTGCAATTGTTGGTTTCAAGTCAGTAAATCAAATCTTGCTTTGAAACAATACAAGTTGATTAAATCACTTCCCAGCACTAAATATTGCATTGCATTATATTTAAAGGGAAATTGTGTTGTAAAAACAACAATTAAAAAGTGGAACACTTATGTAAGCACTAAAACCATTCCAAATAAATGCAAATGTGGAACACTGAAACAAAATGGCCTCTACCCAACCAGGGATTATTTGTTTTAAACTCAACAGTTGACATCCTACAAGATAACGCCTGTACTGTCAAAATAACAGCTGCAAGTAACACCAACTACAGCTATATCTTTAGCACATGTATATTCTAGGAGCACTTGCTGGTATTGATGTCAACTGAACAAACAGAATGTCACAAAAAGTATCCAGAGAGCATTATAATGGGGGAAATATGTCACAGCCGGCTTTTGGTGAATTCCAATAGCTTGTGTTCCCTATAGGTATGATTTTTCCTAAAGCCTTCCTCTACAGAAAACGGGAAGCATTCTACCTTGATACGGTAATTTGTATCACAAATTACTTAAATGTAATTAATGATTGTAATATGAATATGTATTTTTATGTGACATTGATTTCAGAGGTTTATTAATTGTAATTATTATTGGTAAATAATAATATACGGCTTTACTGAAACTGTCAACAATAACGCAATAATGCAGCGAGGGGGTGAGTTGTTTATCATTACTGGGAACCAGGAAGTTACGTAATGTTTCGCGCGTTTTTTCCGTTTAGAAGCTTCTAGAACATTTCCTAAAGTAATATGTATTCGTGGTTTTCATTGGATATTAAAATAGACGCTAATGTTGGCGCGTTTTATTAGCCAATAGCAGTTCATTTATAATCTTTAGGCGTATCTTGATGCAGGCCTATAAATAGTGTGGGTTCGAGGTAGCTTGTTCCCCAGTTCAACAGAATTCTCAGTACTCTACACGTCGGTCTCTCAGTTCATTCATTTCGTCAAGTTACGCGCAGCAGAATTACGAGAATTATTATAAAGTATTATACATTTAAAAAATTACATAAAGTTGAAGTATGCGAGTTAAAAGTGATAAATAAGAAGTTATTACAAACAGTTTCAGTTTGGCGAGTATCCAGATCCATATGTAAAAGTGTTTGTGAACGTGTTTGGCAATAAAAATTATAAAACCAATTTCTTCGTCAGTATAATTTCTGGATAAAAGATTCCTTTCCGATTCACACCCTGCAAGAGTTAAATGTCTACCTAAATAGCTAGCCGGAGAACATTTAAAGTGAATTATTTCAAAACTGATGCAAATTGCCACGCCAGAGGGAGCTACGAACCAACCAACGAATGACGTCACAAGATGGCAACACATGAAGTCACACAACCTTAATACCGCATCAAATTGGCTTCCAAACGTGGTGCTATATTAATGTTAAACACATTTGTAACATTAATACCGTCCCATAATTGGCACCCATAACGTGGGGTGCGATAACCAGGAAAGGAAGGCGAAGTGACCAGGAAAGGAACACGACCAGGAATGAATCAACATAACCAGGAAGGAATGAATGGAGCAGTGAAATGAGCTACAAGACGCAGATTCCAGAAACAAAAGGAACGACAGACTACATGGATAATTGGACATCGTAATTCCGAGACTACAAAGGCAACAGGGTAATTCAACAACAAAAACATCGAGACGACGTAGATTCATCACAACACAACGCAGAAGCGACATACAAATCTAGGAGAATGGGGCAGAACGCTGGACATCAAAGTAACAGCAACGGACAGCATCAGTAAGTTAGAGTATCTTAATTTTTTTTTAGAAAAAAAAAAAAAAAAGGTAAATAAATGTTAATGAGGAGTGGTAGGATTAAAAAAACAATGGCTACCAATAATACAGAAGAAATAATTATGGAGGGAGATAATGTAACAGTTAGTTGTAATTCAATACAGGTTACAGGAAATAGCCCAGACTTTTTAGGATTTGAAGATGAAAATGTTAGTGTAGAAAGTGAGAATAGAATAGCAGGAAATGTTAATCTTGATACTAGTATGATTATGGAAATGCTGAAAAATTTGAATGAGAATATGAAAGATATGCAAAAGAATAATGAGAAATTAAGGGAAGATATGCAAAAGAATAATGAGAAATTAAGGGAAGATATGCAAAAGAATAATAGGGAATTAAGGGAAGATCTTAGTAAGAAAATAGATCAAAACAGGGAAGATATTGATAGGAGTTTAGAACAAAAACTAACTCAGAATAATAAAAAATTAGAACAAAAACTAACTCAGAACATGGAAATGAATAATGAGAAATTAGAAAAGAAAATAGATCAAAACAGGGAAGATATGCAAAAGAGTCATAGGGAATTAAGGGAAGATATTGGTAAGAGCTTTGAACAAAACAGGAAATCAATTGAAAATATTGGTAGGAGTAATGATATATTAGAGCAAAAAGTAGATCAAAGCAGTGAAGAAAGTGAAAAGAAAGTTACGAAGCTAGATAGTTGTATGCCAAAAATGAGAGATGAAAATGAGGAAGTAATAGCAAGTGAGATAGGAGAAATTTCAAAGAAAATGCTAGACATGAGCATGGAAATAGGTAACAAAGAAAGTGAGGTTAATACTAAAAGTGAGGTTAATGTAGAATGTACAGAGTTAGGAAGTCAAATGAGTAGTATTTCAAGTGAGTTAAGAGAGATAAAAGAGGTTAGGAATGTAGATGTAAATCAGGCGCAAGTTAATTTCAGAGGGGAAATATCAGAAATACAGAATGAGACAGTAATGCAAAGAAATAAATTGTACCAAGATGTTCAAAATGAAAACTCCAGTCCAGTACAGTTTGGTACAGATTTGTCAGAGTACTCTCAAGTTAAAAAGATAGCAGATGAATTGAAAATGAAAGTTGTTAAAAGATGTGTAGTTCAAGAAACTGTATATTGTTTTCAAATATTATCAGGGAACGAAATTTCAAATGAATACAAGAGGTTATTCATGAACAAAAATTTGAAGGTTAGGATACGGCTACGAGTAATGTTTAGCCACACACAATTTGATCCAGGAGGGTAAATAGCAATGAGATGTAAAGTAAATGCTGGATAGTTAAAGATGACTTGCAGAGAAATGTATTGGAACGTAAGAGGGTTAATTATTTATATGTCATTTGAAAAGAGAAATAAATTAAAAAAAAAAAAAAAAAGAGAGAAATGTTTAAAAAAAAAAAATTAAATTTTTAGTAACTGTAACAACATTTTAAAATTAAGAATGTAAAGATTGAAACTTAATATGATATTAAAGTAAAGATACGTGAATGCAATTCCAAGAGTATGGTTAAAATAAAGTACAAAATAACAAAAATTGGTAAATATAATTAAAAACAAATATTTATGTAGTAAATAGAACATGTGAAACAGTGTCTAGATTTAAGAGATGAAAATATATTTATGTAAAAGGTGAATATTTTGGTAAATATGTGTATTAATTACAAAAATCTTAAATGTATAAATTTTTGTCAACAACTTAAAGTAAACAATTTGGTAGCAGTGATTAAATAATTTAGGGTAAAGTATTTGCTATAAAAAAATTGTGATGTCAGATGAATATCTAAATTAATTAAACCAGAGCCAGTAAGTAGTGGCGAGATAAAATATGTCGTGTGTTAAATGCGTGTGAAGTGTTTAGTGAAAGTGATAGCGTGTGTTCCAAGATTTAGGAGACTAAAAACACAATTATAAAATTTCCAAACAAGTTATAAATATTTATAATTATGTTTCTAGTGGGGCATATGATACGGTAATTTGTATCACAAATTACTTAAATGTAATTAATGATTGTAATATGAATATGTATTTTTATGTGACATTGATTTCAGAGGTTTATTAATTGTAATTATTATTGGTAAATAATAATATACGGCTTTACTGAAACTGTCAACAATAACGCAATAATGCAGTGAGGGGGTGAGTTGTTTATCATTACCGGGAACCAGGAAGTTACGTAATGTTTCGCGCGTTTTTTCCGTTTAGAAGCTTCTAGAACATTTCCTAAAGTAATATGTATTCGTGGTTTTCATTGGATATTAAAATAGACGCTAATGTTGGCGCGTTTTATTAGCCAATAGCAGTTCATTTATAATCTTTAGGCGTATCTTGATGCAGGCCTATAAATAGTGTGGGTTCGAGGTAGCTTGTTCCCCAGTTCAACAGAATTCTCAGTACTCTACACGTCGGTCTCTCAGTTCATTCATTTCGTCAAGTTACGCGCAGCAGAATTACGAGAATTATTATAAAGTATTATACATTTAAAAAATTACATAAAGTTGAAGTATGCGAGTTAAAAGTGATAAATAAGAAGTTATTACAAACAGTTTCAGTTTGGCGAGTATCCAGATCCATATGTAAAAGTGTTTGTGAACGTGTTTGGCAATAAAAATTATAAAACCAATTTCTTCGTCAGTATAATTTCTGGATAAAAGATTCCTTTCCGATTCACACCCTGCAAGAGTTAAATGTCTACCTAAATAGCTAGCCGGAGAACATTTAAAGTGAATTATTTCAAAACTGATGCAAATTGCCACGCCAGAGGGAGCTACGAACCAACCAACGAATGACGTCACAAGATGGCAACACATGAAGTCACACAACCTTAATACCGCATCAAATTGGCTTCCAAACGTGGTGCTATATTAATGTTAAACACATTTGTAACATTAATACCGTTACAACCTGGTGTTTAAAAGACCTAGGTTCTCTCCTTGATTATAATAAATTCCTGGATACTTAAGACTTTATACACTGAGGACCTTGCATCCATTTTTTGCCTTAATTTCATTAAGCTCTTTTGGAATATAAAGGACATTTACACATATGAAATGGGCCCAAGCAATAGGATGTTTCCAATCAAATACCTTTCAAACCTTCATTAATTCAACCTCTTTTTATAATTGAATTTAAGTAAACTCTTTAAAATAATTCAAGCTTACCTTTAAAAGTTGCATTCAGAATCATGTACTTTGAAGCATAGAAGGAACATCACAACCACCATTAATCATGTTGGTTTTCTTATGTATTCCCTTTTGCGCCACATCACATACTTCCAAATTGAATGAAACATTTTTCTGTGGATGCCATCCTATTGGGGAATCTTTTCCCATTCTACTGAAGGTGGCAAGTGCTTTAGATTTCCTATCCCTTATGTGTATAGACCTCTAAATATACTTGGAGTTATGCTACAAATTACTGATATGTTGGAAGTACAGGTATGTTTTATGTGGGTTTAGAGCTCTCCAGATTACCAAACAATTGTTTATGGCATGTCTAGTATGTGAAAAGTAATTATTGTGCTATTTTACATCTTTCCTTAAAGAGAGATTTGCCCTTAATACCTAATCCTTTAGATTCACACAACCCACATGCATATTACTGCCACCATTCTTGTAGCTGTTAACACACCTCCACCGCCGCCACCACCACCACCACCACCACCACCACCACCACCACCACCACCACCACCACCACCACCACCACCACCAACACCACCACCACCACCACCACCACCACCACCATCACTAATTAATATGTGTTTAGTTTCAATTTAAGTACACATATCTCTACTTTACTGTATCAGTCATTAGAATTTTATAACTGTAATTAGGTAAGACTGTAACTACCCTTCTATGTTGTTAAGCAATGAAGATTGAAGGTGAGAACTGATAAACATACATTATCCCTATATTTAGAGCATAGGCATCCTTTGGCAATGAAATATGATTTGAATATACTGTTCCAATGACATTCTCCTTCTTTCAAATAAAGTAATGAGTAACTTTGATAAGTTGTGTCTAATTATATGGTTCTATACTTATCAAGCACAGGCATTTAATGAGATGCATTGCTATAAATCAGAGAATTGCAGATCTTTTGTCTCCTGTAACAACAGTTCCTTTGCTAGTGTAAATGCAGCCATTGCAGAGATATTCCATTTCGCTCTCAGAAATACAAAAAATCTTGAGCCCTATTGGTTTTGTCATAATGCTTCCAATATAAATAACCTTTCTATAGCGTTGAGTTTTCATCAAATGACCTTTTCTCCAGGCTTATAATTTTCCTTGAATTTTCAAATGGGTACTTAATCAAAAATTGGCCTAACCTACCACTTAGACTTTTTATGCTGGTGAATTGAAGGAGCCATAAAACATACATACATACATACCTCCCCCCACCAAAAAAAACTTGTTTGATGTGCACTTTTTAAAAGAATGGAGCTACTAGCATGTCATATAATAGAAAGTATCTAATATGGGATTTTGATAACACCCAAGAGAGTAATTACACAAATAGCCTGTATATTTCATTAAGTGTTACATCTGTTAACTTCTAAATCATGCTTTTAGACCTTAGTTTATCCTTGAGGTCAGGTTCACCTGTGCCACCTGTGTCCACTTCATTTACATCTGTAGTATTAACTAAAAGAGCTACTAATTTAGTAACAAAACATTTATGAGAATGCCAATTGTTTGACCATCATTTATAAAGTTGAGAGGTGGTTGTATAACACAGGTTGTACTCTGAAAAATGTGTCACTTTTACTACAATGATTTCTAGTACTCCACAATCCTGATTCTTTATTTACACCTACAAGAACGAAGTAACTTTCACCTTCATTGCTGCCCATATCCTCAGCACCTGCTACAAGATTGGAATAACTTCCCATCAATATCCAAGTCACTATCATGCCCTAAAATGTCCTCAGCATTCTCCAAAGCAACATTCTCTTAATGCTTCTTGCATAAGTCAATGTAGTAGCTATACCAATGGTTGAAATCATGATTGCAGCTGAATTATAACAATTTTGTGTTTCCCTCTCTAGGTACCCCTGTCCTGTTAGTTTTTAGTTGAATCAAGATAGGTCAATAAACAAATACAAAAGCTTGTGTCGTTTTGAAGAAGTCAAAAAATTCAGTTGTACTTCTAGTTCTCATAGTAGATCAAAGTTTTATTGCTAGTCTGAATGTAACCAACTGGGTGAAGCAGCCTCTGTACTAGTTGTCATAAGTAAAGATGAGAGTTCCAAGCAAATGTATGTTTTTATAGGATCATTGGACATAGCTCAAACTTAGTACTTATCCATTTCATTACTTTCTGATTCCAAATATGTGCATTTTTCCATGCATATTTGCATATTTTGACCTTTTTGGGGATAAAAACATGCATAATGCACATATAAGGCATTTTTAGCTTAATTATGCATATAAGATACATTATTTTCAGTTTAAATGCATGCTTTAATGATTTTGAGTAGACACTTCAGTTTTTTGATTTTATAATCCTTATTTTTGCTTCAGGAATCAGGATTGAAGAAAGAAAAAAAAAGGGGGGATAACAGAAATAGCAAGTTAAGATTCTCACAATAGCATTACTTTCCCAGAATTTTACCAACAGGCCTCTGCAGAACGCCTGTCATAAACAGATTTATTTACCCACAACAATCACCAGCAAGCCTTTGATTTTGCGACAATAGAAATTTAGCCTTCAAAGTCAGGTACTGTGGCTGGTGCGACAAGACACAGATGCAGAGTGGTCTTGTGGAATTTGAACAAACCTTACTAGCAATTTTGATTCTTCTAAAACTGAAATCATTCGCTAAACTATCTTCACAGTATGTGTGTGAACCATGTAAGTGGTAAATGTCTGTGGTATTCTGTTTGCATCTGTTAATTGCTTCTAACATGCATCCAATTAAAAGTTCCAGAAAAGTACTCCTGCACAGTGGATAAAAGGAAAGGATTTTATTAGATCAGATTTGGATGTTGTATTCTGTGATTGTTGTAGTAAAGAGGTAAGCTATTCTTTTTCCGAAAATTTTCTATGGCTCTTGTTCTTTGTAAAACATTACAAAATATACTTCAAATAATTCATTAAATAAGAATTTTTTTAAACGTCATATTCATATAACCGGAAGATATTTTATAATTTCAGATAAAATTTACTAAAAACTTTCTAGTCAAACAGCATGTGGCATCTACATCACATATTGCAAGAATGCGAAAAACAAAAGAATCTGCAACACACAAAATCCAGTATTTGTTACTGCTCCCACACCTAATGCACCGCAAAATAATTTTTACATGGATTTGTGCGATGCTTTTGTAGGAGCAAATATACCATTTGAGAAACTCAGAAACCCAACTTTTAAAGGTTTTTTGGAGAAGTATACATCAAAAGATATCCCTGGTCCCTTGACATTGAGGAAAATTTATATTCCAAAATTTTATAATCAGGCAGGCCTATGTAATGTATTTGACAAAATAAATTTAATTTTGTGTAAAAATAAATGAAAATGATTCTCATCACGTAAAAATACTTGTTGTTTTGCTAACCAGGTATTGGATAAAATTTGCGAGGACTTGAGAACTTCAAGGATGTGGACATCTGTATATGAAACAATTGATCCTATGGGACACTATGTTGCAACCTAATTGTAGGAAAATTAATTGAGGATGGGCCTGGTCATCCCCATCTAGTGTGATGTAAAGTCCTGCAAAAAGCAAATAACTCCACAATTGCTACTGTCTTTGATGATGGATTGCATAAGTTTTAATCAGATATTGTAATTGAATAACATTTTAAATAATTATTTTATTCTCATTTAAGATCCTATTTTTATAAATCATTTTCTGAGAAAAGATTCTTATATTTTATGTACTCTGTGGCCAAATAATCTAAATAAAAGTAGAGTTCTTTTCCTGTTAAGTGTTGCTGATCCCTACATACTGAAGGCTGGGAAAGCAATTAAAATATTCTACCCAAATTTAAAACACATGTCTTGCTCATGGGCTCTATCATGTTGCAGAAGCAATATGCTTTAATTATGACTTCAATAATTTGATATCCTCAATTAAAAAGGTATGTGTAAAATTTAGGTTTTTATCCGTTTTAATGGTTCAAAAGCTGTAAAAATAAATTAGTCATTTTGATATTTTGTTTCATGCAGGAGTTTTCAAAAGCCCATGCATGTGTAGCTGCTTACAAAGAGAAACTACCTGAGTTACCATTATCCCCTCAGCATATCCTTACTAGGTGGCATACTTGGTTGGAAGCTGCAATGTTTTACTCTGACAATTTTGATGCCATTAAATCGGTATGAAATAAAATTGATACGTAGTTAATTGCAATAAAATACTTCAATATTTAATTCTAAAGTTAATACTTCTTTCATTTTAAGTAGTAAACAGTTTTTCGCCAGATGATATCGTATGTATCAGAGATGCACAAGCAGCATTTGAATGCGAAAATGCGCAGCAGGATTTAATTTACATTAAGACAAACTTCTCTAAATTGCCCTCTACAATAACAAAATTAGAAGCCATGAGTCTGCCACTGGTAGACTCAATGTAAATTGTTGAGGAATTCCATAGATTCCTCAGTCATGCCCAAGGGAAAGTGGGAGTAGATGCAAAGAACAAACTGGACAGTGTCGTAAACAGGAACCTAGACTACGGATTCTTTTTTTCAATGAAGAAGGTATTTTGTGTGAAAGCATGAATGAAGAACTTGACATGACAATGTCACAAATATGTTAGTTCAAATTTGCACATATAACTTCTTGTGATGTAGAGAGGTGATTTTCTGCCTACAAAAATATTTTGACTGATAAGCACAGGAACCTCACAGAAAAAAATTTAGAACTGTTGTTAGTTATTAACTGTGCAGAAATGGAAGTGAGTTAATAAATTGGGAACAAAAGTGATAGTGCATATTTTAATGTATTTTTCACTTGGCTGTGTATGTGTTGTAGTTTGATAGTGCATGAATGCATGCATATTTTGGGATTTTATACTGCATGGAATTCTCGTCTTTAGTCATAAGTAACTAGAATAGCTTTATTGGGCAGATGTAAAGCCAAAATGCTACATCATGAAAAGTCCCTTGAAGTAGCTCTAGAATAAAAAGTGGAAGAGTGCACATGCTCATGCATACATGTGCACAAATATGCATGCAGCATTACCCTTTTCCACTTCACGGCATCTATAGATTGTTAGGTAAGCCAATAATAAATTTTTTGAATAGGGATCTTCAAATAAGAAAAATTCTACTTGTTATTGGAGCTATTTTGTTTTTAACTACAAAATTACACTAGACATACCAATAAACCAATAAATCAGAGCATGTTCCAGAAGCATGTTGCCTCCATGATCAGCTAAGAGCAACCAACATGATTCCTAACTTCAATACAGGTGTCACTGTTGGCTGGATGTATTTAGAAATTAGATCATTGCCATAAAGCTAAAATTTAATGGGTGATACCTGTTCTTCTCCATCAAGGGTTTATCCCATATAGTCAACTTTATTGCCTTCTGGAATTGCCTTTATTAATCTTGCCTCTATTTGGATGTTGTGATTCTGATAATATATATGACAACATGCAACATAGTACCTCTGAAACATGTTTGAGGGAATTACTCAAAAACATAGTAGTTTTTGAGTGAGTGATCCACTTGGTTAATTATTGTAAAAAAGTTCTAGTTTAAAAGTATGTGACATTTTGTAAATAAATGCTGAACTTACTTGATACAATCACAGTATACTACATTAATTTTCATATTTCAGCATTTGTTTTATTAAAATATACAGAGTGAGCCAAAAGACTCCGAACTGCCTGCGCGGTGTTTTTCCTGTCTGCATCCTCAGCACTCATTGCTGTCTGCCGCTATCATAGAAAAGCACGGATGAAACCATACAACATTTTTAAAACTACTTTTAAAGGCTTTACTTACCAACTTTACGAAAGGAGATACTGAAACTGGCCACCGTCGTTGTCCATACATTTTTGGCACCTCTTTAGGAAACTATCCATCACCCGCCATAGTTCACGTTGAGAAATTTCCTGGCAGATATTTTGTTTTAATTCTTCCAGGGTGTGTGGGTTTGTCTTATACACTTTATGTTTTAAGTTACCCCGGAGGGGTATTTTATGAACAATATTATCAGCTGCGCGGTGTTTTTCCATTGGGCATGTGGAAATATGATAAAAACATGATGATACACTGCTGCTATAAACAAAGTTTATATTATACACACAGCGTGTATTTATTTATGATTCATATGTGTTAACTCTGTCAAATGTCAGCTCACAAAGTGAATGTACAATTTGCAGAAAGATTTTCAGGTGTAAAAGTTCCAGGCCATACAACAATCCATGAACTTTACAGTAAATTTCAGGCCACAGGAAGTGTTCAGGCTAAGAAATGCAAAAGACGGTGTTTGGTTCTTACCGAAGAAACATTAGACGACATCGGTCATTGTTTGGAAAATTTCTCCCAAAAATTCCATGATGGATAGTTTCCTAAAGAGGTGCCAAAAATGTATGGGCAACAATGGAGGCCAGTTTCAGCATTTCCTTTCATAAAGTTGGTAAGTAAAGTCTTTAAAAGTAGTTTTAAAAATGTTGTCTGCGGCTTTCTATGATAGCGGCAGACGGCAACAAGTGCCGAGAGCGCGGACAGGAAAAACACCTCACAGGCGGTTCAGAGTCTTTTGGCTCACCCTGTACTAAAAAACAAGGAAGATATAAATGCTATTTCTATAAACTAGAACATTGACTTACTGGCTGATTTAAATGCTTACTATGTTTACTGGGTATCCGAGTATCCAGTACAAGCTTTAAATGACCATTGGCAATGGATTAATTGCCCTCCATAATCTGATATGCATTGAAATACCACCAATAAAGAATACCACCAAGTAATTTTTAAATTAATTATTCCAAATGGAATTTTAATACAAAAAATCTGAAACTACAATAGAAGCGACTGAAGTATCCTTGTCCAGATTTGGCAAGTAATAAAATTGCCAAATTTTATGAGCAAAACAACATGCTGCCTCAAACCTCTTATACTTCATCATACTCTTATTTAAAATAAAGTGTCTACATTTATGGAAAATATGCAGTGTATTGGAAAATAAGAATAATTTGTCAGCCCTGGCTCATTCTGCTCACCTGTATGTGTTGCTCCATTTGATTCTGCAGAAAGATTGAGCTGTGGCTGGATAGATGCAATATTTTCTGGCCAAAATCTTTGTGCTGCCTGCTTACTGTTTCCATTACCAGAGTTTTTCACTTTCTTGCTAGTGGAATTTTTGGCACTGTGCAGAATGTTATTTGTGTTAGTTTGATCTGCTGAAGCTGGGTTTGATGCATCCAACATCGGCTGTAGTATGCGTCGCCGTGCATTGATAAACCAATTGTTTACCTGCAGCAGTGTGAGATTTGTCTGAGCAGCAATCTGACGCTTTTCATCCTCTGTTGGATAGGGATGCTGTTGATAATGGAAAAAAATATTAAATGCCATAAATCCACCTGTTTAAAAGTGGCTTTTGCTTCTGCAATTTATTATGAAATAAATCAGAATGTTTACTTCTCCATCTTAGCTTATCTAGGGGCATCTTTAGACAACTTATTTCACCAGGATCCAAATCAGCTTGAGTTGGAGCTTGTATTTTATGCTAGAATCACAATAGCTGCATGGGGAGCATTAATTTTAAATGCTACAGATTATAATGCTTTTTTTCTCTCAGATGTGCACCATTTGAACTCTGGAGACATTAAAACACTGTCAGAATCCAGACTAATAAGAGGAATTGCAAAATTACTATTTCACTCAATAATTAAAACATTAAAAGGACGTCCAGTTAAAAAATACCTATATAATTTATTTAAAGGTGAGTCGGAATTGTTACACTAACAGCACTTAAGTTTACTCTGGAACTCGAACCAGAAGACAGATTAGTTTCCTTTGATGTCACTGCACTATTTCCAAGTGTCCCTACAGATCAACTCCTGCGTCAATTAAAGAAATGGCTACAGCAGACTAACCTACTTGAAGAAGAAATAGAAGACCTCATACAACTTACCAATTTATGCATTGCACAAAATTGTTTTAGTTTCAATAAGAAGTTCTATCAACAACCAACTGGTCTAACCATGGGCAACCCACTTTCACCCTTCTTGGCAGATTTATTTATGAGCTACTTAGAAACACACATAACAACTTCCTTTCCATACATGTTTAAAGTTTGGCACAGATATGTTGACGACATCTTCGCTGTTGTCCCTAATAGGTTCATACAAGACTCCTTAGCCTTACTAAACCTACAGAACCAATCAATAAAATTCACCACAGAAATAGAAAAAGAAGGCATGCTACCATTTTTAGACCTAAAAATCATCAGAGAACAAAAGAACCTAACCTTTGGCATATACAGGAAGCCAACACACTCTACTAATTACATAAAAAATAAGAGTTTCAATCCAACCACACACAAACATGCAGTACTAAACAGCCTAACACATAGACTGGTATATACCCCCTTAAATAAAAAAGAATACCAGTTAGAATACCAGCATATAGTAGACACAGCAATACATAATGGGTACAACAAAGCAACTATTGGCAAAAAAATTGCAAAATTCAAACAACAGATGCACATCAGAAACACAACAAATCTCAGCCAGCAAAATAAAGAGCTAAAGTTCAAGAAATTCACATACCACCCAGGAACATTTCACAAATTTAAGAAGATTTTCATGAAACATAACATCAGCCTAGCTCCACAGAACAAATTTAACATAGAGAAATTACTTTGTAACAAGTTAAAAGACCCCATTCCACAAGACAAAAAAGCTGGAATCTATAAAATTAATTGTTCAGATTGCAATAAAGTATACATAGGTAAGACAAAAAGAAACCTAGAAACTAGGCTAAAGGAGCACATGAGATGTATTAAATACAAACAAATGGACAAATCTGCAGTTTCACACCATTTTTGGATCACTAATCACAACATCAAACCCAATATTACATTAGTCAAACCAGCCAAATTTGCAGCCGAATTAGATGCATGGGAGAAGATCACCATTCTAAAACACAACACACATCTAATGAATTTTGATTTGCCGCCACCAAATCCTCTCTGGAAGTACATTTCTCCACCACAAGATGCCACCACAGGATCCAGTCCAAAAAACGGAAACACCAACAACACGGGCCAGTCGAATTAACTTCTGAGGATGGGAACAACCGTTTCCCGAAACATGTTTTTTACTTATATTTTATAAATATAATGAAATCTTTTTTAGACAATTAGTGAGTAAACTTAAGTGATGTTAGTGTAACAATTCCGACTCACCTTTAAATAAATTCAATACACATCACTGTTTCTAGCTTCTTTTCATTACAATATCAACGTAATACCTATATATTTAATTAATTGTTAAGAAAGTTGATACAGAGAAAAAGACAAAGGACAAAATTGCAGTTTTCTATTACAACTACAACACTGTATATTTGAATACAAAATACTGCATGATAACTGTGATAATATCACAGAAGACACTTATTGTTTGCTGACCGATACATCTGTGTCAATACACTGTGAAATAATCATTGTGTCTCTACTGGGTTAATAATAACTATTATCAGTTGTTTACAAGATAATAGCTGGGATCACACCTTCGAGTAGGTATCTTAGCTTATCGCCAGTCATATTTTTTTTAATTTCACTGCAGTCTAAAATAGCCAGCATTGTGTGTAAAACCATTCCTTCATAACTGTAATCAATTCTTTTTGGCTTATATTTCAAAGTAATGTTATGACATAGCAAGCAGAAGGAGAAGTGAGATCACTTTACTTTCTTTTATAAAATTTGTACAAGAGCTATCAGGTACCTTCCCCAGATAGCAGCAAAACCATTAGTGTGGCTATTTGCAGCTCCGTATTAATGTGGGTATCTGTTTTTTGGGTGTTGCATTGGAGTATTGTTGTGTATGTGGTTGCTATGCTGGTTACATATGGCGAATTTTAGTTATTAATCTTGATGAACCTTTTAGTTTTTAGAAGCAAAGAATATGCCATGAGTTTCGTGCCTGGTTGTAGATCTGTATATGACAAATCTAAAGCTAAACATTTTTTTAGACCTCCAAAGTATAAACTATTGTTTTCTAAGTGGAAGAGGGCTGTATCAAGAAAGGATAAAATACTTTCTTATAATAGTTACATGTGTGATACACATTTTTTGGAAGAACTTTTGGTACAGGTGCACAAATTTGTGGTTAATGGAGAAAATGTAGAGATCTCAAGGCAAACATGGAAGTTAACACCTCATGCAGTTCAGCATCTCTTTCCTAATCTTCCTAAATACTTATCATGACCAATGCACTCCCATAAACCTCAATCAAAAAGGTCTAAAGAGAAACAAATTTAGAAATCAATGGGAATAATGCAGAATGCTCTCATAATACCATTGTTAATCTTTCCATCCCAGAGGATACCAAAAGAAACTTTAGTAATAAACGTTAAAGCAGCAACAGCGCAACATAATTAGACTAAAAAATAAATTGAAAGTAACCAATGCCAGGGTTCAAGTACTTGAAAGGAAAATAAATGGAAAGGAGAGCAACATAAATTAATCGGATGGAACAAGATACCTGAGTAAAAAACAAAACATTGTTGTTGATACAATTTTGAAGAAATTGCAGAAAATTATAAAGAAGGGCATGTGATATAATGAAGAATTTCTTTTAGATAGCCTGCTTTTAAGAATCAAGTCACCCAAAGGATACAGACATTGTTTAAATCCCGATCTTCTTCCCCTTCCATTAAATCACATTTAAGAAAGTTAATCAAAGGTCTTAAATGCCCTTATGGCATTAATATCCATGCTGCAAATGCAGTATCTGAATTTTTAAAGGATAAGAATGAAAACAAATGATGTGGAATTTTAATTTTTGATGAAGTAAAGTTGAAAGAAGAAATTTAATTTGATTGTAACTCTTTGAATGTGGATGGGTTTGTAGATTTAAAGATTTTTTTCCCCAAAAAGACTAAAAATGAATTGGCCAGCCACATCCTGGTATTTATGTATGTCCCTTTATTGCATAATTGGGTGCATCCGTAGCTATCTACAAAAGTAGGAACGCAACTCCAGGGGACATCTTGGCACAATTTTAATGCAAGCTATCATTAAAATATAACAGTCATGTGCTACAATACTTGCATTTACATTGGATGGTAGCCAGTCTAACAAGAAATTGTGGAACTGTTTGGGAATATATAGCATGTAATAATGTTAAATGTTCAGCCCCCATCCTATTGACACAAGCAGGAGACTTTGTGCAAATAATTAAATGCATAATAAATAATTTCCACAATAAGAATGAAGTTTCTTACAACAATGAAACCATACATTTTCTGTACTATCAACAGCTTTATGAAGCAGATACCTCTGAGTTTTGTGGAATGAGAGTGTGTCCCAAGCTTACAAAAGCTCATATCAATCCCAATACATTTCAAAAAATGAATGTGGGGCTTGCTTTTCAGCTGCTTAGTCAATCAGTGGCTGATGGCATTAAATTCTTCTGGGACACATACTTTGCTGGATTCAAAGGAAGTGGAAAAACAGAACAATTCACCAGAGATCTAAATTGCCTTGTAGATATATTAAATTCATCATCACCTGTAAATGGGCTTTAGAAAGATTCAAATAAAGTTTATGGACTTACGAGGTGGAAATCGCTTCTTATGAAGAGCACAATACTTTTGCATCTGAAGGGACATTCAGTCTTTAAGAGTAACCATACAGAGTACACTGAAGGTGGAAGAATATTTGTGGGGAAATGGATTGAGATACGTATTCACAGCCAAGTTAAATCAAGAACCCAATGGAAAGACACTTTGGAATTTTACAGTCTTTAAGTTGCAACGATCATCCCTCAGCTATCAATTTTCTCCAGTTAATTAAGTTACAGTTGATTTACATTCCCACCAAATTAGCAACATTATCTGGAGGCAATTGTGAGCATAGGCAAGAGCTGCCTTTAATGTCATTCATTGACCAAATGAGGTTATTAGCAAAGGACACTGTAAGCCACAATAGGGGAATAAAAGAAAGTATAGAGAGCAGAATTAAAGACAAAATTGTGATTGAGCTGCCTAGTATACCAGATTGGGAAAACAATGTATGTGAAGTGACTGAGAAAGACGTCGCTAAAGAATGTCCAGTATATCACTTGAGTGTATATATAGTGTATAATAATTCAAAGGTCACACACTGTAAAGCATGTATTAATTTACTCCATGGGAGTCTACAGATTTCCCTTCCATATCACTTTTAATGACAATTAAAGACTACAAATGTGGTACAGACAATTTCTGTTTTACGTACCCCTCTAAATCTGTATATAATGCTCTTTCACAAGCAGAGAGGATTGTAGCAGAGAAATTTTCAAGTCAAAGTAACTTGTGGGGCAATATGTTTTTTGACTGTTGTGACAGTGTTAACCAAATAGTGTTGATTCTGGAATTGTGTGTTGCAAGGAACATGTACTGGATCTTGTCCCAACGATTCTGCATTACGAGAAGTGTTGATTCTTTTTCCACACCAAGGAAATGAGAAAGAAAATGCAATCATCGAAGGCTGCAAAATCATCTAGGAAATTGTCAAAAGTTGCTAACAGCTGACTCCATAATTGGTGAGTGCAGTTTTATCTGTAGAACAAAATACAAGTAGATTGTAACAATTCTTGCAGCAAAGTTAGCTCTTTATTCACAGGAAAAATGCTGTAAAATACGTAGATGTATAGATAGTAACATAGTGAATATAAAAGTATAAATCACATTTTACTTTCTCCTTATCATGTCATTTTTTATTCTAGTAGTAACATTATTATCTAGCGTTACTGTAAATGATCGTGAGAATGTACATGCCTATGTGTACTGTTTAGCTGATACTATTTTTCTTTTTTACTGCATTTCCTGCTATGCATTACAGTATTTGTATTAGCACATACTGCACAACTAATCGCAATACCATCTGTGTGGTGGAGGAACACATGAACTACTACAGTGATCAAATTTCTCATTTTACTTGCTATGGTTATGATAAGATCCTAAATTCTCAGTATGGCAATAACATTTGGTGTGCTTTGAATCCTCAAGAAATGAATTTTAATTTACCACAGATGAGAGAAGCCTATAACAGTGTGAATTTACTGTCAACCAGTTTTTCTTTTAATCTGATCCTCTGACAACTCATCATGCTCACATCTGTTCATAAATTTGTTTCCAGTCAAGAAGTGAACGCCGAGGCGTGATACAATATGGACTTGAGAATCTCTTCATATTCCATGCAAGTTTGTCTTGATCACCACAAATGATTAACAATCCTTTTTCTCCTCTTGTCTATCTATGGTGATTTATTTTCAAGTGACTTTAGTTTCTTTTGTAAAGATTTTGCTATGTACCCTTCACAAAACATATGCTGTACTGGAAAATTATTGAGCATAAGTTTTCTAATCCCATGAAGCCTGTGATAGAAACAGCTCAATATTTAGGCCTTTTGATAACAGATGGGTAATAATTAGTATTTTACATCCTAGTTTTTTTCAGTTCAATGTAACAATACACTTTCGTAACACAACAAAATCTAAAATTTTAACCATTATATTAATATGTTATGTATTTAGCACTAAAACCACAGATATCATATTAGGCATCATCAGCTATTCAGACTATGTTTCTCTTTCCCATAATCTTGAACTGTTCATCCCTTGTCTCCAAACTCACAAATTCCAGCACCGATTTATGTTTTTACCAATCTATAATGTGTATTCTGTCCAAGGCTTGCCAAATTTATAGCTTCACAAAAAGTCTGAAAAGTGAAAACCTCATACCATTTACATATATGGATGTAGCTAATGTCATACACAATGAAGATTGTCTATGCAAGCTTTCTTGTGAGCTCCATAGGGTATAGGGTATACAATGGAGAGGGACACCTCATGCACTGCAACCTATGGGAGATCTATTGCAGCTACCACCCCCTAGGAGGAAAGGATGAAGGAACTACAGGATGCTACAGGTCGCAGGCAGACAGGCCACAGAGATGCGCATAAGTCCCTAATAACTCCTGGCTTAAAAGCTTGTCCCACTACTGGAGCTGCCCAGAGGGGGGTGATGAATGACTCATCCTACTAAACAGCCCTCTTGTGTCCACAGGGAACACTCTTTCCTTGGAGCAAGCATCCAGACCATCTGTGCAGCACTGCCACACACCAGGAAACCTAGAAGCGCACCTGAAAGATGAGAAGGAAACAGAATGAAAAGGAAATGAGGGAAAGAAAATCACGGTAGATGAGTAACCACCCCAGCATTCACCTATCGGCCAGGGGAAACCACAAAACACCCAGAGTTGAATGGACAGTAGACTGGAATCAAACCTGGGTCTTCCTGAATGCAAGCCTCACACATTACCCCAGAGACAACACACTTGGTTGTGACATCCATACATTTATATTACCTTCTGTGCACTCACTTTCAACACATGGTCCTCTGTTTTAGGCTTTCTTTGTACTAATAAGTTTGTCACATGCGATGTGAAAAACAAAAAGGAAATGAGACATTTTCAGATTACAATAAAAAACATTTTATTTTTCACTCTTCCACATTTTGAAAATAGATCACTTTCCATTTCTTTGTTTGTTTCATCATTATCACTGTCATTGTTTGATAGTATAGGTGATTTATTGTGATCATCGTATGTTGATTAGAGTTCTCACTTACAGTTTGAAGTGTTTTATATATTTCACTTCCCATTTCACACTTTACATCAATTACAGACAAAATGGTAGAAGGCTATGCTTCAATGTTGTCTAATTTCCTTTCTTAAAATACATCAGCTAAATTTATTTTATGAAATTTTTGTAACTAACTTCACAACATTGATAAGAGGTGTTTGAATCTGATTCTAGTATTGCTTGCTCTAATATTTTTTTTCTTAGGCCTGTCTTCTTTCTTCCTTTTCAATGACATATAAAAACTTTTCTGTCCCCTTAAATACAAGAAAGAATCACCTTCTTTTCCATAATTCTGTGTTCCTTACTTTTTACTTTGAAGTACATTGGGTTTTACGAAGCAGGAGAGTTCATGATCATCTTGAGTGAAATGAACAAAGTATACACTCAAATATTTTGCTTGGAATGAAGTCTTTGCAATTATTAATCCTTTTTAGCCATGCATTATAACACTCAAGAGATTTTTCTTGATTCAGAAATTTATGATAGCTTATATTACCCCACTTAATCTTAATAACAATTAGTATGACCAAAAACACCATGAATCATCATAATTTTTGCAGCTAATGCAGCACTTTTAACAATGGCAATAATGCAATGATGATATCTTACATTTGTGCATGCTGGTTACGATGATGTCATAGACTCTGTGACACAAAACTTTATGAGAGGATTACTAGGGAATGAAACAGCCTACAACATTCAGATTTTTTTTTCAGTTCTTGTGAAAAATTATTTATTCAATTATGAAAACATGATGTTTAACCAAACAGGGCCTTTAAGACTGAAAATAAATGGCACTTACTACTAAATGCTGAAACAGCCATGACCGCATGATGCTTGTTGCATGTTTTGGAAGTACTCCTCTCTTTTGCTTCTTTTTGTTGTTCAAATAATCATCATCATCATCCATGGAGCCAGGAGTTGTGGGAGCTGGTGACAGCTGACCTAAAAATATATGTGGTTGTGCTGGTTACTTATACCTTAAGACATGAACCTGTTCATAATAGTTCTGTTCTAAAGTTACCAGATATGTGAATGATCATTCAGGGCAAATCAGTGCGATGTGCACTTGCACTTGCTATTCAGTATTCAGCCTTCATACGTGTAACAGAATTTCAGTCAATTTTTGCAATATCTTGGCAAGCAGGATATCTTGGCAGAAAATCCTCAGACATATGCTTAAAGTAAGCAATGGTCAGGTACTAAACCTTTTTTATTCATTGTGTTATCCAAGATAGGGAATTTTAAGAGAAAGTGGCTATGAGCACCAGCTGAAAGTAATTATTCCTCAATGTAACCTACTAATCAGTAATGGAAGTAATGCAAGTGGAAGATTTTAGTCATTATGCATTTCATTTTAGAAGCTAGATTCTTTCACAACACTAAAGACCTCCTGTCTACATGAAGCAGATTTTAAAATGTTAAAATCATCAGCTAGTATCCACTGTCATATTAACATAATTACACTGACTTGCTTTTAAGCAGTCTCAGCAGCAAACCGTGGTATTATTTGAAACCATTTCTTGCAAATATTTATGAATGAAGGAAATAAATAGAAAAATAAACATAAAATGTTCAATGCATAACCTGTAGACTAATCATGAAGATAAATCTACAGGGAGTCATGCCACTGTTACACACAGAAATCTTTGTATTAAAGGTACAGAGTGACAGAAATTAAGAAATAAATCAGTTTTAAACATGTCACGTGTTGCATCATCATCTTCATTATCATCATCACCCTCATCATCATTGTTGTTGTTCTTCTTCTTGTTACCATTATTAATCTTTACAAACAAGTACTGCTTTATTTCTCTAAAAACTGACAAAACTACTTTAAAATGTATTTCACAATGTATTTCATTATATGGCTTTGACATCTTGCCCCCACAAAACTGTGCCCCAGGTTATGTTCTAGATGACCAGCATTTACTTTCCAAGTATTGCTACTTTCTGCAGCAAATAATTGGTTTTTGTTGCAGCTTTTATCTTGAAAACAGGAATGCAGGCACCTATTAACATATAATGGTTAGAAAAATGCCTTAAACTGATTTATGCTTCTATTTAATTTAGTTCTCTTACCCTGATGAAAATGTCACAATAAAGTATTGATTAAAAAAGACATAATGAATAACCACTCACTATTAACCTTGATAATGCATATATAAAGACTGAAGAGAATGTGAGTTTATATTCTCTCACATGCTGAGTCAGCCTGCCTTCATTGTATCCAACATCCCTCCTCGCAAGTACTGTTGCAGAATGCCTGGTGAACACATAGGGGCGTCTGGGATAATCCCAAATGCTTAAGTTTTGTGCTCAACCATGGAAAATATTAGACTCTGAGGAAAAAGCTAACAAGGTGACCCTAAAATACATTTTCCCTGTATGTATCCATCAGAATAAAATAATATTTCAAGTATATCTTGGTAACCTGAAAAATGAGTTTTAAAAAATATGAATAGCATTACCTCTTAGATAAGTATTTTATAAATTGGTATAAATAAGAAATGGGTTTATTTATGAAAACAATTAAAACATTTTAGCACTTCTGGTGATGAACATAATAAACTATTACTGAGTACTTCAATACACTTATGCTATCCATTAAGCATTTATTGAACATGTATAAAAATTGCATGTTGTAATGTATGGGTCAAGTTAAGTTAAATTATTTTCCTAAAAATTACTTTTCTTTAGAATTTGGTTCATGTGAAGCTTATTTCTTGCATTCTTACTTCACATGGTGCAACACAGGATGCATGAGCTGGACATTCAGTGCCAGGTATATCCTTGTGATATTATGCGAGTTGGTGATGCCAACTCATAGAGTAGAGGTTATCTCTCCATATATGGCCTTGTCCTGTGTGGAGGCATCTATCTATGATATAAAAACCCTTTCATAAATCTATGAGGATGACAGTCTTGATATGAACAACCCAGGTGCGGCCGGAGGTGCTGCCCAGATCAACATCCACCTTTGGGTATGACAACCAGCGTAACATCTGCTCAAAGGCACTAGCTAACCAGTAACTGATCTTTCTTAAATACTTAATCCTAAAAATGGCTTGCTTGCTCACTTTCATTGTCTCTACTCATTTGTTATATTAAATTTACGTTATCATTTTTGTTAATTGTCTTGCTATTCAGAGTTGCTCACCAACCCTTAATCCTCTATGCTTTCAAATGCACGTCCTCAACGCCCTTCAAATTAAAGCGTGACATTAGTGGTGGAGGCACCGATTTCTGCATTTTAATTATTTTTGCTAGAAATATGGTATGAAATCTTACCTTTTCTCCAGTATTTCACCCATAGACTAGTTCATATTATTGTTAATGTCACATTTTGTTGGTACAAGTAAGCTTTAAATTGTTTCCCAAACTCTTTTTATATTAAAGGTTTTCAAGTTGCTTACTTATCTATTTCAATGTAATAGTTACAGTATTCTATTTGTCTGTTAATGCTTGAATTGCTTGAATGCTTGATATTTTATATTTTCTTATTTTATAATGTTCACTAGATTTATGCATAATAATTGTTAGATGTGTTAAATGCATTTGCATGTACGAAATTCAATTACGTTCTGGACAACACCCTCTTCCACTGAATTACCAGTCCCACCCTGAACTTCCTTCTGCCAGCTCATACAATAATCCTTTGTCACCTATAATACCGCTTAAATTAACTTTTGTAGATACTCCAGAAAAGGTTAAAATGTCTGACATTAAGGACCCACCCACAACCAACCTGGTTCCTGCTAGCCTAACTTTTGCACGACCATTCATAGACCCTGGTCAGTTTAATGGGAAACCTGATCAGAATGTATTTGCACAATTTTGAAATCATCTATAAAGCTAATGCATGGGAGGATTCACATAAAAATCAGTACCTCCCTTGTTATTTAAAAGATGCTGCTTCAATGTGGTATAAAACTTATGCACATAGGCAACCTGATCACTCTTGGCAACAATTAAAGGATGCCTTTGAAAATGCCTTCAGACAGATGGCGCAAGACGAGATCCTTGAATTTTGCCTAAGGCAGCGAGTTCAGGAACTCTCAGAACCAATAGAGCATTATCTGTATGATCTTTTGGCACAGTGTGACCAGGTTAGTCCACAGATGTCTGAAACCGAACAAATCCGCCATATCTTGCGTAGTTTGAAGCCTTCCCTAATTGAGCACATTTTGCCAGCAAACCCTCAGACCCTGAATTGTTGCTGAGTGCTCGTATTGAGACGGCTAGATACCTAGCCGGTCACAGAGCAGAACTAGTTTCTTCTTTCCCACCCACCCCAGTAAACTCCCTTCAGTCCTCCTGTCTTGAACAGAAAATTGATACTTTAGCAGAACAGTTTAATATCTTGGCTCAGCAAATGAAACAGATACAACAAGGGCGACCTAAGTATCAAAGTAATGTTGCAACCAAACCCATTCGCTCTAAATCTAACAAGAACCCTGGGCGTGGTCAATCGAGCAATAATGGCCATTCGCATAGAAATTGGGAATGTCCTAGGCATGAACGTACAACGGATGGATGCCCCATTTGCTTTAATTGTAATAAGCAGGGACAGGTAGCATTAAATTGTAGACGTCCACAGAACCACCCAAAATGCCATAAGCGAGTCACAGACGTAGGATTCGTGGCTCGAAATTTTGAAACTGGCTATGATGAGCATAGGACCACTGTTCAACCTACTAATGTATTGCTTACAAGTGGCACCATAAATGGTACTAATGTTTGTTTTGATGGACACAGGTAGAGCTGTAAGCATAGTTCATCAAAAATATATACAGACCCCTTTAATACCCTTAGCTCAAAGTATGATCATACGCTCGGCTGATAACAAGTTGATTGATGTTAATTTCTCTACTATCTGTGATTTTACATTAGGTGATGCACATTTTTCAGAACAACTTTTAGTGATACCAGATTTTCCCCATGATATGTATGTTATTGGGTATGGATTTTCTTCGGCGAAATAAGGCACTAATTGATTTAGTTAATTCTAACGTTGTGTTGCAAATTACAAAGGCTAGGACAGTTAATATCTTTTGCAATGAAAAGATTGGTTGTCCCTTACCTCAGATTACGTTAGAACCGGAGGATGACGTATGTGTAATCGAAAAATCCACGTGTGCACAGGATGTAGACCTTCCGCCATTTAGCTCAACACAAGTATGTCTCAAGCTTTCTTTGCCCCACCCAGGTTCATTTTTACTCGAACCATCAGGAACTATTGCGCAAAAGAAGCAAATCGATATACCATCAGTGTTATGTACAAATGAATCGGATATAGTTATCCCTATTTGTAATAAGACAGCCCTTCCCCAAGTACGTTTTGCTAAGACTACCATAGCTTTTATATATATATATATAGAGAGAGAGAGAGAGAGAGAGAGTCTCTTTTGGTAAAATACAGACATGTCTTTGTAACTAAATTACAGGAATTGGGTACTACTAACCTAGGTGAGTTTAAAATCAAACTTACAGACCCACGACCCATTAGACGGCGCCCTTATCGCATATCACAAATACAGCGCGATATAATAAATACGCAAGTAAAAGAAATGAAAGAGGCTAACATTATCAGAGATTCTAATAGTCCTTTTGCTGTCCCTTGGTTCTTGTTCGTAAGAAGGATGGTGAATTTAGATTTTGCGTAGACTACCGCAAACTAAATGCAGTTACGGAGACCTTATCATTCCCTCTACCCATTTTTGACGATCTTTTAAGCTATTTAGGAAACTCAAAATGGTGCTGCACCCTGGATTTACTTAGTGCTTATTTTTAAGTACCTATAGCGGAAGACAGTAAGAAATTCTCTGCCTTTATAACGACGGAATCTGTTTGCGAATTTCAAAATCTATCATTTGGCTTGAAAAACGCGCCAAGATTTCTCAGTTACCTACTTAGGAGACAAATTGCTAGGTGATTTGAAATATAAGAAAGCATTAATGTACCTCGACGATATAGTTGTGTTTGTCAGTGATTTTAACCAGTTATTGCAAAATCTAGAAGAAGTCTTTCAGAAGTTAGAACAGCACAATTTTAAGCTCAAACCTCAGAAATGTTTCTTAGCTATGTCCAAGATTAAGTTATTGGGTTTTGAAGTGTCTGAAAGAGGTATAGAACCTGACCAAGATAAACTGAGTGTAATCAAAGAATTGCCCATTCCTAAAAATGTATGTCTGCGGCGACAAGTTTTAGGACTCTGTGGTTTTTACCGCAGATTTATCTCTAATTTTTATCTATATCCGAACCCCTATACTCTCTCACCAAGAAAAATCGGGAGTTTATTTGGACTAATGAACATCAAATAGCGTTTGAAACACTAAAAAATGCTTTAGTTCCCCCACCAGTGTTAATACATTACACACCTGGAACCCCTACTAGAATACACGCCGATGCTTCCAGTGTTGGTATTGGATCTTGTTTGTTACAGGAACCTGATAGTCAATTTCATCCTGTAGCTTTTTGCAGTCGCACTCTTTCGAAATTTGAGAAAAACTACAGTGTATCAATTAGAACCCTTAGCTATTGTTTATGCCCTCACTCACTTTGGACCCTATATCTATGGTTACCCTGTAGAAATAGCGATCACCATGCACTTTGCTATTTATGTAACTTAAAGGACGCCACTGGTGTTTTAGCCAGATGGGCTTTAAAACTTCAGGAATACAATTACAGTATTATTTACAAAAGTGGCGCTAAGCATTTAGATGCTTTGTCGAGACTTCCTGTCACTGATCCCACTCCAAAGGAAATGGATAAAATAGAACATCTCATCACCTGTTTATTATCCCCAGCAGAAGTAGCTCGACACCAGCAGTCGGACCCTCTACTACTACCGCTTTTCGATGCTTTACAACAACCGGATGTAGCCACCCCTAAGCTGCGCCGACAGGCTGCTACTTATATTCTTAAATCAGGAGTTCTTTACCGCAAAAATGCTGGCACTACTGGATGGCTCCATTTATTAGTTATTCCGGAGTCTCTTAAACACGAAATTTTGTCTGCATGTCACACCGACCCTTTGTCTGGACACATGGGTTTCACCAGGACTTTACATAAAATCCATTCGCGCTATTACTGAATAGATATGCGAAAGGATATCGAAAAGTATGTTAAGACTTGCTCGAGTTGTCAGTCTCGGAAAGGCCCTAAAAATGTCAAGCCTGCTGGATTACTTCATTTTATCATGGCCACACAGGCAGGCTCCACGTAGTCAATTGATTTGCTTGGACCAATACACAGGTCTAAATCAGGAAAAACAATGATTGTAGTCGCAGTCGACTATGGATCTAGGTACTGCGAAGCTGCCGCACTCCCTAGAGGCTCAATTGAGCATGTTGCCAAATTTATCTTGGAACAAATTATTTGTAGTCAGGCGCACCTGCTAGAATACTCTCAGATAGAGGTTCCGTTTTTATTAGTGACGTAACACGACAGTTGTTGAAATTGATGTGTGTCCAACCCACATTCACAACAGCTTATAATCCAGCATGTAATGGCTTGGTGGAACGCACAAATCAAACAATCATTAATATGCTTTCTCACCATACCTCTACTAACCAAATGGATTGGGACTTGGCCCTGCCACATGTAGTGTAGCTTATAACACTAGTCGCCAAGAGTCGACTAAAGAAAACCCATTCTTTCTAATGTACGGGCGACATCCGACTTTCCCAAGGAAGTCCAATTGAAAAGCACCACTGATAACTTATTTGTTCAGAAGATATTGCAAAATATCCAACAAGCTCGCCAGTTAGCACTTCAGAATATCACGAAACAGCAAGCTAAACAAAAGCAGTATTTTGATAGTAAGAAACGCGTTCTATTATTTCGAATTGGTCAGCTTGTAAAACTTTACACACCAGTTCGCAAGAAACACAAAACTACTAAATTACTTCATAATTTCCACGGACCATATGAGGTTTTGCAACAGCTTTCCCCAGTGAACTATTGTATCAGACAAATGACTGGAAATAAACGTAAAGACATGGTAGTTCACGTTAAACGTATTTACCCCTATTGTACTTAATTTAATTGCAGGAGGTGATTAACATTCTTAATTGTAGGGAACCTATAGCTAAATCACACAAGGATAAGTTGTTATCAGTTTCAAACTAAGTCTCTCATTGTGTAAGTTAAATGCTATGCTATGCTATGCAATTATGAGCAAGAATTTCTTTGCAGAACTCTTATCTTGTAACAGGATGTTCTCTGTTCTTGCTGTTAACGCTTCGTAAGTAATGGGTATATAATTGTTTTCTATACATTTCTTGCCTATCAGTATTTTTCTATTTTCACACCTCCTCCCCTTACATGGATGTTATGATCAATGACATTCTAACCAATGTTGCTACTGTTTTACAGCAATAGATGGATAAGTGTACACTCATAACCATGCCTTATGATTAAGCAAGCCCCTAAAAGCAGTTATTCATGCATTCATTCATTATCTGTTTACCCTCCTCTTATGTAGGACTTATACCCCCGGGACTTACAGGCGGGTGCCTGGGGTCAGAGGCCCGTCGAGGAGCAGACACTCATGGATCAGACAGAACATCTAGGATGGGGGATCGGCCCGATGCCTGGTATGGGATAAAGGAAGTAGATGAAACAAAATGTTGGTGAAATGGATGAAAGGAAAGGTGATGATGGAGCAGTTGGTGGAATGAATGGCGGGGGAAACCGGAGAACCCGGAGAAAACCCACCCAGACGCCGCTTCGTCCACCACAAATCCCACATGCAGGTCCCTGGGATTGAACCCGGGCCTCGGTGGGAGGCGAGCGGTCTAACCACTCGGCCATGGCGATGCCTTAAAAGCAGTCACTTTGTATTTAATATTGGTATGCTGAAGTAAGACAGTCTTTTGTAGGTCTCGCCTGTCATTCCAAAGAAAAAAACCCACTCCTACCCCCCCTCTTGTCCCCCAACATGCTACTATTAAGTGAAGTAGGTATTTCAAGTCAGAAAGATGTACAATTATTGCAAGTAATTAACATACAGCTGGTAATAACAAACAGAAATGTGCACTTGAAAGTGTAACTTTTTTTTAATAAGACTTCACCCTATATTTGCCCGTTAATTTTCGTGAAGATTGTTTGGAAATTCAATAGCCATCAATCTTATTCATAAGTAATGCGAAAGCAGTTACTTAGCAGTTAACCCGTCATTTGTCGCTACCACTGTTGCGACATGGTTTGTCGCGATAAATACGCGTAACAAGAGAAAACATTATGTCAATAACACAATTTAATAACACGTAAATTATAATTTTCTAAATCTACTACAAATGACATTTTTTTGAAGTGATCACAAAATATTTGTCTTCACAAAAAAAGTAAAGAATATTAACTTGTGGTTGACTAAATGTAGTATATGTAGGTACTTGAAAGCAATGTCTTCAATAACAAAATTATGAGTTTAGTGTTTGTTAAATATGGTACTGTATGCAATACCTAAATATATCACAAATTGAATATACTCCTAAAAACAAATTATGATGATGGTGGTGGCAACACTGCCAGCTCAAGGCACTTATGACAGGTAATTCTTGCGTGTTCGTTGCACAAATATTTGTTACATTTACAACAGCTTTTCTTGGTTTTTCAGTTCTTTCGCCGAGGGCACAGTAGTTGCAGTTTCTGCATTCTCCTCTTCATTACCAACAATTTTCTTCACTGAGACTCGCAAATTTGAAACAGACAGACGTACTCTCACATGGGGTTTAACAAGTTCTCGTGCCAAATGTTTCAAAAATATTCGACGCGCTAATTTCTTCTCTGTAGTAGCGAAATAAATTATCTGAGAATATAATGCAACAATGTTCAACAACCAAAAAAATACCGTCATTGGCAACCTGCAGGTAATTCTAGATACTGAATATTGAGATATCAGTTTGTTGACAATATCAACTCCACCTTTTGTTTTGTTGTAGAAGGTAATTATGTGCAGTTTGTTTTGGTCGCCAGTTTCCTCATCAATTTCGTCACCAGAATGTAGAGTTGAAAAAGCAGCACATTTTTGTTTCTTTTAGGCACATATGACACTAGAACCCCCGTTTTGAGGAAACCAAACATACACTACAAGCTGGCCTCTCTTTAGTATTTACAAAAATGGGTGGAATTTCTTTTTTCTTCTTCTTTAGTCTTCCGACCACAGTAGTTTTCTTCTGTAGCAACTCCAAGGCTAGTGGAACAGATGTAAATGTAAAATAATTATCCATAGTAATGTTTCTTCCGCTATTCAAAATGGGTGCTGCTACTCTATTCACAACACTATTATAGATGCTTTATTATCGGTTTGGTATGGACATTCAGGTTGCTTCCCTAGATAAATTTCTAGATTTGAAACGTAATATGTTTCAGAATCTACCAATGCATAAACTTTAATTCCATATTTTGATGGTTTTGATGGAATGTACTGGCGGAATTTACATCTTCCTCGGAAAGCAGGTAGCATTTCATCAAGTGTTGTGTTTTCTCCTAATTCATAATTATTCATGCATTTGACGACAAATTCCTCAAATACTCTTCTAATGGGCGCCAGATTATCGATTTTCTTTCTATCAGCTCTATCGTCGATGTATTCGAATCGTAGAGCCTCCAGAAGAATAAAGAACCTGCGACTTGACATTACGCCACGAAAACATTCAGGAGATGTGCAATCATCAGCCCCAAGCTCTTGGGTGTTTATATGAGCTGCCTTTTTCAAGCCTGCCATGTATAGAATACCAATTAGAGCAGTTAATTCGTGTGGAGTTGTATCAGGACAGTCCCTCGGCCGCGTGCATATTTAGTACGCATTTTTTGGAGATATATGTTAGTACAGTTTGTAATATGTAAAATTGTCTCTTTAGGAAAGAATAAATTCCATGCATCTGCGACTGAAGTTGCATATTTTGCCTCTCCTTTACAGCCTCGATGTGTTCTAACTATATTATGTCTAGGGCTTCGAACATTGGGGCGTGGTGGGTGCATGGACCATACTGTTATTTTATCTTTTCCATATATGAGAGACCTGTCGGCTGAAAATCACTTTCAATTTCTGAGTCATCTCCTGCAGATTGTTCCGAATCAGTTATTTGATCACTATGTTCAGAGGGCGCATCAGATTCACATTCATCTAATCTTGCTTCCTGGTTCAAATCATTGCTGTCTAGGCCAACAGAAGTACTAGTTTTACTCGACCATGCAGGGATGGCTAAAATAATAATAATAATAATAATAATAATAATAATAATAATAATAATAATAATAAAATAAGAAGTAGTTAGAAATCATGTTAGAAAATGTTTCATTATTGATTATGACATCTAATGTTGGCCTAAATTCGATTCTCAACAGCAGTGTTCGAACCCGTGTCAAAAGAAACGTTAAAATATGGTAATTACATACACATTTATTATAACAAAAAGTAAACATACACATACCTTGAGAATGCCTTCCATCCTGTTGTAAGACTAGCAGAAGGATTTTTTATTTATTTATTGTTTATTTTTGGCTCGACTCATTATAAAAACCTAACTGAATATCAATGAAAACAATTCAAACGAAGGAATATTTTTAATGAACACAAAATAAGGGCTTCTTCAGCTTCAAGGCAGGATGATTGCAGACTGCACAACAATCGAATAGCACGGTTTGTCGCTTGATGAGCAAACAGCTCACAGCTGTGCTGCAACTGGACAAAGATTGCATAAACCATCGTCAGTGTTATTGTTGTTAAATCTTACTTAAACTACTGCTTCAGGAAAGTTTAAAAGTCAGCTAGATTGAGCAAGAAGATTTTATCAGCAGTCGTTACCCCCCCAAAAAAATAAAAATCAAAAGTGTGAGCAAAATGCTCATTTAGCGACAAATGATGGGTTAACCACTCCTTGAAGTGTTTTCTGAATAAGCATAAAACAATACCACTTTAAGAAATAATTATATACATTTGTTTTATTGTAAATACTTAGATTACACATTTATCAATTTCTAAGCTTTCTCAGTTAAGTTTTTTTTACATGTAATAAGAAGTGGTCCTGTATGTAGCACTTTCTTTCCCATTATTGTAATGAAATGATTAAGCATTTTATTGCATTTACTGCTAATGCAATTGCCAATTATTTAATGCTTGCAATGAAAGATTTGAGTTTTAAAATCAATACATATTGTGGATTTCCAATGACCTAAACATAGTGCTTATTGGAATTCTATTGATTTAAACCCTTATATAAATAATTTTTTTTGTTTTTTACAATTTTATTCTATTGTAGATATACTCTCATTTACTTTTAGTTCTGTTCACAGATTATATAGTTTGAGCTACAATTGTTTATGCTACAGTATATTTAAATGCTCAAGAGTCGAACACAGTCCTTTTATGACTTTTGCCAGCACTACTGAGGAATGTTATGCTACTTCACCCTTATGGTGTCTATAGATTTGAACGACAACAGCCTCTCTCCACTCTGATTCAGCAATTTATTATTTTTGTTTGAGCACATTTACATCTCAAGAAAGTTTGTTTATTGCAGGTGTGGAAGATGCACTTTCTCATTGCTGGAACATTGGTTCCCTAAGTCCCGTCCCTTAGAATATCAATTATTTTGGTAATATTAGATACTCTGTACTTCAGTGTAGAGTATGGAAGCGCTTCCCTAGATTAATTACTTAGATTTATTTTCTAGATTTATTACTCACATTAGTAATAATTATGGGACATTCCTATGGTTTTGTTGTTATTGTTCTGAGAAACATAGCTTCACGAGTCAGCCTGATGGTCCTGTGGATGTGCTACGACGTCATTGATTTTTATGGTATGTATGTTTTTTCTCTTAGGCTATGCCTGATGGCCCCTTAGAGATAACTTACAAGATGAGGAGATACTTTTCATCCAGTGCAGTGTGAGTGCGCATAATTAGAATAAACAATGCAATATTTTGTCATTGTTTTTCACATTTAAGTGGTACACAAAGAAAAGAATGCATTCTTTAACATTCAGGTTAAGATTAAATATTTTATGTACCTGTTAGGTACACCCTTTTGGAGAACATGGATATACTTTATCCAGGAGAGTTAGTAATATGATATTAATTAATAATGTTCAATAAACAAGAATAAGTTAATAGTTAGTGCTCAATGTAGACACATGTTCATTTACAGACAACAGTTGATAACAATGTATAATAATAACTAATAATGCATCACAATGGTTCATATCAACAACCTTAACAACTTAAATTCAATACCGAACTTTGGCAGACATAGTATCACTATGTGGATGTCAGTTTAAATTCCTAAACATACTTTTTCTACCTTAATTCTGTGAAACAATTTTTGTTTTCTTCTGAAACAACTTGTTTAAATTTTTATTTAGAAACCTTGAATTTTTCTGTGGGACAGATTTCTACTATATGTTGTGATTAACTTGAAGATAGGAAGTTATATTTATACTTTATAAACTTTATTAACACAAGTATATGTATAATTTTTAAAGAAAACTGTAATATTTCTTAAATATTTTATTTGGCAAACATAAGCAAGCTTCTGATAGAAATTTGTGTTGAAATCTGCCCCACAGGGATGTTGAATTTATTATCCAATGTTAACAAGTATATGCTGATTGTCAGGAATGCAAATAATAAAAAGGAGCAGGAAAAAAAATTTAAGTAAATAAATAAATAAATAAATAAAATTTTCTGAACTCGTACATTTTGTGTGTAAAATTGTAATTTGTGGAAACACAGTAGCTTCTAAACTTTGTTTTTCATTTGAAATTATTGCTATAACTTTGCTATGTTTTTAGCAGAATCTTGTTTTCATTCCACCTACACACATAGTAACACAAATGGAAAACTCGAAAACTCTGAAAAGTTCCATAATGTGTGTATAATTGTGTTAACTGATAACACATTGTTATTGTACCCACCTGTTGCTTCATTGTAAACATTGTCATTGTTTTTATAGTAGATGAATTTTCAGAGAGTTAAGCTGATGAGAATTAAACCGATTATGTCATTACTGTTGTGAATTGTGAGAATTTTGTGATTCTGCTTATGTAATAATTTGACTTATGAACAGATGTGTATATGTACATTTTTAAAATGATATGGATGATATATTTACTCTAGCACAAATGATGTTAATGGTTCAGTATATTGTACAGATATTGTCGTCATGAGTACAACAATGTAATATTTCTTTATCGCATATATGCTTATAATGTTATGTCATGTATTTCTTTTATACAACTTCTTTACATTTTATGCCATACTTATGTAAAAGTTCAGATTGCATTTTTGTTTTTTTTTACAAGCAAGCTTTTTCTTAAATTTATCATTTTTTTTCTTTCTTGGTATGGGTCACATTAATTTTTTTTTTTTTCGTTTTGTTAGGTGCTCTGTAATCTATTCTTTATGAGTCATAAGGTCACTGAGTGCCTCCTTTTTGTGTCATAATGACTTTTATTATAAGTGTTCTGAATCTATCACCATTAAGTGCTTCGAATGGCTTACAAACATACAGAGCCACAGTATTCTGACACATACCTGCATATGATATGGACTTATTGCGTGTGTGGATATCCTTGCTGCTAACACTACGTTGCACTTCTGAAACACTCTCTATGGACTAATACTTGGTGTATTCATCACCCAGCCTGTGCAGACCACTGCTATATATTTACTTCTTCATACAGTGGATACCAGACGTCATTTACAACAGTGGACAAGCCTTACAGTTTACCTTAGTTGTTATTTGACTCCAGAGTAAGATGTTACTGCAGCTGATATCAGTGACCACATCCTGTTGCAGTGATAACGGACTCTGGCTTTTGCAGCTTTGTCAGCATAGCCGATATACAGGTTATGCCACTCACTTTGTTACTTCAAGAATTACAGATGTAATTCCTCCAACTTACGGCCCGTGGTTTGATGCCCAAGGATGATCAACATATTTCCACATACTCAAGCACTCTATCCAATTATTTCCACCCCCTTTTTGACCTTTTCTTTGACTCACTAATGTTATTATTGTAATTTGTATTTGTTTACACCTATGTAATTATTTTATTTTTGTGTATGTGTGACCTTGTACCATTCTTTTGATTATTTGTTATCAACACACAGTGGTAGTGTGTTATTTTGATGCCGGGGCAGATGTAACATATGGGTCAAGTTAAGTTAAATTATTTTCCTAAAAATTACTTTTCTTTAGAATTTGGTTCATGTGAAGCTTATTTCTTGCATTCTTACTTCACATGGTGCAACACAGGATGCATGAGCTGGACATTCAGTGCCAGGTATATCCTTGTGATATTATGCGAGTTGGTGATGCCAACTCATAGAGTAGAGGTTATCTCTCCATATATGGCCTTGTCCTGTGTGGAGGCATCTATCCATGATATAAAAACCCTTTCATAAATCTATGAGGATGACAGTCTTGATAGGAACAACCCAGGTGCGGCCGGAGGCGCTGCCCAGATCAACATCCACCTTTGGGTATGACAACCAGCGTAACATCTGCTCAATGGCACTAGGTAACCAGTAACTGATCTTTCTTAAATACTTAATCCTAAAAATGGCTTGCTTGCTCACTTTCACTGTCTCTACTCATTTGTTATATTAAATTTACATTATCGTTTTTGTTAATTGTGTCTTGCTATTCAGAGTTGCTCACCAACCCTTAATCCTTCTACACTCCCAAATGCACGTCCTCAACCCCCTTCAAATTAAAGGCATGACAATATGTATGACTCAGCTTTCTTTTCCTATAACTGCAGTCTTTATAAGTTCAATTTTTGTGTGCTATGTTTGAACACTTGCATTATAATTCTTTGTCTCATCCAATTTGCCTCAAATACAACAGGAACCTTAGGAAATCTGCTTTCAAATCGGCATCCACCTCAAGAATATTGGAAAGATTGAAATCATCAATATTATCACGTATTTTTCTCTATACCAGAGATTCTCAAAGGGTGTGCCTTGACACACTAGTATGCTGCAAAATTTCTGGACTGTGCCACAAGAAAAGTTATTGGGTAAGTGCAAACTCATAAAATTGAACTTGCATATTAAATATTTTAGTAGTGTTATTTATTAATCTTAGAGAACTAAAAATACCTACAACACAAAATAAAGAATTAAGAATGCCATGTCAATAATATTACACTATTGTTGCAGTTTAGTGTGAAACATGGGCTTGTTTACTTTTGCACTATTGTTCAATGCATGGAGAAATAGCAGAGAAACACACTCGCAATTCTTGATCACAGAAATAAGTCGCTCATGTTCTTATTTGTTATGTTGGTCAATACCGAAAATTCTAACTGTACAGATATGTTGTTGAAAACGAAAGTAGTACAGATATGACATGTTCTGATGTTTGATGTACAGGAAAATAATATACTGGAATTCACCAAAAACCAACTGTGACATTTCCCCCCCCCCATTATAGTGCTGTCTGATTATATTTGGTGATATTCGATCTCCTACATTGCATCAGTACCACCAACTATTCCTAAAATACACCTTTGTTAAAGATATGGCCATAGTTGGTGCTATTGCATTCATTATTTTGCTGAGGAAGTCATTATTTTGGAGGTAGAATCAGATGAGGAAACTGGTAGGTTTTAAAACAAGATTCTGTTGTTTAGAAGATCCCATTGTGTTCCTCGTGTGTGCATGGTTTTGTTTTGAATTGTTTTAGAGCATACAATTATTGTTATTGTTATTACTGTGTTCACAACACACTAGCGTATTAAATATATTACAATATTTAGCATTTGGAAGGGATTTTGCCTAAAAGTGTTGTTGCAGAACAAGATTTGCCAAAGGTGAGTACACATTTGTATCATAACGATGCAAAAGCATTTTTAATGTTTAAAAAGCATGTTACTTTAATCCTATGATATTTAAGGTTAAGGCTAACGTATTTATTTTGATAAATAGCTATTTTATTTCTCTTAAAGGCTGTACGTAAATAAGATGAGTAAGAGAAAAAAAATAGTGAGGAAAGCAGTCATCCAGTTAAAAAATGATGCATACTTAACAGCAGTTTCCAAAAAGTAATTGTTATAAAAAATTTTAAGGTGAAGCTGAAGAAGACAATGTGTGTGTAAGTAAAGCAGCTCTCATGACAAGAACTGCAAGTCTTTTAAAGGCAAGTAGACAATATGTTTCTCATACTTGCTACACAATGGGTGCTTGAAAACTTCTGTGCATTTATTTAATAAGAGCAATTTATGTTTAATGTTAAACTTTATTATATCTGTGCAACATTAAGGTACATTCATAGTTTCTCTGCTAAGGTAGCATTAGAAAAGGTGATTAAGAACTTCTGTGCAATAAGTTTTAATCTGCAATTAAGTTATATATACGAGAGCAGTCCCAGAAGTACCCAACCTGACGTATATGTAGCGGTTGTTGTTTCAAACAAATGACTATGGTAGAAAGTACCACCCTTATAAAGGTTAAGGTTGACAATGCTACGTTGCTTAGTAATTGTTTGGCAGCCATTAATAGTGAACCCTCTCAGCGAATTTGTAAGCATGGATAAAATTGGCCATCATTATGTGATACAATACTTTCATTTGAAAGATCTTAGTCCAACTAATATTAAAGCTGAACTAGATTCTGCTCTGGGGGAGTCTGCTGCTTCATTTACAACAGTAAAATATTGGGTGGCAGAGTTTAAGCGAGGCTGTACGAGCTGCGAAGACGAACATTGCAGTGATCGACCAAATGAGGTGACCACGCCAGAAATTGTGAAGAAAATCCACAAAGTGGTATTGGATGACTGTCGACTGAAAGTGCGTGAGCTAGCAGACATTGTAGGCATTTCAAAAAGTGCTGTACATCACATACTAACTGAAAATTTAGACATGAGAAAGCTGTGTGCAAAATGGGTGCCACGTTAACTCACAATGGAACAAACGTACCATCATGAGGATGTTTAAGTCAAGTGTTTGGCGATGTTTCGCTGCAATAAAGCGAAGTTTTTGGGTTCACTCATAACCATGGATGAAACATGGGTCCATCACTTCACACCTGAGATGAAGGAACAGTCAAAACAGTGGATTGAAAGGGGAGAATCAGCTCCAAAGAAGGTGAAGACAGTTCCATCTGCAGGCAAGGTCATGGCGTTATTTTTTGGGGGTGCGCATGGGATAATTTTCATTGATTATCCTCAAAAAGGAAAAGCAATCAATGGCAAGTATTATGCAAACTTATTGCAGTGTTTGAATGATGAAATCAAGCAAAAGCAGCCGCATTTAGCGAAAAAGAAAGTTCTGTTTCATCAAGACAATGCACCAGTTCACACATCCATTATTGCCATGGCCAACATCAGTGAGTTAAAGTTTGAATTGCTTTCTCATGCACTCTATTCGCCAGAATTAGCCCCCTCTGATTATTTTCTGTTTCCAAAGTTGAAGAAATGGCTTGGTGGTAAAAGATTAGCCAACAATGAGGAGGCTGAGTTTGAAGTTGATGGCTATTTTGCAGAATTCAATGTTTCTCACTATAAACAGGGTATCGAAGCTATTGAACATTGCTGGGAAAAGTGTATCGAGATGAAAGGAGACTATGTAGAGAAACAAAGATGTTTTTTCCCAAAGTTTTGTGTTTTCTTTGTTAGGTCGGTTACTTCTGGGACAGCCCTCATATATACATATAATTATAATATCTGGGCAAGCTGCATTTAGTTTATTTTGTGGATTTTTAGGGAAGGTATGCTTTTGTTTTCAGCTGGTGTTAAACACGTAATATTTGTATGCTTATCTCCATTACAGGATGGGTTTTGGACAGTGCAAAAACTAATAAGGACATTTGAGAAGAGGGAGCCATTTGTCACACTTGGGAAACATAAGAACAGACCTCAATCTGTAACTGGTATTTATGATTTTGCTGAGGAAGCTATTGGATGATTTATATATGCTAGACTAAACCATAGTAAGACAAATTCTATTTATGGCTTCTTTATGGTTTTCAAGCACAAATATGCTCATATTACATTCTTCTTTAATTTATGTACAGGAGAAAGAGTAACAGCTAGGCTTGTGCTACAACATATGCGAGAGAATTATGAAACATATCTGTATAAGGATCACTTACATCATTAAGAATAATTTGAAAGGAAATGGGCTTTAAGTGGACCAAGGAGAATCATCTTATATATGTAAGAGATACTCCAAAGATTCAATTCAAGACATCTTGCTTTTTAAGAGAATATGTGAGAAACCTGGAAAGCAAAGGACCAAAGCCTATGTTCTTTCTGAATGAAACATGGATTTTTATGAATGGTAAGCTTGCAACATTATTTAAGATAAGATACATGGATGGTAGCTTTTAAGAAAAGATTTAAAGTGAAGGTATTGCTCATGATTATTTGAATTTCAAATATATTTTATAGGGTCCGCACATATTCATGGAACAAACCTGAGATTGTTTATGGTAAACCCCAGGGAGTCATGCGTCGACCTGCTGAGGGAGGAAGATTGATTATTCTACATCCTGGAACAAAAGATGGCTTTGTTCCTGGTAAAGTAGTTCTTGATTAATTATATGCTGCTTCAGAATCATATTCTTTTGTTGTTGTTTTTCTGGATTTTAATAGTATCACCTGTGTATTCTTTGCATCAAAGGTGCAGATTTGATATTTTCTTCCAATCTGAAGACTGACCAGGATTATCATGTTGAAATGAACAGTGAAACATTTCAGAAATGGTTGGAGAAACAGCTTGTTGTTGGAGTGAGGAGTTTAGTACCCTGTCTGATTGTTATGGACAATGCATCATACCACAACAAAGTTACAGATTAACCAACATCAAAGTGGAGAAAAGATTGGTTAATGGTAGGTAATCAGTTATGCATTTTAAGAAATAAGCAATGTTTATTAATTGTGTTTACTAAGTATGAAATATTTTTCTTTTTGTTTTCAGACTTGGTTGAGACAAAATGGAGTGTCAGTGCCAGACAATGCAAACAAGAATGAATTGTATCAGTTATACAGAATGAATTGAAGCAACCTGAAATGGTAATTCAGTTTCTTTCATAATATCAAGGTGAAATAAATCCTACTTCAGTTGAGACTTATAGAGTAATTAGCAATAAAAATGTTTCAGATACGTCGGCAATGAAATATTAGTGAAAGAAGGCCATACAGTATTGAGGCTTTCCCCTTACCACTCGTTTATCAATGCCATAGAGCTTGTGTGGGTAGTAACAAAAAATTATTATAATAAGTCAGTAGCTTCATGGCCAGGAAATTAACTAAATCAAGCTAGAGCTGTGTGGAAGAAAGTACTCAACCAGGTATGTAAACTAGAAGATAGCTTGTATCTTAACTATGTATAAGAGTTTCACAACATTGTTTGAGCTTTCACAATATTGCAATAATGATGATGATGAGGATAATAAAGCCAATATTTTAACAGGTAACACCAGAAATGTGGAGAAATGAAGTAAAGCATGGAGAAAACACTTATGAAATACTACAATGAAGAAGTGAGAAATGCACCAGAGGTAGAGGAGTTTCTTATAGACCTGAGAGAAAGCGATGAGGATAATCTGCAAGAAGATAAAGAGGAAGAAGAATTAGTCATACCTTTGGAATCAGTTGCTGGAGCTTCAGGACTGCATTAAAATGTTTGTACTAGCATTGCATGTCATAAATGCTAATTTTGCTTACATAAATGTGATTCGCTGTAGCATTGTATTGAATTAATTGCAGCAGTAAGTTATGCTTCATTTTACAGACTGCTTCTAACAGCAATCCAAATAGAGAACCTAAACAAAGCTGGAGAGTATAATGAATTGACTGCACTTTTGGAACCAATAAACATGAAAACAAAGGTTGGTGTTAGCATTAATGGGGTGGAAATTAACGTTTACATTAATTAACAGCATGCTATAAAATGAATTTCTACAATTACAAAATTTCCTTCCATTTTGGTATTTAAACTGCAGCATTTTGATGTGGTTTCTTCCATAGATCTCTAATCCCACAAATTAGTTAGTTACGTTTTATCAGATGTTTCAATTGTCTTCAAGATATGGACTAAAATAGGAAAAGATTAGTTGACACCCTTTAAAGGTTAGCACATAGGATTTTAAGATGAGGTCAGTATATGCATTCATGCTTCTTGCTGAGTATTGTCTATACATTTTATTTGCATTTTTTGTTTCATCTTAGCATGCTGATTGTTACAGAAAGTTAAAACTGGTGTTAAAATCAAGTAAAGCATATGTTTCTGTTTAAAAATATTACACTATAAATTATTTCAGTATATGCATTCGTGCTTCTTGCAGAGTATTATCTACACATTTTATTTGCATTTTTTGTTTCATCTTAGCATGCTGATTGTTACAGAAAGTTAAAACTAGTATTACAAATCAAGTAAAACATTTGTTTCTATTTCTAAGTATTACACTATAAATTATGTCAGTATATGCATTCATGCTTCTTGCTGAGTATTGTCCATACATTTTATTTGCATTTTTTGTTTCATCTTAGCATGCTGATTGCTACAGAAAGTTAAAACTAGTGTTAAAAATCAAGTAGAACATTAATTTTTGTTTCCATTTCAAATTATTACACTGTAAATTATGTCAGTATATGCATTCATGCTTCCTGTCAAGTATTGTCTATACATTTTATTTGTATTTTTTTATTTCATCTTAGCATGCTGATTGTTACAGAAAGTTACAAATAGTGTTAGAAATCAAGTGAAACATTTGCTTCTACACATCATTTCTATAAATAATATATCATATTTCAAGTTGTTAATGCCATTTATTTCACAAAGAATATGATATAGCCTTCACTTCCACACAAGATATTCTAATAAAATTACAAGCTATTTCAGAGTATTGAATTATCTCATTTTCATTTAATGATCATGATATTTATTTCACCAAAACTATGTTTTCATTCCTCACTAGCACACAATGCAATATTATTGTTCACAAGGAAACTAATCTTTTCAAAATATTTTGCTCGCTTACTTTGAGGCAGATGGTATATGGAAGAATCACTAGGTCTGCTAAAAGCACTGATGCATTGGTGGTAGCATTAATGGGGTGGAAATGAAATTATTGAAATTATTAAAAGTAACTTTATTTTAATTGTACCTACTATAATTTATAATGCAATATCTGATTTACTTTTGGTGTTCTTAAATGATAATGGTGCATTTTAACTGACACAATGATTATATTTTTCATATAGTGTTCACTCAACACTTTAATTACCACATTGTTTCATACATGACATCAGCTTTAGTCGGCTAGCATGCAACAATATGCTCAATGAAGTGCTCATATAATATAATCAGTTAAGATAGCTTCAATCTGTAAATGCCCAAATTTTTTTTCTCAGTTATGCACCTGAAATATTATGCTATGTATATATTTACAATCTTGTTTACTATTCTGTTTCATGTTCTTAAGAGCTGAGGACTAATTACAATGCATGAAGCTTGTGAAGACAGTCTGCCTATTACCTTCACCAAATATAAGAAGCTAGTATTACTCAAGTGTTGCAAAAATTATTTGTAGATATTGCATTAATATTCACATCTGTGTTAAGGTTCCCTAATTTACTGTAAGTTTGCATTGTGGTGATTTTTCCTACTATTAAAATAAATGAACAGTCACAATTATGTTGTTGTATTTGTGAAATAATATTTCTGTCTTAACATTCTCTGAAATAAATGACCATAATTTTATTAAATAATGTATTAAATAAAATAATTATAACAATATTATTGTTAAGATTATTTCTTTCTAGTAATTTGTTCTCAAATGCTTTATTGTTTTGTACTGTATTATTTAGTATTGAGTGTCTACCATGTGAGATAAGATGTATTTATCTCCATTGCTTCCCAATGTATATTTATTTGAAGCTTGTATGACATAAAACAAAATGAAGTTGCACGTATTTTTTATATTGAGAGAAACAGTTCAGTCATCAAAACCTTGTTAAATAGATGCTCAGATACCTGTATGATTGACTTTTAATAATCAAAAAAATTTCCCTTCCGAGCTTAATTCCCATCTTGTTTAGGAAATCTACATATGCATTTAGATTTAATTCCTCCTAAGACTGCTTGAAATGTTGAATTAGCTTTTCTTTGGCTTCCAACTTGCAGAATTGTCAAAAACTGTATTTCAGAGGTGGCGAAAACGTGACTCGCGAGTTATTTTGACCCACAGGAGCCGTTCCCTCTCTGCCACATTCCCATTTGCTTTTCACATGCTGCTGAGTGATGCAGTGCATGTTGCATATTTGGTGACTCGCGGAAGGAAGGCATTTTTGCCACCCTTGCTGTATTTTTTCATCAGAAGTAGTAAGTAATGTGTAATTAGTCCTGTGAAATTCCAAAGCCATGATTCAGACTGTGCTCAAGTTAAATGCATTGTATAGGCACATATTTTGGGGCTTGTTCTTTGAGTAAACTTCTTTGTAGCAGTTATGAATGTCTGCAGTATAAAATGTCTTTAGAACATTATTTTTGGAAGATTATTATGGAATTTGCTGTGATTATGGATAAAAGCAATTGGGGGAGGAGGGTCTACTCTTTGTGATAAGGAAAATACTTGACCAGCTTTAATTAATAAAGTAAACTGACAGAAAACGTTGTTTAGGCAGTCTTAGCCTTAGTTGCAGCTTTATCAAGGTCCATATACATAAAAATGAAAGTAACAAACAGTGATAATAGAATTTTAAAAGTGCATCATGCTCATTCTGCAATCAGTATACATATATGATAATCTTTCCATAAGTGAAGGAGCCCAAAGCTTGAGAAATGTGTCACAGTCCAAAATAAACTTCATCTCTACCAGGAACAACAATATCTAGGCTACCTAGTTCAACCTTATCATATTCAGATTTATAATTTCTTCCACTGAGTTTTTCTTTCAATGTAGAAGTGGAGTAAAGCCTTTGTGTAAGAAAGGATTTAATTTATTTATGAATTCAAATACAAAATATTCTTCTTTAATCAAACAAGGTGTGTCCCCTTAACTATTTAATGGTTTCAGTATGAATGTTGCTTATGCAACTTATATGCTTTTTATGGATCATTGTATTATACACTTTAATTTAAACCTTTTTCAAAATGGGCCTTGAAAATGATTTCCTGTTTCCCTAGGGTTTAGCACTGGCTTGAAATGAGTAAATTACATTGTAGGTTGGCAGTACTGCAGTTTAGTGTAATGTCGGCCATCTTGATTTCTTGGGAATTGCCATTAAGCTGTTTCCCCTATAACATTAGGAGCTCTCTTTTCACTAAATTCCAGAATTGTAATAGCGTTTCTTGCCTAAATGTGAGCTTCAAAGTTCAATGAGCCTGAAGTTCAGTCAACTCTTATGCGTCTTGTAATGGTTGGTGTTTTAATTTCTCAGTAGTAATGGCAAAGGGATTGCAAACCCAGTTGCATTCATTCACATTGAGGAAAGAAAAATATTGCTTTATTTTATTCTCCATCACAGAAAGATGTTCTAAAATCAAATACCATAATCAGCTGTAAGAGAAAACATCTCAAGTTTGCCCTTTCCAAATCTTGACCTCCACAGATCCATTTTTCTTAAGAACTCATTCAGCTTGTCACTTGTAAGAATATTCACTTCCTTTGTCTGCTACTAGCATTCAGATTATTCAAATGTCTGAAAATATCACCTAGGTTAGCAACTTTGGAACACCATTTTTTTCACTAACTAGGATAGCAAACCTGGATTTTTCTGCAGCAAACATTTGTAACAATTCATTTTTAAGTTAATAAAAAATTCTGGACAGTACACTTCCTCTTGACAGCCAGCAAATTTTAGTATGAAGTACCAGAGCATCATGAACAGCTCCTGCTTCCTGGTACATGACTGAGAATTCTGGTTTTTAGAGCTCTACTTTGCATGTAATTAACCATTTCATCAACTGAGTTTATTACTTTCTTTAGGCCTTCAGGAATAGTTTTTGCCACCAAAGTCTCCCAGTGTAAAAAAATAATGTGTGGATACGATGTGAGCAAGACTTGCTTTAATCTTGAAGTAAAGTCTTTCATTTGAGCAGTTAATGCTGGGGCGCCATCATTGCACACTGAAATACAATTTTTCCAACACAATTCATTCTCTTCCAATTTAGATGTCATGCAATTAAAAATGTCTGAGCCTGTTGACATCAGATGTAATTCTTTGCAGGCTAGGAACTATTCAGCAAGCGATTGCCATTTAAGTCTTACATAGCTCACTACTTGGCATTTTTTACTTATGTCTGTTGATCTGTCAAGCTGAAGTGCAAATTTTGTACCATAATTTAATTTTTCCACTATTTGTTTTAGAATATCAGCTGATATATTCACTATGCAGTGAGCAACAGTATCATTTCACAAAGGTACTTTTGATATCCCCCTCTCGGCAAATTCCTCAATATGGATTTTACTATTTCTTTACAAGCAGGTAAAACCAAAGTTTCTGCCACTGTATATAACTGCATTTTCCTTACAATAACTTCTGCTATTTTATAGCTAACTACTATACCCCCGCCGCTGTAATGTTGCACTTGACAGCTAGCGTTTAAGTTGGTACACTCGCAAAAAAACAGATGAAAAGCTTCAACCATTTGACTTCCTAAGCCAATCACAAGGCAGCATTCCGGATGGTCGATGACAAAGCGGAACCGGAACTAGAGTCGGCTCTGTTGCCGGATGTTACTATTCCCAACCACGTGCTTCAGTTTGTGAATCTCTAGCACGAGCGTCGAGTTGTTCTTTGCAAGCTACATATTGTTCATTGTTATTTATATTTGTGGTTATTATTTGATAGTTTTGTTATTGTTCGTTTATACACATTTATTTATATTTATCTATTTCATATATATATTTCATTCATATTATTTATTTAAACAAAACTTAAGTGCGACAATGTCTGAAAAACGACGCCGATCGGCGAGTGATGATTCACGAAGTGAAAATCCTTTGCGCCGAGGTGTGCAACTTAATAATCGTGCATTGGAACTATTAAGGAGAACCCGGGAATTCTTTGAACAGGAAGCTTCATGGCAATCCCTCTATTCCTGCTGATAAAGCCGTACAACGAACTGCAGCAGCTCTTGGACTAATCATGAGAACTTATTCACAAGGCTACGGTGGACAAGGCTTCTTCGTGGAAGAAGAAAGTAGATCATGTGAATAAGCTAATATGAAAAGCACAAGAAATAGACGGAATTATTAGTGACTGTGAAACATTGATGATATGCCTTGGTGAAGATGATGATGATTCCGAGGATGACGACAACAGGGATTTGGATGGAATTGAGCCATTGCAGTTTTAAATGCGTTAGTGAAAATAACTTTGTTATGGCATGCTTATAATTTGATTTATTTCTCTTCATTGTAGCAGGAAGTTTGTATTGTTTTGTTTCTATATTGTCAAAAGTGCGTAATTTATTCTACATATGCTGTAATGTTTATGCAGAGTTATTTTCAATTAACAATAATAATACGAAATAGTTATTATTCATTGACGTTCGCTACTTACGTACACCTTTTGTATGCGGCTTAGATACGATAGAACGGAGAACAATCAGCTGTTGTTGTTTACTACCTACTCTGGCAATGTCGCAACCACAATGTAGCCAATCTTACGCGAAGCCACACGAACTGTGAAGTGCAAAGATACAGCGGCGGGGGTATAGTGCTTCTTCTGAAATTTTAGTTATTTTATTCATGTTTCATTATTGTTTAAGTTGAGAAGAGAGTAAATTACTGAAATAGGCTTTATCTTTCTTTAATAAATGACTGTTTCATTGTCAAGTGTCTTTTGAGTTTGCTTGGAACCATACATTCATTGCTTAGTTTTTTGCTGCATGCAACACACTGAGAAAGTTCATGATTTTCAGATTTGGTATAAGTAAATCTGAGCTTAAATAAGGTTCCTGATACCTGTGTACAGAACCAGATGAGGAAGTTATCTGTGCAAGTAGCTGGTAGTACCTGATTCAGGTGAATCACTTGTTCTGTTTTCACTATATTCTTCACCGCTGCTTTATCATTTGCTTTTAACAACTAAAGCTTCTCCATATTACACAAAAACTTAGTTATTTTAGCTTTACAATAACAAAAAATATTGTCACTATCATCAATCAACTGCAAGAGTGATTGATGTGTTTCTCAAGCGTTCCAGTGGTTTGTGTATCATCCACAAAGGTTCTTGATCTTTAGGATCTTTCAAAATTCCTCTAAACCAGGCATAATTCTTTCTACATTAGGGATGTACTGCAAAATTCCACACAACAAAATACTTTGCCACAAACCAAAAACAGTATGAGAGCCCCTGCTATATACCCTCTTCTTCTGTTTCTGAAAATTCAAAACTGATTGCTTTCTTGCATGATGGCTTACAAATAAATTTCCAGTCTTCACTACTTCTGCCTTTTTAGTTCCTTTTGGAAACAAATTATCTACTTTCAGCTGCCTTTTCACTCTGTTTTCTAAAACTTTGCTTTCATGGGAGTTGCCATTAGATGTTCTGAATGTTCTTTTGGCTTCCTTGTATTTCTGCATTCAGATGTTACTGAAGGGTGTCTACAATATGTATTAATACTAGAAGAACTGACATCACCTCACTACCTAGAAAGACTGCACTGGTTATTTCGACCAGTAGTGCTTTTCATCATTATAGAACAGTTTTTCATTCAACTAATTATTCAATACATTCAGCTTATGTGTTTGAACTCTAGCCATCAATAAGTATTCATTATTACATCCATTTCCATTTGAAAAGAAAAAACTGTTATTTACATTGCTACAAGTGAACTTAAATGTTCTTAGTCAATTCAAAATATCATAGTTTTACATACTATCTCTCTCAATGTTTCCGAGTTCAATCAAACACACCATCTCTATAAAAAATCTTGCACACATAATTCACACATCCTGAGCATGGACCTCAAACAAATTTAGTATGCTGTGCACACACATTTTTAGTTTTATTAGGGCCTTTGCAACCTCCAATCTGGCATGTCTTACATACTTAAGTTGATTCAGCAGTTGTAGTTGCACAGAATTGATCAACAGGTCTTTTCCGCAATAGGAGACCTCTTCAGCAAGCTTGAAAAGAAACTCACATGAAGTTATTTCTTCTCCAGTGATTTCTCTTCATAGAATCCAAGCATTGATTCCAGCTAGATTAAGCACATTGAAAAACAAATGTATTAGCAACCTCCGGCAAACATACTCCATCGTGTACATGCGGCACATCTGATCAAGAACATTTACATCACATTTTATAGCATTGTAATGTTTCAGGTGTTTCTTAGGTGCTTCGTGATCTATTGTCATTGATTGATGCATAGTGCTTAGCAGGAGGACATTCTTCTTTGCCTTTCCTTGATATGATGTGATTGTCATGTCACCAGATTTACATAGGATGGTGTCATACAGAGATCCTGCTGATATTTCACTAATGGTGGAATTTCTCTTCAAGTTTTCTTCAGAGTGCCCACAAGAGTTGATTTTTCCTGCAGTAATCATTGTGCAAGGTTCTTTGAAGTAAAGAAATTGTCACGGGTAACATTTCTTCCCTTCAAAGTCAATGGTTGTGGAGGGTGAATGACAATATAATCTGCTACAGGTGTGTTAGTGGATCTTTCATCATTTTTAACCAGATATGGAAACACATTCACCACATACTTAGTCTCAGCATCAGCAGCAAGCCAGAACTTCACACTAAGATTACCTGGGTTATTGCTCAAGTACTGAATGAAGTGGCAGCAAGCCTTACATGAATAAAGCTGTTCATCTATATTTATAGTAGAGTTGCTGATGGCTGACAGAGGGAGATAGACGTGTTTACGAGAGCTCTTGCGGCAAAGAAATGGATGTAAATACAGAGACGTATCAGGCAAGAATTGGGCTATTCAATACTACAAACATATTGCAGAGTGGAAAATGGAATGAAGGTCTAGCTGCCTTAATATGGTACATTGTAGTTTTGGCAGCATTGTTAGTGATCACAGGAGTCGAGTGTAATCCAGGGCCAGAAATGGAACAGATTTTGGAAACACTTAAAACCATCAGAGAAGACCTAACTTATTTAAAAGAGATAGAAAAGAGGATGGATGAAAAAATTAGTAACAGAATAGAGGGAGTAAAGGAAACTATGAAAAGTTCTGTAGGGCAGCTACATGAGGAAGTTACAGGAATGTAAAAGACAGGCAACGTATTTAGAAAGAGCAGAAGAAAAGAAGAGGAAAATGAACATTATTATATTTGGAGTGCAGAAAGCAAGAGATAAATGGACATGGCAACAGATAGAAAAAATCTTCACAGAAAAACATGCAACTGATGGGTTGGGAAACCACTGATGTATTTAGAACTGGAAAAGCACGATCAAACCCATGACCAATAATAGTGAAACACAACTAGGCGATCATATCATATGCAAAAAAGCTAAAAAGCTTCCGTTTATTTATCGAAAATGATTACAGGAAGGTGGACAGAGAGCTAAGAGATGGTCTGATAAGAGAAATGAAAACATCTGGAGCAGAGGGAAAACCAGCATTTGTTCGAGATGATGATGATGAGATGCGGTTTAAGGGCGCTAAACTGCTATGGTCATCAGCGACATTTGTTCGAGGACTTGCGCTATGGATAGATGGGAAGAAGTGGGAAATTAGTCAGCAAACTTTAAGTTAGAAACCTAACTCATAAGAACCAAAAGCATCAACAGATTCACCAGTTAAAAGTGAACACAAGTTAGAAACAGAAAGAAGAGACGGCATGTGTGCAAGAGGGTGTATATATTTGAGAGGAAGGGCTCAGTATAGGGGGAGTTGGTGGATATATGCTGGAATGTGGAAGGTCTGCTAAGGAAATAAAATAAATGGGGAAATAGTGCAGTTAGTTAAGACTTGTAATGTGTCCAGGTTTGCCAATGAAAGCGTTCAATGATTAAGGTGACAATTCATCTCTATGATGCAAAATAGTTGAAATATGTGATATTGAAAATGTGTGTTTAGCATCAGTATATAACCCACCTCAGATTTTTATAATCCAAATCTGTTTTATAACCTAGGAAAGGACATGGAGGCTCTGCAAAATAAATACAGATATAAGAACTTTATTACAGCAGGTGATTTTAATGCAAGAGTAGGGGAGGGCACAGTACACCTTGTTGATTTAGAGAATGATATGGGGACAGAAGAGAGGTTGGAAAGGGTCAGTAAAGATAAAATATATAACATGGAAGGAGCTAAGTTATTAAACTTTAGTGAACAACACAACTTGATAATTTGTAATGGCACTAGAGGAAAAGATTTTAGGGGTAAGTTTACCTTTGCAAACAATATCTTTAGAGCTAGATGTACATCTGACAGATTTCGAGGTTATGGATGTAGTGTGTACTAGCAGTCATTTCCCACTAATAGGGAAATTTAAAAATAAGTATAGTAAAGTGTCAAGACCCAAAGAACATGGTGGAATTAGAATTAAAAGAGATAAATGGAAAGACAAACAAATAGCAGGATTTATAGGAGAGTTAGAAACTAATTTTGGAGCATTTAAGGATAATATAGATTCACTAATGACAGAAAAGAAAACAGGGGAAATAACTGAGAAACTAAGAGAGGTTGTTCAAACAAGCAAGCAACAAGATGAGAGTGAAAGGATCGGGTAACAAGTTATAGAAGGGCTGGTATGATAATCAATGTAGAATTGCTAAACAGAGAGTAGAAAGAGAGTTGAAAAAATGGAGACAAACAGGAAACAAAAGGAAAGGGGAAATTTTATGGTTGAAAGATAGGGATACAAATTTCTAATGGAGGAACAGAAGAAAGGATGGGGGGAGAAAATTAGCAAGAGAATACAGGCAGCAACTATGACAAATGACAGTAAAACAACATGGCAATGGTTAAGAGTGAGTCACTGCCCCTATTTATTTTTTTAATTTATGCAACATGCTAAGCGACATACTTGATTTATGCCTTTCTTGAATGCCTTCTAACGGCTGATTTGCATAACACTTTATAGAGGAGGGATAGATATCTCAGTGCATAAGTGTTTTACAGGACAGAATGCAATCGTTATGTATGTCGATACAAAAAAAAATCCCCCCCCCCTGACACTGGGAGCTGCAGTAGCACTTTAGCCAATTTTACAAACTTTTATTATTTAGCATACATTCATGCACACCTTTGAAAATGCCCCTGAAGGAACAACCTATCACATGCATTGGTTGACAAAATCATTTGAAAACAAAATGGCATATCTATGCAGTGCAACCAATTGGATTTAAGCCGTCACTCAACGTTGTACAGCCTTGTCAAAAATGCTAAGTATTAGATATATAATTTCACTTATGTCACAAACTATGGCATATTTCAGATCATACAGTAATTGTAATGACTGATGCAGTTTATTTGTTTGAATTAAAAGTATCAAACCGAGCTCAAAACACTGTATGATGCTGCCAAAAGTGTGTAAAGATTCGAGGCAGGGTCTAGTTCTGCGATTATTAATTCATATAGGAACCCCAGCTGACAAGGAAGCATTAGCCTAATGGTATTATGGTTGTTTTAACACTGTGCCATTTCAGTTTGGGTTCAAATCCTTCGGGTTAAGTTCAAACTTTTTATTACCTTTTGTTTTCTCTTTTGACCTATAATTTGATATTATGACATAAATAACATTTTTATAACATTATAAGTGTGTACAAATAGAATAATTGTCATGTTTTCCACTGCAAAGCCCAAATCATCTACAAGCACACTCATACATGAAGAATGCAGGAGATTACACCTTGCATGTTACAGCATGCAAGAAGGTCTCTCCAGCACATTTACAACTCCTTTGTCAATAGAAGAGGTGAAACATAAGGTTTAATCATGAAGCAAAAACTGTTATACTTAATATCATTGATATGCGCCCAAGAGAATGAAAGCTAACTATGTAACATGGTTTACAACACCAGATACGGTACAGATTATTAGGGTAAACATGATACACAATTATCTTATTGTAATTCTTGTGTCTTTGGCTTACAGGAGAGCCAATAACAAAAATAAATAAATTAGTACACTAAAATAAAGAAAATAAACATAAGGAGAAAAAAAATAACGTTTGTATCAGATTTGAACCTCCGAAGCCAACCTTTGCTTCACCACATTCCGGCAGCTAGCTCACTCGGCCAGGACCCACGTAGTCTATCTCACTCTTCAGCAAAGCATTCCTCTATCTCCTTACAAGCATTATATCCATGAAATGCCATCTTTTTTAAGGCTTTTGCAGCTCTTTGGTTCTCATTCAGGCCTTTAATAATTAATGCTAGTTGCATATAGCACCAAATAGACGGGCAGAGCTATAATAACAGCTTGTTTGCTAAAAGGGTCAATGTTTTCACATTAGACTATAAATTGCAGGTTGCATAGATACGAATACCTAGGGGCAGCTGACTCATCTGGTATAATAAGAGAGAAAATAAAAATAACATTAATTCAGAGGAATGGTGTGCATATTTTAAAAATATCCTAGGGCCGATGAGATAACACATCAAGGTAAGTGGCTGAGCAAGAATACATTAAATGTAGAGTATTTGGACACACAGATTGACATAAATGAAATAAAGGAACAAATAAAAAGACTAAAAAGCAATAAAGCTAGTGGCATTGATGGGTTTCCAGGGGAATTCTGGAGGGCAGGGGGTCAGGATGAAAAGAGATGTACGTTATTGGTACAGATATTTAATACAATATGGGAAGAGGGTAAAGTTCCAAAAGGTTGGAGAACTGCTATTATAACACCAACATTTAAAGGAAAAGCTGATATAAACAAGACAGTTAACTATAGAGGAATTAGCTTATTATTGGTTATAGGCAGTTTATTGGTTATATACTGACATTCTGGCAGAAAAGTTACACAGATGGGCTGAACAAGAAAGTAAGCTATCAGAATTTCAAACAGGTTTCAGGAAAAATAGGAGAACTGTGGATAATGTTTTCATAATAAATGCAATGGTAGAGAGATATCTGAGTCAAAAAAGGGGGTGGCTATACATACTGTTCATGGATTTTGAAAAAGCATTTGACATAATTAATCATAATGCACTGTGGTTAAAACTGAATGGGATAGGAGTGAGTGGCAAGTTTATAAATGCTCTGCAAAACCTTTACTGGGGAAATGAGTACCATATTAAGATTACACATGATATGGTGACTGTAAGTAACATGAACACAATAGGTCTTAGACAAGGGTGTCATCTAAGCCCAATACTGTTTAACCTATTCATAAATGAAATTTTAGAAGTTAGTAAAGCTAACATTCACATGCCCATTGTTGAAAATGCTGAGATCCCGGGATTATTATTTGCTGATGACTTAGTATTGGGGTCAATTTCCAATATTGGCTTAGGGAAGTCGATTGAAGCAATATCTAAATTCTGTAAGGAGTGGGGTTTAAAACTAAATATGTGAACATAAAAATCATGATATTTAAGACATGAAACAAGTTACAAAATAATGAAAAATGATATTGTGAAGGGACAGAAATTGAAGTAGTCAATAAATTTGATTATTTGGGCATTAGGCTTAGCAGTAATGGGGGTTGGAGGGAACAAAAGAATAAGGTGCTAGCTAAGGGAAGGTTAGCTTTATGAGTTATTACTGCCTGCAGACACAAACTACCAGGAATGCATATAAAGTGGTTGGAGAGAATATATTCAAGAGTAGTAGAGGGCAAAATGATATATGAGACTGAAATATAGGGTATTGATGAGGGATGGCTTAATGTTGATTTGATTTACAGGAATATCTGCAAACATATTTTGGGGCTAGCAAAAGGCTCACCAAATGGAGTTGCACAAACTGAACTAGGTAGAGCTGGGAGTAAAGGAAAAATAATGACAAGAACATTGAAGTACTGGTTTAGGATTAAGAACTTGGAAGAGAATAACATCTTCAGACATTGCCTAAATTTTAAAGACAAAGCAATGAGGTTAATAGAATCAAAGAAACCATGGAAAAAATTGGATTGGACATGATGTGGTGTGACAGAGAGGTTAAAGAGAGGGTTTTTGGAAAGAAGTCAATCAAAGAATTGAAGACATTGAAATCCAGGAGATATTTAGTAATTTCAGCAACAAAAAGTCATTGAGGATATACAGGGAGATAAGGAAAGTGTGGGATAGAGAGAACTATGTGGATAAAGACAACCAGAGGATGAGGGAGGGTGCTGCATGGGTTCGAACTGGGGTAGTGGAAATGAAAGGAATAAGAGGGGGTCTGAAAACAGAGGAATGTCCAATGTGTGGAAGGCAGATAATTATCGGCATGTGATTCTGGAATACAAAGACACCAAAATAATGAGAGGAAAACTTAGGATTGAGAAATGGACTAATCTACCAATAAAGATAAAGGGGTAAATGTTGATGAATTTGAAATCAAAACAGGAAATCTTACAGTTTGGGGAGTATCTAGGCAAGGTTAATAGAAAATGGAGGAAGAAAATAAAGAATCTTGAGGAATCAGAAAGTGTAGAAATATAATTTAAACCAGATAGAGTCCGAGTATACCATTAAAGATAGTTGGGCCTGATAGTAGAACAACCACAAGGTTGAAACTAGATGGGTCACTTGTTTACTCAGCAACTCTCGGGAAAGAGTCACTAGTATTTGGTAATGTGAGTTTTACTTTGTTTGGTCAAGAGATTGTAAAGTAATATTATAGTATAGTATAGTAATATTTATAGTATCACTTGGCTTGTAGCTGAATTTACTATTTTCTACAAATGCATTCTAGATTGAAGTGGCTGCTGCAAAATCATCAGTCTTAAGCCTTTGACATGTGTGCACTTATTGTCAAATCTTAGGAACTGCATGATCTCAAGAAATTTGTCCTTCTCATTGTTTGAGCAAAAAAGGCGACCCCTCCTCTAACATTTGACCACATATCTTGCAAGGGAAAAGTTTTTGCCCCATATACTTCTCATGCGGGTCTAGCGCGAGCAGCGGAAGCGAGCGGTCGCGTATACGTAGCGCTCCTGGAAAGATCGGAAAAAAGAAAAATGGGGGTAGATTTGGAAGTGTATAGGGCCAGAATTGGGTGCTTTACAAACGGTAAAAAGAATAAGAAAGAGAAAAGGAATCAACTATCAAAGGAATACCTATGGCTGTTTGTGATCCTGGCAGTATTATTGGTTATTGGAGGAGTAGAATTAAACCCAGGACCTGAAGGAATGACACAGATAATGACAATGTTAAAAATCATTTCAGAGGATATAGTGGATCTGAAGAAAATAGAAAAGAGAATAGAATTAAATATCGATAGAAAGATAGAAGAATTGAAAGGAATGTTGTTCACTACAACGAAGGAAGTGCATGAAGAACTTTGCATCTGTAAAGAAAGATTGAACAAGATGGAACGGAATATGGAAATGGAGACAAGAAGACACAATATAGTGATATTCGGGGTGGAGGAAAACAGAGAGAAAAGCCTAGAGCAAGCAGTGGAGGAAATATTAGAAAGACGAATGGATATAAAGCTGGCAGGCTGGGAAATTATAACGTGTTTTAGAATCGGAAGAAGGGGCAACAGAGCCAGACCTATAGTAGTAAAATTTGCAACTAGTAAAATCAAATGGACAGTTTTGAATAACGGAAGAAAATTGAAAGGAACGAGAATTTTTGTTGAACGAGACTATGGAAAAGAAGAGAGAGAGATAAGAAGATTATTATTAGCGAAAATGAATCAAGCCAGGCAAGAAGGAAAAAAATCATTTGTAAGAGGACTAAAACTGTGGATAGACGGCAGGAAGCAGGATATGTGTCAGCGTTTGATTCCAGATCGAACAACAAGCAGAGCAAATTCAGCAGAGGAAGCGAATGCAGTGAAGCCGGCCGACGTAATCCAAGAACGAGAGGGACACGTGCGTAGAGGTGCAAGTGGAAGGGAGGAAATAGCTGGCGTGACGTCACCAAGGAGATGCGTCATACCCAGTGAACGAGAGAAGCAAGAGGCGATGACCCTGGTGGCAGCTGATCGAGAAAAACAGATGATCGCGAGTGGAAGCGGCCTCAAAGTGGTGTCAACCCCAGAAGGAAGTATCCTGGAATTAGAGGAGGAGAAAGAAGATCCGGCGGCGCAGGAGAGGATAACTAGATATAGGGCAAAGTTAGAAAAATTCAGAGAGGGAAGAAGGGATTCAAGATAGGGTCTAGATCTGAAGGTGGTGTCATTTAATGTGGAAGGGCTAAAAGCGAAAGTGATAAATGGCGAAGTATTTGAAGTGCTAAAATTAGGTGAAATAATAGTAATGGTGGAAACTTGGTTGAATGAAAGTGAGAAGATAGATGTGGTAGGATATGACTATATAGGGGATCATGGTAAAAGGAAAAGCAAAAGAGGGAGGGCCTCCGGTGGTATTGGAGCGTTCATTAACAAGAGTAGTGGAATAAATGTGTGTGAAGTGTTGAGTATAGAGAAAGGCCAAATAATGTGGATAAAGATAAATAGGGCGAAGGGGATGGAAGTTTGTATAGGATTAGGCATAGTGTATAACCCACCAGAAGTCTCGGAATTTTATAAGGACAATTTATATATAAGACTGAATGATAGTATGGAAGATTTAAGAAGCAAAAATCCTAACATAGAGATCATTGTAGTAGGGGATTTTAATGCAAGAGTAGGGGAATATAATCCAAGAAGTTTAAATGTAGAAAGTGAATGTATCTGGGAAAAAAATGAGGAAAAGGAGAGGAGAAGTAGAGATAAAGTGATAAATGCAGAAGGTAGAAAGTTAATAGAATTCTGCGAACAGAATAATTTAATAATATGTAATGGAAACAAAGGAGAGGACCAGTGGGGAGAGTTTACATTTGTAAGTGTAATCGGACAAAGTGTAATAGACTATATGATATGTAGTATAGGAATCGAAGAGGTGATGGAAGAATTCAAGATTATGAACATAATAACAAATAGTAGTCATTTTCCATTAAAGATGAAAATAAGACTAGGGTTATGTTACAAGGAAGATGAAAAATTAGCATTAAAACAAATCAGAAGTTACAAATGGAAAGAGGAGAATGCAGAACAATTTAGGTGTAATTTAACTTCCAAGTGTGGTGAATTAAGGAAACTTGGTATTAGAGAAGCATTACAGGGTGGGAGGATAAAGGGAGCACTGGAAAGGCTAGAATCAATGGTTAAGTGGGCAGGTAGTAGGATGGAAGTGAAGCCTAAAGTGAATGTAAATCAGTGTGGGTGGTATGATGAAGAGTGTGGAAAGGCTAAGAAAGAAGTGATGAAAGAAATGGATAGATGGAGAAGGTCAGAAGAGGAGGAAGATAGGCAAATTGTTTTAGCAAATAAAAGGGGTTATAAATGTCTACTAGATGAGAAAAAGCAGGATTGGCAGCAAAGAATGGGAGAAAAGATTAAGGAGGCAGTCAGAGGGAAAGAAAATAAATATATATGGTCAGTTGTTAAGGAAATGTACAGAAAGAAACAGGTAGTTAATAAGATAACACCAAGGGAATGGAAATATCATTTCGAAGGTTTATCGGGGGGAGGAAGAGTTCAAAAAAGTGAAGTATATTGGGGAAATTTTGAGAACAGAGTGGAGCACTTAGACAAAGAGATTACAACCATAGAGGTAGAGTATGAAATAAAAAAATTAAAACAGAAGAAGGCTACAGGGGCCGATGGAATTCCGGGGGAATTTTGGAACAATTTTGGGGAGTTAGGTGAGGGTACAAAGTTGTTGACACAGCTATTTAACAGAATCAAAGAGAAGAAAGTGATACCGGAAAGCTGGAAAGTGAGCATTATTGCACCATTGTATAAAGGAAAGGGAGATACAAATAATCCAAGCAACTACAGAGGAATTAGTTTATTATCTATATTAGGCAAGATATACACTGGTATATTAGCTAGAAGATTATACGAGTGGGTAGAGAGGGAAGATAAGTTATCAGAATACCAAACAGGTTTTAGGAGAGGAAAAAGAACAATAGATAACATAATGATAATTCAAACTATAGTAAACAAATATTTAAGAAATAAAAGGGGTAGGGTATACATATTTTTTGCAGACTTCGAGAAGGCTTTTGATACTATAAACAGAGAGGCTTTGGCATATAAATTGAGGAACAAAGGAGTCAGCACTGCATTCATCGAGGGGGTACAAAAATTGTATGAAGGAATTAAATTTTGTGTAAAATGTGGAAGAAATAGTACTACTGATTATATACAGCAAAATTTAGGTCTGAGGCAAGGTTGTAAACTTAGTCCAATATTATTTAACTTATTTATAGATGATATTTTAGATAGAATAATGAAAAGTAATAAACACTGCCCAGTCATAGGGAAAAAGGAAATACCAGGGTTACTATTTGCAGATGATCTAGTAGCTGGGGCAGTAACAGTGATAGGGTTGCAACATGCTATTAATGAAATTGCAAAATTTAGTATGGAATGGGGGCTAAAGGTGAATACAAAAAAGTCCAAGATAATAGTGTTCAAGAAAGGATCAAAATTAAAAAGAGAGGAAAGATGGTATATAAATGGAGAGCAAATAGAGGTGGTAAAAGAATTTGATTACTTGGGCATTAGATTCTCAAGCAACGGGAAGTGGGAAGCACAAGCTAAATATGCACAATTGAAAGGAAAGCTAGCGATGAAAGCTGTTAGAGTTTGCTTGTGCAAAACACCCACGCTAACAATGAACTGGTTGGAAAGGCTATATGAAGCCGTAGTAGAGTCAAAAATGTTATATGGAATAGAAATATGGGGGGTGGCAAAGGGATGGATTAAGATTGATATAGTCCATAGAATGTTTTGTAAAGAAGTTTTGGGTTTACCCAAGAGTTCACCAAGGGGCGTGGCACTGGCAGAGCTAGGAAGGGTAGGGAGAAAAGGTATAATAGTGGAAAGAATATTGAAGTATTGGTATAGATGTTTAAATTTAGAAGATAATAATATATTAAAAGAATGTATACAGTTTCAAAAAGCTGTCCTAGGAGAAGAGTGTTGGTTAGGGGAGATGGGAAATGTCCTAAAAGAAATTGGCATGAGGAATATTTTCCTATTAGATAAATATAATAATAGTGGGTTTTGGAAAGAAGTGAGATTGAGGGTGGAAGATATCGAGAAACAAGAGATATGGGCTAGTTTTGAGGATAAAAGGTCATTGATCTTGTATAAATCAGTTAAAAGAGATTGGGGAAGGGAGAAGTATGTAGATATATGTAATCAATTTGGTAGAATAGGTCTTGCGTGGATGCGCACAGGAGTAATATTTTTAAAAAGGAATGGATATAATTGTTCGGGGAGATGTATTATGTGTGATGAATCGGGTAGTACTTTTCATTGTCTAATAGAATGTGATAAGGTTAAAAGGTGGACAGAGGTTATATGGAATAAAAAATGGGACAAGTTAAACAAAGAAGCAGTAGCATTAAGAATGTTGGGAAGCACAAAAGTAGAAATAATTAAAATGATGGGGACATTTTTAGGCAACACAAGGGATAAGTGGATAAGGAGCTTAAGAAAGGTACAGCTGAACGAGCATAGTTTGTAAAGTGGAGAGATGGTATAGTAGCTTTATCCCATATATACAGCCTAGGGGCTAAATATGGGGGAGCTAGAAAACTGGTGCACTAGACATAAGTTTTAGATGTAAGCTTTATTTGTATTATTGTAATAATGATGAAAATAAATATTACTAAATATTACTTACTTCTCATGCATGTATAACTGCTATAGCAGCTTCCCAAGTTCCAGAATCCAAGAGCCCTCATGTAGTTCTTCATGGGCTCTAATTTTGGTACAACATTTAATATTTTTGAGAATATCAGCATCTATCAACCCTTGCCAGGCAAGGAAGTAATTTCCTTTCACTATAATATTTCTAGCATATTCCATCAGTCCTGGAGATTTCATCAGGATAATGTGTCAGCCTAGTCTTCCAGCTGTATTCTCTAGTTCAATTCTCTTTCACACTGTTCCATCAATAGCTGTCTCTTCACCTCCCACAGTAGGAAGTTCAGGTGTCACAGCAGTAATATCCCATTCCTTGCTTTTGATAGCAATTAAGCTAGGGGTAGAAACTTGTGGCCTAACTTCACTTGAACCTGCAGTAGCAACATTACGAGTGTCTCTTACATTACTCTGTTCTATTTCAGACTGGATGATTCATTCAGGTAATATGCATGAGGGATGTAACCATCATCTTATTTTTCACCTGATTCAGGTGAATTCAATCAGAAACATCTCCCCCTTCAGATTCTTCCCCTGGTAAGCTCCAGAAATAATCTAATAATTGCTCATCGGAAAGAAAATGTCAACTAGCCACTGCTATAAAATAACCACCTCACTAGTGCACAGAATATTGAGACTGGATATAATAGAACTGACAACAGGCAAAAGAGTGACCAGAAATGAAATGCTGAATAAATAAAAGTTAGGCAGCAAAAAAACACATTGTTGCGTGATTGCAAACATAAAACTAGTGCTAGCTTGTGGCAGTCAAAATGACCACTCCTTGTCCTGTAATGTAAATAATATTCATATTTCTCATCTTGTGGACAATAAAAGGTCAGGTATTTCAGGAATGGTTCATCACTAAAATTCATTAAAAGTTGTGAAATATAGGTGATATAAAATAAAACCTGTTCATTTTCTTATACCTTAAAGTTTGTGCACCAATCAAAATGACTGGCACCATCCTTCTAGTATTAATTTAGGATGTAATGGTACAAATATGTGGATTTAAATCAAAGATTAAATAATTTTGTTTAATTATTTTAGAATAAATCAAGGAATCTGATCACATTATTTTAAAAATACAAAAGTTAAAGTATTTTAAAAAGTCAAAGCATATGGGGCAATGCCAAACCAATTGTTTGCCATTTCCCCAGCTATCACCATTATGCTTTCAGATGATAGTTAATGAAAAGACACATCACAGCTGTTGAACAATGTTGAATAACTTTTAATTTTAGCACCAGAATTATAGGAATCAAAGCTACTAAGATTTCTTCTTAACTTGAAAGTCAGTAAATGCTTACAGAAGAAACATCAGAAAACACATTATACCTTCTCACAATGGCCTCTTGCTAGTAACTGGAACTTGAGTGGCTTAGAAGCTTCTCTTTCATTGGTGCTAGGTAGCAACAACAATAGAGTCACTTTTGCTACCACCAGTAAGCTAAAATATCTTGTTTGGTATTGCTCCAGTGTTTGGGAATACCCTGACCTCCCTTATACCATGTAAATCAGTGTGTTTATTCTTCTTCTGTGTTATAACTGTGAACACCCTAATGATACCACTTTACCAACATTACTGGTTACTTTTAATAATAATATGGGTAATTCTGAAACTAATATTTTAGTTTTATAAAACCCCAAAGACGCTTAAAATAAGTAAAAACTGTATGTAACTTTTTGTGAATATTATAAAAATAATCTGATGTGCTACATACACATGACTTTCTCTACCCTCCATCGCTTATTAGTGGGTATACAAATTATTCCTATGAAAGTTTATTTTCCTATCTACTTCATTTTTGAAAATTACATTTTTGTTATAGATTACACATTATTACATATAGATTGTGCATTACACATTTTGTTATAGATTTAAAAGTATTGAACAATTCAAATAATTAATAATGATTTTGGAAATGGCTGATGCCAAAAAAAAGTTATTTGAAATAAATTGTATGTTTTACAGAGATCTACACTTTTTGTGTAGTACGTTTTCATCTATCACTTCAAGTTTACTAGCTATACCAAATTATACAAAATTCTTTCCAAATGAAGAGGACATCACAGGTTATTCACGGAAAATTCAAGACATACATTTTATTTGTCATATAAATATCTTTAATATAATGGTATTTTAATCAAAATCAATAAGGCCATTTTTTAGAAAAACAAAAATTCCCCAAAAAATGTTCCATGTAATGGGTGGGAGGATTTTCTTGAAAATCTACATATTGCATCTTTGGAAACTGCTAAACCTGAATACCAAGTCTGGTATTTATCTGACGATTCGTTTTTGAGTTATTGCTGTTCACAGGCATATACACACACACATACACATTTGGACTTTTTTTTAATACCTTTTTTGGATTCAAGGGGCCTCAAAACATATATTTCTGGTGAAATCCCATTATCAGACTTTTGGGTGGAATGCAATACCTTCTCTACCTGCTAAGTACATGGTAGAGAAAGTAACAATTATGATGTAATAAAAAAAGAACTATCTATCTACTAAATGAGATTTGGTCCAATATTCTGAAACAAAGGGTTCCGGGATTATGAGCACTTAAAATGGCACAAAATAAACTACTGTGCTAAATTTATCATTCAGTACTATGAAAACTGTTGGTTTTTAGATGCTAAGATATAAATATTCTTTCCTTAACACCCTTTATTAACAGGAAAAATTACAGCTGAAACAAAAACTGAAAGATTTTTTGACCTTTGATTTCACATGGAATGTTCCATATTGAAACTATGTAAAAGTTCAATATGAAAGGTATTGACTTCAGTCATTACAAAAGAAGTGGAAAGAACTTAAATAAACAAGTTATGGGGATGAGATTTATAGCTATGACTTTGTACATCATTCATATGTGGGATATCACTGAAATTAGTTCTGACTTACAAAAATGTTCTCTTCTGTAGGAACTTTGCTTCTACTTAGTGTAACACAACCAGGTGATGTGGCACCATGGTAACACATGCGACTCGCATTCGGGAGGCCCCAGGTTTCATTCCTGGTGACTGACCACTGATCCATGGGTTTTTTGGGGGGTTTTCCAGGTCGTCAGGCAAATGCTGGAGTGGTTTCTTTCAGCCCCCAAATTTCCTGTCCCTCAATATTGTTCCACTGATCATTTCATTCATCCTTCACTCATTAGTTGTGTTTCAGGGTTGGAAGTGTCGGCAATGGTGTTTTGGTGCAGTGTGGCAGGGGAAAAGGAAGGTCACTGTGGAACTTTCTCTGTCCCTCATCCCTTGGTTTTGGCTGGTTGCCAGGGTATAAGAACTGCCCCTTCAGAAAGGGCTATTGGTCCTTCTGTGTGGGACGGGATGCCCAGTCTGCCTGTCTGACTGTCGGGGCATCTCAATGACCTGTCAGTGGTATGCCATCACTCCTGGTTCTGGCTGCCCAGTGTCTCCTCTCATCTCCTCCTCCCTCCTGGGGGTGCCCCCTTGTGAGGCAAAGGTACCCCATATCCTCCCTGGATCAATGTCGAGTCCCCTCATTAATAAGAGTAAAAGAGTGTAACACAGTATGTAGTTTAATCATGTGGATTAAGTGCTGTGTCATGGTGGACTTATAGATATGGCTTCAAGAGATCATTTTTTAACCTCAAGCTATACTTTAAAGCATGTAAGAAGTAAAAACAAGAACAGTGTACATGAACATAGGGATACTAAAAATGAGTCCTGATTAATATGTCTAAGAAAGCAAAAGCTCTTCTAGTTCAAAATTTTCTTGGCTAATGAGGGCATGGAATGAAGACTGCCAGCAAAATCACAGGATCTGACATTTGTTAATATCATTCTCTTTGGAGCATCTGTAGAGATGAATGACAAATACCTTAGAAAAGGTGTTGAATGATATTCTGTAAATGTTGTCACCCATAAATTTAGCATTAGACCAGTAGGATGCTATTTTGTATGTGGTTAGATTTGTTTGGTTATACATACATGGCAGATGTATGAACTTATATGCTCAGAAATGCATAAGCTTTCAGAATAATGCAAATGAATCATGAGGATAATATATTAAGTACAGAATTTTCTGCTTGCCCAATGACTGGAAATTATTAAAATTAGTTCAATGGAAACACCCTGACTGGTATTTAATTCTTCAAGCTATGCAAGTCAAATTGATAGGAAAGAAGTTTGGGGCATGTGGTTTGGAAACTACTGGTGAAATGGACATTAACATTAAAAATAGTGTACAATAGTTATCAGACAAATAACCATATCTCAAATTTCTTATTTGTGATATGCTGAGATTGCAAATATGCCAACTCTCCATTTAAAATAGGTATATTTCTCTCATAACTTTTATGTTGATAGGAGGGAGAAGATTGATAGTCATAAACATAGAGAAGTTTATTCCAAATGAAGAATGAAAACAGCATGATGGTAATTACAAACTAATTCCTTTATATCTGCATTAGTACTCATAATCACAGTAAGTGACTATGCACTGTGCTTATAAATGTGTCCACTCTATGAATGAACAACAGCAGTAACAAGCAACTCTCACTCTACATGATAATCATTTGTTCATCACAGTTGCATGGAAATTGCATGATGCCTTGTACATCCCATTAACATGTTTGCACCTTTAAAGAGCTGGAACAGTAAATACACTGCATTACCTATCAGGGGTTTTCATTGACACAGTATCGTTAATTTTCAACCATTGAAATGACTGGAAAACTCTATACCTTACATATCATCGTGATATGCTTCATTAGCAATATTTTCTCAGTTTTATGCATTTCTGAGAGCATACACCTTATTTGTTAGCCTTTTCTTGCTTGTTTTTTATTTATTTTCCCTTTTTTTTTTTAGTTTCACACATAATTTTTTTTTTTTTTTGAGACAGTAGCAGCATATAAAATTAGTTGTCCACATTTCCCTGCCCCCTACAGATTTAGTCATCATAAATATAAATTATTGAGCACTTTTACCGCAAAAATTTGTGTTACATGTCATTCACTATTTTAAACTATATTAATTAAATAGCTCTAAGTATTTTACTTCAAATTAGGCTATTCTAAGTAAAATTTCTCCTATCTGCCAGCATCCATTGTGCCATGACTTTTACACCTTATACATAGTCAAAGTGTAAGTATTCATGGACTATGTGAAATAAAAGCTGAAGTCTAAGTTTCAAGCACACATTCCCTGTAGTTTTTTAAGTTAAAGGTTAACCAGGTCTAACATTTGTAAAACAGACATGAGATTGGAAACTTACTATGGAGAAGGCTGCTGTCACTAGGTGGGGGACATGGATTGGCACCAATCTGTGAGAGAGGTGTGCTACCATGTACAACACCAGGAGAAGATGCCTGCGCTGGGATGTGAACAGGTGCAGCAACCAAACCTTGCACTGTGTGCACCATCTGGTATGCAATCTGACTGTTGCTGTTGTTTCCAGGGGGACTGCTGCCAACTCCATGGTGAGGGGGTACTGCCAGTGGCTGTCCAGACATTAGCAGAGCTCCCCCCCCTCCCCCTCCCTGGTGGTGTGGAGTTGGAACACCGCCTGCAGAGGACACCACCTGTCAAACATGTATACCGCACCAAGCTAGAACCAACTGGCTGGCTGCCGCTTTATCTAAACCATGCTTCTCTATGCTTGCAACCCCAGTTTCTGTTGCCACGCTTTCTAAAACTGCATTATGAGCTGCTGTAAGCATTGATAAAAATCTAGAAGTAAACTAAAAAAAATCTGCATAATATATGTCAAAATAATACTAAAATAAGTATAATAGGTTCAAGTATATTTTTCTTTGGAAGCTCATAGTCCAAAGGGAAACAATAACAAATTAAAATTGATTCAATAAAAGCACTAAAACTACCTACACAGAACTCAAAAAAGAGCCATGGCCTACCATGTCACCACTGCATCATGTGCCTTCATTTTCTTGCAGGATTAATGAGCAGCAGGTAGTATGAGATAAGCACTTCAATCCCTCTCCCTACTCAGCCATTTCTCCTCCAATAGTAAAAAAGCTCTTGCCAATATCAGAAACTGAACCTGAGTCTCCTACTACACAAGCAGCATCACCATGAAGGTGCCTAACATTATAATTTGGGCCTAAATTTACATGCATTAGAAGCCTGCAGACATGAAGACACATATGCTCTGCAGACATGAAGATACCTACATAAATTAAATTATTAGAAGTGGTTATAAACAGTGAAACCTTTTAACATATTGAAATTGTAAGTGGATTGGAGACACTTTAGTTTCAGTTACTAAGTTTTCATTCAAAACATGTTTCAAAGACATTTGACTCCATTGTCAGCTGTATGTCCACTCTAACATATGAATTCACATTGTCAACAATCCACTCACAATTTCAATATGAAGATACATTATCAATAACCAAAATCACATCTTGTATCCTTATACTTACAAGGAACGCTTCACTCCTTTGAAACTAGGATTTCATTCATTTTGCAAGGTAAGCTGGCATACTTGTCAAAAACTGAAAGGGTTGTGGTCCAATGTGATATTTAGAGCTGTTTACCAGCATTACATTTGAAGCAACTGACCTTATGCTTGCCATATGGAAGGAATTAAGAACAGGAGAAGTCAGCGACATCAGGGACCAAAATGCTTGCACTCTGCTGACTGTCTCAACACTGTGAGAACAAAGCCAACCATCAAAATTGAAATCTCAATGCTCAAAAATGGATCTAAATATCACTTTGGGCTAAACTTTTCTTATTGCTATCCCCATTCTCACTTGCTTAAGGAATGGGTCTGAAATTAAGTAAGTAATCAGGTGGTGGCAAATGCGACTGACAAAATTAGGATTTTTGGGTTTTACTTTTTTCCTCAAGTCTGTCCCATTTCTCTTGTGTCAACCATCAAATTTCTTACTTTACTGTCCTTCCCTCTTTCATATATCATTTCATTTAAAGGTAGTGTTTGGGAAACATTGCACACACACCCAGGTTAAGAGCAAGCAATCCCTATTAATTTCTTCCAAGTTCCTTTCTTGCATTTTAAGTCTCTGGTGAATACTTGCAGCTGGTCTAGGGTTGCCTTGAAGTATAAGGACCTACTGCCATACACAAAGGCAGTCTGTGCTCTTTGAATGTTAGGCAAATATGGTCTCATTAAATTGGATTATACCATTATGGACTTCTTACTTCCATTTATCAGCTGTGAGTAAATGCCTTTATCAAACTCTAACTACCCTCTCCATTTGTACTTTAATTAACTCACCTCCAACACCTGACTAAATCCCTAACATATAACATTGAGTTATTCACTGGATTTTACAAAAAAAAATTGTGGGACTATGAAGTTCTTTAATTTTTCATACAGAAAATCCTTGCTAGAGTATGAAACTTAAAAAAAACAACATAGCTCAGTATTATTAAGAGAAGTTTTACCCTTAGAAAGCTTATGCAAGCTTCACTGTTAAAATCTTAGGACTTTTCAGAGCCAGAGATGGCTAAATGAAGGAATGAAGGAATTAAAGGGAGTGTACAAAATTTACTTCTGGCTGAAATGTAAACAATGCCTCATCTATTCACTTTCAGGTCTTAGCCCAGTAAGTACACATAAATGAGAAAGCCATGGGTTGAAGATCAGCATGAGAGCCTTTACTGGTAGCCCTATGTGCATTATTAGTTCAGTAAATAGTTAACTAACATTATGCTGATGTTTGAATCCTCTAGACCACTGCACATAAACTCATCACATATAAATGCACATGGCATTTGGTTCCATAACATGCCTATTCCATATTGTCTTTGCCACTGCTCTCATGATTTAACTGGCTTTTAGGAGGTACTTCTGCTGCTTCCTTATCACTACAGCCTTTAAATTTGCCATGGTCATCTTTATACACAGCTCCCTGAAGCATCTTAACCATTGGCAAAGAAGTCTCATTTTATCTTGTTTGCAGCTTTCTTTAAGAGCCTCAAACTTTTCTAGAAATGGATTATAACTTATAAAATGTAAATAGTTTTATGCATATTTTATATTCTATACAAAACATTGAAACGATCAGAATATTTGAAACTACTGAATCACAGTTTGGTTTCAGAAAGGGGAAATCGACCATTGATGCTATAGTTTCATTAAATCGTAAACTGCTTACAACTTTTGAAATGGAAAATTGTGCACAGGCCACTTTCTGTGATCTATGCAAGGCATTTGATTGTGTAGATTCACACCTATCTACTTAACACATTAAAATTCTATTGAGTAAAAAGTCCTGCTATAAAACCTCTCAGATCCCACCTTACATATCAAAAGCAGGTGGTTTGTATAGGAAAAGATAGATAAAAAATGACTGAAATAAACTATGGTGTCCCACAGGGTTCAATCATTGAACCTTTATTATTTTTATCAGTGATTAATTATCTTCCATCTTTTGTAGTCTCACATTCGATTCTGTATGCTGATGATACTACTTTTCTTAATACAAGTAAGGCTTTTCAGACTTAAATCTACAGCAGAAAATACACTGAACCAAGCTGATAAATGGTTCAGAGCAAATGGATTCCTACTTAATGAGAACAAAACACAACATGTGAGTTTTAATTGCAGGGATACCCCTTTAAATGATAATTCGGAAAATGTAAAATTCCTAAGAGTTGTAATGGACAATAAATTATTCTGGGTACCACATATTGATCACATAATGTCCAAACTCTCCAGAGTCATATATTTGATTAGAGACTTGAAAATGTATGTACATGAATAATTATTTTGATCGGCATATTTTCCTTTTTTTCAAAGCATTACAGTGTATAGTATTTTACTTTGGGGTAATAGCTCACATGTTCTTCGAATAATGTTAGATAAACCAAAGCTAGCTACTGCAAACCACTATTTATTAAATTAAGAATAATGACAGTAATAAATCTATATATTTATAATGTGTTATTGTACATAAAGAGTCTTTCATCACAATTACAAAATGGACAAGCTATACATTCATATAATACCAGATCATGCCAACATATTGATGTTCCATACTGTAGATTGACTACAACTCTGAAGAGTTTTGAAGTACTTGATTCTAAAATGTATAACAAGCTATCTTTAGGCTTAAAACAATGTTCTGCAGCAACCTTTAAGCATAAACTGTATGACTTGTTGCTGCACCTTTTAATTCTTACAAGAGTATTTTGAAATATAATAATTACATCTGAATACTATATTTTTTCTCGGTTATTATATATTATGACCTTGGATTATACAATACAGTGTGTAACTTTTAACCTGTATTACTTTGCATTACTTTCAATTTTGTTCATACTCTGTATTATATAAAAAGACTAGTTATGTAATATTATTTGTAACTATTCATTGTAAGTATTTTGACGTCTGTTGTTTTCAAGCTGAATGACAATAAAATAATTATGACCGCCGACACCGCCGCCATCACCACCACTACCACCACCACCACCACCACCACTACTACTACCAACTGGACTAGCAGAAGATGCTAAATTGCATGAATTGAATGATATAGCTGACTGCAACTGCCTGCTAGGTAAAAATCACTGTAATAATCTAAACCCCAAATGAAAAGATGTTAAGAGGAAATAGTTCACTTACATTGATCCAGGGTGACATCTTAAACCAAATGACCTTAGTGGGAAGAAGAAGGCCACCAGAAAATTTTGTTCCAAAACTTAAAATTTAAGTTTGCTTCCCCAATTGGGGAATGATAGCTCCAAATAGCTTAACAATTGCTGGAGCATGAGCTATATGCCGATAAGAAAGTTTGTTTCACCTTTGTCCTTGAAATAACATAAAATAATATAGGAAACACCTTTATTTGCATGTTTGATATTTAAATGGCGTGTTTTCTGTGTACATGTTCACACCTCATATTGCATATTTTCTTCATTGGCCATGACAGGGAACAGTGTCCAGCAATATTACCAAAAAATTATTCAGCAGCTGATCATCTATACAGCCTGAGCAAACATATGGACAACAAAATAGCAACCAAAATTAAATACAGGAAAAGACTAACACACACTGGCAATAAGCACCACAAAATAGCTTAAGACTGTAATTGTTAGAAACCATTCTGGTATAATAAGACAAAAGAAAAATGGAGTGTTTATGAAAACATTTTGTTTTCAGAACAACAAAGGTTAGCAATAAATTAACACCTACAATTTCGTACATACATAAACTGCTAATCATATACAAACAAAATATGCTCATTCTAAAATAGGATAATATCATTTCTGTTCTTATGCAGTCTCCTTAGAAAAATACATGCTCTCCTACAGCATCTCTAGATGTTCTTGTTTTTATGTTTAAGATTCTGTTTATTTTTTTCATTAATTTTTGGAGTAAGTGCCAATATTCTGGGGAAAATTATGCTAAGCTCAAAGGGATAAAATAAAATGTGTGCATTTGAGTCTGTAAAAGATTAATTCAGCTTTAATCCTGAGCAGTGGCATAGCAGCTGCCCCCACAATTCTTCCAATTTGAAGGACTCCAAGTGAAAGGGTTCCCTAAGACTGAAAGTAAAATATACACAATAAATAAACAAAAAACATTTAGCTAACATTAAAAAGGTAAATACTTTCCTTTTTCAGGCTGTGAATTTTTTTTTTCTGAACATGTTAGAAAAGACCATATAGCTTCAAATCTAATTGTTGGCATGATAACCTAAGAGCGTGTTAACCCATTCACATTATATATGACGAGCTATACGTGCATAAGTTAGTAATGGCATTTAAACTACATGAAGAGCACAGCTCACAAGTGTGTGCTGACCAATAAAACTACATATAGTTGCATTTTTAACTAGCACGTGGCATTCTAAGGATCTCCATATCTCTTTAGAAGACTAATGAACAGAAAAATTAATGCTGCTGGTACAGCAAGTGCAAATAAGAAGGATAAATTTGTGATATATCCCATAACAATGTAAAACATGGCAACAATGAGAATGAATGTGCTGTGTGTGAGATGAGAAAGATAACAAAGAAGTTTACTTCCTATTGATGTAACATGAAGCTGCTGATATTATAGTAGTGGGCAAGCTGAGAAGAAAGAAAGGTTGGACACCTAGAGAGGAAGTGAAGAGACCAAAGTGTGCCCTTGAGTTCTAGAAGTGAATAGCTATGTCAATTTGAAAGATCAGGTGACAGCTTTATTTTCTATAATGTGACGCAAATGTAGTCCTCCGTGGTGTAGTGGTTACCATGCTAGCCTCTAGTTCCCTAGGTCACGGGTTCAAACCCGGCAGAGGACAATGAATTTTTTCGGGCATAAAAATTCTTAGCATGGCTTCCTTCAGAAGGGAAGTAAAGACAGCGGTTCCATGTTATAGATTTATGGCACATAAAAGAACCTCAAGCCTGATAAAGAGGCCTCTAGCAAAATTGTTGGTCTTTCATGTCCAATATAGAATGGGATGCTAAGGACCACAGCAGTTAAAGAGTGTCTATAAATAAAACTCAATTTCAATACAGCTAGAAATGTGCATATTCAATTGTTTCATTGAGTTGCACAAATCACTGCTAAAAAAGATCACTATATGGGCTTTCAAACCAACATCACTCATCAGCTGCTCCAAAGATATAACAGTACCTTCACCTCACTGAAACTGCAAGCTAAAACATGTGCCTCTTTTCCAATGCACATTCCACCCACAGACAACAAAGAAAAAAGTGTAACAAAAAGATGTGTTGTGTACTACAATAGAGGGAAAAATAGCAAAACTGCTTGGCAAAACAAAAGTGTTGTGTCGCTCTTCAGTTGGAGAACTGTTTTGACATCTACCACATCCAACAATCATATTAGGCCAGCAAAATCGGTGAGTCAGGGCTTCCAGCATCAAGCATGGAAAATTTAAAGAAATAAATGATATTGGTTGACTTCATATGAAATTTTAAACTTCACAACACACTTTTGCAGCTATACAGGGATTTAAATAAGATGTCAATGGGTTAATAGTGAACCAAATAAATGCTGTTGCTAAGCTGCAGTTATCACTTTGAGTGTTTTTTGCAGATATCTCCTGTAAAAGCTTGGTTCTTAATTTTCTTTCCTCACACCTTTCAAAACACTTCCCTTTCTTCAGGAAAATAAATTCTACACCTTACACATGATTTTACATTTTATAAACAAATTTTAATTAAATTAATCATACCTTAAGGTTTAAATGAATAAATAGTTTTAAAAATTGTATATTAACAACATTATTATGCACTACTTAAAAAATACTGTGATAAACAAGACTGGAGCTTTATAATAGTCCCATATCCAGTGTAGCAAAGTGTCACTTGCTTAAACTTTTATGCATTATTGTGTGTTATGATCTGGAATGTCATCTTCAATAGCAAGTGGTGTACTGGTCCTTTAGAAACTTAATACCATGGCTTTAAAATTGAGCAGACAAACCATAATGTTTTATCTCATATCTGAAACCTTACATGACAGAAGTTTTTCTTCAATATCTGCTAAATGGCACTTCATTCCTTTTCAGTGTGCTCTAGTTAAAAATTGAGTTTCAAATGCTGCTGAATCCAAAAAAAGAATATTAACTTTTGCCTTGTAATATTAATCTGGTATAATATGCTGATGCTCATTAATTTCAAGGCATGTCCATTACAAGACAGAAAGAAAAACTAAACCTTTCTCAGAATAAAAGCAAGAACAATACCTTTCTTTTTCATTTTCTGTAAATTTTGCCGGAATAAATTGACAGTGTTTTGAACTTTACACCTCATATTGCAGTAGTTGCTTACAATATTCAACTTAGGTCATGATGTCAAAAGGCAAAGACTCACACTTTCCCTGTCTGTTAATTCTCTAAAAAAAAATGGGGCCAAAACTGTATTCATATACGTGGGGACATCAACTGTTGATTTGCAAAAATGGACCCTATAATTCATTCTTTGCACCATACATAAATTTTTTCACCAAGATGGGGTACTTTATGAACAATATTAGGTTTGTCAGAGCTCCAATAACCATTATTTTGTGCATACGAGGTGTGATAAAAAAATAACTGGAATTTTTTAATTTCACAAGCTTATAGATCCGATGTTCAAAACTTTTGTTTTATCTTGTTGGTAAACATGTTCCTGATGTATGTTTGCATTTTCAGCTGTTTTGAATATTTAGTTTATTGTTGACAGTTGAAAAAGTTATACATGTTTTCGAGTGCTCAGCGAATTTTTACTTTCGAAAACGATGGATCAAAGAATTTGCATTAAATTTTGCTTGAAAAACAGAATAAAGTGCAGCACTGCATTTGAAATGTTGACTGTGGCTTTTGGCAAATCTACTATGAGTAAGACAAGAGCTTACGAGTGATATAAACACTTCAAAGAGGGTCGAGAAGACATTGAAGACAACGACTGCCCTGGATGCCCTAGCACATCAATTACTGATGACAATGTGGAAGAAGTAAAGAAAATGGTTCTGGAAAATTGCCAAATCAACATCAGAGAGGTTGCTGATGATGTTGGCATATCCTTTTGCTCTTGCGAAGCAATTGTTTTTGGATGTTTTGGGCATGAAATGTGTAGCAGTAAAGTCTGTTCCAAAATTGTAGAATTCTGACCAAAAACGACATCACATAGACATCGCCCAAGAATTGTTGAATAAGTCAAAAACGATCCGGAACTTCTAAAGAAGGTTATAACAGGTGACAAAACATGGGTTATATGGATATGACGTCAAAACTAAGGCCCAATCGAAACTGCCTGAAGAGCCACGACCGAAAAAGTTTGACAAGTTCGATCACACATGAAGGCTCTTCTCACTGTTTTCTTCAATTACAATGGGATAGTGCATCAGGAGTTCCTGCCTTATGGTCATATGGTCAATAACGAATACTACCTGGAAGTTATGCGTGTTTGCGTGAAGCAATCCAAAGAAAATGACCAGAATTGTGGCAAAACCATCATGGAAATTGCATCACAATAATACACCTGCTCACACCTCAATGCTTGTTCATGACTTTTTGGCAAAAAATAAAACCATTATGCTGCCTCAGCCACTGTATTTACCAGACATGGCCCCCTGTGACTTCTTCCTATTCCCAAGGCTGAAGAGAACCATGAGAGGATGACGTTTTGCCACCATTGATGAGATAAAAACAGAATTGCTGAAGGAGCTGAACACCATAATGAAAAGTGAGTTCCAGAAGTGCTTCCAAGATTGGAAAAAGTGCTGGCACACGTGTATTATATCTGAGGGGCATTACTTTGAAGGGGGCAAAGTTGATGTTGATGATTAAACAAAAATTCTTTAAGAAAAACAAAAATTCCTGTTACTTTTTGATCACACCCTGTACATATCCATGAAGGTGGAACCAGGCCTCATCTGAGAAAAATATTAAATATGGGTCTAGTTTGCCACTGTATACACTACTGAGTCTCCACTCACAAAATGTGCGCCTCTGTACAGGATCACCTGGTTGAAGAGCTTGTGCCACAGTTATTTTATATGGTTTTAACTTCAACAATTTAGTAGCTGTTTGCACAGAGCCATACAAAATGCCTGCCTATTGTGAAAGATACCTAAGCAATTTTTATGGGGGGAAGTCTCCAAATGATGACCGATGTCGTCTAATGTTTCTTTGGTAAAAATCTTATGCTGTCTATTACGTTATAAGGTTTCTTAGACTGAACACCACCTGTGGTCACCTATTTATTATACAGATTATGGAGTGTTGTATGGCCTGGAACCTTTACACCTGGAAATTGTTCTGCAAATTGTATTTGCACTTGATGAACTGACTGCATTGACACATAAATACCTTCTGCACAATAATAAACATATACTGAGCCATAATTGTGACTAAATACATAAGAACAATAATAAATAACTCTTAGCAACTACACTACACCGACTCACACTGAACTACACCACATCACAGTCAACGCAATATTGCAGAGCAGAGCAGGGCAAAGCCAGCGTCAATAGTGTGACCTTGATTGCAGCAGTTGGGGGAAACACATGTCCACATACCCAGTGGAAAAACACAGTGCAGCTGGTTCACAGTTCATTGGGTCTCTCGGTAGTTTTTGTAGTACTGTACTGCAGTGATTAACATCTCTGCTTGTTATACTGGAAACTGGGGTTTGATTTCCCATGGTGAGCAATTAGTTTGTATCTTTGTTCCCTTTTGTAATTTAACACTGTATAACATTTTCATATATGTAATTATTTTATATTTTATTTTATTCTTCATTTAATATTTCAGAATTTGTTATTTATATATAATATTTATATTTATATATGTATAAATAAATATGCCTTTACACACATATAACAAATTTACACAATTTGGAACAATTTTAAGATAACTTACAGACTGTTGGCTCTAGATATATGTAAGTGTCTGTTCAAAAGTTAGGCTTTATTTATATCATCTGAAAGCACAAATGAAACAAGCTGAAGAGGCTTGATGAGCCAATACAAGCATCTGATCAATATCTACTGATTTGCATAGTGTTTTAGCAGTGACTTAGGTTAGGAGGCTGAGCAAGATCACAGTCATCATGTATACACACACATATGTATCATCTTAAGTTTTCCCAGCCACTAAAACTTTACAGATGTTTTACATTATTTTTAAATAAATGTAGTCATAGAGATGTTTATTTCTGTAGCTATGATCATCCTCATTCCCATCCCCATCATCATTATTACCTGCTTTGGATTTGTTTCACATAGAAGACACATTGCACTATTACATCTTTGTAGTACTGGGCTTCATAAGCAGATATCACCATTAATAAAACTGTAATGGTAAATCTAACATAGCATGTATATTGTAACATCCATATGTGATGCTCTCATTTATAATAAAGCAGGAAAGCTTAAGTGGTATGCAGTTAGAAATATTCAGGCACTTTGTCCTAGTAAAAATGTGGAACATAAAGCAAAGTCAATGTTTTCTGAAGCATTGTGTTAACTCTAAATTAGCTTATGTGATTTTGCACTCATGTTTTCAATAATGAGATTGCCAATATAAATTTCCCTGAGATATGAGGAGGAGAGTCTTTAAGTTTCTTTCCAAATGTTTTATTGAAAATTGCATAGTTATTTTCCAATTAGTAGAGCAGAAATGAATTCTGTTTATGTCAATTCTAATATTTCTCACATTATTTCCTACCACACTACTGTAGCTCAGATCTCTATGCACATATAGTCACTTAGAAGTATTAAAATGTCCAGAATCAGCTCCAAAATCAACATCAACAGCTATTTGAATTAAGGAAGTGAAATAAGTCCTCCTAAACATATTAAATGGTCTAGCCTGCTGCATATGCTTCAAAGCACTTATATCGAAAGGTCTGCTTTATTTTCTAAGTACACAAGCTTTACTGGTGTAACAACCAGCCTGGGAACTTTCATGTCTCATGACTTTCTTTTCTTGTCGACAGCAATAAACTCTCAAGTTTTCATTTTATTTTCAGCATCTAATTTCATAATGTATACTGTAACCTCTTAACACATGTAGGTTTATTGTCTGTGCTTCTGTTGAGTAGCTGCAATTGAATATTCTTCAACATTCATGTTTACATAAAAAATCCAGCCTTGTTTCAGCTACTTCAGATATACAGCGCCAGCAGCAGAGCACTCACCAAACACCACATGTAGCACAAGTGATGTAAATTGCTGAGTGCTCATTGTCTGTTTATTTGTTTCTTCATTCAACAGAAATACACGTAAATTTGCATGAGGGATCTTCAGTGCCTGTCAACTAAAGAGGCTGCCATCTACTGCACTCGCTTGTTGCAGGCCTCTAGTTCAATCCTTGGTGTCACCTCACTAAAATAATTTAGTTGAATTTTTTCTCTCACTTCACTTTTCCTTGCACATAGCGATGCAATAAATCAGCCTCTTCTTCCTTCTGCTTCACTTGCTGGAGTGTCCAATACTGAACTTCTCTCCTACCGCATTCAAGCAGCAACCACTGTCCATCACAGTAATCAACTCCCTTGTAGAAAATCACTTTATTGCACATCAATAACAACAAATCACTATCTTACCTATTCCACGCTCGCCAAATATAGCCACTGGAATTTCGAGAGAGATCTCAGGAGGCGGGATGAGAACCATCCACAAAAATATAGTTATTTCTGGATATTGCTTCTGAAATTTTCATTTGAATAGCATTCCTCACTCTCCTCAATCAGCCAGTTGGTAGGTCACCTTCCATGTGATAAGGTAGGTCATTGCTGCATCACAATATGGTACATTTTATTTTGAGACAGCCTTTGCCAATGAAGCATCAACACGTGCAACTATGCTCAGTTTAATTTTTCTACCTGGTGATAATTCAAATGAAAGTGAGCACCTGCAACAGTGCTTTGTAATATGTTTACTATTCCCACTTTTTAAAAAACACAGTTTAGAACCATCAGAATATTACTCCATTCATTGGCCCAGAACCATACTGTGGAGTACCAGATGGCTATATCACAGGTAAGATAAAAGCCTGGGAATAAAGGAAAATAAGTAGCTATTGGGAACAAGTTCCCAAGCTAAATGATACAAAACAGTTCATTGAACTTTTTGCAAAAAGATCAAACAAAGATCCTCACAATCACCAAGCAGGAGCTGAGGATGATAAGTAGCCTCCTTACTGGACACTGCCCTCTTAAGAATCATCTTTACAAGATGGGCAAAGCTGAAGTGAAAATACGCAGATTTGATTTTGAAGAAAACGAAACGGCAAGGCATATACTTTGCGAATGCAAAGCAATTGCCTGACAGAGAGTAAGGCACCTGGAATTTGCTTTTCCAACTCCAGACCAGATTGCTTTAACATCATCCAAGAAAATTATGTATAGACCGGAAGTATGAGCCCCTGACTACCATTCAATTCTGTGAAAACTGCGTATCAATAGCACTTTCCATTTTCAAAATATTTGCAGTGCAAGTTTTAGGTGATTCACCTTATATACATGTGAGCAGGTGATCATGTGATTATTTTATTAAAACTGCTTTATTTAGATTTTATCATACAAAAACTTTTAATTCGAAAAAGACAAACTGAATCAAGGAGTACTAATTCAAACAAAGTGAGCAAATATTTCCTTCAGGGTTCACAACAACATACTGTAATTCTCAATATAGTGATGAATACTTCTCACATAATTTTACATGGCATGGAGATGAATATCAACAAAATCCGTGGTGTTGGTGTTGGTGTTGGTGTTGGTGTTGGTGTTGGTGTTGGTGTTGGTGTTGGTGTTGGTGTTGGTGTTGGTGTTGGTGTTGGTGTTGGTGTTGGTGTTGGTGTTGGTGTTGGTGTTGGTGTTGGTGTTGGTGTTGGTGTTGGTGTTGGTGTTGGTGTTGGTGTTGGTGTTGGTGTTGGTGTTGGTGTTGGTGTTGGTGTTGGTGTTGGTGTTGGTGTTGGTGTTGGTGGTGGTGGTGGTGGTGGTGGTGGTGGTGGTGGTGGTGGTGGTGGTGGTGGTGGTGGTGGTGGTGGTGGTGGTGGTGCAAAATTGCTAGATGAGACACACATAAGGCTATTGGGGAGGTGGTGTGGGCAGTGGTTTGAATACAGCCTTACTGTTAGCATACTTTTTAGGAGGTGATGGTGGTGGTGGTGCTAATGCTTCTATGCTAATGACCTTTAACAGAAGTCAAGCATTCAGTGTATTAAAACTGCTTTATTTAGATTTTATCATACTAAAATTTTTAATTCGAAAAAGACAAACTGAATCAAGCAGTGACAACAGTACTAATTCAAACAATGTGAGCAAATATTTCCTTCAGGGTTCACAACAACATACTGTACTTCTCAATATAGTGATGAATACTTCTCACATAATTTTACATGGCATGGAGATGAATATCAACAAAATCCTTGGTGGTGGTGGTGGTGGTGGTGGTGGTAAGTGGTGGTGGTGGGTGGTGGTGGTGGTGCAAAATTGCTAGATGAGACACACATAAGGCTATTGGGGAGGTGGTGTGGGCAGTGGTTTCAATACAGCCTTACTGTTAGCATACTTTTTAGGAGGTGATGGTGGTGGTGGTGCTAATGCTTCTATGCTAATGACCTTTAACAGAAGTCAAGCATTCAGTATAAGTTAAGTGAAAGGTAAAATACAGGTATACAAAAGGTTGTTTAAAATAAAATTGGCTAGGGTGACAAAATACTCCGCACCACCTCTCCTTTGATGAAACTGCACAAATACCTGTAGGCTATGTGGTGAAGTTGAGTAATTCGTGTTGCTTGCTGGGCTGTTGCTATTGCTAGAATGGCTATTGTTATTGCTACTGCTATTATTATTATTATTATTATTATTATTATTTTCATAGCTGGCATAGTCTGAGCGCAGAAGGTTCTCACTCTGCATCTTGCCTTTGAGACAAGTGATGTAACGGTTGCAAAAGTCTTTACACAGCTCTTGTACCTTCTCCAGCTCCAAAAGATGAATTCTCAATACCTGGATTGCCTTTATCATCTGCAAATAAACAAGACTGTATTATAGTTCTATAGTCTGTGGAGGACTAGAATACTAAACAGAAATACATAGAACTTTTCAAGTGCTTTATTATATGCCACCATCACCACCACCACCACCACTACTGCCACCATGCTCAAGAAATTGTAAGAATGTTTCTGTGAGGAAGACAAATGACATACATTTATGAAAACAAAGTACTCTAATGCTTTTGCAATAAACCACAGATGGGTATGAGATGCGATGAGAAAATTCAGACACCTTAATATTGTGAGTGAATAGATGAACTGATGGGATATGTATACAGCAGCAAAGTTAATGTTTTCATAACCTCCTGCACACACATCTGCACATTATATGTGAGGGTCCATCGAAAAAAATATTCTAAGCCACTTTTTATACATTTTACAGGAGAGCATTCTTACTTTCTCTATTTCTCTATTTCTTCTATATTAAGTAGAGGAAGAGTTATATTGCACCAAAGGTTTGGATACCACATTGTTTTATGACTTCCTGAACCCCAAAAAGGCAGTTTTAGAAAGAGGCTTGTGTGTGTGTTTGTGTGTGCACGTGCACGGCATATAGGTGTGAACAGTGTAACTCAAAAATGAAGTCAGTTGAACACCAAACTTGGTATTTAAATTCAGCATCTTCCAAGGATGTGACGCATACTGCTGAAGAAAATTACCCCATCGTAAACTTCCCTTTACAGGGAAATTTTTTTGAAAACAATGATTTTCTTAAAAATGGCTCCAATTATTTTGTTTAAAGTACCATATATTTAAGATAGTTTCATGACAAATGAAATGCCTATCTTGAATTTTCTGTGAATAGCCTCTTAAGTACTCTACAAGTCATTCTGAATGACTTTTGGATAACTGATAAACTGTAAGAGATGGACAAACTCATAAAGACCAAAAAAATGTAGAGCTCTTTATAGCACATAATTTACATCAATTTTTTTGTGGAGTTAACTATTTCTGAGATATTCTTTTTATTGGTTTGAATTTTCAAGTTCTTGTACTTTACTCAAACTGGAAAATAATCTAGAGAAAATATTGCTCATTCACATAAAAACTAATAAGAGATTTGTATTATGTGGACATTTAAATATTGACTTTTATAAAGGTAGCAATGAGAAAGATGACCTTATAAGTGTTCTTAGAAACTATAATTTAATGCATATCATACCATCCCCTACCCGACTGACTAACCACTCGTTAACTACTGTACATCAAATTACAACTAATGCAAATTGTAAATACAGAACACAGATAATAAACACAGCATTTAGTGACCATGAAGCACAAATAATTCAAATTGAAGTGTATAAATCTGCAAAGTCCAGATTAAATCTAATTATAAAACGAATTTACGGCATCGACAATATTATACACATGAATCATCTAAGCAAAAAAAGTGACTCTTTATGTATAACACAGCTGATACTAATAAGAAATTTAAATTCTTTATAAATAGTTTTATGTTGAGCCTCAGTATTGCTTTTCCTCTTAGAACATTAAAAACATGTAATGGGAAAATAAAGAAGTGTTGGTTAACTCTGGATATAAGAAAGCCATGTGAGCACAATAAAACTAAGCAGAATGTGATAATTAGTTTAAGAACTATAAACATAACTAAATGAAGTAATAAGACAAGCCAAAATGAATAATAATGACTATAAAAAAACTCAACTAATAAGACAAAAGCTATATGGAAAGTAGTGAATAAAATGACTAATAAAGTACATCATTCACAAAGCAATATAGTACTTGAACAAAATAACACAAAGATTATTGACATAAATAAAGTTGCCACATGTTTTAATACTTACTTTACAGATATAATTAAGGAACTGGTTCAAAAAAATTAAGGACATAACACTACCCCAATAAAAAGTATTGTCAGTAATGTAAATTCTATATAACTTTATGAAGTTACTCCTGAGGAAGTAGTTAATATAATAAATGGAATGAATAAGACACATTCTGCAGGATTTAATGACATAACAGAAATAATTACAAAAAACATGTTGAGTACATAATTTAACCATTAGTTCATTTGTGTAATGCATCTATTTCTAGTGGAACCTTCCAAAAATATTAAAAACTTATAAGGTTATACCTCTGTATAAACACGGGATAAAAAACTGAGGGGGATAGAAATATACTTATGATCGAAATGATGTACAAGGATGCTAGAACCATTGGACAGTTTTTGTGTACAGTAAAAAATAAATGGCTTTGGTCAGTGGATAGAGAAAAGTAAGAGGTAGCGTATCTTACTTTGAATGGAAAACTATAGTGAATGTGTGATGGTTAAGTAATCAATAAGTGAAAAGTGAAAAACAAGTTGAAATGGGACATGAAAAAACTGAAAAAAAAACAAGATAATTTATTGACAAGAAATTGTAAAATGTAAATAATCTGTAGTGATTGTCTACAGAATGCGTTGATGGGAAATTGTAAAATGTAAATAAACTGTAGTGATTGTCTACTGAATGAGTGGCCAGGGTCAAAGTGCAGTAGACAATCAAATTGTAAAACTCTTAGCACAGTTACCATCTGCATCTAATATACATTCCATTTGTATTTTCAAAGATACCTACTGGAAAAGATAATGTATAGAACACTTCTCTAATTTATTGAAAGAAGCGATATCCTTAATAATGATCAACATGGCTTTAGACATAAGAAATCAACAGAGACAGCAATTTACTCATTTTTTAGCAGTGTTCTAAATGCCTTAGATAATAAACAAAGGGCTGCTGGTATATTCTTAGATTTAAGTAAAGCATTCATTACTGTTGAGCATCAACTTTTGTTAAAGAGTAACGAAACAAAAATGAATATTTCATTCACCACATTAGTTTATTTGTCGTCAGGAATAAATAACAATGCACACAGTTTCACCATCTCAAGATGAATGGTTATGAATTGTTATAGCCTGTTGTTGAGTTGATGCATGATATCATGAGAGTCGCACTGCACTCAGACAACACGTACGCAGCATAGGTGTTTTAAATGACCTACAAATTTACGTGTTAATTTCACTAGAAGTTCATAACTTCTCCGAATAACGAAGAGTAGAGCTAAAGCTAGCAATCACTTTTTATAATTCAGTTAATACCTACTAGGTGATAAATAGTAGTTCAACATCTGCTTTAAAAATGAGGGAATGTATCTGATCTTATCAGTTGTACCAAAAAACAGCAATTTTGAAGATTTATATCATTCTGAAGCAATTCTGAGACAGTGTGAAGACTGAAAACTGTGCTCATTTCATCCATTTGTGTAAGTGTAAGGAATGTATGCCGACGGATAATGACGAGGAAAGTGTGTGTTGCTTGGACTATGAAAACACAAAATTGGTGAAGGGTGATTTTGTTTGTATCACAAAGCATCATTTTCACAAATTAGTTATAGATCATGATTTTTTTAATATTGTGAGGCATTATTTAGCGTTAAAAGCAAAAAATCGAGCTAAAAAGAAATTACTCACTGCCAACAATGTTGCTAATAAGACCTGGCGATATTCCTGCTAAAAACAGTTTACTGGATTAATTCATGGACTGCTATTGGACACAGAAAAAGAGTTGTCATACCATCATGTATAGTGCTTAGTATTAGAAATGCTTTTCCAGAACCCAGCAAAGTATATGTAGGCTTCAAACTTCACTAATAAACACACAAATTAAAAATAGCAAGTTTGAAATTCAACCATTATTTATTATTATTATTTAAATGTGATGAACCTTCTTATGCTGACTGAAAATGTGAGAAGTGCTAAATCATAGTAACTCTAATGGAGGTCGAAGCGTGGGAGCTATATTCTGCAGTAGTGACAGATCAATTGCTGCTTTCAGTATTGGATCCACACAGTGTGCGTGCAGAGATTTTTTTATTTCATGCACTATGGGCAGTTTCAATTCTTCATTACTTTCCTCATATTTATTTTTCATGATCCAAAACCCGATACTTTGGAGTACTGGGTTTTGGCACCGGTCCTTTTTATTTATTTATTTATTTATTTATTTATTTATTTATTTACACTGAAATTGTGATCTAATGCTGCTATCATGGATCTGAGTTGAAGGCCGCTATATGATAAATGTATTCCTCTTGGAACATATCTGAGATGAAGACTATGATAACTTTCTAAACTGCCAGTATGTATATAATGTCAAATATGAGCCAAATCTTTTAAGAAGGTGCTATCCAAAATAATTGTCTTCACAGAGTGATGGACGTTTGATTCACCTTTAATCCATAAATTATGTCTTTGGTCTTCTTCCAACAATTCATCATGTTCACAAAATTTCCATTCACCGTTTTCTAGCCATTTATGTTCATTTCTTATATGCTAAAGAATTGATGTGAATTTTGTAATTAATATGGTACTGTTCTCATTACAGTTTTGTGCTGCCCACCATAAATAGTTAATTATACTATCTCTCCATTCCATCAGCTCTGGATAATTTTTTTTCTGCCATTTAAATATTTTTCACTAGACTTTTAGATAAATGCCATATGTCAAATTCATGTTCAACTTCCGGATACTGAGTTTTTAACAGGTATCTTACACCTTTATGTCTGTCAGAGAGAAAAACTTCAATTCTACACATTTTCTGTTTTACAAGCCTTATCATTATGTTGTCACAAGCAGCCTTTTCCAAAGTGCTTTTCACCATAACTCTTTGAACAAGCTCAAAATCAATAATTTTATGGGAATTAAATCCATGACAGAATAGACCAAATATTTGGCTGAAAATCCTGGGGAGTCATACAGCCCATCCCCTGCCAACCATATAGGTATACCACAACCTTTTAATGAATTCAAGTTCTTTTTTCTTTCTTGAATCCAAAATGCTCTAATAACTGGTGCTGCCAGGTTTTGAATGGTTTTATTGAATGTATGTCTTGAAAATATTACCAAACCCAGTGATTTGCAGAAGGACTTAAATCGCTGAAACAATATACCAGATAATAATACAGAACTAGCTATTAAGGCATTTCCTTCCGGTTTCTTTCCTGATAAATTCTGTGAGTTTCAAGTGAATGTATTACCACAATAACACACTGTCTTAACACGCAGCATTGTCCCTTTAATGTAATGAGAAGCTGTTTTGACTTCATTTCTACATAAAACGTATACCTTAAAACTAAAAGCAGAGATGTCTTAGCAATAATGTAATATTCTGCTGTAGCTTCATTTCCATGTATGGTGAAAGTGTTTTCTTCTTCTTCTTTTTTCTCATTATCACTGGGACCAGACAAAAAATCTTTTCTTTGGCAAAATTCTACCCATACCTGCATCTTTTCGGAGATTTGTCTTTGTTTGGAAATGCGTGAAAATGAGTTGCCTTGTCTGTTTCCCTTCTCACATTACAGCCATATGCATAACACTGAGGCATTTTATTTTTCACAGTATTACACTGTTTTTATAATACTAAACTGACTTAGTAACACCATCACCAAAACAACACCACCACAAAGTACACTACTCTTGAACTTAAATAACAACAAGAACAATTTTTTAAAATGTATTACTGCATGTGCAGTGAGTGACTAACTTGTGATCTCCCTACTGCTTCCAGCACACGGCTGGCTCTGATGACGTTTAAGATGATTATTTTGCTTGCTCAGTGATAACGGTATGGTAGAGTGAGAAAACAATGTTACCGCTGCATTTTACACATCATATCCTTCATTTAGGAAGAAATATGATTTTTGTGTTTCATTCCCCTTTAAAGAAAATGTATAATTTTGTTATCAGCAGAATGGCTTGCAATTGGTTTAAGTCTTATATCACAAAATGGAAACAAATAACAGTGACTTCATTTACAAATCCTAATGATACAAATACCTTTTCAATGGTTCATTTTAATGTACTTGATAAAAAATATGAAGTACCACAAGGCTCTATCTTAGGCCCACTTCTGTTTATTTTGTATATAAATGGCTTAACGCATTATGTCCAAGCTCATAATATTGTATTATTTGCGGATGATACTAACTTACAAATATCAGAAAGTAATAACACAAGGTTAGATAAATCATTAAATTATACTAATAAAGAATTGGTGAAGCAGATGAAAAATATTAACTTGGTTCTAAACACTGATAAAACATTTTATCTTAATTTTCATATTACAGTAGTACAAAAGATTATATCCCTGAAGTAATTAGAGGTTTCAAATCAAATAGGTTTAATATCATATTATACACATATACATTCTACAATGAAATATGGAATAATATTTTGGGGAAATTCTCCAGAAGCTAAGGAAGTATTTATTAAACAAGAGCAAGCCATATGTATTATATGCAATGAAAATAAATCATGTCCATGTAAATCACTATTCCAAAAACTTGGTATACTTACTTTGGCATGTGCTTACATGCTGGAATTGGTTTTATTTATAAAGGAAAATAGATGTAATTTTCAAAACAATGGAAATGTTTATACACATTTTACAAGAAATAATCAGAACATTCACTTAACCTCCACTAGAACTACGGTATGTAAAAATGGAGGTTTACATTCCAGTATAAAAATCTGTAATTCTCTTCCTAATACTACTAAAAATATTGTAAACCTTAATACTTTTAAATACAGTGTAAAGGTTTCTTTGCAGGAACACTTGTTTTATACATTAAATGAATACTTGAAATTTAATAAATTATGTATGATTGACTTATCTTCTGTTATATTTCTTTCTTTATTATCTTATATATACTTTCAATTTGGATCTATTAAGATTAATTACATTAATACAATTATTTATTGTAAATAAGTTTTGATATATAGGTACTATCATATGTAATATAATTACTTTTTAATGTATCTGTTTCAGTGTACCATGTACAGTATTTGATTTAAAAGGATTAATAAACTGAATTGAATTGAAAGTTTTTATTCCTTTGTTTCTCATGTTCATGCAGAAAGCATGGAACTTCAAAGCAATTGCATAGTGACATGCTCTTTAAAATCTATCACTTTACCAACTATATCGTAAAACAAAATGTGTAAATGTGCATTGAACAAGGTTATCAAGAAGAGTTTGGTAGCTTAATAAACTTTTGTAACAACAGTTTGTAGAAGAATGAGTAGTGAAACTTATGTGAATGCAACACATTAGATTTTTTAACTTTAAAACACTATCACAACTTTATTCAACATACTATATTGAAAGAAAATACACCATAAGTAAATGAGTTATTTGTCACTGAATTATCTTAAACAGTTTTACACTACCTAATGTGAACAAAGAAAATGAAAGAACGTGTAACATTTTGACCTCCCATCAAATGATCAAGTGAATGCATTAATAATAATTACACAAATGTATAAATGATTATTATGCCACAAATAAACAAAAGAATAAACACAAGAAAAGCTAGTATCTGCAATTAAACATATCTTCTGCTCCATCTCCCTCATTTACAAATGGGTAGGCAGAAACATTTTAACACCTGCAAATATGCATACTTTGCCCTGGGTATTGGTAATAATGATATTGGAATCAATAGTACCTATATAAATATTAAACAAGTTCTTGTATGCAAATAACAGTGATAACATTTTCTTTTTAATTTAAAGGCAGACTAGGACAATCTTCATAAGCAACATCTCAGCAGAAGGAATTGTTTCCTTGGAAGCTGGAGTAGTCTTCTTCTCCATCGTGGAAATAATAAGGAAGTTGTTCCCATGCCACATTGTAGGTGTTTTGGTAGCATACTAAATTCCCATGACAATTTGAGACTTAAAATTCTTTGATAGGCTAAGTTGCAAATGGCATCTTAGACACATACTGTTTTTTTCTATACTCCAGTCCATCCTAGTATAATGCTTTGCTTATGATCAGCATCTATCGCATCAAATGTTACAGATTTCTGCCTAGCACTTCTGAAAATTTCTACCCAATCATCAGGAGTTCAGCATTAGCTCTAGTAGTTGATTAAAACAAAATTCGTAACATATTCCAAGTAAGAATGCCCTCTTATTGGAAAACAGCTTTGATCCACTTTTAATCTTCCTTGTATGTGTATCAAATGATGGACAAATCTGAAAACAGTAATCTTTTTATTCTGACCACTAGGAGAATCACAAAAGAAGTCAACTATATCAACTTTGCACCAACTGTTTATATTTATAAACTGTTGCTAGAATGAGTACACTTCATCATTTCCCTTGTTACCAACAGTTCCAGAATATATATAACATACAGTCCTTCCTGTAGATAATGCATTAATATTGAAGATAGACCATGAAAGTTGTCACTTGTAGTATAAGTCATTAGATGATATTTTTGGGCACATAATACTTTTACAATGGTCAAAATAGTCTGGCTCTGGACTCTTGAGGATCTCTTCTTTTCATAAAATGCTTCACTTATGTGGCTCATTTAGTGTGTGAATGTCTTTGAATTACTTTTCTATTGCATTTTCCTACCACCATTCTTCCTGTCTGAAACGTTTTAATCCATGCAGGTTAAAAAGTGATTCACATTTGTGAAACACATGGGGCAGAGCTTTAAAATGAAGGAAAGAAATTGAAACGTCATAGCAGCATATTGATGAACCAATTACAGCTAGGACATTTCCATAGCAACTCTATACACCATCACTGCATTGACAATATGTAACATGTTATTAGCGTGTACCAGGGCTCCATCACTTACAATAACACAGACTTTTATCTGCTATCGCTGGTATAAAGAAGTTATGCTTTACTGTAGTTCCTGCTCAGCTGCTGCACTCTTGCATCTGTTTAGAAGTTTCTTGCATAATGCAAAGTGCTTTTGCATCATCCCATTTATGTGTGTTATTTCTTTGTAGGCTACATGTGTTGGAGTTTGTTTCAGTGCGTGTATGTTGTGAGCATTTACAATTGAGAAGCCGGATGCAATAATAGTGTAAGTCGTTTTACACTGTTATTGTTTAAAATGGTTTTAGAGAGACCTTAAATCCTTCTCTATTTGTGCCATAATTCCTAGTTCTCCATCTCTATTACGAGGACAGGAGGTGTATTAAGATAAAGCCATGCGCTATGCTGTTCTTGCAAAGAAACACTTCTATGGTTTATTTGTTATCTGCTTGTATGCATGTATTGTCTCAATAGATGCATGTGCAGACAGTGATGGTTACTCTTCATCTGAAGAAAGAGTTACTAATAGTAAAAATAATTGTAATGAAACAAAAGTAGGACTGAAGCAAAAGGTAAACTTGAAGTTGTGGAAAAGAAATCTTGCAAAAAAAGAGGAAGAATAATGGGAAAAGATATGTGTCAATTGCAAGAGGGAAGGAAGTTGCCACCAAGAAGGTTTAAGTTATTGTTCATGCTGTAAGAAAAGGTAGGTTATTTTTTGCTCTTTGGAAATATCTTTTCAGACAGACACATGCATAATAATCTTTTATGAATAATATGTGATGATAATTTCTAAATACAATTTTTTTTCAGAGGGAGTGAGAATATGGCGCACACAGTGTAAAACTCTTAGCACAATAAATACTATACTATACTATACATTAGCAGTTATGACTTAGTAGTATCACGGTGCCCCCCCCCAAAAAAATTATGTTTGTGTGCACATACATGCATAGACTTGCACATACACACACATCCCCTACATTAATAGGTAAATATGTGTATTTGTGATACATTAATTTATTTTTCATTTAAGATGTCATGAATAACTCACTAAAAATCATCAACAGGACCTGTTCAGATCATCTTGGGATTTTTCTGATAAAGTGTTACAAGAGAGCATTTGGTTAGGTTATATGAAGAAAAAAAGAGAAAACTGCTTGTCTGAACCCAAAAATTAAGTGCAGAGATAATGTGTGGAAGTACCCTATCAAGGCAGGAGGTTTTGATGTACGTATCTGCAGGAAGCTTTTACTGGAGGTTCTACAGATCTCTGAGATGAGACTCAGAACGGTACAAGAAACACTCAAATCTGGTATGCTTTTTCATAGGTTTTAAAATTTGATTTAAAAATAAAGACCAAAACCTTTTTTTCATATATAATTATATTTTTACAGGTGCAATATTGGAGGAAAGAAGAGGAAAACATCAGACATATCCCAACAAAATCAATGATGAAGTATGGGAACTTGTGAAAAAACATGGTCACTTTTCCTTCATAAGGATGCGCACTATGGTCATTCCAAATCCAGAAGAGAATTTTTTGACAATCTGAAACTTACTGTGACAAAAATCAATTCTGCTTTTAAATAATTTTATTTTGAAACCACTGGGAAAACGCTTTCCATGAAGTATTGCATGTACCACAAATACTGGAGAGAAAAATAGTCTGTATTCTTTTAGACAACCATGATCTGATAAGTGTGATTTTTGTACTGAATGCGAAGTACTGCTGTGAGTAAATTCATGAGTGTTTACTGAGGTATAATGTTCATAAAAGGAAAGGGTATAGATTACTTAAAGACAAATATTTGTGAGAGGTATCTAGAAATGCCAATGACAGTATTTTAGTTTTGGAATTTGACTATGTGCAGAACCTGCCTATTCCTAAGCTCAATGTTATTGGACAATTCTATAATGGATTATTGTGGTTGTACATTTTCAATGTCCACTGCCATAATGTTGACCGAAGATCATTTTATTGCTATACTGAATCAGAGTCAAACAAAAATCCAACACAGTGTATTCATTTTTGCATAACTTCTGAATGTAACAATTAGAAACTTTTAATACTGTGAAGAAACTTGTTCTATTTTCAGAATCATGCAGGGACCAAAATAAAAATTCTATCATTGTTATGTTTTCTGCATGACTATCAAAATATTTAAATATCGAGGTTGAACATATATTTCCTGTTTAAGGCCTTTCATAGAATCAATACGATAGAAATTTTGTTTTTTTATATTTCCTTACTGAAGAATGTGGAAAATGAGGTCCCTGATCAGTATCTAAAAATCATGAGAGACTGCAGTCAAAAATCAAAACTTTCAACACAATTATGGGGACTACTTAATTGAGGATTGGGAAATTGCCTTGGCTCTAGTGGTTTTCAAAGTGCCACATGCTAAAGCATATAACTTCTGCATTCAAAAATTTGTTAGGTTATGTTATAATAAGGGCAGAGTATCAGGCAGGGTTGCCAAGTTGGTGGAATTTCCGCTATAATTGACGGATTTTACACATCACCAACAGGTGAAATTTTGCATTTAGCGGTCAACGGATTTTTTAACGGATATATGGACTGTTGTCTACAATAATATTTTTCTGTTTAATTCAAAGTTTCAATTATATAGTTAGAGACCAGATTTAGTGGGATAAATCCTAGATGAAATTGCAACTTAATCTTTCCTCTTCGCACACACCCATTTCGGTCTACAGTAAGTGATGAAACGTGCACATTGCACAATACCATATGAAACATGCTATCCGTGTCCTTCATATCCTATGTCCATGCTTCATGTCCTGCGAGGAATGTGTTAATAGCAATGAGATAAACATATACATGTGATTATCGCATGAGTCGGCCAAACTTATGACGCTATTGAAAAATAACGTGTATCTGAGTAGATGTTATTGCTTTATGGTGTTATCGCTTGTGCCCAACCTTGTATATTTTCTAAGATACTTTCCCATACTTTCCTCTCCCCACTTCCTCAAACCACGAGTCGTAAGGCCAGAATATAACAAATGAATCAGTGCTGCTTTGGTTTCATTCTCCGATTACCCCTTACGAGTAAGTTATGAGAATACAATTCAGTATCCCCCCCCTGCTTCATATCATTATGTGTTTATTGTGCATGGGTGATGCTTAATAATCTCATTTCGATGTAGTGTTTCCCCTGCCTCAACAGAACAATCTTTCCTAGTTCGTCGGTACACTACATAGTGTTAAACTATATATCTGTATGGTACAGTTGACCATGTTCAAATCAGTGGTTTTCTTTATTTTGTTATTAGTTGCGTCAAAGTGTCAAAATAAAAGGACAAAAAATACACGCAAAAGTTTAGAAAAGAGTGGCTCAGCAACAAACAATTGAAAGACTGGCTTGTTGAGATTCCCACCGAACCTGCTAGTGCGCGTTGTCCATTTTGTCAGTGCATTTTAAACTCGCGTCTGCCAGGGTTTATTGAATCATTAAAAAAGCATGTAAAAGCTGAAGCGCCATTTTCTTCACAGGGACAGTTAAAATTGGATTCACATGTAGTCAGGCATACCAATGAAGCTTCTATTGCTGAAGCGGCATTAAGTTTATTTGTGGCTAACCATTGCAAAATAAGTTCTGTGGATCACCCCTGCAGTCTCTCAAAAAGGTGTTTTAAGGGTGCTGATCATGTCTCTCAGATGCGTTTGCATAAAAGTAGGTGTAGTGGTGTGATTAAAAACATTCTTTATCGACACTTCAAGGCCAGTCTGAAAAAAGACATAGGAGACGGATATTTCAGTGCACTTTTAGACGAATCCATGGACATTGGTGTCAGCAAATTGTTAGCTGCGTGTGTGGTATATTTTTCTGAAGGCCAAGGTCGCATTGTTTCCACATTCTTGGGAATGGTAGAGTTAGAAGAAGGCAATGCAGTGGCAATAACCAATGGTTTGAAATCTTTGCTTAATGAGTATGGTTTGAACATTCCTTTAATGCATGGTTTGGGCACTGACAGTGCAGCAGTTATGGTAGGCAGCAATAATGGTGTGTATCAAAATCTGAAAAGAGAAGTTCATCTTGTCTTAATTCCTTGTGTCTGTCATTCCGTGCAGCTGGCGGTATCTTCTGCGGCAGCTGAATCTTTGCCCCGAAATTTGGAGTTCTTGCTGTCGAAAATGTATTCTTGGTTTTCCAAGTCTTCATCTCGTCAAGTTGCTTACAGGAAGTTATTCAATGCAATAAATGACGGAGCTAATCCACTTAAAATAATTCAGAAGTGCAATACACGTTGGATGTCTATTTTAGAGGCTGTCTCTCATGTTCTCTCAGTGGCTTGAACTAAAAACGCACTTTAAAATAGCAGCACTTGATGAGAAGTGCTACTCTGCTCAACTTCTCTACAGAGGTGACTGAACTAAATTTACCTCACTTTTCTGAAATCTTATTTGGAAGAATGTCAGCTGGTAAATAAGGCATTTCAGTTAAATTCTGCAGACCAATCACGGCTTCTAAACGATGTTGTTTTACTAATGAGTGGGCTCTTTAGGAAAATTGTTGTACCGGGGTACAAAGGTGATCTTTTAACAGCTGATGTTCGAAAACGTAAGTCGCCGAGAATATACTTAAGTCATGAAGTCGGGGTCTTGCTGCAAGAGATGAACAACACCAACAAAATTTCATCCGAGGTTGAGAATGTCTTAAGAAAAAAGATGTGAACATTTTTTTGTTTCCCTTACATCTGAGCTGCAACGCCGCTTGCCCAAAGATGTGAAGGTGTTGCAAAACGTGTCCTTAATTGCTTCGAGAGAATGCTTGCGAGTGATAAAAGAACTGATAGTATCGTTGGCCAAGGAAATGGGCTTGTCTGACAGTACAGTAACCAAAATTGACTTTTAGTGGTCAGAACCTCACTACAGTGCAGTAGAAAGAAATGCGCAATACTGCAGTGTTCTGGCATGATGTTAGGTCATACAAGGAGGCTAGCGGCTCAAATCCTTGCCAAGAGCTTTTGGATCTGGCTATAATGCTTCTGGATTTACCATGGTTTAATGCAGACATGGAAAAGGCATTTAGCCAGTTAAACTTGATAAAAACGTCATTGCGCAAAAGACTAACTACTGTTATGGTGAACGCCATAATTACAATAAGAACAGATCTTAACCATCTGGGCAAGTGCTGCCATGATTACGAGCTAACAGAGGATGTTCTCCAAGAAATCGGCACCATGAGAGCATACGCCACAGACATTTCTCCAGCCGGCCCCAGTACTTCAGCAGTGGACATAGAACAAACCCCAATGCAGGATGAGGAGGAAAATGAAATGCTGTGGCTTGAACTCCATTAATATGGTGAGTGGTATATAAACTTTTTAATAATAATAATAATAATAATAATAATAATAATAATAATAATAATAATAATAATAATAATAATAATAATATAAATAATAATAATAATAATAATAATAATAATAATAATAATAAGAAGAAGAAGAAGAAGAAGAAGAAGAAGAAGAAGAAGAAGAATGTACCATGATGACGAAAAAAATTCTTTCTAAGTTACCAGTATATATAAATTTTACTTTTAAGAGGGCAAACAACAAAAATAATAAGATTTAGCAGATTTTAGCGGAATTTCAACTTCAGTTTAACGGAATAATTATTTCCGAGGTGGCAACGCTGGTATCAGGGTCTGAAACATATTCTCCAGTATTTTGACAATTTCAGTTTTTTTACCACAAGTGGAAGCTTAACACATATCAAAAACTTGCATTGGTAAATGTCTCAAAACCAGGTGTAAAACATCATAAATGCATAGATGCCCTGTCTATCACCAAATATCTTAAGCAGAAAATGTTCATTGGCTTTCTAACATTCTCGCAATGTATCAGAAAATGAATGCAATGATGATATTGGTAGTTTTGCGTCAGATAATAATGAGTCAGAAACTGAATGAGGTGTACTCAATCTGCTACTTATTGCAACAGTAACATTCAACAAGATAAATTTGTTGGTTTGCATTTTCTTATAAAAAAAGAAAATATGTAGTTCGGTGCAAGAAGAGCATTATTCTCACTTCCTATTTATTGTATTTCTTTTAATTCTATTCTATTCTGTCTTGTTAACATGGCTAAATTTGTTGAATTTTCCTATTTTCAAGAGGATTAAAACATCTGTTTATGCATATATGCAATTTCATTCCAATCCTTCAAATTTAAAACTTCAAACTAACATTTCTCAAAACCTGCTTTTACTACTTATGCTGTTATTGCATCCAGCTCTTCAATTGTATTGATATATGCTTTTAATGGATATTTAATCTTGTCCAAGATTGGTGACAACGACTATGGAGTGAAAAGAAAAATTGAGCATATTTGGGAACAGAATAAAAATGTATTTGGTAAAGGACAGGCACAGGAAATTATGCTCTTTTAGAGAATATTTTGAAGAGGAGAAATGAAACTGGGGCCTCTTATTCTGATCTCCAATGCAGTTGACAGGACCTCGCATGCTGTAGGAATCAATAAAAATACTGTGGTTATTTGGTTAAGATAGAGAACGAAAAGAACCAAAAAAAATTATAAAAGTGAGTTAGCATATTCTTTTCATGGACCTTTCATATATCATCAATGGTGTTATGGTGAAAGAAAAAACCAACAATAAACACTGCATGAAACTTGAGGAATCAGCAATTGAAGTCCACAACCTGCTTATGAGAAGAAATGAGTTGGGCAAAGCATTTTGAGCGGCATTCGCATTTCAGAATGATATGTCATCACTAGAGGATGAAGAAAGGCTAGGGTGATCATTCACATGCAATGCTTCCAAAAATGTGAGAAAAAAATTGACAAATTCCAGTTTGTGCATCCACATATGTTTCTGTGGATCAAAATGTGAATCCTGCTTTTTAACTATCATGTGTAGATATCTGAGGGTGGACTTTTGGTGTAGAACTCTGGTAAAAGAACAAAATATAAAGTTGAAACTAAAGAGTTGCTGCTTTGATACTGTGGAAGACATCAAACACAAATCGCAGGCAGTGCTTGAAGAACTTCAAGAAAATTTTTTCTAGGGGGCATTTCAAAAATGGAAGAAGCGCTGGGATCAGAGCAATTGCTTAAGGGGACTACATCAAAGGGGATGGCAGCCAAATTTAAATCATACTATTTTATTTGTTATGAAACTAATATCAGAATGAACTCTTATCACAGCTATGACTGCAGACTTGGGTATCTAGAGGAAATTTGTGTACCTCATCAAGAAGAATAGAAATTGGTAGCTGGTATGTTGGGTGGTGTTCTTGTAACATTTTCTTGAAAAGATGTCACTTTAACTTTGAAAGATATCACTCTATCCAGATTCTTGGGATTATAAGGAAGATCCCAACATATTCTGGGGTATCTTATGATGCATGAAGGTATCTTCCCCAAAGAAGGAACTGTCAAGAGACACAAAATGCACCACTGGACCACTGACAATTCTTAGTGGATTCGACAAGGTTGAGTCTTAAATTGCTGAAGTCTTAATGTATGGTGTGAGAATCTCAGAGATAACATCATCAGGCCTACTTCTTCCAGCATTGTTAGACCAGCAATAAATTTTGACATTCCTTCCAGGGGAAGGTAACACTGTAGGACTACTGGAGGATGGGCCTACCACACTGGTGACAAACCATGGGTTTCAACTGTAAAGTACATCTGTTCACCACTACAGATGAATGGTAAAACATCTCAATCACACCTATCTGGGAAGATGGATCAAATAAATGGACTTATGCCATGGCCCTTCAATGGCTGTATTTTACCCCTTTGGATTTTTTCCTGTGGGTTACTGCAAGAGTAAAGTAAATGAGGTGAAATCACAAAACAGTCTCAATTCCCAATGTAGGATACCAGCCGCCTGTCACACTGTGACACCAACCTGTTGTGCAATGTCCACATCAGCAAGGAAATGCATTTCCACCTGCACAGATATTATCTGAACTGCATATACAGGTGCATTGATTCAAAGCTATGTCAAAGTTAACTTAAGCAGAAGAAATGCTCAAATTTTGAAATAAATAATTACAAATAAAGCTTAAAAGCAGGTTTCAGCAAAATGTACATTCAGATAAAGTGTTCAAATGAAGGTTAAAATAAATAAAATTCATGTGATGATATCACGAGACATTTTTCCCACCCCAACTTTGGCTCATGTATAACTACTTGGCTGCCAAATTGTGTTGCCCACACAAAAATGAAGGTTAAAATGTATCATCTTCATGTGACAATATCAATGGATATTTTTCCACCCAAATTTGGTGGAGAAACTGTGCATCATTACTTGATTAAGACCTATGCTGCACATAAAAAAACAAACAAACAGCTTATATCAGACACACTATAGAAATACAAAATACAATCGTATCCACTGCCTATAAATGAGTTATTTTAAGTTTCCCTTGCTGGTATTGTACAAAATGTGATACTAGACACTGTGTCAAAATTCAAAGCCTTATCTCCATGAAGTCTGTCAAGTAAGTGCAAGCACAGTTCAGAACAATTCTTTGAGGAAACATAATAATAATAATAATAATAATAATAATAATAATAATAATAATAATAATAATAATAATTTTACAATTCCTATATGATCTTCTCTGTTCTGTTCTTGTTTATAACAACTTAATATCTTGTTTCTCTTTCAATGCTGGCTACCTCCCTTTGTAACAGATATAAAGAGTTACCTTTAACTGACTATCCTTTTATTACAGATTAAATAAAACTCTACTTAACCAGACTTCTCTTAACCAAAACCTGGCTTAACCGAAATGGCAGAGGAGAAAAAAATGAAAGAAATGTAAGAAAGATATAATGAATGAAAGAATATGAGATACTCAAATTCCTGCTGAAAATGTTGCTGCGACAACTATGAATGTTCTTTTGCTTCAACCCTTAAATTCCAATACAGGTGTTTGGTACTGTATGCAGTTAATCCTCAACCTCTGCCCTACATTCCAAAAAATATTGAAATTTGTATTCACATGTTAATGGAAAATACTGAATTATGGCACTATCAATAACATAAAACCTTATGTTTTTAGGTTGCTTTGCATTTTGTGGAACAAAGTAGTGATGGATTATAATGCTTATCAAATGGTGGTATGATACAGCTGCTTCCAAGCATTGTGAGAAGAAAGTTCAGAAAAAAGATTACTGATTTTATAAATTAGCCTATGTAAATGCAGTAACCCATATTTTAATGCTGTAAACAGTAGTGGTTATTTATTAAACATTATTACATGCATTTAGAATACAGTTATTTTCTTTCTTTTGCAGCTTAAAATCCTTAAAAAAATGTGTGATCAAAACAGTTCTGCCACCTTTAGTTTGGTTAAGTGGGATTCAATTGTACTATGCATTTATTGACAAATTAATTTGCAAGTGAATTTGGAATTCTGAAGAATGGTAATGCAGTTCAGTGTGGAGGTAACATGTAACTGTCAGTTCTCTGAAATGAGTGTTGCAGTTCTGTCATGAAGGACGAGAGGTAATGGTTTCCCTACCCTGGTTCTCAAAGAATGAGTTACATCAGAGATTATTTTGATTCAACATATATTTTTTTGTGTAGCAAGTGCCCTCCTGTTGGCTGAAATGACCTTACATATATTTATTTAGTCAAGCTGGCTACTGCTATGTTGATGCAATAGACGACTGTACATATTTCTGAATAGCAAGGTCTTACTAGAGAGTGGAGAAATAATACAAAATAGTCTTTTTATTTCCTTAAAATGCTGCATTTTTGACCATAGATATCTATATCCATAGATGAAAATCTTTGGCCAGACCACACATATGTAATTTTTGTTAACTCTCTACTCATTAGTTTTTCTTGTTTTTGACAGTTCCTTCTCCACCCTCTGCTGCTGCCACACTGCCATCACCATTACCACCACCCACTGCTGCCACTATCACCTTTAGCGCTGTGACGATGATGATGATGATATGCGGCTTAAGGGCGCTAAACTGCTGAGGTCATCAGCGCCCTTACAATGTAGAAAATATAAAGTCAAAAGATAAAAACAGGTAAAAGAACCGCATAATTAAAAAACGGGACGTAAACCCGCGATGTCCAAAAGGCTAAAAATAACAATAAGATAACAATAACAATAATGATAACAATAACAACAAGAATAACAATAACAACAATAAAATCAATAACAACAATAAAATCAATAACAACAACAATAACAATACAAATATCTGAAAAAACAAACACACTAAAAGCATAGGCAATAAACGATTAAAACGTGTCAAGAACTATGGAATGCGAGGGACATGAGCGCCATATGTCCACTGGGGAATAGAGTCCCCATAAAAACTGACAGAATAAAAGTAATAAGCTAAAAGACGCTCAACGCATTAAATGCGCAGATTAAAATCACTGTCATGAATAAAACGTAAAACACATTCCACAGCATGCGTGTCGTCTGCCAAAACGTTGGCTAAGCCAACAGGCAGACCTACACGAGCACGCAATGCAGCTAAAACCTGACACTCTGTTAAAATGTGACGCACCGTTAAGGGCACGTCACACTGCCCACAGAGTGGTGCGGGGTCACCACTGAGCAAATACCTATGACTAAAAACACAATGTCCAATTCGTAAACGGGCTAAAAGTACCTCCTCCCGACGTGAAGAACGAGAAGAGGTACCCCAGATTAACGGGAGAGGCTTAACCTCCCGCAACTTGTTCCCCCGGAGGGCCGTCCACTCATCGCGCCAGCGCGAGAGGATGCGGCGACGTAAAATAGCACACGAATCTGACGAGGGAACTACAGAGGTAAAAAATCTGGGTAATAAAATCGCCGATTTCGCAGCGGCGTCGGCAGACTCGTTACCTGAGATGCCCACATGACCTGGAATCCACATGAAGGAGACGCTGATGCCAGAGACACCGAGCGAGTGGAGCAGGTCATGTATGCGCTGTACGAGTGGGTGGTAATGGTACAGCGCATGAATAGCCTGAAGGGCACTCAGAGAGTCCGTACAAATAAAACAGTGCCGTAAGTCGTGCCGCTGAATGAATAAAACAGATTGATAAATGCTAAAAAGTTCGGCGTTAAAAATTGAACATTGTTGAGGTAAACGAAAAGTAAAACTCTGTACACCAAAAACAAAGGCACATCCTACTCCAACATCAGTCTTAGACCCATCAGTATATATAAAATGACAGTCCCCGAACTGCGCCTGTAGTTCTAAAAAGGCGGATCTAAGAACAGAAGCAGGGGTCGCATTTTTCGGCATCGACGTTAGCCCAAGGTGGATGTGGGCCTCAGCGCGCGACCATGGAGGAAAACGCGTTTCCCCTCGGGTAAGGGCCGGCGCTGGCGTAACGTCCAAATGCCGAAGTAGCAGTCGAAATCGAACCCCTGGGGGGAGCAATGCAGAGGAGCTAACGAAATATTGTCGATCTAGCGAATCCTCGTAAAATACATCGAAGGACGGGTGGTTAGGCAAGCTTGAGAGCCGACAAGCATAGCTACATAAGAGCATCTCACGCCTGAAAGACAGCGGAGGCTCTGCTGCCTCAGCGTAAAGACTGGGCACGGGGCTAGTTGGAAAGGCCCCTGTAGCGACTCTAATACCACGATGATGAATGGGATTCAAACGACGTAACACAGATGGACGTGCCGACGAATAAACTATACACCCGTAATCAAGTTTGGATCGGACCAAAGAGCGATAAAGGCGAAGAAGGACGGTCCGATCAGCTCCCCAGGATGTGCCACTTAAAACACGTAAAAGATTAAGAGAACGGTCACACTTTGCTTTTAAAAAGGAAACGTGCGAGGTCCAACACAACTTCCTGTCAAAAATCAACCCCAAAAATTTCGCCTCGTCTGCAAACGGAAGTATCCCTGGCCCAAGATGGAGAGAGGGCGGAGGGAAATACTTCCGGCGCCAGAAGTTGATGCAGACGGATTTCTCGGCGGAGAAATTAAAGCCGTTGGCGTTACTCCAGGCGTAGAGACGGTCGATACAGCTCTGGAGACGGCGTTCGAGTAGACAGGTCCGCCGTGAACTGCAATAAATAGCGAAATAGTCAACAAAAAGGGACGATGAAATGCCAGGTGGAATACAATCAACAATGGGGTTGATAGCAATCGCAAAAAGTGTGACACTGAGTACAGAGCCCTGCGGTACTCCGTTCTCTTGAATAAAACGACGAGATAAAACCGAGCCCACACGTACACGAAAGACGCGGTCCGTCATAAACTCCCGAAGAAATATGGGAAGACGACCGCGGAAATTCCAATCGTGAAGTGTACGTAAAATGCCGCCCCTCCAACAAGTGTCATAAGCTTTCTCCAGGTCAAAAAACACAGCCACGGTTTGACACTTTCTCAGAAATCCATTCATAACATGCGTCGACAGGGACACCAGATGGTCGACGGTAGAGCGATAGCGACGAAATCCGCACTGAGCGTTCGCTAAAAGTTTCTGAGACTCAAGCCACCATGTCAACCGCCCGTTGATCATGCGCTCCATCACCTTGCAAATGCAACTGGTGAGGGAGATAGGGCGGTAGCTGGAAGGTAGTTGGCGATCCTTCCCAGGCTTAAGAATAGGGACAATGGTGGCTTCGCGCCAAACGGAAGGAAAAATGCCGTCTTGCCAAATACGGTTATAGACCTGTAAGAGAAAGAGTTTACTGTCGGCTGAAAGGTGCTTTAACATCAGGACATGAATGCCGTCCGGGCCAGGAGCGGAGTGCCTAGAGCAATTAAGAGCGTGCTCCAGCTCCCTCAGTGTGAAAAGTTCATTATAACACTCATTATTAGCAGACCGAAAATGAAAGGTGTCGAAATCCAGCCGGTCTTTGATAGAGCGAAAGCCGGCGGAATAATGGTCTGAACTGGATACGGCCTCAAAGGCAGTACCCAGAGTGTTAGCGATGGCAGCCGGATCCACTATGGTGGCATTAGAAACCTGAAGGCCAGAAACAGTACAATGTGACACTTTACCTGAGAAGCGACGAAGTTTATCCCAAACAACGGATGAAGGCGTAAAACGATTAAAAGACTCGACAAAACGAGCCCAAGATGCCTTCTTGCTATCCTGAATAATGCGACGAGCCCTGGCGCGCGATTGTTTAAAAGTCACCAAATTAGCAAGTGTAGGGTGGCGCCGAAACACCCGAAGTGCAGTCCTACGGGCACGAACGGCGTCCCGACAATCCTCGTTCCACCATGGAACAGGTGGCCGCCGAGGTTGGGAGGATGAACGGGGTATTGCACGTTAGGCGGCTGAGAAAATAATAGACGTAAGGTGCTGCACTAGTTGATTAATGTTGGAGAAGGGCTGGTCGTCAAAATGCACGAGGCTGGAATACAAGCTCCAGTCGGCTTTTGCGAATGTCCAGGTAGGTACTCTGGAATGCTGTACGTGGTTCGACAGAAGAGAAACGATGCAGGGGAAATGGTCGCTGGAGTAGGTGTCAGCGACGACGTTCCACTGAAGACGACGTGCAAGCTGGATTGAGCAAATCGCAAGGTCCAGGTGAGAGAATGTACCAGAAGAATCAGAAATAAAAGTAGGTGCACCTGTATTGAGGATGGAAAGATTGAACTGATAAAAAATGTCGGAAAGAAGAGTTCCCCTCGCACAAGCCCTTGGCGAACCCCATAGTGGGTGATGGGCATTAAAATCTCCCAACAGAAGAAATGGTGTTGGGAGAGCGGACAGGAGAGCTCGAATGTCCGCGGGAGCGAGGGGAGACGATGGAGGTGAATATACAGAGCAAACAGAAAACAAAAAGCCGGGTAAGTGAAGGCGAACGGCAACAGCTTGCAAGTCGGATGTAAGTGTGACAGGTGTAAAATGAACGTCGTTACGCACTAAGAACATGACACCTCCATGAGCAGGAGTACCCTCCTCCGGTTCAAGGTCGTAGCGAACCGGAGTATATCCTCGGAGATCAAAAGGATCGTGAGGGCGAAGCTTAGTCTCCTGCAAGCATACGACCATAGGCGAATGGGAACGCAATAAAAGTTGCAGTTCCGCCCTATGCGATCGTACACCACGTACATTCCAGGTCAGGATAGCCATTAAGAATAAGGGGATAAACTGTCTATTTAGAAGGGCGGCTTAAAATTACCTTTTGTTTAACCTTTGGGCTCGGGCTTTTTGTATGGAGTTGGTCAGACTCCATAGCTTCCTCGGAGGGAGGGCCCACGCGCTCAGTGCCAGAAACCGATTCAAGCGCCGTGAATCGGTTCTGGGTGGCGATGGGTGAAGGGTGCCGCTGAGCGCGGCTTGTCCCAGGACCATCCTGGGACAGCGACCTCCGAGGAGGAGAAGGTGAACTTTTGTTACCGCGCGCACGCGGAGGGTCTTTCAAAAAATCTTCCCTACGAAGTTTCTGCTTGGGCTTCTTTTCAATGGCTTGCGACTTCATTGACTTGGGACCAGGTTTATACGGCTTGGTAACTGTAGCCTTAATAGACGGCCGGATGGTAGTGGCGGTTAATCCAGTCAAGGTCCAGGTCTGAGTTTCGGCATCTACTCGTGGTACTGGCGAGGCAACAACAGAACTAAAAGTGCCAGATCGCAGGAGTGAAGGTTGGCGCGCATGGTAACGCCTCCGGGCTTCAGCGAAGGAGAGTTTTTCCTTTACCCGGATCTCCTGGATCGCCTTCTCGTCCAAGTACCGCGGACAGTCGGCAAACGAAGCAGAATGAGACCCTTTACAATTAACGCAGACGGGGGCTGTTGAACAGGTACCTTCGTGTGAGGGCTGGCTACAGGTTGCACAGATGTTAACGGCACTCTTACATGAGACTTGCGTATGCCCAAAACGTTGGCATTTAAAACAACGCAGAGGTCTAGGAATATAAGGTCTCACAGAAATACGTTCGTACCCTGCGGAAATGCTCGTGGGCAGATCGACGCCATCAAATGTAATAAACAGGGTACGAGTGGGTACCAACACGCCGTCGCGTTTGGCCTGCACTCGATGAACCGCTGTCACCCTCTGGTCTGCAAGATATTCCACCAGGTCTTCGTCAGAGATACCATCGAGGCTATGCGTGGTGACAACGCCTCTACAAGAATTCAAGGTGCGGTGCTTCTCAACACGGATAGGATAACCGTGGAGAAGCGTGGCGCTCAACAAGGACTTACTTTGTGCCTCGGATTTGCTTTGAACTAGCAACGAACCATTACGAAGCCGAGTGCAGGAAAGAACCGGACCAGCAATTGAGTCAATGCCCTTCTGGATAATAAAAGGGTTCACCTTCTCGAATGATTGTCCCTCCTCTGTACGGGTAATCACTAAGTAACAACCAGCTGTTGGCGGTGCTACTTCTGTTACTAAAACTTTGCGGCGCTTGTTGTTAACAATGGAGAAAGGGTGCTCCATAGCGAAAAAAATCCTCCACCATTGCAACCGTCTCCGACCTCGGGCTCTGACTTCCCGGGCGTTACCCCGGCTTGGGTGAGTGGCCTATCTATACCTAGCTCACCCCAGGGTCACACCTCCCAGAACATAGACAGAGGGACCCAATCGCCGTCGGAAGCCAGCAGCTCATGCAATGGCCCCCCCCCCGCGGGACTGCAGTTGAACAGCGGATACGAACAACAACCCTACATGACGACCCCGGGTGGTGGGGATGATGCCATTACCCACTCACCCAGCTGCGCACGCGGTGCGCGGGTATCCGTCAGGCTGTGTCCACGGAGGATTTAAATAAAAGGATAAAAGAAACTAAAACTGTGTGGGCGTTTCGCACGCAAGGTAGGCCGGCGGGGAAGAAAAAGAGAGATATGCGAATGTCGTGGTGCGAAATGGCCGGAAAGTGATAAGGGAAGAGAGAAACGATGGTGAGGTGCGGTATGGATGGAATGCAAAGAACGCACGAGAGCCTACCTTGGGTCCACCGGTCACGAGAAGAACCCACCTCGACCGGATGGGGGTGAGAGGATGAATGTGGCGATGATTGGCTCGGGAACCCCCGGGTGCGCCAAAAACCCGTACTCACATAAGGTGAGCCCCTGAGGGGAGCGCTGTGACAGCTACTTACATGAAAGCTGCAGTAAATGCTAAAACATTTCAGTACACATAAGCATCACAAGGGTATCAAAAGCATTTAAAATACTTACCAGTCCATCAACCTCAGGATCATTCAAAAGAAAAGGCTTCCTATCACGTTCTTGATGCTGAACAAAGGCCTGGATGTCCATATTGAAACTTTCTGAGTTAGGACATTCTGCAGACTGTGTTGCTTGTTCACATCTTTCAAATAACAAGGCTAGTAGTGGAAACAGTGGGTGCCTGCAACAAAAAATATCAAATGCTGATAACAAATATGTGTAATGTCTTAAAGCAATCCTAGATAAAATCCATTACCAGGAAAGTTTATAAATTAAGTACTTACATACATGGATCCTCAACATATTTAACTATGTAAAATATAGAAAATTCAAATGGACATAGACTATCACAAGCATAATGGATGATGATGATGATTCCAATCTGCAAAAGCTCATATTACGTCATCAGAATGGAAAGATAAATGCTTGTTGTTATGACTGAAACTCCCTACTATAGCTCCTTAATTTCCTCATTGGCCACAATACAGGAGATTCACATTATGCTTTATTCAAAACTTGAAATCAAAGCTGGGTGTTATATCTGCTGAGCATAGATTCAATTTCTGTTTGGAACTATTTCCCTGTGTAAGGCTTCATTCTGAAATTCTCTTTTATACTGCATGTACCAAATTTTGAATTAGTAAATTTATAAAATATTCATTTTGTGAACAGTATTAAATAGCAGAAAATGAGCATATAAGTAGTTCTTAAACCTCCTGTATATTATGAATTATGAGTAAATTAGCTTCTCATTCCTGTTTAGTTTTATTTTTGCTTAGCTAAAACAAACTGTCACCAACTTGCTTTCAATACAGAAATGACAATACAATACTGCAACTGTAAAAAGTTCTGGAGAACTGTGTACTGGGCCTCAATTATATTATAAATTTATTTCTATGTAGGTAGATAACAATTTAGTATTTATATCATTTTTTCATTGGGTTTAATTAGCAGAATAGTCTACACATGTTCAAGAATGCACATTTAATATTTTGTCTTTTTAACATATGATAAACCACTCAAATCTTTAGCCTACTGAAGCCCATTCAAAACTAATTTGAGACCGCTCTTAAGCCTCTTCCCTGGGAACAAATGTTAAGTGAACAGTTATGTATTTTTTAAAAATGTGTGTGTATGGTAAAGTAGCTATTTAATAATGTGTAATGATAACATAACATGTCACTCAAGAGAAAGTCTACATTGATGATTAATCCTATTGAAATATTATTTATGATTGTACATTAACCTACCCAGAAAACAATGAAAAGACATGTGAAGAGCGAAGGTGTTTGCTGAAAAGTATCTTGTGCTTTAATGGATTTCTTGTGCAGTTAAGTTTTGCAGCATTAGGTGCAACCATTCCTGTATCAGATGTTAGATGTGAAAGAACATTTTTAATAATGAGATAGATAAAAGTATTCCTAAGAAATAAAACTGTCCCTCCTATGGCAGACCAGTAAAAGTGAAAAATTATGAGTCAACAAAGATCAACAGAAATCTTACAACTTATACTTAATCTCTATGGAACAGTACAGTTTCTGCAGTCAGTGTGATACATACACAGCCAGATGTATCAGCTACAGGAAACAAACCACATAATATTTCGTTTTTCACAATGAATCAAACTTAATTTTGGTCTCTTGAAAAAAATACATGTGCAGTGTTGCTAGTTTACCAGAAGTGGGATAAAATGTATGTTGATCATTGCAGCAGTCTTGCTATCATTGCATTGGTGATGTAACAATTTATATAAAAAATGTGGAAGCTTTCACAGACAATGTTGACTATTTCTATACCAATCCAAGTATTAAATTTCATTTACATAACATTTTCATTATATAAGATTAAACTTTCACAGCTGCATTATAATTTACTATTTTAATGCAATCAAGTTTCTTTAATTACATTATTTCGGTGCAGTTCAACCTTGTGTCAAGTAGGCAGGCTGTTTTAGTAATTATTCACAACAGTTAAAGTGTGCCTAAAATATGCACTGTAATACGAGGAACATTTCATTTCATTTCATTTATTATCAGTCGTTGAAAATTACATAGAATTCATGACAATGTCAATATATACATTAGAAAAAATCAATGAATATTTTACAAATAATAACTTATTTTTACAATTAAAATACATACAACAAATCATTTCAGATACTCATTTAAGGAATAAAAACAACCTTGTACACAATATTTTCTCAATTCTGTTTTGAATTGTTTTAAATTTGTTATGTTTTTAATATAAATAGGTAGTTTATTGTAAAATGTACATGCAGCCACAGTGGGTTTAGTTTTAAAAAGCTGGATTCTATGTGATCTTGCATGAAAATCTGTGTTACCTCTTGTAGCATGGTTATGTATTTGATTGTTAACTATTTCCCGTCTTACATTATGTTTTAGATACATTATAACTTCAAATATATATAATGAGTATAGCGTTAAAATATTTAATTTTTTAAAATAATCCCTACAGGATTGTTGTGGCTTTAAACCCATAATTATCCTGATTGATATTTTTTGTAATATAAATAGTCTTTTAAAGTGCTTGTCAGCACATTGTCCCCTAACGGTGATTCCATAAGACAGATGTGGATATATTAATCCATAATAAATGTTCATCAATATTCTTAGATCTGCAACTTTTGCCATTCTTTTTAGTAGAAAAATGCTTGTACTTACTTTATTACAGATTTTATCAGTGTGCTTATCCCAAGTGAGATGACTGCATCAGCACAATTAATTTGATCCAAAATCCCACAGTGCTACAAACACAACAGGTAATACACATGATACTACAGTTCATTTAGACAAACAAAATAAATGAAGCTATTATGTCAGTGTGAAGACGACTTATACTTTATAGGTATAGTCCATTCTCCCTTTCATTATTTTACTTGTTCCCACCACAGAGGCCCCCAGCTTGAAACTTCAGGTGCCACCATCATTCCAGAGAGAAGGAAAACTCCATAGAAAGCCTCACCTAGATAGCATTTCTCTACCAAATTGTCTACTGGTGTACAAATTGAGTTGTAAGCATATTTTTGTATCACTTGACCCAAAAGCAATGCAATGAGTCAATATTACTGTAGCCAACAACTGACTTTAATCAAACCAAAGTATTTCCTCTCAATCTGATTGTACCATACAGAACACTAAAGCACACACTCTATTTAAAAAAAGAGCAAAACAGTAATAATGTGAATCCAGGTATTAGGTAGCTAACTTCTGAGACAGTGAATAATATTGAAATTACTATTGCAAAAAAGCACTAAGCTTAATGTTAGTGTCTTATTGGGGAAATCATATCTGCAAAGCAGGTAACAAATGGTAACAAGACTGTTCACATAGAACAGACAACAATGTTGTAGAATTAAAAATGCCCCACCTACTGCATACTGTAATGGTATGTTATTTAGTTAAACAAATGAAGACAGATATTGGAAAGTTCAACACGGCTTGAAAAGTTCTAGATGCCATAGCCAACATTCAAATCACAAACCTTCAGCTGTGCTCTAACACCGAGCTACCATGGCAAGATGTCTGTACTCATATTAAACCTTCTCATCAATTTCAAGTACCTATCCCAGTAAACCATCCAAATGATTCAAATGCACAAGATGTCATACCTAAAAGGTAACCTTCAATGCTATAATTGTTTTTAATTTCCGTAGTTAACTACTATTGGGATTAAAATTTTTGCCTGATAATTGTAATTTCACACTAACTGTGTTAGTTAAAAAAACTTATTTAACTTTCATACTTAGTGCCTACAAACAGCTAGTGCAAAAGAAGAATTATCAAATCGAAACACAGACACATACTTGACAACTTCCTGAAATTGAAAACCATAAAACCTTCCTCTTTCAGCAAAGTGTAATAATTTTGTGATGACATGAAATTTAGAATGTGTAAACTATTCTGTGCAGTAAATGTACGAAAATTACATGTACTATAAGCCATAACATTGAAATAAGGAAAAAAACTTATTCACTAACCTTTTTCAAGCAGAAGAAAACTACTACATATACCTGCTGCAGATTCTGGACATTAAATTCATTAAGACAGCACTAATTACAAAACTAACTAAATTACTAATCTGGAGGTGTTGTTTGCTGGCATCATCCTACATCATGACACATAGAGTTACATTTAAGGTTGCAGCAGTAACCATTAAGCTTTTCTGCTATAGCTTCATTAGCTCTTTTGAGAAAGTCTGTATTGAAACTCTGCTCATAGCATACAGCAGTGCTGCTGCATTTCAATTCAGAAATTGTTCCTAATGTCTTATTAGACATCTGTGATCTGAAGTCCGTCCTATTCCTTCTCCAAAGACTGAAAACACATTCACATTCACATTCAGCATTGCCATGAGGAACAGTTAAAATACTCGTAACTGCCAACATAACTGGAGGTGGTGCCGTGGCCAAGTGATTACACCACTCGCCTCCCACCAAGATCCAGGACCCGCATGTGGGATTTGTGGTGGAAAAAACGGCATCTGGATGGGTTTTCTCTGGTTTCCCCTGCCACTCATCATTCCACCAGTGCTCCATCTTCACCTCTCCTGTCATTCATCTCTCGCATCTCATCTATCATCTCCTTCTTCGCTCTCATCCCAGGCGCCAGGCTGATCCCCCACCCTGGTTGTCACTCTCTGATCCATAGACCCTCAGCTCCCTGACAGGCACCTGACCACAGGTATTGGCTTGTAAATACTGGGGGAATAGGTCCTAGATGGGGAGGGTAATCCGAGATTGCTTTGCTTTTTTGTTTTGCCAACATAACTGAAGCTATTTTATCATATTTTAACATTCCATCTGACCCACTACACAAACTAATCTTTTCCATTTCCCACCGAGTGGGATGACTCAGGTGGTAGCATTTGAGGCTCAAATTTGGGGGATCTTGGGTTCAATTCCTTTTGGACTAGCCATCCTGACTTTGGGATGTTTTGTAGTTTAGGTGAACCCTGAGGTGGATTTTATACAACCATGTTCCTCATTTCCTCTCATTTCATTTCCTTTCAGGGGTTGCAGGGTCTGGCACAATGGTCAGTGTTATGTGCCATATACAGTGGATGTGTTTTAAGATGAGATCTGTTTCTTCGCCAGCATGGAACCTTCTGTCCGAACCTGTCTGTTCTTCCAGATAGGAGGAACATTGCATCTGGAGAGCTCTATCTGAAAATTATAGGGACCTTCCCCAACCATCCTTTGTACTCTCTCACCTAAGCCATTCGTCCCACAGGTTTCCGCTTACTAACCATAACATTTCCCCCTACTTCCAATGAAGTGATCAGAGTGCAAATTTTACCCCTTTCTGATTTTAAAATAAATCGGAGTTCCATCTTATAAGAATTGTTAAAGACCTGGTAGTAGTGCTTCTTTTTGTTACACATGCTGAAATTCTTACTCATACCACAATAAATATGTATTAAAGCAAAGAACACCACTTCCTAGACTGTGCACTGATTTCTAATCCATATTTTATCCTTCGTAACTTGTACTATAAACAACTACTGCAGCAAAAAATTGGGAAATATATTCCACACCCATAGAATACAAATAAGACAAATAATTTATGCAAAGGAGTTCATTTTATAATTCATGTCGCCCATTACCGAATATTCAATTTTAAATCTGTATGCTATATATTTTGTTGCAGCCCAAGAAAGTGGGACCATGATTGTGATGAATGATGGACACACAGATAAGCTCTGGCCTATTACAGCACTATATATCAATTAGCACTGTACATTCAGTTGTAATCTTAAGTTACAATATAATGCAATGGAATTTAATGATTTGTCAATATCAATGGTGAAAATGTGTAACATTTTGACTACAGAAAATGTTACTCAGCCGTAAAAACACCTTCACCATGAAGTACAAAATGACCTCCACTCCCGTATATTTTACAAGCACACCATAAAAGTTAACAAGTATGTAGACACTATTAAGATGTATTACTGCGGAGATACAGAATAACATACCTTATTACTTCTGTTTTAACACATTATAGATGTTGTTACACACCATAAAAAAGAAATGGGTAAAGAACATAAATTACAAAATATTATTAGTTTGTGAAAGTATGCAAATAACCAGTTTAGATTCCTAAGAAAAGCCAAAGATATTTTTGCATTATCTAATTGTCTGTTGAGGTCTCTATTTCACCTTCCTTACTCCCTCTCTCCCTCCCTCCCTTCCCTCCTCCCTTCCTTCCTTCTTTCTTTCTTTCTTTCTTTCTTTCTTTCTATCTTTGCCTCTTTTGCACTGTGTCTGCTAAATCCCCATTTCCAAAATCAATAGTAATACCACTTTATCTGGAACATTACAAAATTAAAATGTAATAACTGTATTCAACACAAATATGTACTCATTCATTTTGCAATTATTTTTTTCCAGGCAGTGAATGGAAGTATGAAATCAATCTGTAAATGAGCTTGGGACTGTAAAGCTACCTGATACATATCATAAGCAATACCAGGATTCAAACCCAGGTAAGCTATGTGACAGGCAAGAAGCTAATATGCAAGACATTTGGACATTTGGGGGTTTTACTTCATATCCCATATTCTCTCTCTCTCCCTCTCCCTCTCTCTCTCTCTCTCTCTCTCTCTCTCTCTCTCTCTCTCCAATGTACACATCACACATTTTTTTCAAAACTATTAATAGAACTCCTTTTTTGTGGGGTTTTAAAAAATTTAAAATGTAAGTAAAAGTTAAATAGCATGCTTGTTATGTAATCAGAACTATACTGTTTCTGACAATAACTAGTTTACATGCAAGTACATTATTGCTATAATTTCCTAAATCTCATCCTTAGGAAATTTTGTAGATAAAATATTATCTGCTTTTAAACTTAATTCCTTCTCTAAAGTGTGATTTTTGTTTCCAGGGTGGTGGCCCATTACACATGTTAACAACAGTTATTCATCCAGAATAAAAAATTAAAAGGGAAAATTTGGTTGAAGTTTTATAGCACGTCTGAAGATGTGAGAAACATCAAATCAAAAGTACCTACTAAGTTTATAATAAAAAAGTTTTTAGGAGAGAGGAAAAACTGATATTTCTTAAACTTACCAGTGCTTTTTAAAGCTCTTCATACCCAACCGTAGTGCGAATGCCACTTTCCTAAATACTATTATTATCAAAATCATTTTTTGTTCAATACCACATTTATAATGAAAAATGTTTTGGACTTAGTGCCGTTTGAACCAATTATACTGAAAATATTAGCATGAACATTAAGAAAAAATGGCAAAAAATTATGTATAATGATATTTTAATGAACAATTTAAATTCCACTTACAAAAGTAGTTTTATACTTTGCTTTGTGCATTTTCTTTTTTAAGGAGGCAAGTGTTAAAATTGCATCTGTCACTTTTTCTGTAAAGACCTTTATGTCAATGTTTCTTTTAACAAACACAACTGTGTTTCTGTATTTAAACAATGTGCATTTCTTCCTCAAAACAGTGCAATTCTTCTTCATTCTGGCTTTCACTACAGAATGCAGACTCTTCATCCACGTCCACATAAAACTGCAGCTCAGCCTCATGTCTCCATTCATTTGCAAAGTTCCTCTGTAAGTGTGTGTCAACATCATCCTTCGTTGCTTTGTTGACTCTGCTTGGGAGTGTTAAGGCCTGGACCTGTGGTACACACTCAAATGTAACTTCCCTTTTCATTGGAGATATGAATGGTTTAGAGGGATGGCACAAAGTTCATTAGGTTTGGATCTTTGTTGGTGTATCTAAAGGATAATGGAAGAAAATGAAAAGTCAGTACTTCTTGCCATTTTTGAAAACTAGCTTGAAAGACAAAAACAACACAGAAAATCATCTTACTATCCTTTGCTTGCATGAGAGTAATACAATAAATACATTTTGCTGATATGGCACATGCTATTTACCACATTTTTACTTCTTTGCTTCTTTTCATTTCCTGCATTTTTATTCTCTTTCTGGTACCCCTACTGTTGCCTGCAACAGTTGTTCCCTTTTCCATGCTGTAATACTTTTAAAAAATTTGCTATTACTGCTTCCTTGACACAGCTTCCTACCTCAGACCATCAAGTAAACAGATTCATTTTCTTTGTTCATTCATTCATTCATTTTGGGTGATGCAGTACTGCTAACAAGACCTAAGAACGTGATAGCTGATATTGTTTGGCTGTAACACATGTGTTTCTAGTTCCACAGAATGCAAACACAGCAATCAAAGCAAGTATGTATACAGTGTCGCATAAGCAGTTATTCATTTCTGTAAAATGCTGCATTTTCTCTGTAGACAGTGCTTTCTGAACCAAATGCTGTATTTGGAAGGCATTTTATGACAGAAAGGAATGCTATTTGAAACAAATGGATTGCACAGATCAATTCAGCCTATCGAAATAGGGGGAATCTGTATCAATAAGCATTTTGTCTGCGGGTGGACTTCCTGTATTTTGTTCTGATGCTCCTCATACATCAATATAAGAGAAGCTTGTTATAACATTTTAATATTATTTATCATGCTTTTTTCTTTAATTCATAAGAAATTGTGATTTTATAGTACTAATTTCAAGCTGGTCATGTATATTTGGACATTCATTTTCTTTTTATTTTGATGAATATTTCAAATAAGATATGCCTTTTATGAACATTTTACATAAAGGGTAAAAATTATTATTACAATTTGACTTTGCCTTCAACTTTTGCAGATAAAACAAAAATCTAATTTAAATAATCCCTTATTCTAACACAAAGAAGTAAAAGAGAAAATCATACTTATACACAGATCTCTTGTCAGCTTCAAACTGGGCTTGATCAGGCTGCCCAAAACCACTCCCCTGCTCATTGGATCCTGTGGTCATTGCCACCCCTCCTCCAGCCTCTGTCTGCTCATAGCCTGGGGTCACCATGGTGTTGCCCTCTTGCATGACCAATCACGCTCCCATCTGAAATAAATCAAAATTCCCCACATAGTATAACAGCATTAATTATCTTTTTGTTTCTAACAAAATATTAATGGATTGGAGTTGAAAACTACCTTGAAAATTTTTAACTCTCTTTATTTGTTGGCTAGAGAGCGTTCAAGTTATAAAACTAAATGTGATGTGAGAAATTCAGTGATGTTCAGTGGAAGTGAAAATTATAAAATAAATCTTATCCTGGCACTTTGCTTGAACTAATGCCTGCTAGATGACAAAAGTGCAGTAATTAACCCAAAGCTGATGTGTCATAAGAAGCCATATTACAAAATTCAGCTGCCAGATGTAACCATAAGATTGGTTATGACCTTCAGGCCTAAATCCTAGATCAAACAACAACTTGGTACAGCTGAAGATGCACATATTAGACATATTTCCTGCTGAACTGTGCACATATTCTGCTGCCTATTGTACTTTAGGTAGAACAGTCAAACAATGATATCTTTCTAGTGCAGTTTACTTTCCATTGCAGTTGAAACTGACAGCAATTCCACAATATATTTATTCTATTATGAAAACTTCAAGGTGGATATTACTGCATTCATAACTTGTCTATAACAGACATGGTGAAAAATAGCTCAAGACCTTTCCTCCCTCTACAACTGTCATCACTGACCTTGGAATATCAGTTTCATAATGAGATTATGAGTTTTATTTGTTTCGTTTTTAACCTATATGCTCTCACTGCATGAAATATGCTCTTCTTTGTATGAGTAAAAGACTTGGAGATGAATAATTAACATGAGAGAAGTTGAAGTCACACAAGGGGTGTGAATCCCACTGCTGCGTTGGACTTAGTTCACCAGAAGAACAGCTCACAAATGAGAAAAATACCTCACATTTTTGTTGTGGGGTGAAGAAAGGTTTCCTACCCATTGATATTCCCCGTCCTTGCTTTATAAAGGTAATAAGAATTTGGTTTTAAGAAGTTTTGTGAATGAATACAATAAGATAGCTATGGTGCTCCTTTGGCTGACCAGCTGACTGCTAAGCCAACATTTGCAATCACTATGTTAGTGACAAGGAGATATGGGGTAGCATTCGTTGTAGTCATCAATTTTCTTGGTTAAAGCCTATCAGTTGCCATAGCTTCTCAAGTTCACAATTATGTTAAGGAGGCATGGTCTTATACATTAGCTATAAGACATCTCATTCCCATATGCAAATTTGAACCATCATAAATTCTGCAGCATGATGCTTTTGGTGCTGGATCACTAAAAATAAATAATTATGAAAACATTAAACAGGTATATAAGAGTATAAATGTCCTTAATGTTGTTTCAAAAAGTACAAATACTACACATATTCAGCCCTAAGTTTTGTTCAAATGCATAATGCTTTATAAATGCAAAGCGATGTTCTTCAATGAACAGGATCAGCAACACAGTGATAAATTAATTTCATTGTGTGCTTCAGATATAACTATTACTTATCAACAGTGGCATGTGTTCAGGGGAAGTAACCAAAGCACTGCCTCAGTAGCTAACACTGCAATAAGTGTGAGAATCAAACCAGGAGCTCTCCAGCTGAAGGCCAGCACATTAACATGGTTGAACATCAGGAGATAGACAATATTCAGATTTATTAATAATATATATTGTCTTATGATATCTAGATAAATAGTTACACTTTTTGTGAGCCAGCTGAAGCAATGTCCCTTCAGCATCAACGAACAGCAAGAAAATTTGCATGTGCACCCCTGAAGGTCTTGGGTCATGTGGTTGTTTTACTGTTCCAATCAAAGTAGCTTGGGAGAGGAGTTAACAGTGATAGTGTGAGTAACATAGTGTATCAGTAACAGTGCTAAGTACATGCAGTTGAGAAATTTAGTGGCATCAATAGCCAAACACAGGCTGACTGTTAACCATCTATGAACATCTGTAGCTGTAGCTACTTTTAGGGACAATAGAATAGAAACTGCACTTGATGACCAGCTTGAAAATGAGATATTGCTACACAGTCAAAAAGTAAGGCAGAACAGTGTTATTTTTAAAAAGCTTATTAGTGCAGTAACTTTTCTGAGAAAACAAGAATTGGCCTTTGGAGGACATGATGAAACAGCAAATTCTATTAATCAGGCCAATTATGTAGAACTATTGAAGTACACTGCAGAGTATGATCCTCTTTTAGCAAAGCATTTAGAAACCTCTACTGTGTTTAAAGACATTTCTAATCAAATTCAAAATTACCTAGGTTTGACTGCTTTATCCACTATAAAGCTAGAAATTGTGAATATTTCGTTTGTCCAATGCAATTTAATTACTTGTCAAAATTGGTAAACACTGTGCAATGAAGCAGAAACATGCCGGATAATTACTTATATATATACATATACAGGATGAATCACCTAAAACTTGCACCCCAAATATTTCAGAAACGAAAAGTGCTATTGATGTGCAGTTTTCACAGCATTGATTGGTAGTCAGGGGCTCATACATTTAGCCTATGAACAGATTTTAATAATACTGAGAAAGTGTATTTTTTGAGCAAACATACAATTTTTTAAATGGAACAATGCCTAGTTACATCAACAGAATAAAGGTACGGTAAATTAGAATGTCAATGTTCTTTGTTGCAGGATTCTAGTGCAAGGGGTTTACAAGAAATCGTATTTTGAAAAGTTTCCACCCCGACAATTGTTTGTCCCATTCATCCTGCTTAGTAGCTAGGTACGATGTTGTTATGTTCGTTTGCATTGTGTTTTCTGTTCATTGATTACATTGCTACTTTCTGGTCAGTTAGTTTGTGACAGTTCAAGCAGTAAGTCGTAAGTGGAAGATGGGGTTTAATAATGCAGAAAAAACCGAAATGTTCATGGTGTATGGAGAGTGTAGGAAGAATGCAGTTCGTTCCTGTACGGTGTATGCGGAAACATATCCCAATAGACGTCAACCATCTCGGCAATTATTTATCAACCTCTTCAGCCAATTACGTGAAAGTGGTACTGTAACAACTAGAAAACGTAACAGAAACAAACAAGTGACTTGAGAAGAGGCAGAAATTAATGTTTTGGCTGCCGTTGCAGTAGATCCGCACAATCGCACGTGGAAGTGGCATAAGTCAGACAAGTGTACAGCGCATTCTCCATCAAATAGGTTCCATCCCTATCACATCTCTCTCCATCAAGAACTGCATGGAAACGATTTTAAGAATCGTGTTAACTTTTGTACATGGGCGTTAAGACATGATACTCCAGATTCATCGTGTATCTTGTTTAGTGATGAGGTAACATTTACTAATCATGGCCAGATAAACCGCAGAAACATGCACTATTGGTCTGTTGACAATCCTCGTTGGCTTCGTCAGGTGGAACGTCAGCGTCCATGGAATTTAACCGTGTGGTGTGGGAGAGTGAACCATCAGTTCACAGGCCCTTTGTTCATAGAAGGAACAATGAACTCGCACAAGTATCGCAGCCTCCTGACAGACCATCTGCCACATATGCTAGAAGACGTTCCTTTGCAGACTAGGAGGAACCTATGGTACCAACATGATGGCTGTCCAGCCCATAGTGCACGAAGTACTACAGCTTGTCTTAACGATTGTTTCCAAATCGTTGGATTGGACGAAGAGGATCTGTACCTTGGCCGGCCCGTTCACCGGATCTGACCCCTTTAGACTTTTTTCTGTGGGGAAGGCTGAAAGACACTGTCTACAAGGATGTACCAACTACACCCGACGATATGAAACGACGTATTGCTGCTGCCTACTCTGAAATTTCCGCTGAAATGCTAGAACGTGTGTAGCAGTCTTTCCATAGTAGACTGGAAGCGTGTATTGAAGCTGCCTGTGATCATTTTGAACACAACCTTTGAAGGGATATGTTCTCTTTACTTGTAAGAATCCACAGAAGTATTGTAATTCCCTTTTGTTTTTCTTTAGTTTGTGCTACCACAGGTTGTACAAGTGTCGGTGCGTAAGGTTGTACAAGTGTCGGTGCGTAAACGTTTCAAAATAAGATTTCTCGTAAACTACCCGCACTAGAATCTTGCAACAAACGCCACTGACGTTCTAATTTATCCTCCCTTTATTCTGTTGATGTAAGTAGGCGCTATTCCATTTAAAAAATTGTATGTTTGCTCAAAAAATACACTTTCTCAGTATTAATAAAATCTGTTTATAAGCTAAATGTACGAACCCCTGACTACCAATCAATGCTGTGAAAACTGCACATCAATAGCACTTTCCATTTCCGAGATATTTGGGGTGCAAGTTTTAGATGATTTACCCTGTATAATAAATACACATAACATATTTATACACTTAATATATGGAAATAATTTCACAACAACTAAAGCCTGCAGAAGGGTAGATTCTAGAAAAAAAGTATTTGTTAACAGAGCCGGGGTTTATAACGGGACTCATCGAAAAGGCCTTCTGCCTTTAGAATTCTAGCAAACACATGTAGCCCACAAACAAAGACATAACATTTCAACGCGACATACAGGCACCAGTACTACGTGCTTAACCGGTCTCCAAAACCACTTGAGCGTAAAAACCAACGCTAGAAATGAATGACAGGCCATAAAACTTTCCAAACGCGAAATAGAAATTTGCACGAGTCTTGGTAGGAAAGCCGCCAATAAAAATTAAGTGAGGAAAATAAAGCAGCGAATAACCGACGTGATAATTCACGTGGTTAGGGGCCCAAACTAGGTCGCCTAGAAAATGGCGTTAGGAAGCAAATGTTATCGACGCAAAGAACTGGTACGGTAACAAAGAAACTTTCACTCACAAATATCATACTGAGATGACATCACATGTACTAGTTACTTCATAATTTCTATAAACCATGTATTTTAGTGTATCCTTTTCATTATTATGATTGTATAACTATTATTATGTCAACTAGGACATCTATACCATTAGATATAATCTGTATGTGGTTTGCTATGTGATACTGAATTTTGAATATTATTGTAGCTACAAAAGTTTCAGAGGTGTGTGTGTGTGTGTGTGTGTGTGTGTGTGTGTGTGTGTGTGTGTGTGTGTGTGTGTGTGTGTTTTACACTGATATGAACTCAGACAAGTAACATATAAGTGTTTACCACATGGTAATAAGTATGGCAACTGATATTAAATGTATATAAATGTTTGTATTTTGAATCCCTCTCGCCCGACATACAAGACAAGCCAAAACAACTACTTCAGATAATATTGACGAATGTCCTCACAGTTGAACGGGACATTCAAACAGGAAAACGCAAACCGACGAACCTATAAAAAGATGTTAGATGTTAGGCGGATGTTAGATTCAATAACCGTTTGACGTTACTCCCACACAAGATTTCAGTGGGACATTCAAAGCAAATTGCGAATTTCCCAGAAATGAAAAATTCGCAATTCCCTTTGAAGGGCATATAAAGCAGAAACACGTGCCGGATAATTACTTATGTATACATATATAATATATATACATAAATATTTATACACGTACTATAAGGAAATAATTTCACAAGAACTAAAGCCTGCAGAAGGGTAGATTCTAGAAACATGTGTCTGTTAAGAGAGCCGGAGGCAATAACGGGACACATCGGAAAGGTCTTCTGCCTTTAGAATTCTAGCAAACACATGTGGCCCGCAAACAAAGTCATAACATTTCAACGCGACATACAGGCACCAGTACGTTCGTGCTTAATCGGTCTCCAAAACCACTTGAGCGTAAAAACCAACGCTAGAAATGAATGACAGGCCATGAAACTTTCTAAATGCGAAATAGAAATTTGCACTAGTTTTGGTAGGAAAGCCGCCAACATAAATTAAGTGAGAAAAATAAAACAGCGAATAACCGAAGTGATAAATCACGTGGTTAGCGGCCCAAACCAAGCCGCCTAGAAAATGGGCGTGAAGTAGGAAAAACAACTAGACAGAACGTGGTAGGAGCTGTGAAGATGAGATGACACTCTCCGATCATCACTATGTTAAGACGCTAATGAGTTACTTCGCTTCCGACGTATTGATCGGAAAAATCAGTGTTTAAGGACAAAATATTTACCTTGATTGATGTGTTGAGCATCCTCCAGAACCAAGAAAGTGAATTTTGTACTTCAACAGAAAATCCAAGAAACTCACTGCTCCATTGCTGCATTACATGACTGTAGTAGTAGTAGTAGTAGTAGTAGTAGTAGTAGTAGTAGTAGTAGTAGTAGTAGTAGTAGTAGTAATGGTGGTAGTAGTAGTAGTAGTAGTATTAGTAGTAGTAGAAGTAGTAGTAGTAGTAGTAGTAGTAGTAGTAGTAGTAGCAGTAGTAGTGGGGTTTTAGGGCGCACAACAGCATGGTCATTAGCGCCCAAGCAAAGCTAAAACAAGAAACGAAATACCAGGTACGAACTCCGTGGCTTCGTAAAACGAAATATAAAACCTCACTAATAATAGTGCTAACAACTGGGAAACGTAGGAAAAATAGGGGTAAAAATCACAAGGTAAAAAATAAAAGGCAAAATTCAGCAGTGGTAAAACCTAAAAATAGCACAAAAGGATAAACTAGTTCATTAAACCCGGCCGCCGATACCGCTATGACGAATAAAATGCAATACACCTTCCGCAGCATAGGAAGTGTCTGCCAGCACCTCTTAGAGGTGTCGCTGGCAAGCCCAAGGACACACGTAACAGAGCTAAAAACTGGCACTGAATTAAAACATGTCGCACCGTCAACGGCTCAGGTCAATGATCACAGAACGGGCATGGTCGGAAGATAATAAATGACCATGACTGAAACGGCAGTGCCCGATGCGCAATCTGCCTAAAATGGCTTCCTCGCGACGAGAAGCACGCGAGGAAGTATTCCAGGTGACAGGAAGGGCTTTCACCTCCCGAAGTTTGTTCCTCTGAAGACCAGCTCAGTCAGCCCTCCAGCATGAAAGTATAAAACCACTTAAAAATGTGCTAAAATCATCAGAAGGAACACAAGAGCTAAACATGGGAGATAAAAGGGCTGCCTTTGCAACAGCATCGGCAGCCTCATTTCCGTGCAGGCCCACGTGTCTAGGAACCCATAGAAACAATACAATAACCCCAACGTCGGCGAGCGAGCGAAGGCAAACCTAGACGAGCTGCACGAGAGGGTGGTATACCTGTCTCGGGCATCCTTTCCCCAACCGGCTACAAAGTGAACGGAAAGCTTTGAGGCCTGACCATAAACCCATCTGTAAACGATTAGTAGGGTCTTCCCAGCCCCCAACTATACAATACGTGGTCCTTTCTTTAGCTCCACCAAGCAAAGCGTTGTTGCAATGTCATTTGTGTTGTTTCTTCGATTTCAGTACGTTTTAGCAGCTGTGACTGTTCGCGTGCTTTTCTGCCGTCTTTTAGTTAAATTTGTATCTGTATCTTCAGTGAAGCTATATAGTGTTTTACTTAGTGCAGTTTTGTAAATTTAGCAGTGTTTAATAGTTATTAGCGTTTAATAATTTAATTAAGATGTGGAGACCTTGGGAATTGAACCAAGTTGCCACCCCTCCGGCCGCACCAGCAAATGACCCCCAACCGAGTACCAGTAGTGCCAGGACCACGAAGAAAATATTCACAAAAACTTTGAATAAGGAAAGCCAGATGTTTGTGTGTAATGTTCACGAATATGTAGAAAAGAACCATTTAGGTAAGGGTTCAATATCGGAGACCGCAAGAATCCTGAAGTTGGACAGAAAAACTGTGCGGAATGTTATCCAGAGAGGTCCAGTGACTCCTAAAAAGCCAGGCAACAAAAGGGCCAAGTTTAATAAAGTGGACGATTTCGGTTGTGACTTTATCAGGCGCGAAGTTTACCGATTTTATTATAAAGGACAATCGCCCACGGTCCGTGAACTATTGCAGCATTTGAAAACTGTAGCAGACTTTCCTTACGAAGAAACTACACTTCGCGAGCTGCTCAAGAAGCTGGGTTTTCGTTTTCGTCGCGTAAAGAAGAGAAGCGTGGTAATGGAATCTGCAAGAATAGTGGCTTGGAGATACCGATTCCTTCATAGGCTTCGGGAGTTGCGATCACAGGGTTTTAAGATCATCTATCTTGATGAGACCTGGTTCGACACTCACGACGTTGCTAAGATGGGATGGGACGACGGTACCTGCAACTGCGTACTAAAGTCACCGTCGTCACGAGGGAAACGTATTATGGTGCTTCATGCTGGAGGCAGTGAAGGGTGGGTGCCAAATTGTCTTTTTTTGTCAGCCAAGAACATTGGAGACTGCAGAGCTGACAGTCATGATGAAATGACAGCGGCAGTTTTCGAAAAATGGTTTTTGAATAGTCTGCTTGCAAACTTGCCAAATAACACAAAATGTGTAATAATAATGGACAATGCAAGCTATCATTCGCGGCAGCTATTTAAAATTCCCAGCATGAACACGAGGGTTCATGATATTATTTCCTTCATGGAAGAGCGGAATATACCGGTACCGAACCCCGTTCCCATAAAAGCCGTCCTTATACAAACAATCCGATCTGCAAACATAGCCAAAAAGTATGTAGTTGATGAACTTGCAGCTTCTCGCGGTTATGAAGTTTTGCGTCTTCCACCCTATCACTGCATATTTAATCCTATAGAACTAATATGGGCCCAACTGAAAGGATTTGCTAGGAAAAACAATGTGACACCAACTTTAAGTGCCAGTGTATGTGAGCTGTTACGTGAGGGAATTAAAAAAATTGGCTCCCAGGTTTGGGCATCTTGTGTACAGCATACTATCAAAATTGAGAACAAATACATATGTCACGATGCAGACAGCAGCCAGGAGAGATTTGTGATACATGTAGGAGAAAGTGACAACGACGAGTAAACGTAAGTTCAAAGCTTTATTTTTTAACTATAAATTTACAGTCCTTTTCTTGTGTTTCATAATTTGTTCAAATTAACTCGTAGTTTGAAAACAAGCCATGTTTACTTCCTCTTACCAAATATCAAGTAGGGGAAGTATTGTGTTCCGCGCAAAACTTTGATGTAGAGATTTCACCGGAAATACACGTTTTGAGCTCATTGAATCCAAAAAGGCATTTTTAAAAGCTCTGTGTTTGTGTTTATGAACAGCAAAACAAAAACTAAAAGTCGCTTAAACACCAAACTTGGTATTTAAGTTCAGCTTCTTCGAAGGATGCGACACAAAGATTTTCGGGAAAATCCCCCCATCCCAAACTACCCATTACGTGGAAAAATGTTCGTTATTGTTTTGAATTTCTCAAAAACAGCTATAACGATTTTTGTATTAAAATACTACATGTTTAAGATATTTGCATGAAAAATAAAATGTGTATTTTGAATTTTATTTTCTGGGAATAACCTGTAAACTCTTTCTCATTCTCAACTTTCTGTATAACTGGTAAACCGTAAGAGATATACAAAATCTTACTGTGAGTAAAATGCAATCTGTTTATGTCAAATTGTGTTAATCGTTTCCGAGAAATTGTTTGTTACTGGTTTGAATTTTGAAATACTTGTACTTTTTACAAATTGCAATTCCCTATTTGTATTTTTCTCGTGGTCATGCTAAGAGCATGGAATTTTAAAGTCATGGTATATTCATCTGTTTTTAAAAATCTGACTATCGCTTTAGCCTGTGTGTCCTTATAATTACAAATATGCAATGAAAGTTTATCTCGTTTAAGAAGCAGTAGATAGAAGAATAAGCTTTCGTAAAAGTAGTTATAGAAGAGTGAGTAGAGATAATCATGTGAATATAACACATAAGAGTTTTTATTTTCTTTCTTTTGTCTTCCGTATTCTTACTTGTCCTGCATTATATAACACAAGCTGTTATGCTAATAAATCTCACGGATCTTGAACAATATCCAGTTTCTTTTTATTTAAGTTTATATTAATAAAACATCGCTGTGAAGCAAATTTATTATAAATTTCAAAAGTACGAAAAAAAACCTATCTCCCCAGAGTGACACAAAAAACTTGCGTTCGTTTTGCTTTTTTCACCTGTTGCTTCTTTTTTAACTTTTACATATATAGTGTTTTTGTTTACATCTTCTGGAACTTGGTTTTTCTACATTCTGTGGTTGTGAGACAGACAAAATAAAGAATACTTTTACCATAGCACAGTAATAATTACAATAAGCCGAACTGCAAATATACAGCCCGTACTTATAAAAATTAGCTATTAGGGTAAATAACAAAAAAAAAAATATAATCTTGTTTGAGTGTAAACGAGCTATTAGGGTAAATAACAATAAAAATGATAATTTTGTTTGGGAGTAAACGTTCCTTTAAAAATAAATTCGTATTAATGCATTTTAATTGTTTAATGATAGTCCAACAACCTACAGTTTATTTGGGACGCGTTTCTAAGTGTCTCTCGGATATGTTAACATGCATTTCCATTCTTGTAGCGTAATGTAAGTTCAGCTCTTCCTGAGTCATATACTAAAGCGTTCCTAACAGAAATGTAATTATTATGCGATGCATAGTTATTTACTGCATTTGTGTGTAAAGTAAGCAAGACAAACTGCATGATTGTGTTTTGTACATGTGGAAATCAGCGGCAAAGTTTTGCTTTCAAATACTATTTTAAACTTTGGCAACAACGCACATGTGTATATGGTTGTCACTAATGTTTATGAGTGCTTGCGGTTAGGGGAGGTAGGGGACAAGTGTTTGGCTACTGTACAAAGGCCGCCGCATTGGGGATCCATAAACTGCGACAACCATAACTGTACAGCGACAGCATGCTCTGAAGGGCACTCAGTGAATCAGAGCAAATAACCCACTGCTGCAAGGCATATCGTTGGATGTATAAAGGAGCCTGGTAAATACCAAAAAGCTCAGCTGTAAAAATCGAGCACTGCGGTAAAATCCGAAATGTAAAAGTGCGGCGGCCATGAATAAAAGCACATCCTACTCCCCGAGCGTCTTTCGTTCCATCAGTGTAGTTAAACCCGCAGTGTCCAAACTGCACTTTAATTTATAAAAGGGTCGAGCAAATAACAGACGCTGGCGTCGTCGACTTCGGCATGGAGAGCAACCCCAGATTGGCGTTGGTCTCGGGTTTGAGCCATGAGGGAAAACGTGTTTCCTCAGTGGGAAATGTCGCCGGCAAGGTGACGTCCAACAGCCGAAGGAGTAAGCGAAAACGAACATTAGGAGGAAGTAAGGCCAGGGAGTTCGGCGAGTACTGACGGTCCAATGAATCGTTAAAAACGGAGTAAAAGACGGATGTCCAGGCAGACTAGAGAGTCTGCAGGCGTAACGACAAAGAATAGCATTACGGCGATATGATAGTGGGGGTTCAGCAGCTTCCGCACTCAGGCTGATGACTGGGATCGTTGGAAAAGCGCCAATACTCAACGGGATACCACGGTGATGTATAGGACTGAGGCGATTCAATATCGTCGGTGGAGCAGAGGAATACACAATGCAGCCGTAATCAAGTTTGGAACGGACCAGAGAGCGACACAGTCTTAAAAGAACAGTACGATCAGCTCCCCAGGATGTGCCACTTAAAACGCGCAAAACATTAAAAGAACGTTGACACCTTGCCTTTAAGTATGAGGTATGAGAAGACTAGCTAAGCTTCCTGTAAAAAATGAATTCCAAAAATTTCGTCTCTTCTGCGAAAGGAAGGACATCTAGACCGAGACGTAGAGAAGGTGAAAGAAGCTCCTTGTGGCGCCAGAATTCAGGCAGACTGTTTTCTCGGTAGAGAACTTAAAGCCGTTATCGACACTCCAAGTGAAGAGGCCGTCAAGACACAGTTGGAGGTGGCGTTCTAAGAGACATGTGCGCTGAGAACTGCATTAAATAGCGAAATCATCCACGAACAATGAAGACGAAACACCAGGTGGAACACAATTGACAATAGGATTGATAGCAATAGCAAATAGTTTGGCACTGAGGACGGAGCCCTGCGGTACTCCGTTCTCTTGAGTAAAAACACGGGATAAAACCGAACCCACACATATGCGAAAGACATGAACTCCATGACTCATGTACGCGTAATGAACTCCCGAATAAAAAGGTGCAGACGACCACGAATGCCCCAATTATGGAGGATACGAAGAATGCCGTACCTCCAGCAAGTGTGATACGCTTTCTCGAGGTCAAAGAAGACAGCGACCGTCTGACTTTTCCGCAGAAAGGCGTCCATGATGCGCGTAGATAACGAGACCAAGTGGTCGACCGTTGAACGGAAGCGACGAAAACCACACTGGACGTAGGACAGTAGATCTTAAGATTCAAGCCACCGTGTCAAGCGCCCATGGATCATGCGCTACAACACCTTGCATATGCAACTGTTGTGAGAGATCGGACGATAACTGGAAGGTAGATGGCGATCATTACCAGGTTGTAAAATTGGGACGGTGGTGGCCTCATACCAAGCTAACGGGAAAGTGGCGGTTCGCCGTATGCGGTTATAGACCTGCAAGAGAAAAATTTTACCAGCCGAAGAAAGGTGCTGCAGCATTAGAGAGGTGAACACCATCCGGCCCAGGAGCTGAGGGCCTGGAGGAGGCCACGGCCCGCTATAGCTCCGGCATGGTGAAAAGGGCGTTATAACACTTGCGGTTAGAAGAGGAAAAACAGAGTTAATGGGATTTTACCCGGTTCTTGATGGACAAAAATTCCGGGTGGCAGAGGAGCCGGAAGCTCCCGCAAAAGTAGTGCCCAGAGTGTCAGCAACCGCTCTAGGGTCAACGATGTGGCATTATTAATCCGAAGACCAGGAACGGTGACACTTTGCCAGCCACACGACGAAGCTTGTCCCAAACGACAGATGATGGAGTTGAGTGATTAAAGGACTCTACAAAATAGATCCAGGATGTCCTTTTACTTGTCTGAATGATTCGGTGAGCGCTGGCGCGCAGTTTCTTGAAAGTTACCAGATTATCAATCGTAGGGTGGCACTGAAATACCCGAAGGGCAGCCCTGCGTGCGCGGACTGCCGCCCGACATTCGTCGGTCTACCAGGGGACCGGTAAACGCTTCGGGTGGGAAGCCGAACGAGGTTGGCGCGTTCGGCAGCGGAAAGAATGACCGAAGTAAGGTGATCCACTATCCGGTCAACATCTTCGAGCGGGCGGTCGTCGAAAACAGCTAAGCTGGAATAAAGAATCCAGTTCGCTCTGTGGATTCGCCAAGTCGGCACACTGAGGATGAGACAGATTGTGAAAACAAGCTGATAAGGCAAGGAAAATGATCGCTAGAAAAGGTGTCAAAGACGAAACTCCACTGAAAACGATGTGCTAACTATGCTGAGCAAACAGATAAGTCCAGATGAAAGTGCCTGTAGAATCGGAAACAAAGGTGAGTTCACCGGTGTTAAGAAGAGAAAGGTTGGTCTGTATGAAAAACTCAGCAAGATGGCTCCCCCTTGCGCAAGTCCGAGGTGAACCCCAAAGAGGGTGGTGGGCATTAAAGTCTCCCAACAGAAGGCTGGGAGCTGGGATACTAGATCTGCAAAATCCGTAACAGCGAAGGGAGAACAAGGTGGTAGATACACGGAAGAAAGGGTAAAAGGAAAGCCAGGTAAAGTCAAGGTAACAGCAACAGCTTGCAGGGTAGTGGTAAGTACCAGAGGCTGGTAAAATGTCACGAATGAGGAGCATGAACCCCCATGTGCAGGAGTACTAGGTTGCGATGGTAGGTGCAAGTGCACCGGAATGAAACCAGGAAATGAAAAACCGTCCAGAGGATGAAGTTTAGTCTCCTGTAAACACAAAATGCTGGGAGATAGCAATTTGATTAGTAACTGTAGTTCGGCCCTATGAGCGCGTATACCACGTGTATTCCACTGAAGTATAGACATCCGGAGGCAAATGAGATTAGCTGGCTATAACAATCACCTCACCGGAGGTGGTCGCCTCAACTTGCGTGTGACTAGGGCTTTTAGAAGTAGATGACTTGTTCCATTGGCTCTTGGGAAGGAAGAGACTCAGTTTCACATGAAGCGGAGGATAGTGCTTCAAAATGGTTGCCTGTTGACACGGGAGGAGAACCCGCCTAACTCGACTACGCCCTCTAGCATCCTGAGAGCGTGATCGCGTAGGAGGCGAGGGAGAACCGGCTTTGAATATAAAGGCTGGTAGAGGCTTGAGGCCCTTAAGAAAGTCGGTGCGCTTAGGTTGTGTCTTGAATTTCAGAGCTTCCGTAGTAACATGAATGGTCGTGGAGCTGGCTAAACTCGAAGATGGTGCTGTAATACTAGAAGAAGCAACTGCGGCGGAGGCTATAGGAGAAGTTTGAGTACTCATATCGCGCTTTGGTACCTGGTGGGAAACATGACGACTGTCAAAGGGTTTTCCAAGTAACTGTGTCTCAAGTAGGAGAGTCTTCAAAGAGGAAAAACATTGACTATAAACACATCTATTACGAAGTGTTTGATACTGATAGCCACTTGGATGTAAGATTTTAAGATTATTCTAAATTAAAAATTTTAAATTTATTATCGCATGAAAACTATAAACAGTCTAACCAATTTAGCAAAAAACAGCTTTCAAAATCTCTTAGATTCATATTGAAAGTTCTCGGATGCCACTCGATTGAAAAATAACCTGAATGTAGTGTGCAGTACAGAACAGTTTTATAAAACCACGAAAGAACTTGCCAAACTACTGAGCACCAATTCAATGTTAAAAAAAGTTTTCAGCAGTTTAATATGCTAAAGCTATTACTGTATACAATTCCGGTGAGTACATCTTCAGTAGAAAGATAGTTTCCAGCGCTGAGCAAACTGAAAAGTTGCTCTGGAATATCTACTGGAGAAGAGAGACTTTATCATCTTTAAATTATTTCAATCGCAGCTTGTCTACTGGAAGAACTCAGAATAAAGGAAAAGTTTTTTGAGGAGGTAGTTACCAAATTGGCTTCCCAGGAGAGTGGGATGAAATTGCAATTCCATTGATCTTGCAGAGGTAATCTACCGAAGTGTCAAAGGTGAATTTAAGTCCAGAAACTAGTTATTTTGTATAACATTTTACTTAAAAACTTAGTTTACTGTATTAAATATAGTATTTCAATAACTATTTTTTCAATTTAAACTATTACCATTTGCAAATTTTATCTTTACTATTTTTTCCCTTAATTTAAACTATTACCAAATGTGATTACAGTAAAACCCCGGTTAACCGAATTCGAGTGAACCGAAACCCGGGTTATCCGAAACGCCTACGAAAATCGCAAATGCAAAATAATAATACTGCACTGGTGAACACCCGATCTTGAGGTACTTCCCGAGCCCCGACTCACCAGTCTAAATATTGCTACACTGCCAACTCTCCGTCAACACTCACGCCCGTATCAGTCAATAGGTGTCAACACCCAAGTGCCGATCTGTGATTCAATAGTAAATTCAAGCCGTTATTTATTTCCGTTGCATGTGTATTTTTGTGTTATGGCGACTAGGCGGAAGCGTGTTGCGATTACTTTCACAGATAAATTAGCTGCTATCAAAGAAGTTGAAAAAGGAAGTTTATTGAAAACTGTTGCGGCTAATTACGGAGTTGGTGGTTCTACCATTTCAGAATGGGTGTAGTCTAAATCCAAATTTCTACAGCAAGCTGTGAAAAGTCCTCATAGAAAAACACTGAAAGCATCCAACTTTGAAAAAGTAGGCGAAGCTCTTTATCTTTGGTTCACTCAACAATGAGAAAAAGGCGTGCCTTTGACTGGCCCGATACTGCAGGAAAAAGCTAAAATGTTACCTAGCTGAGTTGTTAGGTGAGGAAGGAAAAGCTTTCTGTGCAAATTCTGGGTGATTAGACAGGTTTAAAAATAGATACGGCATTCGGCAATTGAATGTATGTGGAGAAAACTTATCTGCAGACCCAGACGCGGTTGATGTTTTCAAAACAGAGTTTACCCAAGGCTGCACTAAGGACCAAATTTACAATGCCGATGAAAGGGATGTTAGATTCAAGATTGTGCCTACAAAATCCTTAGCTTCCTCAAAAGAAACGTCTGCTTCAGGACACAAAATGAAAAAGAACCGATAAACTATTCTTTTTGTATCAAACGCTTCTGGTACAGATGGACACTCCCCATTGTGTATCAAACAGTCGAAAAAACCTCGAGCCTGGAAGGACGTTGCTCGAAATGCGCTCCCAGTGTTTTGTAGAGCTCAAAAATATTATTGGATGACTTGTGAACTTTTTGTTGAATGGTTTAGTGATCAGTTTGTACCGAAGGTTGAAACCATTTTAACTGAAAAAGGTCTGCCTAAGAAAGTGATCTTATTAATTGACAATGCGGCCACGCATCCTTGCGGGTTAAAAAGTGTCGATATTTTTGTGCGTTTCCTTCTCCCAAATGTTACCCAATCTAATTCAGCCACTGGATCAGGGCGTAATAGCAACATTTAAACGGCACTACCATGGGCTATTTTTGGGAACCATCCTGCAAGATAGTGACATGCAAAATAAAAACATGAATGAAGCGCTGAAGGCAGCAAATATGAAACACGTAATTTATTGGTGTGCGCAAGCCTGAGATAATGTGAAAGCAGAAACTCTTCAAAAGTGCTGGAGAAATGGTAGAAAAAATTCCCGGATGCGAAGACATGGATACGTGCGAGGTGGATGATGATGATGATGATGTGGGGCTTAAGGGCGCTCAACTACTAAGGTTATTAGCACCCTTACTATGTGTAAAATAAGAACAGTAAAAGCTATAAAATTAAAAATCCACACACAAACAGCTTGGTCATAAACACTAAAAAACACAACAGACCAATTATTAAGATCAACACACTAAAATCATGGTCAACAACAGTATAAAACGTGTCAAGAACTGTAGAATGCGAAGGACACGAGCGCCAAATATCCACTGGGGAGGAGTGCCCCCATTAAAAGATAACGTAAAATCAAACAACTAAAAGGCGCTCAGCGCATCAAATGCGACGGCTAAAACCAATGTCAGTGATAAAACGTAAAACACATTCTACAGCATGCGCGTCGTCTGCCAAAACGTTGGCTAGGCCAACAGGCAGACCAACACGAACGCGCAACGGAGCTAAAACTTGACACTCTGCTAAAATGTGACGCACCGTTAAGGGCACATCACACCGCTTGAAACGGCAACTCTAGGCCGGGCCCGAGAACCGTAATTATAGATAACTTATTAATTAACTTTTATTGATGTTAAATTGTACTATGTAAATATCTTTTTCTCATACTGCTTGTATATTTTAAGAAGGGTGATTTAACGTTATGTATCTATCTAGGTTACTAATATTAGTAGAGTTATAAATGGTTTAATGTAAATAATTTAAGCGCTATGTTAAAATACTGTCCACGACGAAATGTTTTAGCTACAGGAATAGTGCTTTCGAAGGCAGAAAACCTAGGTTTATGACATCTCTTCGGTCGCAGTGCCATTATTCCTACAGCGAGGGTGTAACGCCTTTGTCCCTTTATTTGATAATTCGCCGTGACCAAGTGAGCGAGACAGATAGCCTAACGGTAAATGTGGGAAAAGCCGCGATTTATATTAAACTTGGACCAATGAGATCCTGGAAGTTTATTCGAAATAGTTAGACGCGTCGAGTGGCGCTAAAAATGGACCAATAGGAAAGGAAGCAGCCCCAGAAGCCTGAGACTATAAATGGATCTGTTTGGAGCAAAGTCGAGACAGTTTTCGTAATGTGTGGTCAGGGAGAGATGCGGCAGGATGTGTGAGATATCGCGCCAAAAAGGGAATAAAGACAGTTTTGTCATGAAGTTTTAGCATTGCAGTTTGTCAGGCAGTTTTAGCAAGACAGTTTTGTCAAGACAGTTTTTGTCATGTGCGGTCAGGGAGAGATGCTGCAGGATGTGTGAGATATCGCGCCAAAAAGGGAATCAAGACACTTTTAGAAACACACCTAAGATCCGCTACCCGTAAAGAGATAATAAGCATATTTAAACTTCGTGTCATATCCGCGCCGTAGTTTAACAGCGGTGGACAGTATTTTACGGCGACAATACCAGTGTTGTATACTACGAGTGTTAATTAAATAAAGAGAAACGGCAGTGTCATCTTTTCATAAACAAAGCACGTCTATGTCTTCCTATATCACCACCCGAGATCTACGCTTTCCTTTACCGAGGATAAGTCCATGCTCCTATATAGGTTAAAGAAAACTACAGCAGCTAGCCGAGGATAAAATTGAAGAGAACCAACACACTATGAACTTCTGGAACCAACGGGAGAAGCATCAAGGTAAGCCTAACAGCAACGGACGACGGAGGTGACGGCCGCACGCTCACAGAGTGGTGCGGGGTCACCACTGAGGAGGTATCTATGGCTAAAAAGACAATGTTCGATTCGTAGACGGGCTAAAAGCACCTCTTCCCGACGAGAAGAAGGAGAAGCGGTACCCCAGACTAACGGAAGAGGTTTAACCTCCCGCAACTTGTTCCCCCTAAGAGCCGCCCACTCATCGCGCCAGCGCGAGAGGAGACGGTAACGTAAAATAGCAGAAAAATCCGAGGAAGGAACAACACAGGTAAAACATCTGGGTGATAAAATTGCCGATTTGGCAGCGGCGTCGGCAGACTCGTTGCCTGAGATGCCCACATGACCTGGAATCCACAGGAAGGAGACGCTGATGCCAGAGGCACCGAGCGAGTGGAGCAGGTCATGTATGCGCTGTACGAGAGGGTGGTAACTATACAGCGCGTTAATACCCTGAAGGGCACTCAGAGAGTCGGTACATACAACACAGCGCCGAAAGACGTGCCGCTGAATGTATAAAACACATTGATATATACTAAAAAGTTCGGCGGTATAAATCGAACATTGTTCAGGTAAACGAAAATTAAAACTCTGTACACCAAAAACAAAGGCACATCCTACTCCAACATCAGTCTTAGACCTATCAGTATATATAAAATGACAGTCCCCGAACTGCGCCTGTAGTTCTAACAAGGCGGATCTAAGAACAGAAGCAGGGGTCGCATTTTTCGGCATCGACGTTAGCCCAAGGTGGATGTGGGCCTCAGCGCGCGACCATGGAGGAAAACGCGTTTCCCCTCGGGTAAGGGCCGGAGCTGGCGTAACGTCCAAATGCCGAAGTAGCAGTCGAAATCGAACCCCTGGAGGGAGCAATGCAGAGGAGTTAACTAAATATTGCCGATCAAGCGAATCCTCGTAAAATGTCGTGAAGGACGGGTGGTCAGGCAAGCTGGAGAGTCGACAGGCATAGCTGCACAAGAGCATCTCACGCCTGAAGGACAGCGGAGGGTCTGCAGCTTCAGCATACAGGCTAAGAACAGGGCTGGTTGGAAAGGCCCCTGTAGCGACTCTTATGCCACGATGGTGAACGGCATTCAATCGACGTAACACAGATGGACGTGCCGACGAATACACAATACACCCGTAATCAAGCTTGGATCGGACCAAAGAGCGATAAAGGCGAAGAAGGACGGTCCGATCAGCTCCCCAGGATGTGCCACTTAAAACACGTAAAATATTAAGAGAACGGTCACACTTTGCTTTTAAAAAGGAAACGTGAGAAGTCCAGCTCAGCTTCCGGTCAAAGATCAACCCCAAAAATTTCACCTCGTCTGCAAATGGAAGGACCTCCGACCCAAGATGTAGAGAGGGCGGAGGGAAAGCCTTCCGGCGCCAGAAATTGATGCAGACGGATTTCTCGGCGGAGAAATTAAAGCCGTTGGCGTTACTCCAGGCGTAGAGACGGTCGATACAGCTCTGGAGACGGCGTTCGAGTAGACAAATGGCAAAATCGTCAACAAAAAGGGACGATGAAATGCCAGGTGGAATACAATCAACAATGGGGTTGATAGCAATTGCAAAAAGTGTGACACTAAGTACAGAGCCCTGCGGTACTCCGTTCTCTTGAATAAAACGACTAGATAAAACCGAGCCCACACGTACACGAAAGACGCGGTCCGTCATAAACTCCCGAAGAAATATGGGAAGACGGCCGCAGATATTCCATACGTGAAGTGTACGTAGAATGCCGCCCCTCCAACAAGTGTCATAAGCTTTCTCCAGGTCAAAAAACACAGCCACGGTTTGACACTTTCTCAGAAATCCATTCATAATGTGCGTCGACAGGGACACCAGGTGGTCTACGGTAGAGCGATAACGACGAAATCCGCATTGAGCGTTCGCTAGAAGTTTCTGAGACTCAAGCCACCATGTCAACCGCCCGTTGATCATGCGCTCCATCACCTTGCAAATGCAACTGGTGAGAGAGATAGGGCGGTAGCTGGAAGGTAGTTGGCGATCCTTCCCAGGCTTAAGTATAGGGACAATGGTGGCTTCGCGCCAAACGGAAGGAAAAATGCCGTCTTGCCAAATACGGTTATAGACCTGTAAGAGAAAGAGTTTACTGTCGGCTGAAAGGTGCTTTAACATCAGGACATGAATGCCGTCCGGGCCAGGAGCGGAGTGCCTAGAGCAATTAAGAGCGTGCTCCAGCTCCCTCAGTGTGAAAAGTTCATTATAACACTCATTATTAGCAGACCGATAATTAAAGGTGTCGGAATCCAACCGGTCTTTGATAGAGCGAATGCGGCGGAATAATGGTCTGAACTGGATACCGCCTCAAAGGCAGCACCCAGAGTGTTAGCGATGGCAGCCGGATCCACTATAGTGGCATTGGAAACCTGAAGGCCAGAAACAGTACAATGCGACACTTTACCTGAGAAGCGACGAAGTTTATCCCAAACAACAGATGAAGGCGTAAAGCGATTAAAAGACTCGACAAAACGAGCCCACGACGCCTTCTTGCTATCCTGAATAATGTGACGAGCCCTGGCGCGCGATTGTTTAAAAGTCACCAAATTATCAATTGTAGGGTGTCGCCGAAACACCCTAAGCGCAGTTCTACGGGCACGAACGGCGTCCCGACAATCCTCGTTCCACCACGGAACAGGTGGCCGCCGAGGTTGAGAGGATGAACGGGGTATTGCGCGTTCGGCGGCAGCGAAAATAATAGACGTAAGGTGCTGCACTATTTGGTTAATTTCGGAGAAGGGCTGGTCGTCAAAATGCACGAGGCTGGAATACAAGCTCCAGTCGGCTTTTGCGAATATCCAGGTAGGTACTCTGGAATGCTGTACGTGGTGCGACACAAGAGAAACGATGCAGGGGTAATGGTCGCTGGAGTAGGTGTCAGCGACGACGTTCCACTGAAGACGACTAGCAAGCTGGAGTGAGCAAACGGCAAGGTCTAAATGAGAAAATGTACCGGAAGAATCTGAAAGAAACGTAGGCTCGCCTGTATTGAGAATAGAGAGATTGAACTGGTAAAAAATGTCGGAAAGAAGAGTTCCCCTCGCACAAGACCTCGGCGAACCCCACAGTGGGTGATGGGCATTTAAATCTCCCAACAGAAGAAATGGTGTTGGGAGAGCGGACAGGAGAGCTCGAATGTCCGCGGGAGCGAGGGGAGACGACGGAGGTGAATATACAGAGCAAACAGAGAAGAAAAAACCGGGTAACTGCAATCTAATGGCAACAGCTTGCAAGTCGGACGTAAGAGCGAGAGTTTGAAAATGCACGTCGTTACGCACTAACAACATGACACCTCCATGAGCAGGAGTAGCCTCCTCCGGTTCAAGGTCGTAGCGAACCGGAGTATATCCTCGGAGATCAAAAGGATCGTGAGGGCGAAGCTTAGTCTCCTGCAAACATACGACCATAGGCGAATGGGAATGCAATAAAAGTTGCAGTTCCGCCCTATGCGATCGTACACCACGTATATTCCAGCTCAGGATAGCCATGAATAAAAGGGATAAACTGTCTACTTAGAAGGGCGACTTAAAAGAATCTTTTGCTTAACCTTTGGGCTCGGGCTTTTTGTATGGAGTTGGTCAAACTCCATAGCTTCCTCGGAGGGAGGGCCCACGCGCTCAGTGCCAGAAACCGATTCAAGCGCCGTGAATCGGTTCTGGGTGGCGATGGGTGAGGGGTGCCGCTGAGCGCGGCTTGTCCCAGGACCTTCCTGGGACAGCGACCTCCGAGGAGGAGAAGGTGAACCTTTATTACCGCGCGCACGCGGAGGGTCTTTCAAAAAATCTTCCCTACGAAGTTTCTGCTTGGGTTTCTTTTCAGCGGCTTGCGACTTCATTGACTTTGGACCAGGTTTTTTAGGGCTTGGTAACAGTAGCTTTAATGGACGGCCGGATGGTAGTGGCGGTTAATCCAGTCATGGTCCAGGTCTGAGTTTCGTCATCTACTCGTGGTACTGGCGAGGCAACAACAGAACTAAATGTGCCAGATCGCAAGAGTGAAGGTTGGCGCGCATGGTAACGCCTCCGGGCTTCAGTGAAGGAGAGTTTTTCCTTTACCCAGATCTCCTGGATCGCCTTCTCGTCCAAGTACCGCGGACAGTCGGCAAACGAAGCAGAATGAGACCCTTTACAATTAACGCAGACGGGAGATGTTGAACAGGCACCTTCGTGTGAGGGCTGGCTACATGTTGCACAGATGTTAACGGCACTCTTACATGAGACTTGCGTATGTCCAAAACGTTGGCATTTAAAACAACGCAGAGGTCTAGGAATATAAGGCCTCACAGAAATCCGTTCGTACCCTGCAGAAATGCTCGTGGGCAGATCGACGCCATCAAATGTTAGAAACAGGGTACGAGTGGGTACCAATACGCCGTCGCGTTTGGCCTGCACTCGATGCACTGCAGTCACCTTTTGATCGGATAGATATTCTACTAGATCCTCGTCCGATATACCATCGAGGCTATGGGTGGTAACGACGCCCCGACAGGAATTCAATGTGCGGTGCTTCTCGACACGGATGGGATAACCGTGGAGAAGCGTGGCGCGCAACAAGGTTTTACTTTGCTGATCAGACTTAGTTTGTGCCAATAAGGAACCATTCCGTAGACGAGTGCAGGATTGAACCGTACCAGCAATAGCATCTATGCCTTTCTGAATTACAAAAGGGTTTACCTTCTCAAAGTTTTGTCCTTCTTCTGTTCTTGAAATGACTAAGTAACAACCAGATGTCGGCGGTGCTACTTCTGTTACAATAGTTTTTCGGCGCTTGTTTGTATTAATGGAGAAAGGGTGCTCCATAGCGAAAATAAATCCTCCACCATTGCAACCGTCTCCGACCTCGGGCTCTGACTTCCCGGGCGTTACCCCGGCTTGGGTGAGTGGCCTATCTATACCGATCTCACCCCAGGGTCACACCTCCCAGAACATAGACAGAGGGACCCAATCGCCGTCAGAAGTCAGCAGCTCATGCAATGAACCCCCCCGCGGGACTGCAGTTGAACAGCGGATACGAACACATACCCTACATGACGACCCCGGGTGGTGGGGATGACGCCGTTACGCACTCACCCAGCTGCGCACCAGTGCGCGGGTATCCGTCAGGCTGTGTCCACGGAGGATTTAAATAAAAAGATAAAAGAAACTAAAACTGTGTGGGCGTTTCGCACGCAAGGTAGGCCGGCGAAGAAGTAAAATAGAGGCGTAAATGAATGAACGTGGGGCGAAATGCGCATAAATAGAGGAGAAGAAAGAAACGATAGTGAGGTGCGGTATGAATGTGATGCAAAGAACGCACGAGAGCCTACCTTGCGTCCACCGGTCACGAGAAGAACCCACCTCGACCGGATGGGGGTGAGGGGATGAATGTGGCGATGATTGGCTCGGGAACCCCCGGGTGCGCCAAAAACCCGTACTCACATACGGTGAGCCCCTGAGGGGTGCGAGGTGGATGAATGGGTCTTTGCGGATGAATCACAAGAAATTGAAAAACAGTGTGGCAGTTAAATGCTGACGCGATCGAAGAGCCCGAAATAGATGACATGGATGACAGTGACAGCTGACGATGTTTTCGAGCACTAGAGGTAAGCCTAAATTACGAATTTGTTCTCTTTCAAAAACCTACTGGGTATAGTATAACACAGAAATTACAGAACATACATGTGTTGTTGTTACGTATTTTAGGTTGCTCTAAGATTTGTTGAATAATGCAGTGAGTCAACGCCTGCTGATGTCCTTCTAATGAAAACATGCCGGGACATCTCTGCTCGAAAACGTTTTGAGGGATGAAACAAACAAACAAAAAAAGTTTTTTGAATGAGTAATTCATATGCTACAAACTATTAAGTACAGTAAACTGTACATTTATGTTCTGTAATCCTAAAAATGTAATTTTAACTTTAATAAAGAACATAAGTGCAGCCTACAAAGAGATTTTTTAATTCGTTTGGCCTTCAAAATGTTTCAAAACTTGTACTGTAGTTACAATAAAAGTTACTGTAGTATTAGATGTTCATGGCCTAACCAAAAAAAAAAAAAAGAACTGTTATCTGAAATGGCTTCCCTTGATTTAGTTTGGTTAACTAGGGTTGTACCTTATTGCCTTTAATATTTATTCCCTTAATTTATACTATTACCAGTTGTGAGTTTTATCAAGGCAAGCTTGTTCCTTGATTTACTGTTGTTTACTCAAAAACTATAATGTTCATTGCTTCAGCAATGAATGATCACTGCACACCAATGCTTATCAGTTTGAACCAGATTGTATTTATTATGTTCAAATCTCAAAGTATATCTAATTAAAAAAATATGCACAATACTCAATTATATTAATAGCAAACAAATTTATGAATTAAATCAGGAAGTTATAATAAAACTGAAGAATAAGTAACATAAACTTTAAACATATTTCCCTACTACTAATTGGTACCTTTAGTTATACTGAAAGGACTTTTCCCGTGCAAAATTTCTGCTATTCACTAAGTTATTTAATTTTTGTTACATGTTTTGTTGCATACATGTTCTAACAGATCTTTTCTTATAAAAATTTCTACACCAAATTTGCATATGATTTTGGGAAGTACCACACAAATTACATTGGCATATGTAAACAATGACTAATTTCCTTTAGCATCTTCAGAGAACTAACTTCGATTTACTCTTCACTCTGGCAGCCTGTGAGCTTATCTAAGGGCTAAAACAAACCACTGCCTCATGCTTTCAGTGTTATGCTTCAGTCACATTTAACAGCAAAAGTCTCTTACATTTTCTGAGAATAGTTGTCTTTAAAACCACTCCATCCAGAAAAAGGAAATAAACACCTTGTAATTGTTTGTTTGCTTACAGCCATTGGACTGAAACCAAAATAAGTACGAATATCAGCACACATTATTCTTGGCTCATTAGTTATAGAATACATTAACGTTATATATAGTAATTTTTTAAAATAAGAATAATGACATTGGATACATAGTATGTAAACAGTTTTATACACATTCTGAAGCTTAAGCAAACAACAAAATGACAAACTAAATGCCTTTGAATTAGTACTAAAAATTCAGTGAACACTCTTTGCAGTAAATTATATAGAAATTAAAACACAATATAGGTAAATATAAATGATTTATTAAAACAACCAGTTTTATGCTGTCAAAAGATATTATTCACTGACTGAATAGAAGGTATGTTGCGGTAGGAAAGTTTGAACTTTACTTTAAAACCTAGTTGGTTTGTTTGAGAGAGAGAGATAGGGAGAGGGAGAGGGGGAGGGGGAGGGAGAGGGAGAGAGCCAATGTATATTGGCTTGTTGAATACAATCTGACGAGAGGCAATATGCACAGCAGCTAGATTAGCAGCATATATTGTCCTATCGATAAACGTAAGCTTGGCGATCAACTTTACCAGTGTTTTCTCATCTGTAACCAGTTCGTATATCCATAAGATTACGTAGGTTCTCCAGAGTTTTTCCAAACATGGCGTTGTTAGAGATTTTCTACCGGTCCATATCGAAATCATTTGCAGCCTGTCAATTGTTAAATTCCACATAAGGTTTTTAACTACTGGGACTGTCGGAATTGTAGTACACGATGGATTTTACTCAAACGTAACCCATGATTAACAGCTTGCTTCAAAGTCATGTAAGCTACTACATACTTCTTTCGAGGTCCAAGATGGGCTATCAGTTTCTTTGTAGATGATTGCTTAGGCTTCATACACTAAGACAGGAAAGGTGGATCGTTGTGTACATCGTGAAGTTCTGCAGGATGCTCGATGTCAACCTCTAATATGTATCCATGAGGATTATCTTCTTGTAGTTTTTCTAAGTCGATTTCTTCAGGTGAAACCCACACAAACCCACCACAAGGGAGGGCGTGGCACATTGCACAACCATATTGGTTATAGGCGTCCCAGTATGTAATAAATAGGGCTAGTCTCGACGGATCATACTTAACTATGTGGGTGTTGCTTCCTTCGGCATACCGGTGGGAAAGTTGGCATAAACCTTGTCTGATACCAAATTTTATCATAATAATTGATTATAGTCCTGTAACAATTGCAGCTGAATTCCAGTATGCAGTAACATGGTATCTCATGTAAGTCCTGTAGAGGTGAAATAATGAGAGGGGTCGACTTAGCGTGTTTTAAGTGTTTGATCTCTAAATGTCTCAAGGCATCAGCTAGAAGAACATCTGAGGTTAAGTAGAGTTCGCTGTACTCGCCCAGGTTTCTCACATTAAAGAGCTCCCATAATTTATAGCATGATTATAGTCAGCATCAGTAATTTCTTCTCCATTTAACCTGTTGTGGAAGGAGTGCATAGGAGACAAGCAGGTTTCGTTCAAATTCAACTTGTCTTCTCCGAAGTGCTTCAGTGGTTCAGGATACGATGTTGGATTTTTCACCAGCTTAACCAAGCTTGTACTCAGGAACCGAAAGCTATCGACAAACTGACGCTTTATTTCCCCTACATACTTGGAAAATGATATATAGCTTTCAATAGAGCTAGGAATTACCTCCACCCGCACACTTGTACATTCCAACTCCTTAACAATGAAACGCAAGTCATACCCACTGAGGTTATGAATGAAGACGGGAATATATTTAGCTGTTTTGCAGGCTAAATTACATGCATTTTGTACACTTCCACGATATTCACCACTGATATGATCATGGCCCGTACTTTATAGTTTTCTTCAGTAAAGGGTTTTCCACACAAGTAGCATACTGTAGTAGAGTAGAAATCCTTCTGCTGTTGATCTATAAGTTTCAGAGGCATGATAGATTTGCATATATTATCAATTTTCTTTGTAATGGATGTCAGATATTGCATAAACTACTGAGCAGCATCAACACCACGATATACATAGGGATGCTTAAGAAGACCAGTTTCCAGATGTTCAACAGATTGAGCATGTTTTTAGGTATTCACAGAAACTCATAGGCACATGTCGCCGATAAGGGGTTGTATATGAAATTTCAGGATTGAGGATGCATGTATGACATGGAGCGAGGATATTTTCAAAGTCTGCGTAGATGACGTAAGGTGATTTCAACATCCTTTCAACATTTTTAAATTGTACAATTGATTTCTCCTTTGTAGGCATAATTAACCTTGTAACACCAGGTTGATTACAGATGGACGCATGTTCTTGTAGATTTTCCAACCCACTCCCTCCATCTCGATCATCAAAATGTGTAAAACAGCACTTACACGTATAAACACGTTCTTTATGCTTAGTTTTCTGACGTCGAATACGCTTTTCAAAATTCTTTATATATACGTCGTGATGTTTTCCACTCTTGTCACTCAATAGTAGCAGGTCACGGTGTTCAGGTAGTTCAGTCTCAGCAACCTGTATTGGACACTCTTCGTGCTTCTCATCCAGCCCGAAAACGTTTATAGACATACTGTTAACCTTCTCAAACTTAGATATTTGAGAAAGTGGAATAGGGTAAGAAACACAGCTGAATTCGTGATTATCTTGAAGTTGGTTGTATTTACTCACCCGTAGCGCATTCTTCCCTATAAATTTGGCTAATACAGAATACATGAAGTATTTCTCGTCGGTATAGTTCTGGATGTTTACGCAAGCTTTTCTTGCTTCAACAGATGGCGGTAGTGGCATGTTGCTACTTCCGCGTAACGGGTTAATACTTGTTGATACGAAGTCGAACTCCTTCCACAGCAAAGAGAGCCCGGTTGCTACCCTTTAGCTGCGATTCCTCCATTTCAATAACCAGCCTCTGGAAATTCGTTTCCAACATAGGTTCCATATCCGTTTCTAGGAAAACAGGCTGATTCCGTGTTTTAAATGGTTTGTCACAGGTTTCTGCGATACTGTTAACAAATCGACACTCATTCAGCAGATTAATTTGCACATTCTTGTGTATCCCAAACTCTTTACGCACAGCCTGGATTATCCGTTGTTTCGCCTCATATAGGTACATATTTAGATCCTTGGATGATTCGCATCGTATAAAATACGATTTCAAGCGTCCATCAAATGAAGTTTCATATTCTTTCATGTCACAGTCCTCTATTGTGGACAATAAGTGATGTTTAGTAGGTTCTAATCTGCTTTTCTTCTCAAGTATGTTTTATTTCACACAAATCTTCATGATGTTGACCCTTATAACTCTCATTGAAGGCACATTACAATGTTTACATTTGAAGCGCCGGTTACAGCCCATCTAGTGTCTTTTCTTATCATAACCTAGTAGGAATTTTATTTCCGCATTTACCACAAGCGTATATTCAGTAACGCTGGGAATAATATCCTTGTATGCAGAGCTATTCATCTTTACTCTTGATGTAATAACGTATTAATCCTTGTTCAAGGAAATATAGACCTCTTCACCTTGATAACACTTTATAAAGCTGGTTATTTTCGGGGAGAACACGATGTTGACACCTCAAGACTAATTAGCAGAATGATGTCCAGTACCCGAGTTCACCCTGTTTATAGAGGGGGCGCGGACCTTTTAGATCAATTATATACTGAATTTTAATAATAAGACGGTGATTACGCGTCTAGATGCTTATATTTCAATACCTGTTTGCAAAGGTGTTCGGGCGTGTCCGTAGGTGCTCGTGCATGTTCACGTGTTTAGAGAGGTGCTCGGTGGTGTTTGTGTGATTTTACGTATTCGTAGGTCTTCGTATAGCTTCGTGTGCTTGGAGGAAGTGTTAGAATTGTTGTGCGGATGTACCTATGTCTTCGGAGGTGTTCGTGCAGGTTTGTGTGCTTGGAGGAAGTGTGCATGTGTATCTATGTTTTCGGATGTGTTCGTAAGTCTTCGTGCAGGCTCGTGTTCTTGGAGGAAGGGTTAGAAGTGTTGTAGTATGTATCTATGTATTAGGAGGCGTTCGTAGGTTTTCAGGCATGTTAACGTGTTTAGAGGGGTGTTCGGAGGTGTTTATGTCTGTTTATGTGCAATGTGCTGCGTGTTTGAGCGCGTATGCTTTGTATGTATGTGTGTGTAAGTGCGATGTGTGTATACGTGTATGGGCATGTGAGTGAGATTGTATGTACGTGTATGCGTGCGCATGCGTGTGAAGGAACCCCTAACTATGGAGGAGGCACTAACATCTCGGATAACATTACATTTCAGATCCTATGCTGTAACGCTTTTATCACTTTCCGTTTCCACGTTGACACCCATATTTTATGTATTGATGGATTTTAAAAAGATAATTTATGTATGAAACATCATTATTCTTATTCTCTGTTTTCTCGTTTTATATACTTTCGAACCAATGCTACGATGATTTGAGCAATTAAATGCTTTTTGGGCGGCTAAATCTCTGATATTTCACTAACATACCTTTTAATGATATAACGTGATCGCTAATCAAACATTTAATTAAACTATCCTAACCTAACCTTTCCTGGACAACTTCCTCAACATCCATTGTATTCCGCTATCGTCTAAGCTAACCTCACACCGAAAATCTGTCCCAGCCTTATCTGCTCTGGTACTTCCTTTCATTATCTATTCTAATCCTTCCATTGTCTAATCTAACCAAAACGTAACAAACGTCTACTAACGTGTAACAAAAACGTAACACCCATAACATAACCACGTAACAAGTCGTAACGCCATGTCACATAACCACGTAACAAGACGTAACACCATGTAACACCGCGTAATATAACCACGTAACACGACGTAATACCGCGTAACAATACGTAACACCACATAACATATACACGTAACAAGACAAAACACAATACTTTAGAACTAGACGCTTTAAAGGTAGCTTGGAAGATACTCTCCCCTTATTTAACTAACTCGTGTATATACTGTATATATTTGATGTTTTCATTCCTTTTTCAATTGTTCCTTTACATATTCCCTTCCTTCTCCAAAGAATAAGTATACAATATGGCATTTCTATACGCTTAATACTCAGTTATCACAGAAAACCATTACATTTGACTACAATCCACAGCAAAGTCATTTTTGCAGGGTTACACAGAACTTGTAATCTTCTAGAATCCAACCAGTTAATGCTTTTAATAAATTCATTTCAGTAATTTAGTTCCCCGCATCAGCATCAGTCATTTAAGCTTTACTTGAACCGGCTAAGATCCATAGTTTTGAAGATATATGAAATCACCCCTTCAGGATTCGATCTGAGTACTTTAAAGTAATTGTTTGTCATGATAACGATATTTTAGACTAGATCCTCTGTTTTACTTATTTGGCATATTTATCTAAATTAGTTTATAAACGATTAAACTTATAAGTAAATTTCATTGAATCAGTATTCCTACCCAGAACACCAGGAACAGAATTATTTATAATAGTAATGTAGCATGTTAAACATAACTGCATGTAGTTTACGACATCAAAATGAGTAATATATCCTAGTAGCCACAGGTCGCAATGCAGACATGCCAGAGGGTCTAGTCTAGAAATATCGTTATCATGACAAACAATTACTTTATAAAGTACTCAGATTGAATCATGAAGGGGTGATTTTAAATATCTTCAAAACTGTGGATCTTAGCCGGTTCAAGTAAAGCTTAAATGGCTGATGCTGATGCGGGGAACTAAATTACTGGAATAAATTTATTAAAAACATTAACTGGTTCGATTATAGAAGCTTAAAATTTCTGTGTAACCCTGGAAAAATTACTTTACTCATGATTTTAATTAACTGTGATGGTTTTCTGTGATAACTGAATATTAAGCGTACAGAAATGTCATATTGTATACTTATTCTTTGGAAAATATAGGGCAGATGTAAAGGAAGAATTGAAAAGGAATGAAAATATGAAATATGTAAAGTATATACATGAATTTAATTTTAAAAATGGGAGAAAATATTCTACGCTACCTTTAAAACGTCTACTTCTAAAGTATTGTGTTAATCCTTGTTACGTGGTTATGTTAGGAGGTGTTACGTCTTGTTACGTGGTTATGTTACGCGGTGTTACGTGATTATGTTACGTGGTGTTACGTCTTCTTACTTGGTTATGTTACGTGGCGTTACGTCTTGTTACGTGGTGTTACGTTTTTGTTACGTGGTTACGTTAGTTGCTGTTTTCTTACGTTTTGGTTAGTTTAGACAACGGAAGGATAGAATAGATAATGAAAGAATGATCCAGAGCAGATAAGGTTAGGATAGATGTTCGGTGTAAGGTTAGGTTAGACGATAGCGGGACAGAATGGATGATGAGGTTGTCTAAGTCAGGTTAGGTTAGGATAGTTGAATTAAATGTTTGATCAGCGATCACGTTATATCATTAAAAGGTACTGATATGTTAGTGAAATATCAGAGTTTTAGCCACGTATTCAGCATTTAATTGCTCAAATCATCGCACCATTGCTTCGAAAGTATATAAAACGAGAAAACAAAGAATAAGGAATACTGATGTTTAATATATAAATTATATTTTTAAAAATTTAATGCATAAAATATGGGTGTCAACGCGGAACCGGAAAGTGATAAAAGCGTGACAGCATCGGATCTGAAATATAATGTTATCCGAGAGGTTCATGCCTCCTCCATAATTAGGGGTTCCTTCACACGCATGCACACGCATACATGTACGTACAATCTCACTCACATGCGCACACAGGTATACACACATCGCACTTGCACACACAAATACATGCAAAGCATACACGCTCAAACACGCAGCACACGCACGCGCACACAATCGCCCATAAACACACTTAAATACCTCCGAACACCTCTCTAAACATGCATTAGCACCTACGGAACACCTACTAACACATAGATACACAGGTACAACACATCTATACCTTCCTCCAAGCACATGACCAACGAACACCTCCAACACATATATACACACGCACACTTCCTCTAAGTACCCGAACCTGCACGAAGGCCTACGAACACCTCCGAAAACATAGATACACAAGTACACTTCCTCCAAGCACAAGCACCAGCACGGAGAGACCTCTGAACACATAAATACATCCGCAAAACACTTCTAGCACTTCCGCCAAGCACACGAAGCTGTACGAAGGCCTACGAATGCATACAATCACACGTAAACCCCACCGAACACCTTCCTAAACACGTGAACATGCACGAAGACCTACGGACACACCGGAATACATGTGTAAACACGTATTGAAATATAAAGTTTAAGACGCTTAATCGCCGTTTTTATTGAAACCAGTATATAATTGATCTAAAACATCCGTGCCCCCTATAAATAGGGCGATCTCGGACATTGGACTTAATTCTGCTAATTAGTCTTGAGGTGTCAACAGTGTTCTCCCCGAAAATAATTAGCTATCTAAAGTGTTATCAAGGTGAAGAGGTCTACATTTCCTTGAACAAGGATTAATACGTTATTACATCAAGAGTAAAGGTGAATAACTCTGCATATTAGAATGTTTTCCGAGCGTTACTGGATACGCTTGCGATAAATGCGGAAAGAAATCCCTGCGAGGCTATGATACGAGAAGACACGAGATGGGCTGTAAGCGGCTCTTCAAATGTAAACATTGTAGCGTGGCCTTCAATGGCAGTTATAAGGATCAACGTCATGAGGATTTGTGTGAAATGCACCTACCTGAGAAGAAAATCAGATTAGAACCTACTAAACATAACTTATTATCTACAGTGGAGGATTATGATATGAAAGAATATAAAACTTCATTCGATGGACGCTTGAAATCGTATTTTATACGATGCGAATCATTCAAGTATCTGTTAGGAGATATACCACACAAACACACACACACAATATATAAGAATTGTTCACAGGAATAATATAATTCACCAAGAAACATGTTAAAATATTTAACAACCAAGAATTGTACAAAGCAGATTGTAAGAGACGGGTGAGGTAGCAAATTCCAGATAAGATAATTCTAGGTAGAGCCCACTTTTCACCAAACTAATGAACAGGGAGCCGGTACCGGTAAGTAGAAATAGAAAGAGACAGATAGAGAAAGGAAAGAGACGGAGATATTGAATCCGCTTCTTGACGCGTCATGGGGACGCGTATGCGCAAAACTCTGCAGTAGAATATTTTCATACATGTTAAGGTAACGCGGTCTGAGGACGAATTAGAAATGCGTTACATTTTGAGGCGCGGAGGCAAGCGTCACTAGGCTCAGGTATATAAACAGGAACAAAGCCCCAGATTTTCAATTTCTTCTAGAATCTCTTCGACACAAAGTGCTACTCTCTGGACGACAAATGCACGTGTGTACATATGGGTGGGAAGACGTGTGCAGTTAGTTTAGGCTCCTCATTTATTCAAATGGTGGGAACTGGTATAATGGAAAAAGCTAGCCGCCCATAAAATATTTGATTTGATAATAAACCACATTTATTCAGGGAGATGCAGTATGCTTTAATTTGAACTCACCTACGAGAACCTTGAGACCCAAGAAATTAGTTATATAGGTAAAGATTAGGAATGGAAAATACAGCAGCCGACGAGCATCCATAGCCGAGGACAAGAACACCGCAGCAGAGCGCATCAACTAGAGGAACGACATTTTCCAGATGCTACCGTTCAACGATTTCCCGCTACAAATGGCGCCCAACAAACTTTTCGCGCTACAGATCTGAATATGTACCCGTATGAGCCAAAACAACGGATAATCCAGACTATGCATAAAGACTTTGGTATTCACAAGAGTGTGAAAATTAATCTGCTGGCTGATTGTCGATTTGTTAACAGTATCGCAGAAACCTGTGGCAAACCATTTAAAACACGGAATCAGCCTGTTTTCCTAGAAACGGATATGGAACCTATGTTGGAAACGAATTTCCAGAGGCTGGTTATTGAAATGGAGGAATCGCAGCTAAAGGGTAGCAACCGGGCTCTCTTTGCTGTGGAAGGAGTTCGACTTCGTATCAACAAGTATTAACCCGTTACGCGGAAGTAGCAACATGCCACTACCGCCATCTGTTGAAGCAAGAAAAGCTTGCGTAAACATCCAGAACTATACCGACGAGAAATACTTCATGTATTCTGTATTAGCCAAATTTATAGGGAAGAATGCGCTACGGGTGAGTAAATACAACCAACTTCAAGATAATCACGAATTCAGCCGTGTTTCTTACCCTATTCCACTTTCTCAAATATCTAAGTTTGAGAAGGTTAACAGTATGTCTATAAACGTTTTCGGGCTGGATGAGAAGCACGAAGAGTGTCCAATACAGGTTGCTGAGACTGAACTACCTGAACACCGTGACCTGCTACTATTGAGTGACAAGAGTGGAAAACATCACGACGTATATATAAAGAATTTTGAAAAGCGTATTCGACGTCAGAAAACTAAGCATAAAGAACGTGTTTATACGTGTAAGTGCTGTTTTACACATTTTGATGATCGAGATGGAGGGAGTGGGTTGGAAAATCTACAAGAACATGCGTCCATCTGTAATCAACCTGGTGTTACAAGGTTAATTATGCCTACAAAGGAGAAATCAATTGTACAATTTAAAAATGTTGAAAGGATGTTGAAATCACCTTACGTCATCTACGCAGACTTTGAAAATATCCTCGCTCCATGTCATACATGCATCCTCAATCCTGAAATTTCATATACAACCCCTTATCGGCGACATGTGCCTATGAGTTTCTGTGAATACCTAAAAACATGCTCAATCTGTTGAACATCTGGAAACTGGTCTTCTTAAGCATCCCTATGTATATTGTGGTGTTGATGCTGCTCAGTAGTTTATGCAATATCTGACATCCATTACAAAGAAAATTGATAATATATGCAAATCTATCATGCCTCTGAAACTTATAGATCAACAGCAGAAGGATTTCTACTCTACTACAGTATGCTACTTGTGTGGAAAACCCTTTACTGAAGAAAACTATAAAGTACGGGCCATGATCATATCAGTGGTGAATATCGTGGAAGTGTACAAAATGCATGTAACTTAGCCTGCAAAACAGCTAAATATATTCCCGTCTTCATGCATAACGTCAGTGGGCATGACTTGCATTTCATTGTTTAGGAGCTGGGATGCACAAGCGAGCGGGTGGAGGTAATTCCTAGCTCTGAAGAAACCTATATATCATTTTCCATGTATGCAGGAGATATAAAACTTCGGTTTGTGGATAGCTTACGGTTCCTGAGTACAAGCGTGGATAACCTGGTGAAAAATCTAACATCGTATCCTGAAACACTGAAGCACTTCGGAGAAGACAGGTCGAAGTTAATGACTAGTAAGGGAGTATTTCCCTATGATTACGTCACGTCATGGAATGTTTTGAATGCAACCTGCTTGCCTCCTAAGGACTCCTTCTATAAGAGGTTAATTGAAGAAGAATTACTGATGCCTACTACATTCATGCTAGAAATGTATGGGATTGTTTAATGTGAGAAATCTGGGCGAGTACAGCGAACTGTACTTAACCTCAGATGTTCTTCTAGCTGATGCCTTGAGACAGTTAGAGATCAAACTCTCAAAAACACCAAATCGACCCATCTCATTGTTTCACCTCTCCAGGACTTACATGAGATGTTATGTTACTGCATACTAGAATTCAGCTGGAATTGTTACATGAGTATAATGAATTACTCATGATAGAATCTGGCATAAGAGAAGGTTCATCTCAAAATTCCCACCGGTATGCCGAAGCAAAAAACACCTACATGGTAAGTATGATCCGTCGAGACCAGCCGAATTTAGAATATACGAGAACGCCAATTTCCAATATGGTTGGCCAATGTGCCACGCCATCCCTTATGGTGGTTTTGAATGTGTTTCACCTGAAGAAATCGACTTAGAAAGACTACAAGAAGATAATCCTCATGGATACATAGTAGAAGTTGACATCGAGTATCCTGCAGAATTTCACGATCTACACAACGATCTACCTTTCCTTCCTGGGTGTATGAAGCCCAAGGAATCATCTACAAAGAAACTGATACACCATCTTGGACCTCGAAAGAAGTATGTAGTACATAACATGACTTTGAAGCAAGCTCTTAATCATGGGTTACGTTTGAGTAAAATCCATCGTGTGCTACAATTCCGACAGTCTCGGTGGTTAAAACCTTAAGTGGAATTTAACAATTGGCTACGACAACAGGCTGCAAATGGTTTCGATATGCACCTCTAGAAACGCTTTAACAACACCATGTTTGGAAAAACTCTGGAGAACCTACGTAATCTTATGGATATACGACTGGTTACAAATGAGAAAACACTGGTAAAGTTGATCGCCAAGTTTACGTTTATCGATAGGACAATATATGCTGCTAATCTAGCTGCTGTGCATATGACCTCTTGTCAGATTGTATTCAACAAGCCTATATACATTTGTATGAGTGTGTTAGACATCTCTAAGACATTAAGGTATCACTATCGTTACGACGTGTTGTTGCCATATTATGGAGCTGAAAACCTGAAGCTATGTATATGGACACTCATTCACTCATCGTGTGACAACTAAAGATGTATACCAGGATAAGCTACGTTTTGTTGAGCATCTGGATACAGCTGATTGCCCTCTCAACCATATATGCTACTCTACTCAGAACAAAAAGGTGCTGGGAAAATTTTAAGATGAGGCCAATGGCCAAATCATCCTACGCTTTGTCGGGCTACGACATAAGATGTATGTATATCTGTTACCAACGTGCAAGTGAATAAACATCACATTGACTCCTTTTGATGAAAAAAGAGTTACTGCCGAGGATGGAATAACTACATATGTGTATGGGCATTATCGTATTACAAACAGTGCTTAAAAGAATGTTACCTGGATCTCAAGATGAATATTTTCTCAGTGGGTCTACAATCTTAAAAAATTGAAGTTTACTCATGTATGGTGTATGCACCCAGCATACACCTGGTGAACACAGAAGAAGAAGAAGAAGATGTAAGGGTAGGCGTTAATGCTGCCATTAGGAGAAAATCCTAGTGCTAATCTCAAGCCTAGATAAAGGGGAGAGACGTCTACGCTTACAATTCTTATCTAATGAAGCAATGATTAACTGATAAAGCTGCTACACTTAGATAAAACTATAGCCATATAAAACAATAAAGCTAATTAAAACATTATAATTTCTCCTTAACCATACGGATGGACTGGTTTATACTACTTCTATATACCCTTGCTGTAACCCTATACACTGTTTAAACCCTCTCCGGCTTACACACTAACTATTTAACATATAAGAATTATATAAGAGTTAGAAATAAAGCATATGCAAGTGTTGTAACATTGGATAAAAAATGTGTATTAGGAACTGAATTACTCTCTCTATTGCCATGAATACCTGTAATACTATCTGAATACTGAATTACCTGTTAAATCATACGAAGCTATGCTACATCCAACCCCTGGAATCTGTCCCTCTTGTTACACTACCTGAATTATCCTAAATACTTGAATTACCTTAAATACCTATTATATTACCTGAATTACCCATGAAAATCGTATACAACCATGATGCATCCAAACCATGGAATATATTTACCTGCTGAATGTTGAGTGGTGCTCTCCTGGAGAAGACTGGACATTACACATGCATCAACACTAACCTCCCTAACACCTATCATCGCTTTCCCTACCTCTCCCAAATAAACCCATTTCCCTTTCCAGCTCTCTCCTAGCATAGGATCCCTCTCCGTTTTCCCCGTCTCTCCCATATAAACGCATACTCTACCATTCAACCCTTCCTATCCTAATACCTCTCCTTGGTTTCCTATCTCTCTCATATAAAGCACATTCTACGTTTAACCCCGTCTAGCCTAGCATCTCTCAACGTTTCCCCTATTTCTCCGGTATAAAGCGTATCACTCCCCCTTCAGCATCTGCTAGCCTATTATCTCTCAGCGCATTCCTTACCTCTCACATATAAATGCCTTTTCTAGTCTCCTAGCCTGCTAGCCTATCATCTCTCCACGTTTTCCCTATCTTCCCCATATAAACGCACACTCTACTCCCCAACCTCTGTCTAGCCTAGCACTTCTCGTATTCCCTATCTTTCCCATATAAACGCATACTTTACGCCTCAAACTCCGTCTAGCCTAGCACTTTTCGTATTCCCTACCTCTCACATATAAACGCGTTCTACCTTTAACATCTGTCACCTCCCCTCGTATTCCTTACGTCTCACATATAAAGCGTATTCCCCTCCTTCAGCATCTGTCTAGCCTAGCATCTCTCCTTGGTTTCCTATTTCACGGGTATAAACCTACATTCCCCCTCCTTCAGCCTCTGTCTAGCCTAGCATATCTCCCCGTTTCCTCTATATTTCCCATATAAACGCATACTCTACACCTCAACATCTGTCTAGACTAGCACATCTCCTCGTATTTCCTAGCTCTCTCATATAAAGCGCATTCCCCCTCCTTCAACTCTCTGCTAGCATAGGATCTCTCTCCGTCTTCCCGTCTCTCCATATTAACGCATACTCCACCATTCAAACCCTCCTGGCCTAATACCTCTCCTCGGTTTGCTATCTCGCCCATATAAAAGCCATAATATACCCTTCAAGCTCTGCCTAGTTTAGCACTTCTCCTCGTATTTTCTATGTCTCCCGTATAGGCCCATATTCGCCCTCCTTCAACATCTGTCTAGCCTATCATCTGTCTACGTTTTTCCTATCTTTCCCATATAAACGCATACTTTACGCCTCAAACTCCGTCTAGTCTAGCACTTCTCGTATTCCCTACCTCTCTCATATAAAGCGCATTCCCCTCCGTCAGCCCCTTTCTAGCCTAGCATCGGCCCTCGTATTCCCTATGTCTCCCATATAAACACATTTTCAACTTTGAAGGCTCTCAACCTAGCAGTTACCCGCGTTTTCCTTATATTTTCCCATATAAACGCATTTTTCTCCTTGACGGCTCTCTCAACCTAGCATCTACCCTCGTTTTGCCTATCTTTTCCCATATAAACGCAAAAAAAAAGTGATTTAGGTACCCCCATTATGTCTTACTCATAGCATCGTTGCAAATACTCACAAACCTATTAAATATAGATTTTTCAAACGCCCAATATGAAATAAATGCCCTCAGAGGCGAAGATAGCGAGCTCAAAGGCGAATTAAATCGCGAACACGAAAATACAAAGGACACTATCGGTATAAAGAAAACCCAAGGAACATCGCTACACTATGTGCAAATTTGCACAAATGAGAATAGATATGAATTGTTACGGGAGACTGAAGAGAGGAACAAGAGGAAAATGGACCAGGATAAAACAGAAAAATATGGAAAAGTTACTGAAAAACAAGCAGTGGTGCTAGGTGATTCTATGCTCACACTTGCCGGCAAAAAATGCAGAAAATTAACTTATGAAGTACGCTGTTACAATTAACGGAGCTGAGACACAAAGTGGAAGATATGAACTGGAAGGACTTAAATCCAGAGGTGGTACCTGTACATGCAGGAGCATATAATATCCAGAATGGTGTAGTGGCAGAGGAAATCATGTTGGAAATGATAGACTTGCTGAGAAGCATCACGACACAAAATAGATGTGCCAGAATAATCGTCAGTAGTGTGCTCCGTAGATATGACGCCACTATGGCCCACTATGAGAATCAATGAAGAATTAGACTGGCTGTGCTCACAAAAAGAATGTATGATGGTGCATGGCAACTTTTCCAGAGATGGAGTACCTACACCTAAATTGGAGGGGATCTGCCAAATTTGGAGACTTGATGTGTAGTGCTATCGGTTCCCTTCTTAGCTCCTGATGAATGATGTGGTTGATGCTGATATACCTAGGGACTATGAAGGTAACTTAGAAAATCACGTGAATGAAATACTAAAACATTCAGGTCACACGGCGATGGATTTACCTATACCAAGAAGCACTCTCAGTTTATAAATGTAACACCTAAAACATAGCAAGCAGTTGGAAATACTTCGCCACAATGTTCAAAGTCTGCGACAAGCTAATTAGTTTAGAAGCATTATTAGTAGATGAACTTACAGACGTTGTTGTGCCTCACACAGCATTGACACTGAGAAACTGAGATAAATTCTGCAGAGAAACTGACTTTATTTTAGCTGCTAGTTATTGCGGATTAAATAAGAAAGCTGGCGGTGCCTGTATCTTTGTCAAATCTTAGCGTAGGTTGTAAATCTGTGGCACCTTTTTTGAAGAGGTTATCGTTGAAGAGTACTTTGAAGCTTGCATGGTAGAAATTACACCCTTACAAATTGTTATATACATTTATAGAAACGCTACCAGTGCATACATATATTCATTGAAAAGTTAAGAGTATGTTATGAATAGTCTGCAAAAAAGGCAAGCATCTGGTTATACATATTAGGAGATTTAAATCTAGATGTAAATAGTCAACACGGGGTAGCACTAACGACAATGGCTCACTCATACGTTCTCCCTTCGGTGGTGAAAGATCCTACCTTAGTTAGAAACGGCTGCAATGGCTGTCCTCGGCAAGGCTATTCTGGACACGGTGCGTGGGGTTTCAGTGTTAGTATGTTTGATATGGGATTCTCTGACCACAACGCAGAAATTTTGGAAATGTTTTCTTTGCCAACCACTAAACCAACAAGGAATACTTGGCACAAAATTGGGAGGAAAGTAAAACAGGAGTATATAGATTAGTTAAATTATTTCCTAGAGAAAGAATTATGGGAAAATATCTTAAGCTGCAGCTTGGTAAACGATGCCTTCTCAAAATCACTATTTGGACGTCACAGCACAGAGAAAAACAATCAAAGCAGGTAACGAATAAAAATGGATAACAAAGGGCATACGAATCTCTGGTAGGAGACTTAAATTCTTAAGATGACTATTAAAATAAAGTACTGTCTCAGAGGAATTTAAAAGTTAGCTAAAATTATAAACGAATCTATTCCTCATGAGTGCTGCTGCTATGGATGGAGAACAAGACCTCCAGGCATACCAGGTCTTTTAGTGGTGAGGGGGACCAGTACTCCTCTCTTGGGATGTTGGGTGGACCGTTGGGCAGACATTCAGTGTACAAGGAGGAAACGGAAGCACTCGCTCAACCCTAAGGTGTCATGTGATCCGTGCCGATGGGGTGCATGATACATGGGAGATGCAACATTAACGGAGCCTAGGGACGCCAGGTGACCTCCCTGCGTAATTAGCCCTGCACCAGAGATTGGGACTCCTCTGGTGTGGACCTATAGTTTCTCAGTGCTCGTGGGGATATTGGCGACAAAATTCTGATTTACAGACTGAGGCAAAATAGGGACTTGCTGAGTAAGATACCGATGGAAAAAGACCCAGCCATATCAACGGAGGATAAGACTCTAGAGCATACAACTGAGGAAATAATTGAACAACGAAAGCGCGTTAAGATTAACGGCTTAACAAGGGCTCAAAAAAGCAAACTCTTAAGAAACAAAAATTTAAGGAAGAAAAAGAGTGGCTGCCTCAACATGGAGGGCAAAACACGAAATTCGATCAAAGTCTTCCAAAAAGGCAGCGAAATAAATTCCCTCAATATCTATTGGGAGTAAAAGATCCAGAGAGAACAGGACCCCAGATACTCCGAACTCAGGAGAGACGTTTCCTTTGAAGAAACCGAGACAGGAAATAGGGAAAGAGACCTATAGTACTGTGGTCTCGACTCTTCGAATGGTGGTAGTCCAGCAGGGGATCCATTGGTGCAAATAACACTGAACAAGAGGTACAACTCCATATGACTTTTTTGAAAATTTTGGGGAAGGTATAGGGTCCAGATTCAGAAGAGTCTATCTGGATAAAGCAGCAGTCATCCTTGTCTGTGAAGGGGTGAAGACAACTGAATGGCTGAAGGAAATGGTACCCAAGGTATCCCCGTGGGAATGCTAAACTGCTGGTTAAGACAGCAGGGAAGTTCCTAAAAACCGCTAAGATATCCTTATGGGTACCTAAATTATTGACAAATGTTCCTCCATCGACTCTGTTTGATAAGATTAGGAGTCAGATCCAGCAATTACAACAGAGGTATGGATAGAAATCAACGACTAAGTGAAGGAGACAGGCCAGACCATTGTGGTTGACACTGATGAAAAGTCCCTGAAAGCCCTGCAAATACATGACCTGAAAGTATATTTGGGGTTTTCACAGGAAAGTATCAAGATGATGAAAGATATTAAAGATGACAGCAAGATGGAACCTGAAAGTGTTGCAGATAAACTTGAAACACACTAAAGGGAGATTAGCCGTGCTGCAAAGGCTGCTGCTGAAGGAGCAGGTTGATGTAGCCCTGATACAAGAACCCTGTGTAGTTAGGGAAAGCGTATCAGGGCTAGGAATGGTTGGGGGTAAGTTAACTTAAAAAGAAAATAAAAGATACCTCGAACTTGCATATATGTAAGAAATGGCATTTCATACATACCAAGAGGAAATTTCTGTTCAAGGGATTTGGTGACCATTCGGCTCAAACAACATATGGAAGGGAGCACCAGAGAGTTTGTCCTGGCCTTAGCATACTTTTCTTATGAGGACTACACCACACACGATGGAAACGGCCCTCGCACTCAGTATTCCAGTGTGAAGCACTGAAAATGAATAGATACAATCAATTTGGAATTGTTGATTTAAATGGGATAGTATCTAATAAAAATCGAATCAATGGACTCCTGAGACTTATTAAAGTTTAGGGAGGGGATTATTGAAAAAACAGGGAGGAAACCGTACAATAAACCTAACGTTTCAGTGCAGGCAGGTAAAAGTATACCCCTACTTTCACCTTCCTGTAAAATATCTAATCCGATCTATCTAACGAATTTATTACAAAAAAAATCCGCACAGCAAAAAGATTGGACAATGATAAATACATAGATCGAGCAGAGAACAAATGAAAGGCCTTGTGGCAACTCGTTAGAAGGGAACTTGGAAAATTAAATAAAATAGATGATGACTTCAAAATAAATTGGAATGAAAAATGATAACGGATGGTAGTATTGCTAATATATTTATCAGTTACTATATAGGGTTAGCTAAGAACTTGCTTAACAACAGTAAACTCAGACCAAAGACAAATCCACTACATCAACACAATGCTTTTATCACATGCATCACCAGATGAAATAAAGAAATTATCAAAAGGCTTAGGAGTAAACGATTCTCAAGTTGATGAAAACTCGGACACACTGCTGAAGGGAAGTTACACTCATCTCTTGCAGCCACTGTCACGTTATGAATCTCTCATTTGGCACTGGCCAATTTCCAGATAAACTGAAATTAGCAATAGTCAAACCAATTCTAAAAAAGGATCCACGGGAGATATTAAGAACTATAAATCAGTATCGCTGATGTCAGTTTTTTTCTTAAAAAATAATAGAAAAAGCAATGTCTGAAAGACTACACAATTTCTTTGATTAATATGACTTCATATCCGATAAGCAAAATGGGTTTCAGCAGGCGAGGCCAACTATAGCAGCAATAACCGACTTTTTAAAGAAGGTTTATGAGGCAGTACATAATAAAGAAATGGGCTTAAGGCTATTTATGGACTTTTCCAAGGCATTCGCCCTAGCTGACCACCAAATCCTGCTGCAAACGTTACATGTTACAGGAATAAGGCGTACTGCAATAAAGTGATTTGAATTCCATCTAAGCAATCGAAGACAAATAGTGCCAATCGCTTATAAAGATCACAGGGTTAAAAGCGCCACATTTTCCAAAGAAGAGGTAGTCAGAGGTACCCCAAGTCTCAATTCTGGTACGAATACTTTTATCTGTGTTATTCAAGATGTAGCTGACTATGTGCCCAATGCCAATATAATCCTACATGCTGTTGAAACGAAGTTTATTTCTCAAAGACAGCAGAATCAACAACCTACAAACAAACATTGCAGATTCAATCAACCAGTTGTTGGAATGGTTTGAGAATAAGATGCTGATGGTTAATGAAGATAACAGTATCAGTACTATTTCACCATGCAAAAATAAGGCCTTGAATAACCAAATACTAAAACTTAAGCATAAACCAATAATGTGTTCGAAACCAACAAAATTTCTGGGGTATACGTAGATGAAAATTTGAAATGGCTCACACACATACATTTTCTAGCACAAAATTAAGCAAGTGCTGCTTTGCAATAAAAAAATGCAACATTCATACATTTTAAGCGAAAGACGCTTGAAAACACTTTACTACTCATACTTTGATTCCCTTCTCTTATATGGCATTTTCTGGGTCAATTCATCACCCAGCAAATAAATATTTAAAATTCAGAAAAGGGTGGAAAGACTTGTGCAGAAAATCACCAACTAGTAACTGTAGGCCACTATTTCAAAAAATGAGGACCTTGCCCCTACCATCATTGTACATATATGGGGCATTACTCCATCTTAAGACAAATATCCACGAATTTCAAACCCACTCTTTGTACGCTCACACCACAATACGGGCTAACTGTAAATTATGTCTCACCGCACTAGTTTGTATTAAGAAAGCCTCAGGTATAAAGGAATAATGCTGTACAACAAATTGCCAGAAACAATTAAACAACCTACATCTTTGAAGTATTTTATGAGGAAATTAAATATATTCATGCAATATATGACCACCACAATGTCGTCCAAATAAAGCACCAATAACGGCATTTACTTTCCTCCATAATTTCAAGCAAATTTTATTCAAGACATTTCTTTCTACAACGCTTAGTTTTTGAGATAGTGTACTGTCTCAAACTAAACGGTCCACCCTATATAATCTAATCTATCTAATCTAATCTTATCCTATACATCTGTCTATCTATATACCTATCTATCTGTCTTGTTTTCTGTCTGTCTATCTATCCTAATCTAATCTATCCAATCTATGTAATCTATCTAATCTATCTATCTAATAACTAATCTATCTGTCGGTCTGTCTATCTGTCTATCTGTCTATCTGTCTATCTGTCTGTCTGTATGTCTGTCTATCTATCTATCTATCTATCTATCTATCTATCTATCTATCTATCTATCTATCTATCTATCTATCTATCTATCTATCTATAAACTGCAGTTGCGAAAATTGCAACACCAAGAAGGACACGCATGAATTCAATGAATTTTATATCAAGGTTAGGTACATGACAAGTAACATATGATAAACTTTACAAATCTATACATGACCTTTGAGCCCTAATATTCAGTATTTGGTGTAGCCTCCATGCGCTGCAATTAGAGCTGGTATACGCCGTGGCATTGAATCAAAAAGGTTCTGAATAAGTTCCTGAGGGATTTCCTTCCAAGCAGTTTGTATTCGAGACCACAAATCCGTGACACTGGTTAGGAACGTGACGCACCAGGTGCCGACCAGCCATAACCTAGACATGTGCGATGGGCGACATGTCAGGCGAACGTGCAGATCAGGGAAACAATGGTACCCGTCGCTCATCGAAGAACGCTAGTACATTCCTCGCAATATGTGGCCGAGCATTTTATTGTTAAAATGTGGCCTGTGGAGATGCCTGAAGCAGTGGGAGTACCTCAGGCTCTACAACCACCGTTAGGTGCCGGTTGCTGTTCAAAGTGCCCTCAATTCGTAGGAGGCGAGATCGGTTGTAACCAATGGCGGCCCAAACCATCACACCTGGTGTTTGTCCGCTATTCCACTCAACAATACAGCCCTCCAGATTGCGCTCACCAAGGTACCGCTGGACACGTATGCGGCCATCACTGCATACGTTGAAGCAAAACTCGCCCGAAAAGACTACATTTTGCCACTCAGCACCCCAGTGACGGTGTTCACGTGCCCGTTTGCAGTCGGAGGAGCTTGTGGTTTCTGGTCAATGGAAGCCGACGTAATGGCATGCATGCAACCAGTCCAACCTTCAGCAGATTGCGACGAACCGTTGAGGCAGACAAGCTCACACCTGTTGCAGTGCTCCAGCGTCGAGCCAACACTGTGGATGAAGCCGTACGGTCCGTTATGGCCATGCGGACAAGATAACGGTCATCCCGTGCTGTGCTCATGTTCCGTGCACCAGTACTCGCTCTTCGCTGCGTACGACCTTTATCTATCCACTGCTTCCACACACGCATCACTGTCGTAGCAGCATACCGTATACGAGCCGAAATGTCACAGTATGACAAACCCGCTTCCCGGGGACCGATCATTCTGCCCCATTCGAACTCACTCGCATGCGATATGGCTCCCTTTGACGTCAACGAGGCATACTGGCATTCACTGTATTGCTTCCACCTTGCTTGACAGCTCTGTGCTGACTACACTGGGCGTAACATTGACCCTGTTGGACCGACACAAGAGGGCTCTGCTCGGCCTAAGTGTACCCCATCTCTCTGCAAACCTAATCACTTATTACTTGCACACTCTTCTACACGTCCACCAAGCTTGGAGTTATTCGTTGGTGTTGCAATTTTCACAAAGGCAGTATATATATATATATATATATAGTTTTTATCGTGTATATGTGTGATGAAATTGATATCGCGCATAATCGCATGTGTGGGGAAGGGGGAGAGAGAGAGCGACAGAGATATTATGTGTGAGAATGAACATTTGAGTACTAAAACTATGACATGTCCTATATCAATGTAGTTAGATTCGGTGGATGAAACAAATAAATAATGAAATAAATACTATTTAAATTATTTTGTGGTATATTGCAAGGAATATCCATGAAGCGAGGAACATGGCATTTCAGAAAGAATTTTTAAGTAACGGCAAGAATTGAAGATATGGAAAAGCAAGATTTTTAAAGGAGCTTAAGGGGACTGATATCAGTGAAAACTGGGCAAAAATGAAGAAAAATTACAATTTAGTCTTTTTAGTTCAGTAATATTTTCGATTCTCTGAGAACATTTTCGTATAAACATTTTTGTTATCAGAGTGAAAATGAGAGAGTTCCATGACAACCAAATTAATCCTGAGCGGAGGGCGCGGTTTCACATTTGAGGCTTTTATTATATTTCTCACATTTTGTTTCCAAATTTCTAAAAGTGTTCATGCAAACTTGCCTCACATATTTTAATCCGTTTCTAAATTATATATTTTAGGTAAAATGTGCCCTATTTGATAAAAGAATACACAAGCACAATTTCAGGCCAGTGTTTATGAGCAAATTTCCGGCGCGTTTTTCTCATTTCTAATATATTAAGACATTTTTAGCATTTAAAATGCCCATTGCGATGCAACTTTTAAGTTATAGGAGTGAAGTTTTGAAATAGTTTCCTCAATATATGCTAACTAAATCTTGCTGTGCAGTTATGAATATAAGACAAATGTGCTACGCCACCAAGCTCACACAAGTTTGATATTGTAATATTGTCGCGATGCATTGGTTGTCATCATTATTCTGTGTGTTATTAATACATGTTTTTCGTTATTTAAATGTTATACATAGATTTTACAAATTATGGAAGGAAAGGTTTCCATGCGGTAAAACGAGAATACAGCGAACCGAAATCACGAAAGTATCAATTTCAGGAAAACATGAACCTTTAAACCGTCGACAGGCGTTTCGCTGACGTTTCTAGAAGGGAATTCACCTGGGCAGAGAAGCTCTGCTTAGCTGGCTAAAATTTGGTTTAAATATTCTGGGTTCTGAACCTCGGGGTCGGACTTCTGATCAATTGGTGCCAGAATCTATGTCGGCCGGTCTTCTGAATCCCACGTGGTATGAACTTATTTCTTTAAACAAGTGATAACACCATGCAACGTAAGGTAACCTTACCGTGTAATTGTGGGTTGCATGCTGGTCATGCACTAAAAACCCCTCTTCGTTTCCCGTGTTTTCTGAAGTTGGTCCCAGAGTCACGCTTTATTCACCTTATTCTGCAGGATGGACCACCTTAACCTCATTGGGAGTAAATACTATTTCCCAAGCAGATCATGTCAGCTTTATAAACTTATCGCAATGCTTAAATGTAGTATGGTGGAATATATTCACATATCACGATAATCAAAGGATAAATACCATTATATAGTTATAAAGGAATGAGCAAATATATTAGCTTCATTTGCAGGTGGAGAGGAAATTAACTCATCTTGTAGCTGTTGACTTCGCAAATTATAAATACTAATTAATATAAGTTTTCAATTATTTTTACCCTGTGTTAATTACATATATAAATAAATGTCAGCTAGTAAACCATTAATATCACTGCATAAGTTTGGTTACAAAAGGAAAATGAACAAACCTAAATAAAAATGGTTAATTAGATTATAATACCATATGTGAATTTTGCAGGTTAAATTGCACCAAGTGTGCGATAAATGGGAGTAGAAACACTGTTAGAAAAACTGAATAACATATTGGGATGTTGTATCCATTCATTAATAATCCATACACTCAACTAAAAACAATGTCAACTTGCTATTATGCTTAACCACATCAGTCCAATTTCAAAAATTATAGGTACTTCTCAGCGCAGAACACAACCTAACTCAACACAATCATGTATTCCTCGTGGTGTAGTGGTTACCATGCTACCCTCTAGTTCCCGGGATCGCGGGTTCAAACCCGGCGGAGAGCGATTTTTTTCGGGCGTAAAAATCCTTAGCTTAGCTTCCTTCGGAAGGGAAGTAAAGCCGGTGGTCCCATGTCATAGATTTACGGCACGTGAAAGAACCTCAAGCTTGATAAAGAGGCCTCTGAGCAAAATTACCGGTCTTTCATACCCAATATAGAATGGGATGCTAAGGACCACAACAGTTAAAGAGCGTCCATAAACAAAATCAGCACAATCATAATTCAATCGTAATACACATTATGAATAAACCGTGCAACTAATAACTGTGTAATGTACATCTTTTACTTCATTGATTGCTTAAGAATTATCCCTTTAGGGCCAACATTGCGTTTCTGCACCACATGAAAACTGCATGTTTATACCTCTTTTGCAAATATCATTATAACGCAACGCAGAACTGAATACAACCGTACAATCGACTGTATGACTTTCGAATGAATACCGTAACTCAATGCTATATTTTACCGTTCAGCATGTTTATACGAATGCCAAACCGAATGAAAACATTCAATTGTTACTTTAAACTATCGTTTACCAATCGATTGTGTAAAACATTCGTTTTATTTATCACTAGACGTACTATTCGGCCACGTTATGAATGCGTTTGGTGGAGGGCGCTACTGTGTTTGGTTGACAATCAAGGCCACGGATCAGAGGGAAGTAAGGGGCAAGGCGATAGGGTAATGTACAGTCGCACAATGAAAACAGTACTACATGCGCAGGCCTCAGCCTCCCTAGTAATTACAAACCTTGAACTGCGGGTCTTTTATTTACCTGAATGTCCTTCCGATGCCCCGCCCACTTGTTTCGTAAGGGTTTAGTTCCTCTTCCAACCACACGCATTCATATCGTGGCCGACTAGTGCCTGTCAACGGACTCACTTTCATGCTTCATATGAAAGCAACCAGGCAATGCGGCAAAGGACTGTAAACATGAAGATGAACCTACTGAATCACACTCAGAACCCTAACCATAAAATCCACACTACGTATGCTACTGAATTCCTACCATTAAATGCAATTAGTTCAGAGCCGGTAATTAAACCACACTGAACCAACGAAACGTTCACTCTCCACTTCTTATAAACGACCAGCCACCTGAAAATCCGGTAGTAACACAAACACTTGGGAATACGGCAATGGTTAATCACAACAACTCGGAGAAAGCCAAAAAACTCAACACAGATCCTCAACTGAAAAAAGCGGAACAACAACAAGGATATAGATTCTCAACTTGCTCTTCTAAAATAAAGTTTGTCCGACCCTCAAAACAGCTACCCGTTAAACTATGCGCAACTCAAAAGAAAGGACTAAAGGCAATTCTATTACTATAGCTGTTGTGTGGGTATACTTAGAAAATACAGATGTTCAGCCCCTAATTGACTCCAAGATGCGCATTATTATCTATTAAAAGACAAAAACATGAAACGACGTTTTGGGGCCCAAAAAGAAACTTGCAGACATATACCAAAGATGTTTGCATTTCTACTACCCAAACGGATGGCAGTGACTAATCCTTTTTGCACAACATGCTCATGTAATAGTTCAGTGGAACATAAATGGTTATAGATCGCAAAGTAGTTCACACAAAATTTACACTAGATGTAATATTTATAGGAAACCAACTTTAAAGTAAATTATGAAGCTTCCTTATGGAAGCCTACTCAATTTATGCAAACAACAGAACCTCAACAGACCACGTGGCTATGCCACAAAAAGCAATTATAAAAACTTTTGAAATAATTAAAAATTCCAAAGAATCAAAATTTCTACTTTGTGGAGATTCGCGCAGTGTAATTGAAAGCACCCTAAGTCATAAAAACAGGCAATAATTAAAGAAATCAAGCAGCGTTACAACAAAATTCATGTCAACAAACAATTTATATGGATACCATCCCAGACTGGAATTGCTGATAATGAACAAGAAGATAAAGCAGCCAAAGAAGCAACAGTAATCGCCGGCCACAATGAAAAATCCATTTGTCATACGGATCTCAAAACACATCTCTGTAGTTTAAGCAAGAGATTTTGGAATATTGAATGGATGAAAAACTGGCCCAATAAACTTTCTAAAATCAGGAAGCAAGAATCAAATCCACCTAAAGAACAGAAAGTACCAGATAAGTTATACCCGGTTACCAATTTGGTCATTCGAAACTAACACGGAACACCTCCCAACTAAAACTCAATCCGCTCTTGTATAACCATTGCAAAGTAACATTTACAATAAAATATATATATATATATATATATATATATTTGAATGCAAAAATTTAGAACCTTATAGACTAAAATGCAAAGTTCCTCCAGGCCAAAAGGAAGTACTGAATGTTCTACAGCTGTTTTCAACAGTATTTAGGTTATCCATGCCATTAAACTATTGTGAATTTTGTTCAATGTATTATATGTTAGTTTTTCAATGTTAAGATATTTTTTCTATGTCTTTATTTAACACTATCGTTTATAAAACCACTGTTGTTTATTATTGTGAACTTTTTAACGCTATACTTATTTTTCATTATATACTATATTTAATTGCTTTTTTTATATTTTAAAGCACTGATAATACTAATGTAATGTAATGTAATATCAGTACTGGCTAGTGCTTAAATAGTATTATTAGTAGGATAAAGATGAGAGAGCCAGACCTCAAAGGCATGCCGCCGACTCCGCCCTCTTGCTTTGTGACCTGACCCTTAAAGCCGCCGACTCCGCCCCCTTGCCTTGTGGCCTTACACTTAAAGCCACCGACCACAACCCCTACTTTGTGGCCTCCTAGCATGTCGCCTGGGTCTGTGCCGGTGGCCAAACCCACTCCTTTGTGGTCTCACCCTTAGAAGCCGCTGACCACAACCCCTCATTTATGCCCTCAACCTCAGAAGCCGCTGGCCTCACCACCTCTTTGTGGCCCCACTTAATGCCGCCTGGCACTGTGCCGGTGGCCACATCCACTCCTTTGTGTGCTACTAGTATGCCTCCCGGCTCTGTGCCGCTGGCCAAACCCTCCTTTTGTGGCCTCCGAACACAACCGACCATACCCCTCCCCTCTCCTTTGTGATGTAACCCCGTACGCTGGCCACACCCTCTCTTGTGGCCTGACCTAATGCCGGTCTGGATATAGGAGAAAAATGGGTTATTGTTTTCGTTGCGTGTCGCCCCCCACGCAAATCGATGTAGGTGATAATTGTGTCAATCAATCAGGTAATGTTCGTCCATGCATAACATTGTCTAATATTATTGAAAAAAAAGAATCAAGGCTTTATACTGCTAACGTCCTGGCATCGCGCCTCTGAAGGGTTGGACGCAAACCCTCGATCGAAGTATCCCCGCCGCATGTATCTTGATTGATTAATGTAATTAAGTGTATATGAATTGACTCGCGCACCTGGTCGCCATCGTATATGTGTGCGCAGGTATTAAGGTGATTATTACACGTGTATAATTATTACGAGTAATAACATTTGTTTAATTCTACTTTTGAGGGAAAATATATTTTGGGTTTATAAGAATATTATACCACTTAGATGAATCCATGGCTGAATGGGCAGAGTTGTCGTAACGATGCGTTAACGAGAGATAATTTCCCTGAGAACCGCGCGAGCTCCTTCCTCTATGGGCCACACCACTCGAGTGAGGGTCTCTCAAAGAGGCAAGATCTAGCTGGCACCCCCTCCCTCCGTCCCTCTCGGTGCAGCTCGCGACCTGCAGCGCGCGCACTCTAGCCGACAGAGCGGAAAGCTCGCTCTCCCTCTCATCGATGAAGATGCCGGAAGTAGACATTTTAAAGTTTAACTAGCGCATGGCGGCCATTTTGACACCAAAGAAAAAGCTAGCATAAATCATTTGAAATGTCCGATAAGGAACTTCACGCTTCAAGATATTTTTTCCAAGGATTGTATACACGTAGGAATGGCTCTGAAAAAAAAATACGGTTAACATTATAGCTGAATATTACATGTGTTATTATTAAATAATGGACTCGTCGATCGATGAGTACAATTAAGTATTTTTGATTGATTAATGTAATTAGGTGTATATGAATTAACTTGCGCATGTGGTTGCCACCGTATATGTGGTGTGTGTGTGTTAAGGTGATTATTACGCGTGTATAACTATTACGCCGAATAACATTTGTTCATTTCTGCTTTTGAGGGAAAATCTTTTTAGGTTGATAAGAATATTACTTAGATGAATTAAGAATGCATGACTGAAAAGACAGAGTTACCGTAAACACCTAACACGAGACGCTAACGCGCGATTCTTCCACTGAATAACCCCGAGAGCGCGGTCCATCTCCTGAAGGCGCTTTCGCGCTAATGATCTCCTGGACCTGCATGCAGGTTTGACTGCCTCACACCTTCCCTCTCCATGCCTGTCACTACTTGCCGCGCACTTCATTTACGCTCTCTAGCGGAGTGCGATGAAAGTTCAAGTTAAATATTACATACGTTATTAATAAATAAAAAATGAATTAAATAAATAATGGAACATGGTGAGCAATCTAAACAAAACACATTCCTTGTTATTCTTTACCAAACAGCTAAAAAGAAGCACAAATATATCAAGACAGTCGATAAAGCACTCCACGCGCATAGGTATGGACTTTAAAACAGGCATTTTCGATAAAGTGACCCACCCACTCATGAACGCAAGCGCAAAGGTAGGGTCTTCAAAACAGACATTGTCGATATAGTACCGCCCACTCACTCAAGCACACGTGTAGACACGGACGTTAAAACAGGTATTTTCGATAAAGTACAGCACTGCCAACGCAAGCACACGCATAGGCATGGACTTTAAAACAGGCATTTGCGATAATATATAGCACTGCCAACGCAATCACTCGCATAGGCATGGCCTTTAAAACAGACATTGTCGGTAAAAAAAACGCATCCATCACACACTCTCCCTCTCTTTCTCTCTCCCCCTGCTTTGCAGGCATGGACCTTAAAACAGATGTTGTCGATAAAGTACCGCACCGCCAGCGCAAGCACACACGAAGACAGGGACTTAAAAACAGTCATTGCCTGTAAAAAATAGCATCCGTCACGCAAGCTCTCACACTCTCTCTATTTCTCTCTCACTCTCTCTCCTTTGCAGGCATGGACATTAAAACAGACATTATCGATAAAGCACTCCACGCGCATAGCCATGAACTTTAAAAGAGGCATTGTCGGTAAAGTACCGCACTGCCAACGCAAGCACCCTCGTAGGCAGGGACATAAAAGCAGACATATCCATCACGCAAGCTCTCTCACACTTTCTCATTTCGCCAACGATTTAATTAGCGGTTTACACACCCTTGCAAAAATATGTTGTACACCCTTGAAGAAGTTAAACCCAGCCGTTACCTGGGTTCTACACAGGCTTAATGGACGGGAATTCCTGAGAAAAGCTAGGGTTTAAAGCGGGTGAATGGATTTTCCCCAAGACGCCGGAAATTACATCGAGAGAAACATGGATAATTTATTTTCATTACTAACGCTAAAATTATATTATCGCCAAGAAAGCTTATTTGTTTATTCCATTTAAACAGACTGGTGTTTCAGCTGCCATATCTAAAAATTATTTGATCCAGCATCATTCCAATGTAATAAAATATCAGAGTTCTCTGAGAGATAACGTGTCTATTCACATTCGAGAGGTCGCGGGTTCAATTGCAGGTGACCACCCTGTCTGACTTTAGGATCTGCATGAAGGTCTACGAATGCATAGATACAGAGCAAACCTTCCCATTAACGAGCTTTATAAGCGGGATGTAATATTCTCCTACGGGTATGATGTATAGATCCTGTACGTAAACAGTCGTTACTTGCACAATTATTATTCCCGTAACAAAAAAATATGAAAAAGACGAGTGTAACAGATCCTTGATTGTTTGGATACGCAAAGGCTAAAGTGGTATTGAATACCAGAGGGAAATCAAACTCTGAACTCAAACTAATAAATACACGGACTTTCAAAACATGCATTCTTCTCTTAGTAAATATATAACATAGGACGATAACTTTTTTAAACAGCCCTCCCTTCGAAAGATATTTTGAATTTTCCAGCAGAGAGATCGAACCATAACGCAGACTTCAAATTATAACTTTCATATTTGTTTAAAAGTTTTTCTTCACCAGTAATCTTCGAAAAATTCGACGAGTTATTCAGTTGCACACCCCTTACAAAATATGTTGTACATCCCTGAAGAGAGTATACCTGGAAGTTGCGGGAAATTCCTGAGGCGGCTGGCTACCGTCCTATAGCCCATTTACGGTCAATGTCAAACCCTTTACCCAATTAAGGAGTACATTGTGTTTTAAAATGATTCCTCTTGAAAAGAACATCCTTAGCGGAAAAACCCTGCTCATATATATGACTGTGTAAATATCATAACTTATTATATACTCCGAAAATACAAGAATTATTTGCATGATACCGATAATTAAACTAATTTTTATGGAATGCTAAACAAATAAATATGATTTGGAGACGATGATATGAAGAGTATGGTATTTTACAAATAAAATGGGAAAAAGAATTCAACTTAAGCGCTCCAATATATCTAATATTTTCTTAATGTGTCTTTGAAACTAGCCCATTTTACGGTCTGCTTTATAGATTAATGAAATATTTGATGAATGACAGTCTTATTTAACATGGGTAAAAGGTGCTTAAAGGCTGTTTTGATAAAGAAAAACTACTTCGTGGTGCTAGGTTTGAATTCGAGAGGTCGCCGTTTCGATTCCAGCCCTGTCTGACTTTAAAACCTGCATGAAGGTCTACGAAGACATAGATACAGAGCAAGCCCTCTCATTAACGATTATTATAAGCGAGGGTGTAACCTTACAAAAAAAATCATATCAACAGAAACATTACCTTCTTTTTCGTAATTTTCACTCTAAAATTATTATTAAATAGTGTGAGGTTGGTGCTAGCCTCAGCATCGCCATTCACATTCATATCATGTTAAAATAATACTTTGATTGCAGACGGACGCTTCAAATATAATACTAGAGCGAATATTTTGGTAATACATAGATACAGTGCAGGCCATCCCATTAACGGTCGTTATAAGCAAGGGTTCGGCAGGTAACGTCTATGGCCCGCATTCGAGGTCGTGGGTTCGATTCCCAGCAGCTGACACTCCTGACCCCTGTATTTCTCGGGTTTCCCTGGTTGCTAGGCGAATGCTGTGAAGGTTGTTTACAACCGCGAATTTTTTCCTCCACCCAGTTTCACCGATATTCTCCTTTTACTCAGACTTTCATCTCTCCGGCTCTGACTGGTAATATTTAATACTGAACATCGGCACTCATGTGATACAGATGCTTTATGAATAAAGAAACGTATATGTATATTGCATGTAGCTAAATGGACAGGAATGCCGTAGTGTTTAAAAATGAAATATACCCTCAAAACAGACATCCGAGGATAATTTGTAAAGCTCCTGTATATAGAGTGCTATCCTTAAACAGACGCAGAAGGAAGAGGAAGCCATACGAGTGTATAGTTTTTACTTCTCTTTTGATGTGACACCATATACAGCTAGTAATTCTACATTCTTAAACATGTCGACCGCTTACTCTGGTCCCGCATTTTTCGTGGTTTTCCCTGGTCTGCATGCGAATGCCTTAGTGATGTATGCTAGCGCGTTTTCCTTTCATTCTATATAATTTGCATCTTTTACGTGTGCAACTAGGACCTCTATTTCGATTACTGTCGACCACTCCCTCAGACCTGAGATTTTTCGTGGTTTTCCCTGGTCTGCGGGCGAATGCCTGAGTGGCGTATGCTACCACGTATTCATTTTATTTCATTCGCATCTTTAACACGTGCGTCTAAGACCCCTTTTTGGATTACCGTCGGCCACTCCCTCAGACCTGTGATTTTTCGTGGTTTTCCCTGGTCTGCAGGCGAATGCCTGAGTGGCGAATGCTACCACGTTTTCGTCTTTCACGTGTGCTTCTAGGGTCTTTGGTTTAATTTCCCGTCGGTCGCTCACTCTAGCCTAGGATTTTTCATGGTTTTCCTTGGTCTGCAAGCGAATGCCGGAGTGGTGTATGCTATCACGGTTTCCTTTCACTCTATATAACTTGCATCATTCATTTCATTCAAATCTTTTTTGCTTCTAGGTTTCGTTGCGCATGGTGAATGCTTGCTCAAAGGATACTTGTCCTTTGCTCGGTTGACGACCTCACGAGCTAAGCATCCGAATCTGTACGATTATACCCGAGCAATACATATACATCCGCACAATACTCTGCACTTACTCTAAGCATCTGAACTTGTACGGGGACGTCCGGATACCGCCGAACAATACATACAACATCGCAATACTTTGCTCACTCACACTAAGCACCCGAAGCTATACGAAGACATAGATACATGCATTCTCTTTTCCCAAACACCCGAAGCTATACAAAGAGCCATGAATACATGAAATCACACATAAACACCTCTGACCGACTCGCTACATACTCGAACATGCAGGAAGACCTACGGACATGTGCTTATCAGAACCCATAATCAGATTGGAATGACAGGCTTTAATGTAGATATTTATTTACAACCATAACAAGAACAGATCACATCTAAAATATGTCTTAGATAGGAACTTTCTCTTTAAGACACGCTATGTATGCTATTCGCTTGTTTAGACTCAATAGAGGTTCCAAACTTATATATCGGGAAAAAATTTGCAGACAATTTAGGACGCTCTTACAGTTAAGATAATTTTATTGAGGATTCTCTTAAAGCAACGCATGACATGTAACATTTACCAGATAATGCTTCTTATATATGCTTACAATTGCGAGTTCGCAACTTCAGATGCATGTATCCGACAATCAACTAATTTGTTCACGGTTTTGCTCAGACGCTCGATAAATTTATATCGGGCGTGAAAGACTGGTAATTTCGCTCAGAGGCCACTATCACGCTTGAGGTTCTTTTACGTGCCGTAAATCTACGACACGGAACCACCGGCTTTACTTCCTTTCCAAAGGAAGCCATGCTAAGAATTTTTACGCCCGAAAAAAAATCCTTCGCCCTCCGCTAGGTTTGAACCCTAAGTGCAGTTCTACGGGCACGAACGGCAACCGGAAACTCCTCTTTCCACCAAGGAGCAGGAATCTGTCGAGGTTGAGAGGACGAACGGGGAATTTTGCGTTCGGCGGCAGATAGCATCGTAGAGGTAAGGTGCTGCACCATTTGGTTAACGTCAGAGAAAGGCTGGTTCTGAAAACACACGAGGCTGGAATACAATCTCCAGTCGGCTTTAGTGAATATTCAGGTAGGTACTCTGGAACGCTGGAAGTGGTGAGACAGAAGAGAAACGATGCAGGGATAATGGGCGCTGGAGTAGGTGTCAGCGACGATGTTCCACTGCAGACAACAAGCAAGCTAGATGGAGCAAACGGCAAGGTCCAAGTGAGAGAATGTACCAGAAGAATCGGACAGAAAAGTAGGTTCACCCGTATTTAGGATGGAGAGGCTGAATTTATAAAAATGTCGGAAAGAAGGGTTCCTCTCGCACAAGCCCTTGGCGAACCCCACCGGGGTTGATGGGCATTAAAATCTTCCAACAGAAGAATTGGTGTTGGGAGAGTGCACAAGAGATCACGAATGTCCCAGTTAGCGAGGGGAGACGATGGAGGTGAATACACAGAGCAAACAGAAAAGATTAAGCCGGATAATTGAAACATAACGGCAACAGCTTGCAAGTCGGACGTAAGAGGGAGAGTTTGAAAATGAACGTCGTTACGCAGTAATAACATGACACCTCCATGAGCAGGAGCACCCTCCTCCGGCTCAAGATCGTACCGAACCGGAGTATACCCTCGGAGATCCAAAGGATCGTGAGGGCGAAGCTTAGTCTCCTGCAAACTCACGACCATAGGTGAACGGGAACGCAATTAAAGTAGCAGTTCCGTCCTATGCGATCGTACACCACGTAATTTCCAGGACAGGATAGCCATGAATAAAAGGGATAAACTTCTTACTTAGATGGGCGGCTCAAAATCACTTTTTGCTTAACCTTGGGGCTCGGGATTTTGTATGGAGTTGGTCAGATTCCATAGGCTCCTCGAAGGGAGGGCCCACGCGCTCAGTGCCAGAAACCGATTCAAGCGCCGAGAATCGGTTCTGGGTGGCAACGGGTGAAGGAGGTCGATGAGCGCGGCTTATCCCAGGAGCGTCCTGGGACTGTGACCTTCGAGGAGGAGGAGGAGGAGGAGGAGGAGGAGAAGGTGAACTTTTCTTACCGCGCGCACGCGGAGGGTCTATTAGAAAATCTTCCCTACTAAATTTCTGCTTCGATTTCTTCTAGGTGCCTTATGACTTCATAACTTTTGGACAAGCTTTAGATGGCTTTATCACACTGGCTTGAATGGACGACCGGATGGTAGTAGCGGTCAGTGCAGTCATGGTCCAGGTTTGAGTCTCTGCATCCTTCTGGAGTACTGGCGCGGCAACAACAGAACTGAATGTCCCTGATCGCAGGAGCGAAGGTTGTCGCGCATGGTAACGCCTCAGGGCTTCGGCAAAGGAGAGTTTCTCCTCTACCCGGATCTCCTGGATCATCTTCTCGTCCAAATACCGCAGACAGTCGGCAAATGAAGCAGAATAAAACCCTTTGCAACTAACGCAGACGGGAGCTTTTTAAACAGATACCTTCGTGTGAGGGCTGGCTACATGTTGCACAGATATTAACGGCACTCTCACATGAGACTTGCGTATGCCCAAAACGTTGGCATTTGAAACAACGCAGAGGTCTAGGAATATAGGGCCTCACCGCAATACGTTCGAACGCTGCTAGGAATATAGGGCCTCACCGCAATACGTTCGAACGCTGCTGTAATGCTCGTGGGCAGATAGACGCCATCAAATGTTAGAAAAAGGGTACGAGTGGGTACCAATACTCCGTCGCGTTTGGCCTGCACTCGATGCACTGCTTTCACTTTTTGATCTGATAGATATTCGACTAGCTCCTCGACCGATATACCATCGAGGCTATGCGTGGTGACGACGCATCGACAGGAATTCAAGGTGCGGTGCTTCTCAACACGGATGGGATAACCGTGGAGAAGCGTAGCGCGCAACAACGTCTTACTTTGCTGATCGGACTTTTTGTATTAATAACGAACCATTTCGAAGACAAGTGCAGGACTGAACCGGACAAGCAATAGAATTAATGTGTTTCTGAATGTTAAAAGGGTTCACCTTCTCGAAAGATTGTCCTTTATCACTTCGCGTAATGACTAAGCAACAACCAGATGACGGTGATGCTACTTCTGTTACCAAAACGTATCGGCGGTTATTTGAAATAATGGAGAAAGAAGGCTCCATAGCGTAGGAAAACCTCCAACACTGCAACCGTCTCTGACCTCGGGCTCTGACTTCCCGGGCGTTACCCCGGCTTGGGTGAGTGGCCTATCTATACCTATCTCACCCCAGGGTCACACCTCCCAGAACATAGACAGAGGGGCCCAATCGCCGTCAGAAGACAGCAGCCCATGCAGTGCCCCCCCGCGGGACTGCAGATGAACAGCGGACAGTAACACATACCTTACATGACGACCCCGGGTGGTGGGGATGACGCCATTACCCACTCACCCAGCTGCGCATCCAGTGCGCGGGTAATCGTCAGGCTAGGTCAACGGAGGATTAAAATAAAATGTTAAAGAAACTAAAACTGTGTGGGCGTTTCGCACGCATGGTAGGCTGGCGAAGAAGGAAAAAAGATGTGTTAATGAATGGACGTGGGGCGAAATGTGCGTAAATGGAAGAGAAGTAAGAAACGATGGCGAGGAGCGTCATGTAAGGAAATGCAAAGAACGCACGAGAGCCTATCTTGAGTCCCCCGGTCACGAGGACGAACCCACCTCGATCGGACGAGGGTGGAAGAATGATGATGGCGATGAAAGGCTCGGGAATCCGGGTACGCCAAACCCGTACTCACATAAGGTGAACTCCTGGGGGGGAGAAATTAAAGCCGTTCGTGTTACTCCAGGCGTAGAGACGGTCGCTACAGCTCTGGAGAAGGCGTTCGAGCAGACAGGTCCGCCGTGAACTACAATAAATGTAAAACCGTCAACGAAAAGGGACAAGAAATGCCAGCTGAAATAAATCAACAATGGGATTGATAGCTATCGCACAAAAGGTGACACTGAGTACAGAGCCCTGCGGTACAACGCTCTCTTGAATAAAACTACTAGATAAAACCGAGTCTACACGTACACGAAAGACGCGGTCCCGTCATAAACTCCCGTAGAAATATGGGTAGACGAACGCGTAGTTTCCATGTGTGGAGCGTACGTAAAATGCCGCCCCTCCAACAAGTGTCAAACCTTTCTCCCGGTCAAAAAACACAGCCACTGTTTGACACTTTCACAGAAAACCATTCATAATATGCGTCGCCACAGACACCAAATGGTCAGCGGTAGAGCGGTGTCGACAAAATACGCACTGAGCGTTCGCCAGAACGTTGTGAAACTGAAGCCACCATGTCAACCGCCCGTTAATCATGCGCTCCATCACCTTGTAAATGCAACCGGCGAGGGAGATAGGTCGGTAGCTGAAGAATAGTTGGCGATCCTTCCCAGGCTTAAGGATAGGAGCAATGGTGTCTTCGCGCCAAACGGAAGGAAAACAGCCGTTTTGCCAAACACGGTTATAGACCCGTAAGAGAAAGAGCCTACTGTCGGTTGAAAGGTTCTTTAACATCAGTACATGAATGCCATCCGATCCATGAGCGGAGTGCCTAGAGCAATAAAGAGCGTGCTCCAGCTCCCTCATTGTGAAAAGTTCATTATAACACTCCTTATTAGCGGACCAAAAATTAAAGGTCATGGAATCCCAGCCGGTCTTTGAGGGTGCTAAGGCCGGCGGAATAATGTGCAGAACTGGAAACAGCCTCAAAGGCAGCACACAGAGTGTTAGCAATGGAAGTTTATCCCAAACAACAGAGGAAGGCGTGAAGCGATTAAAAGACTCAAGTAAACGGGTCCAAGACGCCTTCTTGCTATCCTGAATAATGCGACGAGGCCTGGCGCGCGATTGTTTAAAAGTAACCAAATTATCAGGTGTAGGGTGCCGCCGAAACACCCTAAGCGCAGTTCTACGAGCACGAACAGCGTCCCGACAAGGCCCGTTCCACAACGGAACAGGAATACGCCGAGGGTGACAGGATGAATGCGGAATCGTACGTTCGGCGGCAGATAGAATCGTAGATTAAGGTGTTGCACCATTTGGTTAACGTTACTGAAGGGCTGGTTGAAAACACACGACGCTGGAATACAATCTCCAGTCGGCGTTTCGGAATATCCAGTCAGACAGTCTGGAATATTTGACGTGGTGAGACAGAAGAGAAACAATGCAGGGTTAACGGTCGCTGGAGTAGGTGTCAGCGACGACGTTCCACTGCAGACGACTAGCAAACTGGAGTGAGCAAACGCCAAGGTCAAAGTGAGAGAATGTACCAGAAGAATCCAAAGAAAAGCAGGTTCACTTGTATTGAGGATGGAGAGGTTCAACTGATCAAAAAGGTCAGAAAGAAGAGTTCCCCTTGCGAAAGCCCTTGGCGAACCCACAGGGGCTGATGGGCATTAAAATCTCCCAACAAAAGAAATGGTATTGGGAGAGCGGACAGGAGATCGCGAACGACCGCGTGAGCGAGGGGAGAAGATGGAGGTGTATACACAGAGCAAACAGAAAAGGAAAATCCGGGTAAATGAAGCCTAACGGCAACAGCTTGCAAGTCGGACGTAAGTGTGAGAGTTAGAAAATGAACGTCGTTACAAACTAAGAACATGACACCTCCATGAGCAGGAGCACTCTCATCCGGTTCAAGATCGTAGCGAACCGGAGTATATCCTGGGAGATCAAAGGGGTCGTGAGGGCGAAGCTTGGTCTCCTCCATACACACGACCATAGGTGAATTGGAACGTAAAAGTTGCAGTTCCGCCCTATGCGATCGCACACCACGTAAATACCAGGTCAGGATAGCCATCAACAAAAGGGATAAATTCTCTACTTAGAAGGGCGGCTTAAGATAACCTTTTGCTTAACCTTGTTGCTCGGGCATTTTTATGAAGTTTGTCAGACTCCATAGGCTCCTCGAAGGGAGGGGCCACGCGCTCGGTGCCAGAAACCGATTCAAGCGCCGAGAATCGGTTCTGGGTGGCAATGGGTGAAGGTGGTCGCTGATTGCGGCTTGTCCCAAGAACATTCTGGGTCTGCGACCTCTGAGGAGAAGGTGAACTTTTCTTACCGCGTGCACGCGGAGGGTCTTTGATAAAATCTTCCTTGCCTAGTTTCTGCTTGGACTTCTTTTCAATGCTTTGTGACTTCAGCACCTCAGGACCAGCTTTACATGGGTTAGTAACTGTGCCAGAAATGGACGGCCGGGTGGTAGCGGCGGTCAATGATGTCATGGTCCACGCCTGTGTTTCGGCATCCTTCCGGGGTACAGTTGAGGCAACAACAGAACTAAATGTACCCGATCGTCGGAGCGAAAGTTGGCGCGCATGGTATCACCTCCGGGCTTCGGCGAAGGAGGGTTTCTCCTTTACCCGGATCTCCTGGATCGCCCTCTCGTCTAAGTACCGCGGACAGTCGGCAAATGACGCAGAATGAGACCCTTTGCAATTAACGCAGACGGGGGCTGTTGAATAGGTACCTTCGTGTGAGGGCTGGCACTCTTACATGAGACTTTCGTATGCCCAAAACGTTGGCATTTGAAACAACGCAGAGGTCTAGGAATATAGGGCCCCACCGAAATACGTTTGTACCCTGCTGAAAAACTCGTGGGCAGATTAGCGCCATCAAAAGTTATAAACAGGGTACGAGTGGGTACCAATACTCCGTCGCGTTTAGCCTGCACTCGATGCACCGCTGTCACCTTCTGGTCTGCAAGATATTCGGCCAGGTCCTCGTCCGATATACCATCAAGGCCATGCGTGGTGACGACGTCTCGACAGGAATTGAAGGTGCGGTGCTTCTCAACACGGATGGGATAACCGTGCATAAGCGTGGCGCGCAATAAGGACTTACTTTGTGCATCGGACTTGATTTGAACTAACAATGAACCATTCCAAAGACGAGTGCAGGACTGAACCGCACCCGCAACAGCGTCAGTGCCCTTCTGAATAATAAAAGGGTTCTCCTTCTCAAAACGTTGTCCATCTTCTGTTCGTGTAAGTTACAACTGGATGGCGATGGTGCTATTTCTGTTACAAATACTTTACGGCGCTTGTTAGTAATGGAGAAAGAGGGCTTCATAGCGAAAGAAATCCTCCAACATTGCAACCGTCTCCGACCTCCTCCGACCTCGGGCTCTGACTTCCGGGCGTTTCCCCGGCTTGGGTGAGTGGCCTATCTATACCCGTCTCACCTCAGGGTCACACCTCCCAGAACATAGACAGAAGGACCCAATGGCCGTAAGAAGTCAGCGGCTCATGCAATGGCTCCCCGCGGGACTGCACTTGAACAGCGGATACGAACACAAACCCTACATGACGACCTCGGGTTGTGGGGATGACGCCATTACCCACTAACCCAGCTGCGCACCCAGTGCGCGGGTATCCGTCAGTCTGTTTCCACGGAGGATTAAAATAAAAGGCTAAAATAAATAAAACTATGTGGGCGTTTCGCACGCGAGTTAGGCCGGCGACTAAGAAAAGGAGATGTGCGAAATGTCGTGGTGCGAAATGGTCGGAAATAGACTAGGGAAGAAAGAAACGAAGGAGAGGGGCGGTATGAACGAGATGCAAAGAACGCACGAGAGCCTACCTTGAGTCTCCCGGTCACGAGGACGAACCCACTTCGACCGACGGGGATGAAGGAATGAATATGGCGATGAGTAGCTCGGGCACCCCCGGGTACGCCAAACCCGTACTCACATAAGGTGAGCCCCTGGGGGGAATGATTAAAGTAATTATGTTAAAAGTATTAATGATATAAGTTGTTGGCAATAAATGAATGGCAAAATGAGATACAAGGATAATAACTTCAAATGTTAATTAAGATTCAACCGCAAGCAGTAAGCGAAAGTAGCTTTAAACCTTATCAAATTACAATGCATAGTGTAGAAAGGCAAAGCGTAAGATACCGTGGCAATGCATTAAAATTAGATTCATTATGCGGTATACTTGCTCCAGAATTAGATATTCTTGAGCATCAATCACTGTTACCACTTTATACTGTAGAATCGAATTAAGATTCTGTAGTATAAATTGGTATAACATTATGGCATCACAATGCTTAACATAACTATATTTAAAGTACTAATAACATAATAGATGTTGGCATAAAATGTATCACAACAATAAAATAAAAGCAAAGCACCTCCAAAAACTAATTAAGAATGAACTAAAAAGCAATAAGCGAAGTGTAGGTATATGCATACACACGTACGCATAACCGCGAAAAAATATAGGTACACACACACCTATACATATAAACCGACCTACACATAAATGCACATAAACATGCATAGTCTAACCATACATATGCATATATATTAACAGGCAAACTTACATAAGAACATACATATACAAGTGTCAAATACATGAACATACACACATGTACGCATACACAAACACACACACATACATATATAAACCCACACAAACATGCATACACAGATACATATAAACCTACATAGAGGCATTCATACATACACACATATATGTTTACGTACACATACATATGTTCACAAAGACATACATGCATGCATATGTACTTGTAAACATACATATATATCTACATATGTACATACATACAGATGTACAGAAATATCTACATTGGCAGCGGCGACGGAAAACTCGTTTCCTGAGATGCCCACATGACCTGAAATCCACACGAAAGAGACGCTGATGCCAGAAGCACCGAGCGAGTGGAGCAGGTCATGAAAGCGCTGTACGAGAGGGCGGTAGGCGTAAAGCGCGCGAATACCTTGAAGGGCACTCAGAGCGTCTGTACAAACAAAACAGTGCCGTAAGTCGTGCTGCGGGAAGTATAAAAGAGATTGATAGATACTAAAAGGTTCGGCGGAAAAAATCGAAAACTGCCCCGGTAAACGAAAGGTAAAGCTAAGTTGACGAAAACTAAACGCACACCCTACTCCAACATCAGTCTTAGACCCATCAGTATATATAAAATGAAATTCCCGAATTGCACCTGAATTTCCAAAAAGGCTGATTTAAGGACTGAAGAAGGGGTATCGTTCTTCGGCGTCGACGCTGACCCAAGGTGATAGTGGGCATCAGCGCGCAACCAGGGAGGAAACCGCGTTTCCCCTTGGGTAGTGTCGGCGCTGGCGTAATGTCCAAATGCCGAAGAACCTGGTGAAATCGAACCCCTGGAGGGAGCAATGCAGAGGAGCTAACTAAATATTGCCGATCAAGCGAATCCTCGAAAATTAACTCGAATAATGGGAGGTCAGGAAAGCTGGAGAGTCGATAGCCATTGCTGCACAAAAGCATCTCACGCCTAAAGGATAGCGGAGGATCTTCAGCTTCAGCATACAGACTGGGTACAGAGGTGGTAGAAAGTCCCCTGTAGCGACTCTCATGCCACGATGGGGAATGGCATTCAGGCGACGTAACACAGATGGACGCGCCGAGGAATATACAATGCACCCGTAATCAAGCTTGGATCGGACCAAAGAGCGACAAAGACGCAGAAGGACGGTCCTATCAGCTCCTCAGGATGTGCCACTTAAAACACATAAAAGATTAAGAGAACGGCCACACTTTTCTTTTAAAAAAGAAATGAGCGAATACCAGCTCAGCTTTCGATCAAAGATCAACCCCAAAAATTTCACCTCGTCTCCAAATGGAAGACTCTCCGGGCCAAGATGGAGAGAGGGCGAAGTTAAAGCCTTCCGGCACCAGAAATTCACACAGACGGAATTTTTGGCAAAGAAATTAAAGCCGTTGGCGTTACTCCAGGCGTAGAGGCGGCCGATACAGCCCTGGAGACGGCGTTTGAGCAGACAGGTCCGCTGTGAACTGCAATAAATGGCAAAATCGTCAACGAAAAAGGACGATGAAGTACCAGGTGAAGCCCTCGGCACACCGTTCTGTTGAATAAAACTACTAGATAAAAGCGAGCCCACACGTACACGAAAGACACGATCCGTCATAAACTCCCGAATAAATATGGGAAGACGACCGCGTATATTTCATGGGTGGTGTGTACGTAAAATGCCGCGACTCCAACAAGTGTCATAAGCTTTCTCCAGGTCAAAAAATCACCGGCCCTGTTTGACATTTTCTCAGAAATCCGTTCATAATATGCGTCGGCAGAGACACCAGTTTTTCCACGGTAGAGCGATGGCGACGAAACCCGGCTTGAGCTTTCGCCAGAAGGTTCTGAGACCCAAGCCACCATGTCAACCGCCCGTTGATCATGCGCACCATCACCTTGCAAAAGCAAATGGTAAGGGAGATAGGGCGGTAGCTGGAAGGTAGTTGGCGATCCTTCCCAGGCTTAAGTGTAGGGACGATGGTGGCTTCGCGCCAAACTGAAGGAAAAAAGCCGTCTTGCCAAATATGGTTACAGACCTGTAAAAGAAAGAGTTTACTGTCGGCTGAAAGGTTCTTTAACACCAGGACATAAAAGCAGTCCGGCCCAGGAGCGCAGTGCCCAGAGAAATGGAGGGGGTGCTCCAGCTCCCTCATTGTGAGAAGTTCATTATAACACTCCTGATTAGGTGACCAAAAACTATAGGTTTCCGAATCCAGCCGGTCTTTGAGAGTGCGAAATCCGGAGGAATAATGCTCAGAACTGTAAACCGCCTCAAAAGGAGCACCCAGAGTGTTAGCAATGGCAGCCGGATCTACTATGGTGGCATTGGGAACCTGAAGGCGAGACACAGTACAGTGCGACACGTTACCGGAGAAGCGACGAAGTTTATCCCAAACAGAGGAAGGCTGAAGCGATTAGAAGACTCTACAATACGAGTCCAGGACGACTTCTTGCTATCCTGAATAATGCGACGAGCCCCGGCGCGCAATTGTTTAAAGGTAACCAAATTATCAAGGGTAGGGTGTCACCAAAACACCCTAAGCCCAGCTCTACGGACAAGAACGGCGCCTCGAAAATCCCCTGTCCAACATGGAACAGGAATACGCCGAGGGTGGGAGGATGAACGGGAATTGCGCGTTCGGTGGCAGATAGAATCGTAGAAGTAAAGTGCTGCACCATTTGGTTAACGTCAGCAAATGGCTGGTCCACAAAAGACACGAGGCTGGAATACAGTCTCCAGTCGGCTTTGCTGAATTGCAAGGTAGGTGCTCTGGAATGCTGGACGTGGTGAAACAGAAGAGAAACGATGCAGGGTAAACATCGTTGGAGTAGGTGTCAGCGACAACGTTCCACTGCAGACGACAAGCAAGCTGGATGGAGCAAACGGCAAGGTCCAAGTTAGAGAATGTACCAGAAGACTCAGAAATGATGATGAGATGGGGTTTAAGGGCGCTAAACGTCGAAGGTTATCAGCGCCCTTACAAGGTATAAAATTTAAAATCCAAAAACTAAAAAACAGGAGACAAACCCGCTTAGCCGAAAACACTAAAATACATGGCAACAAATTCTAAAACAACCAGACTAAAACATGGCAAATAAAACAATAAAAGACAAAAACATGTCAGGTGCTGTAGAAGTCAAGGGATCGTAGCCCCATATGTTCCCCAGGAAGAGGGGCCCCCTTAAAACTGACATAATAAAATCACAAAACTAAAACACGCTCAGTGCATAAAATGCGCCGGCTAAAGCCACTGTCAGTAATAAAACGTAAAAGACAGTCTACAGCATGCGTGTCGTCTGCCAAAACGTTGGGTATGCCAAAAGGCAGAGACACACAAACGCGCAATGGAGCTAAAGTCTGATATTCTGTTAAAATGTGACGCACCGATAAGGGTGCCGCACACTGCTCACAGAGTGGTGCGGGATCACCACTAACAAAGTGTCTATGACTAAAAAGGCAATATCCGATACGAAGGCGTGTTAAAATTAACTCTTCCCGATGAGAAGCACGGGCAGAGGTAGCCCAGGCAACTCGGAGAGGTTTAATCTCCCTCATCTTTTTCCCCGTAAGGGCCGCCCACTCATCGCGCCAACGCGAGAGGATTCAGGCACCTAAAAGAACACACAGATCAGTGGAGGTAACAATAGAAGTAAAACCTCTGGGCGATAAAATCGCCGATTTGGTAGCGGCATCCGCAGACTCGTTTCCAGAGACGCCCACATGACCCGGAATCCACACAAAGGAGACGCTTATGCCACAAGCCCCAAGCGTTTGGAGGAGATCATGTATGCGCTATACGAGTGGGATATATATATCTATATATATAAATAAGTGGCTGATGAATACTAAAAAGTTCGGCGGTAAAAATAGAAGATTGCCCTGGTAAACGAAAGGTAAAACAATGTTCACTAAAAACAAAGGCACACCCTACTCCAACAATAGTCTTAGACCCATCAGAATATATAAAATGAAAGTCCCCGAATTGCGCCTGGAGTTCTAAAAATGCTGATCTTAGGACTGAAGCAGGGGTCTCATTCTTTGGCACCGACGTTAACTCAAGGTGACAATGGGCTTCAGCGCGCAACCAAGGAGGAAACCGTGTCTCCCCTGGGAACGGCCGGCGCTGGCGTAACGTCCAAATGCCGAAGAATCTGTCAAAATCGAACCACTGGAGGGAGCAATGCAGAGGAGCTAATTAAATATTGTCGATCAAGCGAATCCTCGAAAAATAACCCGAAGGGCGGGTGGGCAGGCAAACTTGGGAGACGACATGCATAGCTGCACAAAAGCATCTCACGCCTGAAGGACAGCGGAGGCTCTGCAGCCTCAGCATGCAGTCTGGGCACAGGGCTGGTTGGAAAGGCCCCTATAGAGATACTTAGGCCGCGATGGTGAATGACATTCAGGCGGCGTAGCACAGATACACGCGCCGAGGAATAGACAATGCACCCGTAGGCTAGCTTCGATCGGACCAAAGAGCGAAAAAGACGCAGAAGGACGGTCCGATCACCTCCCCAGGATGTGCCACTTAAACCACGTAAAAGACTAAGAGCACGACCACACTTTGCTTTTAAAAACGAAATGTGCGAAGTCCAGCTCAATTTGCGGTCAAAAATCAACGCCAAAAATTTCGCCTTGTCTGCAAACGGAAGGTTACCCGGGCCAAGATAGAGAGAGGGTGAAGGGAAAATCTTACGACGCCAGAAATTCAAACAGACGGATTTCTCGGCGGAGAAAGTAAAGCCGTTGGCGTTACTCCAGACGTAGAGACGGTCAATACTGCTCTGCAGACTGCGTTCGAGCAGACAGGTCCGCTGTGAACTGCAATAAATGGCAAAATCGTCAACAAAAAGGGACGATGAAATACCAGGTAGAAGACAATCAACAATTGGGTTAATAGCAATCGCAAAATGTGTGACACTGAGTACAGAGCCCTGCGGTACAACGCTCTCTTGAATAAAACTACTAGATAAAACCGAGCCCACACGTACACGAAAGACGCGGTCCGTCATAAACTCCCTTAGAAATATGGGCAGACGAACGCGTAGTTTCCATGCGTGGAGCGTACGTAAAATGCCGCCCCTCCTTCAAGTGTCAAACTTTTCTCCAGGTCAAAAAATACAGCCACTGTTTGACACTTTCACAGAAAACCATTCATAATATGCGTCGCCACAGACACCAAGTGGTCAGCGGTAGAGCGGTGTCGACAAAACACGCACTGAGCGTTCGCCAGAACGTTGTGAGACTGAAGCCACCATGTCAACCGCCCGTTGATCATGCGCTCCATCACCTTGCAAGAGCATATGGTGAGGGAGATTGGGCGGTAGCTGGAAGGTAGTTGGCGATCCTTCCCAGGATTAAGTATAGGGACAACGGTAGCTTCGCGCCAAACTGAAGGAAAAATGCCGCCCCTCCAACAAGTGTCAAACCTTTCTCCAGGTCAAAAAACACAGTCACTGTTTGACACTTTCACAGAAAAACATTCATAATATGCGTCGCCACAGACATCAAATGGTCAGCGGTAGAGCGATGTCGACAAAATCCGCACTGAGCGTTCGCCAGAACGTTGTGAGACTGAAGCCACCAAGTCAACCGCCCGTTGATCATGCGCTCCATCACCTTGCAAATGCAAATAGTGAGGGAGATTGGGCGGTAGCTGGAAGGTAGTTGGCGATCCTTCCCAGGCTTAAGTATAGGGACAACGGTAGCCTCGCGCCAAACTGAAGGAAAAATGCCGTTTTGCCAAATACGGTTACACACCCGTAAGATAAAGAGTTTACAGTCGGCTGAAAGGTGCTTTAACATCAGGACGTGATGATGATGATGATGTCGAGATGCGGTTTAAGGGCGCTAAACTGCTAAGGGTATCAGCGCCGTTACAATGTATAAAATATAAAGGACGGGTAAAAAAATCCGCATAATTAAAAAATGGGACACAAACCCGCGATGTCCAAAAAGCTATAAAAACAATACACCAATCCCAAAAACCAACACACTAAAAGCATAGGCAATAAAAGAGTAAAACGTGTCAAGAACTGTAGAATGAGAGGGACACGAGCGCCAGATGTCCACTGGGTAGGAGTGCCCCCATTAAAAGATAATGTAAAATCAAACAGCTAAAATGCGCTCAGCGCATCAAATGCGACGGCTAAAACCAATGTCTGTGATAAAACGTAAAAGACATTCTACAGCATGCGCACCGCCCACTCATCGCGCTAGCGCGAGAGGATACGGTTACGTAAAATAACATAAAAATCTGAAGAAGGAACAACACAGGTAAAACATCTGGGTGATAAAATAGCCGATTTGGCAGCGGCGTCGGCAGACTCGTTGCCTGAGATGCCCACATGACCTGGAATCCGCAAGGAGACCCTGCTGCCAGATGCACCAAGCGAGTGGAGCAGGTCATGAAGGCGCTGTACGAGCGGGTGGTAACTATACAGCGCCGGAATACTCTGAATGGCACTCACAGAGTCCGAACAAATAAAACAGCGCCGTAAGACGTGCCGCTGAATGTATAAAACACATTGATATATACTAAAAAGTTCAGCGGTATAAATCTAACATTGTCAAGGTAAACGAAAAGTAAAACTCTGCGTACAAAAAACAAAGGCACATCCTACTCCAACATCAGTTTTAGACCCATCGGTATATATAAAATGACAGTCCCCGAACTGCGCCTGTAGGTCTAAAAAAGCGGATCTAAGGACGGAAGCAGGGGTCTCATTTTTCGGCATCGACGTTAATCCAAGGTGACAGAGGGTCTCAGCGCGCGACCATGGAGGAAAACGCGTTTCCCCCGTGGAAGGGCCGGCGCTGGCGGAACGTCCAAATGCCGAAGGAGCAGCCGCAATCGAACCCCTGGAGGGAGCAACGCAGAGGAGCTAACGAAATATTGTCATTCAAGCGAATCCTCGTAAAATATCGCGAATGACGGGTGGTCAGGCAAGCTGGAGAGTCGACAGGCATAGCTGCACAAGAGCATCTCACGCCTGTAGAACAGCGGAGGCTCTGCAGCTTCAGCATATACGCTAGGTACAGGGCTGGTTGGAAAGGCCGCTGTAGCGACTCTTATGCCACGATGGTGAATGGCATTCAATCGACGTAATACAGATGGACGCGCCGACGAATAGACAATGCACTCGTAATCAATCTTGGATCGGACCAAAGAGCGATAAAGATGTAGAAGTACGGTGCGATCAGCTTCCCAGGATGTGCCACTTAAAACACGTAAACGATTAAGAGAACGGTCACACTTTGCCTTTAAAAAGGAAACGTGAGAAGCCCAGCTCAGTTTCCTGTCAAAGACCAACCCCAAAAATTTCACCTCGTCTGCAAACGGAAGGACCTCCGAGCCAAGATAGAGAGAGGGCGGAGGGAAAGACTTCCGGCGCCAGAGGTTGATGCAGACGGATTTCTCGGCGGAGAAATTAAAGCCGTTAGCGTTACTCCAGGCGTAGAGACGGGCGATACAGCTTGGAGACGGCGTTCGAGTAGACAGGTCCGCCGTGAACTGCAATAAATGGCAAAATCATCAACAAAAAGGGACGATGAAATGCGAGGTGGAATACAAGCAACAATGGGGTTGATAGCAGTTGCAAAAAGTGTGACACTAAGTACAGAGCCCTGCGGTACTCCGTTCTCTTGAATAAAACGACTAGATAAAACCGAGCCCACACGTACACGAAAGACGCGGTCCGTCATAAATTCTCGAAGAAATATGGGAAGACGACCGCGGATATTCCGTGCGTGAAGTGTACGTAAAATGCCGCCCCTCTAACAAGCGTCATAAGCTTTCTACAGATAAAAAAACAGAGCCACGGTTTGACACTTTCTCAGAAATCCATTCATAATATGCGTCGACAGGGACACCAGATGGTCGACGGTAGAGCGATAGCGACGAAATGCGCACTGAACGTTCGCTAGAAGTTTCTGAGACTCAAGCCACCATGTCAACCGCTCGTTGATCATGCGCTCCATCACCTTGCAAACGCAACTGGTGAGGGAGATAGGGCGGTAGCTGGAAGGTAGTTGGCGATCCTTCCCAGGCTTAAGTATAGGGACGATGGTGGCTTCGCGCCAAACGGAAGGAAAAAGGCCGTCTTGCCAAATACGGTTATAGTCCTGTAGGAGAAAGAGTTTACTGTCGGCTGAAAGGTTCTTTAACATCAGGACATGAATGCCGCCCGGCACAGGAGTTGAGTGCCTAGAGCAATGAAGAGCGTGCTCCAGCTCCCTCATTGTGAAAACTTAATTATAACAATCGGTATTAGCAGACCGAAAATTATAGCTGGCGGAATCCAGCTGGTCTTTGATAGAGCGAAAGCCGGCGGAATAATGGTCTGAACTGGAAACCGCCTCAAAGGCAGTACCCAGAGCGTTAGCAATGGCAGCCGGATCCACTATTGTGGCATTGGAAACCTGAAGGCCAGACACAGTACAATGTGTCACTTTACCTGCGAAGCGACGAAGTTTATCCCAAACAACAGAGGAAGTTGCGAAGCGATTAAAAGACTCGACAAAACGAGTCCAAGATGCCTTTCTTGCTATCCTGAATAATGCGACGAGCCCTGGCGCGCGATTGTTTAAAAGTGACCAAATTATCAAGTGTAGGGTGGCGCCGAAACACCCGAAGTGAAGATCTACGGGCACGAGCGGCAACCCGACACTCCTCGTTCCACCAAGGAACAGGAATCCGTCGAGGGTGAGAGGATGAACGGGGAATTGCACGTTCGGTGGCAGATAGAATCGTAGACGCAAGGTGCGGCACTATTTGGTTAACGTAAGTGAAGGGCTGGTCCGCAAAACACACGAGGCTGGAATAAAATCTCTAATCAGCTTTCCTGAATATCCAAGTAGGTAATCTGGAATGCTGAACGCTATGAGACAACAGAAACACAATGCAGGGGCAATGGTCGCTGGAGTAGGTGTCAGCGACGACATTCCACTGCAGACGACTGGCAAGCTGGAGTGAGCAAACGACAAGGTTCAAGTGAGAGAAAGTACCAGAAGAGTCAGAAATAAAAGTAGGTTCACCTGTATTGATGATGGAGAGGTTGAACTGATCCAAAATGTCGGAAAGAAGAGTTCCCCTCGCACAAGCCCTTGGCGAACCCCACAGGGGGTGATGGGCATTAAAATCTCCCAACAGAAGAAATGGTGTTGGGAGAGCGGACAGGAGGGCTCGAATGTCCGCGTGAACGAGGGGAGACGATGGAGGTGAATACACAGAGCAAACAGAAAAGAAAACGCCAGCTAACTGTAGTTTAACGGCAACAGCTTGCAAGTCGGACGTAATAGTGGGAGGTTGAAAATAAACGTCGTTACTCACTAATAGCATGGCGCCTCCATGAGCAGGAATACCTTCCTCCGTTGCAAGATCGTAGCGAACCAGAGTATACCCTCGAAGATCAAAAGGGTCGCGAGGTCGAAGCTTGGTCTCCTGCAAACACATGACCATAGGCGAATGGGAACGCAATAAAAGTTGCAGTTCCGCCCTATGCGATCGCACACTGCGTAAATTACAGGTCAGGATAGCCATTAAGAGAAAGGGATAAACTGTCTACTTAGATGGGCGGCTTAAATTTTTTTTTGCTTAACCTTTGGGCTCGGGCTTTTGGAATGGAGTTGGTCAGACTCCATAGTCTACTCGAAGGGAGGGCCCACGCGCTCAAAGCCAGAAACCGATTCAAGCGCCGAGAATCCGTTCTGAGTGGTGATGGGTGATGATGATGATGATATGCGGTTTAAGGGCGCTAAACTGCTGTGGTCATCAGCGCCCTTACAGTGTATAAAAGATAAGGTCAAAATATAAAACAGGTAAAAGAACCGCATATGTAAAAACGGGACCCAAACCCGCGATGATCAAAAAGCTAAAACTAACAATATAACAATAACAAATAAAACAATAACAATAATAACAATAACAACAATAACAATAAAAACAATAATAACAATAACAACAATAATAAGAACAAGACAAAGATCTGAAAAACAACACACTAAAAGCATAGGCAGTAAAGGATTAAAACGTGTCAGGAACTGTAGAATGCGAGGGACATGAGCGCCATATGTCCACTGGGGATACGAGTTCCCATAAAAAACCGACAGGATAAAAGTACGAAGCTAACAGACGCCCAACGCATTAAATGCGCAGATTAAAATCACTGTCATGAATAAAACGCAAAAAAACACATTCCACAGCATGCGTGTCGTCTGCCAAAACGTTGGCTAGGCCAACAGGCAGACCCACACGAGCACGCAATGCAGCTAAAACCTGACACTCTGTTAAAATGTGACGCACCGTTAAGGGCACGTCACACTGCCCACAGAGTGGCGCGGGGTCACCACTCAGCAAATACTTATGACTAAAAATGCAATGTCCGATACGAAGGCGTGTTAAAATTACCTCTTCCCGACGAGAAGCACGGGAAGAGGTAGCCCAGACTAACGGGAGAGGCTTAACCTCCCGCAACTTGTTCCCCCGGAGGGCCGTCCACTCATCGCTCCAAAGCGAGAGGATGCGGCGACGTAAAACAATAAACAAATCTGACGAGGGAACAACAGAGGTAAAACGTCTGGGTGATAAAATCGCCGACTTGGCAGCGACATCGGCAGACTCATTACCTGAGATGCCCACAAGACCTGGAATCCACAAGAAGGAGACGCTGATGCCAGAGACATCAAGCGAGTGGAGCAGGTCATGAATGCGCTGTACGAGCGGGTGGTAACTGTACAGCGAGCTAATACTTTGAAGAGCACTCAGGGAGTCGGAACAAATAAAACAGTGCCGTAAGTCGTGCCGCTGAATATATAAAAGAGACTGATAAATGCTAAAAAGTTCGGCGGTAAAAATCGAACATTGCTCTGGTAAACGAAAGGTAAAACTATTTCCACCACAAAAAAGGCACATCCTACTCCTGCATCAGTCTTAGATCCATCAGTAAAGATAAAAGGCAAGTCCCCGAATTGCGACTGAAGTTCTAAAAACGCTGATCTAAAGACTGAAGAAGGGGTCTCATTCTTCGGCATTGACGATAACCCAAGGTGACAGAGGGCCTCAGCGCGCGACCATGGAGGAAAACGCGTTTCCCCCCTTGGAAGGGCCGGCGCTGGCGTAACGTCCAAATGCCGAAGTAGCAGTCGAAATCGAACCCCTGGAGGGAGCAATGCAGAGGAGCTAACTAAATATTGCCGGTCAAGTGAATCCTCGAAAAATGCCGCGAAAGACGGGTGGTCAGGCAAGCTTGAGAGTCGACAGGCATAGCTGCACAAGAGAATCTCACGCCTGGAGGACAGCGGAGGCTCTGCAGCTTCAGCATAAAGACTGGGCACGGGGCTAGTTGGAAAGGCCCCTGTAGCGACTCTAAGACCACGATGATGAATGGGATTCAAACGACATAACACAGACGGACGTGCCGACGAATAAACAAAACACCCGTAATCAAGTTTGGAACGGACCAAAGAGCGATAAAGGCGAAGAAGGACGGTCCGATCAGCTCCCCAGGATGTGCCACTTAAAACACGTAAAAGATTAAGAGAACGGTCACACTTTGCTTTTAAAAAGGAAACGTGCGAGGTCCAACACAACTTCCTATCAAAAATCAACCCCAAAAATTTCGCCTCGTCTGCAAACGGAAGTATCTCTGGCCCAAGATGGAGAGAGGGCGGAGGGAAATACTTCCGGCGCCAGAAGTTGATGCAGACGGATTTCTCGGCGGAGAAATTAAAGCCGTTGGCGTTACTCCAGGCGTAGAGACGGTCGATACAGCTCTGGAGACGGCGTTCGAATAGACAGGTCCGCCGTGAACTGCAATAAATAGCGAAATCGTCAACAAAAAGGGACGATGAAATGCCAGGTGGAATACAATCAACAATGGGGTTGATAGCAATCGCAAAAAGTGTGACACTGAGTACAGAGCCCTGCGGTACTCCGTTCTCTTGAATAAAACGACGAGATAAAACCGAGCCCACACGTACACGAAAGACGCGGTCCGTCATAAACTCCCGAAGAAATATGGGAAGACGACCGCGGATATTCCAATCGTGAAGTGTACGTAAAATGCCGCCCCTCCAACAAGTGTCATAAGCTTTCTCCAGGTCAAAAAATACAGCCACGGTTTGACACTTTCTCAGAAATCCATTCATAATATGCGTCGACAAGGACACCAGATGGTCGACGGTAGAGCGATAGCGACGAAACCCGCACTGAGCGTTCGCTAGAAGTTTCTGAGACTCAAGCCACCATGTCAACCGCCCGTTGATCATGCGCTCCATCACCTTGCAAATGCAACTGGTGAGGGAGATAGGGCGGTAGCTGGAAGGTAGTTGGCGATCCTTCCCAGGCTTAAGTATAGGGACAATGGTGGCTTCGCGCCAAACGGAACGAAAAATGCCGTCTTGCCAAATACGGTTATAGACCTGTAAGAGAAATAGTTTACTGTCGGCTGAAAGGTTCTTTAACATCAGGACATGAATGCCGTCCGGCCCGGGAGCGGAGTGCCGAGAGCAATGAAGAGCGTGCTCCAGCTCCCTCATTGTGAATAGTTCGTTATAGCATTCATCATTAACAGACCGAAAAGTATATGATGCGGAATCCTGCCGGTCTTTAATAGAGCGAAAGCCGGCGGAATAATGGTCTGAACTGGAAACCGCCTCAAAGGCAGAACCCAGAGTGTTAGCGATGGCAGCCGGATCCACTATGGTGGCATTAGAAACCTGAAGGCCAGAAACAGTACAATGTGACACTTTACCTGTGAAGCGACGAAGTTTATCCCAAACAACGGATGAAGGCGTAAAACGATTAAAAGACTCGACAAAACGAGCCCAAGATGCCTTCTTGCTATCCTGAATAATGCGACGAGCCCTGGCGCGCGATTGTTTAAAAGTCACCAAATTATCAAGTGTAGGGTGGCGCCGAAACACCCTAAGTGCAGTCCTACGGGCACGAACGGCGTCCCGACAATCCTCGTTCCACCACGGAACAGGTGGCCGCCGAGGTTGGGAGGATGAACGGGGTATTGCACGTTCGGCGGCTGAGAAAATAATAGACGTAAGGTGCTGCACTAGTTGATTAATGTCGGAGAAGGGCTGGTCGTCAAAATGCACGAGGCTGGAATACAATCTCCAGTCGGCTTTTGCGAATATCCAGGTAGGAACTCTGGAATGCTGTACGTGGTGCGACAGAAGAGAAACGATGCAGGGGAAATGGTCGCTGGAGTAGGTGTCAGCGACGACGTTCCACTGAAGGCGACGTGCAAGCTGGATTGAGCAAAGGGCAAGGTCCAGGTGAGAGAAAGTACCAGAAGAATCAGAAATAAAAGTAGGTGCACCTGTATTGAGGATGGAAAGATTGAACTGATAAAAAATGTCGGAAAGAAGAGTTCCCCTCGCACAAGCCCTTGGCGAACCCCATAGTGGGTGATGGGCATTAAAATCTCCCAACAGAAGAAATGGTGTTGGGAGAGCGGACAGGAGAGCTCGAATGTCCGCGGGAGCGAGGGGAGACGATGGAGGTGAATATACAGAGCAAACAAAAAACAAAAAGCCGGGTAAGTGAAGGCGAACGGCAACAGCTTGCAAGTCGGATGTAAGTGTGACAGGTGTAAAATGAACGTCGTTACGCACTAAGAACATGACACCTCCATGAGCAGGAGTACCCTCCTCCGGTTCAAGGTCGTAGCGAACCGGAGTATATCCTCGGAGATCAAAAGGATCGTGAGGGCGAAGCTTAGTCTCCTGCAAACATACGACCATAGGCGAATGGGAACGCAATAAAAGCTGCAGTTCCGCCCTATGCGATCGTACACCACGTACATTCCAGGTCAGGATAGCCATTAAGAATAAGGGGATAAACTGTCTATTTAGAAGGGCGGCTTAAAATTACCTTTTGTTTAACCTTTGGGCTCGGGCTTTTTGTATGGAGTTGGTCAGACTCCATAGCTTCCTCGGAGGGAGGGCCCACGCGCTCAGTGCCAGAAACCGATTCAAGCGCCGTGAATCGGTTCTGGGTGGCGATGGGTGAAGGGTGCCGCTGAGCGCGGCTTGTCCCAGGACCATCCTGGGACAGCGACCTCCGAGGAGGAGAAGGTGAACTTTTGTTACCGCGCGCACGCGGAGGGTCTTTCAAAAAATCTTCCCTACGAAGTTTCTGCTTGGGCTTCTTTTCAACGGCTTGCGACTTCATTGACTTGGGACCAGGTTTATACGGCTTGGTAACTGTAGCCTTAATAGACGGCCGGATGGTAGTGGCGGTTAATCCAGTCAAGGTCCAGGTCTGAGTTTCGGCATCTACTCGTGGTACTGGCGAGGCAACAACAGAACTAAATGTGCCAGATCGCAGGAGTGAAGGTTGGCGCGCATGGAAACGCCTCCGGGCTTCAGCGAAGGAGAGTTTTTCCTTTACCCGGATCTCCTGGATCGCCTTCTCGTCCAAATACCGCGGACAGTCGGCAAACGAAGCAGAATGTGACCCTTTACAATTAACGCAGACGGGGGCTGTTGAACAGGTACCTTCGTGTGAGGGCTGGCTACATGTTGCACAGATGTTAACGGCACTCTTACAGGAGACTTGCGTATGCCCAAAACGTTGGCATTTAAAACAACGCAGAGGTCTAGGAATATAAGGCCGCACAGAAATCCGTTCGTACCCTGCGGAAATGCTCGTGGGCAGATCGACGCCATCAAATGTAATAAACAGGGTACGAGTGCGTACCAATACGCCGTCGCGTTTGGCCTGCACTCGATGCACTGCAGTCACCTTTTGATCAGAGAGATATTCTACGAGATCCTCGTCCGATATACCATCGAGGCTATGGGTGGTAACGACGCCCCGACAGGAGTTCAATGTGCGGTGCTTCTCAACACGGATGGGGTAACCGTGGAGAAGCGTAGCGCGCAACAAGGTCTTACTTTGCTGATCGGACTTAGTTTGTGCCAATAAGGAACCATTCCGTAGACGAGTGCATGATTGAACCGCACCAGCAATAGCATCTATGCCCTTCTGAATTATAAAAGGGTTCACCTTCTCAAAGTTTTGTCCTTCTTCTGTTCTCGAAATGACCAAGTAACAACCAGATGACGGCGGTGCTACTTCTGTTACAATAACTTTTCGGCGCTTGTTTGTATTAATGGAGAAAGGGTGCTCCATAGCGAGATAAATCCTCCACCATTGCAACCGTCTCCGACCTCGGGCTCTGACTTCTCGGGCGTTACCCCGGCTTGGGTGAGTGGCCTATCTATACCAGACTCACCCCAGGGTCACACCTCCCAGAACATAGACAGAGGGACCCAATCGCCGTCAGAAGTCAGCAGCTCATGCAATGGCCCCCCGCGGGACTGCAGTTGAACAGCGGATACGAACACAAACCCTACATGACGACCCCGGGTGGTGGGGATGACGCCATTACCCACTCACCCAGCTGCGCACGCGGTGCGCGGGTATCCGTCAGGCTGTGTCCACGGAGGATTTAAATAAAAAGATAAAAGAAACTAAAACTGTGTGGGCGTTTCGCACGCAAGGTAGGCCGGCGGGGAAGAAAAAGAGATATGCGAATGTCGTGGTGCGAAAGGGCCGGAAAGTGATAAGGGAAGAAAGAAACGATGGTGAGGTGCGGTATGAATGGAATGCAAAGAACGCACGAGAGCCTACCTTGGGTCCACCGGTCACTTGAAGAACCCACCTCGACCGGATGGGGGTGAGGGGATGAATATGGCGATGATTGGCTCGGGAACCCCCGGGTGCGCCAAAAACCCGTACTCACAGAAGGTGAGCCCCTGAGGGGGGGGGAAATAGAGACGAGAGAAGAAAGAAACGAAGGCGAGGGGCGGCATGGAACGAAATGCATAGAACGCACGAGAGCCTACCCTGTGTCCCTCGGTCACGAGGACGAACCCACCTCGACCGGACCAGGGTGGAGGGATGACGATGGCGATGAGTGGCTCGGGACCCCGGGTGCGCCAAACCCGTAGTCACAGAAAGTGAGCCCCTGGAGTGTTGTAACATGGAAACAAAGCGTTTCCAGACCCATGTTCATATAACATAATTTCTTTGTCTACGTGTGAGGAATGTGTCCTGCAATTTGTGCCGTACATTTTTATTACATCCTGTATATTAACAGGCAAACTTACATAAGAACATACATACATGCATGCACACATACATATAAATCTAAATATGTACGTACATTATGCACATAAATGTTTGTATACATAAACATACGTACTTATACACAGGATGGATGCATGGAGGGATGGGATGGATATTTATTGGTAAAAACGTTTACACATGTATAGCAACGTCAAATGTTAAAAATTACAAAAATTAAATCTTATAAAATTCCTGGACCTTATAGAGAGGATTTTTCTCCAATATCATTAAAATGTGTCTTTTAAAAATGTCATATGTAAGTTTCTTGATTTTATCAAAGTAAACTATTGAATAGATATACTACGTCAAAGCTATTTTGTGTTTTATTATACTTACATTTACTAAAATAAATATTTTTGCCACTTCTTGTCGGATAATTATGAATAGTTTCATACAGATTATACTCTTGTAGTTTCCTCTTAACGTACAACAGACAATTCAAAATACATATATAGGGAAGAGTGAAGATTCCAAGTTCAATAAATTGTGGTTTACAATGTGTTTTTGGCGGAACTCCACATACTATTTTCATTGCTCTCTTTTGTAAAATAAAAAGCTTGTTAGCATAGGTATGGTTGCCACAAAGTAAGAGACCATAATATAAAATGGAGTATATATTACTATAATACCTGCCAGTAATGGCTTTTTATTTATTGTTTGGCTCAGTACACGTAGCATGAACAGTCTTTTACTGTTTCCCTGAGATGTAGTCTATGTGGGATTTCCACCCTAATTTAGGTTCAAGATGAATGCCTAAGAATTTGACTGTTTAAAGATTAGTCAGCAGAAGTGATATCCAAAGTCCTATCTTGATGAAGAATTGATCTGTTAGCCACACAAGTCATTTACTCTTGAAGTTATATATTTAAGTTTACTTGTGAGAGTATCATTGTTACTACAATATATATTTAATGCTAGATCATCAGCAAATAAAAACGTTTTTAGACATTCATCTTGTATAGTTTCAAGAAGATCATTGATGTACACCAGAAAGAAAAGAGGTCCGAATATTGAGCCCTGCGGGACACCATGCTTTGTGTTTTTAAAACTAGATTTTCTGCCACTAACATAAGTAGTCTGATATCTATCACATAGATAAGGACGTATGATATTTATACTGATATCATGAAAACCATAGTAGGCTAACTTTTTTAAAAGTATTTCGTGTGAAATTGTACCAAAGGCCTTAGTTAGATCAAAGAAACGACCACGGGATGAATATCTACCTTCAAACGCATCCAAAGTTCGTTTAAAAAAACCTATTACAGCATCAGCAGTACTGTGTTCTGTTCTGAAACCAAATTGACTGGGAGAAAACAAAAAGTTCTCTTCAAAGTACTGAATTATCTGTTTATTTAAGAAGACCTCAAAAACCTTAGACACAACTGTGATGTCACCTACAGGTCTATAATTAGCATAATCAATTCTGCTACCTTTCTTATTGATGGGAATGACTTTTACAAGTTTAAAAGAATCTGGAGAGTTGCCATTGTCACTACACATATTAAAGATGTGCAGCAGAGGCTCGCTTATAAAAGAGGCAGCATACTTTAAAATTTGTGAATTTAACTCAAATACATCTAGACAAGAGCTATTGCTAAACCCCGCTGTAACGGCATAAACATCCTTTACAGTTACATGGTTAAACTTAAAAATACTATTAGGCTTATTTATCTTAGTCATTAAGTCAACAGGATTAATGTTGGTAGCTTTACTATTAACAATTTCATCCACAAAACCATGGAAATAGGAGATTATTTCTTTAACATTTAGATCAACTTCGCAGATATTCTTTGAAATAGTATTTACTACAGTTGAAATAACTGACCATATCTTTTTAAAATTATTTTTAGAATTTGTAAGAAGTTTAAAAAAATAATTGGCCTTGGTAATCTTCAACAGTTGCTTGTAATCGTTTCTGAGATTAATAAAAGTAATTTTATATTCCTTCATTCCGTGAGTGTATAAATTATAATAAAAGAGACATTTATCTTTTAAAGCTTTGAGTTTGCCAGGGTACCACATCTTATTTATAGATTTCCTCTTAGGCCCAAGATTACAAACAGTAAATGGGAAAGCTTTATGAGTAATATCAGACACAATCGATTAAAAATAATTAACTTTCTCATTTAAGCTTTTATACCATACAGTGTTGTCCAACTTGTTTTTTAATAAAAACATAAAGCAATAAAAACTATAAGCGTTATAAAAGCGTTTAAATTTGAAATTACAAGTTTTATTCTTTGAGTTAACATTACTTAAAATATTAGTTTTCAGAAGTACAGCATTGTGGTCAGAAACAATAGCTGGAAGAGAATTAGCATTACATCATTCGATGTACTGGAAACAATATTATCAATGCACGTACCAACTAAAACGTCACGTCCAGGTCTAGTAGGTTCAAAATTCAGAGGTCTAAGACCGTAACTGCCAAATATGTTAAAAAGGTGTTTGATCTCGATACTGTTTGATTTAAAATCAAAATTAAAACCAGCCGTTAGCACAATATGTTTATTAAAATTGTCTTTAAAAACAAAATGAAGAAGTTCGTATAATTTAAAAAACTATCAAAGCAAGAATTGCCATGACGAGATATGGAAATGCAAATTGTGGTGTAATTGCTAATATAGGTTGCACAAACCTCAAATATATACAATGAAGTTAATTCTGAAAGATAAATTTTACTATTTGTGATATCATTTCTAACATATATTGCAGAACATCCATGCAAATTACTCGATGCTCGGCAAAAACTATCATCTAAACAATACCCTGGAATATTTAATAGGTGCAACTCAACTGAAGTTAACCAATGATCAACTATGCATATTATGTCAACATCACACTCGTTCACTAAAATTAAAAGATAATCAAGTTTGTTTACAAGGCCCTGTAAATTTCAGTGTAAAATATTTAATCCACATGACTTTGTTACATCTATGTGCTCATTACTTACGTAACTGCAGTTTGTTTCCGGTAGTGACAAAAAACGCCTAATGCAAACGTTTTTAGGCTACTGTTCTGAGTTTAATGCATTTTCAACATTTTCTTCGTTCACACTAACTTTAAAAGAGGCATATACATCAGCATTCCTAGACTCCAATTTTTCACACTTAACCTCCGGACATTTTGACTTCAAGAACTGAATAAGTTGATCTTCAGTCGTTGATGGTGCAAGTTTATATATGTGTAAAGGGATCATTTTAGGTACACCTTTTAGAACCTGCATATTAGAATTATTTTCATTACTAGCGTTACTATCATCACTCCCAATCACAACTCGACGCTTTTGTTTCCTTTTTACTACAGCCAACCACAGGGTTTCACTGTTTACATTAGCTGCAGAGAGTCAAGGGTAGTACTCTTGGAACTGTTGGAAGGATCAAGGACGCTCTCATTTTGCTCGTTAATGTTTACCTTACGAGTATTAACTTGTACTTGCACATTTTCACTTTGCACTGGCTTATTTGATGCACTAATATCACCTTTTTCATTCATGTCGATTTTAACCCTTTGAGCATGCTAAGGGTTGTGTCATCGAACTTTTCACTGCTATCTTCACCTACAAATCTTACTTCTCTTAGTAGGTCGACATGATCGATTAATAATTTCACTCTTTCAGTTAGTTCTTTAATCACGCTATTCTTCTGTTTAACAGAAATTTAACTACACGAACGTCGATTTTGTTGTCGGCACCACCAATTTCATTTAAAGCTTCATAAATATCGGATTCACAATCATCAAATGACGTAACCTCGTCTTCATCACAGCACTTTACTGAAAGCTTGTCAATTATTTTTACATTACTGGTTAGTTTTGCACAGCTATTATGAAAATAGCTATTACAGTCAGCGCATTTTAGACCGATCACCACTTTTGGTTTACAACGTTTACACGTTGGAATACTAATATTATTTGAGGTAGAATTTGATGCACATCCACCTCCTGTCATTGTACTGTTTCACTATTTCCAGACTGTAAGGTTAAGTGGTCACACAAGCGCAGCAAGCACAAGCGTGCATTCAACACGGCGTCTCACTACCGACTATGAGCATACACACCTTACGCATACACAGACATGCATATAAACACACACATTCACACAGCCATACCTCATACATATATATGTACCTATCTAACTACATACATACCTATGTACGTACACACATATAAACACTAAAACAAACACACACTTTCTCTCTCTCTCTCACCACATACACATACATACATACATACATACATACATACATACATACATACATACATACATACATACATACATACATACATACACACATATGTTGGCAATGCTCAACCGAATGCCCAAAACAAATTTGAGCTATGAAAAAGTGGAATTATTAATTCTCCAATCGAAAACACAACTTCATACTAAAATATAAGAATATGAGAAGTTTTTCAGGTGGCAAACGAAATCATTCTATGATGATCCGCAGGAATCGACTACAAAATTAAATATTCAATTGAGTTTTATTTATGGAATCTGTTTAACTTCCATGGTCCTTAACGTCCCATTCTATATTGGGCGTGAAAGATCGGTAATTTTGCTCAGAAGCCTCTTTATCAGGCTTGAGGTTCTTTTATGTGCCGTAAATCTACGACACGGTATCACCAGTTTTACTTCTCTTCAGAAAGAAGCCATGCTAAGGATTTTTACGCCCGAAAAATTCATCGCCCTCCGCGGGTTTGAACCCGCGACCTCGGGAACTGGAGGCTAGCATGGTAACCACTACATCACGGAAGACGACAACAACAGAGGAATCTCCTACCACGACCCAAATTCTAGATATATCGATCCTAAGAGGTGAGGCTCAGAAGAGGCTGGAATCGCGAGAGATGAATTGCTTCTCGTGTATATAAAACCAAATAGTCTTGTGGCAAAGGAGAATTAAATAAATAAAGATTATATAATATGCAAAGCATATAAAGTATAAATATAATTACAAGGTATCTATAAGTAATTTAACTAAAAACTAAGCATCCCTCTTTTGAGGCAATACTATCAAAACATCAGTATTAAACATCAAGTTACGGTTATAAGGGGACATAACGTATACGTCCTTAATTAACCCAGAAATCGATTGCCACAATCAGAACTGGACTATCCTGATCGTATGAATTCAAAAAGCTGGCATAATTTGTGATTATATGATCATGTAGTATAATTTTATTTAGATGAAAAATAAAACGTCTGCAATAAACCTCTGCAAATTAAGAGGAAGCTCCTCTCATTACATAAATATGTGTATCGTAATGTGTTAGGTTTCTCTCGTATAAATCGTTTAAAATTATTTAAACTTTAAGTTTTAGGATTCGAGACCCTAATAGCTTACATTTCCAGTAAAATATAGCTACATCAAGATAGCACCGAACAATCTAAATGTGCCGTATAACGTGAATATTTTATATGGAGAATCGCCGAAACAATAATTAACGCATACAACTTAACACTGAACGTCCTAATGTAGATAACTCAGTTCTTTGATGACTAAGTACGCCTTGTGGTGTTAAACCAAGAACGCTACTTAATGGTCACATTAAGCTTGGCCGACGATTAATTTAAACTCTGAATACCCAGAGGTTCCAATCCCACATCTGACATCCTTATTTGCTAGCTATGCCATTTTTCTGAACTCTGTGTCACAGTAGTTTGAAAATTGCTTTGATCTAACAGCAGAGAAGCGTGCAACAAACATCTGGCCAGAGCAATGAATAATTCTGTTAATTAAGAGTATATTGAAAGAAAATGACTTAAAGACTTGTCACTAGTTTGGGATCAGTAAAATAAGGTAATAACATACCAAACCTTTTTCTAAAGAAGTATATTTGACGAAGGGATCGAAATGTACAGAGAGGAGGTTCACATCCGTACATCATCTACAGGATTCTTCTAACGACTTTCCCTCCTTCAACATTCGTTTCTGAACTTCTCTTAGCAAACATTTCATTCCAATCTAGTCATCTCGCCATTTTCTTTGGCTTTTCATTTTTCTGAACGACCAATCTCCATTATTATTAATATTCATATTTCAAGTGCATTCCTGACTTCGTCACAGCGTCCAAAATTCCACACTACATACACTACCACTATACCGAATTGATCTTTAATAGAATTTAGGTATGTTAATCAATGCTTCATGCTGCCACTGTAAGCTAAGGCTTGAAAGTTTGAATAATAAATTAATGTCATTGCCAGAATTTGAATCTCTTCCGTACCAGCGCTCTATCACAGAGCTATCGTCACCGATGCTTTATTTTATGAAATCGTATTGTTTTCAAACAGAAATGCATCAATGCTCTAAACGGTTTAAAGCTAATCTTTTAAGTTAGGCTTCACTACTTTATAATGAAAGTATATTTGACGTATACAGCTTACATTGGTGTACTGATGTGAACCTCTTCTTTTTGCAGTTCGGCCCCTTCTTCAAACATTATACTTCTTTTAAGCAAAGTCCTAGCATGTTATTACCTTATTTTACTGATCCCAAACTAGTGACAAGTCTTAGGTCGTTATACTTGAGTGTAGTCTTAATTAACAGAAATTATTCATGATTCTGGCCAAATGTTTGTTGCACGCTTCTGTACTGTTAAATCAAAGTAAGTTTTCAACCACTCTGATACGGAGCTCAGAGGAATAGCATAGCTAGTAAATAAGGATGTGAGATCTGGAATTGGAACCTCTGGGTATCCAGAGTTTAAATTAATCGCCGGCCACGCTTAATGTGACCATTAAGTAGCGTTCTTGAGTTCAACACCACAAGGCGTACTTAGTCATCAAAGAACTGAATTATCTACCTTAAGACGTTTAGTATTAAATTGTATGCGTTAATCACTGTTTTGGCAATTCTCCATATGAACTATTCGTGTTTTACGGCACAGTTAGATCGTTCAGTGCTATCTTTGTATGGTTATATTTTATATTGCAAATCGTAAAATATTAGGATCTCGAACCCTGATAATTAAGGTTTAAATAATTTTAAACGAACTACATAAGAGAAAAATAACACGCTACCATAAGCATATTTATGTAATGATAGGAGCTTCCTCTTAATGCTGCAGAGGTTTGCTACATGAATCGGTTTCTAGCTAAAATTATAATGCATTTTCATGTAATCGCAAATTATCCCAGCATTTTTTGATTCATAACATCCTGATAGCTCAGTTCTGATTGTGGCATTGGATTTATGAGTTAAAGATTTATCACTATGTCCCCTTCCAGTAAACCTATAATTAGTTTATAATGGACTTCAAGATGGTGAACCATTGTCTTCATAGCTCAAATATGATTACGCAAATCGGTTTCTGAGAAAAAAAATAGACGTATTTTATATCCAATACGACCTAGAGCATAATTAGATTTTGGCGGATTTCAACATGGCGAAACACAATCAATATAGTTCAAAACTGATTATGGCAGCGGATCTCTGAGTAAATTATAGAACTACAGAAACCTTTTCCAGCTTAGCATTAAATTAATGAAAGTCAACTATCTTAAGGAGTTTAAGGAAACCGTAAGATACGAGTCGTATTTTTATAGTAGGCACCGTTTTAATATTTTGCCGCTGCAGTCGCGGTTTTGAGCATGCGCGATCACTTTCTCCATTCATTAGAGAGCCAGACGCAGCTGTGAGCGATCCTCACTTTATGTTTTCTTATTGTTAGAGCGTTTCGAAGTGTTCAAAACAATCGAACGGCCCGCCGCGCCGACTGTGAGGCCAGATCAGTGATTCGTTTTTTGAATACGAGAAATGTTATGCCAACAAACATTCATCGCCAATTGTGCGAGGTTTATGGGGAAACAATAATGAATGTTGGAATAGTGAAAAGTGGGTTAGACAGTTCAAGGAAAGTCGTCAAAACGTGCATGATGAGCCGCGGAGCGACCGACCGTCTATGATCACGGATGATTTCGTGCAAGCTGTGGAAGAAAGCATTCGCGGAGACAGACGTTTCACCATATCGGGGTTGCCTTCGTATTTTCCACAAACTTCAAGGTCCGTCCTCTACAACATTGTGACAGAATGTTTAGGATTTCGGAAGCTGTACTCAAGATGGGTGCCCAAAAATCTTTCTGATGAGCACAAGAACAAAGGATCTGCCGCTGCACTGACTTGATATGCTGAGGAAGGCGATAATTTGTTAACGCACATCGTTATAGGCGATAAGACACGGGTCTCACCTCACTCCTGAATCAAAGGAATAATCACCTAGTGGAGGCTCGCCACATCCCCCGTGAAGAAGAAATTCAAATAGACGATATCCACTCGCGAGACCATGTGCATGGTTTTCTGGGACAGACAAGGTGGTTTGCTGGTCGAGTTCTTGCCCAGGAATGCGACAAAAAACCGTTTATTGCGAGACACTACGAAAGATCCGTCATACAACACAGAACAAAAGGCGTGGAATGCTTTCGCGTGGAATCCTTTTGGTTCATGGCAGTACCCGACCACACACAGCCAAACAAACTCAAGATCTGACCGCATCATTTGGTTGGGAACAAACTGATCACCCTCCCTACAGTCCGAATTTGGCACCAAACGATTTTCATCTATTACTTCATCTGAAGAAATTCCTTGGTGGAAAACATTTAAACGACTATGGTGTTGTGAAACACTAAGTGCAGACTTGGCATTCATCACAGGCGGCATCATTCTTTGACGAAGGCACACAAAAACTAGTTTCCCGTTACGACAAGTGCCTGAATAACTACGGTGACTATGTAATGAGGTAGTGTGAGGTTGTAGGTAATGAATGATAAAAGTATTTGGAAACTGATGTGTTATTTTTAAAACATTATCGGTACTTGCTTTAAAAACACGCCTCCCATTTAACCTTAAATGGTTCGTCTTATAACCGTAAATTAGTGTTTAATTTCGATTGCTTCAAATTGGGAATGCTTAATTTTTATTTAATTTCCATGTGTATGCATTTATTATCTTTATGCACTGTATGGTTTTAATATTAGTCCTAATTAAATATTTCATGCTACTTTGCTATAAGACTATTTGTTTAGACACATGAGAATTGATTTCAGCCTCTTCTGTACCTGACTTACTAAAATCGAGATACCTAGAATCTGGTGAAAGTAGGGATTCCTGGGGTTCATGATAGAATAATTTCGTATGCCACCTGCAAAATTGTGTTTTCGAATGGAGAATGCATAATACCACATAGCATTACTCAAATCTGTTTTAAACATTCAACTAAGCATTGTAGACATACCTTATGCATGTATATAATATATACAGGCTGGGCCATTAAAGTTGAGACTGTACAATATCTCCAAAACTAAGTGTTGTAGAAAGCAATGTCTTGAATAAAAGTTGCTTGATATTATGGGGAAAGTAATTGCCATTACTCATGTTTTGTTTGGAGGACGTTATGATGGTCATTTTAGAGTCAATTGATTTTTTTTAAATGGGAACCTACATTTTGTATGTTGTTTTCTCATTAGAAAATGGTTTATAAAAGGCGGTCTATTTTGTGATGAGGAATAAGGAAGCAAAATAAAAAAATGTTGGTTCCCAATTACGAAACGTAACTTGTCCCTCAAATGACCATCCATGGATGGTCCAACTATTCATTGCGCTCTTCGTACACAGCCATTCAGAATTTTTTTTTGTTATTTACGTTGGTGTAAGAACAATTGCAAAGTGCTTTATACAAATGTTGTTTAGCTTTTGATGAGGATTGATAAATCAACATAAAAGAGGTAGGTTCCCGTTTAAAAAAAATAAATTGACCCTAAAATGAACATCACAACACCCTCCAAATAAAACGCGACTAATGACATTTATCTACTTTTCCCCCATAATATCAAGCAACTTTTATTTAAGACATTTCTTTCTACAACACTTAGTTTTGGAGATATTGTACAGTCTCAACTTAAATGGTCCACATAATATATACATGTGTGTGTGCGCGCGCGCACGCACATTTGCATTAATTTCACATTGCTCACATTCATAACGTCACTCTACGCGTCACGTCACGTCACGTCACGTCACGTCACGTCACGTCACGTCACGTCACCTTACTACACTAGGCATCGCTTCCACATTTAGGGTCGAATTAATAGTCGTCGCTTATATGAAAAGGAGATGCTTAAGCAATACGTATTTCCTTCTGATAAGGAAATGCTTATTACCATTTGGTATAAATAGACGGTACTTATATGCACAGCGCTAAACGCTTACTTATATCCGAAGCACATGTGGCAACATGCTTCATATGTTTCTCAGCCACTCGGATTCACCAGCCACATAGCCAGCCGCCGTTTCCATATTCGTTGTTGTTTTGTTGACAACAGCTGTTGAGCACGTGGTAGAAGTTAGTGAGTTTTAAATGGTACATTTATTAATTAGTTAACTTTAGTTTAAAATCAAGTAGATTGTAAATTAGTTAAGGGTTTGTAGTATTAGTTAAACTGTTACATTAGTTAGGTCGAAAACATGGCAAAAAGCACTTCAGCGAGCAGGAAAGAAACCAACTAAAAGAGTTGGTGCTGAGATACAAAGACATCGTAGAGTGCAGGCAATCGGACGCTGTGTGATGTACTGGGCAGTGGTATTCACTTGTGGACTGTTTTAAAGCTGAAAAGCCGACTTTCTAACGTAAAGTGTTAGTACCTAGAGATATTTACAACGATCTGCGCAATGTGCATATCTCGTATATGCATGCTTGGAAGCAAACCACAAATGCAATTACTACACCATCTAGCAGTAAACAGAAAAGCAAAGTAGCCAATAATTACAATATTTGGCTTGAATAGCGGTTTTACACGCGAAATCGGTAAACCTCTGTTCAAGATTTGGATAACCCAACGTATATTTGCGGATTAATAGTAAAGACATGTGACTTGTTAAGTATCCATTGCAGTCGTACTGATTATGCAAAATAGGCAGTTTGATCGAGAAAAGTACTGCAGAGATGTACGCTATTTATTGCACAAATATTTCCGCATTTTATGTTTAGGATTTTGTTAAATGATTCTGAATAAATGCAGCAGAATCTCGTTTTCTAGGGACTTAAGGATTTCGGACAACATGAATGGGAAAACGTCTGAACAGAAAGCACATGAATTGTGTTATAGCACTGTGATTCAATGCATTATCTTTTCAAGTAAATCTGTCTCACGTTGCGACTTCATAACCTCTGTTAAGGTTATTTTGAGGCATTAGATTATTACAACAGCGGCTTTGGTAAACCGATATCGCTTCTTAAATTCAGCATCCCTATATGTTTCAAGTGAATTCCACAAATCACGTCAATACGTTTATTAATGCGCAGTTCAATTTCATTATAAAATTCCATATATTCCACGAAATCACTAGTACCGTTAACCTCCGTTGTAGACAGTTAATGCAAGATGGCGTCAGCTCTCCTTATTGCATATAAGCGGAAGTCGGAGGTTCCTTGTATGAATAAACATTTCCTTATTCGCCTGAAAGAATAGCGTCCGTGTAGCTTAAGGACTTCCTTGAAATAAGCAACGACTACGAATTCGATTTTTATAGCTCAAGGTAAATAGAGTTGTAATTATTTTTAGAATTATTAGTTGAAATGGGCAATGATATTGGTGTGCGGCACCTAACAGTATGGTAGACAGAGGTAGCATTAAATATTAGAAAATGAGGACGGGTTTTCAACTTTTATAGTTTAGAACCTAACTGTGCTACACAAGATAGTGTAATTAAGTTGTGCGTGTCTCGCATAGTATTTATTTGTTTAGATATTTTTGCAATTTTTTAAACTGTTTCTAGCAAATAATAAATGTTTAGGAAAAATACCCTTGTTCTCTATTGTAGGCGACGCAAACCGCTTATTTGAATTCTGTAGGTATACGTATAGGTGATTCAACGACCTTACACCTATCGCGCTGCAACCTGCACAGATCTATTGCGGCTACCACCCTCAGGAGGAAGGGATGAGGTGAAGGAACCACAGGAGTCTACAGGCTGTAGGCACACAGGCCACAGAGACGCGCGGAAGTCCCTAACGATTCCAAGCTCGCAGACCCGTCCCACTGCTGGAGCCACCGAGAAAGGGCGATGAACGATCCATCAATCAAGCAGCCCTCTGGTCTCCACGGGGATACTCTTTCCATTGAGCATGCATCCGCGCCATCTGTCCGGCACAGCCATACGCCACGAAACCTAAAAGCACATCCGAAAGATGGGAAGGAAACGAAATGAACGGGAAATGGTGGAAAGAAAATCGTGGTAGAGAGGAAACCACCTCAGATCTTGCCTGCCGACTCCGGGAAAACCACGAAAAACTTATGAGTCAGGGTGGACGGTCGTCGGGGATCGAACCCGGGACAAATCTCACACGTTACCGCGGCGCCATCCTCTTCGGTTGAGCAATAAATATTAAAACGGCAGATTATTTAGATTAGTTATTTAAAGCTATGGTCATTAACGAAAAAACTGAGAGCAAGAGGTGTGGCATTGGGATGGATGAGATATGAGATGCATTTAATTAACAGATTAAAGGGTTATGTTGTCTTTCAGTAAGAAAAAGAATTAATAATGTTACAGGTTTAAATATTTTGAAACAAAAGTGAAAGTAAAGTGTAGTAGTGTTTTGAGGCAAAGTAACCGTGATAAGTGGATTGAAGATTTATGTTATAAAATAAGCATACTTTTAGTAGAAGTTATGAATAACACAGACACCTTTGGTAGATTGGGTCCGCTGGTTTAAGAAATGATGCAGGGATGGTGCCAGCGCGGTCTGATCAGGCCAGGCGGCTGAATGCTGCCGCTTCGTGCTATAAAAGGAGAGGGGCGCGACTCCCGGCACTTCATTCGCTGCACTGGCCCACACACTAGGCCATCATACATTTTCACCCTGAATCCTCGGATGCATATTTGCGCTATCACCACTTGGACGCCCTGAATCCATTGCACCTTTACCGAATTTCTCTTCAACATTGTCGCTTTTCCGTTTCCCTTTGTTACTTCCTGAAAACTTCTATCCGTGTTTCCCCCATAAGAGATTCATTAAAAAAATCGAAAGTCAGTCACTGCACGGCTCTCGCCAAGTGCTGCACTCTCACTACACCAAGGACAACTCTCCGACGTCATGCCTTCCATCTCCCGTACTCATCTGAGTGGCAGGACCGGAGTTACGGCGATCGATTTTGTTTGGCATTTTCGGAGTTCTTCGGGCTGTCAACCTTGGTAGCTGCTCTAGTGGGAACCACTCAGCAGGGAAGAGGCGTCATGCATCATATGCGGACCTCCAAATCATTCCTCTTACCCGGTAGTGTTCAACGCGTCCATCGACCCAGCACCTCGAGTTACCTATCATGGGGGATAACAGCAGCCGAGCCCCACCTGCAGACGCCACACCTAGAATCGCTGCCACTTCCGTGGCGTTTCCGACCTTGTACACCGATGACCCAGAAACTTGGACACTGCTGGCTGAAGCCACCTTCGCGGCCAACCAGATCAGCTCAAAAACCTACCGCTTCTATAGGGTAATGGGCAGCTTACTCGCAAGGCCATTACCCAGGTATCTTATTTAGCAGCCGCGTAGGCCCATAAACATACACAACCTGAAGAAATGCGTTATCGAAGTTTACAGTTCTTCCACATCCCGGAAATTGTGGCCAATTCTCGAGACTAAGAGCCTAGGATATCAGAAACCTTCACATTTACTACGTGCAATGTAGCACCAGACGGGCAGTGCCATCATCGGAACGTTCCTACACCTCCCCTGGACCCACAACCTACCTCCACGGGTACAGTCCATTCTCACTGCTTGGGACTACGAACCCCTGGGACAAGCTGGCACGCATACACGACCGACTCATGGGGAAATTCAAAACTTGATGTATATAACAAGCTACTGATACAAAAGCAGCTGTTGAAACCCCTTTGGACTTATGGGATATAGGCCTGGGGCTGCACCAAACAGACCACTATCAAGCATATACAAACGTTTCAAAATAAATTTTAAAGAGCAATAGTTATTGCACCACGGTACGTGAGCAAAGACCACATGTATAGAGACCTAAACATTGACGTACTCGGAGAAATAAAAAAGGCAACAAAGAAACTTCGAAAGGAATCCTGCATCATGAGAACACAGGAATATTGAAAGCGCTAAATAAGGTGGAGCCAGTCGATTGTAAAGAGCTAAACATTTAGTCTAAATTTAACATGAGACAAAAAGAACTGGTGTGAAAAGATCTAGGGGTCCTAATTGGAAGACTAACCTCATAATAGTGAACTCGTTTGTGCAACAAGTATTACTAGATAAATTGATGCTTAGCTGTAATTTTTATATGTATATATGCTGGTAATATGTTACAACTGCAATCTTGTCTGTACATTTCCCATCCCTCTTCAATTTCAAATCAACTCTTATTAGTTATTTATTCCGACATGATAAGAAGCACAATAGTCTCATTTTACACTATTCATTGTATACCGCTGGCAGGCTTGTTACTTCAGAAAACATTTTCAACCAGCTGTTAAACATTTGTATGTAAATAGCTAATATTTATTTTTACGCTTGTTCAAAGACAGTATGCAACATATCTCTTAAGTGTAGCGCAGTATTTTGGAGGTAAAAAGGACTCCCGATCGGTTCAGTTTTTGCGAAATTTCGCTTGATGCTGTCATAATAAATTTACCTGATTCTTACGCAATTGCGTAGCCTTATTCAGGGCAAACAACTAGAGATCGCGGGGCAGTCGAGAGAAGCGATTTGCTGTGAATTCGTGGAGCCTTTAGTGTACGGCGAAACAACGAGACAACTGGTATGATTTAAAGACCCAAAAAGTTCGTATATAGACGAACTTACATTCCCGAGAAACTGTGACAAAATTTCTTCAGTGAAACAGAGAAATTCTTGGGTAAAATTAAAAAATAGGCTAAGTAAAAGCCTCAATTAATTTGAATTCACTAAAACAGATATAAGCTACTAATGTTAAAGGAAACACAATTTGCGTGTGTGTGTCTGCATTGTGATTTAAGAGAACTTGTTAATACTTTAAATTATTAGTGTTAAAGCAATGGCAAGTTCTAACTACACAGTGTTCATTTAAAACCCATGTAAGACGCATATGCCACGAAACTGCGCAAACTACAAACGTTTAAAGCCCCCCGTTACAGTTTGGAGAGTTTCAGTAAAAATGCTGAAAATGGAAGGATATGATATTAGTAGTTCTTGTTACCATCATTTACACTGTACGAAACAAACGAATGTCGGTATTCACCCTGATAGAACTAGATGCTGGCGTTGCTGGAACCAAACTCTGGTGATGCGCTCTTATCTGTTTAATGCATTTTTATCGCATTTATTGATGGCAATGCGAAAACCTGTGCACAAAAATGACAACTGTACAACGAACATCACTAAACTCAAGCTGGTTCGTAAAGATTTTTATTTTAATCAGTAAATTGCATAAATTTCTCGAAAATTTCTTTTCACTTAAACAAAGGTAAAAATTCGCGAACAAACATACATTTTTCAAAATTCGCAACTAACTTTCGAGCGGAAAACCAATCCACATATCTAATTTGCCGCATAAACGCGTTTTATTTACTGTTCTATAGTATTCAGGTTTTCCTCAGTTTGTTTATACATTGCTCTAAAATTCTGGAATAGCTGAGTAAAATATCGCGAGTAAAACAAAACAATTCGCTACATTTGAGAGTAAAATTTTCCAGCAATGCGACATTACTGCAGTCGACCAAGAAAACTCTAAGGGCCGGTGTGAAGATGGACACGTCGGCGCCATAACCTTTCCCTCGCTTCACGATGAACACCTTGGCTGGGAACGGTGAGGATGGGCTGGTACTGTATGGAAGAATTCGGGGCGGTCCTGTAGGTGCTGGTTTACACGGGGGTTCTTAGGTTGCTTGACGCCAAGGTGGACGTCTGGCGCCCCAGGTTGCACCTGGGCCACGATAAGATCCTGTTGAAGTATCCAAACAAGAGGCTGCAGCCAGTGAGGCTCTTACTCTCCGAATGAGATATGATTCCAGCCTGGAGCGAGAGGGTGGTGACTACGTAGGAAGAGAAACTTCTAAAAATAACATGATTCTGAACGCAAGACTCCACCTAGATGGGATTTACATCGCAAGAGCACTGCTTCCTGCTCGGGAGACCGTCCTGTGAGTGTCGTTAATGCCAACAACCAAGACCAGGAACTGCTTAACGGGACTGTCCTGGGAGATTGTGAACCGGTCGCCTCCATAATACCTGCGGCCTAAGACGAAGAGAGCCAACCGAACACCAAGGCACTGAATGGAAGTCCAAACAATCTCGTCCAGGAGGCGGTACAGAACCTATCGGGAAACTAGAGTACGCAAATCCTTCAGCTGCTTGCGGAATTCCAGGAAATATTTACCCTATCAGTAGATGATTGTGACCGTACTGATCGAGTAACGCATCGCATCGGCACTGGCGATACTCGACCGTTTAGACAGTCGCATTCCCGTCTCCAGCTAGCAAAGCAGAAGAAAATAGAAAATCGGATACGGGCATGAAGACCAGAGGCGTAATAGGGGAATCCAATTGTCCGTGGTCCTACCGATACCACTAGTGAAAAAGGTTGGAGATCTGCGCTTCTGTATTAATTACCGGAAGCTAAACGTCACCAAGAAAAGACTGGTTTCCCCTGCCACGGATTGACGACACCCTAGACACCTTAGCGGGGACCTAGTGATTTTCCACGCTGGACCTAAAGTTGAGGTACTAGCAAGTGGCACTTCAACCATCGACAAGGAAAAGACAGCATTTTCTACCGGAATAGGTCTGTGGCAGTTAAGGGTAACGTCTCTCGGACTCGCAACGCCCTGCAACGCTTCAGAGACTTATAGAGCCTGTGATGAGGAGCATCACCGTCGATAGTTGCCTCCTTCACCTTAACGACATCAATGTTATAGGCAAGACATTCGAAGGACAACTGAACAACTTGGGGAAGGTGTTCAAAGTGCTCCTTCAGGCCAATCCCTAATAGTGTCAGCTGTTTAGAAAGCAAGTGCGTAACCTGGGATACATCGTCAGTGCTGTGATGGAGTGGCTGTAGATGCCTAGAAGACATAGGCCCAGGCTAAGAAATCAACAAGAAGTGTGACGGCTGCAGGGCCTTTGCACGTACTACAGGAAATCCATGGAGGGATATGCAAACATCGCCAAACCGTTGATAAACCGACAGAGGAACGACAAGCCTTCCAGTGGCCCGACCAACCTGAGGCAGGTTTTCAGACTCTGAAGATCTCCCTGCGCACATACCCGGTAAGAAGTTCATCGTGGACATGAATGCCAGTGAGGTCGGTATAAGGGGACCTTGCCGCAAGAGCAAGACAGAGAAGAGGGAGTGCTGACTTACTTCAGTAAAATTCTGTCCAAGGCCGAATGAAATTATTGCGTGACAAGACGAAAGTTGTGGGCTATTGCAATACCCTGAAGCACTTACATCCAGCATAACTTGGCTGTTTGGCTTTCGCAAATTGAAAGGACAGACGGTCTGGTGTGTCCAACGGCCGCAAGAGTACAATTTTACCTCGGAGCAACAGGCAGGGAGACGGCATTCTAATATGGACGCAATGTGCCGAAGACCATGCCAGAAAAACTGCAACCCACTGTGTGAAGGTCGAGAAGGAGAGAGTTGCAGCCATAAGACCGCTCATGGTGCAACCTACAGTTGTTCTGACAAAGAGACACTAATGAGAGAGCAGCTGGAGTATCGATACATAGTGCTGATCCTGCAGGATAAAGAATCTGGCAAATCACTTGCGAGGACGGACGTCGCTAAAGGGATCCGATCTATAAGTGCGACTACGCAAAGTACGAAAGTGCCTGCATTATCATAAGAACGTGTTTATATAGCTTTCATCGACTATCCTTTAACTGCACACGACTTGCTTGTCACAATTCGAAAGAGCACATTAGCCAGCCAGGGGGAAGGGGAAGGAAACTTAGCGCGGTACAATTCATGTCTGCGGGGCAAGGATATAGGATAGGATAAATAGGACACGACTAGTTAACGGAGGGGACACATAGCACCTCGACCCCAATGGATGGTTTGTGGTACACCCCCGGGAGGAATGGGTGAAGTGAGGGAACATCATGAGATGTACAGGTTGCAGAGTGAGGTCGGCGCAAGTGTATAGAGACGTGCAGAGTTCCTTACAGTTCCAGGCTTGACCACCCGGCCGCAGGAGGATCGCTCGGAGACGTCCTTCTAGTGGGACCGGGGAAACACGACCCAACAGTGGAGGCTCGACAAGCTTCCCTGTAGCAGGGCCGATAAGTTCCAAATTCCAAGCCTCTGCGCCGTCTGTCCGACACCGATCGAACCACAGTCCCGGAATCAACCTGAAACATGAAAGGGAAATGGAATGAGAGGAATTTAGGAGAGAGGAAATCCGTGGTAGAAGACATCACTCCAGAATTCGTCTACGTCAACCAGGGAAAATCACGAAAAGTCCATGGTCAGTGTGGGTGGCCACTGGGAATCATACCCGGGAACTCCCGAATGCGAGTCTCACACGTTACCAAAGAGCCATCTTCCTCGGTGGGCAAGGTTATAAGAAACAGGGTTTTGTGAAGTGACGGTGAGAACTTCATGAAGTGAAAGTGAGAACTTAGTGAAGTACACTGAAAACCGGACAGTCACATAATCTACAATTTTCTACCGTTTTATAATTTTTTTTCGAATTCATCGGTTGAGACCTTTCGGGGTTTATAAACTTAGTTTTAAACTTTTCGACGTGTGATGAAAGTTTAACAGCAAGTAAATGAATAAGTTAAATAAATAAAGCTTAACATGGAACGAGGTTTGAACGATCGTTCTTGTAGCCCATCTGCTTAGTTTTCAAGCGATAATCCTCTCAGCTTTCTGCAGCTTATTTGCTATAGTACTAAACTAAAATTTAATAACTACGGCAGTGGAAAGAATAAACACCTTGAAAGAAGCTTAGCTGCAGAGGAACTTTTTTCTTTCTTTCTTTTCCCTCCCAAAATAGCCAAAGTTTTCAGCTAAGACTGTGTTTTTCATGTTGCACAGTTACGGAAACCGAGGGGCGGCTGATTCAACTGGTATTTTTGTTATTATTATTATTATTATTATTATTTGAATACTTCATTTGCAATTAAAACAATTTCTCTCCGGTCATTATACTCAAACGTTTAAAAATATGTTTGTTGCCTTTCACACTCATAAGACTTCCTTTAATTTCGTTTGATATCCATACCTGTCTAGGGACTTTCTGGTCCTTGATACAAACACAGAAAATTCTTCTCTAAAGGACCACAGGGTTTATTGTTGCCTTTGGTAATTCAGTAATGTACCTTAAAGCTACCTTTTCCCTCTCATTCGCTCTTTCTGTCGAATGAATTAGGCTACATGGCGTTTCTATTTCTTTTCAAAATATTAACTTTAGTGTGGCATTTTCATAATTCCTGATTTTCTTTGAACTTTGATGAACGTTGATATTAGGAGATTTTAAATGGTGGTTTTACGAAAGTATATTTCTAAGGGTTACAAACCTTCAAAATTTTAAAAGCTAATTGATTGCTTAGAAAATAACCCTGAAGATGTAGATGATTACTTCACAACTGAATATTTAGATGCTTACTTCTGCAATACATTAAAGCTGCAGGGGAGAGCGTGAGAAAGCCACTACAATACCGATCAGTGGATACCTCCAAAGAAATTATACGGAATTCACCAGGATGTTTACGAAGTCCGACTGCTGGGGTAATGTGGCAGGGTTGGGGATTTCCACGTTATTTTGTTTATATTTATTCTTAGCTCAGAAGTATGTTACTTATCTGGATCATTTATTATTCACAAATGATTTTCATCTTCTCCTTGGTAACAAACTGCAGAACATTTTAATTGATCCTTCGTTTTAAATTAGGCTTTAATATAGTTTAGTCTGTAATCGGGCAAAAATCCTCATATTCTTACAGTTCCCCTCGGGGATGTTTGGATCTTTAACAATAATTGAATGTGTTTAACTTGTAAACTTGTTGTAACTACGTAGTAGAGAGAGTTTAAAAGGCTTTCTTTGGATTCAGAGATGTCTCAAAACGTAAATTTCCGGTGAATCTTTTTAAAGAATTTTGGGTGGAATAGTATACTTTATCTACCCTCTGCATCTATGTAGTATGGAAAGTAAAACTACTTTCTTTGGATTCAGGGGGCCTCAAAACGTAAATTTCCAGGTGAATCTCGTTATTCAATTTCTCGTTGGAACACAATACTTGGTCTTGGCAAGTAAATAAGATTTCTAAGTATTCAGTGAGTCTCAAAAAATCTATTTCCGGCGACTACCTTTATTAAATTTAGTGACAGAATACAATTCTTTCTGTAACTCATGCAGCTACGTAGTAAAGAAGGTCAAAACGCTTCCTTTGGTTTCAGGGAGTTTCAAAACGTGTATTTCCAGTGAATCTCTTTACCGAAGTCTTGGGTGAAACACAATACTTTCTCTAACTTCTATAGCTACGAGTACTGAAAGTAGAAATGCTTTCTTTGGATTCAGGGAGTTTCAAAACGAGTATATCCATGGAACTCATTGAATCTCTGGGTGGAATACAATACTTGCTCTACTAACTGTAACTACGTAGTAGAGAAAGTAAAAACGTTTCTTTGGACACAGGGAGTCTTAAAACGTGTGTATCCGGTGATTCTCGTTTTTCAATATTTGGGTAGAACACAATACTTGCTCTAGTTACTGTAACCACGAAGTAGAGAAAGTAAAAATGCTCTATTTGGATTCATGGAGCCTCAGAACGTCAATTTTCCGTAAATCTCGTTATTCAAGTTTTTGTTGGGGTACAGTACTTTCTCTACCTCCGTAGTTACACAATAGAGCAAGTAAAATGCTTTCTTTGGATTTAGAGAGTCTCAAAACGAGTATTTCCGGTGAATCTTACTGGTTTTTTGTGTACAATACAACACTTTCTGTACCTCGTGTAACTACGTAGTAGAGATAGTAAAAATACTTTCTTTGGTTTCAGGGGGTCTGAAATCATGTATTTCTGGTGAATCTCTTTATTGAATTTTTGGATGGAATACAGTACCTTCTATACCTCCTGCAGCTACGTATTAAGGAAAGGAAAAACGCTTCCTTTGGTTTCAGGGAGTTTCAAACGGTGTATTACCAATGAATCTCTTTATTGAATTTTTAGGCGGAACACAATACTTTCTACATACACCTCCTGTAGCTACGTAGTAGAGAAAGTAGAAATGCTTTCTTTGGATTCAGGCAGTCTCAATACGAGTATTTACGGTGAAACTCATTAATTGTTTGGGTGGAATGCCATACTTGTTTGGCTTAGTATAACTACGTAGTGGAGAAAGTAAAAACGGTTTCTTTCGTCTCAGGGAGTCTGAAACCGAGTATTTCTGTTACGAGTATTCATCTCGTTATTCAATGTTTGAGTGGAATACCATTTCTGGTGACTCTCTTTATTAGATTTAGTGATGGACTACAATTCTTTCTCTACCACCTGCAGCTACGTAGTAGAGAAAGTGAAAACGCTTCCTTTGGTTTGAGGAAGTACTTCCAGCAATCTCTTTACTGAATTTTTTGCATGTACTCAATACTTTCTCTACCCTCTATAGCTACGTAGTAGAGAAGGTAGAAATGCTGTCTTTGGATTCAGGTAGTATCAAAGCGAACATTGTTGGTGAATCTTATTGCATTTTTGGGTGGAATTCAATACTTGCTCTTCTTACTGTAACTACGTTGTAGAGAAAGTAAAAAATGCTTTCTTTGGATTCACGGAGTCTCAAAACGAGTATTTCCGGTGAATCTTATTGGATTTTTGGATGGAATATAATACTTCCTCTACCTCGTGTAACTACACAGTAGAGAAAGTAAAAATCCTTTCTTTGGACTCAGGGGATCTCAGAACTTGCATTTCCGTTAAATTTCTTTATTGATTTTTTGGGTGGAATACAATACAATCACTACTCCCTTTAGCTACGTAGTGTGGAAAAGAAAAATGCTTTAAATGTATTCAGGGAGCCTCAAAACGTGTAATTCCGGTGAATCTCGGTATTCAATTTTTGGGTGAAGCGCAATACTGCTACACTTACTGTAACCACGGAGTAGAGGAAGTAAAAATGCTTTATTTGGATTTAGGGAGTCTCAAAACGTGTATATCCGGTGAATCTCGTAATTCAATTTTTTTGGGCGGAATACAATAAATTCTCTGTCTCCTGTATCTACGTAGTATGGAAAGTAGAAATGCTTTCCTTGGATTCAGGGATTCTCAAAACGTGCATTTCCGGAGAATCTCGTTACTTAATTTTTGGTTGGAACACAATAATTTGTCTACTTACTGTAACTACGTAAATGAGAGAGTGAATATGCTTTCTTCGTATTCAGGGAATCTCAAAACGTCCATTTCCGGTGACTCCCTTTATTAAAACTAGTGAAGGAGTACAATTCTTTTTCTACCTCCTGCAGCTACGTAGTAGAGAAAGTGAAAACGCTTCCTATGATTTCAGGGAGTTTCAAAACGTATATTTCCAGTGAATCTCTTTATTGATTTTTTGGGTGGAGCACAATACTTCTTCTACCTTCTATAGCTACGTAGTACAGAAAGTAGAAATGCTTTCTTTGTATTCAGGGAGTCTCAAAACTAGTATATCCGGTGAATCTCATTGAAGTTTTGAGTGGAATGCAATACTTGCTCTACTTACAGTAACTACGTAATAGAAAAAGTAAAAACGCTTTCTTTGGTTCCAGGGAGTCTAAAAACGAGTATTTCCGTTCCTAGCATTCATCTCGTTATTCTATTATTGGGTGGAATACATTACTTGCTCCACTTACTGTAACCACGCAGTAGAGAGGATAATACGCATTCTTTGGATTCAGGGACTCTCAAAACGTATATATCCGGTGAATCTCGTAATTCAATTTTTGGGTGGAATACTAATAGTTGCTCTACCTCCTGCAGCTACGTAGTAGAGAAAGTGAAATCCCTTCCTTTGGATTCAGGGAGTCTCAAAACGAATATTTTCCAGAAATCTCATTGAATTTTTGGGTGGAGTGGAATTGCTTCTCTACTTACTGTAAACACGTAGTGAAGAAAGTAAAAATGCTCTCCTTGGACTCAGGGAGTCTCAAAACGTGTGTATCCGGTGAATCTCGTTATTCAACGTTTGGATGGAGTACAATACTTGCCCTACTTACTGTAACCACGGAGTACAGAAAGTAAAAATGCTTTCTTTGGATTCAGGGGCCTCAAAATGTTTATTTCCGGTGAATCTCGTTATTCAATTTGTTTGTGCAACACAACACTTGCTCTACGTAATGTAACTACATAGTAGAGAACGTAAAAACACTTACATTGGTTTCAGGGAGTCTCAAAGCGTGTATTTAAGGTGAATCTCTTTATTAAATTTTTGGATGGAACACAATACTTTCTCTACCCCTTGTATCTAAGTAGTATGGAAAGTAAAAATGCTTTTTTTTTGGATTCAGGGAGCCTCAAAACGTGTATTTCTGGCGAATCTCCATTGAATTTAGTGATAAATACAATACTTTCTCTACCTTCTGCAGCTACTTAGTAAAGAAAGAAAAATTGCTTCCTTTTTATTCAGGGAGTTTCAAAAGTGTATTTCCACTGAATCTCCTTATTGAATTTTTGGGTGGAACACAGCGCTTTCTCTATTTCCTGTGGTAGAGAAAGAAAAATGCTTTCGTTGTTACAGGGGGATCTCAAAACGTGTATATCCTGTGAACCTCGTTATTCAATGTTTGAGTGGAACACAATACTTTCTCTACTTACTGTAACCACGATGTTGCGAAATTAAAAATGCTTTCTTTGGATTCACGGAGTCTTAAGACGTGTATATCCTGTGAATCTCGTAATTCAATTTTTGGGTGGAATACAATACTTTCTCTACCTCCTATAACTACGTAGTAGAGAATGCAAAAATGCTTTATTTGGATTCAGGGAGTTTTAAAAAAAGTATAACTGTTTAATATGGTTATTCAATTTTTGGGTGGAGCGGAATACTTGCCTTACTTAGTGTAGCTACGTAGTAGGGAAGGTAAAAACGCTTCATTTGGTTTCAGGGAGTCTCAAAGCGTGTATTTCCGCTGAATCTCTTTATTGAATTTTTGGGTGGAATACAATACTTTCTCTACCTCCAGTGTCTACGTAGTATGGAAGGTGAAAATGCTTTTTGGATTCAGACAACCTCAAAACCTGTACTTCCGCTGCATCTCTATTGAATTTAGTGATGAAAATATACACTTTCTCTACCTCCTGCTGCTACGTAGCAAAAAAAAGAAAAAACGCTTCCTCTGGTTTCAGGGAGTTTAAAAAGTGTATTTCCAGTGAATCTCTTTATTGAATTTTTGGGTGAAACACAGTGCTATCTGTACCTGCTGTAGCTACCTGATACAAAAAGCAGAAATGCTTCCTTTTTGGAATCAGGGAATTTCAAAACGAGCATTTCTGGTGAATCTCAATACATTTTTGGGTTGGAATACAATAATTTCTCTACCTCTTGTAACTACGTAGTAGAGAAAGAAAAATGCCTTATTTGGATTCAGGGAGCATTAAAACGTGTATTTCCGGTGATTCTCGGTATTCACTTTTTGGGTGGAACACAATACTTTCTCTACCTCCTGCAGCTACGTTGTAAAAAAGAAAAAACGGTTCCTTTGGTTTCAGAGAGTTTCAAAAGGTGTATTTCCAGTGGATCTGTTAATTGAATTTTGGGGTGGAATACAGTATTTCGTCTACCTCCTATAGCTACGTGGTAGAGAAAGTAGAAATGCTTTCTTTGGATTCAGGGAGTCTCAAAACGGGTATTTCCGGCGAATCTCATTAAATTTCTGGGTTGAATACAATACTTGTTCTACCTACTGTAACCAAACAGTTGAGAAAGTAAGGATACTTTCTTTGGAATCAGGGAGTCTTAGAAGTGTATATGCGGTGAATCTCGTAATTCAAGATTTGGGTGGAATACAATACTTTCTCTACCTCCTGTAGCTACGTTTTAGATAATGTAAAAATGCTTTGTTTGGATTCAGGGGGTTTCAAAACGTGCATATTCGGCTAATCTCGTTATTTATTTTTTGGGTGGAACAGAATACTTGCTCTACTTACTGTAACAATGTAATAGAAGTAAAAACGCATCCTTTGGTTGAGGGAGACTCAAAACGTGTGTTTCCGGTGAATCGCTTAATTGGATTTTTTTGGTGGAATACAATACTTTCTCTACCACCTGCAGCCATGTAGTAGAGAAGGTGAAAACGCTTCCTTTCGTTTGAGGGGGTCTCAAAACAAGTATTTCCGGCGAATCACATTGAATTTTTGGTTGGAATGCAATACTTGCTCTACTTAATCTAACTACGTAGTAGAGGAGGTAAAAATGTTTTCTTTGGATTCAGGGAGCCTCAAAACGAGTATTTCCGACGAATCTCATTGAATGTTTGTGTGGAATCCAAGACCTCTTCTACTTATTGTAACTATGTAGTGCAGAAAATGAAAATGCTTTCTTTGGATTCAGGGAGTCCCAAAACGAGTATTTCCTCTGAATCCTATTCGGTTTTTGGGTGGAATACACAATTTCTCTACGTCGTCTATGTAGTCGAGAAAGTAAAAATGCATTCTTTGGATTCAGGGAGTCTCAAAACGAGTATTTCCTGAGAATCTCATTGTATTTTTGGGTGGAATGGAATACTTGCTCTACTTCCTATTACTACGTAGTAGAGAAAATAAAAATGCTTTTATTGGACTCAGGGAACCACAAAACGTGTATTTGCGGTGAATATCGTTATTCAGTTTTTGCGTGGAACACAATACTTCCTCTACCTCCTGTGGTTACATAATAGAGAATGTAAAAATGCTTTGATTGGATTCATTGGGTTTGAAAACTTGTATATCCGGTTATTCCCGTTATTTAATGTTTGGGTGGAGCACAATAATTGCTCTACTTACTGTATTTACGTGGTAGAGAAATGTAAACACGATTTCTTTATTTTCAGGGAGTCTCAAAGAGTGCATTTGCGGTGGTTCCCTTTATTGAAGTTTTGGTTGGAGTGCAATACTTTCTCTACCTCCGTAGTTTCGTAGTAGAGAAAGTAAGAATGTTTTCTTTGATTTCAGGGGTGTCACAAACATCTATTTTCGGTGAATCTCCTTACTGAATGTAGTGATGGAATACAATACTTTCTCTGCGTCCTGCACCTACATAGTAAAGAAAGAAAAAACACTTCTTTGGTTTCAGGAATTTCAAAAGGTTTATTTCCAGTGAATGTCTTTATTGCATTTTCTGTTGGAACACAATAATTGCTCTGCTTACTGTAACCACGGAGTACAGAAAGCATAAACATTTTCTTTGGATTAAGAGAGGCACAAAATGTGTATATCGGGGGAATCTCGTAATTCAATTTTTGGGTGGAATACAATACTTTCTCTTTTTCCTGTAGTTACGTAGTAGTGAATGTAGAAAATGCTTTGTTTGGATTCAGGGAGTTTCCAGTTAATCTAGTTATTCTATTTTTGGGTGGAGCACAATAATTGCTCTACTTCGTTTAACTAGGTAGTAGAGAAGTTAAAAACGCTTACTTTGGTTTCAGGGAGTCTGAAAACGTGTTTTTCCGGTGAATCTCTTTATTGAATTTTTGCTTGGAGTAAAATACTTTCTCTACCTCCTGTGGCTACGTAGTAAAGGAAGTAAAAATGCTTTCGTTGGATTTAGGGAGTCTCGAAACGAGTATTTCTGCTAAATGTTATTGAATTTTTGTGCGGAATAAAATACCTTCTGTACCTCGTGTTACTACGTAGTAGAGAAAGTAAAAACGTTTTCTTTGGTTTCAGGGGTGTAACAAAACACCTATTTCCGGCGAATGTCTTTATTTAATTCAGTCATGGAATAGAGAATTTTCTCTACCTCCTGCAGCTACGTAGTAAAGAAAGAAAAACACTTCTTTGGTTCCAGGGATTTCGAAAAGTATAATTTCAGTGTGTCTTTATTGCAGTTTCTGGTGGAACACAATATTTGCTCTGCTTGCTGTAATCACGGAGTACAGAAAGTTAAAACATTTGCTTTGGATTCAGGGAGTCACAAAACGTGTATATGAGTGGAATCTCGTTATTCAATTTTTGTGTTGAATACAATACTTGCTCTACTTACTGTAATCAAGGAGTAGAGAAAGTAAAAATGCTTTGTTGGATTCAGGGAGTCTCAAAACGAGTTTTCCGGTAAATCTTATTGGATTTTTGCGTGGATTACAATACTTTCTCTACCTCATGTAACTACGTAGTAAAGAAATTAAAAACGCGTTGTATGGATTCAGGCGGTCTCAAAACATGTATTTCTGGCAAATTTCTTTATTGAATTTTTCGTTGGATTACAATACTTTATCTACCTCCTGTAGCTACATAGTAGAGAAAGTAAAAATACCTTCTTTGGATTCAGAGATGTCTCAAAACGTGAATTTCCGGTGAATCTCTTTAAAGAATTTTTGGGTGGATTAGTATACATTCTATATCCCCTGCATCCATGTAGTATGGAAAGTAAAAATACTTTCTTTGGATTATGGGATCCTCAAAACGTAAATTTCCAGGTGAATCTCGTTATTCAATTTTTCGTTGGAACACAATACTTGGTCTACTTACTGTAACTACGTAGTAGAGCAAGTAAATAAGATTTCTTCGTATTCAGTGAGTCTCAAAACGTCTATTTCCGGTGACTACCTTTATTAAATTTAGTGACGGAATACAATTCTTTCTGTAACTCATGCAGCTACGTAGTAAAGAAGGTCAAAACTCTTCTTTTGGTTTCAGGGAGTTTCAAAACGTGTATTTCCAGTGAATCTCTTTACCGAAATCTTGGGTGAAACACAATACTTTCTCTAACTTCTACAGCTACGAGTACAGAAAGTAGAAATGCTTTCTTTGGATTCAGGGAGTTTCAAAACGAGTATATCCACGGAACTCATTGAATCTTTGGGTGGACTACAATACTTGCTCTACTAACTGTAACTACGTAGTAGAGAAAGTAAAAACGTTTCTTTGGACACAGGGAGTCTTAAAACGTGTGTATCCGGTGATTCTCGTTTTTCTATATTTGGGTAGAATACAATACTTGCTCCAGTTACTGTAACCACGTAGAAGAGAAAGTAAAAACGCTTCCTTTGGTTTCAGGGAGTCTCAAAGCGTGTATTTCTGGTGAATTTCTTTATTGAACTTTTGGTTGGAGTACAATACTTTCTCTACCTCCTGTAGCTACATAGTAGAGAAAGTAAAAAATGTTTTTTTTTTGGATTCAAAGAGTTTTAAAACGAGTACCTCCGGCGAATCTAAGTGAACTTTTGGCTGGAATGCAATAGTTATTCTAGTTAATGCAACTACGTGGTAAAGAAAGTAAACATGCTTTCTTTGGTTTTAGGGAGTCCCAAAACGAGTATTTCCGATGAATCGTATTGGATTTTTGGGTGGAATACACACTTTCTCTACCTCGTGTAACTACGTAGTACAGAAAGTTTAAAATTCATTCTTTGGATTCAGAGGGGTCCCAAAACGTGTATTTACGCTGAATCTCTTTATTGAATTTTTGGGTAGAATACAGTACTCTCTCTACGTCCTGTATCTACGTAGCAGAGAATGTAGAAATGCTTGCTTTGGATTCAGGGAGTTTCAAAACGAGTATTTCCGGTGAATTTCATTGAATTTTTGGGTGGAAAACAATACTTCCTCTAACCACTTAAATAGGTAATAGAGAAAGTAAAAACGCTTACTTTGGTTTCAGGGAGTCTCAAAACGAGTATTTTCGGCGAATCTCGTTGAAGTTTTGGGTGGAATGCAATACTTCCTCTACTTACTCTAACTACGTAGTAGAGAAAGAAAAATGCTTTCTTCGGATTAATGAAGTCTCAAAACGACTATTTCCCGTGACTATCTTTATTGAATTTAGTGATGGAATACAACTTTGTTTACCTCCAGTAGCTACGTAGTAGAGAAAGTAGAAATGCTTCCTTTGGTTTCAGTGAGTTTCAAAACGTGTGTATTCTGTGAATCTTGTTATTAAACTTTTGGGTGGAATTACAATAGTTGCTCTACTTACTGTAACCACGGAGTAGAGAAAGTAAAAATGCTTACTTTGGTTTCAGGGATTCTGAAAACGAGTATCTCCGTTAAGAATGTTCATCTCGTTATTCAATTTTTGGGTGGAATACAATACTTGCTTTACTAACGCTAAGTACGCAGTACAGAAAGTAAAAATGCTTTCTTTGGACTCCAGGAGTCCCAAAACGTGTGTAACCGGGGAATCTCGTTATTCAATTTTAGGGTGAAATATAATATTTGCTCTACTTACTGTAACAAATGTGTAAAAAAATAAAAATGCTTTCTTTGGATTCAGGGAGTCTCAAAGCGTGTATATCCGGTGAATGTTGGAATTCAATTTTTGGGTGGAATACAATACTTTCTCTACCTCCTGTAGCTACGTAGTAGAGAATGTAAAAAATCTTTATATAGATTCAGGGTGTTTCAAAACATGTATATCCGGTGAATCTCGTAATTCATGTTTTGAGTGGAATACAATACTTTCTCTATCTCATGTAGCTACGTAGTAGAGAATGCAAAAAAGCTTTGTTAGCATTCAGGTGGTTTCTAAACATGTATTTTCGGTTAATCTTGTTATTCAATTTTAGGGCGGAACACAATACTTTCTCTACTTACTGTAACTACGTAGTAGAGAAAGTAAAAACATTTTCTTAGCGTTCAGGGAGTCCGAAAACGACTATTTCCATTACGAGTATTCATCTCGTTACTCAATTTTTGGGTGGAATACAATACTTGCTCTACTAACGGTAACTACGTAGTAGAGAAAGAAAAAATGCTTTCTTTGGACTCAAGGTGTCTCAAAACGTGTGCATCCGGTGAATCTCGTTATTCAATTTTTGGGTGGATTACAATACTTGTTATACTTGCTGTAACCAAGGCGTAGAAAAAGTAAAACCTTTTCCTTTGTTTTGAGGGAGTCTCAAAACATGTATTTTCGGTGAACTTTTGATTGGATTTTTGGGCGGAATACAATACTTTCTCTACCTCGTGTAGCTACGCAGTAGAGAATGTAAAATTGCTTTCATTGAACTCAGGGTGTCTCAAAACGAGTCGGCGAATCTAATTGACGTTTTGGGTGGAATGCAATACTTGCTCTACTCACTCAAACTACGTAGTAGAGAAAGTAAAAATGATTTCTTTGGAATCAGGGAAATTCAAAACGAGTATTTCTGGTGAATCTAATTGGATTTTAGGGTGGAATACAATAGTTTCTCTGCCTGGTGTAACTTCGTAGTAGAGAAAGCAAAAATGCTTTCTTTGGATTCAGGGTGTCTCAAAACGTGTATTTCTATTGGATCTCTTTATTGAATTTTTGGATAGAATACAATACCTTCTGTACCTCTTGTAGCTACGTAGTATGGAAAGTAAAACTGCTTTCTTTGGATACAGGGAGTCTGAAAATATGTATTTCGGGTGAATCTCGTTATTCAATTTTTCGGTGGTACACAATATTTTCCCTACTTACTGTAACTACGTAGTAGAGAAAGTAACAATGCTTTTTCGGACTCAGGGAGTCTCAATACGTCTATTTTTGATTACTCTCTTTATTGAATTTAGTAATGGAATACAATACTTTATCTACCTCCAGCGGCTACACAGTAGAGAAAGCAAAAACACGCTTACTTTGGTTTCAAGGAGTTTCAAAACTTGTTTAATTTTTAGGTGGAAAACAATACTTTCTCTACTTCCATTCGCTACGTAGTAGAGCAAGTAGAAATGCTTTCCTTGGATTCAGGGAGTCTGAAAACGAGTATTTCCAGTGAATCTCGTTAAATTTTTGGGTGGAATACAATACTTGCACTACTTACTGTAACTACGTAACAGATAAGGTAAAAATCCCTTCTTTGGTTTCCGGGAGTCTGAAAACGAGCATTTCCGTTCCGAGTATTCATCTCGGTATTGAGTTTTTGGTGGAATACAACCGTTGCTCTACTTACTGTAACTACGTAGGAGAGAAAGTAAAAATGTTTTCTTTGGATTCAGGGAGTCTCAAAACGAGTATTTCCGGTGAATCTTATTGGATTTTTGTGTGGAATACAATACTTTCTCTACCTCGTGTAACTAAGTAGTAAAGAAAGTAAAAATGCTTTCTTTGGATTCAGGGGTTCTCAAAACGTGTATTTCCGGTGGATCTATTTATTGAATTTTTGGGTGGAATACAATACCCTCTTTACCTCCTGTAGCAACGTAGTGTGGAAAGTAAAGAATGCTTACTTTGGATTCAGGGAGCCTCAAAGGTGTATTTCGGGGGAATCTCGTTATTCAATTTTTGGGTGGAACACAATACTTTATCTAGTTACTGTAACTCCATAGTTGAGAAAGTAAAAATGCTTTCTTCGGACTCAGGAGTCTCAAAACGCCTATTTCCGGTGACTCTCTTTATTAAATTTAGTGATGGAATACAATACTTTCTCGACCTCCTGCAGCTACGTAGTAGAGAAAGTAAAAACGCTTCCTTTGGTTTAGGGAGTCTGAAAATGAGTATTTCCAGTGATTCTCTTTGAATGTTTGTGGTGGATTTCAATACTTGCTCTACGCCGTGTAGTTACGTAATAGAAAAGTAAAAATACTTTCTATGGATTCAGGGAGTCCCAAACCGAGTATTTCCGGTGAATCTCATTGAAGCTTTGGGTGGAATGCAATGCTTGCTCTACTTACCGTAACTACGTAGTAGAGAATGGAAAAATGCTTTCTTTGTATTCAGGGAGTCTCTAAACGAATATTTTCGGTGAATCTTTTCGGATATTTGGGTGGAATACAATACTTTCTCTACCTCGTGTAACTACGTAGTAGAGGAAGTAAAATGTCTTCTTTGGATTCAGGGGTCTCAAAACGTGTATTTCCAGTGAATCTCGTTATTGCATTTTTGGGTGGATTACAATACTTTCCCTAGTTATTCTAGGTAAGTAGTAGAGAGGGTGAAAAGAAGAGTTGTGGTATAGATAAACGGACGTTTGTCATTACGGCATCTTGCATGCAACGAAATAGGCAAAAGTTTAACTTAGACTGTAACTTGAAATAATGTCTGACCTATTATTGGTGTCACGATTAAGGTAAAGTGCGCAGAAAAAACATACTTTATAAGGACATTATGATAAATAAAGTACATAGTTTAGTTGATAATGGGTGAGCAGCAGCATGTAGAGCAGCTATGAGCTAAGGCACCTGGCATAACCTCTCGATAAGACACCCCGCTTACCCCTACAGTTGGATCGGAAAACATTTGGAGCCGTCTGTACGTGTGCATTTTTGTCTTAGGGACGAACAACCTAACTTGCTCTACTTGTCAATGAGTAAGTAGGGGACAAGAAAGCTTGAAATGGAATCATACACCTCGCCGTCGAAAACGAAGGCAGCGAATGACAGTTACTGCGCAGACAATTGCATGGAGGGGAAAGGGGAGTGTTCTCAACGTGTAGTGGTTTGGTCCCAACCAGGCGACACAATATTTTGTTGTTTAACTATGTAACTAGGTAGTATGTATAGTGTTATCTTATCATTCGTCTTTGAATTCTCCTTCAAAATCCAAATCTTGAAGGATTCTATTTATAGCGCGGAATTATCAAATTTCACTGGTAAACATCAAGCAAGTTCATACAAAACCACTCTGAAACAGACTACCTGTGGTTAGCTAGATATCGCAGAGCAAATGCCGTCGCTCTTCACGGAGACTCTTAGTGTTATCATCTTTCTTGCCCAAGTCAGCGCTTGCGCTCGCGAAGTAAATCATACCAAAGATAAAAGTATAGTGGAAATTCTTGATAAAAACACTAAAAGAAAACGATGAAAAGAGTGAATGCTCACACATGGATATTATTATGTTGATACGATCTGCAAAAAAGTAATGGATATTATATTGGTTTAGTATACTACAGCAAATATCAACGAAGTAATATACTCTGCAATATTGAACATAGAATTAAGCATCTAATCAATCATTCCTGTATCAACACTTAAACTAATAACAGAACCAAAAAAGCGAAATGCATACAAATGGTTATAAATCAGCTAATTATGCAAGCAATGATTTATTTTAAAATATATAACTTTTCGGAAGACCGTTAACTAAGTTCCTAACACAGCACAAACCTCCTTGATGAGCTGCTGCATGGGAAGTTGACATGTGATAATATGCAATGTTTTGAAGAAAATATGTTGATAAATTTAAACATTGAAGTAGGTACAAAATTAAAGCTAGTTTATATGGAAAGCAATGTATCCGTGAAATATGGCGAAATTATAAAGATTTTATTCTTTTTGTTGTAATTATGCCCTGTACTCCTATGCCAAACTGGTGTTTTCTTCATTTAATTTGTCAAGCTCAACACGACCCTTGTAATGGTTCCATATCATTTATAGTAGAACACAATCTTAAAACTTCAAGTCCATTTTTCTCAGTTCCTTTTTTTTCTCCACTATTTAAAATGTTCTGCTTTGCCACAGTTTTTAATTGATATGCTTACAATTTGATTTTGGAGAAACCTTCAGATAATAAGGATTTAAATTCTGTTACGCAATTATCGAAAAACATTAAGTAGTGCATTTGCACTTAAATACTTTCCATGATTATTTAGTGAAATTGAAAAATGGAAATACACACACTATACAAAACGTTCTAGTACACCAATTAAGGCTACGAAATCACTGCACAACAAACTGTTTATTTTGGTTTATTAAACTAAAAGTAAAATTTTAGGATAGGTAAAATTTTAGTGCAATAAACACTTATCTTAGGACATCAGAAGGGATTAATCATAAATTAAAACAGAATGAAAATCTCAAAGACGGAATGATATAATCATTAAAATTTCGAATGCCACAATTGCTTTACATTCGGCATTTGTGATAACAGTAGGAAGTTAGTCAAAAAAAAATTATGGACTTTCAGCGTTTCGCAGATGCATTGCCTGTATTGAAATTGCAATATCAAATTAAATTGAATGAAAACTGCGATATCATATTGTATAATTTTATATGTGGTGTCGTATTTTGATAGAAGCAGAAAAAGTTTCTCTACTTTGACAATCTTACTAACCGAAGTTAGATAATAATATGTGCTCGAAAAATGGTGTGTGCTATAACGAATATATATATATATATATATATATATATATGATCATTAAAACAGAAACACACAGTCACGGAAATTTCACACACAACACCCTCCCAAATTGTATATTTCTTAATGCGTATGGCACAAACACGAAACAGAATTTTCTGATAAACACAGAAAGTAATTCTGCCTTCTCCTGTCTCTAACGTTTAGACACCATTTAACGCTGAGGTATTACTGTATTCGATCCAAATACTCCTAATTGAGATTTTATTGTAAACAGTATCTTGAAGCCCAATGAATTCAATTAAACGTCCTTATAAAAAGTGTGAGTGTGTGTATGTGTATGAGAGAGGGAGAACAGCACAAAAAACAACGAAAATTCGGATAAATACCAAATTCCATACTTAAGTCAACTACCTTTTAAAGGATGCCAATCGCAAATTTCCAGAAAGGTTTTCCCTCTACAAGCAACTTTTTCAGGCAAAATGTTTTGGTAATCTCAAAAGTAGTTCTAACGATTTGAATTAAAGTAGCACATGTTAAAGATAACAGAACGATGAATAAAATGTATATTATGTTACGCTGAATTCTTCAAAAAAGCCCGTTTCACGTAATCAGCCAAATTCTAGTTCTTTCATGAATAAACCAACGGAGATGCTAGTTTCATGCAGTAGACCAATTTATTGCTGAATTCATATATTCACAATATGTTTGGCCGATCTCATGAAATAAGCAGCTGGAAGAGTGTCTCACTCCAGCGAAATCTAGTATTACTGCTGTCTTACGGTGATTTGTAGAATTGTATTTCCCTGTATGTTTAATTCCTTTGGTCTGGTGTAATAATTGTTATTTTAACTAGTAAAACAACGTTCCAGAAAAGTATCTGCAATGAGAGTCTTGTGCTATGACATGAGTGAGTGACTTTCAGAACGAGACTGATAAAAGCAGCCAGCTTTGCACTGAGGAACAAGAGACTGGGGTTATAAATGTTCTTAAATCTAAAAACCAAGTTACCGGTACAAAAGCCGAAAATATTATACACTGGCCAAAAAATAAGGGATATGTGATTGTGGCGTCATCAATCGGTAAATGTGTGAACCGAAAGCAACATAGTGAAACGGCGCTAAGTTGAAATAGTTGCGTTGTGGTTCTGTATTTAAATCAGCCGATCAGCTATAGAAACGTCGATCATACGATGGCGACATCACCAGCTATAAATACTGCTTACTTCTTAAGGGATGTTTGCTATATAATCAGAATTGTCTTGACAGATCACTCATACCATGAATCGGCATCGTCACTTAGACAGGAATTCTGCTTGGAGAACTATTGGCATGTTACAAACAGGACAGTCACAGAAAAATGTAGCCCAAAAGCTAGAAGTCTCACAAAGTGTTACCAGTAGAGTATGGAGACGTTGAAAATGTTGACAGACGATGAAGGTCGTCCAAGCTCGACAGCACCACGTGATGATCATTACCTTGTTGTTTGATTCGCCGCAATTGCCAACTCAACGCCATCCAAATTCAACGGAAGTTTGTTTTGGCAACAGTAAGGCGTGTATCATCGTAAACGATACGGAATCGTTTGCATGATATTGGACCACATGCTCGATGACCGATGAGACACATCCTACTTACAGCAGCAGCTCGGAGACACCGGAGAGAATGGGCTGAGGAACATCGACATTGGGGCGCAGAACAATGGCGTTTAGTTTTATTTTCCCCGAATCACGCTTCTATTTTCATTACGACAGTTAACGTATATGGAGAGAACGAGGAGCCAGAAATAACCTCGATTTCACTATAGATAGGTATGCTTATGGTGGAGGAGGACTAATGGTTTAAACAGGCATTAGCATTGGAGAACGTACATATCTCTAAGTTGTCAGTCGCAGATACCTGACCGGTGTGCGATATAGGGATGAAATCCTCACACCCATAGTCGTTCCTTATGCTGGAGCAGTTGGTGAAACCTTCATGTTGTTAGACGACAATGCACGAGTACATAGGGCCGGTGTGGTAAACAATATGCTCGAGGAACAAGGTATCCAGCGAATGAACTTTCCCGCTAGATCACCGGACCTAAACCCCATTGAGCATGTTTGGGATGCTATAGGTAGAAGGGTTGCAGACCGGTTGGACTCTCCACTGACCATACAACAGTTAGTGCAATGTCAAATAGAAGAGTAGCGACAAATTCCGCAAGAAAGCCTGCACAATCGCATACTGTCCATGCCACACAGATGTGAAGCTGTTATAGCCGTAGCAGGGAATCAGACACCTGATTAGTGGCTTGTTTGCGAAGTTTCTTCATGTTCCTACTAAGAGCAAAAATGTGCTCTGAAAAATGTTTTACTTTTGTTTATTTCATCAAAGAAACTGAAATGTAATGTGCTTATTTATTATTTTAGTTAATTAAATGGAACAGATACGAAGTCAGAGTCTGGAAAAGACAGTAATATCTTTTAATTTTTTTGGCCAATAACATCAGAAACACAGATAGGTTGATTTCCTTAAAGGTCAGCATTATCAATGTTATGCACATCACGTTTGGACATAAGGGTGAAAAGAAGACCTATATAATTTTTCTGAACACATTGCTCTAATATTCCAGTGTCTGTGATAAAATGATTCATTTAGCAGTGTGATAGAAAGCTAGTGAAGTTGCCCAGACAGTTTTGCCATTTTTTTTATTTTGGTGCACCTCATGTGCTACAGTCTGACAATGGTAGACTGTTCACTGCTGAAATTTTAAAGTAACTTGTCTCATTATGGCTAATATAGTTACTGTGAAATGCATGCTAAATCATCCACAGATTTCTCTCCGAATGACTCCTTCGTTGCTTTGAATAGAGAGCACAACAACTCCCAAATACTGGTTCTTAGGGATGGGTTCTGCCCAATGGGATAAGCATTCTTCTTACCACGAAAGAATTAAGATGAAATTTTATGAAACATTTTTGGGAAGAGAGCTAGCATTGGATTGAAATCCACCATTCCCGAGGAATTTACGAAGAAGAGATATTTGCAGAAAGGTGAAAATAAGCACATCAAACAAATACTAAAATTAAAAAAGTGCATGAAGTGAAAGCCATAGAGGCTCAAATAAAAAATCTACGGTAGAAGAAACCGTATTACAAATATTAGATTTCCATGTCATTAATGTTCGTGAATGTGGTTATTCGGGTATTCCAGACCATGTAAATTCATTATAGTCTTCAATAGAAGCGGTGCAAGAAAATGGTCTAGATGCAACTAGAGAAACTCCTTGAATAACTGAGAACACAACTGAAAAACTCTGAAGAAAATGAAAATGGTGATACGGTTACTTTATGTACAGAAGGACAGCTAGAACATGTAGAAATAGCTAAAGCTAGTCATTCAGCAGTGCAAAACAGAAAGATATGGCTAAAAGCCTTCTTAAACAGGCAGATATGATGCTTAATGGGTCAAACAGAAAGCTAACCTCCCTCAAAGCAGGCGGCAATGTGTTAATAAGTGAGAGCCAATATGAGGGTCGTAGGGGAGATCCAGCCAATTTAATTGGGGTAACTTTAAAGCTGAAAGATGATAACTATAAAGCTGGTACAAGATGTGATGTTATGAATCACTGGTTTTAAATAAATTCCCTGCAAAGTATAACGTATTCAAAACCGACGAAAGAAATCGTTCGGTATCCTCCGTTAACAGTGAACAAAGATGTAAGAGATGTTCCTGCAAGAAAGACTAATAAGGTGTAAGTACTTCAAGCATTTGCAATCTAGCATGTCATATTGATATCACTTGCAACAATCGTGATTAGGTTAAAACCATGATTATTATCTTGCTTGTAATGTACTGAAGTACATAATTCTGTTTTCTAAACTTAGGATATATCAGACTTAACAACAAAATGCTGATATTTCAGTAATAATCCTTTAAATATGCAAAAACTTAGTGTTTTTATTCATGCATTTTAAAGCGCAACTACAAAATAGAGAAAAATGAAATCATAACTTAAGGTATTTCTCTGATGGTAAAGGTAAAGGTACTGGCGAATGGAGGGGCCCCAGAAATTAGGACAGAGCACCGCATGCAGGCCATCCGGATCCTTATTATGCTACCGTGACCCCCGGGATGATGATGATGAGATGGGGTTTAAGGGCGCTCAATATCTAAGGTTATTAGCGCCCTCACAATGTATAAAATATAAAAAGTTAAAAGCCAAAAATTACAATACAACACACAAACCCGCTTGGTCGAAAACATTAAAAACAAACGGACCAAGTTCTAAAACCCACCACACTAAAATCATGGTCAAAAAGAGTGAAACGACGTGTCAAGAGCTGTAGAACGCATGGGACATGAGCGCCACATGTTCCACTGGGGGGACGAGCCCCATTAAAAAGAGAATATAAAAAACACACAGCTAAAAGGCGCTCAACGCATCAAATGCGGCGGCTAAAACCAATGTCGCTGATAAAACGTAAAACACATTCTACAGCATGCGCGTCGTCTGCCAAAACGTTGGCTATGCCAACTGGCACACCCAAGCGAACGCGCAATGGAACTAAAACTTGACACTCTGTTAAAATGTGACGCACCGTTAATGGCATATCACACCGATCACACAGTGGTGCGGGCTCACCATTAAGCAGGTATCTATGACTAAAACGGCAATGCCCGATTCGTAAACGAGCTAAAAGTACCTCTTCCCGACGACACGAACGAGAAGAGGTACCCCAGACTAACGAGATAGGCTTAACCTCCCGCAACTTGTTCCCCCGGAGGGCCGTCCACTCATCCCTCCAAAGCGAGAGGATGCGGCAACGTAAAATAACAAACAAATCTGTGGAGGGAACAACAGAGGTAAAATATCTGGGTAATAAAATCGCCGATCTGGCAGCGGCGTCGACAGACACATTACCGGAGATGCCCACAGGACCTGGAAGCCACAAGAAGGAGACGTTGATGCCTGAGATACCAAGCGAGTGGTGCAGGTCATGTATGCGCTGTACGAGGGGATGGTAATTGTACAGCGCGGTAATACTCTGAAGGGCACTCAGAGAGTCCGTACAAACAACACAAAGCCGCAAGTCGTTCCGCTGAATGTATAAAATGGATTGATAAATACTAAAGATTTCGGCGGTAAAAATCGAACATTACCCGGAAAAACGAAAGGTAAAACTACGTTGACCGAAAACAAAGGCACACCCTACTCCAACATCAGTCTAAGAACCGTCAGTATATATAGAATGCACGTCAGCGAATTCTGCCTGAAGTTCTAAAAACGCGGATCTAAGGACTGAAGCAGGGGTCTCAGACTTCGACATCGACGTTAGTCCTAGGTGACAGTGGGCCTCAGCGCGCAACCATGGAGGAAAAAGCGTTTCCCTCCTGGGAAGGGCCGGCGCTGGCATAACGTCCAAATGCCGAAGGAGTTGTCGAAATCGAACCCCTGGAGGTAGTAATGCAGAGGACCTAACTAAATATTGTCGATCAAGCGAATCCTCGTAAAATAACTCGAAGCAAGGGTCATTAGGCAAGCTTAAGAGTCGACAAGCATAGTTGCACAAAAGCATCTCACGCCGGAAGGACAGCGGAGGCTCTGCAACTTCTGCGTACAGACTAGGTACAGGGCTAGTTGGAAAGGCCCCTGTATTGACTCTTATACCACGATGATGAATGGTATTCAAGCGACGTAACACAGATGGACGTGCCGATGAATAGACAATGCACCCGTAATCAAGCTTGGTTCGGACCAAGGAGCGATAGAGACGCAAAAGAACGGTCCGATCAGCTCCCCAGGATGTGCCACTTAAAACACGGAAAATATTAAGAGAACGGTCACACTTTGCTTTTAAAAAGGAAAAGTGAGAAGTCCAGCTCAGCTTTCGATCAAAGATCAACCCCAAAAATTTCACCTCGTCTGCAAATGGAAGGACCTCCGACCCAAGATGCGAGACAGGGCGGAGGGAAAGCCTTCTGGCGCCAGAAGTTGATGCAGAGGGATTTCTCGGCGGAGAAACTAAAGCCGTTGGCGTTACTCCAGGCGTAGAGACGGTCGATAAAGCTCTGGAGACGGCATTCAAGCAGACAGGTCCGCAGTGAACTACAATAAATGGCAAAATCGTCAACGAAAAGGGACGATGAAATGCCAGATGGAATACAATCAACAATGGGGTTGATATCTATCGCAAAAAGTGTGACACTGAGTACAGAGCCCTGCGGTACTCCGTTCTCTTGAATACAACGACTAGATAAAAGTGAGCCCACACGTACACGAAAGACGCGGTCCGTCATAAAATCCCGAAGAAATATGGGGAGACGACAGCGGAGATTCCATGCGTGCAGTGTACGTAAAATGCCGCCCCTCCAAAAAGTGTCATAAGCTTTCTCCAGGTCAAAAAACACAGCCTCTGTTTGACACTTCCTCAGAAATCCGTTCATAATATGCATCGATAGAGACACCAGGTGGTCGACGGTAGAGCGATGGCGACGAAATCCGCACTGAGCGTTCGCTAAAACTTTCTGAGACTCAAGCCAACATGTCAACCGCCCGTTGATCATGCGCTCCATCCTTGCAAACGCAACTGGTGAGGGAGATAGGGCGGTAGCTGGAAGGTAGTTGGCGATCCTTCCCAGACTTAAGGATAGGGATAATGATGGCTTCGCGCCAAACGGAAGGGAAAAAGCCGTCTTGCCAAATACGGTTATAGACCTGTAAGAGAAACAGTTTACTGTCGGCTGAAGGGTCCTTAACATCAGGACATGCATGCCGTCCGGCCCAGGAGCGGAGTGCCTAGAGAAATGGAGGGCGTGCTCCAGCTCCCTCATTGTGAAGAGTTCATTATAAGACTCTCTATTAGCAGACCAAAAATTACAGGTTGCGGAATGCAGCCGGTCTTTAATAGAGCGAAAACCGGCGGAATAATGATCTGAACTGAAAACCGCCTCAAAGGCAGTACCCAGAATGTTAGCGATGGCAGCCGGATCCACTATGGCGGCATTGAGAACCCGTAGGCCAGAAACACTACAATGCGACACTTTACTTGAGAAGCGACGAAGTATATCCCAAACAACAGATGAAGGTGTAAAGTGATTAAAAGATTAGGCAAAACGAGACCAAGACGCCTTCTTGCTATCCTGAATAATGCCACGAGCCCTGGCGCGCGATTGTTTAAAAGTAACCAAATTATCAAGTGTGGGGTGTCGCCTAAACACCATAAGCGCAGTCCTACGAGCACGAACGGCGTCCTGACAATCCTCGTTCCACCACGGAACAGGAATACGCCGAGGTTGAGAGGATGATCGAAGAATTGTGCGTTGGGCGGCAGATAGAATCGTAGACCTAAGGTGCTGCACTATTTGGTTAACGTCAGTGAAGGGCTGGTCCGCAAAAGACACGAGGCTGGAATACAATAGCCAGTCGGCTTTTCTGAATATCCAGGTAAGTACTCCGGAATGCTGGACGTGGTGAGACAAAAGAGAAACGATGCAGGGGTAATGGTCGCTGGAGTAGGTGTCAGCGACGACGTTCCACTGCAGACGACTAGCAAGCTAAATGGAGCAAACGGCAAGGTCTAAGTGAGAGAATGAACCGGAAAAATCAGAAAGAAAAGTAGGGTCACCTGTATTGAGGATAGAGAGGTTGAACTGAGCAAAAATGTCCGAAAGAAGAGTTCCCCTCGCACAAGCCGTTCGCGAACCCACAGGGGGTGATGGGCATTTAAATCTCCCAACAAAAGAAATGGTGTTGGGAGAGCGGACAGGAGAGCTCGAATTTCCGCGGCAGCGAGGGAAGACAATAGAGGTCAATAGACAGAGCAAACAGAAAAGAAAAGGCCGGGTAATTGAACAGTTACGGCAACAGCTTGCAGGTCGGACGTAAGAGCGAGAGTTTGAAAATGAACGTCGCTACGCACTAACATGACACCTTCATGAGCAGGACTACCCTACTCCGGTGCAAGATCGTAGCGAATCAGAGTATACCCTCGAAGATCAAAAGGATCGTGAGGGCGAAGCTTGGTCTCCTGCAAACACACGGCCATAGGTGAATGGGAACGCAATAAAAGTGCAGTTTCGCCCTATGAGATCGTACACCACGTAAATTCGAGGTCAGGATAGCCATGATTAAAAGGGATAAAATTCTTACTTAGAAGGACGGCTCAAAATAACTTTGTGTTTAACCTTCGGGCTCGGGCTTTTTGAATGGAGTTGGTCAGAATCCATTGGCTCCTTGAAGGGAGGGCCCACGCGCTCAGTGCCAGAAACCGATTCAAGCGTCGTGAATCGGTTCTCGGTGGCAATGGGTGAAGGTGGGCGCTGAGCGCGGCTTGTCCCAGGAGCATCCTGGGACTGCGACCTTCGAGGAGAAGGTGAACTTTTCTACCCGCGCGCACGCGGATGGTCTTTCAGAAAATCTTCTCTCCGAAGTTTCTGCTTTGGCTTCTTTTCAGCGCCTTGCGACTTCAGTACCTTGGGACCAGCTTTTGATGGCTTGGTAACGATAGCAGATATGGACGGCCGGATGGTAGTGGCGGTTAATGCAGTCATGGTCCAGGTCTGACTTTCATTATCTCTTCGTGGTACTGGCGAGGCAACAACAGAACTAACAGTACCAGATCGCATGAGCAAACGTTGGCGCGCATGGTAACGCCTCCGGGCTTCAGAGAAGGAGAGTTTTTCCTTTACCCGGATCTCCTGGATCATCTTCTCGTCCAAGTACCGCAGACAGCTGGCAAATGACGCAGAATGAGACCCTTTGCAATTAACGCAGACTGGGGCTGTGGAACAGGTACCTTCATGTGACGGCTGGCTACATGATGCACAGATGGTACGAGCACTCTTACATGAGACTTGCGTATGCCCAAAACGTTGGCATTTAAAACACCGCAGAGGTCTAGAGATATAAAGCCTCACCGCAATGCGTTCGTACCCTGCTGAAATGCTCGTGGGCAGATCGACGCCATCAAATGCTATAAACAGGGTACGAGTGGGCACCAATACGCCGTCGCGTTTGGCCTGCACTCGGTGCACCGCTGTCACCTTTTGATCCGAAGGATATTCGACTAGGTCATCATCCGATATAACATCGAGGCTATGCGTGGTGACGACGCCTCGACAGGAATTCAAAGTGCGGTGCTTCTCAACACGGATGGGATAACCATGGAGAAGCGTAGCGCGCCACAAGGTCTTAGATTGTTGATCGGACTTGCTCTGTACTAATATAGACCCGTTTCAAAGGCGAGTGCAGGACTGAACCGAACCAGCAATAGAGTCAATGCCCTTCTGTACTATAAAAGGGTTCACCTTCTCAAACGTTTGTCCTTCCTCTGTTCGTCTAATAACTAAGTAACAACCAGATGTTGGCGATGCTACTTCTGTTGTAAATACTTTACGGCGCTTGTTAGTAATGGAGAAAGGGGGCTCCATAGCGAAATAAATCCTCCACCATTGCAACCGTCTCCGACCTCGGGCTCTGACTTCCCGGGCGTTACCCCGGCTTGGGTGAGTGGCATATCTATACCTAGCTCACCCCAGGGTCACACCTCCCAGAACATAGACAGAGGGACCCAATCGCCGTCAGAAGTCAGCAGCTCATGCAAAGGCGCCCCGCGGGACTGCACTTGAACAGCGGATACGAACACAAACTCTACATGACGACACCGGTTGGTTGGGATGACGCCATTACCCACTCACCCAGCTGCGCACCCAGTGCGCGGGTATCCGTCAGGCTGTGTCCACGGAGGATTAAAAGAAAAGATAAAATAAATAAAACTGTGTGGGCGTTTCGCACGCAAGGTAGGCCGGTGAGGAAGAAAAAGAGATGTGCGAATGTCGTGGTGCGAAATGGCTGGAAATTGTCAAGGGAAGAAAGAAACGATGGCGAGGTGCGGTATGAATGTAATACAAAGAACGCACGAGAGCCTGCCTTGTGTCCCCCGGTCACGAGAACGAACCCACTTCGACCGGACGGGGATGAAGGGATGAATATGGCAATGAGTGGCTCGGGAACCCTCGGGTACACCAACACCCGTACTCACATAAGGTGAGCCCCTGGGGGGGACCCCCGGGAGGGAGGGATGAGGGGGGAGACCCGAAGGGCGATCAGATCCGGATGATGAGCGCAAGCACAGTAGGGGTCCGTAATATTTCCAGTTTGAACGAACCCAACGGGCCCACCCACAAGCCCCGAACATCCGGAGATCCCCTGAAAGAGCGGCTACCCTCGGAGAGCACCTGGAGACGGGTCTTAACAGAGCTGTCCCAGGAAGAAACGTCTACAGAGCACACAGACACCGCCCAGTTGCAACCCGCCGAACACCGTCGCCTGATCCTACATCTCTGAAATAGAAGACAAGGAAGGTGATGAGTAAAGGAAATGACAGGCAGGAAAGTTGCGGTAGAAGAGGAACCACCCCAAAATTCGCAGCCGACCCGGGAAACCACGAAAAACCCATGCGTCAGAGCAATCCGGGTCGCTGGCAGTCGAACCCGGAACCCCCCGAACACGAATCGCACACATTACCGCGGCGCCACCTCACTCGGTTTTTCTGTGATGGTAGTGACTAAAGACATGAATGATATTCATGCAAGAGAAATGCAAAATTTAAAAGTACTTCAAACAGGACTATTTGAAATTCAGCATTTCATGCTTGATGCATAACTACATTGAAACAGTTCTCTCTCTCTCTCTCTCTCTCTCTCTCTCTCTCTCTCTCTCTCTCTCTCTCTCTCTAATACTTATTTATAGTAAACAGAGGAAGTATTGCATTTCACCCAAAAATTCGATACCGAGATTTCTCCAGAAATTCGCGTTCTGAGGCTCCCTGAAAAAAAAAAACACCATCCTGCTTTAGAAATAGGTCCGCGGGCTCGCGTCTCTGTGAACAGCATAACTCAAAAACGAAGAATTGGTTGAATACCAAACTTGGTATTTAAATTCAGCTTCTTTCAAGAATGCGACACGAATAATTTCAACAAAATCCCCCACCTCAAACTACCCTTTACACGGAAAAATATTCGTTATGTTTTTATTGTCCCAAAAACGGTTAAATGTTTTAATTAAAAGACCACCTCTGTATTAGATTTGCATGGCAAATGAAACGTATATCTTGAATTTTAGGAGAATAGGTTGTGAAGTCATCTTCATTCTGAATTGCTCTTATAGGTGGTGAACAGTAAGAGATAGACAAGATCTTACTGCACAGAAAATGTAGATATCGTTGAAGCATACAACTTATGTGAAATAAAATTTATTGTGGCGTTAACCATTTCCGAGATATTCCTTGTCATTGGTTTGATATTTCTAAATACTTTCTATAATCTTTGCAAGTGACAAGCAGCTATTCTCCTATTCTTTGGTTATGCAAAGGGCATGAAATTTCAACGCCATCCTATATTGATCCGCTTTTTAAAAACCTGATTATCCCTTTAGCCTACTGTATGCTTATTGTATCTAAAAGGATAATATGTATAAATGTGTAATAAAAGTTTATCTCGATAAGCAAGAATTAGGAGAAGAATAACTTTTGTAAGAATAGTTCGTAGAAGAGTGAGTAGGGACAGTCATGTGGATGCAACACATCAGATATTTTTAATATTCCTCTCAGTTATATTGAACAGGTAAATGATTTTGTATTATAACTTAACATATAACAGTTGGAGGATAATAATGCAGGAATCCTTCTTAACAGAAACTACTTTTATACATATATTTTAAAGCTAGACATAAAACACAGAAAATGTGAGAATCTGGCGAGAGATTCTATCGGTAGTTACCAGGGGTATAAGGGATGATATACATGGAAGAAGCGTAAGTGCATCAACCAGAATTATATTAGCAACTCAGCGTATCACACTGGTATTGTTTGTGGAATACATTATTAGACTAATGCACTTTCGTTCTTTTTCTGAATTTTTCATATATTTTTATTGAAATAAACGTTTTGTCCTTTCATCTTAAGATACAACCAGTAAAACATTACAATGTTGAGACTGCCGTTATTATTGCTTAAACAGGAAAATATAATTTTCATTAAAATGCTCTTTAAAACATTACTTTTTTCTATTCCTTTCAATTCTATTCGAATAGCTTATCTTAATTCACAGTTTATGTATTATAATTATAACAATAAAATTGTGATATAGCAGCAATTGCTTAAATACGTAAAAATATGTAGTCACTCATTTATTAATCTCTAAATCCCCTGTGCATATTATGCTCACAACCAAATATTTTAAATCATTACCTATTTTATTTTCTCTAGTGCTTAGATGATAAGTATAGAAAGGAATGCATTACACTATAAAATTCGATACCAAAAACGTATTTTACATCCTTTTAATAAAAAAGGGGGGATTTTAAAACACTGAGTGTGCCTGTGAGTGAGAGAGGAATACCTTTTTGTATAACTTCAGAGCCATATAGAATTCACTAAATAGAATGGTTACAGCACCTTAAAATACACACCCTCCTTCAAATAACTGTTTGATTAATATTATCCATTTCAAAAATATTCCTGGCTGTAAATGTTAAGATTTATTTCCAAGTTGAACTGCGATGCAGCATCATTGAAAACATGCTCTTCTTTAACCTGCATGGGCAGAGCACTTTGCTTGTTACATGAAATTGGCAAATAAAAGCTTACAAATTGCGCAATTCATGAAATTGGCAAATGGATTACTTTCCTCAAGTAATATGTAAAACTTAAGCCTACTTCGTGAAACCGGCTTTTAAGAATTCGATGTAACGTAGTTATTGAACATTTTAAGCCATCTTTGATTACCTTTTCAATTTCTTTTGTATTTTATATAACTGCGAAACTTGAAAGGATGGATAAAAGCTTGCTACAGGAAAATCCGGATCTCTTTAATTTATACAGTTTGCTTTAAATAAGGTTTTTTTTGCGGACATCAAGCGTTTCCGAAGTATTCCCCGTTGTTCATTTAAATGCTTCCATACTTTAAACGGTAAACTTGAAATATTAAGCGGTCATTCCTTTGTTTCTCTTCAGCTCATCTCATAATCGTTAAACTTTGTATCTAATAAAATGTAAACTTATTAAAAATAGTCAAGTGATTTTCAGAAAAAATTGTTAAGTTGCATTCAGGAGCTTTCGATTTATTTCTACCCAATAAATAACAATTGCGCTTTTGGCAACTCAAAAATTTTACATAATACAACTTTACAATTTTAAAACCAATGTTAAATAAAGGTTCATGAACGTGTTGCTGTGGAGTCTTGTTTTATAGCTATTATGGCTCAAAATCAGAACTCTGGAATCTCTAATCTGCCAAGGGGACGAGGGCAAGCGGGACATTCCAATTAGATTCAAGCATTGCCCATAATTATTTGTAGCATCCTTACTAATTACATTCGTAAAATACAGTAGAGCCCCGTTAATTTCGAGCTAATTGGGGCTGAGGCTACCTCGAATTACAAAAAACATGGATTATACGGAAATATCATTAAATCAATGGGTAAATCATGAATAAATGTTTAATGAGCACAATAATGGTTAAAAAAAACAATTTAGTACATACCTCTGTTATATGTACATATATGGGCACACATTTCCAACTTGCAAAAATATGTTACATTTTAAAGAAATTGTCCTAAGTCCTTTGTTTTAAATTAGAACCTCGTTTTTTAGCAGCAATGTCGCGCCATCTTCCAAGAGGCATGGTGTCAGCTGGAGTAGCTTCCGCTTGCTGCTCGATATAACGCAATGCCACACCTAGCGCTGCCAACTCTCGGTGTGAGTAATCACTGGTACAATTTCTTCAGCCAATTCCTCGTCACTACTGTCTACAGAGGGCTCACCAGCAATTTCAACAATTGCAAGATCGGTCACTTCAAACTGTTCATCACTGTTCATCCATTCTAAAACCTCACTCGCATTCGCATTTTCACATCCTGCAAGCTTCTGCCAATGGTCGGTCATCTTCGTCTGTACTGTTGGTATCCGTTTCATTCCGTAAAATCAGGTTCCAAGACTTCTTTAGTGTCTCTGCCTTTATTTCAGACCATGAATCCCTATCCAGCAAACTACGTCATTTATCGTAGTTCTTTTCAGAAATTCTTTGATGGTTCCTTCATCTTCTGTTGTTTGTAGAAGCGTCTGAAGCAAACGACGACGATACTTTTTTTTTTCAAGGATTGTAAAACGCCTTGGTCTATAGGCTGTATTAAACTCATCACATTAGGTGGTAAGAACAATGCGCGAATACCGTCAAATTGTAACTCTTCCTGGTGGTGCGAACCAGCGTTGTCAAGCGTTTGGATTACTTTGGAAGGAAAACACTTTTTCTTTAGGTATCTTTTGATCTTTGGAACAAAATCTTCGAAAAATCACTTCTTAAAATCATTTTTGTCCATCCAAGCAGATTTTTGGTGAACATTTGCAACAAGCAGTACAGAAGAATGATATTTTTAAAGCTCCAGTATTAGCAGACTTCCCTGTTACCAGTGGCTTCAGTTTATGATCTCCACTTGCATTCGATGCAGCAACAATGTTACACTCTCTTTACGTTTTTTGTAGCCCGGGACAGCCTTTTCTTCTTTTGAGGCTAGAGTTTTAGATGGAGGCATTTTATAATTTAGTTCTGTTTCTTCACAACTATACAGTTGATCAGGAGTAAGATTTTCTTCTTGTATAATTTTTGTTCATTTCTCACAAAATTGTGTAACAGTTTGAGAAGCCGCTGAAAGTTTTTCACCGCAAATTTCAAGCTGCCTTATGCCTTACCGCTTCTTCCACCTATCCAACCATGTTGAACTTGCAGTAATATCGTCTTCACCTTCCTTTAACTCATTCCCAAAAAATACAGTTTTTTGCTGCAGAATAGGTCCTGAAATTGGACTTCTTTTTGTCTTTGTTGAGTAAACCAAATGAACCAAGCTTCACTCGCTTTTTCTTACTCAGATTTCTTTATTGACTTCCGTTCAAATGACGAAATAGAACACTTGTTAGATGAAAACTTCTCAATTTTGTCTCTGTTACTACGCCAATCTCCAACTGTCACGTCACCGACTCCATACTCATCAGCAAGTTTTTTTTTTTAAATGTTTTTCCTTTGTCTAGTCTTTTCAAAACCGCCAGTTTCACATTCAACGGCACAAATTTTCTCTTACTCCTACCACTCATTGTAATGCATGAATTAAAACTTTAACAAACACACAGTTACATATGTACAACGTGTAACACTTTAAAATTAACATAACACAGGTAGGCTCACTAGAGCAATGTTACTACACAACCATCTACATACAATGATCAGCCTAAGTAAAATGTATATTCTTATAAGCGTATTTTAATGACCACCATCGAAGAGTAGGGACAACAATAGGGGTAACAATAACGATGGTATGCACTGTACAACTGATTGTCAGACGGTCCCAATTAGTGAAGGGTCGGCAAAGAAAGAGCAAGCGCACTCCTCGAAACCTACTGGAACCTGTCCATCTATTACAGAAATGCATTAGCAGTCTGAGGCCAAGGTTATTTCTGTACATTATTAACGACAACCCTAAGGGGATAGTTTTACCTGTGTTGTACATGGAACATTGAAAGAGAACTCAAAATTAACACAATCGGAAGTGCGTAAAACGTACATGCGGACAACGTATAAAAACGGGATTTTACTATAGTTTTATGTGAAATTTTAATTTTCTTATGACCAGTTCGAATTACACGGAACCTTGAAATACCGGGGCTCTACTTAGGATTTTGTGACAGCGCGCGGGGCGCTACCTACGGTCGACCGGCCGATACCTGGACGGGTCCTGCGACGGGTTGTCGGAACAATAGCGAGTGCGGAATGAAACGCCCTTTGTTTGCCGCTTACCTATTCTCGAGTATTCGTTTCGGTGTGTTCTCGTAGGTTCCTTTTCGAGAAGGTTCCGCTTTGTATGCGGGATCTATACATATAAGGGAGGCTACTCACGCCCAGTCAGTCAGTATTGAATTCAATCCAGTGTTGAGTTCTGTTAGAACTGACAGTGCAGGTGGACAGTGCAGTTACCTTTGAGTTGTAACTCAGCAGCCAGTTGTGAGTCGTGCAGTTCAGCAATTCAGTTGTGATTACCTTCGACGGATTAGTTGTGTTGTGTTCGAGTGTGTGCCAAAGTGACTCAAGTGAGTGCCTTGTAATAAATAAAGCGTGTTTTCGCAATAAGTGGTGTTCTCATTTGTTACATTGGTGTCAGGAGTGGGATCCAAACGCCACAGTGGAACAACAAATTCAAAAACTATTAAGTGAAGTGCATGCCATGAAATCTGGAATGAAGAATTAGGGACAGAAATTAAGACAGAACTAAAGAGTGTAAATTCTGGAATGGAGAAGATGCAGACGAAAATGGAATCCAGAACGGACAAAATGGGAAGTGAAATAACCACAGTGAATTTCGCAATGGAGAACATGGAATCTGCATTGGGGGCGACGGAGGAGAAAGTGAATTCCGAAATGGAGAAGATGCAGACAGCAACGTTTAAGATAAAGGCGGAGCTATCAACCGAAATTGACTAACTGGCCGGCGTAAAGGAAAACATGGAAGAGTTCGGTGGAAAGATGAAAGAGTTTGGCCAATGCGTTAACGCTGGAGGACATCGGGGATCGGCTTAGCGTCCCGTAAGAAAGATTTGACGGCAGCGCCGAGGAACTGAACACCAGGGTGGAAGAAATGCTTAGCGGAATACTAAAAGACATGAAGGTCGAGACGTCAAGACACCCAAACACGACAGAAAACGCCAACTTTCGAAGTTTTCCGCCGAAAATTCGCCACTGTTGCCGCCCACAACCGATTGTCATCAGTAGAGGAAGCAACACAGCTAATAGCCACCCTCCAGCAAAAATTCTGAATGCGATTCCAACGTCGGCGAACTTCGGGACATCTGGGAGGCCCTCGAAAACTGATTCGGGAACCACCGTTTGGCCTAAGCCTATCGCAGCCAACTCAACTTAAAGCTACAACAGCCAGGGGAGATGCTGCAAAATTCGCCCTGGCCAATAATTGGTGGACCTTTCGCCCAGTTTCGTATCCCAGGAAGTTGCTCAATGCTTCGTCGACGGCGTACGTAACGCTGAGATACGAGAGCGCCTGATATTCGGCGAATACAAGACTATCCACGAAGCGCTAACGTGCGCTTTGACGATGGAGGCGGCCAAGGAAACAGCGACACCTGATTCGATAACCAGCAGCATTCGATACGACGGGGACAGAGAACCAAGCCAAGGACGTTGTCGAAGATTTTCAAGTGGTGAGTGTTGGGGATGTGACCAAGCCATGATCTCTAGTAAAGGACTGTCCATATTAAGCCGGGGAGTAGACGGGAAACGAATAAGCACCGGCGTGGCGAGGGGCACATCAGGGTAGTCTTCAGCACCCCCTTCGAGTTACGCTGCGTGCCATGGGCAAAAGAATGGATGACAGCCTCTTCGCGGATTGCTGAATACAAGGGGAGCTGTGCCGAGTACTAGTCGACACAAGTGCAGCCGTGACCGTAATCACACCTGACGTAGCGAAGGACTTGCCGTCAAGGAAACCGAATCGGCCCTACTAACTAGTGACGGCATCGCGCGATATCTTGCCTGTGGAGGAGGCCATGCTGGAGTTGACCGTAGAGCGAACCATCATAAGGCTATGAATGTTCGTCGCGGTGTGGCTGAAAATGTGATACTGGATCTGGATACCCTCAGGAGTCACAAAGTGACGATCGACACCGGGAAGAGGGCCTTGACACTCGGCCGAGATGAGGTGACGCTGCGGAGCCGCAACTAACACCCGAGATCTGCAGGGTGATCCTGACGGTGGATGTGGTTGTGCCCGCAAGAAACGAGGTAGTATTGAAGGTGCGTCTGGAAGGTCAGCACTCAAAATACCTGGTTTTGGGCTGGAAGACAACATTGGCTGAATTATTCGTCCCAAGGACATTGTTGCCTTGCCGGAAGGAAGTGTAGTGATACTGCTGCAATCCATCGGACACCGATCAAGACATACAGGCCGGAATGGAGTTAGGGGGATACTAGCCAGCTTCGAGCGTATCGGTGTGCGACGCACCCAAGGAACCAACACTGCCTCAGCACCCCACTATCTGGTGCACCGACTGGAAGATTAATTGAAGAGGGCGGCCGACCATCTGACCGCGGCACAACTGAAGACGTTCCGGCACCTTCTTAGGATATATCAGTCCGCCTTGAGCCAAGAGTACGGCGATTACGGCCGTACCGATCGAATATTCCATTACGTCGACACCAGAGACGCCCGGCCTATCCGGTAATCACAAGAGGTGTTCCTTGGCGAAGCAAGCGGAAGTACGAGAACATGCTGGAGGACATGAGATCTAGGACCATCATCGAAGAGCCCGACAGCCCTTGGTGTTCCCATGTGGTCTTGGTGAAGAACGGCGAGCTACGCTTCTGCGTGGACTATAGGAGGTTGAACGCTGTCATCCGAAAGGACAGTTTTCCTTTATCCTGGTTTGACGACACACTGGACGATCTTACTGGTGCCCAGTAATTCTCGACGTTGGATCTGAATAGGGATATTGGCAACTCTGGACCCAGAGACAAGGACCGCATTCTCGAAAGGCCAAAGACTTTGGCAGTTTATGGTTATGCCCTTTGGACTCTGCAACGCGCCAGCCACTTTCCAGCGCCTGATGGAATCCGTGATGTGGGGATTGACTTAAAACGCCTACCTGCTGTACTTAGTCGACATTGGTAGCACTTTCGAACATCATCTAGGGAACCTGACCAAGATATTACAAAGCCTGCAAGCAGCTAACCTGAAACTGAACGTGAAGAGCCAACACTTTTACAAGAAGGCCAACTACTTGAGCCACGTAGTATCACCAACTGGGGTGGCCACGGATCCGGGCAGTGATTGATTGTCCTCGTCCGAAAGATGAACGAGAGTTGCCCAGTTTTCTGGTCCTATGCAACTATTACCGCCGGTTCGTCGGAGGCATCAAAAACATGGCGAAGCCCCTCACTCGTCTGACTAAACAACACTGATTTCTACATGGACAGAGGGTACTGAGGACGCGTTCCAGGCGCTTAACACTATTTTGGGTTTTCCACAATCGGGCGGCGACATTATCGTGAAAACCGACGCCAGAGACAGCGGTATTGCAGGCGTACTATCCCAGGTCCAGTATGGGCAGGAACAGGTAATAGCAAATGCGGATGCCATGTCAAGAAGACCCTTGCCCGTAAGAGTGTGGCCAGTGCAATAGGGTGGACAAGGAGCGCGTCGGTGCTATCTGTGTGATTTCGTCGGTAACGCAGATGGGATAGCGCAGGCCTGAGGAGGGAGCAGCTGGAGGACTGCGAGTTGGGGACTGCTCTTGAGAGAAGTGGCGGCAGGAAATAGGCCGAACTGGTAGGATATTGCTCCCAGGAGTAGTGTGTATAAGTGCTACTGGGCTCAGTGGGGCTTACTGAAGTCCAAGTGTGTATTGTTTTGAGCATGGAAGTCACCACGGGAAGATCCGAAGAGAAAAATGGATCATTCCTCGAAGGTGCCAAAGGTGCTGGAGTAGTAACACGTGGGAACTTCGGGAGGACATCTTGGACCCAACCAAACGATTGACAAGCTCCGTCAAAGGTACTATTGGTTGAAACTACGGGCGGACTCTGAGAGGAGTGCCGCTAATGCCATGTGTTTACGGCAAGTCGTGGCTCACAAATTAGGAGCCAGGGTTGCATGCTGTAGTACAACGTGGGAGCACAATTCGAACGCGACGCCATCGATACAGCTGGACGGCTCCCTGTGTGCGACAGGAGTAACAAGCATCTGTTGGTGGCCATGCGTTACTTTAAGTGGCCGGATGTGTACGCCGTTCCTAATCAGGAGTCGAAGACAATCGCGGACTGTCTATTGGAACAAGTGTTCGGAGTATTCGGGGTACCGTTAGAGCTACAGAACGATCAGGTCACAAACTTCGAGTCGAACATAATGAGGGAAGCACTGGAGAGACTTGAAGTGCACAAGAGCGTGCAACACTCGCAGTCAGACGCCATGGTCAAGCTGTACAACAAGACCCTAGATGAGTACCTAAGAAAGATCATGGACAATCACAAGAGGGATTGGGATGTCAAGATGCCACTTTGCTTGCTGGCCTACCGTTCGTCGACTCACCGGATTCACTCCAACCAGCTTAATCTTCGGCAGGGAGCTGCATCTTCCGAACAACCTGACACTTGTGAGCCCCCCTGCGGCGGAACACACAACAATCGACTACGTTGAGAAGCTCGTGCACCGTCTTCACGATGTGCACGAGATGGCCCCTCAATACATCCAGGTAGCAAGCGAACCAATGAAGATGCGTTAGGACCGTCAGGCCAATAGTACAGGTTCCCAGTAACGTGATTTCGTGTGGCTGAATCGCCCTACCCGGACCAAAGGGCGTTGTCCGAAGCTCCAACAACACATGGCAAGGATATATCGCGTGGTGAAGAGGATCAATGAATTAGTCTACCGCATCTAGAGCTGCACCGAGGGAAGATGCTGGTGGTGCACCTAAATCGTCTAGCTCACTACGACAGTACTGATCGAACCGACCAGGCCTCAGAAGGGAGCAGTATGACCGCGCGTGTGGCGCTATCTGTGGTCGACCGATACCTGGGCGGGTCCTGCGACGGGTCGTCGGAACAGCGAGTGTGGAATAAAAATCCTTTTGTTTGCCACCTACCTGTTCTGGAGCGTTCGTTTCGGTGTGTTCTTATAGGTTCCGCTTTGTATGCGAGACCTGCATAAGGGAGGCTACTCACGCCGAATCAGTCAGTGTTGGATTTAGTCAAGTGTTGAATTGAGTCCAGTGTTGATTTCCGTTAGAACTGACAGTGTAAGTGGACAGTGCAGTTAACTTGAGTTGTAACTCAGTAGTTCTACAGTTTAGTTGTGATTACCTTCGACAGATCAGTTGTGTTGTAATCGAGTGTGTGTAACGTTTATGTTACGTTGCGTGCCTTGTCACAAATAAAGCGTGTTTTCGCAGCAACTAGTGTTCTCGTATATTACAATTCGTTTACCGACCACGGTGGCTTTTGTTTTTCTGCGCGCACGCGGGTTTTGGGCTATGAGTCACGCAATTGTGGAACTCCTTTCTTGTGAGCAGCTGAAGCATAAATGATGTGTCATGGTCCACCAAAGTTACGTTTGTTTTTTCTTCGTGGTTTGAGTTCTGCTGAAGTCATGCTTTTTTATGATGTATTGAATTGTTATTTTATCTCAGTATTCATTACACTTCATTTGGACAACCTCAATTCGGAAATATGTTTCCTTCCTAAACAAAATACCGCTTTTAATAGGTACCTTTATCAGAATTAACTATTTTTCTATAACTTGAATTTCAATTTCTGTTTCATAAAGTATATCAATTAAAACAAAGAAAATTAAAATACAGCATAGCATAAAATACTTAATAGCTGTGAAACCTGAACAACGAAAGAGAAAAAGGTTGGCTGCATAGGTCATTTTGTACCCATTATGCTATCACTGCTTACGTGGGAAAGAGTCTCACTTACGTTATACCTACATAGGATGTACAATGCGGCATACTGAATAAAAGCTAGCCTTCCTGGAAAACGATGGAATGTCTACTTTTAATACATTTCCAAAGAATTACTAGGACTGTACAAGACCTGCGCAAGGTTTAAACCAAATTTGAAAGTTACCTTTGATGGTTGGGAAGCAACACAACCCGTCGATGAAGCGCACACATTGAAGCGGGGATTCATTTTCCAATGCTACAGCTACGGTGTGACTAACATTAAGGAAACAATACAGAGGTTGTTGGACTATACCTTTCACGCATACTTTCAGATTTCTGTACCTACACACCCCTTTGCGTGAAACTTTGAATTGTTGACGTTGGTTTTTATCTTATAATCAGAAGGATTATTAGCCGATGGGTAATAAGAGAATTGTGTTAATCCAATTCTTAATATATTCTTATGGTGGCGAAATTACTTTTAAAATGTAGTTTTTAGCACATCAAATGGAACAGCAGTTAGGGCTGGGAACGGTTCGGTTCTGTGACATCATTCGACTAAGTACACCGAGTTTATAACCGGGTTCTTTATTTGGCGGTTGGGTTGAATATGTAGGAAGGATTATCGCATACAGCTTCGGCCATTTCATTAATTGCCAAGTTTTCCTTTTTTCTTATGGGTAACAGAGGTTTCAGTGGTCAGTAGCTTGCCTGGACAACTACTATATTTTCCATTGTGACATCTTACCAAAAGAACCAGATAGAGTATACTCTCTGTAAATTGGATTATGGCTTTAGATAATTATATTACTAGAAAAATGAGAGTTGGAAATCAATTAATATGCAGGAATTTGCAACTAATATGCTAATTAATGTTCTCCCTTCCACCTGCCACGCCACTCGGTCCCTTTTGTGGCAACGGAGCTCATGAATTTTGTGATGTTTAATGGAAAGGTTGACATGTAACATGCAACTGTGTTATTAAGGTCCTCCGCCCCTTGTCAAAAGGGACAATGTGTGAAATAAATTATGCTTTGTTATAGCAGGCGACAAAAGACAGGCACTGTTCTATTCTCCCCTTCCCCTTGTATCCCTCTGTGCCAGAGCACGTGTGCGTTAGGAAAACACATCTGCATGAATCCCCTCCCCCTCTGCATTCCATTTTCTGCGTTATACCTGCCGGCTCCTCTAAACACACACATGCGTTATAACAAAATCTAGACTTGTGGCGCTATACCCAGCGCAATGGGTTACCTTCATTACCAGAGATACCTGGGAAAGCAATAAAATATTTGTGTAATATAATACGAGCTAAGAATGTTTGCTAAACATTCACCCTCCTGCCAGTAACACACTAAAAGCTTGTCTTTGGTTCTAACAATGCCTGTCCATGTGTATCATTCCAGTAGAAATATATGCCTTATTCAACACGTTAACACCGTTACAAGTTTCTGTAATTGAATGAAAAACTAAACTTTAATGTTTAATTACTATAAAACTGATTTAAAAATGTGTTTAACATTATAGCATTACCAGGATTAATGAAAGGCGTTCCCAGGTATCCAGAGGTTCTAGTTCGAATCTTACTCCCGCGAAACTCTTATGCTTAATAAATATTAAACTATGCGAGTATGAAAGGTCAGATTAAAATGTATTTTAGCAAATCACTTTTTTCCACCCCCACAAGGATTTCTCTACACATTCCTCTTCCATTAACATTCATATGCTTTCCCTAAGCAATCTTCTTTCCACCCTCACAGGAATTTCTCTATACATTCTTCCATTAACATTCATACGTTTATCCCCACTCATTTTTCACAGGGATTCCTCTGCGCACGTTCTTCCATTAACATTCATACAGTTTTCACTACTCACTGTTTTTATAATATCATAGGGATTTCCACACACACTCCTTCCATTAACTTTCATACAGTTTCCACTACTCACTCTTTTTTCAATATCATAGGCATTTCCACCCATTCTTCTTCCATTAACTTACATAAGTTTCCCCAAACTCGCTCTTTTTTCGCATCACAGGTATTTCTCTACATATTCTTCTTGCATTAACATGAGCTGCACGACCAGATGACGTCATACTTCACAGGCAATGAGAACTGCAGTGTATTAATATTCAGGCAGCGAAATTTAAAGTAAGTAGTAGTTTTAAAGTATGCAACACGATTGTACATTGGTATCATTATATAAGAAACCGCAGAGATCATTAATGTAAAAAAATGAATTGTGTATGAAATACTATCATGTATGACTACTTTCGATACATAGTACTATAGTACCGGCGGTATCTAGACGTGACTAACATTGGAAATTATTGTCTTTGCAGAATTCAAATGAAGACACCTGTACCTAAAACGAGATAGTTTCGGATGATAAAGAAGATATGGTGGAATACCTCATTACAGAACAGTGTACTAATGATATAGAGGTGTGTCAGAAGGAGCTCAATTTCCCTAGCGATCGCCAATCTAATACTGACAACCCTCAGAACCTTCCCCCAAGGCAAGCAGACAGAACTCAGGAAAACATAGTACATGCACGCACACGCACGCACATACCACCTAGAACTTACACACGCTCGCGTACACAGAGACACATCTACAAACACTTTAGTTCTAAGATAAAGAAATGCATAACTTGTCTTTCCGCCTGAATAATGCATTGAAAATATAATTCATGATCAATGTCTGTTACAGAGTGTTTAGTGGATAGACTGAAGGTAATGCCATCGTTAAAAGAAATTATACTTGTTAACATTGTAAAAGTGCTTTGTGTTGTGAAAGATAAAGTTTGTTCACAAAAATATCTTGAAATGGAACATCATTAGCGCCCTCAGGCGGTATACTAAGTCATTAGGATCAGTTTAAGGGTATAGTATCTCCTGAATATTCGCTTTGGATATATCTTTTCGTCTTGGTAAGTTAAGACTAGACTGTTTGCTTTCATTTGTGTGTTTATTCAAAGTTTGCTCAACCAAAGACACTGCTCTTATTGATTCATTGCTCTTGATGCCACTTCAGGATCACTTGAGGGAGTTCCAAACACTACACAACTGGTCATCTCTTTACAGCATATTCTCCTATGTTGTTTGAGCCTTGAAATAGATCTGTTTTAAAGTTCCATTGCATATGCAGCATTTAACAAAACGACTCCTTCTCCCTTGGGAAACATACGAAAAATCAAGATTCTCGTAAATTGACTGTAATTGAGCAGCTTTATGAAAATTGATGCTCAAGCAGTATATATCAACTAGTCAATGTATACTATTGATGCTGAATTCGTATACGACAACAGGAGACTGAACTATTATTCACTATTTACGCATTTTTGTATATGATCTCCGGCTTTGACAGATATAAACCACCATAGCCAAATTAGGACAAAAGCAATATGTTAGAATTCACATATTAATCACGTAATTTTGTTAGGTATAACCATTTCATTAATTACATCCAGATTCAAGTAGCACGAAATGGCTCCATAGGGGTGAGAGTGCAACTTTGCTTCTTAGTTAGCAAAGAGAATGTCTAAGTTGAGCGAGATACGGAGCAAGGTAGGTCAAAGCTGAAACTCTTGCATCCTACTTTTAGCGAAAATGGTTTACATATCTAAGAGCTGTTAGCAATAGCGGGTTACGTTTTAGCGAGAGTGGGTTACCGTTTAGTGAAAATGGGTTACGTTTTAGCGAAAGTGAGTTACCTTTTAGCGAAAAGAGGTTACGCTTTAGCGAGAGTGGGTTACATCTTAGCAAAAATGGGTTACGTTTTAGCAAGAGTGGGTTACGTTTTAGCGAAAAATTCGTTACGTTGTAGCGAGAGAGGGTTCCTTTCCACCTCTGTTTGTGATTAACTGATGAAGGGACCTTTAACGGGTGAGTCTTCTGTAATCCAAACCTGTCAATACTCATAACGAACTAAGAATGAGCAAATTCTTTATTATCTACTTTAATATATGCATCGAATCTGTACCTATATCGACCATCATTGATGGGAAATTCCGAAACTATTACCATAAAGGTTCTTCCTTCTGAAGATCTCTCCCAAACGCCATTGCACAAATCTTTAAATTCCGTATACGATAAGTCTGTGTTTATGTAATCTTGATATAGGTGCTTCAAGTTTTAATTATCCTGCCTGAAGAGTACAATCATGTTCGCATTATCTTGAATTAAATGCTCTGGACGTTGGCATAGGATTGTGCTAGATATATAGAATCCACTTTTCGATGCCTATCCATGTTGTAAAAAGGAGGCAATCTTGTTTTGCCTTTTTGTGATGTCATCGTCAAATATAAAGATTGAATTTTCTTTAATTTCTAATGGATGCATGACGCTTTCTCCGTTCGTGAGTATTCACTCCTATACCCTATATGCTTTCAAGCAGTTTAATGAGATATTGATACTTCAGTTGGTATAGCGACGTTTTCAAAACGTATGTGTACGTTTTCTAAACGTAGTCCATTCTCATGAAGTATCATATTGAGTAATATATTTGTTTTTTTCAGCACTGCAGCTGCCTAGACCTAACGCTCTAATATTGCCTGGAAATAGCTTTCCGTGACGATCGCAACTAAAGTCGCTTTCAAAGTCTAGCACCTAAATAGGCAGTGAGCAATCTTGCTTCACAAGCTCCATAGTAGCAACTAAAATAAAAATAAGTATGTATATATGCTAATGTCTGTAAGCACTGACAGAGTATAAAAGAACAGCCCGCCAATAAAATCAATTGGTATACCATGAGAGCTAAGGAAATTAAGGTCGCATGAGGTTTCAGTTTAATTAACTGTCTCATTAACTGGCTGCCATTTGAAGCGCATTTGCCTGGTTATAGATACTGCGGACCTAGGACAAAGCAAGAAAAAGATTAAAGAGAGGAGACCCGAATTCAATCCCTTAGAAGAAGCGTGCAAACTTCACTACATTGCTTGCGCACATCTTAAGGACTTCGGTTCGAGAAACATTGCAGACAAGATCATGGCTGAAAAGGCGTGGAAAAGAGTGCAATCATCTGATGCTACACTGCGCGAAAAGCTTCCAGCGTGATTATTAACAACAATTATGAAGGAAAAGATGGCTGCTGGTGCTGGTTCCCAAAAGAAAAACGGGGAGGATTTGTACCTCTCATACCAATTATTACAGCTTTTGTTGCTGCCGCTGGAGGTGCAGCACAAATTGCTACAGCCGTGAATAAGAAAAAGGCTGCAGATAAACAACTTGCCGAAATGATAAAACATAACAGAGAAATTTAAGCAAGAGGGGAAGGCCTTCGAGTGAAGATGAATAACACAAGAAACACCGAAAAGAAGAGGAGACAGAGCAAGAAAGGGAATTCAAAAAACTCCGGCAGACGGCTATACTTGTCCCGGAAAAAGCATTGAGTAATATCGATCTCAACTTGTATGCACGACGTTTAAAGATTGCTCATTTTAGAAGTGTATACATGATCGATCTGCTATCTTCAAGACCTCGTAACAGAGAATTATCGTCAATTTCGATACTTCAGAGAATGAAGGAACTCATTGGGTTCCTATAAAGAAGCATATCAACGTGTCATTTTGTTTCGATAGCTTTGGAACCATGAAGCCTCCAAAAGCGATAGAAAGGTACCTCAGAGGCGTTAAGCTTGTGTATAACACTAAGAGGTTTCAGAGTTTCAGCTCAGTCATTTGCGGGCACATGTGCTTGCAATTTCTATCGCAATGAGTTACACTATCGCTGTCAGCGGCAACGAATCTGTTCTTACTACATACCTGAATCCCTCTCTGCTGACAGTCCCTAAGGGGCATTATCAGATTGCTCTATTGAATCTTTTTGAGAACCTTCTATTCCATTCTCAATGTTGATCGAAATAATAATCAATTTCAATACATTTTCAATAATGAAATTAATGTCATCGATATACCCTATGGAACTTACAAGATTGCTGATATTAATGAATACATCAGAGAGATAAGTTAGGCGGGGATGAGAATGTCCTCTGTATTAGACCTATTAATATTATGATCATGAAGGCTGAAATTAAATGTCCTTTCACCGTTGATTTTTTCCAATGATTGTTCTATAGGTTCGCTCTCGGTCTTCAGGGACAATAAAGTTGTTCCAGCTAATCAGCTTGCCGAATCTGACTTCCTGGTGAATATATTTAAGGTGAATCTCATGCGAATCAAGTGCAGTATTGCAACTGAGTCTTTCATCGACAGTAAAAGCGGGCGTTCGATCTATGAGTTTTCTCATCTCTTCCACCCGGATATCACGTTTCTCAAGAACCATCAAATCCCATTTACCTATCGTTCATAAATACCAACATCATAGAGCAAATCAGTCTTCGTATAGTAGACCATAACGGTAATATCACTGACTGAATGTCGCCACCACATCAAAAATGGAGAAGCTGATATTTTGTCATTTTAGATGCCCAGTCTTCAAGTTCGAGTAATGCATTTAAGACTGTTTCCTTTTTATAATTGTAACATAACTAATTTGAGGCTTTATCTTAATAGTGAATGTTATCCCTACCACGACATGAACTTGGACTTTGGAGACTAGAGATTTGCATCGTTGTACGATATGCACTCAAAGTTTAAAACCTCTTATTATGAACAGAGAATTACCCTTTATTGAACAGAAAAGAGTTTCTTAAATATGTCCTATATTTGTTATAGATTGCTCGCATCAACCGGAACAAGTTGTAAACGGAGCTGTCAACATCAGAATAGAAATTCGAGCTAGGGCAAATATCCCTGCACAGGCCTCATTGTATTGCTTGATAATTCATGATATAGTATTCACACACAAGCCTCTGACTCATGTGATGCAGCTTTTATTTAAACTAATCATTCTAATGTAGGGATTTCTTTTTGATTAGGAATGTAAGGATTTTAATGAATAAAAAATAGCTCGTAAAAGCACACCGTCATTCATTGTATTATTATCATACAATTCCAGTACTTTCCTCCTCCAACTCCTCGTTGCTGCATATGGCGTTACACTTGCAACAGATAGGTTAACTAAATGCTAATGTATACACGATTCAAGTCTCTTTAGGGTGAAAATTTCATCACTATTTAAAATATTTTACAATAACTTAAATTAGTGTTCACAATTGCTATTTTGTTCTCTTCCATATAAGCAATGACATTATAAGAGAAAACAATATTTTTCAAAACATTCCTCTCGCTGGCACTTTCTCGATTGCAGGAATGCTTAGAATATAGGGAGATTCTCTCAAATTATTTCCACTCATGCATTGTCATGTATACAAAATTGCCCGTGTTTTTCCGTATAAGCACTGGAATGTCATAGAAGAACCCTATCTTAACGTTGTGGCTTCTCGAGATGTAGACGTCTCGGAGCGCTCTTCTTGTCGGCATGTTTCTTGGAAGTTGCCGATGCTGGTTAATCAATCATCCAAGAGCGTTAGCCTCCTTTTCAGATCGGTAAAGCTGTTCTTCTTCTTCTTCTTCTCCTCCTTATTCAATCTGAAACAATGCACAATGAAAGTCTTAGAAAACATGCTTTTGGAAGTGCAGGTAACCTAAAAAGAATTACATTTTTCGATAGGCTAAATTGAAAATGAAACACCAAAGAGTTTTATAAACACTCGGATATCAAATGCTATTTCAATGCGATAGATATATAACTGAATTCAAAACATGTGACATTGTGATTTCGTGAAATTTTTAAACGTCTACAGCATGCATCTTTTGTATCTTTTATATGTAATATTCTATAGATTGTATCTTTTATAAGTAACATCAATGAGACAGCTGTTATATTTATGAATGTTTTTGTAATTGTAAAATAGGAAAACATTGAATACTTAAGTTTAGCATTGCTACATACCTTCGCTGTGGGTACAAAATACAATTTACATGTCTTAAATTTCCCCATCTCTGCCATGTCATTGTATATCAAATATAATTTTCCTGACAGTTCTTCAAGCTCTTCGTCGGTTATCGAATTATATCGCTGAGGCAGCAACACTTGGCAATCCTCCAGCGAAGATACGATCAAGGTATCGTATCTTGTTTGAGCTCTCTTTAATGCCTTTATCTCATATTTAAGACTTACGGACTGACACGGAAGAAACTGCGCCATCACCCAGCACCCCGTAACTGTAATTGAAATATTATTTAATAATACTTTACAACTGCATGCATCTGACACTGCAATAACACACTCGCTTCAATTTATGCCAACACCGCAGCTTCAGCTGGCATTCTGCTGACCTTCACAGGTGAAGTATGTGTAGTAAGGAAGAGGTATGTGTATCTGTTTACCTTTTCGCCCATTGCAGTGACGACCTGTTTAATGTGCACAGTTATAGATTATTTGCATACAGATATGTAACTTTGAGCAATAGCTTTACTCGTCATCATTTACAATAACCATGTTTAAACATATAACAAAACAGGACCCTGTTTTTCACATCTTCTCAAAAACATATTTTTAACAGCAACGTAATGTAAACCGCAGTAAATTATACTTCTTACTCTCAGAGAGGACACATTCACTAGATATTACTTTAATGACTTGTCCATGCGAATGCTGCACGGAATTGCCCTAGCAATGTCTTCAAATGGCAAATGGCTTCCCACATACCCACAATTCTTCCGCGATGCACAAGTATGTGCATACACCATGTGAGGTACAGTTAACACATAGCACTGCTTGGTTGAACAGAGGCGTAACGCTCCAGACACATCCCTCTCTGCTATGTACGCACCCATTGAGAAGGTTGGTAAAATGCCTCCCGAAGCTGCGGTGGCGGCATAAACGGAAGCGAGTGAACGAGTGCATGTTACAGTTCAATCGCGACTATACTGTTCATATCACGGTCTCCACAGGGTAGGAAAAACGCACCTTATGCCGCGAACGGCTTTTGCCAATCAGAGTAAATCGAAAGCGGAATAACACAATTTGGTAAGTTTACATGCTGAGTAAGCTTAGAAGAAACAGGGATAAGTTGTGAGCCTGCAGTGTCGAGGTGGACGGATGGGAAGATTGATATCGTTCGAAATAATACTTCGCCGAGTAAGAGGCAAAAAATGCGCGCACACATTGCGACAACAGGGTTTTTGGTATGTACACACACAGTAATAAGGTATAGATCTCCCTATTTCATCTGGTGATTTCTACATGGTACATACGGTTTCAAATTGTCTACGGTAGGCGAGGGGTTGAAGAGGAATAGGAGGAAAGTCTTGCCTGTCTATAGCCGAGAGCCAGTCCGGTCATCTCAAAGGACACGTTTACTTTTGCGTGTGCTCGTATAACCCAGCGACACAATGCTGTCAAGGAATGAATGTCTACCCAAATTAAACAAATTAGCATTTTCTTTCTACATGTGTAATAATATTAGATATAGAGAAAATGTGTGTATGTGTAAGTTTATGAAGAGTAATTTAAAAACACTCAACGGATTTTGATAATTCCTTCACCGTTGAAAAGCCACATTCTTCCAGATAGTCTCAGGCTATAAAATGTTTTTTCCAAAATTTAGAAAACTGGAGGGTTAGGCATATATTTTTCAAGTACATGTCACCAAATTTAAATCACGTTTCGTTGAATAAGTTCTACGTTTGGCACTTTATTGCAGGTATAACAGATTTTTAATGACTTCAAGCCCAAAAGGGTAAAAGGGAAGGCTTAAAATATTTTCAACATTGAGTTATTTTCCGGGTTAGGGTTTTTTATATCGTGTATATTGCCACGTATGTCATCAGAGAAAGTATTTAACTTATATTATTTTGATAATATTTCATTAATGATTTCAAGATATTCAGAATTTAGTCGAGACTTCATTTTTATATTTTCTTAACGTGTACAGGCTTTGTTAAGCTGCGTACCTGACGGGATGTGAGTAGCTACCATTTCCTATGGTAGAACCCAGGGATGTTCTAGTAACGCAATTTCCTGATGGAAAACCCTGGAACAATATTACATCTGCAACTTGCGATGTAGTGCGTCCGGTAGGAATTATTTTACCAACCCACGTACATTCTGGGGACCAGCACACCATATATGGTAAAGCCGCCATGACAATTTGACGTCATTCCACAGGATATTCATTTGTTATTTAAGTGAGTCCGGGAGTCCTCTCGAGAGTTTTTGTTGTTGTTGTTCTCCGAGTCTCAAGATAGACACTCGACGGCGTTCTGGACCAGTCCGTAGGCTCGTCGTCGATGACTTCCGACACTTCTCCTAAGGTAAGGCCTGGTGGCTAATCGCTTGTCTTAATCTTCATCCTAGTGTCAATTGTAAAGACTCAGTGCAGGAGCCCTGTCATGTAAACCAAACACTAAACAATTGAAGTCATTAAAATACTACTCAGTACGTTAGTCGCAGTTAAACCAAACGTTTTGATATTGCTCTACCTTCTGATCCTTAAACCTACGTCATCAAGTCGCAAACCCCTGGTTTGTCACATGGTGGAAGCGCCGGATAATATATGTTAACTAACAATTTGTTTCGTGGGTACACCACGAGGTCCCATGAAAGGGTAATCTATGTTGAGAATCCTCTTATTTAAGGTCATTATACGATTATTTTACTTCGTGAGTAAACCGTGAGGTCTCAGGAAAGAGTAATCAGTGGAGAAAATAACCTGGGTGTAGGTTGTTATTGTGGTGATATACACAGATGATCTTACTTGATGGATATATGGCGAGGTCCCACCAAGGGGTAATCTAGAGAGAACTATAGAGAGTTCATGTTTTTTGAGCAACCTCACTATATTTTAAAGGGTTACGTATCTACCGTGCGATAGTTAGGTTTACAAAATCAGGCATGATGATGGTACTAGTTAAAATTATTATTAACAATTTATTTTATAGTGCTTACTTTGAGAAACGTATTGTCGTGGGTGAGGAGAGCCAATATTCAACACGACTTTGTCAAGCCGCTAGAAGTACCAAGTGAAACCATCCGGTGAGCGGCCGTCCACCGGAGCGCCGACGTGTACCATAGCGGTCCCGGCCAAATTACAACACAAAGTACCCGTGAGCGGAGCTTGAGTGCTTGCTTATATAGGGTCGAATACCTTAGATGGGTCCATTCTAATATCGTGGCAGCTATTACCAAATATGGTCTGCCAACTCCCTGGAAAATCCGTAGGCTTAGGACTTTCCAAGGATGATGATGATATGAAGTATAAGGGCGTTCAACAGCTAAGGTCATTAGCGCCCTTGCAAAGTATTAAATTTAAAATCCCCGATTAAAATACGTGTAAAAAACCGCACAGTCAAAAACATTCTAAAACAAGCCATCATATATTAAAACCACAAAGAACAGGGTAAACAAAACAATAAAAGAGTAAAACGACGTGTCAAGAACTGTAGAACGCACGGGACATGAGCGCCTTATGTCCACTGGGGAGTGGAGCCCCCATTAAAAAACACAATATAGTCACACAGGCTAAAAGACGTCACCGCATCCAATGCGTCGGCTAAAACCAATTTCACCGATAAAATGTAAAAGACATCCTGCAGCATGCGCGTCACGAACGCGCAATGGAGCTAAAACTTGACACTCTATTAAAATGTGACGCACCGTTAAGGGCTGGTGCGGGGTGACTACTAAGCAGGTACCTATGACTAAAAAGGCAATGTCCGATTCGGAGACGAGCTAACCTTACCCCTTCCCGACGAGAAAAGCGGAAAGAGGTACCCCAAACAATCGGGAGAGGCTTAACCTCCCGCAACTTGTTCCCCCGGAGGGCCGCCCACTCATCGCGCCAAAGCGAAAGGATGCAGTGATGTAAAATAACAAACAAATCTGACGAGGGAACAACAGAGGTAAAAATCTGGGGGATAAAATCGCCGATTTGGCAGCAGCGTCGGCAGATTCGTTCCTTGAGATGCCCACATGACCTGAAATCCACACGAAGAACACGCTGATGCCAGAAGCACCAAGTGAGTGCAGCAGGTCATGAAGGCGCTGTACGAAAAGGCGGTAAGTGTACAGTGCGCTAATACTTTAAAGAGCACACAAGGAGTCTGAACAAATAAAACAGTGCCGTAAGTCGTGCTGCTGCACGTATAAAAGTGACTGATAAATACTAAAACGTTCGGTGGTACAAATCGAACATTGACCGGGTAAACGAAAGGTAAAACTACGTTGGCCAAAAACAAAGCCACACACTACTCCAACACCAGTCTTAGACCCATCAGTATATATAAAAGGAAAGTCCCCGAACGGCGCCTGAAGTTCTAAAAACGCCGATCTAAGAACTGAAGAAGGGATCTTGATCTTCGGCACTGACGTTAACCCATGATGACAGAGGGCCTCAGCGCGCAACCAAGGAGGAAACCGCGATTCCATTCTGCTAAGAGCCGGCGCTGGCTGAACGTTCGAACACCGAAGAAGTTTTCGTAATCGAACCTCTGGAGGGAGCAATGCAGAGGAGCTAATTAAATATTGCCGATCAAGCGAATCCTCGAAAAATAACTCGAAGGACGGGTGGTCAGGCAAGCTTTAGAGTCGACATGCATAGCTGCATAAAATCATCTCACGCCTGAAGCACAGCGGAGGCTCTGCAGCTTCAGTATATAGACTAGGTACAGGGCTGGTTGCAAAGGCCCCTGTAGCGACTCTTATGCCACGATGGTGAATGACATTCAGGCGACGTAACAACAAAGAACGTGTCGCTGAATAGACAATGCACCCGTAATCAAGCTTGGATCGGACCAAAGAGATATAGACGCAAAAGGATGGTCCTATCAGCTCCCCAGGATGTGCCACTTAAAACACGTAAAAGATTAAGTCACCGGTCACACTTTGCTTTTAGAAACGAAATGTGCGAAGTCCAGCTCAGCTTTCTATCACAGATCAACCCCAAAAATTTCACTTCGTCTGTAAATGGAAGGACCTCCGGCCTAAGATGGAGAGAGGGCGGAGGAAAAGCCTAGCAGCGCCAGAAATTGATGCAGACAGACTTCTCGGCGGAGAAATTAAAGACGTTAGCGTTACTTCAGGTGTAGAGACGGTCGATACAGCTCTGGAGACGGCGTTCGAGCACAAGCCTGTCGTGAACTGCAATAAATGGCAAAATCGCCAACGAAAAGGGACGATAAAATGCCAGGTGGAATACAATCAACAATGGGATTGATAGCAATCGCAAAAAGTGTGACACTAAGTACAGAGCCCTGCGGTACACCCTTCTCTTGAAAAAAAACCACTAGATAAAACCGAATCCACACGTACACGAAAGACGCGGTCCGTCATAAATTCGAGAAGAAATATGAACAGACGGCCGCGTAACTTCCATGCGTGAAGTGTACATAAACTGCCGCCCCTCCAACAAGTGTCATAAGCTTTCTCTAGGTAAAAAACACAGTCACCATTTGGCACTTTCTCAGAAACCATTCATAACATGCGTCGAAGAGAGACCAGATTGTCGACGGTAGAGCGATGGCGACGAAATTCGCACTGAGCATTTGCTAGAAGTTTCTGAGACTCAAGTCACCATGCCAACAGCCCGTTGATCATGCGTTCCATCACCTTGCAAATGCAACTGGTGAGGGAGATAGGGCGGTAGCTGGAAGGTAGTTGTCGATCCTCTCGAGGCTTAAGTATAGGGAGAATGGTGGCTTCGCGCCAAACCGAAGGAAAAAAGCTGTCTTGACAAATTCGGTTACAGACCTGTAAGAAAAAGTGTTTACTGTCGGCTGAAAGAATCTTTAACATCAGGATATGATGCCGTCCGGCCCAGAAGCAGAGTGCCTAGAGCAATGGAGAGCGTGCTCCAACTCCCTCATTGTGAAAAGTTTATTATAACACTCCTTATTAGCAGTCCGAAAATTATAGGTCTCGGAATCCAGCCGTTTTTTGAGAGTGCGAAAGCAGGCGGAATAATGGGCTGAACTGGAAACCGCCTCAAATGCAGCACCCAGAGTGTTGGCAATGGCAGCCGGATCCACTATGTGGCATTGGAAACCTGAAGGCCAGACACAGTACAATGCGAGACTTTTCCTGATAAGCGACGAAGTTTGTCCCAAACAACAGATGAAGGCGTGAAGCGATTAAAAGACTCGACAAAACGAGTCCAGGACTCCCTGTTGCTATCGTGTATAATGCGACGAGCGCTGACGCGCGATTGTTTAAAAGTAACCAAATTATTAATTTTACGGTGTCGCCGAAACACCCTAAGCGCAGCTCTACGGGCACCAAAGGCGTCCCGCCATCCTTGTTCCACCACGGAGCAGGAATACGCCGAGGGTGAGAGGATGAACGGGGAATTGTGCGTTGGGCAGCAGATAGAATGTAGACCAAAGGTGCTGCACCATTTAGTTAACGTCAGTGAAGGGCTGGTCCGCAAAACACACGAGGCTGGGATACAATCTCCAGTAGGCTTTACGGAATATCCAGGTAGATATTCTGGAATGCTGGACGTGGTGAGACAAAAGAGAAGCGATGCAGGGGTAATGGTCGCTGGAGTAGGTGTCAGACGTCAAGCAAGCTGGATGGAGCAAACGGCAAGGTCTAAGTGAGAGAATGTGCCAGAAGAATCGGAAAGAAAAGTAGGTTCACATGTATTGAGGATGGAGAGGTTGAACTGATCAAAAATGTCGGAAAGAAGAGTTCCCCTCGCACAAGCCCTTGGCGAACCCCACAAGGGGTGATGGGCATTAAAATCTCCCAATAGAAGAAATAGTGTTGGGAGAGCGGACAGTAGATCTAGAATGTCCGCGTGAGCGAGGGGAAACGATGGAGATGAATACACAGAGGAAACAGAAAAGAAAAAGCGGGGTAATTGAAGCCTAACGGCAACAGCTTGCAAGTCGGACGTAAGTGTGAGAGTTTGAAAATGAACGTCGTTACGCACTAAGAACATGACACCTCCATGAGCAGGAGTACCGTCATCCGGTTCAAGATCGTAGCAAACCGGGGTATACCTCCGGAGATGAAAAGGGTCGTGAGGGCGAAGCTAGGTCTCCTGCAAACACACGACCATAGGTGAATGGGAACGCAATAAAAGTTGCAGTTCCGCCCTATGCGATCGTACACCACGTAAATTCCAGGTCAGGATAGCCATGAATAAAAGGGAGAAACTTCTTACTTAGAAGGACGGCTCAAAATTAGCTTCTGTTTAACCTTTGGGCTCGGGCTTTCGGTATGGAGTTGGTCAGACTCCATAGCCTCCTCGAAGGGACGGCCCAAGCGCTCAGAGCCAGAAACAGATTCAATCGCCGAGAATCGGTTCTGAGTGGCGATGTGTGAGGGGTGCTGCTGATCGCGGCTTGTTCCAGGAGCGTCCTGAGACTGCGACCTTCGAGGAGGAGAAGGTGAACTTTTCTTACCGCGTGCACGCGGTGGTTCTTTCAGAAAATCTTCCCTACGAAGTTTCTGCTTTGGTTTGTTTTCAGCGGCTTGCGACTTCAGTACCTTAGGACCAGCTTTAGATGGCTTGATAACATTGCTAGAAATGGACGACCGGGTGGTAGTGGCGGTCAATGCAGTCATGGTCCAGGTCTGTGTTTCGGCATCCTTCCGGGGTACAGGCGAGGCAACAACAGAACTAAATGTACCTGATCGCAGGAGCGAAGGTTGACGCGCATGGTAACGCCTCCGCACCTCAGCGAAGGAGAGTTTCTCTTTTACCCGAAACTCCTGGATCGCCTTCTCGTCCACGTACCGCGGACAGTCGGCAAATGATGCTGAATGAGATCCTTTGTAATTGACGCAGACGGGGGCTGTTGAAAAGGTACCTTCGTATGAGGGCTGGCTTTATGATGCACAGACGGTAACGGCATTCTTATATGAGACTTCCGTATGCCCAAAACGTTGGCACTTAAAACAACGCAGAAGTCTAGGAACATAAGGCCTCACCGCAATACGTTCGTACTCTGCTGAAATGCTCGTGGGCAGATCGACGCCATCTAATGTTATAAACAGGGTACGAGTGGGTACCAATACTCCGTCGCGTTTGCGCTGCACTCGATGCACTGCTGTCACCTTTTGGTCTGATATATAGTCTACGAGTTCATCGTCCGACATACCATCGAGGCTATGGATGGTAACTTCGCCTCGACAGGAATTCAATGTGGGGTGCTTCTCAGCACGGATGGGATAACCATGGAGAAGCGTAGCGCGCAACAAGGTCTTACTTTGCTGATCGGACTTCGTTTGTGCTAATAAGGAACCATTCCGCAGACGAGTTCAGGACTGAACCGCACCAGCAATAGCATTAATGCCCTTCTGAGTAATGAAAGGGTTCCCCTTCTCAAAACTTTGTCCTTCTTCTGTTCGTGAAATGACCAAGTAACAAGCAGATGTCGGTGGTGCTACTTCTGTTACAATAATTTTTCGGCGCTTGTTGTTTACAATAGAGAATGGGTGCTCAATAGCGAAAGAAATCCTCCACCATTGCAACCGTCTCCGACCTCGAGCTCTGACTTCCCGGGCGTTACCCCGGCTTGGGTGAATGGCCTATCTATACCTATCTCACCCCAGAGTCACACCTCCCAGAACATAGGCAGAGGGACCCAATCGTCGTCAGAAGTCAGCAGCTCATGCAATGGCCCTCCCGCCGGACTGCAGTTGAAGAGCGGATACGAACACATACCCTACATGACGACCCCGGGTGGTGGGGATGGCGCCATTACCCACTCACCCAGCTGCGCACCCAGTGCGCGGGTATCCATCAGGCTGTGTCCACGGAGGATTAAAATAAAAGGGTAAAATAAATAAAACTGTGGGGGCGTTTCGCACGCAAGGTAGGCCGGCGAAGAAGTAAAATAGATGTGTGAATGAATTTACGTGGGGCGAAATGTGCGTAAATAGAGTAGAGAAGAAAGAAACGATGGCGAGGGCCGTCATGGAATGAAATACAGAGAACGCACGAGAGCCTACCTTGAGTCCCCCGGTACGAGAACGAACCCACCTCGACCGGACGGGGATGAAGGGATGAATATGGCGATGAGTGGCTCGGGCACCCCGGGTACGCCTAACCCGTACTCACATAAGGTGATCCCCTAGAGGGACTTTCCAAGGATAATATGATCCACAGGGTATAGCTAAGAGCCGTGCAGAAAGACACGTACTCCTAAGGAAATAAAGGCAAGCTGAAATCCCTTTGAAATGTCAAGGGAAGTAGGAAACCACTGTTTCCTGTCATATAAAGAACTAATTAAGACTTCAGCAAAATTAAGAAATATAAAATATGATTCTATATGACTTCAGAAGCTTATGACAGACTAATAAAATAATCTTAATTAATATGAAATAATAAACATAATACGGATCTCCTCAGTATGTTCGTGACAATATTACATTCACCTAATAATTCACTGAAGCGTTATCAAGTAGCATTTTTGGTTTGTTTTTGACAAACCCGGGTACATTGGATTTACTACAAGCTACTAGATAAGCTAGCCTCATTTAAGCCCTATTTTGAACCCCTAACAGAGAGATCAACATTCCAGACGAAACTTTGTACGCTTCTACTATAGAACTCAACGAAAATTGTAAGCTACCTTACAGCTCTTAAAGTACCCTACCATATGTTCAAACCCTTATGCACAGATCTACACCGTTTAAACCATATGGCCAAAACATTGCAAATTAAACAGAGGATTTGGCAATAATCATATGTTACATTACAGCTTCCAAAAAACCACTTAATCCTTATTTTGAACTACATAGTACTCGACATTTTAAAAGCCAGCATTACCTTATTTTCAACCCCTATAAGTAAAAATTTACTGCTTGTTCAATCGGAGCACAAATTTGTGCACTTAAGACTATAGGACTTGGCAAAAATTATAGCATACCATACAACTTCAAAAAGCAACCCATAGCGATGTTTTTCAAACCTTACGACAAATAGTCACTATTGGACCGATCTAGACCAAACTTTGGACACGCTTTAAATATAAATTATAATGTGCCTACGACGTTCACAAATCACCCCTATCGTTATTTGAACACCGTGCTTATAGAATGTACTAATGCAATGCCGTAAGACAGCACTAAGGGGTAAAGGGAATCTTATAGGCAATTTGTGGAATTGTGTAATAAAGAACTGGGGGATGAAATTACTTGGACTTTTGAGTTTAAAAAGCTATCCTTGCAACGTCCGGCAGCCAGCTAGTGTTGTATAAAAAGCAAATATGGCATTATTTATGCATGTGCTCATTCAAGTTTTAATATTTTTTATTCCCTAATTTTCTTGAGAAACAAGATGCGCATAATGAACACCTTGTTTTTAACGTTGGTTAAAAAAATAATAGTAATAACAATAGTTTTCTAATTATCACGCAATTGACTGTTCTACGTGAATTCCGATAACACTGGATATTTATTATCTTGAATACGTTTTTCTCCGTGGTCGAGAGATTAGACTGCTCGCCTCTCACCTAGGCGGCCCGGGTTCAATCCCAGGAAACCGCATATGGGATTTGTATTGGACAAAGCGGCGTCTGGACGGGTTTTCTCCGGGTTCTCCGATTCCCCCCACCATTCATTCCACTAATTGCTCCATCATCACATTTCCTTTCATTTATCTCACCGATATTTATATATCTCCTTCCTCGCTTTCATACCAGGGTTCGGGCTGATCACCCAGGATGGCTATTCTCGCTGATCCGTAGTCTGTCTGCCTGAGGTCAGACGCCTGTAAATCCTGGGGGATGTAAGTCCTAACAACGGGGAGGGTAAACAGAGAAAGAAGAAAAATACTTTTTATATCTTCAAAGAGGCTAACAAAAGCTTTAGCGCAAAGTATGTAGTTCCATACAGTTGACATATTCATTTCCAATAATACTCAACTGATATTTAAAAAATACGCAATAGCAAAAATAACAGTAATGTCAAACTGTTAAAGCAGTTTTCTCCAAAATGAAATACATATATTACTATATACTACTGAAAAACGAATAAATATTTATGACCCGGTATAAACCAGCATGTCGCAATGCTTTATTTACTATTATCACCATTACATCTATTGTTTCTAAAACGAGAAAATGTTAGTAGCTACCGAGGATACAACGTTTGGCGCAAATTATGTAGTTTCTCACTCATTCACTTGCTGCTGGCATGCTGAGGTTCAGCCTGACTGTTTTTGTGGCGTGACCACTCTCAAAAGGGTTTTACCGCAGGGTCTTTATTTCGGGATGGGCGTTTGGGGTGGCTTTTTCCGCTTTGGGATGGATAGAAATAGATAGGAGGAAGCATGGTGCTCCTCGAATGTAGCCTCCATATACACCTGTTTTATTCAGTTACGATAATATAAAAGCCAAGTTTTCAAAATATGGACACGAAAATAATGTAAATGCCAAACTGTTGGTGTGCTTTCTGTGCAGTTTCGTTCTTCATTTGAAAGTACTCTATTCTGAAAATTCATTTGCTTTCAAAAGTAGGCTTGCTTTCAGATTAAAAACCCGAAGAAAGAAAGGGGGAAGAGCTTTGGAAATAACACATTTGTTAGGTTTAGACACTTTGTATTGTGGCTCACGTACTGAATTCCTAAAGTACTTCTCTTCCCTGGTGTACGTTAAAATTTCATAGATAAACTCTGGCAACAGCCCACGTTTATTACACCTGATATCCATTTCGTTTTTAAACATTAGTATTTATTTTCGGTACTTAAAATTAGATCATTTCTATAAATGAAATACTCTATCGATAGAAGAAATACGCACATATTAAATGTTTAACAATGCACATATTCTGTGTAAGGTTTATCTGCAATTTTTATTACATATGCACTAATAACCAATTTCAATGTGTCCATCAAGTTAAACGACTATTTATGTTTAAAATGGAATATACTTTATATTTGTTATTGATAAAGGAATTAAAGTGGAAGCATAGGAATAAAGCTTAACATATTTCATAAACCTTATTCTGATAATGGTTCACACACTATAATTTCTATTTATAAAATCTGGTGTGTTGCTTTGTCTTCTCACTCTAAAAACTATTCTTACCAATGCTTATTCTGCTATATACTTCTTGTTAAGCGAGATGAACCTTCATTACAGATTTACACATTTTGTTGTGACGATACAGAAGCCTACACCGATAGTCACATTTTTTTTGTGGTGGCCTTAAAATTCCGCGCTCTTTGCAAAACCACGAGAAAATTTCGATGTATTGCACTCACACGACTCTCTCTCTCTCTCTTCTCACCATTTTACAAACTAACTTTAGAAAACCTATTTTTCTATCTACTACTTATTAATCGAGATAAACTTTCTGATATATTTACACATTCCGTTGTACGTATAACAAGGACTAAGTAGGTTAAAGGGATACTCAGATGCTTAAAAAGCGTATCGCTATGTGATGGTTTTGAAATTCCATACTTGTTGCATGCCTACGAGAAAAAAACGCATAAAGACTTACCAAGTGTACAAGGTTTAGGTGTTTGGAAATTCATACCAATAACAACCAATATCTGGAAGCGGTTAACGCCCCAAAAGCGTATGCCAAAAATTGTGCGCTTTAACAAGATCTATATTTCTTGTGTAGTGTGTTTTTCTCTATTTCTTCCGGTTTACTAACTATACACAAGTCATTTTCTGCGATTAACCTGTGAAGCACAGGTTAATCGCAGAAAATTATGATATGCATTTTGTCACACAAGTGTTTTAAACAATGATATTTTAATCAAAGCCGTTAGAACCGTTGTTTAGAAAATAAAAAATAATGAAAATTGTTCCATTTAAAGGGTAATGTTTTTCTTTTGCGGGGGTTCTTGAAAAATCTTTGTGTCGCAACCTTGGAAGACACTGAGCTCAAATTCTAAGTTTGGTATTTAATCGAACTTTCGCTTTTTATTTATGCTGTTTACAGTCACAGTTCACAGAGACACGCGCGTGAATACATTGTACTGAATTTTTTTTGTATACAAGCAGGCTGAAAACATGTATTTGCGGAACAATCTCGGTATATAATTTTTGGGTGTAATGCAGTACTTCCCCTAGTTACTATAGGTAAGTAATGGCGGAAGTAAACACGAATGGCGACGTACCACCTGAAAAAAGTATAAGTACTTGATAATTCAAACCAATAACAAACACACATATTCTGTAACGTCAGGTTAAACTTTAACAACTTGTTAACGCTGCTAACCAATTGATACACGCTATTTGGTATCCTGTAACATCGTAACATCATCTTGTTGAGAGGAAGAAGATTATCCTTAACAAAACCGAAAGCTAAGGCGATGTTGTTATCGCTAGCAATACCATTATTACTGGCAGAAAACGGATGCTCTTTTAGTGCTTCTTAATCTTAAAGCATAATGGTAACAATCTTCTTAACCAGAAAGTCACAGAATGACCCTGTAAGAATATCTCGGAAATGGTTAACACCGCAATTGCTATTTGACATAAATTGGATGCTTTAACGAGATATAACATCCGTGTAATAATATTTAGGTTATCTTTTACCGTTTACCAATTAATAGTCACGCAGAATGAAAAGAACCACCCAGCAAGAAAATGTTATTTGTCATGGCATTTTAATCAGTTATTAGAGCAATTCTTGAGAAAATCAAAACTAACGAGTATTTCTTGATGTAAAGAGTAGTTTGGGATGGGGGATTCGTGTCGTATATTTGGAAGAAACGTTGTATATTTGGAAATATAAAGTTTGACATTTAATCAACTTTTCGTTATTGAATTATGCTTCACACAAATAGACAATTTTTAAAAAAAATGTTTTATTTATTTATTCGAGAATCTGAAAGTGTGTATTTCCGGTTAAACCCCACTATTCACTGTATGGGTGGAATCCTCTACTTATTATAGATAAGTAGTACAGGAAGTAAAATCAGTCCTCATAATTTCCAAACATTGTTGTCTTTATTTTGCAGGAAAGAAAGCAAATATCCATCACCGCAGAATGGGCTTATTCTAATGAAATAAAATACCTATTTAATTTTAAGGGAGAAAAGTAAATCCTTTCACTTACAGGTTTAATATCTGGTACACCTGCCGTCTAAGAGAACGGCATAAAGCCTCCTCGGAACATAAGCGACAAGAGATTACGTCTGCGCAAGCTATCCCACGCTTCCTGAATAGGGTTCTTTAGGGCTTCAGTAGTTCTTTCTGCTCCGTAATGCCACTCGTTCACCATGACTCGAATATGTTCTATGATATTCAGATACGGTGATATAGGTCATGGGAGAGGAGAAATTTCAGAATGCTGTACCATACAAATGCTGGTTCCGCAGATTCTAAAGAGCGAGATTCAGATGTAAAACAGAGTTAAAACAAGGGTGACACGGATCAGCAGCAAACCTTGCGACATAGGAACAGAGTAAAAACGAGAGTCGAATAGACAATGGGGGTTCCCCAGAGTCAGCAGATAGACATTCGACACGACTCTTGCGGAAAGCCCCAGTACCAAGAAGGATACCAGCATGATGAAATGTGTCTAAGAGTCGGAGTTTTGACGCGGACGCAGCGACGTAGATAAAACTGCCATAATCCAGTTTGGACCGAATCAACGAGGGTTACAATCGCAACATCACGGTGCGATCGCCGTCCCCAGGTGCTCCAGATACAACCCTGTACTCGAAGAGAGCCAGCGTACGAAGCACAAAGCCGGCGAATATGGTATTCACAGTTAAGTTTGCTGTCGAGGTAAGGACCCAAAAACTTGAGGTGCGGCACAAACGGCAGCGGCGTGCCTAGCAAGTAAAGATCAGGAAGAGGGTGTATACCACGAAGGTGATGAAAGTGAAGACACTGTGTTTTCGTACGTGAAAAGCGAAAGCCGTTGCTAAGCGCCCAGTTTGCAAGCGATGTTATGGCAAGCTCCAGTTGACGCTCGATGTAATCGAGACTATAAGAACGATAATATATAGGAAAGTCGTCAACATACAGAGACATCGGAAGGTCATTACGAACAACACTAGGGATGCCGTTAATGGCTACGGAAAAGAGTGACGCTAAAGATCGACCCCTGGGGTACACCATACTCCTGAATCCGCTCTTGGGACAGAGCTTTCCAATGAGGGCACGAAAACGGCGAATGTGTAAAAAGGTAGAGAGAAAGGCAGCTAGATGACCGCGCAAACCGTAACTATGCAGCGTACGGAGAATATCATAGCGCCAAGTAATGTCAAACGTCTTCTGTAGATCAAAGAAGACACCCACGACAAGCTGCTTCAGGAGAAATACACATTGCATATAAGCCTCCAGGCGGGTCAGGTAGTCGGCACTAGAGTGATGACGACGAAATCCGCACTGAACATTGCAGAGGACGTATTCCTCTCGAGCCACCACACCAACCGAACTTTAATCATGCTTTCAAAGGCCTTACACACAACACCCATCAGACAAATAGGCCAGTAGCTAGAGGGAAGCGATAGGTGTTTACCGGGTCGAGGGATAGGAATGACAATACCAGCCCGCCACGAGGACGGGACTTCCTAACGGCGCCAGATGCGGTTGTATATCCCGAGTAAGAATGAAATCGCCTCAGGCGGAAGATGAAGGTGCATTTGTCGGTGAATGTCATCGAGACATCCTTGGAAAGAATCCTTGCCGACAGACAGAGAATGCGCCTGCTCGGCAACGGTAAAAGGTGCGTTGTACGACTCACTACTGTCACTGTTAAAATCAAGGACCAACCGCTCCGTAGAGGCTTTGATAGGCAAAAAGGAGTGATCAAAACTAGCCGTTCGGTTAAAATTAGCGATGGTGCTGGCAAGGGTTTGGGCTATATCCGGTTCGCTGGTATAAGTGGTGCCGTTTACGCAAGACCGGGAATGGTCGTCCGGTGACACCTGCCATACATATGCCAAACTGAAGTCCACATCTGTTGTGCAGAACTACGGCGGGAAAGGGAAGAGACATAGGATTCTCAAGACTCGTGAGGCACAAAACGTTTCCTAGCCCGAGAACGATTAAAAGCAACGAAGTACTCCTCAGTAGAATGTTACTGAAAGAAACGCAAGGTACGCCTGCGCGATTTGAGAGCCAAACGCCATTCCGCGGTCCACTAAGGGACAACAACGTGAGGTGGGGTGCAAGAGCCTCGAGGAATGCTGAATCCGCTGCGAGTAAGAGAGAATAAGTAAAATACCCCACCATTTCATCTATGGTGGCAAAACTATTGGCGGTGAGATGAATGAGGGAACCAACCCTCCCGCAGCCAGTCTTAGAAATAATCCAGGGAGAATGTGAGGATAGAGTAAGGTGGCCGGATAAGCGAATGGCAATGGGGTAATGACCACTGCCAAAAAGGTCCGAAAGCACCGACCAATCAAGGAGGGGAAATATTGCCGGGCTGCACAAAGAAAGATCCAATGCTGATTGGGTACCATAGACAGAGAATAAAAAGGTAGGGACAGCAGTATTTAACAAAAGTAAGCCGGGCATATCACAAACGTGTGCTATAAGGGATCCAACAGCACCGTTAGTGTCGGAACTCCAGAGAGGATGTTTGGCTTTCAAATCACCAGGGAAAAGTAGCGGTAGAAGAATCTGTGCCAAAAGCGCCCTAAGTTCGTGTGCTTGAACGACATTGAGCGGTGGCAGATTTACATTGTAAAAAGAGACACAGACGCTCTCCAATTCGACACGCACAGCCACAGCCGACAATGTTGGGCGCAGCGGTATGCTGGCGGCACAAACATTATGCGCCACCAGAATAGCAACCCCATGGCTGGCACGCTGTCCAACAACAGTCATGTCTAAAGCAGGAAAAGCTCCGAACATGCAAAGCGTGAGTAGGCTGAAAATGGGTATCCTGAAGACAGACGATTGAGGGAAGCTAAACGTTGGAAAGCTAAACACTGTATGTCCGCAAGGCGCGCCCGCAACCCATTAACGTTCCATTGGAGTATTTCCATTGGAAGAAAAGGTTAAGGGGTTATGGAACCGACGACAGTAAAATATCCATCCTCTGGCGAACCCTCCGATGCACAGGAACAGAAGAGCCCCTGCGGCTCCTGGAACGCAACGAGGACTTCAAAGAGGAAGTACGACTACTTGGTCTATGTTGAGGCCGAGAGCGATAACCCTCTGCAGACGACGCTGACGGACGAGCACTGGTAGACGGCTTGGAGACTAGTGGAGACACGGCTGAAGGCGAAGTCTGTAGCACAGGTTTAACTCGAGACGATGGAGAGGTACTCGCTGTCAACTCGGTTTTTGTCCAAGCACCGAAAACGGGCGTGAGTGGTAAGCCAACAGTGGCAACAAGAAAGCGGCGGACGACGGATGAATAACCAGTGGTGGTTGCAAGTTAAAGTTACGCAAAGCGCTGTCATAGTTCAGGAAATGTGAGATGTTCCTTAGCGCGCAGCTCCTGTATACACTTTTTGTCCAAAAACCTCGAAAACTCGTCGCGAGGTAGATAGATGCCATACCCCACAGTGAACACAACTAGGGTCTCGACACCGGTCGCGCCGTCATGGGCAGGTAGACCACGTCGCTCACAATTAGCAGGATGGGTACACGAGCGAGTAGTATGCCCGAACCTCTGGCACTGAAAACAGCCAATGAGGTTTGGGATATATGGGCTTACGGCGGCACGTTCGTAACCATAAAAAATAAACTCTGGTAACACAGTACCTTTGAAGGTGAGAAACCTTGCACAAGGGGTATATTTGACCGTCCTGCTTGCAAGATAACGGGTACGCCTGACATACGCGTTGATCGGAGAGGCTAGTGATTATTCCCTCGTTGGAGAGATCGTCCAGACCGGAGGTGGTGACAACGCCTCTACAAGAATTTAAGGATTCATGTGGGGCTATCCGGGTGGGATAGGAGCCCAACAAACTCGCTTTCAACATTTTCTGGGAGTGCTCGACATAGTTGTCTCGATCCACAACGCACCATCTGTCGCGTCGCATTCTCTACCTGGCCACAGATGCGATCAGCCTTACGTTTGATGTAAAAAGGGCTAAGGCCCTTAGACGTTTTACCAACACTAACCAAGGTCCCAACCAAAAAACGAGGCAATCAGAGGGTTTTGCGAGGATACCTGATGAATAGACCCCATCCGGAACCGACGGTATCAGCCTTCCATTCGGGGTTAAAGAATAAAGACACCATATTTTCGTGGTTTGTGCCGTCGTGAGAACACTCTCAAGATCGATTTCAAAGTGTACTTCAGAGGGGCTACCCCCAATCTCCACTGCTGATCCATATGTGTAGGCCATTCACCACAGACACTCCGGCTTTAAGCCCCTACCATGGGAATAGGTGCACGTGGCTCCCCACTCCAGGCCGCGCTGCGAGCAAGACAGACGCGGATTCAAGGGAATTGTGGTTGATTAAACCGGGGTTCCGTCAGCGGTAACACGTCCGGCCCGTGATAGTAATCCAGCGACACTGAGCCTTCGGAGCATTAACACAGGCCGTGCCCCCAGAGAGTAACGTGGGTGTACATGACGGCGTGGACGGGTTCCGCACTTAAGATTACACACAGGGGTAGTGCGGGGGGTCCGACGACCTTCGTGCCTGAGACACCCGTAGAGCACACATCTCGGAAGCCGCACTGAAACTGTGAGAAAAACCACGGAGACAGAAAAGATCCCTGCTGGTGAGACAGGAGTTAATAAACCCAAGACCGTAAAAACTAAGGTTCAGAATAAACCTAGAGAGGGAAGAGGATAATTCACCACCAAAAACGAAGAAGGAACAAAAGAACATGGTACAGTCGATCAGGGTGGAGGGGGTGATATGGTGGCGAGTGGCTCGGAACCCCGGGTACGCCAAACACGTACCTGCCGAAGGTGGGCCCCTGGGGGAGACAACCTAGAAAACCGGGGTTGCGAATCATGCTCTACATGAGGCTGCACAGCATGCATTCCAACATAAAGACACCAAGTCGCCTTCATCGGCTTATCGTTACCACGCCCGTTTAAATCGATAAATATTCGAACACGCGAACAAAAGGAAGAAGAAACACCAAGTCTAAACGAATTTTGGCATTCCGCATACAGAACATTATAAAGAAGACTCCAAGTAAAACTAAAAACGAGATTTCGACGTAAAAGCTGCATAGTAAAGTGTGCAGAGTAACAGCCCAGCAACAGCTGTTGTAATTGTTACGTTTAAGACAGTCGCCCAATTTGAGGCGCAACAATCTGCCGCTATGGGCCCTTAAACTCTCACAATTATCTCAACCTCACATCGCCGCACTTTATCGCAGTAGTGCGGAGATTTCACAGGTAGCTCCCAGAAGTACTCCTGCTCCACTTCGTTTAAAGCCTCTGCTGCACGATTACGTAGACCACAAAAATTAACATGCGAAAGGGATCCTCATCGCTGGCCACGCTGGAATTCTGGAAAGAGGTTGATTACCTTGATCCTCGGGAAGGTACTCTCTCCTACTCCTGCCGCCGTTTACTGCAAAATAAGGACACACAGTCACGGCCAGCTACTTCGCCGCATGTGCTATAACTGTGGCCCAGCGTCAATCAGCGAGGACTACACCAACCATGTCCTGATACGCCACCCCTCTTACTGTGGTACCTGTATCTACTCGTATAAAGGACAATACAAAATACAAATGGCGTGTCCGATATACTCCGGACAACTGCAACAAAGGACCACCTGAAATCCGCAGCCTATACCCTCCAACAACCTCATCCACGACACCACAGCCAGTAGCAGTAGCACAGACTCTCTGCCACCACATCCACATCAATGCCATTCACCCACACCTCCAAGACAAAATCCGGCTGAGCTACAACGCATTTGCCCCACCGCCGAACTAACAACCGCCATCCAGGTACTTCGAGCAATACCAGAGAGCATCAGTAATTGCATCGCGGCTTGATAGGAAGGATTAGAACAAGCCCTACAGAACTTCCAGACCACAGTCACATTATACAAACACGACTTCTAAAAGCCGTTGTAACAATAAGGAGATTACAGGACTTTATCAGGGAGAAGCTGGTGAAGATATGCAAACATATAAAGGATATCGGGATCTTCAATGTACACAAGCAAATCCATGTGATCCGATAAGCTCACCATGATTACCTAATGGAGAGCTTCAACTAAGTGCAAGAAATCCTGAAATCAAACCAGGAATTACTGACCATTCGCATTATCATCCTTAACTCAGCTGTTGATCTGATTATCTCACAACGCGCAATCGAGAAGGTGGGTTGATTCTGGATAACAATTATGACCTAGAACCTCCGTCCCCTCATACAGCTCTCTGCACAAGTGAGTCGGTTTATTTTGAACCACACACAAATTTTTGGTTACTTTTACGGTACCGGAAATCAGTGTTCTATAAGTAATCAATAAATGGAATAATCACAGCAGTACAAAATCCTTCTCAATCCCCTATCCCTTTGTACTTACTGAAACCTCTTTGTTATATTTCCAAATCATTATTCCTGTTGTCTAAAACAGACAGCCTTGATGAGTTCGGCAGGAGCAGCAACGCTGAAAGGAACCACTCCAGCGAAGGACGAAACCAACCCAAGAAAGCCAATCAGCGCAGGGACCAACAAACTTCGCCATAGCTCTCCGGCAACAGCCAGCAGCGGAGAACTTCAAGGTATGTTTGCGAACAGCCCGGTTTAGCTAAATACAGTTACACATCCGCTACCAGAAGTCTCCGATTGGAATTCAGGCGACAAAGGATAGGTTCTCTAATACCCGCGCTTTTTAGTGATCACTATCTGCACTTACCCTTCGATAGTCCTAATTTCTCTCCAGTATTTAAGCACACCGGCTAAGTTAGTTTTAGGTGCTGCTGCTGAGCGGCAAACAAATATCAGAACAGTAGCCTGCGGTAACTCTTGCGCCAAAGTAGTAGAATAGATGCGTTCCTTTCCTCTTCTATTTTCACACTTCTAGGATAGTTCGACCGATAGCCATGAGTTGGAATGCTAGGGCGACGACGCCTATTACTATCAACTGGTGTGGTTACATCACATACTCTGCATGCATAAAGCCTGTGCCTCGTGCTCAGCCTTCAAGGAATCCCAATACACGCACAACACACGATGATTCTCACGATGCCGCACACCAATCAGAGTTGTAAAGACCAGACGTAAACAGTCCCAATAGCAGACCTCTGTGAAGCTGAGAACCCTCCGCTAGACGATGAGACTAACCCAGCTAGTGGACACCACGTATAACAGTACACTCCCTGGCGGAATACAGGTGAACAGAAGCCAAGTGGGCCTCACCCACCCATCTGAAAATAAGTATCCTCCACCTGGGGAAACACAGAAAACTGAAAGTTGTGTAGGCATGGCATTGGGCAAAGTAGTGGAGACACTAGACATGCACAAAGATAAAATTTGAATGAGCAGAGTTGAGCATCTTCTCGAAGAGCTCTGCCACACCTTTTCACATTCGATATAAGACAAAATGCAGATGGCACGGTTTACCACCAAATTTATGACTGCTCTTTGTAGGTGTAGCCATGGGCAATTCCGGTACGAGTCCCATATTCTTTTCGAATGGCAATGGCATGTAAAAGGCCAAAAGTAAGCTTACTTTCTTCAAGGCTACTCCCTTAAAATAAACCTTCACAAGGAAAAGCACTTAAACATAGACCATCTTTACACTCCTGTATAGAGAATCTGTCGAAATGATCGTTACCGCAAAGGAGGAGGAACTGCGATTAGCTATCCACAAAAACCTATTAAGTAATGAACTAAACAAAGCAGAACTAAGTTACACTGACACACGGCAATTAATGTTAAAAAGCAAATCTTGATATGGTAACATCCCAGGACTGGAAACGAAGCCCAGATATCAGAATGAGACAACACTCGGGAATGTCTTGTAATTAGGGCACGTGGGGAATGTAGAGTAACAGAACGCCTACTCCTCACGCGTGGGATATTTAAGCTAACCGAATTGAGGTCACAGGATCAGACCACCATAATATCCGATAAAAAAGTTCTCCACGTCGGTGGTGGTCACAAGTACTTTTATAACTTGTGAATAAAGAGCAACCTCACCATCATGCACGTATGTAATAAACTGAAGTAATTACGGACTGGGCCATACGTCTTTAGAATAGAATGAAGGGCTCATGGTATGGCAATCACTTTAGCTGGGTTTCTGAATGTCAGCGGAAACCGCAACCCATTCCCGAGTACTATTCCTAATCAATTTATCTATTCCTCCGAGTTACATTCCCGTGTGGCACCTGGTATATCCGGGATCGTTAAAATGTTGTGGAGGAACCGGCTATCAACTCTCCGTGTTTTTTATTTCTCCAGGCTCCTCCTACGTTACAATTTGGGGGAAGCAACGAGTATCAATTCCCCTGAGTTCTTTTTTTCCTGTCCCTGCTACGTTACAATTTAAGGTTAAGCATCAGGTAAAGTGCATAGTTGTAAGTTATTCCCAGCTTAAATGCTGCTATTTATCGACTCTCATAACATTATGCAAGGCTTATAAACTTACACGTAGAAATGACGGTAGCCACAGTCAAGAACTGAGCACAAAAATGCCGCTCCCGCAAGGTGGCCGTCTTGTATTGAGTCATTACAGTGTTCTCGTTACCGAGTATTAGAAAAACAGCTAAACAGTATTTAGTTATCTTGTTTTTTTCTTTCCTATGCATGGCATAGGATGATCGCTCAGACACAAAAGAAAAAACATCGTTTAGTTAAACAGCTTGCAAGCTGCGACGGACCTCCTCGTGCCGTCGTCTTCCTTCCTTCTTGGAGCTGTTGGTGGCTGGTTCCTGGAATTCAAGCCTAGCACACTTGTGTGTTGCCCTATTTCTAAACTCTTTCCCAGGGTGTGGTGACGGTAGACGAAATGAAACTCCAGATAACTTGAACTTTAATTTATTGCATTGTGATAATACTGTTTTGTGATGCCGCTAGCCGTGTGTTTTAAACCTATATGCAATTCAAAGGGGCCTATCTTCAAAGATTTACCTCCCCAAGCTAGCTGTGTCTCCTATATCTAACTTCACACGCATCGCCACAAACATGGCGTGAATTGTTGCCTCTTCTTCAGGAGCAGACGAAAAAGAACAGACGCGCGAACTCTGCACTTGTGCGCTTTTATACTCGCTTAGGGGACGCTAAGTTCGCCTAGCTTTTTTCTAATCTTTTCTGTTATTGGTTCTCCCCTAAGCGTGCTATGAAAACATTTGCCTCCAAATCTGCAGTCTTGACAAGTTTGGGATTTCCAAGGTGTCAAAATCTCTCTCCCTCTCTTTCCATCTTATTGCTATCTCTCTCCGTGCCTGTGACTGTTTAGCTGTGTTGCAGCCCTAAACCCCTTTCTACCTACCTGTTTCTCTTCTCACGGCTAGCTAGCTTCACATCTTACATATATGTTACAATACTCAGCTTATTTCCTATTACATTTATGTTCCCTATATATCATAGTTCCCGCTACAAATGCCCCTCATTGTCATTCTAAAAAATTTTGATGCTGTTGGCGGAGAAAGTTTTTCGAATGGCAGTGACATGACCCAAAGAAGAATATAAAGAGAGAATAAAAGAGCCCTAAAATACACAATGCAATGCATAACACACCAATAATCTCAAAAAGAACACCATAGCACTCTACAATACAAATGTACCTAACTTCTATCCTACACAACAATGTAACTCTCAAATAATATATACATCATGATATTTACAAATGTTTACATAAATTTGCTTTTACGTCACATTGACATCGAGTGACATTTTGGTGATAATTACTGAGTAATCACCCGCTTGTGGGCTAGGCAACATTTATTTCACAGAATGACTTTTAATTGTTTTCCCTTTAGCACATCACTATAGTTTGTTTATAAACACTTCTGGGAGCCTTTTCACTGCCCTATGCAAGAACACTTAAGTTGCCGTATGTCAACCCATTTTACCTTGCACTGCTTAAACTAGTTTTCTTTACAATAGCATTGAATTGCCTGTAATTGCGGCACGTTGGCTGCCTGCTCTGAGTGATCATTAGGTGTCTGACCAGAAGCCCTTAACTGAAATAATTTTAACACTGTTTTCTATATACATTATATTACTAAAGATAAAACACTTACATAGCACAATTACATGACTCATCAACCCCGCGCAACAAGCAATCGCAAAATCATGCAAGTGCAAATGTCAACCTATGTCTTGAAAGGTTTCAGCAATTGTTTGTGATATTTGCCCCAGTTCTTGTTAGTAGTAACTTCCCTAACCTCAAAAGTGTGTGCCCCAAATTGAGCTACAATTACCGCTGGACCTTAATATAATAAGCACATTCTGTGATAGGTGTTGCTCCACCGGTCTGATTTATTCTTATTCTTCACGAGAACCAGGTCACGAATCTTAGGTGCCCATTTTGCCTTGTGCCGTTTTGCCTTTTTCTTCCTTGCTTCCGCTTTCTGTCTTATACGCAGCAGAGCTTTCCTGCATTTTTCCGCCGTAGTGTCTTGATTGCCTTGATCTATCGTGGTGGGTATGTTCGGCAATATCAGTTCCGGCTGCTTGCCCAAGTGCATTAATATCGGCGCATAACCTGTGGATGCATTCACTGAATTGTTTATGACAAATTCAATCTTAGCACAATGTTGGTACCACCCCGTATGGTTTTTGTGGGTTAAAATTCGAAAATAGCCCGAAATATCTCGGAGCACTCTCTCTGTCATATTTCCCTGCGGATAATAGTTAGAGCTGTGGTATAATTTCACTCCATTGTCTGCGACTGTCTTTTGAAAAATTCCGCTCCGGTGCATAGAGGCATTGTCACACAGCAAGGATAATATCTTGCCATGTTTAGGTACATAATCTTTGAATATTTTCCTCAGGCACGTTCTAGCTGTTATATCTTTCACTGGGTAAATCTTTGTGAATTTTGTGAAGACATCAAGTAACACAATTATAAACTTAGTCCCAAAAGTGCTCTGGGGTAACGGGCCGTGCGCGTCCATGCATACTAGAGCGTTGGGAGTATCTCTAATAACACTCTGCATGTCAATGTCGTAAGCTACATTCAGCGGTTTGGCTAATTGACACAACTTACATCTTGCTATAAATTTTCTAACCTTCTGGTGGAGCTTCTTAACATAAAAGTGTTCTGCAATGTTAATGACCGTCCTTTCTGATCCAGAGTGTACCAAGGAGTTGTGGAAGGCTGCAATCAATGTGTTTTCTAACATTTTGGGCACATATGTCTTCCATCGCTTTTCATTGTGTGGTGGTATTAATGTTTGTAATTGAAAATGCTACTGTTTATTTGCCGCACGTATGGAATACAATTTGTCGCGGTCACTTCGTGTTATCTTTTACTGAGCGCCTGTTATTGTATTTAATTTTGGGTTCACTGTCCTCCGGCTAGCTATGATTTCTCGGTCAAGCACTTATCTTATACAGGTGTGTAATCGGAAAGGAGTTTTTTATCCAAAGATAACACTGATGAAAGAATTTGTTTTACACTTTTATTGTCGTAACACATTATTCACTTTCACCTATTAATCTTGACACTCGCCAGACTGAAACTGTTATAATAACTTATTTACTGCACATTATTAATTCGCGTACTTCAACTTTTTGAGTAATTAACTTTACGACACGAGAGATTTTTCACAAATTTGCTACGCGTAACCTTGATGAACTTCGTGCGATACATACTCCATGAATGCCTCCGTTGAACTACATGAAACTTGACCCTGACACTGAATTTATACTTCCTCGTCCCAATATGCCTAAAGATTATAACCGAGCTGCTATTGGTTAATAAAACGCGCCAACATTAGCGTCTATATTTATATCCAATGAAAATTACGAAAACATATGCTCTGGGGAAAAATGTTCCAGCAAATTCTAAAAAAAAACTCACCACTCTGACGTCATTTGCTCGTCTCTAATAATGATAAACAGCTCACCCCCTCGCTACATTATTGCACGCTATTATTGGCAGTTTCAGTAAGGCCGTATAAACCCACTTCTCGACAATGCTTACAATCAACAAGCATCTCAAATCAATGTCACACAACAATGCATATTCACACTACAATCACTCTGACATTTACATAATTTGTCATACAGATTACTGCGTCAATTGACATTGACTTTGTAAAGGATGCCATTCCTTTTCCCTAATGACCCTGAGGTGTTGTCATCTATCTCCGGTGCGTTGTTTAACAGTTCCCGGATTTCCTCATCTTCTTCCTGGAATTTTGCCAAGTTTCTTAACGCTTTAACCAGTTGTTTCTGACCGGTAGCCTCAATGTGCATTACTGTCACTTGGTGAAAAGGCATGTCTTTGTTTTCTGGCATTGACTTTGCTCTCGGTAATCTCGATAAAACATCACTGAATGTGTTTGCAGCTCCTGAAATATGTTTGATTTCCACATCGAAATTCAAAATTTCATAAATATAGCGGGAGATTTTAGTGTTGCTCAGATTGCATTGTTTTATGTATTCCAGGCTCACGTGGTCAGTGTGGATGATTATTTTCCTATTATATATAAATTGTCTGAATTTTACCAACGAAAACTACATGGCAGCAATCTCAAGTTGTGTGATGCAGGAATTGCTTTCTGACTGTGACAAAACCCCTGGATGCTGTGGCTAAAACATGCATGCAGTCGTGCTCGTCTATTTGGCATAAAACCCTTGCATAGCCTCCCACGCTGGCATCACAATAGATATGAAAAGGAAGGTCCTCTCTGGGCCTTTCTATTAGTACCGCCTGTGCAAAAAGTTCGCGAACGCTGTAGAATGCTGCTCGCTCCTCATGTCGCCACACCCACTTAACACCCTTCTTTAACAATTTTCTAAGTGGTGCTGTTTCCTTGGCAAAATTAACTAGGAATTTACCTTCATATCTGCATATGCCGAACCATTTTCTTAGTTGTTTTAAGTTTCTGGGTTCCGGAATATTTCTAATGCTCTCTATCCTGTCCGGGTTAGGTCGAATGCCGCCTTTTGAGATCACATAACCCAAAAACTGGGCCTCTTTCAGAAAGAAATTGCATTTTTCTAACTTAAGTGTCATGCCATGCTGGCTAAACATGCTTAAAACATAATCTATGTGTTTTAGGTGCGTGTCAATGTCGTCTCCTACTATCATAAAGTCATCCACATATTGAAGGACGAATTCTGCTGTTGTGTCCCCAAATATGGCATGAATTGCTGTAAGTAGTGCACTCGTGCTTGTGCATAAACCAAAAGGAACCCTCTTAAAGACCATAGTAAAACCTTTATGCAAGAACCCAGTGTACTGTCTCAATTCTTCTGCTAAGGGTATCTGCCAGAAAGACTGAACAAGATCCAAACTAGAGAAGCACTTGCCCCGGTTTACCCTAACCAACAGTTGATCAATGCCTTCCGTCCTGAAGTGATCGGGTACTGTGAATGAGTTTAATTTGCGTGCATCTAACGTCATTCGCAAGTCTCCTGATTTCTTTTTAACCCACACTAAAGGGTTAACATAAGGCGAGTTTGACACTTCAATAATATCATCATCTAGCATCTGTTTGATGACTTGCTCTGCTTGCTCTCTCAAGGCGAACGGTAAATTCCTGCATTTGTGGGAGAATGGAGACAGGGGTTTAACTTTAAATCTATGTACATAAGCGTTGCATTTGCCTGGTTCTGAAGAAAAAACTACCTGTTCTTCCATAAAATATCCTGCAGTCGGATCTTGTCCGATTCCTCTAAACCACACGCGGCGTTTACTTTCCTTTGTATTAGAGCGGCAATTTTTGTGTTGTTCGCGAGAACCGGTTCGGCTACCTGCTTCTCTCTGTGTAGTGTCGCCGACAGTTCGCTAATGGCTTCGAGCACGTGTAGCCGCACGCGACCTGCGTCTATGAACTCAAAAGTGCTTATATATCGTATGTCAGCCTCATCCTCTGACAATTCCTCCATTTGATCCCTGTGTCCCCCTACAGTATTTATAGCTACAATTTCTGCCCCTTCTTGTGCTTTAATTAATTCTACCCAAAATGACTCCTCTAAAATTTGTTGTTCTTCCGCCGTCGGTTCATCGTCTACTGTATTGGTATCCACAAAAGGCATGAACACACCATCTTTTACTAAATTTAGGCATTTATTTTCAAAGTTCACTATTGCTTCCCATTTATGCAAGCAATCCGAACCAATAATCACTGGCTGTTGCAACCTCGGGATTACAAGAAAAATAACATTGAATGCTTTATTATTCATTCTTATCGTTAGCATTGCTTGTTGCCTAACTTTTTCTTTGCTCTTAGAAATCGCTACCGTGCAATACACATTCGAAATTGGCAGAGACATAATTTTAATTTTCTTTTCTTGCAACATCTTAAAAAATTCTTCAGAGCACGCCGATATATTTGCCCCAGTATCAATTAAAATGTCAGTGTTTACTCCCATGATTTCAGCTTTGATTCTGGGCGAGTCACGCATGTCTACATTTTTGCTCTTATTTTTGTGCTGCATGCTGCTTGGCGTGTTATCCCCCTGTACGTGCGTATTTATTAAAGCAATGGGCCCTGGTTAGGAAACCCGTGATCCACTGTTTCCCTCTGAGATGGATACTCGGCCGCAGTAGTCATCTCTGCTTGGTTTCCCGATTGTTGCGAGTCTTGAGGTCTGTCCTGTCTGCTAGGTCCCTGGTTCGAATCCCATCTACTACTGTTACTACTTACAATTGTTTGAGTGTTCACTGGGCTACTTCTACCCGAAAAATTCCCTTGTCTGTTGTTTTCCTGTCTGTTTGTATTTTCCTGAGCCCTAGCATAATTCCTGTTAAATTCCCTGACAGACTCAAACCGGTTTTGCCGTGTGTTCGAAGCCTGGATGTGGTTAACATTAAAATTTCTTTGTTGGTCCCTATGCTGATGTTCCCTGGGGTAGTTTCTTAATCTGCCAGGCCGTGGTGTTGGCTGTGTGTACCTGTCTCTGCGGTTTTCTGCGAATTGCCTGTAGTGAGAGTTTCTCTGCCTGTATGTCCCTGACCCAAAAGAATGTGACCTATTTTCTGGCTGAAGTGTTTCTCTCCTATCTCTGAAATGATTTCGCTGTGTTGGTCTCTGGTCAAATGCTGTGATTAATTCAATCATTTTCGCAATGTTGGGTGGCTCAGCTACTATCAGTTCGTTCCTGATATGAGGTTCAAAGTGATTGGTGAGCAGTGCTATCACCTCCTTGTCAGATAATGGTGGTTCAATTTGTTTGCTTCGCTGTGCCAGATTTAGGACATAATCAACTAAGGTACCATGTATATTCGGGTTGTATCTGCCTTGGTTTAACTGAAGTCGAATTTTGTTGATTTCTTGTGGTCCCCAATATCTTAATAGGAATGCCTGTTTAAATTCCTCATATGTCAGAGAGTTACCCTGCGTTAATTTAAGCCAAGATAGAGCACGACTTTTGAGGCATTTTCTAACTATAATGGGCTTGATGACCTCAGGAGTTGACTTTAACATAAAATATTGCTCTAACTCTTTTATAAACTCTTTCGCCTGATCTTTCGATTCCTCGAACACTGGAGGTGTGAGTTCATGCAAGAGGTGTGAATTAAAACTAGTGTCTCCACTGTGGGAGCAAGGAGCCAACTGCGCTACATCACAAGCATGCACATTGTTGCTACAAGTGTTGGTCTCAAGGTTTCCGGCCTCACCGGGGAGTGAATGGTCACTACCGGAGTTAGCTGTACTTCCTTGAGTGATACTGGGAGTGCTATTGGTGTTGTGCTGATCTAATTCTAACGCATTCATATTGCGTTTTAAATCTCCAATTTCCCTATCATACACAGTACTAATGGCCTGGATTGATGTTTTCAGTGTTTCAATCTCCTGACTAGTTTCTACTGAAATAACCTGTTTTACAGCCTGAAGAGATGACTTTAATGACTCTATCTCCTGGTTTGTTGCTACCTGGCCTGCGGTAATTACCTGCTTAACAGCCTGCAGCTCTTTATCTACATTAACCTGTACATGTGCTTGCATTCTAACACTGTCCTGTTTTAAGGACTCTACAGCTGAGTTTACAAATTCTGTGAGACAAGCAATTTCAACCTTATTTACATTTATTTCCTGTCTAACATTAATTAATTCTGTTTGAATTGCTTCTTGCCCTGTCCTAAACTGCTCTATCTGCCTGCTGCTAGCTGCTAAGCTTTCTTCTATTTTCTTGCTAGTGGTCTCTAATCTAGCACTAGTTTCTGCTAAACTACTTTCAAGTCTGTGGATATTTTCTGATAAACTGTTTTCTATTTTGTTGTTTAAGCTATTTTCAAGTCTTTGGTTATTTTCTGCTAAACTGTTTTCTAGTTTTCTGCTCTGTTCTGCTAGTAGCGTTTGCATTATTCTAATGAGCAAGGGTGCGTCATCCTGAGACGCCTCCTGCTGCATACACGTGGCAGTATCTACGGTGCTTTCGTTAGAAAGCTCCATGTTGCTATCTGCCATGATAAGCCGGTTACTCCTGAGTAACATAAAAACACATAAAGATGAGAAGATTTTGTCCTACTTTTAGTCGATTCTCTGCCTGCTGCGTTGCTCCTGCTGCTCCTGCGCGTTGAAGTCCTGGGTTCGTCTCCTTATTCGTGCGTGAACACGTTGGGTGCCATATGCGACGGACCTCCTCGTGCCGTCGTCTTCCTTCCTTCTTGGAGCTGTTGGTGGCTGGTTCCTGGAATTCAAGCCTAGCACACTTAAGTGTTGCCCTATTTCTAAACTCTTTCCCAGGGTGTGGTGACGGTAGACGAAATGAAACTCCAGATAACTTGAACTTTAATTTATTGCATTGTGATAATACTGTTTTGTGATGCCGCTAGCCGTGTGTTTTAAACCTATATGCAAAGGGGCCTATCTTCAAAGATTTACCTCCCCAAGCTAGCTGTGTCTCCTATATCTAATTTCACACGCGTCGCCACAAACATGGCGTGAATTGTTGCCTCTTCTTCAGGACCAGACGAAAAAGAACAGACGCGCGAGCTCTGCACGTGTGCGCTTTTATACTCGCTTAGGGGACGCTAAGTTCGCCTAGCTTTTTTCTAATCGTTTCTGTTATTGGTTCTCCCCTAGCGTGCTATGAAAACATTTGCCTCCAAATCTGCAGTCTTGACAAGTTTGGGATTTCCAAGGTGTCAAAATCTCTCTCCCTCTCTTTCCATCTTATTGCTATCTCTCTCCGTGCCTGTGACTGTTTAGCTGTGTTGCCAGCCCTAAACCCCTCTCTACCTGCCTGTTTCTCTTCTCACGGCTAGCTAGCTTCACATCTTACATATATGTTACAATACTCAGCTTATTTCCTATTAAATTTATGTTCCCTACGTATCATAGTTCCGGCTACAAAGCCTAGACCAGAGTTTCCACAGTACGTTGGTAATGGACTGACATAATATTTCTGTAGAATTGCCGCAGGACCTAGAGCTGACAGAATAGATAAGACTACGCCCAGGAGAATAATTAAGCGCACTTCCTCTTCCGCTAGTTCATACAGGGGGAAATAGGAAAATTACACCGCTGTCACGGGCTGATAACGCAGGAAGAAACGAGGAGAGTAACTATTTTATTTACCCAGTGTAGACCTCGGAATGACGATGATGGCTCCCACAGTCCAGATGGTACGTCCGCAATTAGGCTCGGGCACAGTTGCCGGGAAACTAGGGAAGCTGTTAAGAGAATACATACATGGGCGTGAGAATACTCGCGCAGTCAAGCAACTGGAAGATTAGGCACAGTAAGCAATATTGCAATGCTACCTCGCGCAGATGGAAACTCGCTGATTCACATTGAGGCAACCGGATGTCACCTGGTCAGACTTAAAGGAGCGGTTGCATAGAGTTTTCTGTGCAGGCAAGGGAAGAAGAAATGCTGAAATACAGGCTAAGGTAATGTATGCAAGATCTGAGCGGGACTACGGAGCACTGCATCTACGACGTAATGACGTTATGCGATTACGTTAACATACACATGGTGGAGTAGGAGCACATAAAGCTTATCCAAAGAGGTTAAAACCATTGTTATTGGACCAGGTATTCCCCACAACCCGCAAAAGGAGAGAGCTTGATTGAATTTGCAAAGAGAATACCTACGCCAAGATTTCAAGTTAGCCAGAGCATACAATTAATTACCGCCCTAGCAGCTGTCCCCAAGAAACAGGATCACAGAGCTCAAGGCAGATTAGAGATATCGCAAAGTGAAATGAGGATTGTTACTGCAGGTGAAGGACTTGCGCGCTGTCACCAGCCTACATTCTCCCCCACGTGGGAAATAGGAAACAGAACTGGAATTTTGATTACGATGCACCAAAGGACGGCAGCTCTTACAGTCAGGAACGCACGGTCAGCGGCTATTGCAAAAGAAACGGACACACAATAAAAAGCTGCAACGGCAGGATAGTTCTCCAAAGCAGCCTCAAAATCCACACCCGTAGAAAATTTAGTTTCCAGCTGGCGGACACAGCAAAGCTCCCTGACTCCAGCGCAAGTATTACAAATGATAAGTATAGTTAATGGAAAAGTGGGAGTTAACATCCTTATAGACACTTAAAGTTCCGTTAGTATAATAAAAATAGCTTCGCAAGCACAGAAACGCCTCCATCCCTCCACGTCTCGCGCACAGGAAACCATAATTTGTTTGAAACAACCTATAAGGCCGAGGCTGCGTTTAAAACCAAGGGTCGGAATTTAAACAGCAACCGTTAGTAGTTAGGTATTTCTCACTTGCTCTACTGCTGGAAATGGATTTCTTGCGAAAGGATAAAGCAGTAATTGATCAGGCTCACGGGACTATAACGCTGACTGGGCAGGACGCCTCGACAGTCGGTATAACTGGCCACACACAGAAGAATGTCAGCTGACTCAAATGTTCCTTGAACCGGACGCACCGAAAATAACAAGAAAGCTATTTGCGACAAAGGTTTACCTGACTGGTACTACAGGGCGGGAGGTGTTAAGATTAGAGTACCACAAAAAGCTACAAACACACTCTCATTAAGACTTTGCAAAACAAATACACAATCATCCAGCTCACTCTTTGTAGTAATGCGGAAAATGAAACACTGGCCATTCAAAATATGGCAGCACCCCTACGGATATTGAAAGGCATAGCCTTGGCCCTGATTCACGAAATAGAGGCAGTACAGGCTGATAACTTTCATAAGTATGATGATGAGATGCGGTTTAAAGGTGCTAAACAGCTAAGGTCATCAGCGCCCTTACAAGGTATAAAATTTAAAATCCAAAAATAAAATACGAGTAAAAAATCGCATAGTCAAAAATGTTTTAAAAGAAGTCATCAAAGTTAAAACCACCACAAAAATATGTTAAACAAACCAATAAAATAGTAAAACGTGTCACGAACTGTAGAACGCATGGGACATGAGCGCCATATGCTCACTGGGGAGTAGAGCCTCCATTAAAAAGACAATAAAAATTACAACATTAAGAGGCGCTCAGCTCATCAAATGCGGCGATTAATATCACTGTCATTGATAAAACGTGAAAGACATTCTACAGCATGCGCGTCGTCTGCCAAAACGTTGGCAATGCCAACAGGCAGACCCACACGACCGCGATATGGAGCTAAAACTTGACACTCTGTTAAAATGTAACGCACGATTAAGGGCGCATCACACTGCTCGCATACTGGTTCGGGGTGATCACTAAGCAGGTATCTATGACTAAAAAGGCAATGTCCGATTCCTAGACGGGCTAAAAGTACCTCTTCCCGACGAGAAGAACGAGAAGAGGTACCCCAGACTAACGGAAGAGGTTTAACCTCTCGCAACTTGTTCCCCCCGGAGGGCCGTCCACTCATCGCGCCAAAGCGAGAGGATGCGGCGACGTAAAATAACACACAAATCTGAGAGGGAAAAAGAGAGGTAAAATATCTGGGTAATAGAATCGCCGATTTTGCAGCGGCGTCTGCAGACACGTTCCCTGAGATGCCCCCATGACCTGGAGACCACAGGAAGGAGACGCTGATGCCAGAGTCACCAAGCGTGTGGAACAGGTCATGTGTGCGCTGTACAAGAGGGTGGTAATTGTACAGCGCGTTAATACTCTGAAGGGCACTCAGAGAGTTTGTACAACCAACACACTGCCGAAATTCGCGCCGCTGAACGTATAAAACAGATTGATAAATACTAAAAAGTTCGGCGGTAAAAATCGAACATTGCCCCGGTAAACGAAAGGTAAAACTATGATGATCAAAAACAATGGCACACCCTACTGCATCATCAGTCTTAGATCCATCAGTAAATATAAAACGCAAGTCCCCGAATTGCGCCTGCAGTTATAAAATGTTGATCTAAAGACTGAAGATGGGGTCTCATTCTTCGGCATCGACGATAACCCAAGGTGACAGTGGGCCTCAGCGCGCAACCATGGAGGAAAACGCGTTTCCCCCCTTCGAAGGACCGGCGCTGGCGTAACGTCCAAATGCCGAAGAAGTTGACGAAATCGAACCCCTGGAGCGAGCAATGCAGAGGAGCTAACTAAATATTTCCGTTCAAGCGAATCCTCGTAAAATATCACGAAGAACGGGTGGTCAGGCAAGCTCGAGATTCTACAGGCATAGCTGCACAAAAGCATCTCACGCCTGAAGGACAGCGGAGGCTCTGCAGCTTCAGCATATACAATAGGTACAGGGCTGGTTGGAAAGGTCCCTGTGGCGACTCTTATGCCACGATGGTGAATGCCATTCAATCGACGTAATACAGATGTACGCGCCGACAAATAAACAATCCATCCGTAATCAAGCTTGGATCGGACCAAAGAGCGATAAAGATGTAGAAGGACGTTCCGATCAGCTCCCCAGGATGTGCCAGTTATAACACGTAAAAGATTAAGAGAACGGTCACACTTTGCTTTTAAAAAGGAAATGTACGAAATCCAGTTCAGCTTCCTATCAAAGATCAACCCCAAAAATTTCGCCTCGTCTGCAAACGGAAGTATCCCTGGCCCAAGATGGAGAGAGGGCGGAGGGAAAGCCTTCCGGCGCCAGAAATTGATGCAGACGGTTTTTCGGCGGAGAAATTAAAGCCGTTGGCGTTATTCCAGGCGTAGAGTCGATAGATACAGATCTGGAGATGACGTGCGAGTAGACAGGTCCGCCGGGAACCGCAATAAATGGCAAAATTGTCAACAAAAAAGTGACGATGAAATGCCAGGTGGAATACAATCAACAATGTGGTTGATAGCAATTGCAAAAAGTGTGACACTGAGTACAGAGCCCTGCGGTACTCCGTTCTCTTGAATAAAACGACTAGATAAAACCGAGCCCACACGTACACGAAAGACGCGGTCCGTCATAAACTCCCGAAGAAATACGGGAGGACGACCGCGGATATTCCATGCGTGAAGTGTACGTAAAATGCCGCCCCTCCAACAAGTGTCATAAGCTTTCTCCACGTCAAAAAACAAAGACACGGTTTGACACTTTCTCAGAAATCCATTCATAATATGCGTCGACAGAGACACCAGATGGTTGACGGTAGAGCGATGGCGACGAAATACGCGCTGAGCGTTCGCTAATAGTTTCTGAGACTCAAGCCACTATGTCAACCGCCCGTTGATCATGCGTCCATCACCTTGCAAATGCAACTGGTGAGGGAGATAGGACGGTAGCTGGAAGGTAGTTGGCGATCCTTCCCAGGCTTAAGTATAGGGACAATGGTAGCTTCGCGCCAAACGGAAGGCAAAAAGGCGTCTTGCCAAATACGGTTATACACCTGTAAGAGAAAGAGTCTACTGTCGGCTGAAAGGTTCCTTAACATTGGGACACGAATGCCTTCCGGCCCAGGAGCGGAGTGCCTAGAGCAATGAAGAGCGTGCTCCAGCTTCCTCATTGTGAAAAGTTCATTATAACACTCCTTATTAGCAGACCGAAAAATATAGGTTGCGGAATCCAGCCGGTCCATGATAGAGCGAAAGCGGGCGGAATAATGGTCTGAACTGAAAACCCCTCAAAGGCAGCACTCAGAGTGTTAGCGATGGCAGCCGTATCCACTAATGTGACATTGGGAACCTGAAGGCCAAAAACAGTATAATGCGACACTTTACCTAAGAAGCGACACAATTTATTCCAAATAACAGATGAAGGCGTAAAGCGATTAAAAGACTCGGCAAAAATAGTCCAAGACGCCTGTTTGCTATCCTGAATAATGTGACGAGCCCTGGTGCGCGCTTGTTTAAAAGTAACCAAATTATCAAGTGTAGGGTGTCGCCAAAACACCCTATGCGCAGTTCTACGGGCAGGAGCGGCGTCCCGACAATCCTCGTTCCACCACGGAACAGGTAGACGCCGAGGTTGAGAGGATGAACGGGGAATTGCGCGTTCGGCGGCAGATAGAATCGTAGACGTAAGGTGCTACACCATTTGGTTACTGTTGGTGAAGGGCTTGACGTCAAAATACACGAGGCTGGAATACAATCGCCAGTCGGCTTTTGTGAATATCCAGGTAGGTAATCTGGAATGCTGGACGTGGTGAGACAGAAGAGAAACGATGCAGGGGTAATGGTCGCTGGAGTAGGTGTCAGCAACGACATTCCACTGCAGACAACTAGCAAGCTGGAGTGAGCAAACGGCAAGGTCCAGGTGAGAGAATGTACCAAAAGAATCAGAAAGGAAAGTAGGTTCACCTGTATTGAGGCTGGAGAGATTGAACTGGTAAAGAATGTTGGAAAAAAAAGTTCCCCTCGAACAAGCCCTTGCCGAACCCCACAGGGGGTGATGGGCATTAAAATCTCCCAACAGAAGAAATGGTTTTGGGAGACCGGACAGGGGAGCTCAAATTTCCGCACAGCGAGGGGAAACGATGGAGGTGAATAGACAGAGCAAACAGAAAACAAAAAACCGGGTAATTGAACAGTTAAGGAAACAGCTTGCAAGTCGGACGTAAGAGCGAGAGTTTGAAAATGAACGTCGCTACGCACTAACAACATGACACCTCCATGAGCAGGACTACCCTACTCCGGTTCAAGATCGTAGCGAACCGGAGTATACCCTCGGAGATCAAAAGGATTGTGAGGGCGAAGCTTAGTATCCTGCAAACACACAGCCATATGTGAATGGGAACGCAATAAAAGTTGCAGTTCCACCCTATGCGATCGTACACCACGTAAGTTCCAGGTCAGGATAGCCATAAAGAAAAGGGATAAACCTCTTACTTAGAAGAGCGGCTCAAAATTACCTTCTGTTTAACCTTTGGGCTCGGGTTTTATGTATGGAGTTGGTCAGACTCCATAGCCTCCTCGAAAGGAGAGCCCACGCGCTCAGTGCCAGAAACCGATTCAAGCGCCGTGAATCAGTTCTGGGTGGCAATGGGCGAAGGTTGCTGCTGAGCGCGGCTTGTCCCAGGAGCATCCTGGGACTGCGACCTCCGAGGAGGAGAAGGTGAACTTTTTTTACCGCGCGCATGCGGAGGGTCTGTAAGAAAATCTTCTCGACGAAGTCCCTGCTTTGGCTTTTTCTCAGTGCCTTGAGACTTAAGAACCTTAGGACCAGCTTTAGATGGTTTCATAAGGGTGCTAGAAACGGACGGCCGGATGGTAGTGGCGGTCAATGCAGTCATGGTCCAGGTCTGTGTTTCGGCATCCTTCCGGTGTACAGGCGAGGCAACAACAGATCTAAATGTGCCCGATAGCAGGAGCGAAGGCTGGCGCGCAGGGTAACGCCTCCGGGCTTCGGCGAAGGAGCGTTTCTCCTTTACCCGGATCTCCTGGATCGCCTTCTCGTCGAAGTACCGCGGACAGTCGGCAAAAGACGCAGAATGAGACCCTTTGCAATTAACGCAGACGGGGGTTGTTGAACAGGTACCTCGTGCGAGGGCTGGCTAAAGGTTGCACAGATGGTAACGGCACTCTTACAAGAGACTTGCGTATGTTCAAAACGTTGGCATTTGAAACAACGCAGAGGTCTAGGAATATAGGGCCTCACCGCAATACGCTCGTACCCTGCTGAAATGCTCGTGGGAAGATCAACGCCATCAAATTTTACAAACAGGGTACGAGTTGGTACCAACACCCCGTCGCGTTTAGCCTGCACTCGATGCACCGTTGCCACCTTCTGGTCTGCAAGATATTCGAGCAGGTCCTCGTCCGATATAGCATCGAGGCTATGCGTGGTGACGACGCCTCGACAGGAATTCAAGGTGCGGTGCTTCTCAACACGGTTGGGATAAACGTGGAGAAGCTTGGCGCGCAACAAGGACTTACTTTGTACATCGGACTTGGTTTGAACCAACAGGAACTATTCCGAAGACGAGTGCAGGACTGAACCGCACCCGCAAGAGCGTCAATGCCCTTCTGAATAATAAAAGGGTTCACCTTCTCAAAAATTTGTCCTTCTTCTGTTCGTGTAATGACCAAGTAACAACCGGATGGTGATGGTGCTACTTCCGTTACAAATACGTTACGGCGCTTGTTAGTAATGGAGAAAGAGGGCTCCATAGCGAAAGACATGCTCCACCATTGCAACCGTCTCCGACCTCGGGCTCTGACTTCCCGGGCATGACCCCGGTTTGGGTGAGTGGCCTATCTATACACGTCTCACCCCAGGGTCACACCTCCCAGAACATAGACAGAGGGACCCAATCGCCGTAAGAAGTCAGCAGCTCATCCAATGCCGCCCCGTGGGACTGCAGTTGAACAGGGGATACGAACACAAAGCCTACATGACGAAGCCGGGTTCTGGAGATGACGTCATTACCCACCAAACCAGCTGCGCACCCAGTGCGCGGGTATCCGTCAGGGTGTGTCCACGGAGGATGGAAATAAAAGGCTAAAATAAATAAAACTGTGTGGCCGTTTCGCACGCAAGGTAGGTCGGCGAGGAAGAAAAAGAGATGTGCGAATGGTCGTGGTGCGAAATGGTCGGAAATAGACTAGGGAAGAAAGAAACGATGGCGAGGGGCGGTATGAAACGAAATGCAAAGAACGCACGAGAGCCTACCTTGTGTCCCCCTGTCAGGAGAACGAACCCACCTTGACCGGACGGGGATGGGGATGCAGAGATGAAGATGGCAATGACTGGCTCGAGCACCCTGGGTACGCCTAATCCGCACTCACATAAGGTGAGCCCCTGGGGGGACTTTGAGAGGTAAATGATAAAACCAGTGGTAATCTAGGACGCAAAATTTAATGTTAACTCACAGGTTGACGAAGGACATTATAGACAGACGCAGAAATTACTGAGGAAACATAGGCATATGTTAGCAACGATATTGCAGCTGATAGGGACGACGGTCATCACCGAATTCTAAGTTGAAGTGGGCATCCCCAAAACGATTAAAAAGATACCACACACAGTGTGTCATAAGCAGAGTGAAATAATGAATAAGTAAGTAGAGGGCATGAAGGAAGAAAGTGTAATAAGAGTTACACAGCGGTTATGCATCATCCGTCGTGCAGGTCAAAAAGAAAACTGAAGAATATAGGTTTTGCGTTGACTAAAGGAAGCTTCATGCAACGAAGCTAAAGTCATAATTTCTTCTATCGTTAATAGATGATCTCCTGAGTTCCTGCCTAAGGAGATTAACGTATTACCGCACGTTAAGACTTATTCACTACGTATTTTCTAGTACCAATGACCGAAAACAGTAAATAAAGGCATAATTTAGAACTCTGGACGGACAGTACGAATTTATGGGATATTTTGGCTCGGTAAATGCATCGAAAGCATTTTCTGAGATTGGTGATAAATTACTAGGGGAACAAATATACAAGATTTATTTAAACGACATGACCCTCTTAGTACCAAGCTTCCGTGAATTCATGGCAAACTTACAGGCAGTGTTCAAAAAGTAGGAACCACTCGTTTAAATTATGTCCCAGATATGTTTTTACACTATGTCAAAACTTAAGCACCTAGAACTTCAGATGTCAGCAGCAGAAATTGAAGCTGATGAAAATAAAGTCAGGACGAGCACACAACTCAATATCCCCAAAAACGTCAGACAATATGCGAAGTACTAGGACTGTTCTATTTTTACAGGTTCGTCGGGATTTTCTCAATATCCGTGAAACATTAAAAGATTTAACTAAGGAGGATCAGCAGTTGATAGAACAAAAAATACCAGGGAGCCTTCGAAAAACTAAAATAGTTAATGGTTTCAGCACTCATGTTAGCTCATTATAAACCAAGGGAGAAACCAAAATGCTTTCCATGCTAGAGCATCAGTTATCGGGATAGCATTACCTCAAAAGTAACCTTACGGGAAAATACATCTCACTGCTTATGTGTCACGAAGTATGAGTACGCCGAAAGATATTTAGTGTCGGAACACGAATTGTTGGAAGCCATGTACGGATTGTCCAAATTTAGGCAGTATATCCACAGGGACCCGGTAACAATGGTCACAGACAGTGCATGTTTAGGCCACTTAACGAAATATGAAGATCTGTGGGAGACAGACTAGCATTTCGTATGCAAGAATTTGAATACACAGAAAGGCAGAAGTCAGCAGCACAACATAAAGACGCGAAATTTTTATCTAGGGCGCCAGTAGATCGACGCTATGATGACAGGGGACGGGAACACACGGAAATAATAGGATGTTTGTTTGAACCCGTAAAATCGGCGCAAGAGCAGGAACAGAATTCGTAACTCCGATCGCCTATCGAAACTATAAAACAGTCATATACGGCAAACCCTAAACTAGCTAGACAAGCATCGACTTACATTCCGAAAGCAGATGCATTGTAGAGAAGAATACCGGAGTAAAAGAGGACATGCACTTATTGTTTGTTCCGGAGACCCTGAAGGTTGAGATACTGTGTAATAATTACGATCTGGTGAGCGCACATATGGGTTTCGCCTAAAACGTTCACTAAATACTCATATATTCACGTTAAAACTGCAATGAAATGAAGTAAGACATTGAAAACCACGTAGAAAACGCATGTTCTGCCATCAGCGAAAAGGACCTAGAAATACAAAATCGACGGGACTACTACAGCCAATAGGAGTTTAATTATATATAAGGAAGGTTTCCCATTTATATTCTGGGACCCTTCCCCAGGTAAAGCAGGAATAACAGAAACATAGTCGTAGCCAAGAGCATCTGTCGAAATACAAAGAGCTAAGGGCGATACCGATCCTTAGGCTTCGCGGAATTCACCTTAAATGATATCATTTGCCGACACAAGGCGTTCCAAAATGCATGCTGTCAGATCTAGACCCAGTTTTCATAATAGAAGTGATATAAAAGGTGGTGCAATTATTGGGCACTATTCTAACTTAATCACAAACAAATGGTCACACTTAACGTGCGAAAAGGAGAATAGCTTCAATTTGGAATAATTATGTGAACTCGCGGATTTCGGCTTGATAAGGGAATTTGCCGAGTCCGATTCAACAATTACACTAGTCAACAGGCGAGCACGAAATTCGCCTCCTTTGAACTCAGTTACACACATCGTGTTATCAGCTGATACGCGACTACAGAAGGTGCATTCATCCAACTAACAAGGGATGCGACTTTGGAGGCAAGAGAATTGACATATCAGAGCGAGTCAGGAGAAAAATCAACTGTTGTACAACCGCAAACGAGAGATTGTATAATACAGGATTAGGCAGAAGGTAAAACTGCATACTCCACGACAGTGAATCGGCACATCTACGAAGCTGCTCATTAATATTGTGGCCGTTATATGATTATGAAAAATCTAAGTCCGTTGAATTATGCAAAGGAACTTCCCGAAGAGGCAGACTATAGACGTGAGCAGGATTCCAGCATTACAAATAGGTGAAGAAGAATGGGCATCCCCATAGTATAAGTATGTAAATAAATAGACTAAATTCCGGTATGGTGAATGCAATTTTGTGAGTCAGATGCACAGAAACATGGCGCAAAGCTACGCTATCGTAGTGCTTTACCACTCAGCGTGACACAACATGGTACCCCAGGCCTAATACTAATGGGAACGATGTGGAAATGGTAGCCAAAACCCTGAGATATCATACATTAATCACGTTGACATTTAAGGCAGTAAGCGAAAAGGTAATCTGCAGCACCTGACCGCAGGAAGTCCATTAGGTAATAAATTTTATATAGATAGAATTGATAAGATACAAACTCGTATAAATCACGCAGTGAATATACTAGATTCAGAAAAAAAATGTGCATGAACCAGCATGAAGCGCTATTCAATTTTACACAAAAGGAACAACAGATGACTAAACGTGGATTTTCTTTTGTAGATTTATAAAGTTTTTGTTTTGTTGTCACCACAAGTGACAATGTTCATACCTTATTCGTGTCAGATAATCAGTTGATGGAACATCATACAGCATCGGACTTTATGCTGAGGCAGATAACGCTCGCTTCGACGAAGGATAAATCAGGAATTTACAACGGACAGGTCACAAATCCGTTCAAAAAGTAGATACATGCCTGAAGCTAGTAATTCAGGACCTGAATATAAATACAATTACACACACAAAGCTACAGAGCTGGCGGGCAGCAATACCTGACATTATGGGAAACTTGACAGCACACGCAAAAGTTATTCATATAACACATGGTTGCGCTACTGTTATGCAAATATCACTTACTCCCCTAAAATATTTTTCTACATGAACAAGAAGCACTAAAGAGAAACCTTGCAAACACGAGCTTTGAGTTGGCAATTCATATGGAATAGGCACACCTACATTTTGATTTACAGACCACGAGTTATTCGTTTAATCGTACATTAAGATACGGGTGACACAGAAGATAGCAGTATGGAAAATCCACGAAATTTCACCACGCCTTTTGAATAGAAAAATACTAGTGCACGATAAGGCATTACCATCATCATACCCAATGATACTCTTCTTACGGTGATTATAAGCAGGATCCGACGCATAGCAGGCTCAGCAGTTAGAGAACGTAGTCCGTGTTGCATTCTAAGACTGAGTAATGATCTATTGAGCCCATCATGCGTCACGAAAATGATGCTGGGGATGATGGCAAAGGAGCAGAACGATTTTTGTCTATTTCAGTGCCACCCCGCCAGGAGACCAATAATCATGGAAGCAAAGGGGATGAATGTTTAATTACATACCTCATGTAACCACTTGAAATTATATGCGTCAAAGAGGCATGCTGCATTTTGATGCCACCGAAAGAAATCCCAGGAGCACCAATAATGGATATCCCGCGTGAATGGAACCTGAACATGGCGCACAGCGTGCTAACACAACAAAGACTTCTATAACTGGAAGCGATTGACACTCTCCCAAATTTAATCTCAGGAGTTTGGTCTACATTGAAAGCCCTGAAAATTCACCATCTAGTCACACCAAACCAGCTGTTATTTATGAATTTTTCGGAATGCCTACATTCTAACTGGTCATTAGAAATTCCACCTTAAACATATCACAGTACACCAGCAGCAGTAATATTCCAACTCATTTTAGATAATACTAGCATGCACTTTACTTATGCTAATGGTGTTATTTACATGAACAACCCTGTGAATATTAATATGAACAACAACATTGCAAGAAACTGTAGCATACGCTAGTGGGCGGAAAGAAGTAATGGTTATAATTACAATAATGTTAGCAGTATTGTGAGTGATTATAATTAGCGCAGTGTTTACAAGGTTCTTAATGCATGCTTACAGAAACGACGGAAAAATATAAGTCGCGCCAGAGTACAAACCAGCGAGTAGAATGCAAAAGGAACACTACTATTAACAGCATTGCCACTCATGTTACAACGCAAGATCAGCCGGAAGAGGGACTCCGCCGACAGACACTGTAAAGGAGGGAATAGAATAGAGAAACACTGTAAACATATTTGGCGGACGGACAAAAACAAAGGTACAAACTAGCAGAGGTACATAAACACTGGCACCAACTACACCTATATGTACACGAAGACATTCACTGAAACTTCCAGTGCGAGGGAAATAATAGTAATAGTGATGATGATGATAATAATAATAATAACGCTATAATAATAACAGAAAACGAAATTAGAGACAAATATAAAAACACGAACGATGCAACATTTGAAAAAAACAAGCGACAGGAAGAGTACGTAAGCCGCGCACACAGCCAGGGGGTTGGATAAGAAATGCACGAGGAAAACAGAGAATATGGCAGGAAGAGACTGAACAGGTGTGGGGAGCAAGAGACGTGCGTTTCAGAGCTGCTTTGCGAGACGAAACCCCGGCAAGAACTCTAGTCAGGTTAACACTGGAGAGTCGCAAGGTCAGGAGATTCGCGGAGGGCCAACAGCAAATTAACGAAACAAGGCAAAACAGTAAAGTGAAAGATAACACAGGAAAAATTGTACACATTAGGTAGTAAAGGAAAGATAATAAAACAAGCCAGAGGTTTAGATATACCCTAACCATTATTCATTCGAACTCTACATAAATAATATATATGGGGAAGTAACATAAGAAAAGGGCTTATCACGACCGGCAGAAAGAAAGAAGGTAGAAGAATGAAGCGGAGCATGTAGTGCAAGGCCGGAGAAGGCATGACGTCCCACCAAAGTCAATACTTTCCAGAGAGATATCCTCTCTTAACCCAACTTCAATGGAGGTTTTGCTCAGACCAAACTATATGCGTTACCATGAATTCTATAAGATTAAGACATTAAAATTTTGTTTTTACAGACTTTTGTTATTTGTCACTATAAGTCACTATGTCACTTAACGTAGGAACAGAAAGCCGAGTACGGCAATAATCACAAGAACTGGGATTGTTCTAGAGTTCATTGAACGTCTTCCATATGGACAAGGTATAGTGGTGTCTATTATGAGAATGGCATCATCAACGTCTATGCGCCTTCAGGAAGTAACACGTATAAGAAGAGGGAGCAATTCTTCCGCGTGCACTTACCATATTTCCTTCGTAACTTATCTCGTCACTACATAGTCGTCCTCCGTGGTCTAGGGGTACCATGCTAGCAAGGTCACGGGTTCGAACACGGCGGAGTGTGATGGATTTTTCCGGGCGTATATATCCTTAGAATGGCTTCCTTTGGAAGGGAAGTAAAGGCGGTGGTCCCGGGTCGTAGATTTACGGCACGTAAAACAGCCTCAAGCCTGATAAAGGGGCCTATGAGCAAAATTTCCGGTCATACACGCCCAATATAGAAAGGGACGCTAACGACATTGGCAGTTAACGAGCGTTCACAAATAAAACTCAATTTATTTAATTTCTAATGTTTCGTCACTACATATTACGCGGAGACTTCAACTGCGTCCTACGTCCATAAGATTGTACTAGTCCCTACCGCCACTTTGCAACAGTAGAATACTAGTCCTCGTATGACGAATGCACGGCTGCTGCAATATAGGCCCACTAAACATACGTATATCACTGCTACCTGCACTTCCCATCTGGATCGCTTCTATCCAGCACAGGAACTTAAAGTAAATGTCAGTTCCATTTGGAATGTCTCAATGTCCTTTTTGGACCACTTAGTCACTATTCTCCATTTTGACATACACCTCTCCCTATTTCCCTATTGGACGCTCTTATTGGAAACTCAATACGATATGTCTTCATGAAAGACTATAGCGAACGCAATATCCGAATTATAGTAGCACTGGTCTGTAAAAAAAAGACTCGCTAGAGGGATATACCGATTGGTGGGACCTGCACGTCAAGCCTCAATTACAACAGTCTTGAAGCGAACTTTTTGGGCTTCCATTAGCGACGAAGAACATGCTCTCCAGTTTTATCTTTGTTCCTCCTGGATCTTCAGGAGCTGCTCGTAGGTTCTGCTACCCTTCGAATACGATCCAATTTCTACAAGGGACAATCTTAAGTCTTTACAGAAAGTGTATGGAAGGCTTACAAGCTAGGAGTCGTCTACATACCTCGGTGGAGCAGAAACGCATAAATCTGTATTATCCAATACAGAGTTACAAAAGAGGCCGCTCCAATTTAATTTATAACACACTAAACAACCTTCTATCATCTTTCGCTCTCATTTCAAAAGACTTTTACATCCGGACACACCTCGCTCATTCACTTTGACTCCTGGAAACCTCCAGATCTTACTGACCAGGAGCTACAGCCCCTTGACCGCCCGATCAGCAAAACGAGTCTATCCTGGCGGTGGTGTTCTATCCGAGAATATTTACTGTAAATTTTGGGATGTGTTGGGTGACGATTTAACTGCAGTCTTCAATGTCATATTGCAGCGTGGACGTAACTGTGATTCTCAAAATCGTAGTGACCAAGCCCCTATTAAGAAAAAGCCTTACTGTCCCTCTGTTGATGCCTTTCATCCCACTACGCTTCACAATTATGACTATAAAACTTTGGATCGAATACTCACCAGTAGAATTCGACCTCTTCTCCGGAGGTTAATTCATCCTTCACAATGTTGTGGTATCCCGCAAAGCACCATAGTCGATGTTGTGTGTGTGATTTCATTGCCTACTCCTCTCAGGGTAACGAACATGTTCTTATGTAAGTAAATTTTAGACACACAAGTTATAGTGTTCCTCAAGCCTATCTGTTCCGATGTGTGACTTGGAATTACTTCAATGACGTTCTTATCTCCTATTACTCGCTCCTACATCAAATACTCATACACCCATATCTCCAGCTTTGTACAGCTTAATGACTCCCTCTCCCATGATTTTTCCATTACTGGTTCCATTCCATCCTAGTATCAATGACATTACTTTTGTTGGCATTGAACATATTTCAAAATAAGATATTTGGGATTTCCTTGAATGATCACAGACTAGGTAAACCCCCGTATGCTGATGATGTAACCGTTATTCTCACTAATGAACTGGATCTACTCTCTATGTGATGTTCTGCAACCCTACGCTGACAACTCTGGTCTTCAGATAAACATGGAGGAGCCAAATGCCCTTCTTGTTGGAAATTGGATTACAACTCCACATTTAACACCACTGCAGACTGTTTCCAAAATAAAAATTCTGGGCATTATCTTCACAGGATTATTGGAAGAAATGCAACACCTAATTTGGCAACCCATTGTTGGCCGAAATAAGAACATTGCCAAGAATCTGTACCAAGGGTGGCGAAAAGGACTTCCTTCCGGGAGTCACCAAATATGCAACACGCAATGCATCACTCACAGCACGTGAAAAACAAAGGGACGGTTGCAGAGAGGGAACGGCACCTGCGAGTGAAAATAACTCGCGAAGCACTTTTTCGCCACCTCTGATCTATATCATCAAGATCTGTGTCTATACCAGCCCAGTTGGGTGGAGTGCTGGGTGTATCTCCCCCAGTGTTAGTTTGTAGCCTAAATGTTACCGTTGTCCCAACTATATACACGGCAGATAGCTGTGAGATTTCATAGTTCATCGGGTAAGGCTGTGTTTTTCGAGTGTCCATGTCTACCTTGCATTTATCTCCCCTTAAACGGCGGATCGGGCTAATAAATATTAGCTCCAATTGCCTGGATTTGTTTCTCAGTCATAGGAAGCAGATACAAGATATGGATTCTGGTTTTTCCGCCTCCTGGTTACATTCTTGGCCTATTCATATTGACCTTTGTAATCCTGTGGACTTTCGATCCATTCCAGCTTAACTGAGATAGCTACAAATGTATTTCTCGGAATAGTGTTGCCTAAGTCCGAATTGTCACAATCTGGAAGCCAACTTGCATCTATCAGAAACTCATTCGACTCGCGAAGTGCCGTCAATGAACAATGAAGGTGTCGCATCACCTAATCTTAGCTACCAACTCTGAAAGAACACCAGCAGTGCTGTACTTCGGTACGCAGTCGATTCCATTTGGAACCGAGAATCTCATGACATCCTACCGAACCGTCAGCGACTTCCGGCTGTTCCCTGAATGACTCCGAATGTGCCTTGATTGTAATCAAATGGTTATACACACCCATAAAATTGCAACTTGCTCCACTGTGTTTACTATTTATACCATCGCTATAGACTTTTCGCAACAGTCGTGGGTTTTTTAGAAAAATCTCTTCGTCTGGATGTTCAACCTCACCTTAAGAGGCAGAATAGCCTGTTATGGATAAAAGACCACGATGTATACTGCATACTGTCACATTGCCTAAGAGTATGAACCCGATTCAGCATTTCGGTTACATGAGAAGAGCTCAGTGGAAGATTGCGCTGAGGGCAATTTTCGACGAGCTTTGGAGACTGGCTACATGTTTTTGAATCTTAAAAATGCGAGTCACTCGCGTACTTTTGTTTATTAGTTTGTTTTACGATATTTCTACTTTAACTAAATTTGAAAATTGAAGCTGGAATACAGCCACTTCGCTACAATACCTGCACTCTCCTTGTCAACTTCCTTACAAAAAAGTCCAAAAAAGAAACTCCAAAACCAAATTCTTTATATGCTAAAAATAAACTACATATGTTATTCAACAGGAAGTTTTAAAACGTTATGACCCTTTTTAGCTTACCCTGTACACAAAAACATTTAAAAAATGAAAAATCAAAAACAAAGTAAAAACAAACGCTGCAGAAGATAAAGGTTCAGACCACTGTAAATAATCACTTTTTATTTCGTATTTGGGTTTCTATGTTATAAATACATGGGATACTGTAAATGTTTAATCTGTTGTGATTACCAGTGGAACTGAATTTATTGGCAAAAGCTAATATAGCAAAACCCATAAGCATACGATACACGTGTAAACTACGATTTTAAAATAACAACTCAATGTTACCATTTTAACAAATACACGGAATTAAAAAGACCTCGGACCAACAGTGTACTATTTTACTTATGTATGCGAAATACTGCATCCCAGCTCTGCGAGAAGAATTACCTCTTTCCAAGGGAACTCATATTTCCCTTTACTCTTGGTTATGCAAATACTATTCAGAATCGCGGCGACGACTGCTTCGGAACTTGTAGGACCATGCTGCTTATATACCCTGGTGTAGGCAGCGTTTGCTCCTCATTAGTGAGAAGGCCTTGAAAGCCTTTGTTATTTAATGCTTCGCTTCTACGGGAAGAAAGTTTATCGTCCGTTTCCTTGCCTAGAGGTGCTACGCAAGAAAAAGGCACAGCATCTCTGCTCACTTCCTTTCTTATTACGCTGCCGAGACACCAAAATTACTCCACGATTTCTGCGCCAAAAAGCGCCATTTCAACTCCGCCTCCTCCCATCGCATGTAAAACAACAAGAAGCGAGCGCTACTACGAAAGCGCATCCATCAGATGTGTCAAAATCTTGCCTGCAATGACACGACACTTCTATTCTTACATTTGCAAGTCAGCAGAAGGCCCGGAACTACGCTGAGATTGTGATGAGTCCCTTGTCTTTATCTCTGTACCTCGGCTAATGTGTGTTATGGCTGGTGGAAAAGATTGCAGCGGTCCCCCAACTTACGACCTGTTCGTCGATATTTCACATAAGATCTCTTTTGTAGGCAGCTTTGTATGGCTTGTCGCTTTTCTGGACGAATACTGGTGTCACCTTCTCCATGCTATTGCGTCAAGTGACACTTATATTTGCTCTTACACCCCCTGGGACGTCCTCTGCATCTGCCTATTTGCCCGTCTACTCGGACGAGATTCGCTCGCCCTGACCCATATACAGGTTGTGTTTGGTGAATGAGCGTCCGCATTCAGCGACTCTTCTGGATTGTGAGTGGACCTTCAGTTTCTCGCAGGGAACGTGCGTGGACATTCCTGCAGTCCTTTACCCCTCTTGCATTCAGATAGTTCTTCCCGTGCGAGTATTCTCCCTTTCACTTTCCCTTCCTTTTCTTCACTTACTATGCGTCTCTCCTTAGTCAGTCCGTACCCTTTCTCCCGACTTCTTACTTGCTCCCGCTTAAAAACTTGTGTAATTAAAAGTAAATACACACCACGAAAGTAAACAAAGGAAAATGGACGACAGACACCACAAGAAAAAAACTCGCCTCTTTAATATCCAGTTGTTGTACATTTGTTTTGTTTTATTGTGTACCAAACATGTTTTATGGTCATTGTATCTTAACTTCTACGTTTCCGTTCATTGGTGTCTGCCGAGGACAGCTGCTTTTCCTGGCTGATGTAGCGGTGCAGTTGGTGTTGGCATTGTTATATTTTTAATGTATGTTTCTGGAAGATTAATTGCACTTAAACTCTGAAACTTAAACTGCCGTACGGTAAGCCGATTATGACACGTGGAAATAGCTCTGTCAGAAATCATTTAACCTAAGGATAGGGACGTTAGACCGCTGAATTGCCGGCAGTACGTTAACCTATAAAGTGATATATTGCGTAGTTAGCCAAAATTCACCTTATAAACCCCTGGTTTTGTACCCCCGGGGCGGACTCTGCACAAGTGCGATGGAAGCCCACGCGGCTTGTCTTGTTAAAAATCCATTAGTTCTGAAGACTTATTTAAAATGTGATCAAGAACGATCGCCATGCACTGTCACCGTTCACGACAGGTATGATGGTTTTTTTACTCAACTATTGCGTTAACTCCTTTCCGGCCTCGTGCCATACTTCATAATAAATTATATATTTATCTAAAAGTGTGTAGCTATCAGGTAATTGTTTGGGACCGCTCTGGGACCTTTCCCTTAGCAAGTATTATGAAGTAACGGAAACCTTAAAGACCTTCCCCATCCAGGGGCCCCTTCCCTGTTTGACGAGTTGCTCGGATTAGAGTTCGAACCTTAAGTTAGAAGTAGCATGTGTCGGAGACGCACGGGTCTCTCCACCTGTTGGTGCTTAGTCACACACTTTGCAATCCTCTGAGGAACCCATCAAATATGTCCATGGAATAATTGGTGGAGTCGCAATGTATTTACCTTTGTGACCCGCTGCGGCATCCCCCAAAACCACCCGTGACATAGTTGGTGGATGGGCCTCCTTGAGCGCTCACCGTCACCCTTCAAGCATCGCTTATTTCATCGTGACAATATGGCTAAAAGACAAAGAACTGGCCGGCCCTCGTAGCCGTGGTCGCTGGAGTGGTCGCTCCGGCGCTCCGCCAAGCTGAGGGTCGCGGGTTCGAGTCCCGCCTCGGGCATGGGTGTTTGTGTGTGTGTTGCGGAAATAAGCGCTATAAAACAGAAAAACACAGTAGTATAATCTGGGAACTTTAAAAAAAAAGAACTTATACTTTTAACAGTGATTGGGAGGAGCAGAATTGCTTTGTCGAATTCAGAGGAAACCCGCGCGTTTATTGTGTTACTGAAGTGTGTCTGTTCCCAAGAAAATAAATTTGAACGTCATTTTTCGACAAATCAGACAAACTGTAATAGTGAATTTCCCGTTAAATCTGAATTACGAAAACACAAAGCTGGAGACTTAAAATATACATTAGCATTGCAGCAAAGTGTGTTTGCAAAGCCAGTTTAGCAAAACAGTAACGTGACAATGGCCTATTACAAAGTCTGTTATGTTTTAGCGAAAAGGAAAAACCTTTCAGTGACGGGAAAGTAGTTAAAGAAGCAATGATTGGTGCCGCGGAATCTAAAATGACTTCAATTGTCTCACTAAACTGTTGCTACACGTGTTGCGCAGATTCTTAAGAATTTAGAATCTCAACTATATCAGTACCTGCAATCGAGTGAATATTTTTCGCTTCAGTTTGACGAAAGCACTGCTATTTCCGAAATTGCACAGCTATTTTTATTCATTAGAATGTTCTTTCACGATTTTACAGTTAAGGAGGAGTTTTTAAAAGTGCTTCAATTTCATTAACGTACTTGGAGAAAAGACGCATTTAATGCATTCCTGATATTCCATCTTATAAACCATATCAACAAATGGGGCGCCTTCATGGACCGGAAAGAATAGTGCGTTTCTTACTCTTTATGCTAAAGACGACTCAAATTCAAAATATCTTTCTTATCACTGCTTTATCCACCAAGAAGCATTATGCGCCAAGGTTTTGAAGTTCGACCATATCATTAAAGCTGTAACTCGTGTAGTAAGTTATATCAAATGATCTTTTACACGTCACCGCTTGTTAAGACATCTTTTAAATATATCAGATTCTGAGCATGGTAACATAATTCTTCATGCAGACGTAAGACAGTTCGGTAGGGGAAAATCCGGAACGATTCTGCAATCTTTTGGATGAGATAAGGGATTCTCTGAAATCATCGCCCGGGCAATATTGTCAAGAACTAGATGAAATACCATGGCTTCTAGAATTATGTTTCTTGACAGATATCACCTAAAAATTAAGCGAACTAATTAAGCAAGGGAAATATCGCAACACTTCAGCCATGATAAGTACTGTAAATGCTTTACATAGGAAACTAAACATATGGAGTACAGTTTTAAAAAGAAATTCCCTATAACACGTTCCAACTTTGAAGTATATTATGGAAACCGTAAATGTCGGCAAATACGATGTTCTATCTTATACGCAGCATCCTGAAATCCTAATCACAGAATTTAGTAACAAATTTAGCCAGTTTTCAACACCTGAACCAAGATTATGTTTATCGATAATCCATTCGCTTCAGTTGACGCTATGGAATGATATGTGGGATCTTCGGAAATTGTATTCCTGAGGAACTTAAAATTGAAATTTTAAATCTTCAAGAAGATATATCTTTGAAATCATGTTAAGCAACTCAACAAATTCTGGACTCTGGGACAGGAATAAATTACCCATGATCGCTAGTGTTCCTTTGAAAACGTATTGTTGTTTTTGTTCGACATATCTTTGCGTGGTCACATTTTCATCTATTAGCATTGCCAAGAATAAATACCAATCCAGCCTGACGGACTCACATCTAGATGCGGCATTAAAAGCAGCTACTTCCAACTACACACCAGATTTTTCTGAACTTACAGCGAACATGCAGTGCTAAACTTCACATTAATTCTATGTATTGTAAATCTAAGCAATTTTAATTGTAATTATTTGAAAGACTATTACAGGATTACATGCTTGTGATAATTATTATTATTATTATTATTATTATTATTATTATTATAACATGGTGGCTGTAATTGCGGCGGAGCCCGTACCTCCTTAGGCATGCGTTAAATGTATCCGAGCACATATGAAAGTTGGGCTGCACTGCTCTACACCAACAGTAACATTATAATACTACCAGCTGATAAGGACAATGCCACATTCATCTTGAATCAACATGACTACCAGCGAGGATCTCCAACATCTTGGAACCAGTCACATAAAATAAGATAGCGCTTAATCCCACCTCACTCACGGTTCATAAGTCCAGCGGAGTCGTCAAACAGTGTTTCATTTCCGGTGAAGAATATCGTAGTCTCTTACCATAGGAAACCGAACCTCCGAGATTAAACGGGGGACCAACAAAAATACATAAACAAGAAGTACCGCTATGACCAATATTAAGTGCTTTTGGTTCTCGGATGATGATGATGATGATGATGATGTGGTAGGGCTTAAGGGCGCTCAACCACTAGGGTTATTAGCGCCCTTATAATGTATAAAATATAAAATCGAAAATTCAAAAAACTAAAAAACCCATACACAAACCCGCTTGGTCAAAAACGCTAAAAACACAACAGACCAAAAGCCAAAATCTACACACTAAAATCATGGTCACTAAAAGAATAAAACGTGTCAAGAACTGCAGAATGCAAGGGACATGAGCGCCTTATGTCCGTCGGAGAGAAGAGCCCCATTAAAACTGACAATATAAAATCTCAAAGCTCAGCGCATCAAATGCGACGATTAAAACCAATGTCACTTATAAAACGTAAAAGACATTCTACAGCATGCGCGTCGTCTGCCAAAACGTTGGCTATGCCAACAGGCAGACCCACGCGAACGCGCAGTGGAGCTAAAACTTGACACTCAGTTAAAATGTGACGCACCGTTAAGGGCACGTCACACTGCTGACACAGTGGAGCGGGATCACCACTGAGCAGGTAACTATGACTAAAACGGCAATGTCCAATTCGTAAACGGGCTAAAAGTACCCCTTTCCGACGTGAAGAACGAGAAGAGGGACCCCAGATTAACGGGAGAGGCTTAACCTCCCGCAACTTGTTCCCCCGGAGGGCCGTCCACTCATCGCGCCAAAGCGAGAGGATGCGGCGACGTAAAATAACACGAATCTGACGAGGGAACAACAGAGGCAAAAAATCTGGGTAATAAAATCACCGATTTCGCAGCGGCGTCGGCACTCATTACCTGAGATGCCCACATGACCTGGAATCCACATGAAGGCGACGCTGATGCCAGAGACACCAAGCGAGTGGAGCAGGTCATGTATGCGCTGTACGAGTGGGTGGTAATGGTACAGCGCAGTAATACTCTGAAGGGCAATCAGAGAGTCCGTACAAATAAAACAGTGCCGTAAGTCGTGCCGGCGAATGTATAAAACGGATTGATAAATGCTAAAAAGTTCGGCGGTAAAAATTGAACATTGTCCAGGTAAAGGAAACGTAAAACTACAGTGACCAAAAACAAAGGCACATCCAACTCCAGCTTCAGTCTTAGATCCATCGGTTAAGATAAAACGGAAGTCCCCGAATTGAGACCGTACTTCTAAAAAAGCCGATCTAAAGACTGAAGAAGGGGTCTCAGTCTTCGGCATCGACGTTAGCCCAAGGTGACAGTGGGCCTCAGCGCGGGACCATGGAGGAATACGCGTTTCCCCCCGTGGAAGGGCCGGCGCTGGCGGAACGTCTAAATGCCGAAGGAGCTGTCGAAAGCGAACCCCTGGAGGGAGCAAAGCAGAGGAGCTAATGAAATAGTGACGATCAAGTGACTCCTGGAAAAATAACTCGAAGGACGGGTGGTCAGGCAAGCTTGAGAGTCGACAGGCATAGCTGCACAAAAGCATCTCACGCCGGAAGGACAGCGGAGGCTCTGCAGCATCAGCATACAGACTGGGAACAGGGCTGGTTGGAAAGGCCGCTGTAGCGACTCTTATGCCACGATGGTGAATGGCATTCAATCGACGTAACACAGATGTACGTGCCGACGAATAAACAATGCACCCGTAATCAAGCTTGGATCGGACCAAAGAGCGATAAAGGCGAAGAAGGACGGTCCGATCAGCTCCCCAGGATGTGCCACTTAAAACACGTAAACGATTAAGAGAACGCTCACACTTAGCTTTTAAAAAGGAAATGTGCGAGGTCCAACACAACTTCCTATCAAAAATCAACCCCAAAAATTTCACCTCGTCTGCAAACAGAAGCGTCTCCGGCCCAAGATGGAGGGCGGAGGGAAATATTTCCGGCGCCAGAAGTTGATGCAGACGGATTTCTCGGCGGAGAAATTAAAGCCGTTGGCGTTACTCCAGGCGTAGAGACGGTCGATACAGCTCTGGAGACGGCGTTCGAGTAGACAGGTCCGTCGTGAACTGCAATAAATGGCAAAATCATCAACAAACAGAGACGATGAAATGCCAGGTGGAATACAATCAACAATGGGGTTGATAGCAACTGAAAAAAGTGTGACACTAAGTACCGAGCCCTGCGGTACTCCGTTCTCTTGAATAAAACCGAGATAAAACCGACCTCACACGTACACGAAACACGCGGCGGTCCGTCATAAACTCCCGAAGAAATATGGGAAGACGACCGCGGATATTCCATGCGTGAAGTGTACGTAAAATGCCGCCCCTCCAACAAGTGTCATAAGCTTTCTCCAGGTCAAAAAACACAGCCACGGTTTGACACTTTCTCAGAAATCCATTCATAATATGCGTCGACAGGGACACCAGATGGTCGACGGTAGAACGATAGCGACGAAATCCGCACTGAGCGTTCGCTAGAAGTTTCTGAGACTCAAGCCACCATGTCAACCGCCCGTTGATCATGCGCTCCATCACCTTGCAAATGCAACTGGTGAGGGAGATAGGCCGGTAGCTGGAAGGCAGTTGGCGATCCTTCCCAAGCTTGAGTATAGGGACAATGGTGGCTTCGCGCCAAACGGAAGGAAAAAGGCCGTCTTGCCAAATATAGTTATAGACCTGTAAGAGAAAGATTTTACTGTCAGCTGAAAGGTTGTTTAACATCAGGACATGAATGCCGTCCGACCCAGGAGCGGAGTGCCTAGAGCAATGAAGAGCGTGCTCCAGCTCCCTCATTGTAAAAAGTTCGTTATAACATTCAGTGTTAGCAGACCGAGAAGTATATGGTGCGGAATCCAGCCGGTCCTTAATAGAGCGAAAGCCGGCGGAATAATGATCTGAACAGGAAACCGCCTCAAAGGCAGATCCCAGGGTGTTAGCGATGGCAGCCGGATCTACTATGATGGCATTGGGAACCTGAAGGCCAAAAACAGTACAATGCGACACTTTACCTGAGAAGCGATGTAGTTTATCCCAAACAACGGATGAAGGCGTAAAGCAATTAAAAGCCTCGACAAAACGAGCCCACGACGCCTTCTTGCTATACTGAATAATGCGACGAGCCCTGGCGCGCGATTGTTTAAAAGTCACCAAATTATCAAGTGTAGGGTGTCGCCGAAACACCCTAAGTGCAGTCCTACGGGCACGAACGGCGTCCCGAAAATCCTCATTCCACCACGGAACAGGTGGCCGCCGAGGTTGAGAGGATGAACGGGGAATTGCGCATTCGGCGGCAGAGAAAATCGTAGACGTAAGGTGCTGCACTAGTTGGTTAATGTCGGCGAAGGGCTGATCGTAAAAATGCACGAGGCTGGAATACAAGCTCCAGTCGGCTTTTAAGAATATCCAGGTAGGTACTCTGGAATGCTGTACGTGGTGTGACAGAAGAGAAACGATGAAAGGTTAATGGTCGCTGGAATACGTGTCAGCGACGACGTTCCACTGAAGACGACGAGCAAGCTGGAGTGAGCAAATGGCAAGGTCCAGGTGAGAGAATGTACCAGAAGAATCAGAAATAAAAGTAGGTGCACCTGTATTGAGGATGGAAAGATTGAACTGGTAAAAAATGTCGGAAAGAAGAGTTCCCCTCGCACAAGCCCTTGGTGAACCCCACAGTGGGTGATGGGCATTAAAATCTCCCAACAGAAGAAATGGTGTTGGGAGAGCGGACGGGAGAGCTCGAATGTCCGCGGGAGCGAAGGGAGACGATGGAGGTGAATACACAGAGCAAACCGAAAACAAAAAGCCGGGTAAGCGAAGGCGAACGGCAACAGCTTGCAAGTCCGATGTAAGTGTGACAGGTTTAAAATGAACGTCGTTACGCACTAACAACATGACACCTCCATGAGCAGGAGAACCCTCCTCCGATTCAAGGTCGTAGCGAACCGGAGTATATCCTCGGAGATCAAAAGGATCGTGAGGGCGAAGCTTAGTCTCCTGCAAACACATGACCATAGGCGAATGGGAACGCAATAAAAGTTGCAGTTCCGCTCTATGCGATCGTACACCACGTACATTCCAGGTCAGGATAGCCATTAAGAGAAAAGGGATAAACTGTCTACTTAGAAGGGCGGCTTAAAATTACCTTTTGTTAAACCTTTGGGCTCGGGCTTTTGGTATGGGGTTGGTCAGACTCCATAGCCTCCTCGAAGGGAGGGCCCACGCGCTCAGAGCCAGAAATCTATTCAAGCACCGTGAATCGGTTCTGGGTGGCGATGGGTGAGGGGGGCCGCTGAGCGCGGCTTGTCCCAGGAGCTTCCTGGGAATGCGACCTCCGAGGAGGAGAAGGTGAACTTTTCTTACCGCGCGCACGCGGAGGGTCCTTCAGAAAATCTTCCCTACGAAGTTTCTGCTTGGGTTTCTTATCAAAGGCTTGCGACTTCATTGACTTTGGAACAGGTTTATAGGGTTTGGTAAAAGTAGCTTCAATGGACGGCCGGATGGTAGTGGCGTTTAATCCAGTCATGGTCCAGGTCTGAGTTTCGGCGTCTACTCGTGGTACTGGCGAGGCAACAACAGGACTAAATGTACCAGATCGCAGGAGTGAAGGTTGTCGCGCATGATAACGCCTCCGGGCTACAGCGAAGGAGAGTTTTTCCTTTACCCGGATCTCCTGGATCGCCTTCTCGTCCAAGTACCGCGGACAGTCGGCAAACGACGCAAAATGAGACCCTTTACAATTAACGCAGACGGGGGCTGTTGAACAGGTACCTTCGTGTGAGGGCTGGCTAATTGTTGCACAGATGTTAACGGCACTCTTACAGGAGACTTGCGTATGCCCAAAACGTTGGCATTTAAAACAACGCAGAGGTCTAGGAATATAAGGCCTCACAGAAATCCGTTCGTACCCTGCGGAAATGCTCGTGGGCAGATCGACTACATCAAATGTTAGAAACAGGGTACGAGTGGGTACCAATACGCCGTCGCGTTTGGCCTGCACTCGATGCACCGCTGTCACCTTTTGATCGGGTAGATATTCGACTAGATCCTCGTCCGATATACCATCGAGGCTATGCGTGGTAACAACGCCCCGACAGGAATTCAATGTGCGGTGCTTCTCAACACGGATAGGATAACCGTGGAGAAGCGTGGCGCGCAACAAGGTTTTACTTTGCCGATCGGACTTAGTTTGGGCCAATAAGGAACCATTCCGTAGACGAGTGCAGGATTGAACCGTACCAGCAATAGCATCTATGCCTTTCTGAATTACAAAAGGGTTCCCCTTCTCAAAGTTTTGTCCTTCTTCTGTTCTTGAAATGACTAAGTAACAACCAGATGTCGGCGGTGCTACTTCTGTTACAATAGTTTTTCGGCGCTTGTTTGTATTAATGGAGAAAGGGTGCTCCATAGCGAAAATAAATCCTCCACCATTGCAACCGTCTCCAACCTCGGGCTCTGACTTCCCGGGCGTTCCCCCGGCTAGGGTGAGTGGCCTATCTATACCAAACTCAACCCAGGGTCACACCTCCCAGAACATAGACAGAGGGACCCAATCGCCGTCAGTAGTCAGCAGCTCATGCAATGGCCTCCCGCGGGACTGCAGTTGAACAGCGGATACGAACACATACCCTACATGACGACCCCGGGTGGTGGGGATGACGCCATTACCCACTCACCCAGCTGCGCACCAGTGCGCGGGTATCCGTCAGGCTGTGTTCACGGAGGATTAACATAAAAGGTTAAAAGAAACTAAAAGTGTGTGGGCGTTTCGGACTCAAGGTAGGCCGGCGAAGAAGTAAAAGAGATGTGTAAATGTATGGACGTGGGGCGAAATGTAATGAAATGCCCAGAACGCACGAGAGCCTACCTTGAGTGTACCGGTCACGAGAACGAACCCACCTCAACCGGACGGGGATTAAAGGGTGAAAATGACTATGAATGGCTCGGGTACCCCGGGTGCGCCTAACCCGTACTCACAAAAGGTGAGCATCTGGGGGGTTGGTTCTCGGACCTACAGCCTAGCCAAGTACTTCACCAGCCTGTTTAAGCCTCATGTAGGCAATACTAACTACCCCATCCGGAGCCACTCACACTTTGCCCAAAAGCTTAAATCCATAAGACTACACCCGAACAACTTACTTTTTGGTTCCCACATAATTTCACTACCTACGATAGTGTTTGCAGAGGAGACAATGGCACATATGACACAACGTTTCCCAGAGGATATCACAGGTTTCTTTCTCCATGTACTGACTACAACCAATTTACGATAGAATTAAGAATTCTATGAGCAAACTGACTGGGTAGCAATTGGAAGCCTAGTGAGGCCGGCAATCGCAAATTATTTTATGGGATTCTTCGAAGCCATTGCATTAGAAACTGCTACTTGTAAACCTTACCGCTGGATGCCATACGTAGATGATATATTTGCCGCATGGAGCCATGGTGAAGCAGCTTTAGAGCGTTTATGGAACAAATGAACAATATACATCCACGCAAACAATTCACTTTGGAGAAGGAAAAGAACAGATAGCTAGCCTACCAGGATGTCATAGTCAACCGGCAAAAACGGCAGTACCTTGGCCATACGGTGTATCGCAAACATACTTCTAAGGATCGATATTTACAAAAGAATTCCAACCAGCAACCATGCCAGAAATGAGCCGTGATCAAAACTCCCATAGATCGCGTAACCCTTATCTGCAAGTCTCAATTCCTCCGCTCTGAAATCATTCACTTAACCAACACTCTACAATCCAAGTTACTCAACCAGAGAAATAAAGAGGGTTTTGCATCCTATGAAGAAACTAATGTCCAACACCAAAATTGAATCACCTAGGAAGAAGTAAGATGACTTTCCTTCCTTTCATCCAGAGCTACAGACCGCATCGCCATGCTGCTTAATCGCCAAAATGATAGGATTTACAAAAGGACAAAGTAAATTCAACACATGTTCCGTACAGCCACGGACCCAGTAGATCGGTTGTCCTCAGACGGTGTTAATTGAATACCGTGCTCCTGTGGAAGGGTATACATCGGCACGACTCAGCATAGTATTAACAATCTCATCACAACCTGAGAAATTTGCACTGGCGGAACATGATCTGCATGCGGTAGAAGAGCATATAGTACGGTATAAAGGCACCAAGGTGGTATCATATACCCTTCGTCAACACACCCGATTAAACTTGGAGACAATACAGATCTTTAAACACAAAAAGAATTTCAAAAGGAATGAAACTTGTTAAGGCTTAACAGAGCATGGCATCCAAGTCTACACGATATTATCAGGAAGCTTAAAATAAAACGACCGACAGACATGCTGACGCGACCGGCAGAGAGCGTGGTGATGAAGATGGAAGTTTACCTAAGATAGCCATGACACGCGGTCCTAGCACTATTCCAACCCACTACGTTCCTGGACCACTAAAGAGCAAGCGGATGCATCACGCACCGAGATATATAAACAGCATTGTACCGAATGGCCCCCAACAGGGACTAGATGCCGCACTAGGAGAGGACACCGCAACATAGCACCGAGCTGTCAACACACCGACGGATACAGCCGCCGTAACTCTGCCGCAACCTCCGCCGTCTCACAGGGTTCCCCTCTCAGGGAGTTCGCAACTGCAACCCGTAAATATACGTCGTTTATCGAAGGCAAGCTTTCCACACATCAATAAACAATCCTAACGGCGTGACCACCGGCAGCACCTCGTAATCTTTCACGCAAAACACCACCGCCGACACCAACTTTGGCCGCTGCGTATGCTTCGACACTGTGGTCCGCGGGTCCCATCACCACTTATCAACAGAGCCAGTGCTCGGGGAAGCGATGACCGTCGTTCCTAAGGATCTCGCATCTCTTCTGCTCAAGAAGTCCCACGCCCCTAGTGTGCCTGGTCTTCCTTGATAGGGTGCTATTGATCACTGCCCTGGCCACAGGACAGCCTCTCATCCGGGAATTCCTTCACATAAAACTGAACCATCAAACCGCATCACGCCCCGCCGCTGGTGCTACCGACACCGCCACAGCGCAGAGGCCTGCAACGCCAATTCACGCTGCCACTATTGTGGAGCACACTGACTTAAAACGCACTGCAACGGGCACAGCCTTTCCTGTCGCCGACGCTATTGCACTACTTGCAATGACCGAAGCCACTTCATGGGACAGTCGTCGTGCCCGCTTTATCACACCGGACCAATGAGCTTGCAGCACCACCTCGAAGTACAGCAGAGTCTGCAACAAGAAACCAGTTCACCTGCCGGGAGGGCAAACTCCCCTTGAGCGCCTTGATAAGAGTCTAACGCCCTCCAGGAACTGTGGTAGTCATTGAGCTGCAAACCGAAATGCTGCACCTGAGCCACCGCCTGGAGGCCCTGCGGTTCACTGACAATAGGCACCTTCGTGCGATGGAATAGCAAAGCAAACTTATCTCCACCGCCAAACTTATCACTCTGCCGAAGCAAACAGTCAGCGTCATGGAAACAATTAACGCTATTCAATCCATCCACCTGTAACTCCATAGAAATGAAGCAAGACAAACAACTAAGCTCACCAAAGCAGACGAAGCCACACAGACGACAGAAAGATTCTCAACTGTAGTATACGCCCATCTATTACCACATTTGTATCACCTCCTCCCCTCCATCAGAGGGAGACAACATCGACAACACAGCATCTCTGGCTGGTCCTGAACGGTTACTACTGCGTCATCAAGGGCCGGCGGATTCAACAACCCGGACCAAGCACGACTCAAAATTACTATATGACATCTTTAAACAATGATAGAAGATAAAAACTTACTACTTTACCAAGAAAGCGCACCACTTTCCTAACCATCACACATCCACTTGCCGCGGTGGCAAAGAGCTTCCCGGTTTGGCCCTGGCTCTCACACGGCACTTCTTTCACCCGCTAGATGAAGTTGCCGATAGTTTCACCTTTCACGCGGATGTGCCTAAGCGGAACTTCGACCATTCGCGCACTTGCATTTTCTCATCATCCACTTCCCTTCCTACATTCCCATACTCCTCCTCACCCCAAAAAGGCACCAAAACAGTCCTCGCAAAAATTCAGAAAGTGTCAACAAGCCACCGTCGCTGAAGACGTTTGTCACAGCTACGAGCGAAAAGTCTGGAAGTAAGAAGAGTTGTTGCAGTACAGCACGGTCCACAAGCCCGAAAACATCGATTCTGCTATTCACAACGGCCATGAAAGTCTTCGTTGTTTAATATTAGTCATGGTAGTTCAATTGGATATCGCAAAGTCCACCCAAAATGTCTACATTTGCACCACATTAGAATAGTTCTATTATTGGCAGATTGGTTCAAACTGCAAGCATGAATCATAGACCACAATTGTTATATATCAAACTATTGATCCATCTCTTTTCAATGCCTGAAGGTTTGCCGTCGACTTCTGCAGCATTCCATAGAGTTAACACACGCCACTAAAATTGGCAACGATTATTATGATTATTATGCACATAGGTGAGTAGGGTAGATAAGAAAGAGCTGGCGCAGAGTGAGATGAGCATAATGACCGCCATGCGTAATCTAGGGAATACCAGAGCAGGTACTGGGGAGGGTAGGAGTTAAACGTGATCGAGAGTAATTCTAGGAACAACGTTCATTGGAGATGGATAGCAGTGTATGCACGTATACACATTCATTCTAACGTATGTATCTGGTGTACGACGTATATGCAAGAGCTTTCTGTGATGAACGTATCTAAGGCTACTCTAACCTACACAGTCCTCCCATCATGTATTCTATCCTTTATCACCTAATATAGCCTGGACTTCACCCCATATAGACCTAAGGACTGTCATTTCTTTCGTTTTAACACAGATCTGGTGGTGTTTTATAGTAATCTATCTCGTTTTGTGGACGTATTGTGGCTATACTTAGGTTCACATTGTCATGTTTTAAATGGTTTGTTGTGTTTTACAGCGATTTTGGTCACTTTTAGGCTACTTTGTGGCATTTTAATGGTATTTCGAACACAGGCACAGGTATTTTGCGGGCGCATTTAAGATACACTGGTGGTATTTTGAAGGTATGTTTTGCTTTGGAACAGGCATTTTAGGGCGTTTTAGGCACAGAACCGTGTTTTTAAGGCCATTTTAGGACATTTGGGAATTTCATAGGTATTTCGGGCGAATTTAGGCATTCTTAGGTCATCTCGGACACGGTCCCCGGTGTTTTGGGCAGTTTTATGGGAATTCCAGGTAACTTTAATAGTATTTTGATCACTTAAACAGGAATGTTGGACAAATTTAGGATATTTCGAAGATATTTTAGGCACTGAAGTAGGTAATTTAGAGTACCGGCACAGGCTTTTAGGACATTTCGTAACACACATTAGTATTCTGGTCACTGAAACGGGATTTTGGACACTTTTACGGACATAACACAGATATTTTGGGCACTTTTGAGCCATTTTGGGCAATTGTGGTGGTATTTCGAGCACTGGCACAGGTATTTTGCGGCACGTTTAGGCAGGTTTTGTGCATTTTGAAAGCTTGTCAGCCTCTGGAACAGGTATTTTTCGTATTTGTGGAAGCATTTAAGCTACTTTTAAAAGCATTTTGTAGGGTTCTGGTAGGAGTATTTAACGCTATTTGAAAGCATTTGAGGCTCTGGAATAGGTGGTCTTGATGTTCTTAAGGGGATTTAAGGCACTTTAGTGGCATTTTGAGAGTCTTATTAGGGATATTCAGCCTCTTTGAAGGTACTTTAGGCTGTGGAATAAGCATTTAAAGCGCCTTCATGGGCATTTCGCGCACCGGTACAGGTATTCTAGAAACTTATAGACTATTTTGGGGGCATTTTGAAAGTATGCTGTGCTGTGAAACTGGCATTTTAGAGCCAACTTACGGGATTTTTAGGCAAGAGTGCAGACATTGAGGGATAATTTGAAGGCATTCTGTCATATTTTATAGACCTCTTCTGTAGTTTTGCAGTCTAATTGGACCACTCTGTAAACTTCTGTATGCTCTAATTCTAACATGCGAACATATGTATGATTTGCAGTCCTTATAAGGCATATAGAACTAACCTATCGAAACCTTCTGTTCTAAAGAGCTACTCTAAAGTTTTCATTCAGCTTTCTTCTTGTTTAAGGTGCTTCTCTTTTATTATGAAGGGTTCGAGACTAACTGTAGAAGATGTTCTAGACCTTGTGTTTTTAACCCATATTCCATTTTTATTCATTTTCTTGATGTTTAGATCTTTCTCTTTCTTTGTTCAGGTATTATTTGAAGGTGTTTAAGTATGGATTGTGCATAAATTGGTTTTAGCTATATTTCATCAGTCGTATTTTAGTTACTTGGTGCTTTCAATTTTCATTTAGGTTCATATAATATTAATCGGCGTTTTATTAGATTGTGGTTCTAAGGGCAGGCGCATCTCCTCTTTATTTGGGATCGAGACCTGCACTAGAATTCCTCCAAGTGGCAGCTAACGCCTTCTTTGCCTTATTATTGTTATTCTTGCTTCTGCTAGGTGTATGCAAGCAGTAGCTGAGTAAACTTCCATCTCATAATTACATATTTTATGGTGAAAATCATTTTCTTAAGTTACAAGTCACGATTTCTTATGCAAGGCTCGCAACGCTATAATATACATCTGCATATGTTGATATTCCATCCACTGCAATGCCTATTTATGATCATAAGGTGTCAACCTAATATTATTAACTTGCACTCAGGTAACAATATGCTTTTGTAACAGGGTCAAATTCATCAGAGTTCTCATTATTTCATTGTTCTAAGTCAGTTCGCAGTTCGCATATGTGAAATGTGATGTATTACTTAATGGCGCTATGTTGTATGCCTTTAATCTTTTTATCAAACAGCCGTGGACATGTAGTGCATAGATCCTGGTACGTAATCCGATAAAGCGGTGGATGATTTGTCCGTTCGTTTCATCCCTAAACTTCCTTAACAGGTTTTTTTTTTGTTTTGAGTGACATGTATGGTTTGGAGGGTAATAAGTTCTGTATAGGTACTCAAGAAAACCTATTTTGTCCTGGTATACATCACTAGTTGTCACCCGATGAATAAAAGAATCTGTGTCCAAATAAATAATCTTCAGGTCCATAATACGGCAATAATATATCACAATTGTAACAGTATATTAGTGACACAGAGATGCCCAACACACTCATCCTGGTGCATATAAGCTTGTTAAACACAAACCTCCTGATGCTATATGTACAGCAGCCAGGTTAGGTCCATATATAACTCTGTGGAAGAATCTAGGTTTAACAGTTAACTTTTCCAGGGTTTTTTCGCTCGTAACCAATCGTATATCCATTTGATTACGTCGGCTCTTAAGGTTTTCCGAACATTGCATTGTTGAAAATAGTCCACAACTAAGAGCTTGTATCAAGGTCATGTGATGCACTACATCTTTCGGGGACCAAGATCAGGAATTAGCCTCCTTGAGGTGGCCTATATGGTTTCAGGCACTCGGGCAGGAATGATAAATCGTTGTAGAGGTCGTGGAGCTCAGCAGGATAATCGATGTCAACCTCTAATATATACCCATAAGGATCATCTTGCAGTGCTTCTAGCCTGATATCTTGAGGAAAAATCAAATCAAACCCTCCACAAGGAAGGGCATGGCACTTTGCCTAGCAATATTGGTTACTGGCGTCTTTGTGTGTAATAAATTGAAAGGGTTTCAGTGGATCAAACTTCTCCATGGAACGTTCTTTGCTTCAGCATAACGACGGAAAACTTGGAATAAACTTCCCGTTATGCGGATTCAATGATGAGAAGCTGATCGTGATCCCGAAGGAACTGGCGTTCAATTCCGGTCTACAGTAGCGTGGGATCCCACGCAAGCCATATAAAAATGAAAAGATGCGCCGGATCAATTTGGTGTGCTTTCAGGTTTTGGTGTGTGAGTGTCTGAAAGACACCAGCTAGAAGTATAATATCTGAGGTTAAGTAAAGATAGATGTATTCTCCTACGTTTCTCACATTAAACTGCTACCACACATTTTCATCATGCTCGTAGCCTCGTCGCTAATTTCTTATTCGTTGAGTTTATATTAGAAGGCGTCCCTCGAAGGCAGCCGTGTATCGTTTAAGACATCCCACGATGTAATACAGTCGTAGGGAAATACTCTGTTACGAGTCATCAAGTTCAGTTGTATTCTCCGAAGTGCTTGCTCGTTACAGGATATTCTGTTAAATGTTTTACTTGCTTATCCAGACGTAAACAGGAAACGAAAAGTATCCACAAACCTGAAGTGAATACCTCCAACATACTTCGAGAATGAGATGTGGCTCTTCAGAGTTCGGAAATACTTGTACTTTTCACTTGTACAGCGTATCTCCTTAACGATGAAATGCGAATCATATCCGCTCAGATTATGCAGGAAGACATATAATCTGGTGTTTTTCAGGATAGATTTATGTAGACCTCCTCGGTATTTGTCGCTAATGTGGTCTTGGTCGCGTACTTTCAAGCTTTCTTCTGTACATTCCTTAGCACACAAGTAGCAATGTAGAAGATTCCAAATTCTTCTGTGTTTCATCTGTAACTTTCAGCGGCTTAACATATTGGTACATATTGTTGATCTTCTTCGCAAGGAAAGTTACGTATTCCATGAACGTTTTGGCTGCATCATAACAGGGATAAACATTAGGCCAAGTAGAAGACCGGTTTCCAGACGTTCAACAGATCGAGTCGGTTTTACATAAGCACAAAAGCTCAATAGAGAATTCTTCTTATATGGAACTGTATAGGAAGTTCCAGGATTAGCAGAGCATGTATGGTATAGTGTGAGAATGCTTTCAATATCTGCATAGGTGATGCAAGCTAACTTCAACGTCCTCTCCTAATTTTTAAATCGACGATTAAGTCCTTTGAGGACATAACTTTCCTTGCGATATCATTTTTACTGCAGGTACTAGTATGCTGTATTTCCAGACCGCTTCGTCCATACTGATCAAAATGGTGAAGCAGTGCTTGCATGTATAGGTATATATTGCTCCAGCATGTTTTGTTGTCTATATCGAATAAGCTTTTCAAAATTCTTAATATATACACAGTGATGTAACTCAGTTATTTCAAACGTCACTCAGCAGCAGCATTATCAGCAGGAGGTAGCGATGGTCAGATAGCTCGACATCAACGATCCTTATCGGAAACATTTCTTGTTTCTCACCCCGTTCAAAAACGTTGACAGACATACTGTTGAGCTTCTCAAAGTTCGGGATTTTAACCAATGTCGTAGGAAACGAAACACATGTAAAGTCGTACTTATCTTCAAGATCCTTATACCTGCTAACACATTGTGCCTCCTTGTCGATTAATTTGGCGAGGACAATCTACATAAAGCATTTCTCGTTGACATAGTTCTTGATGTATATGCAGACTTTCCTTGTTCAATAGACGGCATTAGAGGAATGTAACTTCTTCCTCGAAGTGGTTTATGCTTGTTGATACGAAGCCAAACTCCTTCCAAGACAAGCAATGCCGAGTTGCTGCGTTAAGCTGTGACTCTTACATTTCGGTAGAAAATTTCTTGAATTTCATATCTAACATAGCATCTAAATGCGTTTGTCGAAACACGGGTTGAACACGTATTTTAAATGTTTTTTCACTTGTTTCTTCTACAGCATTAACGAATTACCATTCAGCAAAAATGTTAATTTTCACTTACTTATGAACTCTCAGTACTTTCTGTGCAGCTTGAATTGTACGATGTTTCCTTCTGTAGATAAGCAATCATGTATTTGGACGAATCACATCGACTGAAATGCGATTTATACGTCCTTTAAATGCTGTCTTATACTCTCTCATGTCACAACACTCGTCCATTATTGACAACAATGAATGTTTCGTGAGTTGATTTTCTTGCAAGGAATAACAATCCGCATACATTTTCATGACGTTGCCGCTTATATCTATTGTTGAAGAATCTATCACAATTATTACACTTTAACAGCTGCTTACGATCATTTATGCCGCCTCTTGTAATAGATTTTCAATAAACTCTTTCCGCATTTACTACACTTATTAGCAGGTTTAGTATTTGGAATTACTTTCTGGAATGTAGCATTCTGAAGTTTACATTCCGCTAAATACCACAAAATCCTTATAGATACTGATCAATATATCCCCGATGGCCGTATTCAAAGGAGTGCACTTTAACACCTGTCAAATGTTCGATGCTACTGAAAGTCAACTTCGCTACGAGGAGTTGATCTACTCGGCTCAAAACAAACTGGCCCAATGAAGATATAAGTTCGATGGAATCCCGATTTATAACAGAGGCACGATCCGGTAATAAAGTTACAGTAAAATACACACGATAACAATAATAATAATAATAATAATCATGACCCTTATCATTTTATCCACTGCAGTATATGTGAAAGAGGAAAAAATGCTACTCTTTTGAATGTATATACAGAGCGAATCACCTAAAACTTGTAGCGAAAATATTTGGAAAATGGAAAGTACTATTGATGTGCAGTTTTCACAGCATTGATTGGTAGTCAGGGGCTCGTACATTTAGCCTATAAACATGATTAAATAATACTGAGGTGTATTTTTTGAGCAAACATACAATTTTTAAATGGAACAATGCCTAGTTACATCAACAGAATAAAGGTACGGTAAATTAGAATGTCAATGGACTTTGCTGCAGGATTCTAGTGCAAGTGGTTTACGATAAATCGTATTTTGAAAAGTTTCCACCCCCACAATTGTTTGTCCCATTCAACGTGCTTAGTTGCTAGGTACGATGTTGTTATGTTTGTTTGCATTGTGTTTTCTGTTCATTGATTGCATTGCGACTTTCTGGTTAGTTAGTTTGTGACAGTTCAAGTAGTACTTCGTGAGTGGAAGATGGGGTTTCATAATGCAGAAAAAGCCGACATGCTCATGGTGTATGGAGAGTGTAGGAAGAATGCAGTCCGTTCCTCTACGGTGTATGCGGAAACGTATCCCCCAATAGACGTCAACCATCTCGGCAATTATTTATCAACCTCTTCAACCAATTACGTGAGTGGTACTGTAACACCTAGAAAGCGTAACAGAAACAAACAAGTGACTGGAGAAGAGGCAGAAAATAATGTTTTGGCTGCGTTGCAGTAGATCCGCAATTTAGGTCCCGCTTAATCGCACGTAGAAGCGGCATAACTCAGGCAAGTGTACTGCGCATTCTCCATCGACATAGGTTCCATCCCTATCATATTTCTCTCCATCAAGACCTGCATGGAAACGATTTTGAGAATCGTGTTTACTTTTGTACACGGGCATTAAGACATGATACTCCAGATTCATCATGTATCTTGTTTAGTGATGAGGTAACATTTACTAATCATGGCCAGGTAAACCACAGAGACATGCACTATTGATCTGTTGACAATCCCCGTTGGCTTCGTCAGGTGGAACGTTAGCGTCCATGGAGTTTAAACGTGTGGTGTGGGATAGTGAACCATCAGCTCATGGGCTCTTTGTTCATAGAAGGAACAATGAACTCGCAAAAGTATCGCAGCCTCCTAACAGACCCTCTGCCAAGATGCTAGAAGACGTTCCTTTGTAGACTAGGAGGAACCTGTGGTACCAACATGATGGCTCTCCAGCTCATAGTGCACGAAGTACTACAGCTTGTCTTAACGGATTTTTTCCCAGACGTTGTATAAGACAAAGAGGACTTGCAACTTGGCCGTCCCGTTTACCGGATCTGACCCCTTTAGACATTTTTCTGTGGGGAAGGCTGAAAGACACTGTCTACAAGGATGTACCAACTATACCAGACGGTATGAAACGACGTGTTACTGCTGCCTGCTCTGCAATTTCCGCTGAAATGCTAGAACGTGTGCAGCAGTCTTTCCATAGCAGACTGGAAGCGTGTATTGAAGCTGCCGATGGTCAGTTTCAACACAACCTTTGAATGGCTATGTTCTCTTTACTTGTAAGAATCCACAAAAGTATTGTAATTCCCATTTGTTTTTCTTTAGCTTGTGCTACCACAGGTTGTACAAATGTCGGTGCGTAAAGGTTTCAAAATAAGATTTCTCGTAAACCACTTGCACTATTTCTTGCAACAAGCACCACTGACATTCTAATTTTCCCTACCTTTATTCTGTTGATGTAACTAGGCATTGTTCCATTTAAAAATTGTATGTTTCCTCAAAAATACACTTTCTCACTATTAAAATCTGTTTATAGGTTAAATGTACGAGTCCCTGACTACAAATCAATGCTGTGAAAACTGCACATCAATAGTACTTTCCATTTACGAAATATTTTCGGTGCAAGTTTTAGGTGATTCACTCTGAAGTACAGATAGGTAGCACATCCAATGTATATCGCTATTATTTTACTTTCTCTACAGCTTACCTGTGATAGAAATTGCAAATTCATGAAATACACTCATGAGATTTGTTACCGACTTATTCTTATATACGTGTGTGTGTCTTTTTCTCAAATGAAATTACATTACCACATTCTGTACCGAACTCAGAGTCCTAAGGATGTTGGCATCGCTCAGATGATGTGAGTTAGTAAGCGATTCTAACGGGTTTTCTGTAACCTTCACTGGTGTTTATCAATTCAGGTTATATGTTTATCTCATAGGCTGTATGTAGTGCTAATTGCTTACTAATGTTTATAATCGGGGTAGAATTGTTAATGCCTATGGCTCAGAAGTTGAGAAAAAAGACTTTTCTTTTAGAGGAACCGAAGGCGATGTCTAACATAACATATATTCATTTAGGGTAATTGTAGGACAGAAAATGTCTGGGGCTTTATTCTTCTGGTATAAGTCTTAACGGCTCCTTTACAACTTCACCCTCTATCAACTACATTTTACTGCCCTTTCCCAATTAGAACAAATAATAAATATGTGTACATATTAAGATAGCAATCTATAATGTATGACTGAAAGAGGAATAATCTTATTCATACAGCTTTTGCGCTGTATGTATTTCAATCACCTAACCTTAACGGATAAAGCCTACGGCAGTAATCATAAAAAATAACTTACAGAAGTAGGAATGTAAAACACCAATTCGCTTTATACAAAACATTTCAGATTAAAAAGCTTCACACATTTGGCATAAGCTACCGCGATAAGCACACATCAAATGCTAGCACTGTAATGGGAACTTTCACCTTAACGAAGTTACGCTTATAACGAGGTTGCAAAACAAATTGACAGCGCAGTGTTACAAACGTAGCGCTGAGCATATAATTTGGGCGTTTTTGTGTTAAACTAAGCAATGTATTTTGTATGTAACTATGGTTTATGGATTTAGAGCATATCTAGTAGGTCTTACCAAGCTAATATTTTATCTGTTACCTTTATTTATTTTAATTATACTATAATTAGACGTCGAACTTGACATAAAAAGGATATATATAAGCAAACGCTAAGATTATATGTGAAGTATCAACCATTATATAAGCAGAAAATTAATAGATCCAACTCAATTCATTATGGAGGATTTGATTGGATTTCTCAAGATATCAAGCTAGAAACACTACAAGAAGATAATACTTATGGATATATATTAGAAGTTGACATCGACTATCCTGCGAAGCTCCACGACCTGCACAACGATTTATAATTACTACCCGAGTGCCTCAAGTCCAAGGAGTCATCTACAAAGAAGCTAATTTCTCAACTTGAGCCCCGGAAAAGGAATGTGATGCATTAGATGACCTTGAAACAAGCTCTTAGTCATTGACTACGCCTGAGGAAAATCTATTATGTGCTAGAATTAAGACAGTCACAATGGTTAAAACCTTACGTCGAATTTAACAACAGACTACGACTACAGGCTATCAATTATTTAGACAAGGATCTGTACCAACTTTTCAAACAAATCAATGTTCGGAGGAAACCACGAAGAACCTACGTAATCGAATAGACCTACCACTGGTTACGAGTGAGAAGTCCCTCGAAAAGTTAATTGATAAACCTACATTCATCAACGGAATTATATATGGACCTAATCTGGCTGCTGCACATATGGCCTCACGATAGATTGTGTTTAACAAGCCTATATACATCAGGATAGTGTGTTGGACATCTCTAAGACACTAATGTACTGCTACCATTGTGATGCATTATTGCCGTATTATGGAGCTAAAAATCTGAAGATTATATATATATATATATATATATATGGACACAGATTCTTTCATTCATCGAGTGACAACTACTGACGTATACCAAGACAAGCTACGTTTTCTTGAGCACCTATATACAGCTGATTACTTTGCAAAGCATGTGTGCCATTCTTCATAAAAGAAAAGGTGTTACGGAAGTTTAAAGATGAAGTGAACGGACGAATCATCCATCGCTTTATCGGACTACGAATCAAGATCTATGGACTACATATCCACGGATGTGTGATAAAAGGATTAAAGGCTTACAACATAGCACCATTAAGCAATACATCACATCTGACAGCTATGCGAACTGCCTTAAAAGCAATGAAATTGCAAGAACTCTGATGAATTTGATCCTGTCACAACAGCATATTGTTGCGTGAGTACAACTTAATATTACGTTGACACCTTATGGTCATAAAAGAGTTATTGCAGAGGATAGAATAACAACATATGTAATGTACACAGAGCATCAAAGAAAATCTTCGGCGGATCCTGTATCGTTTTCTGGAGTGTTTTGAGGCGTGTTCTTCATCAGAGTTACTGCGTTTCCTAATTCTTTACGCATTCCGCAATTTCCTACGGCAACACTGCGCTAATTTTTCATTATGGAAACACTGTTACTTATTTTGATGTCAAATCAATGATTTTGTCACCACCTGCGGTAAACTTGTTTGCCTAATAATATATGTAGGTAAGTATTTTGTTACGTTAGGATTTTATAACTGCCATAAAGGATGGTGCATTATTTCAATTTTGTAAAACTAAATATTTACTGAAAACGCCTCTGCTATGGAGTATTATTTGATTCTGATCAAACGCTATTTTATCGAGTCTGAATTTAGTTTTAAAAAGTGAGTGCAAAAATTATATGACATTGTTTTATTTGCTATTTAACCATTAACTACATTTGTTAAGAATCTAGGAGGGGTTTATCGGAGGGAGACACCTCGCGCATTACGACCGTCTTGATCTTCTGTGGCTACACTCCAAGAGGCAGGGATGAGGCGAAAGAGCCGGAGGTCCCAGATCCGCAGGCAGCCAGGCCCATAGAGACAGTCCCTAATATTTCGAGTTTGAACACCCGCGCACCAATGAGCGAGGAAGTTTCAAGAGGGCGACGAAGCGACACTAACTGGCAGGACAACTCACTCTGGCGTTAAAGGGGAGAAATCTTTCCAATGGGCATGCATCCCGCCATCTTCTCGGCAATGCCAGCACTGCAGGACCTGAAAACAGACTGAAACGTGAAATGGCGATGAAATGAGAGGAAATGGGAGTAACGAGGGATCGTGGTAGAATTCACCACCCCGGCATTCCCCTTGGCGACCAGAGGAAAACCACGAAAACCCCATATTCAGAGAGGGCGGTCACCGGGAATCGATCCCTAAATCTCCCGAATGCGGGCTTCAGACGCTGTTGCCTGAGCCAACCCGCTCGTTACAACATTTATTACGATTCGTACTGCTGTAGTTCTAAGAAGTTAAAATTAACTTCCAAGTATTTTATTAAATCATTTAGATTCTGGTGCAGTTTAGAGACATGATGCATTTGAGAAACATTTCAGTTATTACTGAGAAACTGGCTATCGACTTGACACAATTAAATCTCTCTCTTTTAAGCGCGAAGTTAGCGTTAAGTGAACAACATTCCGTAGTTCACGCCCCGTTAGTTCCCTGTCATAAAGTATATATTGATGTTGAAAGAAACACCACCGAGTAGGTTTTAGGCGCCTAAAATTTTCAAGGTATTGCTCGCTGGTAAATGTATCTATTAACTGCTGTGTGCCTTGCTAATGGTTATGGCAGTTATAGGATGGATTGTGTAGTGCATAACTACAATACTAGAAATGGAATCGATTTACAGGTCCTGTAGGGAAAGGATGTACATGAGTGTGGAAATAATCATAAATGGAGTTTGAATAACTTGCAGTAAATCATTTCCCTCTATACATTCAGGAATTTAGGAACCCCTTCCAGTAATCAGAAGATTTCTTTTGTCCTAAACTGTTCACACAAATCCACTTGAAGCATTTGCAAGCTCAAAGTTCTACTTTACTTCAAGATTTCTTCAAATTCACCATCGTTTAACACATTTCTTATCTAATGCCTCACTAAACCCTCTCTTTTAATTTTCCATACGAAACACAAACATTACACTTAAGTATAGGAACGCTTCTGTAATTCCTTCATCTAAACTTTTAATTACAGTTTTGCCAAATCAAGCTGTATGTGACGGAGTGGGAGCAACACCTTTGACGAGTTAACGATTGGGGGTATTAAATGTTCTGTTTTCCTGGCTTATGAGTGCTTCTGGGTTCCAATTGAGTCTGATACTATGTTCTTCAGTGTTTGCATGTTGTAGGAAGCTAGGGAATTTTGCAAATCCTACTGCAAGCCCTTCAACATCCAATTCCCTTCAAGTCACCACAGATACTCCTTTGGCGTTAACGGCATCTAATAGCATGTAAAATAGTTTTCATATGTGTGTAACTTTCTTTTAAATTCACTGAATGGTCTATATGTAATAATGGCTTTACATTCTCATTGCGAAGGACGCCTTTAAGGCTTTTCGAGAAGAATAAATAAAAAAGCCTCCATTTTGATGTTGTACATAATGTACATATTGTTACATTGATACCGTTTCAGTTCCTCGAGGAGGTGATATCATTACAAAAGACCATTGGAATATTTAAGAAAAATAATTTATCTAAATATGACATGCGTGTTCACATAATGTCGATTTGGATTTGTGTTAAGCATAGCATTTATTAAATAGTAGAACCCCAACTCTGCTCGCATTACTGTGGGAATTTTTCAGTCTGCCTTTCCCGCTTGCTCACTGCTCCATTTCCCCCTCTTTTCCTCACTATCCTTTCCTCTGTCTCATTTTCTCTCCTTTTCCACTCTATCCAACTCGTCTCCCCTCCATCGTCCTCACTCCGTCCCTTCTGTATGTGCAGATTATATGTCATATGCAGACCGAGCGGGATGGCTCAGGCGGTTGCGTCTATGGGCCGCATTCGGGAGGTCACGGGATCGACCGGCGTGAAGCGTAATTAAGGGGGCCCTTATGGTAATTTTTTCGTGCTTTAATGTGAAACTTTCTCGGCACTGCTTAGCGCATGCAAGACCGGCTCAAAGCGCTCGACGGCTTTTTTCTTAATTTCCTGATTTTAGCTATCTTCAGTATTCCTTTAAACAATTCATGTTAATTATTCATTGTTTTCATAAATAAGATAAAAACATTACTCGTATCTGCTGTCTTTGTGTGGGATGTTTAATAATTATCACATCCTGGTGTATGCAGAAGTCAGGTGAACACGTGTTGCTCACTTGGCAAATAGCGATATAGTTCGGCGTTTGGCCGCTAACCTGTCTGGACCCAACTTACGAAAACAGAGGTATAACTTCTGCTGTAGTGTGCGTGTGCTACCACCTAAAAGTATTGACGTAAAACTGTAATGATAGTGGAAACAGTGCGAGAAAAACTTCAGGTGCTAGTGCACTTCTTCAAGTGTGCACGACCCGTATGTATTTGGCCCCATAAGGTAATTACGTCATACCAGTTGAGCATGAGCGGAAATTCCTTAAAACTTGCTAGGGACCTCGTTTCCATATAATTCTTCGAGCTTAGAGGAGTAGCGCGGTAGATTTACACGCCGTAAATTTTAAATTAGCACCTCTCGCCCACACACACACACACACACACACACACACACGTTGCATTTAATAGCATTCAAAGAAAAACAACCAATACTTCCGCAAGGTGCCAAAAGTTAGGGATGTTCACGTGCTCTTGTGCTCTTACGCAGCAGCCGCCACTGGTCATAAGGTCATATGATGTTATGAAAGCTGTACTTTCTGGGGTGTTAATAACCTAACGGTTTTTAATATAAACGCGTAAAAGGGTTAATAGTACATAAACATATGCCTTTTCCTTATGCTTGGAATACGATTTAGTAAGCGTTTTACGCATACGAATTTTAAGTTTCAACAAATTATTTTGTAACTTCTTAAATATTCATTCTATCGAAATTTTTTAAGTAATAAATCTGCTTTAAAGCATTATGCATACAAACAGTTGATATGCAGAATTTTTCAAAAGGTGCAAAATATCTGGAACCACTTCCCCTTTGGGCAAAGTAACTGAGAGGCTACATCTTCGCGTGCATGCACACACACATACGTACATACAAAGAATTTAAAACATGATACCTAACTTTAGGGTAACTCATTTTATACGACAGTGTCAAAAATGCGTTAACAGTTTTATTATACGTATATATTGTAGGGTTTTGATGAAACTTGTGACTTCACGATGATCCTAGGCAGTTCATGAAGAACCGGCATATGCTGAAAAACCGCGGATGTGTACAGCCCGGTGAAAAAAGAAGAAAAAAAACAAAAATAACGTGCCAATGATTTTGGTCTCCTATAGTGTTCTTCTTTATTTAATGTTGGCAGAATTCCCTTATCAGTTCTGTTCCACAACTACCGGGATGTACTACTCTCTAATTCGTTTGAACAAAGTGAGCGGCGAAAGGGATGGGAATCGGAAACATTTTACCTGCATGACTGCAAGGTAATCATGAGGGCACAATTCAATTACAAGTAATTAATAAAGTGAAGAGGTTGGACAAAATTGGCTTGTAAAGCAATGTCCTCTTTATTATAAGGAAGAATTTATTCTTCATTTGAAAGGAACAAAGGTTATGGACAACAAACCGAGAACTACTGCCCCTAATAAGCAAGGTTATAGCGCAGCGGCGGCTGCGGAACTATGGAATATTCCAAAAACAGCGTCAAACTAGTGGAAGAAATACCACGAATGTGGTTATTGGTCAAGCAAACCAGGTGGCGTATTTAATTATAAATGCACAATGCAGTCCGCATGGCACCAGAAGCTTCAAAAACATAACACAACGAGATAAAAAGCAAAATTAAACGACATGGGAATAAAACAGTTTACTAAATAAAGTTTTCAGGAGCGATAAAAAAGTATTTTACTTAGTTAAGTCATTAAGGGGTTATTATTTATTATTATTATTGGTATTCCTTCCACTAATAATAATAATAATAATAATAATAATAATAATAATAATAATAATAATAATAATAATAATAACTGTTTGCAAAGCAACAAGAACAACAGACATATTGACTTTGAGTTGTAAAATATCACAAAGAAGCATGATAAGAAACTGAGTTATACGAAATAAACCAGGTAAAACGAAAAAGCATTACTGAAATGGGTTGGTAACCTGTTTTATATTCCTTTTCTTGCAAAACTCTGATAACAAAATTTGTTTAATTCCGAAGTAACTATATTAACTATGGAACGGTAAAATCAGAATAAAAAATTCAATGTCATATTCGGGATTCGAACCATCGATCCTCAGATTCCATACCGCTGCTCCGCCGTCCGAGCTACGATGGCGATATGTTAACACGTCATGAAGTTCTGAATGTGACTCCTATTTTCCCGGTATAACAAGGCATCCTTAACTTATCGCGATAGCATACTCTTATGTGGACTTACATACCTTTTCATTCTGATTCTACCTTTCCAACCTGCGAAAGAACAATTAATAAAACTGAATTGATTATCATTTTTCTCAACGAATCTGAAACTGCCTTGGGTCCTAGCCTCTGGTGCAAATCTGCCATCGCGCAAAAAAGGTTATGCAAAAGCCTCCAGTCAACTTAGTTTATTAGAACTAGCTAAGGGGTGGGGTGGAGCCGCGAATGGGAAGGAATCCCTCACCAACTTAACACGCAATTCATTATGTCGGCACTTTTGCTTTGCACCCAAGTTCTGCAGCGGTTCTTCATGGCGAAGTTGAACATACCATCATCGTCTCAAGCATCAATATTTACGATTTACTAGCAGGTCCTATCTCGCATTGAATTTGTTAAAGCAATGAGAGAATTAGAAGGATAAGCCAATATTTTGATTGATAAGGAAATTATAAACTTCACTTTCGTCTAAAGCGTTTTAATGCATCTATAGCAGGTTTAAAAGGATCTGGAGGTTATAAACACATTCTCAAAGTCCAGGTAGAATATTCCATTTTCTGAGCTTCCCTCTCGTTCAACGGTTCCTTAGGAGGCGGAGGAGTCGATAAGGAAGGTTTGCTACCACCTAGGAGAATAGGAATTTTGAATTAAACCTGACGAAACTTAAAGAAAACTCAATCGTATTTTGTGTTGAATCATGTACAAAATATTATCTTAGTCTGCTCGCTTCAGTAAGAATGAAAATATATCACCTCGGTGTGTTAACCCTTTGAGGTGGATACCCACATAGCCTACTGTGTTCCGACTGGGCACCGACCGTGTCCCGGTCAAGTGCTGTGTTCAGAAGCAGCCAAGGAGCACGTTCTAAATAATTTACAAAGAGAACTGTTAGTTCATTTCCACATGACCTATCGAGCCCCTGCCGTGACGCTACTGTGCGCCGAACGTGCTGTCAGCAATCAGTCATACCATACGGCTGATTTTATGAAAATGACCGGGATACGCGGTAGGCTATGTGGAAACGAGCAAACGGCGACCTGCAATTCAGCTATTTCCGGCATTTCGTAATAACGAGTACATTTTATGTGCACTGTTTAGGGGAGCCATTCCCTGGTTCACTCACATAAAGATTATGACAATGCGCTGATTTAAGATAATATATGGGAGGTTACAGGCAAGAGGCTTAAACTATCTTGTCTCTTCGATACAACTAAATAAGCACCATAAAGTACAACGACGTTTTCTTCTTTGTGATCCATTGCTTACTGAAATAGAGATGAAGATCCAATCAGAGGCGGATCCAGAATCCTTTAGGGAGGAGCTGAAATATTTTGAAAGATACCTTCGCAATGAATAAAAAAGCATCCAGTAATAGAGTACTTTAATCCCTAAATTTTGGAACGTCATATAAGAGATCTACAATTTGTTCTTTCTATGGAAGGTTTAAATTAAAATTTAAGAAAACTTATGAATCATTTATTAAATTAAGACGGCTTTAAAACGTAATATTTAATCAGTTTGATCAGTTATTAAAAAGTGAATGCAAAGCATTGATTCGCACTATGTGTTTCTTTTCTTTCAATTCCAGTTAGTGGAAGATCTTTTGAGGTATAGTCAACCAACATGATAAATTCACTCATTGGCTGTGAACGAATACAAGTCATCTGGTTTAAGTAAATTTGATAGAAATAAAAGAGTTGATATTTACTTTACCAAAGGAACACCTGTTTTTGTAATTAAGAGGCGGTCTATAGAAACACGCAGCCCCTTCCTGGGTCCGATGATCGAATCAAGTACGAAAAAAGCTTGCGCACAGTCGGGACACGCTATATTATGCGGAAACCAAAACGTAGGGACATGTAAAGGACACAGTCGGGAAACACTAGGCTGTGTGGAAATCCATCTTTATAGGACAGTGGTCTCTATACTTGCCACCTACTTAGGTTCAAGGTTCAACATAACATGGATTATTATCGTGGGAAAATGAGCCTAATTGATTGTATACTTGAAAGCTAATTAAGATTCAAGGTTCAGCGAAACAGTATCAGTTTGAATCATTATGAGTCTTATGGACAGATGGATAAGACAAGGATTTGCCCTATAATGGATTTCTCGTCCGAAATACCGCAAGTTAGGTATCCTTCGCAGGAAGGCGTGCCGACGCATACTGTCAGTCCCCTCTGCAATGCTTGATACCTACATGTACACAGGCGTGTCTAACACGTAATTGGAAGCAAGTAGCGCATTGAATGATCTATTGCGGATTTAGCGTTACTTTCGACTTCTAACATTAACGCTGCTATGATGGGTACTTCAAGAGGTTTGTTTCCGTTCAAGGTTAATTCTTGTTGCCAAGACAATACCCTCCGACCCAAGTGGTTAGCAATTATCAGAAATAAGTTTACTGTAGTTTCTGTTACTGTTTATTTAGGGTAATATCGTATTGTGCGGATGGCCAGTTTGTCTCCCTGATCCTTTTTCCAAAACGTCATTAGAATCTTGAGATGCGCGATGGGTTCCTAATTACATTCTTAAAAGGTACTGGTTAGGCACCGACGATCAGTACATTTTCAGATCTCACCTCGCTTCTGCAACTTTGTTTACTAGCGAATATGTATTGCATGTACAGCAAACAGCACCGCGAGTTGCTAATTATTGAAAAATTCAAATATCGCAAAGTGCAGCGGTAGGATAGATAAGAGAGAACGGCCACACTTTTTGACCAAAATTGCGTCCATATGGGAAGAGATAGTGAAAACGGGAGAAATGCTATGCTAGGAGAGAATTGAAGGAGAGGGGGATTCCGTTTATATGGAAGAGATAGGGAAAACGAGGAAAGGCGCTAACGGGGTAAAGGGTTTGTATGTAATCGAGGCTGGTTCGGGGACTAATTTAGAATTCATAGAAGACGGGAGGGGAGGGAGTATACGCACATGTACGCCCGATGTCTGGTATGATGTATAACTTAACAGCTTTCTATACCAAATTATCTAAGATGGTCTCAATCCAAGGCTACCCTATACTCGAGTATACTCGGGTATTTTCTCGTTTTACACTGATTTTCTGAGTTGCATAACTTGTTCTTGAAGTCTGAGCACTCAAAATAACAAATCTTGGCTTCTCCATTTTCGATGTTGTTGCAATATTCTAAGTGAATGATTTAGTTTGCGATACAGCCGATTGAGTATGCAGGTCCATGCTCCTAAAAGTGAGGTGTAGCATCTTCTCCGACTTGACAATCTTGAGGATTTCAACCTTTTCAAGGCGAAAGGTAAATCACAGGCATTTTCCACTCGATTCGCATAAGTTTAACAATAGCATTCTCTTCCCCCGGGGTTGCCATAATACATTTTTAGAGTCCTTTGATCGAATCGGTACAAATTCAAATTTCCTATTGAGTATACGTTCCTTGTGGTCGTCTGCAAATGCCAGAAGCATCGAACAGCGGCATTAGAGCATTAAAGGCTCCATTTGCTGCATGTACAGGTATATACGATACAGATAGTAAAATAGTATTTAGGGTAATTCATGTAACACCACAGGTATTCAGGCTAATTTCGCGCAGCGATTCGTATCACAGCTACTTAAGTTAATTTCGGAGTGATTCGGTAATTTCACAGGCATTCGGGTTAATTTCGGAGAAGCATTCGTATCATAGCTATTAGGGTAATTTCAGGGGTGATTTAGGTAGCATTTAAGTCAATTTAACAGGTAATTCAGTAGTATCACAGCTATTTATGATAATTTAGAGAGTAATTCAATGCTTTATAAACATTTCTTATCCAACATATAAAGGTGTTGCAACAGATTTGTATCCTTTTTTCTAAATGTTATAAACTTCTATATGTTAAACAGCGTGTGAGACGGAAAGGGTTAAAGTGTGTATAGGGTTACAGTGAGGGTATATAGAAGTAGTCTAAACTAACTCATACACAGGTTTGAGGAGATATTGTAAGGTTTTATTCCGCTTTATTATGCTATGCTGTTACATTTCTTTGTCTAAGCGTAGTAGCTTTATGAGTTAATCATTGTTTCCTTAAATAAGGATTGTAAGGGTAGACGTCGCTCCTCTTTTATCTGCGCTTGAGACCAGCACTAGGATTTTCTCATAATGGCAGAGTTAACGCCTCTCCTTCCATCTTCTTGTTCTTCCTTCTTCATCAGGTTTCTGCTACATATATACACAGCACATGAGTAAATTTCTATTCTTTAAAATCGTAGACTCGCGGAGAAGATAATCATCTTGAGATCAAGTTCACATTCTCTAAAGTACTGTTTGTAATGCTGTAATGTCCATATGCATATGTTGTTATTCCATCTTCTGCAATAACTCCTTTATCGTCGTAAGGAGACAATGTGATTTTATTAACTCATACTGACGGAAGAGCATGATCTCGTGACAAGAGCAAATTCATGTGTGTTCTTATTATTTCTTTGGTTTTAAGACAGCCTGCATTGCTGTGAAACGTAATGTACTACGTTTTATACCCTTAATCTTCTATAGCTTTGACACATGGATATCTGGTGCATACATCTTAGGTCGTAGTCCAACAAAGTCCTGGATGATTTTACCATTAGCCTCAAAACTAAATTGTCCAAGTACCTACTTGTTTTGAGTGGAGTGGCACATATGGTTAGCAGGATAATCAGCTGTATTTAGATAACTAAACAACGTAGATTGTCCTGGTACACATCGTAAGTTGCGACCTGAAGAAGGAATGAATCAGAATCCATACACATAAGCTTCAGGTTTTCAGCTCCATAATATGGAAACAACACAGCATAATGATAGTGATACATTAATGTCTTGGAGAAGTCCAACACACCCTATCCAATATATATATATATATATATATATATATATATATATATATAGGCTTGTAGAACACGATCTGTCGGGAGGCCAAGTGCACAGCAGCTGGATTAGCTTCTTATCCTATCGATAGTCATAGGCTTAGCAATCAATTTTTCCAGGGTCCCCTCGCTTGTAACCAACCGTATGTCCATACGATTACACAGGTTCACTATAGTTTTTCCAAGCATGGCATTATTGAATAATTTGTAAAGATCTTTCTCGAAATCATTTGCAGCCTGTTGCCGTAGTCTGTTGTTAAATTCCACATAAGGTTTTAACCGTTGAGACTGTCGGAATTTTAGCACACGATGGATTCTATTACAAACGCAGCCCTTGACTAATAGTCTGCTTCAAAGTCATGTAATATACTAAATACGCCTTCCAAGCTCCAAGATGGGGTATTAGTTTCTTTGTAGACGACACCTTGGGCATGATACGCTCAGGCAGGAAAGGTAGGCCATTGTGTAGATCGTGAAGTTCAGCAAGATACTCAACGTCAACTTCTAAAATCCACTCAAATCCACATTAAAGGGAGCGCGTGACACAGTGCACAACTATACTGGTTATTTGCATCCTCATATGTGATAAATCGGGTTGGTCTCGACGGATCAAATCTATCAATGTCGGTGTTTGCTTCGGCTTAGCCGTGGGAGCCTTGACAAAAACTTCATCTTATACCGGATTACACAATGAGTAATTGATCATAATCCAGAAGCAGGTTAAGATGAATTCCAGTGTATGTAAACATTCCATTCCAGGTAAGTCCTGAAGAGGTAAAATAATGAGCGGGGTCGACTTTATAGGATTTAAGTGTCTGGTCTCTAAATGTCTCAAAGACACGAGCTAGAAGAACATCTGAGGTTAAGTACAGATTGTTGCATTCACCAGGTTTCTCACATTGAACAATATCCATACATTTCCAGCATGATTGTAGTCTGCATCACTAATTTCTTCTTCGCTGAGTTGGTTGCAGAAGGAGTCCTTAGGACGCAAGCAGGTTTCGTTCAAGATATTCCATAAAGTGACATAATCATAGGGAAATACTCCTTTGGGAGTCATCAATTTCACTTCTGCCAAGTACTTCAGTGTTTCACGATATGATGTTAGATTTTTAACCAGCTTATTCAAGCTTGCAGTCAGGAACCGAAAGCTATCCACTAACCAAAGATTTATATCTCCAACATGCTTGGAAAATTATACATAGCTTTCTTCAGAGCTAAGAATTACCTACACTCGCTGACTCGTACATCCCAGCTTCTTAACAATGAAATGTGAGTCATACCCACTAAGGTTTGCAGGACAAATTCCATTCATTAAGAAGACTTCCTCCAATGATATGATCATGGTCGTGTACTTTGTGGTTCTATACTATAAAGGTTTTACTACAGAAGTAGCATACTGTAAAGGAGGCTGTATAGGAAGTTTCAGGATTGCGGATGTAGCTATGACATGGAGGGAGAATGCTTTCAAAATCTGCGGGTAGTTTCAACGTACTTTCAACATTTTTAAAAGAGTTCTCTTTTATAGGTATAACTTGCATTATCATGTTGGTTACAGACGGATGCACGTTCTTCTAGTTTTTCCAACAAATTTCGTCCATACTAATCATGTGTGAAAATGTGTGAAACACCTCTTACAAGCGAACACATGTCCATTATGTTTAGTTTTCTGACATCCAATAATTTTTTCACAATTCTTGATATACACATAGTAATGTGAACCTGTGTTATCAGTTAGCAGTAACAGGTCACGGTGATCAGGTAATACAGCATCAACAATCTTTATTGGATACACTTCATGCTTCTCGTCCAGCGCGAAAACGTTAATTGACATCCTGTTAAGCTTCTCAAACTTAGGTATTTGTGCAGGTGTTCTAGGATATCAAACACAGTGAAGTCATAATTATCTTGAAGTTACTTGTATTTGTTAACACGTTGTGCATTCTTCTCCACGAATTTGGCTAGTACAGAATACATAAAGCAGTTCTCGTCACTGTAGTTCTGGATGTTTATACAAGCTTCTTTAGATAAAACAGATTGCTGTAGAGCTATGTAGCTGCTCCCTTGTAACGTTTTGTACTTGTTGATACAGAGCCGAACTCCTTCCACAGCAAGCAAAGTCCAGTACCTATCCTTAAGCTGCCACTCCTCTATTTCACTTACCAATTTCTTGAATTTAGCTTCCAACATGGAGTCCAGATTCGCTTCTAGAAACACGGTCTGATTCGTGTTTTGAATGTTTTATTACAGGTGTCTCTGAAAATGTTCACAAATCAACATTCAACCATCAGATTAATTTTCACACTCTAGTGAATGCCTAATTCCTTCAGAACATTCTGGATTATTTGTTGTTTTGCCTCCTGTAGATAAACATTCATAACCACAGATGAATTGCAACGTATGAGATACGATTTCAACCTTCCCTCGAATGAAATCTCGTACACTCATGTTACACTCCTCCATTGTAGATAAGAGGTGGTGCCTTGTAGGTTCCGTCTTCATTCTCTTCTTAGGAATGCTTAATTCACAATTATCTTCATGCCGCTCTCTCTCTCTCTCTCTCTCTAACCATCATTGAAGACTGCACTGCAATACCTGCACTTAAAGACTCGTTTACAAGGAATTTTATGTCTTCTCTTGACATAACCTCGCATGAATTTCTTTCCACATTTGTCGCAGGTATATCCAGCAGCACTTGGAATGATATTCTTATATGCAGATTTACTCATCTTTACTGTTGATGTGATAATGTATGAATCCCTGTTCAAGGAAATATTGACTTCTTCACCTTCATAACACTCTCGAAAGGTGTTTATTCTTTGAACACGATGTTGACATCTCAAGACGAACTAGCGCAATGTAGGTCAGCGACCGAAGGCACCCATTTATAGAGGGGGCACAAACCTTTAAATTCAACAATGCACTGAATTTAATAATAAAACGATGATTAAATGCCTGAACTCCCATATATCAACAGATGTTTGCCAATGTGTTCGGGCGTATCCGTATATATTCGTACACGGTCGTGTGTTCGAGTGTCTTCGTATGTCTTCATGCTTGAAGTGTGTTTGGGGGAGGTGCATATGCTTAAATGGATGTTCGTGTTTGCTTGTGTATATATTCGTATGTGTTTGTGAATGTGTTAGTATGTGTGTATATAGCCGTGTATGTCATGTACACGGGTGTTTTGTACATGTTCGTGCGTGTTTGCGAAAGCGCTTGTGCGTGTTTGTGGTTGTGCTAGAGTGTAATTGTATATACGCGTGTGTACCATATATCCGGCTGTGTGTGTTTGTGTACATGTTCGTGTGCGTTTTTGTATGTATTCTTATGTGTTTATGAATGTGTTAGAGTGTGTCTGTATATAGCGGCGTATGTCATGTATACAGGTGTGTGTATGTGTGTTTGTGTGCAAGTTCGTCTCTGTTTGCGAATTTGTTCGTGTGTTTGTGAATGTGTTCGCAGGTGTTCGTGTGCTTGTCTGTTGAGAACTTCTGCGCGTCTCTGTGACCTGTTTACTAGCGGCCTGTAGCCTCCAATGGGCTGTTCATTCCAACCATTCACAGCCAATCCTAAAGATTTCCATTAAAATGTCATATATTTGATATGCTTACATGACAAATAAAATGTATATCAGGAATTCATAAGGGAAGTAGCATTTAAAGTTCTTTATTCAGAAGGAATTTTGTATAATCTTGTATAACTGGTAAACGTTAAGCGATATACGAAAACGTACTACACAGGAAATGTCGATCACTTTGAAACAACAGTTTATTTCAAATAACTTTTTATAGCCTCAGCCATTTCCCAGATATTCGTTATTAACCTATAGAAATGCTTTATTTCTACGCCATTCTAAGGCTGACTCCGCGAGAAAAACTTCACATCAGGAGGAAGAAATGCTAACTGTCGACGACAGAAACAGTGATATTGTTAATTTTTCAACAAATGACAATTTCAAGTATTTATGCGAAAGGTCTGTACTCCGTATGGACGGCACTTTTCAGTATTGCTAAAGAAAGTTCCACCAGTTGTTCACAATTAATGGATCTTAAAATGGAAAACTACAATCCATTATATTTTGTCTGCTGTCCGACAAAAATTGTGCACCTACATGAAAGCCTTTGGACCTCTGAAAGAAAAATGCAAAGAGATAGGATTTAATTTAAACCAAGTAAAATAGTGGTAGATTTTGAGACAAATATTCATGCAGCTATTGTGAATGTCAGGACAAAAGTAATTTCAACAGGCTGGTGCAATACAGTTACTATTTATGTGAGTAATATACTCTGATATTTACTTTTTATTAGCATTATGTATTATTTGTTATTAGTCATCACCTGTAATGTTGTTATATGGAACTTCTTAGTTTATTAGGATATGGATTTCAACTCAGTCAGGAATGTTGGGAAAAATTGTATCACTTGGCTGGCAAGCTATTATCAGGACAAACACTCCAATATTGGAAAATGGCTACGCTAGATATTTGGTTTGTCTTTTCTGAAACCTGAGAAGGTAGAATGCGTATTTTATCTCTTACATATATAATTATTCTCAACTTCCTTCTTCCAAATGGTTATTAGATCCATTATTACATGAAACCACAAATACTTGCGAATCCTTTCATGCACAATTTTCCACCAATTTTTATTCTTCTCACTCAAGCATCCTTCTCCTGGATGCTATAAAGAACTTCCAGATTTCAATTGCTACACATAGCTCAGCGACTCCAAAGAAAGTGTTCAACACAAAGTACAAGGCTGCCTGAAATTTTTGGAGGAGACAATTAGAAAGTACAGGAATAATGAAATTGGTAGATTTGACTCCATTAACCGTATAGCCTATAGATATGCAAAGAAATAGACAACGTAATGTCTGCGTGTAGCTTGTAAATAATGTATAAAACATTTTAATTAATTGATAAGAGAAATAGTTGGACATAAAGCACCGACGAAAACGTTTATCTGCAAAGCTGTATACTAGAACTGCCAGTTTCAATCCTGGGTAGAAGTGTGAGGGAAAGTTTATTTTAAGCTAATGTGGCTATGAAAATAGGCGAAAATCATTATATAACGTTCAAAACTGTATTCCAACCAAACACTGCGTTACCCTTGCACATCGTAGTATCAGTATTGAAAGTGATGCTTCAAATCCTGCCTTAATAACGCTCAAAATGTTTGGTTTGAAATTATTTCAAATAAGCGCTAGACGGACCAAGGGAGGGTCAATTGGTGACCACACTTTTTTAGAACTATTGCTGCTATAGTATAAAACATGTTCAGACCATTGTGTTCTCATTTTGTGTCAGAAATAGTATAAAGTTAGCGATTCAATAAAGACAATCAAATTTTTTCGGTTGAAAACCTAATTATATGGACTAAATTTCGAAGTGGTCGCAAAATAGCCCTCCCTCGATCCAACTTGTAACAATTTTTTATTCGAAATTATAAACACGTGTTACAACAATGGCCTTATTGTTCGAAACTGCAAACATAGTTATGTTGTAACAATTGAATTATTTGGAAACCAACATTTTATTGCATTGTAGGCATTTCTACATGGATTGAAAACTCATTTTATAAACAGTGTTATTCTGTCTCTGACCGTGGTATGATTCGGAAATACGAGCAGACAATTATATAATATGGAAAGAGAATCTGAAGCAGTTTTAGAACATCACGAGGGAAGAAAGTTATGATATTTTTGATGAATGTATTAGTGAAACTGAAGATGAATTTCATCATATTGGAGACATGGATTGTGATTATGATAATGGTGATACCGATGCTGATGCAGAACCCAATTTTACTGTATGCACTTCAAGTGACAGTGAAACTTATAGGAATGTTAGTGGTAACAACAATAGTGCAAGTGTAAGAATTGTGAAGTATGTGGCTAAAAGTGGATCTATGTACCTAATTTGCCTCGTCCCACGCGAAGAACTGCTGCAAATATAATACGTGGAAAGCCTGGACTGCAACAAACTGGTCAAGTAACCACAATACAAGAATCTTTTGGAAAGTTCTTTACTGATGAAGTTGTGTCTAAAATTGTGCAACACACAAATAAGGAAGCAGAGAGGGGGTGTCGAAGAAACAAGTCCAACTGAAATCCTCGCATTCATAGGTACTCTCATTTTGATGGGCGCAAATAACGACAACCACCCCTAGATTACCATGATTTATGGTCCCAAGAGCTTGGAAGGTCAGTATGCATAGTCAGCATGAGTCGGAACAGATTTCGTGATCTTCTGTCATCAGATCTGATGATAAGAACACAAGGCAGGTTAGGAGATCTAATGACAAATTTACTCCTTTACGAGAAATATTTCAACTTTTGAATTACATATCTCCAAAGTACTGTACAGCTGGTAAAAATACTACTATAGATGAAATGATTTCCCTGTTTCGAGGCAGATACCCATCTAAAGTATTTTTGAAATAAAAACCGGGTAAATATGGGATCCTCATCATACTTCCTGCTGACTGTGACTATCGACAAGTTCATAGTATGGAAGTTTATGCTGGCAAACAGAAAGGAACAACTCCTGAATCAAAAGCCCCTAGAGAAGTTGTCAAAAGATTTGCTGCTCCAATAAAAGACAGGTCGCAATGTGACTACTGACCGGCTCTATACATCGGTCGGACTAGTTGAAGATCTGCACGAATGTAAAATTACTTTAGCTGGTACCATGAAAAATAATCGCAAACATATTCCTGAAGAACTGAAAACCATAACTGGAAAAGAATTGCACTCAAGCAAGTTCGCATTCACCGACCCTGCATCTGGAAAATCACCTGTTACGTTAGTGTCGTCTATTCCTAAACCTAAGAAGGACCTAATCATGCTGTCGTCATATCAGGATGCCAAAGTTTCTGAAGGTGGGGAAGAAAAAGAGATATAAATTTATTTTATAACTCAACCAAAGGCTCTGTTGACACCATTGATCAAGTGGTCAGGAAGTATACTACTAAGAGAGGTACCCGTTGTTGGCCGCTATCAGTATTTTACACCCTAATTGATATTGTATGCATAAATTCTTATACACTGTATATTATGAATTTCCCACACTGGTACAAAGAGAAAACAAACAGGTGGCGCTTTTATCTACAGGAATTGGGGTTACAACTAATCAAACCAAATGTGGAACATCATGCTGCAAACATAATTGGACTGCAGAGCAATATCATGTCAATGGAAGCCATCCTCAAGAAGAAAATCACCAAAAAATAACGCAGAATCAGCAGCAGCCTTCAGAAAAAGGAGGTGCCATACATGTAGCAAACAGTGTCGCAACAGGAGTGAAAACTAAACAAATTAGCAACAACCATTTTTTGTGGAAAACTCAACTTATGTGTATGGAAAACACAGTCAGAAGACAAACATATTCTATGAGTGTGTGAGTGAGGTGGATGAATCTGAATGAAGATGTGAATGATGTATAAGAATTTGCTCAAGCATTAACTTTCAATAATTAATTACAGTTTTCAAGATATAAAATAATTTTGTTAAAATATATATTATAGAAGAATATAGACAAATAGAAAATATTTATTTAATTCACTTAACAAAGAACTCATACTTATGCAAAAATTGTAAATACAACCATAAGGATAAAAATATAATGGTGGGCATTATTTAGTCTTCCCTTGGTCCAGCGTGGTACCAAACAAAAAAAAAGCTTGGTTAACCTAGGGTTAAGCTACATGACTGCCATACTTATATCTCCATGCTTTTACTTATGCAAGAAAGATAGCTTGCTCTCTCTACAGCCTACCTATTGCGAATTTCACTGGAAATGCACGTTTTGAGGTTGACTGAAACCTGTAAGCTCTTCATCTTTCAAGGATGTGACACGAAGATTTTAAAGAATTTCTACCCACCCCAAACTGCCTCTTACATGGAAGAACTTTGTTTATTTTTCATTTTCTTAAAAGCGGACCCTAATGATTGTGATTAAAACATATATGTTTGTGACATTTACATGACAAACTATATATCTTGAATATTCTCCGAATTGCCTGTGAACTCCTCACTTTTAGCGCCTCTGGGAAACCATACTAGTTGACAAAGCGTATTTCAGAAAAAATAAACTTAGAGCGTATTAAAATACAGACCTTGCCCAAAATAACTTTTTTCCTAGAGCCAAACGTTTTAGAAATATTTCATGCTATATTATAACATATTTCATGATATTTTGCCAAGTTAAGTACATTTGACAGAAATAGTTCGAAAATTCGCGACTGTTCCATTTCTTTATCTCCATGACCAAACCAAAAAAAGAGGTGTAGCAGCTCACTGCCTTAAATATAAGCATGTAAACATCCACTAAACTTAAAATCATATATGCCCAAATATTTCGGCGTGGTGAACGTAAGGAAATGGAAGAACCGTTTTCGTATGAATAGTACTTGTGAATTTGTAAGGAATAGGGAAAGTCATGTGAGTGTACCCAGTCATGTGTTTTTGTTTTTGACGAGACTATGCGGGAGGAAAAAAAGAAGAATCGCATACTATTAAAGGATCCCCCTTAAGATATACCTACATGTGCTAACATATAAGCATACGACACGAAATATTTCGAAAACCTCAGGGAAAAAATAATTTTGAACCCTTTTTTTGAGATAACATATTTATATAAGGTTTTGCCTATTCCTTATAATTTTCAAGTTAGGTGGTATTCACTAAAAGTAAAGATGGTTTTGTAGGCCATTCCTATAAAATTCAAGATATACATTTTATTTGCCATTCTAATATCTGAAACATCAGGGTATGAAGAAGTATGTATTTTTAAAACACTTTGTACATGTGTAGTGGGGTGAATGTCACATCTGCACATAAGGTAAGACAATCATGTACGTAACTGGTAATCCAGACTTAGTTGCGGTTTCATTTCTATGGCTGTCATGTGCAAGCGGTGGGTATCAAAATTACATATTTTCTGCGAGTTTAAGGGGTAATATGGTAATACTCTTCCTTTCCTAAAGTTGCTACCGCGCATCGGTGTCCCACTCCATGGAGAGGCTACCTCATAACATGCGTCAATCAGCTAATTTCTCGCGTTTTGTTTCCTGCTGCGGAATCGATTTAGGAACAATGAACTTATCCAACAACACTTTACGATTAGCTTAGCTGATCTGCATCTTCTTAAGCAGATAATAAAAGGGGTGTGGGGCCCTTCATAAAGCTAAGTTAGCGTTTTCGAAGTAGCCCCTTGAACAAAACCACCAATCACCTTTCACATTTAAAGTAGCGGTATACCTAAATGTACAAGTTTTTTGAACTGCTTAAAGGAGGGCTGAAATAAATTTTTAAAGGTATCTAACAACAAAGTACAAAGATATCTGAGTTGAAAACCGCGCCGTTCTACTGCTTCTCGTTTTCATTCGCGGTGACGTCATCAGCCTGGGAGCGCGGCATGCTACTCATTGTCACTTGCATTAGTTAGCCTTGCGTTGCATTTAAGTCCTGTCGCAATTTTTTACTGTAGAACATTTTTCCTTTCGTAAAGTTCTGTGAGGTATAAGGTCAAGAATGCCTGCGTAGAGTGCTTATGTTTGTGCAAATAATTTCGGCTTAAAAAGAAATACTGGTTATTACTTATTCCCTGATAGAGATAAAAATCGACATGTGTGTTATGTATCAAAAACCTTCTGCCAGCCAAAAATGCTAGCGTATGTGAAATTCATTACAAAAAACATTTTAATGAGGTTATAAAAATAATAAATAACGAGAAACTCACAAGCCTGAGATTGAAAGATAATGTGGTGCCTTCAAAAATTTACTACAATTTTGTTAAGTGAAAGCAAGTGCTACACCTAGTCGATAATTCAGTAAGACATTTTCAGCAAAAAAGAACCGAAGCTACAGTAGTTACTGAGCTTTACATGTGGAGTTGAAGATTGATGCTGAAATACTGTGCGAGTTTGGGAACTGAAATTTTTAGTGCTGTAAACGGCTCTAATATGAACCAAAGTTTGACTGATGAGGAAGGCGAATCTTTAGTTGTAAATTATGAAGATTATAAACCGAATGAATATTTGAGGGAATGCAGTAAAGATGAAGAAGAAAGTCGATACGTCCAGAAAAATATTATTTTGCGTTTGTACGTGTGAATGCTCTCCTTGCGCATTCAGTATTGTTACTCATGTGGTGGGCCTGTAACACACGAGCGGCATTAATGCGAATTATAACTCATTTTGTGAATGGGCACATTATGAGTGGTGCTCTGGAGGCGAAGGTCTCTCATTAAAATCACTTTCTCTAAAATGAATTCCACATACTTAAGCATTTTTGGTTGGTGCAAAGTTTTTGTGTTTCATAGAGCAACCCCTCGGTTGTACACATGTCGAGTTTTATCTCTATCAGGAAATGAGTAATAATAACCAATATTTCTGTTTACGCCGGAATTATTTGCACAAACATAAGCACTCTACGCAGGCATTCTTGACCTTATACCTCACAGAACTTTAGGAAAGGAAAACTGTCCTACAAGCACAAAAATTACGACAGGAATTAAACGCAACGCAAGCTTAACTAATGCAAATGGCAATGAGTAGCGTGCCTCGCTCTCAGCCTGATGACGTCACGGCGAGGTTTTCAACAATGTGCTCATATCTGTTTATATTTTCTTGTTAGAAGTCTTTGAAATTTTAATTGTCCTCCTTTAAGCTAAAAGTATAAATTTTTGCAGGCACATTGGAATGTTCAAATATGGTATCTGAGTTCAACTTCGTGTTTGTACCCTTTATGGTTTAGCAGTTATGCAATTTATTCATTATTTTATTACTTTACTTCCAAATGTCTCAGCTTCTTCAATTTTACAGATATTACTCAATTGTTACTGAATATTATTTTTATCATTACCTAAAATGTATACTGTATTAGGCTACCTATTACTGAAGGACATAAGACAGTGAAGAAACTGATATTGATATTTTACAATTTTTCTGGTAATTAATGTTTAATAAATTTGTCAATCTATTTCTCAACTTCACCGAGTTACAGTTTAGTACAAAATGGTAATTATGGTTTGAAGAGCTTGCACCAACAAAGTCGTGCTTATAACTTACTACTTGTTGAATCCAGAAATCTGTCTGCAATGCAAAATGCAAACAACTATATTCGAGAAAAGCAGCGCTAAAGCTGAAGACGCCTACCAAAATATTAATAAATTGTATTAAAATGGCTACGTGATGTGTTACACTATTAGAGTTATAGAAAAGACGTCTCCATTATTTGGTATGGATGTACGTGCTATTTGTTTTATGAATATACAAGCTGGGCTAAAAGATTATCACTCCAATACTTTGAAATAATTAGGCTAAAATAAGAATTACCGCATCTAATTTTAAGGGTCTTGAGTAGGTACATTAGAAGAATTCTGGCACAGTTTCTTGCCTTTATATGGGAAAGGATAGGGAAAACGAGGCTAGATGCGGCGGGTCACGGAGTAAAACGCGTTTATATGGGAAAGATAGGGAATACGAGGGCTGATGCTAGACTAGACGGATGGGTTGAATGAAGGAAATACGTTTATATGAGAGGGACAGGGAATACGAAGCCTCATACTAGGCTAGACAGGGTTGAAGGAGAGAAACGTGTTTATATGAGAGGCAGAGTAAATCCTCCGTTGCTATGCTAGGAGGTAGTTGAAGGAGGGGAGGAAATCCGTTTATATGGGAGAGGTAGGGCAAACGATGATAGGTGTCAGGAATTGTGATTAAAGCTGTAATACAAAGAACCGCATTATTCAAGAACTTTAACAACAAAAAGACTCAAGTATAGATCATTTGTAAGGTTTATGAGGAGGGGTCTTTAGAGTAAAAATCCCCTAAGCCTCAGTAGTATAGAAATGACAGATCCAGCACACTTAATATGCAGGAATGTTTATTCATATGCAAATAAGATACCCATCCCCTCTCCCCCACCCCTTCCCCAGCTCCATGGTACTTCTGTTGCAGCTGAGGGTCATAAATCTTGTTGAGTATAATGGAAGCTTGACAGGTAAGCAATTAAGGCTGTCAATCAACTGTCAAAACAAACAAAGGAATATTAAATTACGCTTCTGTAACAAAGGCGGAGCCGTTATTCTACCCACTCCATTTCCGGCCACGTGCTTTTCTGCACTGCAGCAACTCACCCCCAGTGGCATAGTTTAACGATCAGGTGCAAAAGGCTATCCATCACTGTAAAAATGAACAATAGAGTATGCTGGACAAAGGATCAGACGCTATTGTCCCAGCTCTATTGAATACTTTTAGGAAAGCCACCTGCGAGCTTGCAGTCGCATTGTTTGACGACCGAGTGCAGAAGAATAATAGAACAGGGCCCGATTCGAGTTAACAAAAGATTTATTAACAAAGGGGCAGATGCTATTGTATCCCTTTCTATTGTCCAGAGCAAGACTTCTTTAGAAAGACCACCCGTGTAGCACCGCTGCTTCCACAGCCGTATAACAGAAAAACAAACCTTGCCCTTCACCTGTCAAAATGAACAAAGACCATGATAAATTATGTTTGTATAAAAGGGAGCCTGAAGACTGCTAACAAAGGAACAGATTCTATTGTATCCCTTTCCATTGTCCGGCCACGTACATGTTAGATGTATACTCGTGGAGGCTTTATATTTGCCCCGTCTTTGATTGTCCGTGTGAAAGACAGAGTGGTCAGTTTACCTGCTAGACCGTAAACAATTCCACCAATGCTCTAGTCCGCCATCATGGCGTTGACTTTGCCCTGAGGCCAGTTCTCTCTGAATGTCTTCACAATGTCCTACGGATATACCCGAACATAGTTAACAAGCTCTCTGTTTATGTAGCTGACTCTTTTCAAGCACTGATGTCATAAAGCGCGCTTAATATATTTCATTACATACATTAAACCTCTGTGTATACTTGGATATCCATAGATCGGTGTTTGATTCTTACTGCAATCAAAAGGTTTAATGTTTTAATTGCTAATGAGAAGTTGATGCTTGATAATATTATGTCGTTACCCTAATTAATGAAAGGGTGATCAGAGGCCCCTAGTTCGAATGTTACTATGCGAAACTCTAATATTTAATAACTATTAAACTATGAGGGTATGCGCGGTCAGATTAAAATGTGTCTAACAAATATAATTTAATTTTTATATACCATTACCCCAATTAATAAAAGGATGTTCAGTGGGTCCTAGCTCGAATCTTACCCAGCGAAACTCTAATGTGTAATAAATATTAAACTATGAGAGTATGGACTGTCAGATTAAAATGTATTTAACAAATATAATTTAATTTTATAAGTTCATACGGTGATTTAATGAGCGGTATTCTTACGTGCCCAAAGGTTCTAGTTCGAATCTTACCCAGCGAAACGCTATAACAAATATTAAACAAGATGAGCATGCACGGACAGATTAAAATGTATTTAACAAATATAATTATTTATATATTCCGATGCCTAGACACGATTCTTTATATTCTTTCTTCTTCTCTCTTTTTTCTTGGTTTTCCCTCTTTCTATCTATCTATCTATCTATCTATCTATCTATCTATCTATCTATCTATCTATCTATCTATCTCTTTCTTCCTTCTCGACTTGCACACATCCGAGCGTTCACATATAAACGAGCACAAGTACATACATCAACAAGCATACACCAGTGCATGCACTCATGCACAGTGAACACGCACATACACATACATGCACACACACTCACGTACATACATACACCAGTACACTTACGCACACACAGACACACTCACGTACATATATACACCAGTACACTTAAACACTCACACACACGCATTCACACACCTCATACGTATACAAACACATACATACACCAGTGCACTTACACACTCGGCAGCGCACTTGCACACACACATACATTCACACACACACCCATACACGCACACACATATACATGTACATACATACACCAGTATACTTACACACTCGTACACTCACATACACACGCACACACACGCATACGCTTACAAGCATAGACACGTTCACCAGTACACGTACGCACATACATACACACATATCATTGGAAATTATTGCCCTTACAGAATTCAAAAATCTTTGTCTCATTTCACTGTAACCTAGCAAAATGTAATTCTTTTCAGGCTACCACCCTCACATGACTTTCAACACAACACATGTTTTATAGCTTGTGTAAACACAATATGGAGGTACTCTGAGTGAGAGAGAGAGCGTTAGAGAGGGGGAATTGAAACAATTATGAATAGAACTGTTGAGTGCCTCTGCACATGCACAACAGCTGATAATTCCATTGGCTGCAATAATCACGTGACATGTATTCATACCCCCCGCCATGACGATGTGCTGACATCGCCAGGAGTGGTTTAGATCCCTATATTAAAAGTTATCAGCGCATGCCGGAAATATTGTGAGCTGATTAACTCTACATTTAAATGTTAAGGAACTTAAAAGCAACGCGAGGTGTATTTTAATTTAAGAAGTACAGACCATCTACACATACATCATTCATCAACACGAAACAATGCAAGGTGAGTGAGCTTTTACATAACTATACAAAATCACTGTAGGCTTTTACAACGCATTTAATTTTGTTTAAAGGATGCAGTGCATGAAATACGATCCGAAGCAAGAGAGACATATTTTTTTATCTGAACTTTACACTCACATGGATCTCTAAATATTCATTGTCCATTAACATTCACTTACTTTTCTCCACTCATTCTTCGTTTCAGTATACATTCACACGATTTTCACTACACATTCTTCTTCTATTAACATTCACACAATTTGCGCTACACATTCCTCTTACATAAACATTCATACAATTTTCTCCTGTCATTCTTTGTTTCTCTGCAGGTTCACTTTCCATGAATATTCACACGATTTTCTCTACTCATTCTTTGTTTCTCTGCTGGTTCATCTTCTATTAACAATCACAGGATTTTCGCTACATATTCTTCTTGCATAAACATTCATAAGATTTTCTCTACTCATTCTTTGTTTCTCATTCACACGATTTTCTCAACACATTCTGCTTGTATAAACATTTACACGATCTTCTCTACACATTCTTCCATTTACATTCTCAACATTTTCTCCACACATTCTTCTATTAACATTCACACCATTTTCTCTATGGGTTCATCTTCCATGAACATTCACACGATTTTCTCTACTCATTCTTTGTTTCTCAATGCATTCATACGATTTTGTCCGCTCATTCTTTGTTCCTCTATACATTCATATGATTTTATCCACTCATTCTTTGTTTCTCTACACATTTATAAGCACACTTACAGAACCCTTGGTGATGTAGCACAACACACACTTTAGCTCTAATATAAACAAATGTATAACATGTCATTCAACTTGAATAAATTATCGAAAATAATAATTCATGTCAATGTCTGTTACAGATTGTTTAGCTGACTTAACAAGATGGTTGAATAGCGTAGTTTCCTACCGACTCGACGAATTCAATATCTGGAAATAGGTCTTAAATATGAGATAAAGTCCTTAAAGAGAGCTCAAACAAGATGCAGTACCAGGATCGTATCTTCGCTGGAGGATTGTCAAGTGTTCTTGCCACAGCGCTATAATTCGTTAACCGATCAAGAGATTGCAGAAATACCTGGGAAAGTATACCTTCAGTATAAAGTGGCAGAGATGGGGAAATTTAAGACATGTAAATTGTCTTTTATATCTGCAGCGAAGGTATGTAGAAGTGTCAAACTTAAGTATTGAATGTTCTCCTATTTTACTATGAAAAAGATTCATAAATAGAACAGCAGACTTGGTGATATTACATATAAAGATACAAAAGATACATGTTATAGAATTTTATAAAAAATTCATAAAATCACAATATCACATATTCGGAATTTAGCTATATCTATTGCGTTGAAATAAAGAGCGATATTCAAATGTTTATACAAGTCTTTTATGTTTCATTTTAAGTGTGCAATAACAAAAAATGTAATTCTTTTCAGGTTACCTTTACTTCCAAAAGGATGTTTTCTAAGACTTTCATTGTGTAATGTTTCAGGCGGTGCAATAAGGGGAAGAAGAAGAGGGGCAGCTTTGCAGACCTGCAATGGAGGGTGACGCTATTGGAGTATTGAATAAGCAACATCGATACACCCAAGAAACATGTCGGTAAGAAGCGGGTTCCGAAACGTCTACATCACGAAAAGACACAACATTAAGATAGGTCTCTTCTATGATCTTCCAGTGCTTCTAGTGAAAAACAGGCAAATTTGTATACATGTCAATTCAAGACTGAGAGATAATTCGTCAGAGTCTTCATACATTCAAAGCATTCTTCCAATTGAGAAAGTCTCTGCGAAAGGAATATTGTTAAAATATAGTTATCTCTTATAATATTGTTGCTTATATACAAGAGCCAGAAATAAAATTTTTGAACACTAATTTAAATGATTGTTAAATAATTTTAAATAGCGAAGAAATTTGCAGGCTAAAAAGACTTAAATCGTTTATAGATTACCATTTAGGTAACCTAGCTGTTGCAAGTGTATTGCCATATGCTGGAACGATGAGTTGGAGGAAGAAAGTGATGGAAATACCAGATAAATAATACTAAAAAAGAATGAAAGTATGTTTTACATAATGTTTTTATTCATTAAAAATCCTTACATTCCTAACGAAAAAAATAAAATCCTTACAATGATTAGTTTAAAATATGAGCTGCATCACATGAGTCAGAGGCTTGTATGTAAATACTTTATCGGGAATTATTAAACAATACAATGAGGTCTGTGCAGGAATATTTGCACTAGCTTGAATTTCTATTCTGATGTTGACAGCACCATTTACAACTTCCTCTGGGTGATGTGAGCAATCTATAACAAATATAGGAGCAAACTTAAGATAATCGTTTCTCTTCAATAAAGGACAATTCTCTTTTTCATAATAAGAGGTTTGAAACTTTGAGTACATATCATACAATGATGCAAATCTCGAGTATCCAAAGTCCAAATTCATGTCATGATAGGGATAACATTCACTATTAAGATAAAGTCTCAAATTAGTTATATTACAATGATAAAAAATGGAACAGTCTTTAGATACATTACTCAATCTTAAAGTCTGAGCACCCAAAATGACAAATCTCGGCTTGTCCATTTTTGATGTGGTGGCGACATTCCAGGTGAATGATTTAGTTTGCGGCACAGCAGGCTGAGTATGCAGATCCATGGTCCTAAATGGGAGATACAGAGCCTTGTCCGACTTGACAATCTTGAGAATTTCAACCTTTTTAGCATCAGGAAGTCGATTCACAGGCATTCTCCACTCGATACGTGCAAGTTTAACGCTGGCATTCTCTTCACCCAGAGGTGCTATAATACAGTTTTTGAGTCCTTGGAGCGAATCAGCACCAACTCAAACTTGCTATTGAGTATGAGTTCCTTGTAGTCGTCAGCAAATCCCAGAAACATCGAAAGGGGTACTATAGCGTTGAAGGCTCCATTTGCTGCATTCACAATGCCCATCTCTTCTCCAGCATAGCACCATCCAGCATTCAGCAGAGGATCAGATTCCATGGGGTTGAGAACAGCATAGTTGCGTAAAGTTGGTGCGATCCCGGGGTTCTTGGTTCGATCAATAGTTGAGCCGTTCATATCCAGTCGAATCTCCTCAAATATGAATGCAATAGCGTTATTGGTAAGCTTTGCAGTAGTAGTTGCTCCATTACGTTTAGTAATACTCCCCTCGATGTCTAGATAACTTCGATTGGGTAAAGTATATAAATCCTCAGCTTGACAAGGGATTCTAATCTCATCATTAGCGTCCAGAGCTGATGTATTATACGGTAAAACACACGTTCCCCTTCTTTGGTGATCTTATCCTCGAATCTGGGTGTCCCGGTAACATTGACGATGTTCATGATTATAGGATTCTGAAGCCAAATGCCTGGAGGAACTGTCGATTACGTGTTGTTAACCCGATGGGTGTTAAGAGCAGAGTATGAAGAGTACGTCGAATCATTTCATTATTATATTCTTCACGTCACTGATTTCTTCTTCTAAAATCTATGGACATTATGCTTATATCATTGTTTCTAAAGTCAATGATATTGTGGTTATGCTCTCCTATACGAAGGCTGATTTGCTCTATGAAGTGGATGTTTATGAATAACAGGGAAATTGGATTTGATGATTCTTGTGAAATATGATACCCAGGCGGAACAGAAGGGAAAAACTCATAGATCGAGTGTCCACTTTTACCGTCGAGGAAGGAGACTGATGCAATACTGAGTTAGATTCGTATGATGCTCACCTTAAATATATTCACCAGGAAATCAGATTCAGTCAGCTGATTAGCTGAAGTAACTTTGTCGCTGAAGCCCCAGAACGTTCCTATAGAACGATCATTGGAAAAATAAACAGTGAAAGGGCATTTAGGTTTAGTCATCATTGTGTTATTATTGATCTAATAAAGAAGACATTCTCATCCACCTCTAGCTTATCTCTGATGTATTCATTAATATCAGTAATCTCATAAGTTCCATCACGTATATCAATGATCTTAATTTCATCATCGTGTATGTAATGAAATTGATTATTACTCCTATCAACATTGGGAATTGAATAGAAGGTTTCAAAATTCAATAGAGCAATCTCATAATGACCTTTTGAATCTAACTGAAGAGGAGAATTCAGGTATGTAGTAAGAATAGACTCGTTGCCACTGACGTCAATAGTGTAACTCATTGCGATAGAAATTGCAAGCACAAGTGCCCGCAGATGACCGAGCTGAAACTCTGAAACCTCTTAGTGTTATACAGAACCTTAACGCCTCTGAGGTACCTTTCTAACTCTTTTGGAGGCTTCAAGTTTCCAAAGCTATCGAAATAAATTGACACGTTGCCATCCTTCTTTATAGCAATCCAATGAGTGCCTTCATTCTCTGAAGTATCGAGATTAACAATAATTGTCTCTCTGTAACGAGGTCTTGAAGGTAGGTGATCGATCATGTATACACCTCTAAAATGAGGAATCTTTAAACGCCGGGCATACAAGTCGAGGTCTATGTTACTCAATGCTTTCTCCGGGACAAGTATAGCCCTCTGCCCGAGTTTTTTGAATTCTCTTTCTGGCTCTGACTCCTCTTCCTTTCGGTCTTCCTCGCCTTATTCTTCACTCGATAACCACTCCCTCTTAATTGAATTTCTCTGTTACGTCTCATCATTTCGGCAAGTTGTTTATCTGCTGCCTTTTTCTTATTTACGGCTGTAGCAATTTGTGATGCACCTCCAGCGGCGGCTCCTAGAGCTGCAATGATTGTTAAGAGAGGTAGAAATCTTGCTCGTTTCTTCTTCCTGGATCCAGCGCCAACAGCCGCCTTTCCCTCAATTTCTCTATTATGCCTCATCATTTCGGTAAGTTGTTTATCTGCTGCCTTTTTATTATTTACTACTGAGGCAATTTGCGCAGCACCTCCAGCGGCAGCACCTAGAGTTGCAATAATTGGTATAAGAGGTAGCATTCCTCCTCGTTTCTTCTTCCTGCATCCAGCATCAACGGCACTTTACCTTCATAATTGCTGTTATTAGTCTCGCTGCCAACTTTTCACCTAATGTAGCATCAGATGATTGCACTCTCTTCCACGCCGTTTCAGCCAAGATCTTGTCAGCAATGTTTCTCGATGCAGAGTCCTTATGCTGAGCGTAGGCAATGTCGTGACGTTTACACGCTTCGTCTAACGGGTTGATTCCGGGATCTCCTCTCTTTAACCTTTTTTCTAGCTTTGTCCCGGGTCGCAGTATCTGTAACCAGGTAAATGCACTTCAAATGGCATCCGGTTAATGAGAGAGTTAATTAAACCAAAGCCTCTTGCGATCTTAACCTTGTTAGCTCTCATGGTATACTAATTGATTTTATTAGTGCATTGCTCTTTTATACTCTGTCATTGTTCACGAACATTAGCATATATTCATTAAGCATTACTTATTTTACATGATATGATAGAAATGGTGAAGCAAGCTTGTTCGCTACCTATTCAGGTGCTAGACTTTGAAAGCGACTTTATACGTCATCGTCACGGAAAGCTGTTTACTGGAAATGTTAGTTATGTCATTGTATTTAAGCAAATGGAGTAGAATCACAGGTGTTCGTGATAATTTCAATCACTGATTTTTATCGCTGTTATTTAATGTAATTTCAGCTGATTCATGTAGTATCCAAGGTATTCGAGCCCATTTTTAGAAAGTAATTCAGTTTCATAAATGCGGCTACTGAATCTGCAACTAATGGATTAGCTACTGCTGTTACCACACAGCATCTTGTTGCTACCGCTGCTAGTGTTGTGGTCGCGACTGATGCTGCAGCTATTGTTTGCCTCAGATGTTGCTACAGCTGTAGGATCTGTTACAGCTATTGTTGTACAGGCTCTGTATCTTTACGATAGTTGCTGTATTTGCTTCTGCTACAGCTATTGTGCTGACTGGGTGTAATGTTGCTACAGCTGTCTGATCTGATGCTGCTATTGTTGTAGCTGATGTTGCAGTGTTGTATCTACTACTACGGCTCTCGTGTTTGATGTTACAGCTGTCGCGATGACTACTGTTGCTGTGGTGGGTGAATCTACAGCTGTAATATCATTGCTGTGATGCTTGTTGTTGCTAAGACTGCTAAATCTATAACTGCTGGATTAGCTGCTGCTGCTACAGCCGTTATGTAAGCGGTTGTTGTCGCTGTTGTAGGATCTGTTACATCTATTGTTGTGCAGCTGCTGTAACTGCTACGGTAGCTGTTGTATTTGCTTCTGCTACAGCTATTGTGCAGTCTGCGGTTGAAGTTTCTGTAGCTGCAGGATCTATTGATGCCATCGTTGTAGCTGCTGTTGCTATAGATGCTGTATCCGCTGCTACATCTGTCGTATTTGTTGCTGTTGTGATGCTTACTGTTGCCGAGGCTCCTGAATCCACAGTTCTTGGATTAGTTGCTGCTGCTGCTATAGATGCTGTGTAACCGGTTGTTGCTGCTGTAGCTCTTGCTGCAGTGGATGTTGCTGCAGCTGTCAAATATGTTGACGTAACAAATATTTTAAACAATCACAAACGATTATTACTGAAAATGTATCGAAATTTAAACTTCATTTTAATATATAATTCATAGTATCACAGATTACACTTCATTTATATACTTTTCTAGACCCTACAAGCTTTTATATGCTAAACAGTTAGCGGGTGAGACGGTAAGGATGAAACAGAGTGCATAGAAGAAGCATGGCTAATGCATCCACATGGTTGAGTAGATATTATAACATTTTTAGACAGCTTTATTGTTTTATATGTTTACATTTTTTGATCAAGTGTAGCAGCTTTATCAGTTAAATAATTGCTTCATTAAACAAGCATCGTAAGGGTAGACGTCTCTCCCCTTTATCTAGGCTTGAGACTAACACTAGTATTTGTTCCTAATGGCAGGGTTACCGCCTCCCCTTCCATCTTCTCCTTTCTTCACCATTTGTCTGCTATGTGCATACACAGCACATGAGTAAACTTCAATTTTTTAAGATTGTAGACTCATGGAGAAAATCTGCATCTTAGGGTTACATTCTCTTAAGCACTGTTTGTAATGCCCATACGCATAGGTAGTTATTCCAACCTCGGCAATAACTCTTTTATCATCAAAGGGATTCAATGTAATTTTATTCACTTGCACTGTGGTGACAGCGTGCTTTCGCGATAGGATTAGATTTAAGGGCGTTCTGATGCTTTCACAAGTTTTAAGACAGTCTGTATAGCTGTTAAACGAAACGTGCTGCTTAATAGCGCTACGTTTTATACCTTTAATCTATTTTATCATAGAGTCTTGAATATCTATGGCATACATCTTAGGTCGTAGTCCAACAAAGCGTAGAATAATTTTGCTATTAGTCTCATCTTTAAATTTTCCCAACACCTTTTTGTTCTGAGTAGAGAGACATACATGCTTGTCAGGGTAATTAGCAGTATCCAGATGCTCAAGAAAACGCAGCTTGTCACGGTACACATCTTCAGTTGTTACACGATGACTGAATGAATCAGTGTCCATATACATAAGCTTCAGGTTTTCAGCACCGTAATAAGGCAACAACACGTCGTAATGATAGTTATACACTAATGTGTTGGAGATGTCCAACACACTCATTCCAATGTATATAGGCTTGTTGAATACAATCTGCCGAGAGGCCATATGTACAGCAGCTAGATTAGCAGCATATATTGTCCTATCGATGAACGTAGGCTTGGCGATCAACTTCTCTATAGTCTTCTCATTTGTTACTAGTCGTATATCCATACGGTTACGCAGGTTTTCCATAGTTTTTCAAACATGGCGTTGTTAAAGAGCTTGCAGAGATCCTTCTAGAAATAATTTGCAGATTGCTGCCGTAGCCTGTTGTTAAATTCAACATAAGGTTTTAACCATCGAGACTATCGGAATTGTAGCACACGATGGATTTTTATTAGTCGTAACCCATGATTAAGAGCCTGCTTGAAAGCCATGTAATGTACTACATACTTCTTTCGAGGTACAAGATGAGGTATCAGTTTATTTGTAGATGATTCCAACGGTTTCATTCACTCAGGCAGGAAAGGTAGATCGTTGTGTAGATCGTGAAGTTCTACAGGATACTCGATGTCGACTTCTAATATGTAACCATGAGGATCACCTCCTTGTAGTCTTTCCATGTCGATTTCTTCAGGTAAAACCCACCGAAATCCTCCATAAGGGAGGGCATGACACATTGCCCAACCATATTGGTTATTAGCGTCCTCGTATGTGATAAATTGGGTTGGTATCAACGGTTCAAACTTCTCCATATACGTGCTATTAGCCTATACATACCGATGGGAGACTTGGCATAAACCTCCTCCTATACCTGATTCCACCAAGAGTAGTTGATCATAATCTTGTAACAGTTCCAGCTGAATTCCTGTATACAGTAACATGGTATCCCATGCAAGTCCTGGAGAGGTAAAATAATGTGCTGGATCAACTTTGTGTGTTTTGAGGGTTTGCTTTCGGAACGTCTCAAAGACGTCAGCTAAAAGTACATCTGAAGTTAAGTACAGGTCGCTGTACTCTCCCACGTTTCTCACATTAAACAGCTGCCATACATTTCTAGCATGATCGTATTCAGTATCGCTAATTTCTTCTTCATTTAATCCATTGTAGAAGGAGTCCTTAGGAGAAAAGTAGGTCTCGTTCAGGACATCTCATGACGTGACAAAATCACATGGAAATACACCTTTACGAGTCATCAACTTCAATTTGTCTTCTCCAAAGTGCTTTAGTGTTTCAGGATACAAGGTTAGATTTTTTACCAAGTTATCCAAGCTTGTACTGAGGAATCGGAAGCTATCCACAAACCGAAGCTTTATATCTTCTACATACTTGGTTAATGAGATATAGCTTTCTTGAGAGCTAGGAATTATATCCACCCTCTCACTTGTACAACCCAGCTCCTTGACAATGAAATGCGAGTCATATCCGCTGAGGTTGTGCATGAAGACTGGGATATATATAAGTGTTTTGCAGAATAAATTACATTTATTATGTAGACTTCCACTATATTCACCACTGATGTGATCATGGTCGTGTACTTTGTATTTTTCTCTTGTAAAGCCTTTTCCACACAGGTAGCATACCGTAGATGACTGAAAATCCTTTTGCTGCTGGTCCGTAAGTTTCAGAGGCTTGGCAGATTTCTATACATTATTAATTTCCTTTGCAATGAAGATAGGTATTCCATAAACTTCTGAGCAGCATCAGCACCACGATAGATGTATGGTTGCTTAGGAAGACCAGTTTCAATATGTTCAACACAGGATGATGGCTACACATAAACACAGAAGCTCATTGGTGTATGCTCTTGATAAGGCATTGTATAGGAAGTTTCAGGATTGGGTATACATGTATGCCATAGAGCGAGAATGCTCTCAAAATCAGCATAGATGACATAAGGTAGTTTCAGCATCCTATCAAGATTTTGAAACTGAACAATTAATTTCTCCTTGGTGGGCATAACTACCCTTGCAACACCATGTTGATTACAGTTGGCTGCATGTTCTTGTAGTTTTTTCCAGCCCGCTTTGTCCATATCGATCATCAAAATGTGTAAAACAACGCTTACAGGTATAAACACGTCCATTACATTTAGTTTTCTGGCGTCGAATGAGTTTCTCAAAATTCTTTATATATATACGTAGTGATGCTTTCCACTGCTGTCATTCAATAGTAACAGGTCGCGGTGTTCAGTAGTTCAATATCAGCAACCTTTATTGGATACACTTCATGCTTCTCATCTAGTCCGAAAACGTTAATAGACATCTTCTTAAGCTTCTCAAATTTAGGTATTTGGGAAAGTGGAGTAGGATAGGAAACGCATCTGAAGTCGTACTTATCTTGAAGCTGTTTGTATTTGCTCACGCGTTGTGCATTCTTCTCAACGAATTTGGCTAGTACAGAATAGATGAAATATTTCTCATCACCAAAGTTCTGGATGTTTACGCAGGCCTTTCTTGCTTCGAAAGATGACGGTAGTGGTATATAGCTAGTTCCTCCAACGGATTCTACTTGTTGATACGAAGTCGAACTCCTTCCACAGCAAGCAAAGCCCAGTTGCGACCCTTAAGCTGAGAGTCCTCCATTTCAGTCACCAATTTCTTGAATTTCGCTTCCATCGTTGACTCGAGATCAGTTTCGAAGAAAACAGGCTGATTCCGCGTTTTAAATGTTTTGTCACAGGTTTCTCCGATACTGTTTACAAATCGGCACTCGGCTAGCAGATTAATTTTTATGCTCTTGCGAATGCTAAGCTCTTTATGTACAGCCTGGATTATCCGTTCTTTTGCCTCATTCAGGTACATATTCAGGTCCTTAGGTGATTCCCATCGTATAAAATACGATTTCAATCGTCCTTCGAACGATGTCTCGTATTCTTTCATATCACAGTCCTCCATTTTTGATAATAACTGATGTTTAGTAGGCTCCAATCTTCTTTTCTTCTGCGGACTGCTTATTTCACATACATCCTCGTGACGCTGACCCTTATAACCATCATTGAAGGTTACATTACAATTGTTGCATTTGAAGAGCTTCCTGCAGCTCATCTGATGCCTTCTCTTGCCATAACCTCGGAGGAATTTTTTCCTGCATTTAATACAAGAGTATCCTGATACACTAGGTATTATATCATTATATGCAGGGTTATTCATCCTTATTCCTGATGTAATAACGTATTAATCACTGTTCAATGAAATGTAGGCCTTTTCACCTTGATACCACTTTAGAAAGCTGACTATTCTTGGAGAGAACACGATGTTGTCACATATAGACCCATTGACAGAATAAAGACTAGTGATTGAAGGTATCCTAATTATAGAGGTGACACGGACCATTTTAGAACAATCATATGCAGAATTTTTAATAATAAAACGATGATTAATGTTGATATCTCTTATATTAAAATACATGGTTAAAGTCTGGTTGAGAGGAGGGGATGTATACACGTCACGTGATTATTGCAGCCAATGGAATTATCAGCTGTTGCGCATGCGCACAGGCTCTTAGCACTTCTATCCCTACTTGTTTCAAATCCCCCTCTCTAAGGCTCTCTCTCTCACTCAGAGTACTTCCATATTGTGTTTACACAAGTTATAAAAATGTGTTGTGATGAAAGGCATGTGAGAGTGGTAGCCTGAAAAGAATTACATGTTCCTAGGTTACAGTGAAATGAGACAAAGATTTTTTAATTCTGTAAATGAAATAATTTCCAATGTTATGTGTGTATGTATGTGTGTACGTGTACTGGTGTACGTGTCTATGCTTGTAAGCGTATGCGTGTGCATGTGAGTGTGCGAGTGTGTAAGTGTACTGGTGTATGTACGTGAGTGTGCGTGTATGAGTGTGTGAAAATGTATGTGTGTGCAAGTGCGCTGGTGTATGTAAGCACTCTGGTGTGTATGTGTGTGCGTGGATCTCGAGTGTGTAAGTGCACTGCTGTATTTATGTGTTTGTTTGTATACGTATGAGGTGTGTGAATGCGTGTGAGTGTGGGTGTGAGTGTGTAAGTGTACTGCGTATGTATGTACGTGAGTGTGTGCGTGTGTGCATGTATGTGTGTGAATGTGTAAGTGCGCTGGTGTATGTATGTACGTGAGTGTGTGTGTGCATGTATGTGTGTAAGTGTACTGGTGTATGTATGTACGTGAGTGTGTGCATGTGTGTAAGTGTACTGGTGTATGTGTGTACGTGAGTGTGTGTGCATGCATGTGTGTGCATGTATGTGTGTGTGCGTGTTCACTGTGCATGAGCGCATGCACTGGTGTATGCTTGTTGATGTATGTACTTGTGCTCGTGTATACGTGAACGCTCGGATGTGTGCAAGTCGAGAAAAAATAAAGAGATAAATAGACAGAAAGAGAGAAAAGCAAGAAAAAAGAGAGAAGAAGAAAGAAAATAAAGAATCGTGTCTAGGCATCGGAATATATAAATAATTATATTTGTTAAATACATTTTAATCTGTCCGTGCATGCTCACCTAGTTTAATATTTATTATAGCGTTTCGCTGGGTAAGATTCGAACTAGGACCTCTCGACACCTAAGAATACCGCTCATTAAAACATCATACTGACATATAAAAATTAAATTATATTTGTTAAATAAATTTTAATCTGACCGTCCATACTCTCATAGTTTAATATGTATTACACATTAGAGTATCGCTGGGTAAGATTCCAGCTAGGATCCTCTGAACACCTTTTCATTAATTAGGGTAATGACACACAAAAAAATAAATTATATTTGTTAAACACATTTTAATCTGACCGCGCATACTCTCATAGTTTAACAGTTAAGTATTAGAGTTTCGCATGGTAAGATTCGAACTAGGGCATCTGAACACCCTTTCATTAATTACGGTAACGATATAATATTATCAAGCATCAATTTCTCATTAAAAATTAAAACATTAAACTTTTTGATTGCAGTAAGAATCGAACACCAATCTATGGATATCCAAGTATACACAGAGGTTTAATGTATGTAATGAAATACATTAAGCGCGCTTTTTGGCATCAGTGCTTGAAAATAGTCAGCTACATAAACAGAGAGCTTGTTACCTATGTTCGGGTATATCCGTAGGACATCGTGAAGACATTCAGAGAGAACTGGCCTAAGGGCAAAGCCAACGCCATGATGGCGGACTAGAGCATTGGTGGAATTGTTTACGTTCTAGCAGATAAACTGACCTCTCTGTCTTTCACACGGACAAACAAACACAGGGCAAGTATAAAGCCTCCACGAGTATACATCTAACATGTACGTGACCGGACAATGGAAAGGGATCCAATAGAATCTGTTCCTTTGTTAGCAGTGTTCAGGCTCTCTTTTGTTACAAACATAATTTATCATGGTCTTTGTTCATTTTGACAGGTGAAGGGCAAAGTGTGTTCTTCTGTTATACGGCTGTGGAAGCAGGGTGCTACACGGGTGGCCTTTCTAAAGAAGCCCTGCTCTGGTCAATAAAAAGGGATACAATAGCATCTGTCCCTTTGTTAATAAATCTTTTATTAACTGGGGTCCGGCCCTGTTGTATTATTCTTCTGCACGCGGTCGTCAAACAATGCGACTGCAAGCTCGCAGGTGGCTTTCCTAAAAGTATTCAATACAGCTGGGACAATAACGTCTGATCCTTTGACCAGCATACTCTATTGTTCATTTTTACAGTGATGGACAGCCTTTTGCACGAGGTCGTTAAAAATTCGACTGGGGTGAGTTGCTGCAGTGCAGAAATGCACGTGGCCGGATATGGAGTCGGTAGAATAACGTCCTCGCCTTTGTTAAAGAAGCGTAACTTATTATTCCTTCGTTCTTTTGACAGTTGATTGACAGCCTTAATCGCTTACCTGTCAAGATTCCATTATACTCAACAAGATTTATGACCCTCAGCTGCAACAGAAAGTACGATGGAGCTGGTGAAGGGGGGTGGGGGACCTCATTTGCATATGAATACACATTCCTGCATATTAAATGTGCTGAATCTGTAATTTCTATGCCACCGAGTCTTAGGGGGGTTTCCACTAAAGACCCCTCCTCAAACACCTTACAAATGATCTATTCTTGAGTGTTTTTGTTGTTAAAGTTCTTGAATAATGCGATGCTTTGTATTACAGTTTTAATCAAAATTCCTGACACCTATCATCGTTTTCCCTAACTCTCCCATATAAACGGATTTCCTCCCTCCTTCAACTACCTCCTAGCATAGCAACGGAGATTTTACTCTGCCTCTCATATAAACACATTTCTCTCCTTCAACCCTGTCTAGCCTAGCATCAGCCTTCGTATTCCCTGTCCCTCTCATATAAACGTATTTCCTCCATTCAACCCCTCCGTCTAGCCTAGCATCAGCCCTCGTATTCCCTATCTCTCGCATATAAGCACATTTTCCTCCGTGACCCGCCGCATCTAGCCTTGTTTTCTTTAACCTTTCCCATATAAACCAAAAAAAAAAACTGTGCCAGAATTCTTCTAATGTACCTACTGTCTTGCAGATACAACTTTTGGTTATCTACCACGATGTTCAATATTTTGTGTCACATTCAATATTGTTATGACACTCCAAATTGTGTTTTCAAAATCACTTCTCCAAAGTTATAGTTGTTTCTTGGTCAACATATACCAATTCTTCCTTGACCATTTTAAGGGGTTGTTCTCAGGTACGCGGGTTAGGCTGTCTAAACGTGCTATCCTACACAAAAAGTTCCAATAACGTTTGTGTCTGGAAAGTTTCCCGGCTGTCTGACCAGACGTCAGTGAAGCCCTTTCGAAGGAAATCCAGCTTTTAGCAATATGTGCTATTGCGCCATTTTGCATTAGGATCCAAAATAAAGTTTTTGGTATTAAAAGTTTTAGTGGAAGTTCTTTAGGTTCACTCATAACCTTCTGCTACAGAAAGAGTATCTTTTGCCAGCAGCTTCCTCCATTAACATTTGTTTTGGGGGGCAAATTCCAGTCCTGTCTTGTCATAACCAGGTATGCCGCAGGATGATGGACAGATAGTATTGATTGCTAATTGAAATTAGTGTCTCTGCACCGAATATTTTTGGACAACTGGGGCAATGGTTATAATAGGGCATAACAATTCTTAAGCAGTTGGCTTCAAGTTATCTTCATTCAAATCATTATGTAAATAAAAATAATGAAACAACAGCAGCACTGACGGGCAGGTAAACATGGTCTGGTGAGTGCCCTCCGCAAACGCCAACGAACTGTACCAAGGTTTGGTTTGGTGTGTAATCTGTGACGTCACTGCGCAAAGTTAAATAACAGTTCAAATCCATTTTCTTTCGTGCTGGCTTTAATGCTTAGAAATTCCTTGCCTGGTCATCATCATCAACCATTCTTGGCTGTCTTTTTCACCCATTCTCTTAAGGAAACCGAAGCATGTTTTCGTTTTCCGCCTCAACAGTCCTCCTAGCTTTGACAATGGAACCACGGAGAAAATATTAATTTAGAGGGAACAAGTGAATATTATATATAAGGGGTGCAATATGGCGGAGATGGATTTGCACAAAGGCTTCATGCACAGCGGAGCTTTATATCAACTAGCTCCGCTAGTGCTGAAGGTTTTCACTCTCATTTTTGGTCGAATTGCGCAAACAGTACAAACATTTACATTTTTGTATGTCCTAAATTCGAAACAAGCACTAACTAAAATTATAATTCACAATTTGATGAATTAAAAAATGCCCAAAATGCAAAATACAGAAGATGGAAAAACACAATGGAAGAATTGCCGAGTACTGAGAAGGAATAAATCAGAATTTCACTATGTTAATTGCGCAGCTCATCAAAAAGATCATGTATAGATAGTCAGTGACAGTCTTAAAATGTTTAAAATATATACAAATTATAAAAAATAAGAATACGCAAACACGCATAAGAAAAAAGCTAGAGAGAACGCGAAGAAAAACCCTGCAAAAATAAAAATTATAAGATATTACAGAGAAAAGGAAGAAATCACAAAATATAAATAAATAAACAGGAAGCCACGGGAGGCCACCTCGTCGTGGATCATTCTGGAAAAGATCATACCACTCCAGAATCTCACATCTATAAAAATTATGCTGCTTCATACATACATCTATTTGCTACCACAGCTGTCCTTAGTAGCAGTGTTTTAGTTGTTTTCATTAGGAGGTTTGGAGGATTTAGTTTATCCCAGTTATCCTGTGTGATGTTTCCAGCAACCATTATTTTCGGCGAAATTTAGGAATAACAGTTGGTGAAGTCCGTTTCTAATAAATCTGGCAGTTTGGTTTGGGATTAAATTATTGGATTCTCATTTATGAATAAGATGTGTGCATATTTTGTGTCTCCCTCTGGAGCATCAATCAGTCTTTTGTAGAACTAAATGCGGTCTCCAAGCTTCTTTAGGTAAGAGTAGGTTTTATCGGTTCTTGTCAAGGGACCTTCTCCAGTTATTTTGTTCAACATATTACCTCCTTGCCTTTTTTTAGTTCCATTTATACCCCGCCTTTATTGCCTATTGGCAATGGTGGCCTCACTGTTGTCACACTCACTTTCTTGAAATGGTGAAAAAAAAAGTTTCCTTACTCCACTTCTTAGTTCTATCACCTGATTCATACACAAATGTCTAACTTTGGCCTTAATTTAAGACAAGTTTTGTTGGTCGACCATACCCTTTTACATCTATGAGGTTGCAAATGTCCTTAATTCATTTTCTGATTCAGTTCCTTTCATCCTTCAAGGAACAATTGAGTTTTTTGATTGACATGTTAAAATGATGCAAATGCTAAATTTTAAACCAGAATATTCTATAGGCGAGGGCATCTACAAAAGGCCATAGACTACCTTTAGCGATAATGAGTACTGATTGAAATAATGGCAATTTTAGACACGTAAAATATGAAATTTAATACTCTAAACCATGGCTGCTAGCGCTATCAAAACCAATACTTTTTAAGGTTTAGAGCGGGTAGAATTGAATTCGCATGCAAAAAGTCTTCATAATTCAGGAAAAACGTAACATGTTTTACATTTTTTGAGATCTGGAATCTTTCGCTTATATAGAACCACCCCTTCTAGGAAATGCTTCCACAAACCACACTGTCCAGCAAATGCTTCCACAAAACCCAATGTCGCCCGTTCCAGGAAATGCTTCTGCAATCGAGCAATCCAGTAATCGAGAACAGGTCGCCCAGGTTCACCTGAGTGGAATGTGATCGCCACAGTACCTAGCCACGTATGCGGCTTTACCTGTACGATAGAGAAGGTTAAAAGAATATACACAAGCTTTTGATTGTTGTCAATCTGTCATGGTCGGGGTTTAGCTTTCTGCGCTACCATTGGCTGGGTCTCGGTGTTCCCTCATGGGCGGACTAACGACCATGTGGTGACCAAACCCAATGCTGCTTAACTTGGGCGATCGCTTGTGTGGTCGTCAAGCTGCCATGCCGGCAGCAAAGCAAGATGGGAATACTAGGTAATGGGATGGGGGTATTCAAGTTGGCAGCAGAACGTTTTGCTGCTAGATGGTCACTCATCCAGCCAGCGACCGGGCCCAATGCTGCTTAACTTGGGGAGATTTGTGGAAGGAGAGATTGGCAGACCTCAGCCTCGGGGACCCAAGCCGTCCTTCGGCAACCGGTAGCTCTTTCTCCGCCTTATCGTCTTGTGGTCGTAGCGGCCCAAAGAGATCACCAGCTGATTGGTGTGGAAAGTGAGCTTCGTGTACATGGTATGGGTTCTCTCCCGCACCACGTCCACGATGTATGGGAGACCGGAATGGGTGTGTAGGATGTGAGACGGGAATCTACGCCCGCTATCATAGATCATCCGAAGCGCCCTGTTCTGGACGGTTTGTAGCTGCGGATGGTGGTCGCTGCCGCCGATCCCCAGACCTCGCAGCCATACAGAATCAGGGGCGGGATAATCGCCTGATATAGGCGTAATTTTAGGCGTATGGGCATTGTGGAGCGGAATACAGGGTACAGCTGCCTGAGCGCGGAGTGGCCGAGGCCGACCTTTGCCCTGACAGGTGGCGCGAAAGTGAGGCCGCGGTCGAGCGTGACTCCGAGGTATTTGGCAGAGGTAACCCAGGGGATTCTCCGCCGCCGCAACCTCAGAGGCCGTTCGGGGCCGCCACCGACGGACCTTCGCCAGGAGAAGCGCAAAGCTCTTCCCAGGGCTGATGGCCATCCTCCAGGTTTCGCTCCACCTGCCAATGGCTCGAACCTGTTGCTGTAGAGGAGGGAAACAGAATCGGGCATTCTTGTTCTGTGCCAATATGAGGACATCGTCGGCATATTGGCACGTAACAGTCCTGGGTTCTGTGGGGAAGTCCGACATGTAGGCCGCGGAGAGAAGCGGAGAAAGTACACTGCCTTCCGGGACTCAAGCGGCTATGGGACGGACTGAGGAAACCTTCCCCTCCACTCTCACACTGAATGTGCGATCCCGGAGGAAACTGCTTATCAGGGCGAGATAGGCGGGAGGGATTTCTGACTCCTTGAGTTTGTACAAAACGCCTTGATGCCACGTTGTGGCAAAAGCCTTCTCTACGTCCAGCAGCTCTGCTATGGTCTTGAAGTTCTCCTGGAAGCCAAGGGAGGCCTTCTCGGCCAATCGCAGTAGCTGCAGGATTGTGGAGTGCCCATGGCGAAAACCAAACTGATGGTCCGGGAGAGGCTACCTTTTCTCAAAGAGAGGCGTAAGGCGGGCTAGGAGAAACGGCACAAAGACTTTTGGGACGTTTGGGAGTAAGCTGATGGAGCGGTAACTGCATGGAAAGACCGGATCCTTGCCGGGCTTTAAAATGCATTTCAACCGCGCCTCCCTCCAACTAGTTGGAAAGTGATGATGATGACGATGAGATGCGGTTTAAGGGCGCTAAACAGCTAAGGTCATCAGCGCCCTTACAAAGTATTAAAGTTACAGTCCATAAATAAAAGTCCGATAAAAAGCCGCATAATTAAAAAACGCGACACAAACCCGCGATGTCCAATGGTAAAAACAAAACACCAAAGTCCAAAAACGAACACACTAAAAGCACGGTCAATAAAACAGTAAAACAACGTGTCAAGAAATGTAGAATGCGAGGGACACGAGCGCCAAATGTCCATTGGGGAGGAGATGCCCCATTAAAAAGACAATATAAAATCACACAGTCAAAACACGCTCAGCGCATCAAATGCGTCGGCCAAAACCAATGTCACTGATAAAACGTAAAAGACATTCTACAGCACGCGCGTCGTCTGTCAAAACGTTGGCTATGCCAACAGGCAGACCAACACGAACGCGCAACGGAGCTAAAACTTGGCACTCTGCTAAAAAGTGACGCACAGTTAAGGACGCATCACACTGCTCACAGAGTGGTGCGTGGTCACCACTAAGGAGGTATCTATGGCTAAAACGACAATGTCCGATTCGTAAACGAGCCGACGAGAAGAATGAGAAGAGGTACCCCAGACTAACGGAAGAGGTTTAACCTCCCGAAACTTGTTCCCCCTAAGAGCCGCCCACTCATCGCGCCAGCGCGAGAGGCTACGGTAACGTAAAAAAACATAAAAATCTGAGGAAGGAACAACACAGGTAAAACATCTGGGTGATAAAATGGCCGATTTGGCAGCGGCGTCGCCAGACTCGTTGCCTGAGATGCCCACATGAACTGGAATCCACACGAAGAAGACGCTGATGCTAGAAGCACCAAGCGAGTGGAGCAGTTCATGAATGCGCTGTACGAGCGGGTGGTAACTATACAGCGCGCGAATACTCTGAAGGGCACTCAGAGAGTCCGTGTAAACAAAACAGCGCCGTAAGACGTGCCGCTGAATGTATAAAACACATTGATATATACTAAAAAGTTCGGCGGTATAAATCGAACATTGTCCAGGTAAACGAAAATTAAAACTCTGTGCACCAAAAACAAAGGCACATCCTACTCCAACATCAGTTTTAGACCCATCGGTATATATAAAATAACAGTCTCCGAACTGCGCCTGTAGTTCTAAAAAAGCGGATCTAAGGACGGAAGCCGGGGTCTCATTTCTCGGCATCAACGTTAACCCAAGGTGACAGTGGGCCTCAGCGCGCGACCATGGAGGAAAACGTGTTTCCCCCCGTGGAAGGGCCGGCGCTGGCGAAACGTCAAAATGCCGAAATACCAGTCGAAATCGAACCCCTGGATGGAGCAGTGCAGAGGAGCTAACTATATATTGGCGATTAGGCGAATCCTAAAAATCATCGCGAAGGTCGGGTGGACAGGCAAGCTTGAGAGTCGACAGGCATAGCTGCACAAAAGCATCTCGCGCCGGAAGGACAGCGGAGGCTCTGCAGCTTCAGCATACAGACTGGGAACAGGGCTGGTTGGAAAGGTCCCTGTAGCGACCCTTATGCCACGATGGTGAATGCCATTCAATCGACGTAACACAGATGGACGTGCCGACGAATAAACAATGCACCCGTAATCAAAGTTGGATCGGACCAAAGAGCGATAAAGGCGAAGAAGGACGGTCCGATCAGCTCCCCAGGATGTGCCACTTAAAACACGCAAAAGATTAAGAGAACGGTCACACTTTGCTTTTAAAAAGGAAATGTGCGAAGTCCAACACAACGTCCTATCAAAAATCAACCCAAAAATTTCGCCTTGTCTGCAAACGGAAGTATCCCTGGCCCAAGATGGAGAGAGGGCGGAGGGAAAGCCTTCCGGCGCTAGAAGTTGACGCAGACGGATTTCTCGGCGGAGAAATTAAAGACGTTGGCGTTACTCCAGGCGTAGAGACGGTCGATACAGCTCTGGAGACGGCGTTCAAGTAGACAGAACTGCAATAAATGGCAAAATCGTCAACAAAAAGGGACGATGAAATGCCAGGAGGAATACAATCAACAATGGGGTCGATAGCAATCGCAAAAAGTGTGACACTGAGTACAGAGCCTTGCGGTACTCCGTTCTCTTAAATAAAACGACTAGATAAAACCGAGGACACACGTACACGAAAGACGCGGTCCGTCATAAGCTCCCGAAGAAATTTGGGAAGACGACCGCAGAAATTACATGCATGAAGTGTACGTAAAATGCCGCCCCTCCAACAAGTGTCATAAGCTTTCTCCAGGTCAAAAAATACAGCCACTGTTTGACACTTTCTCAGAAATCCGTTCATAATATGTGTCGACAGAGATACCAGATGGTCGACGGTAGAGCGATGGCGACGAAATCCACACTGAGCGTTTGTCAGAAGTTTCTGAGACTCAAGCCACCATGTCAACCGCCCGTTGATCATGCGCTCCATCACCTTGCAAACGCAACTGGTGAGGGAGATAGGGCGGTAGCTGGAAGAGAGTTGGCGATCCTTACCAGGCTTAGGTATAGGGACAATGGTGGCTTCGCGCCAAACGGAAGGAAAAAGGCCGTCCTGCCAAATATGATTATAGGCCCGTAAGGGAAAGCGCTTACTGTCGGCTGAAAGGTTCTTTAACAACAGAACATGAATGCCATCCGGCCCAGGAGCGGAATGCCTAGAGCAATGAAGAGCGTGCTCCAGCTCCCTCATTGTAAAAAGGGCATTATAACATTCCATATTATCAGACCAAAAATTATAGGTTGCGGAATCCAGCCGGTCTTTGATAGAGCGAAAGCCGGCGGAATAATAGTCTGAACTGGAAACCGCCTCAAAGGCAGCACCCAGAGTGTTAGCAATGGCAGCCGGATCCACTATGGTGGCATTGGATACCTGAAGGCCAGAAACAGTACAATGCGACACTTTTCCTGAGAAGCGACGAAGTTTATCCCAAACAACAGATGAAGGCGTAAAGCGATTAAAAGACTCGACAAAACGAGTCCACGACGCCTTCTTGCTATCCTGAATAATGCCACGAGCCCTGGCGCGCGATTGTTTAAAAGTCACCAAATTATCAAGTGTAGGGTGTCGCCGAAGCACCCTAAGTGCAGTCCTACGGGCACGATCAGCGTCCCGACAATCCTCGTTCCACCACGGAACAGGCAGTCGCCGAGGTTGAGAGGATGAACGGGGAATTGCGCGTTCGGCGGCAGAAAAAACCGTAGACGTAAGGTGCTGCCCTAGTTGGTTAATGTCGGTGAAGGGCTGGTCGTCAAAATGCACGAGGCTGGAATGCAAGCTCCAGTCGGCTTTCGTGAATATCCAGATAGGTACTCTGGAATGTTGTACGTGGTGTGACAGAAGAGAAACGATGCAGGGATAATGGTCGCTGGAGTAGGTGTCAGCGACGACGTTCCACTGCAGACGACTAGCAAGCTGGAGTGAGCAAACGGAAAGGTCCAAATGAGAAAATGCACCGGAAGAAGCAGAAAGAAACGTAGGCTCGCCTGTATTGAGAATAGAGAGATTGAACTGATCAAAAATGTCAGAAAGAAGAGTTCCCCTCGCACAAGCCCTTGGCGAACCCCACAGGGGGTGATGGGCATTAAAATCTCCCTACAGAAGAAATGGCGTTGGGAGAGCGGACAGGAGAGCTCGAACGTCCGCGGGAGCAAGGGGAGACGATGGAGGTGAATACATAGAGCAAACAGAAAAGAAAACACCGGGTAACTGCAGTTTAATGGCAACAGCTTGCAAGTCGGACGTAAAAGTGATACGTTGAAAATTAACGTCGTTACGCACTAAGAACATGACACCTCCATGAGCAGGAGTACCCTCCCCCGGTTCAAGGTCGTAGCGAACCGGAGTATATCCTCGGAAATCAAAAGGATCGTGAGAGCGAAGCTTAGTCTCCTGCAAACATATGACCATAGGCGAATGGGAACGCAATAAAAGTTGCAGTTCCGCCCTATGCGATCGTACACCACGCACATTCCAGGTCAGGATAGCCATTAAGAAAAAAAGATAAACTGTCTACTTAGAAGGGCGGCTTAAAATTACCTTTTGTTTAACCTCTGGGCTCGGGCTTTTGGTATGGATTTGGTCAGACTCCATAGCGTCCTCGAAGGGAGGGCCCACGCGCTCAGAGCCAGAAACCGAATCAAGCGCCGAGAATCGGTTCTGGGTGACGATGGCTGATGGGTGCTGCTGAGCGCGGTTTCTCCCAGTAGCTTCCTGGGACTGCGACCTCCGAGGAGGAGAAGGTGAACTCTGCTTACTGTGAACACGCGGAGGGTCTATTAAAAAGTCTCCTCTTCGATATTTCTCCTTCGGTTTATTTTCTGTACCTTGTGACTTCATAGACTTTGGACCAGGTTTAGAAGGCTTGGCAACAGTCCCCCGGTCACGAGAACGAACCCACCTCGACCGGACGGTGATGAAGTGATGAAGATGGCGATGAGTGGCTCGGGAACCCCCGGGTACGCCAACACCCGTACTCACATAAAGTGAGCTTCTGGGGGGGTAGTTGGAAAGCCACGGAGGTGAAGGCACGCATTGAAAATACGCGTCAAATGGATGACGGCCTTCTTGGGAAGGTGCTGGAGCATGGGCGCCGTGACGCCGTCATGTCCAGGGAATTTGTTCGGGTTGCGTTTTCGGATCTCGGAAGCCACCTGTTTGGGGTTGACTATGGGAAGATGGACCTCCTCGTGGCGAGGTTGTGGTTCCTCATAGAGGTAATCCACAGTCGCTTCCACGAGTTCAGTGAAGTCTTCGACCTGGGGGTCCTCCCGCGGTTCAAATTGAAGTTCCAGATGGTCTGCAAACACCGTGGCTTTTTCGAAGGTCTCGAAAGCGAGTCTCCCGCGAGTGCCGTGCAGAGGATGCTGGTACTGGGTTTTATCCTTCCTCAAGGATTTGATTATCCTCCATGGTTTCTTTTCCTGTAGGTTTACGGTCTCCGTTGTTCTTTCCCAGGTCACCTTCCTGTGCACACGGAGCAATCACCTTGGCAGGGTTTTGAACCGCTGGTATACTGCCCCTATCCTGGGATGGCGGAAACGCTGCCATAGCTTCCGTACAGTTGCCTTGGCTTTTAGCAGCTGCCGGAGTTCATTGGGTATGGTTCTCGGGTTGGGGATGTCAGAAGGGATGCGGTGGGTGTGTGCACATACCGCAGTCAGGATCTGTTGGGAGAAGTCTGCCGCCGCCGCTTCCAGGGCATCGATGGAATCGATACGTGACCGCGGGTCGACAGACCGGTTCAGTTCTTGGACGGCTGCATCCCAGTCGACCTCGTTTACCCAGTCTGGGCAGACCAGTGCTGGCATTGAAACGTTGGAATCCACCAGGACTGGGTCATGGTCGGAATCCAGCTCGTTTATCGTTGAGAGCTCTAGATGGAATGGAATGTTTTTGGTGGTCATGATGTCGAGAATATCCGGCCTGCCGCGGGCCGGATGAAACGTAGGCCCTCTCGGTCCATGCGCGATTAGGCTTGGGTCTCCACTGATGAGGCGGTAAAGTCCGCGGCCCTTCAGGTTAACCGTGCGGTTGTGCCAGAGCCCGTGCTTCGCGTTGAGGTCTCCTGCAATGCAAACCACTGGGTGTAGGTTAAGTAGGTTTCGGTAATCTGCTTCATAGAAGCGATGATCTGGAGAGTCATAACCCGCTATCAGTAATGTGTCTAGCCCGCCAATGGCAAGCCGAATGGCACAAGCTTCCACATGCTGTAGTGGTGGGAGAGGGAAGGGTATATGCGAGATATGGTTTTTGATGAATATAGCTGTACCGTCCCCCGGACAGCCGACCCCATCTTGCCGATGGGTGACGTAACTTGGCAGTGAGAAGGTAGTACCAGCAATCAAGTGTGTCTCATAGACCATTAGAATATCAATTCCGTAGGATTTAACAAACTCAAATACGCTGGGAGAATGCCCCCTTACTCCATTTGCGTTCCAGAACGCAGCTCGGAATGGCCTCCGGACGAATCTGGTAGCCATTACGAAGCGAAATTAGGGAACAAATGCTCCAGCGTTTCGAGCATGACTTTGTGCTTTTGTATGGGGCTCAACTGCGGTTTGGCTAGCTGCAGTTTGCAGGTCCGGAGTGCAGGTAGGGCCCTTTTGATAGGATCACCGAACCACAGGGATAGGGCCCGGAATTCTTCCATATCACTTTGTGAAATGGTGTCACCAAAGCCTGTCACTGAGGCCGTCGTTGTTGCTGGGAGCGCCGGTTCGTGTGTCGTGGCAGTAGCCGGTGTTGTGGTCACTGCCGCGGCCGTCGATTGTTTTTGTGCCGTCACTGTGGGCGGGGTTTGGGGCTGTGGAGCAGCCGGGGCCTGTGATTGGCCCGGTTCGGTATTAGAGGCAGGACCTTTCTTACTGTTCCTCTTCGTTTTGTTCTTTCTTTGTCGTGCTGTCTGTCGTTGTCCAGGCTGTGGCACTTCCTCGGGTGGTGTCGCCGTCGTCGCCGGTGTTGTTGTTGTCGCCGCTGCAGTGCTCACCTCATGAGCCGAAACTCCTCCCACGCCTTGCAGCAGCGTCTCAGCCTTTTTGATAGCGGCCGCAAAGGAGACTCTCGGTCGGACTGTAGCCGGTACCGGTGCTCTTTGTCGGCGGCTCTCGATTATCCTTTGCCTCACCACGCAGCCCTTGTAGACGCTGACGTGGTCCTGGCGGCACTTTGCACACGACTTCTCCTCGGGCGCTTTGTCACAGTCCAGCAGAAGATGGGGCCCAGCACAGCGCAGGCATGCAAGCTTGCGCTCACACGCCAGGCTCGAGTGGCGGAATCCCATACATCTGTGGCACTGCACTGGTCCACCTTGGCCGTAAAAGCGTTCAACGTTTACGACCGTGTAGAAGAGCACCCGAACAGCGTCAAAGGGCTGAGTCTCCTCGCCAGGGACCTTGTCCACAACGACGAGGTAGAGAGGCATCGGGACTTTGACTGGACCTTCCTCAGTGACGATGGTCTTTCTAAGTTGTGCCACAGCCGATACGGCGATGTTGTGCTCTTCTGAGAGCGCAGCCCTGACGTCGTCTGGATGGCACTCAGAGTCAAGCCCACGTATGACACGGCGCTCCACATGAGGGCGCTGTGGTGAATAAGAATAAAAGGGGATCTGTAGGTCCCTCAATACTCGTTTGGCCGCCTCGAAGTCCTCGGGCGTGAAGGTCTGCAAGTGGACCTTGTGTGGCTTTCTTCTGGCTTCAAAGCCCCCTGCAATCTTGGACGCCATCCGCCGCATAACTCCTACATGGTCTCTGAATAGTCCGCTATGATCGGCGGTAGCTTGCCCCCCTTTTGGATGGGGGTTGTTGGGTAACCTATGGTGGTGGTGGCTGCAAACTAGCTCCCGAGTTGGGTTTGGAACCCGGGGGTGCCCTTTTCCTTCCCCCGACGACAGTAAAGCCGTCGAGATTGGACTCCTCCCCCTCCGATTCAGGCAGGGGGTGAGGGAGGGGAGAGAGGGGATAGCTGATGTTACACCGGTCGCGATCTTTTGAGGGGCCGAAGTCTTCCTCTTAGATCCCTTGAACCTTCCTTTAACTGGAGCTCCCAGTATGGGAGAGGAGAAGGAGCTAGGTCCTGGTACTTGCCCGCCATTGGGGTCAAGGGTCGGCGCGGTTGCCCTTTGGCTGTCCGCAGAGGACCGGACCTTCGCGAGGGAGGCGCCTGTTCGAGTTATATCGGCCCTGGGTGCCGGACCAGAGGTCCTGATCCTTGGCTGTGGTCTTGCGAACCCGCTGTCTCGTCGTCCGTCAGTCAGGGTGTCCAAGTCTTGCAAAAATAGATGATAGTTATAGAGTAGTAAGAAATGTGGGAAAACCTGTTCTCAATATACCGCTGGACCTTAGAGAGAGACCAGGGACAAGCTATCAGAGGATGCTAGGTCCACTGCTTGCCTGGCTCCGCTCGTCGATTTGCCCGGCCGGGCCTTTTTCTGGCGGGCTAGAAGGGGAAGCTAGTCCAGTGCCCGCCAGTGGGAGAGGTGAAGGCGGCTCGCACTCTCGCGGCCGAGCGGCAAGCTAGAAGAGGGTGCTGTGCCAACTGCTTGCCGCTATGGTGAGGGCTGCCGGTGGAAAGGCAACTTCCAGGAGATGCCGCTGAGGTGTCCCAAGAAGCGGTGGTAGAAAGCGCAGTCCTTGCCCAGGATGCTGCTGCGTTGCCCAAGAAGACCGTAGGAGAAGTTCTCGGAGACGATGTTCACTCCACGGCTCCACGATGCCGAATGCGTGAATGCTTCTGCAGAACCTAAGCAACCCTTTATAGGGAACGCTAACCACAATGACTCTTTTCACCCCCTCCAAGTGGCCCAGAGTACTTGCCATCGTGTCTCCCACTAAGAAGAGCTAAAGAGTAGAACGGGGATGGTGTGGTGAAGGACAAACTTATTTGTTGTTTTGCGATCCATGGTCAACCAGTGGTATTTTTCACTTTGGTTTCACGGTCAACTTAGAACTGAAGACACTATGTCCAAGAGTAGATTGCATGATAGTGATTGAATTAATTGTTATAAAGCAGACGGAAAGCTTTGGATGCGTACATATTGCAACAAATATATTGTATGAGCTATAGTAGAACTATAATTAAATTTAATTAAACAACTTCAATAATATACAGCTTCATTTTAAGTACTATGTTCCATTTTAAATATTTAAGGCCCGGTTTCACAATTTTTTCTGCAAGAGTTAACAAGCAGTTGAACTGCTTTATCCTGAAATTGACATAACTGTTCTAGCAGAAGTATGTTTTACCCATATTACTCATAAATATTAACGTTCAGATTTTATGCTACTAACTCTCTTCATTTGAGGATTAACGACATTGATCAAACTTTGGATGTTACTATATCTCGAAGATGTTAAGTATTCTACCACATTTGCGTCAAAAAGAGGTAAAGTTTCACTGCAACGGAGGGACTTGGAGATTCCTGAGAACTGTTATAACGCACGGAGGTGCTAGGCTTAAAACTGGATTCCACTAGAATTATGAAGTATACCTGTGAAAAACGCACAATGCTTCATTCTCTATAGGAATGTTTGCAAACTATGAGTATGTTTAGTTTTCCTGGAGTTTTATAACTTTTTTTAATGAAAATAGAAATCGGGAATCCTAACATCCAAACAATAAATAAAATCGTCTCCGGATCCACACATAGCCGTATACTATTTTTGAAACGCCACATTTAAGAATCCCACTTTTAGATACATCCTTTAATGTTGTAATTAAATCCTGAAATAAAAAGTCAAACTTATCACTGCAAAGAAACGAAAGGTACATATTAGGGTACAGGACCACACATTCTCTAGAGGAAGTCTAATTTGTTCTGTGTTCTAAGGTGTGTGATCAACGAGTATAAGCACAGAAGCCATATAAGACATTGTAGATTGCATTGCTCAGGCAATTACCTTCTTTTCGGGATAAGTTTCTGACAACAAATGCTGTTAACTTGTAGCGTTTTCCCTCCGCTACTTCGTTGTGGGTATCTTACCTGCGTCGTTACAGCCTCTGAGTTGTTGTAGGTGTAGTCTTCAGGACTCGAGATCGCCGATGTCAGTCAGGAAGCACTTCTCGTCGCATCTTAGGGTCAACTGTCGGCGAATCAGTCTTAAATTCCCTACAGTTGTTGTTAGGGTAGGATTGCGGGAGTGGTGACACTGGGATATTATTCTTCAAGAAAACATGTTCTCACATCCTCACTAAAGCGCGTTATCCTGCTAGAAATCCTGCAAGATTGTTTTCTTGTCTTTTTCCCGTACGGTCCTTATATAAGAATATCTTCCCTCTTTGGTCCGCTAACGTTTTGTAATTATTTAGTATCTATGGCGCTCTGTCACCGTTCTTTTGATTCCTGCGAATTTGAAGTAATCACTTGCGGTGTGTTAAGTTATTTATTATCTTGGATAAATAGTTTCAACGAACACTGTAACACGCTATATAATTATTCCACACATTTTACTTTATGATTACACCGTAGTGAGGCACTTCGTAATTTTCGGAACTTATTGTCCTTTTCTTTTGTCTCAACGCGATGCGTGTTTCCTTAACGGAGAATCATGGCACTGTCCGAAATCCACGCTCGCGTTCACATATAACAATCACTGCTGGCCTCCAAAATTTGTACATATAGCTACAACTTCCTATCTTTTCATTGGTTCTAATACCTACCCTCTACCGTCATTGGTTCCCTGGTTGATAATTCAAAGCCTAACTCTAAGAAAAGTCTGTTTCCTCATAGCGTCTGTTTATTCTTACAACTTGCCTCATCCCCTCGAAGTACAAAAGAAGGTTTCGATTTTTATGGCCCCACGCTCGGAAAATGTAATGGACAGTCTGAAACGAAGCTACTTATATTTTGCTAAATCTTGCAGCTTTTCTTAGGCAATTGGGCCGTTATTTATTTGACAATAGTATTGAAACTTAAAACATGTTTACAACCTCAGAAGGGCTTTCGATTGATGCAGTTTTGAATCAGATTACTTTAAAATTATGGAAAATTACCAAATTGCATGTTAATTGATTATTAATAGTTCCTATATGATAATTATTGCAGAGTTTCTTTTTGTGTAAGCGTCATCAGGCGGAAATATCGCTACAAAATGCCCCCGTTTGTAAAATAAATTAAGATTCACCTAAAACGGTTTTCTTTTTACAAAATACTGCCCTAGAATGCATCAGCTGATTGCAGGAATATACAGTTTAAACACACGTTTACAAATAATGGATATCGGAATACTATGGATACACATTAACATAAAGATTACATAAGTGTTAGCGATATGACACACTTAAATGTTGTAAAGTCCACTGAAGTATTGTGGATAGAACAGTGTTACATGAAAGTTCTACAAAACAATAACAGCACCCTTAACCTAGAATAATATAAAATCAGTTACATAGTCATTCACAAAGCATTTATTATATTTTTGCAAAGCTTTGGTTACCCCTGTTGCACTTTCAGGCGTTGATTATGCTCACCCCTGAGTGTTGGCTATACTAGTTCCTCTCCTTTCGGGTCCTATATTTTATTTTTGCTACCTGCGTTAAGTGGGTTACAATTCCTTTTTACATAGTATATTATGCTTATTTTCATTCAATTATGACTTATGAATAACATTTTGGGGAAATTCAGTAGACGCAAAAAAAATATTTCTTTTACAAAAAAGGTAATAAGAATAATGGCAGCTGTAAAGAAATGAACTCATTGTAAACCACCATTCAAAACATTTGGAATTCTACCATTAGCCTGTGAGTATATTTTAGCTGTACTTTTAACCGTGGTTGACCACCCAGAAGTGTTCATAAAAAATTCAGACATACAAAGCAAACAAACCAGAAATGGGCAGCACTTACACAGGCCAAGCAATAACCTACAAGTATTCCAAAAAGGGGCTTACTACAATGGTATAGTATTATTTAATTCGCTTCCATAATATATTAAGGGACTGAAAACTAATAAAAATAAATTCAAGTTAGCATTAAAAAGATATCTCATCACTCACACCTTCTATACAGAGGAGGATTTCTTCCATTCAAAAAAATAACTGACTGTAAAATGTTTACAAATTTTATAACTACATTAAGTATAAATAATATTGTTTTAAAATTTTTAGCTCTAACGTACTCTACATAAGAACTACAATTTATTTACATACAAGTACACAATGTAATTATGACGTAATCTACATCCTAGAGTAGACTAGCTTTCTTTAAGCTGGTCTAGCTCACTATAGGGTGTATAGATTGAGATCTTATGTTATGTTATGTTATGTTATGTTATAGCATTTGCTGACATATCCAGTGGTATGGTTGTTGTCCCTTTGTTTTCATAACAACGACCACTAAGTCAGTCTGAATCAGGGCGTATTTACACACAAATATAAACATGGTACGTTGCTACTGCATTTTATATGGGTAGTTTATCAGATATGATAACTTAGTTCTTATAGTCACAGATATGCTGCTTTTTCAAGTATAAGATAAATTGCGTGTGCTTGCTCATATACAAAGTTATAGATTCTATTAGTTATTCCTGTTAGCACATCATGTAAGACATAATTACATGGATGATTCATTGGCATCTTGTTACTGTTTTATTCGATCTCTGGTGGACAATTACTATTAATCGGGTATAGTGTGTTCATTCAGTAGTCGGGCATCCACAGTTAATCTCAAATATCTGCTATGTTTGTCAATCTAACACAGAGGGTTACAGCATACAGCAGATGAATCTTCCTTTATTTTGTGGTCCAGCAATTTATCTATTACTTTCTCTGCTTCGGCTTGTAATCGAGAGAGGTGGAATCCGAGCTTTTTGGGTAAAAGGGCGGATATTCTGAACAGTAAATGTGTAAGTATAGACATTACATAGACTGGGGATATCAGAAAACACGTTCTGGTTCTTCTTTAAGATTTCATAAAGCAATTCCTGCTGAAAAGGGGGCAAGTCTCCCTCTAAAACCTTTTCTTCAAGTGAGCGGTCACTTGTTACCTGAGCGCATCTTCTATCCTTGTCGGAGGGACATTCATCCATATGTATACAAACAAAAGCGTTTAGTTCGGCGCAAGATTCCTCGAATAAACAAACTTCGTCTTTCTTTTCGTTGGGCTTGTTCAATAATCTCTTATTCCCATTCTCCGGGTCGATACCATTTATTAATTCTTCTTTTTCTTGCTTTTTTAAAATTATTTTCCTTTTTAATCTTTGTCGCACCTTATTACACTTAATTGGTATAAGCCCACATTTATTCTTTCCACAAAGAACCGCTCCGATGCATTTGCTTCTTCCTCGTGTAAGCGCTCGTAGTTTGCTTCCTGATTGGTCGTCACGAACGGAATGTCCAATGCGGAATGTCTGTAACACCTCCCATTAACATCTTCATACCTCTTTTGCCAAAATCTAAAATGGCACGGTGTCGTGCAAGGTGTTATAGTACCACCGTTTTATCTCCGGCTCTGACAGATTGCGCGACCGAAAAACGCAGTGTTACCAATTCTTGCCCCTACTTTGAACACGTGTGTATACATGGGCCACCTCTACGCAAAGTGCAAACGATGAAATAGTTGCCTATATTATATCATTTAAAGTATGGGGATAGCATTTACAGGAAGCTTAAACAAAGAGACTTAAATTACTCAGAATTAACATGTCAATAGTCCAGCGGAAGGAAGCCGCACTTCTCGTAGATATCCATTTCTTCATCATTAGCGTCACTGGAGTCACTACTGTCGGCATTTAATGAAATAAGTAATTCTTCTACGCGTTCTTCCAAAACACCTTCAGCTTTTTTTGCTTGAAGAAGAAGTTCCCGCGTATGTTTTACAACACTCTGCCACTTTTCCACTGAAACCTGTTCGATTCCTTGTTGCACCAAGCGCTCAACCTCGGCGATGCGGAAAGCCTTGTTGTGTTCTGAAACGTACCCCTTGACTTGTGCTCAGATAAGATCAATGGGATTGAAATGCCAGTGATATGGTGGAAGCCTGATGACAGTGTGCCCATGTGTAGCGGCGATGGTGTCTAACTCGCATGTACAGAAGCTTGGTTTGTACAACTTACAATTTGCAAGAGTTCTTTGTTTATTACTGCTGACACTACGGGGATATTGCTTCCCAACAGCGATTCAAGTATGACTTGCTTCCTGCCTTTTGGCTGTTGGGGCTTTATTTAACTGCACTGAATGATAAGGGGCATTGTCCATTACAATAATTGACTTTGGACTCAGTTGTAAGGCTTCCTTAAACCAGGAGGTGAAGGTTTTCCCATTCATTTCTTCGTGATAATCACGCGTACCTTGTTATTTAAATAGAAACATTGCTCCAGGAACAAACTCATTTACTCCGCCAGCATGAAGTCTGCTTCCCTTCCCAATGGGCACTTTCATTGTTTCTGCTACTGTGTCGTCTGTCCAGGCCTTTGATTTTGTACGTCCTGCGTTCACCCATGTTTCGCCCAATCATACCACTTTTTCGGGACTAACGTTTAGAATTTCCCTTAGAAATCTGCCACGCCATGCCACTATATCACCTCGTTCTATTACGGCTTTTCTACCTGAAAAGTTCTTGAATTTAAAACCAAGTTCATTTAGCACCTTGCTTAAACTTGTCTTCCTTCCATCAAATAATCCAGCTTGTTTCAAAGAACCCAGAAGTTTCTCTCGAGTAGGAAATTCTTTCCTCGTATAAAACTGGTAAATATGCTGCCTTATCGCATCTTTCTGAAAGGCATCCAGTGTTGCCTTAGGTCTGACTTTAGATCTCGATTTTCCTGGTGATTGCAATTCTTCTGATGGCGTATTCAAATCGGACGGGCATTTTTCCTTCGCCACACTTTTCACATTTGTTTTACCCACCTTCAGTGCATCACAAACTCTATCCACTACTCTTGCCAAAGGAAGAAGAGGTGCCCCGTTGTCTCGCTCCTTTTCAAAATATTCACGTAGCCTGAATATAAATTCACGGCTTTGGCTCCGGTAAGACCCGAATTTTTTCTTCGACTCTGAAGAACCACCAGCCATAGCGATGATAACTATAACAACAATAACGATAACTATAACAACTATAACAATCGATAACTATAACAATAACTATAATGATAATTATAACAAGAATAACACAGTAAATCGCACACGGACAAAAAACCAATTTCACCTGAACTAAAGCAAACAGCTACTGACCACGTGCTTCACTTACAAGAGATTGGCAACACAGTCCAAAATGCAGTGGACGCACACGGGGAAGAAGGCTGTAATTGGTCCTATCAGACAACTTCCACCCTTTGCTGTGCGAGTCAACCCAGTACTGCAAACCTTGCCAGATTTTCGATTCTTTTCTTTCGTGTTGCGTTTTGCGTGTAGCAAAGTTATAAACAACAACAGTAAACTATATTTATTAAAAGCGTTAGAAGAAATGAAATAAGAATCCTGATTTATCTGTTGAAAGGAGACAGAATAGCCTCCTTTACTGTGGAAATTCACAGTGCTAGTATTGTTACAGGTGGCCATTCTGATATATACCTATCTCTTTTTTTACCCTCACGAAACGTCAGGGCCGGATATACAGCGGCGTGACTATAGTACCTATGACAAAATCAACGTTTAAGCGTGGTACGATTAAACAAACAGCTTCAATAATTTGCCCCTCTATTTGTATTTTGAATAATGCCTGTAGTTTTATTCTTTGCTTTTGCCTTCCGACTGCTAGAGTGCAATAGGCATTAGTGATAGGCAGATTTTGTAATTTCATTCCTGTAGTCAAATTTTTCTATAAAATTTTCAGAGCACACTGAAATATTTCCACCGCTATCTAGTAAAGCATGGGTAATGTTTCCACACACTGTTAGTTCCACTTTAGGAGATTCGCATAAGTAATTGTCCCCAGGAAGTTCCGACCGTCCAATACCAAAATTTTCAATTATTCCTAGACTTAAATTTTCGCTTACATCATTATAGCAGTGTATCGACTCTTTTGCATAAGGCACAACCCCTATTCTGTCCGTGGATTTCTGTCGAGGCACAGAGAAATCCAGATTTAGTTTCGCACCGATGGCGTCATTGTGACGGGGACTGTATTGGCAGAGTTTTCATCGCTGGTTTGGTGAGCATCAGCTGTTCCAAGTCGGCTATAAAATTCCTGACTTTGACCTGTCCTTTCTTCGGCTCTTTGGAATCGGGGTCCTGTTCCTCTATGGTATTGACCGCCCCTTCGGCTACTGTTATGTTGCCATTTTCGGTTTGGGCTCCTTTGAAAGCTCGCATACTGAATCTGTGGTGGGCGGTCACCTTGGAAGTGAGGGCGAAAGTTTTGTCTACCCCGCAGAGTTGGTGGGCTATCTCTTCGCCAGTGATTTCTATCGTTTCCGGGGAAACGAGGTACAGGTTCTTGGTAAATAGTTATGGCGCGATCACTAGGTGATAAGGTCGATGCCCCTGCCCTACTTAAGAGTCGTCTGGGCGTCTATCCCTGTGTTCCCGACGGTTTCTCTGGTGGTTTGGGGATCCTCTGTTTGCATGTTCTTGTCTCGAAGGGTAGTTCTCAAGGGAAGCTAGCAGTTCGATGGAGTGGGTGTATGTGTTGACTCCGGCCACTCGGATGAAGTTGCGGGTTTGTGGAGCAAAGTGGCCCGTGACTATCTGAATTAAGTCCCGTGGCGAGATCTCGGGCTCTATAAGTCTACTCTGATTCAGTATCCTGAGGAAGTAATCCTGCATGGACAAACCGTTGGAGGGGTCATATTTTCCCGATAAGATCTCTTGTCTGATGGCGATTTGCCGATGCACGCCCCAGTAATGCGCGAGGAAAGCTTGTTTGAAGGTCAGATAGTGTGACTATAAAACACAATTCTAGCACATTCTGATACCGTATCAGACGTTTCAGTTGTTTCTTTGCTATAGGCATTCTAAGTGTTTCTGGAACTTGTTTAAGGTGGAAATATTCGTCCAGCTCACGAATAAACGCCAGAGCTCAGTCATCTTTGTTACCGTGGAAAAATAGTGCACTTATTTCTTTTAAGAGGTATTGATGATGTTGCCGCCAGCGGCCAGAGAAAGAATCAATCATGCCACAATCATTACTATATACAGCATTTACAATGTCATCGTTATTACTAGTAAGACTACTATGGGTGTCGTTATTGCATGCACTTAACCTAACCGGTGGAGTTAACAAATCAGAGCACACTCTATTAGTGCTAGCGCTATCAGTGGCGTTGGAAGGTTGTAAGACTTGCTGGGCTGAACTACCATCATTAGTGTTGATACTGTTGCTCACATTATTAGTGGCATTATTGACAGTTTCCCTTGAAAATTTTATTTCCATTTCAAAAGTTTCATATTTATTCTCTATTCCTTCCAGGCGACTGCTAGTGCTTGCATTCTGAATGTTTATAGATAAGGGGAGAGTTTTTACCCCTTCAATCTCTTTATTAATCGTGGGTATTTCTCTCTCCACGACATTACTTGATTGGGCTTAAGCTTGCATGAAGTTGTCTTTATTTTCCCGGATCACCTCCAGGACCCTTTTTCCAGTTTCCTTATTAGATTTCTGACACCTTTCCTTTGACTGCTCTATCTCAGAAACAACGCTATCTATCCCCTGTTGTAATTTCTTATTACTATTTGCTAACAATTCCCGGAATTCCCCAGCCGATCAGAAAATCTTTTTTCCAGTTCCGCTGTTACATTTGTTAATCTGTCAATTTTCTCAGTTAACTCTTTGTTACTTTCCCCTAATTGTGTTCTTAGAGCGTCATTAAATTTTTCGAGCAAGAGGTTAAAATCAAACTTTGAAGGTGGAGAAACAGGTCTGTGAACAGTAAATAAATTCCCAGTAACCCTCGAAGGATACACTGGTTCACTAATGTGAGACCCTTGTGGAGAGATGAGGCAATTGCCTTGGTTACCCTAAAAGCTGTTTTCCATTCTACAATCTCTAGCATTGTTGTTAGATCCGATAGTGATTTTCCACTTCTCAAAATCATATGAGCATGCACACTTAGGAATTCTGTACTGTCTTACTTTTCGTTGTGGTAAAGATTTACCGTCACCGTCGCTGAAGTTCTAGTAGTCCCGGGTTAGAATCCTGTGCCTTCTGTGGGTTTGAAGTTGCTGGATTGCAGTTTCTCGTAGTAGATATCCTCTGCGACGTGGGTCTGGAACTTTTTCGAGCACCACGTTGGCAGCGCCAGGTTTGTAGCGTTTTCCCTCCGCTACTTCGTTGTGGGTATCTTACCTGCGTCGTTACCGCCTCTGAGTTGTTGTAGGTGTAGTCTTCAGGACTCGAGATCGCCGATGTCAGTCAGGAAGCACTTCTCGTCGCATCTTAGGGTCAACTGTCGGCGAATCAGTCTTAAATTCCCTGCAGTTGTTGTTAGGGTAGGATTGCGGGAGTGGTGACACTGGGATATTATTCTTCAAGAAAACATGTTTTCACTACCTTACTAAAGCGCGTTATCCTGCTAGAAATGCTGCAAGATTGTTTTCTTGCCTTTTTCCCGTACGGTCCTTATATAAGAATATCTTCCCTCTTTGGTCCGCTAACGTTTTGTAATTATTTAGTATCTATGGCGCTCTGTCACCGTTCTTTTGATTCCTGCGAATTTGAAGTAATCACTTGCGGTGTGTTAAGTTATTTATTATCTTGGATAAATAGTTTCAACGGACACTGTAACACACTATATAATTATTCCACACATTTTACTTTATGATTATACCGTAGTGAGGCACTTCGTAATTTTCGGAACTTATTGTCCTTTTCTTTTGTCTCAACGCGATGCGTGTTTCCTTAACGGAGAATCATGGCACTGTCCGAAATCCACGCTCGCGTTCACATATAACAATCACTGCTGGCCTCCAAAATTTGTACATATAGCTACAACTTCCTATCTTTTCATTGGTTCTAATACCTACCCTCTACCGTCATTGGTTCCCTGGTTGATAATTCAAAGCCTAACTCTAAGAAAAGTCTGTTTCCTCATAGCGTCTGTTTATTCTTACAACTTGCCTCATCCCCTCGAAGTACAAAAGAAGGTTTCGATTTTTATGGCCCCACGCTCGGAAAATGTAATGGACAGTCTGAAACGAAGCTACTTATATTTTGCTAAATCTTGCAGCTTTTCTTAGGCAATTGGGCCGTTATTTATTTGACAATAGTATTGAAACTTAAAACATGTTTACAACCTCAGAAGGGCTTTCGATTGATGCAATTTTGAATCAGATTACTTTAAAATTATGAAAAATTTCCAAATTGCTTTTTAATTGATTATTAATGGTTCCTAAATTATAATTATTGCACAGTACCTTTTTCTGTATGCGTAATCAGGCGGAAATTTCGCTACAAACTGTGACGGATGCAACTAACGAAAAACATTGCGAGGTCTTTGTAGCAGTAAACACACCTTCAAATAAAACCGAGAACACCAACTCGAAGACCTTAACGGAAAAGTAATGCCTAAAAGACGTGCCTATTGAGAGAAACCTTAGGTGAAGGATTGACATAGTGACAATTCGTTGTGTGGTAATTTTAACAATACTTTAATGTCTTCAAGTGTTAAATACGTTTCAGTATATTGTATGTATATAATACAAACCTACTCATATTTTAATTTTTACTATCCATTGGCTCTCAAAAGCAGTTGGTTTGCCAACATTTATATTAAACATAACTCATCATTTAAATATAAATTATATTCAGACCATTCATCGAACGAAAGTGAAACTATGGCAGTCATACTTCTATAATGCTAGAGACTAACATACCGATGCCTTCGGAAAGTATGTTTTCCATTGCTTTGAAGCTGGAAATGGACGTCTATATTGTGCTCCAAGGTGCTGGACAAAGTAAACAGGAAGCTGTGGTTCGCGCTCCGTGCACGATTCTGGTCCTTAAGTTTAACTTTCAGGATGTCTTATTTTCTAAAAGTTTATTTTGTTGCTTCATTTTGAATATCTTCTTGTTCGTAATGCTAAATTTAATAAAGAAAAGTTAATTTTCACATTTTAAATAAATCCAAATAATAAATTTCATTCCTTAAGTACAAACTCTGCTATGCGTTAATAATATCAGTTTTTAGTATATAACTAGTACATATTATTGTTAAACATGTATACACACAGGATATCCTGTGCGACACAGAATGACACACCGATATCTAGCATATAGTGGTGTATCTAAAATTGCTTAGTCTACATTGCATTTTGGCCGAAACCTACAATTCTGAAATTGCAATTAAGAGGGTTATCCAGAAATTTGAAGCAACACATAGCTTTATTAATTTTAAATTGGAATACCTTATACTTATTACATGAATTTGTTGCGCTCTTCATGATATTAGCAATGATATTGTCATTGCGTATAACAGGTTCGTATTAGAGGCATTTAAACAGAGTAAAGGGTTAAACACATGATCGAAAAGCAAACGTTAACGGGCATATATGCGTGTTCGATGAATTAAAGTGTCTTTATTTAAACACTGCTTTCGCCGTTCATCATGAGTTTTATAGCACTCTACAACAGATAAAATAAAGGTTATTTTTCTATACAATTCATGCTAATCAGGATACAGAACTGCATATGGAAGTTTGTTTTAGGCTATACTTTGAAAAAGCATTTGAAAATGGAAATGTGCGTATTTCAGATACGTTATCAGGTTAGATCAGGGTTGCTCAACCCTGCAGCACGTGCTCGATTCCCCTACACATGATATTTCCCCCCGCCAGTGACCAAGGCAAAGAGAGAGAGAGAGAGAGAGAGAGAGAGAGAGAGAGAGAGAGAGAGAGACCTAGTGGGCAGAGGCAGATGGCACGGAGTAGTAGTACCATGTCAACAGGGTATACGTTCTACATTGAATGGAAGGACGAATATTTTTGTATTCGAGATAAACACGATGGAGTTAATTGCCTGATTTGTAAGAAGTCTATATCGTACTTCTCTCTTCAAAAGATTAAGCGACATTTTCGTAGATACCACCAAAGTGAATATGGCAAACACATTCTTTCAGATATATAATAATCAGCGTTGTTTGTAGATTTTGCATTTCAATTAATTAATTAATTCAATTGTATGCAGATGGGTGCTACTAGCATTTAGCATAGTCTTGTTCCAGGTGAAGCTAGATCACAAAAACTGAAAGAAATGAAATCACCTATTCATTATGACTCTAATGTTCAGCATGTCGTGAAGCTTTCCTGTAAACTGGCCGAACCTACTGGGAAAACTATGAAGCCATTTAGCGAAGGCGAATTTATCAAACAAGACTTGGTAGTTGCTGCAAAGGAATTATGTCCCAATTTAGTATATTTATTTGAATCAGTCAGTCTCTCTCGAGGTACAGTAACAGGGCGCATAGAAGAATTAGGTTGTGATTTGGAAAAGCAATTAAAGAACAAATAAGATCAATAACATTTCTTCTCTAGCCCTGGACGAATTGATGGACAGATCTGATGATGCGCAATTGATTGAATTTCTGAGGGTAATGAATTGATAGTGAATTAAATGTTATGGAAGAAATGTTAGATATAGTGTCCTTGTGGAAAAGACATTTTCAACGCTGATCATATGTTGCATACAAATCTGAGCTTCCATGGGACTAAAACTCGTCAGTGTTGCGACCGACGGAGCGCCGTCTATGAAGGCACGAGAAAATCGTTTCATTGGCAGATAGAGTAAATTTTTACAGCATAGTAATATTGAATCTGACCTTTTACCCATACACTGCATAATCCATATGGAGGCTTTATGTGCCAAGTCCGTTACGTTAAATAGCGTCATGCCAGTTGTAAAATGCCTCAATTACATTAGATCAAGTAGCCCTCGACACAGGCAATTTCAAAGTCTCCTGCAAGAGCTGGGAACGGAATTTTCAAAATTACCATACTATTGTAATGTCAGGTGGCTCACTAGGGGACCCATGATAAGATGCTTCTTTCAACAACAGCTGATTGCTGAATTTACGAAAAACAAAGTGAGCGTCCCAGTTTAAATGCTAACAATTGTAATGTCCATACAATTTTGTAGTTTCTTTCGACACTCCTAAATAATAACTGTGCTTATATTATTGTTTCAGGGAAATGAAGTTCTTGAATTGACACAAGACGAATGGTTGTGTGATGTGGCGCTTTCAACAGTTCTGTTTGATTATTTGGATAAATTCAATGACGCCTGCCGGGTAAAAATCAAAAAATAGTGTGTGCAGTTGACGCCGTGAACACAATTTATAGCACAATTGTGGGAAGGACAACTGGTAGTTGCAGGTTTATAACATTTCCCTTGCTGACATTCTGTGTTCACGATAAACGTTATTCTCCTGGAAACTACATCGAACTTTTGGAGCAACTGTATGACACATTCTCTTCACAGTGTGAGGACCTAAAAACATTTGAGATCAAAATCCAACTATTTTTCACTCTTTTGAAGTTTCCATGTAGTGAGGCTCCACACGAACTACAAATGTAACTACTTGCATTGCAGAATTCCAAGACCGTAAAATGTTCTAAGATAGAAGGGTGGGAATTATTAAAACCTTTGCTTTGCGTTGAAAGTCCGAGATTACGTTTGTTTGCATCTAGTTTAATGGCAGTCTTTGGCTCCACTTATATCTGTAACAAACATTTTCAAAAATAAACAACATTAAAAGTGAGTATCGCAGCAAGGTAAATGACAATCATCTTGCTTATCTTTTGAGACTGTGCACTTCATCTTTTGCACCAAATATTGAAGACCTTGTAAAACGTAAATCGTACCAAAGAAATCATCCTCAGAAACATCATGTGGGTAATCAGGAGTAAACTATGAATATGTACGCTCTTGATTTCCTGTATGTAAAAATGACACCGCAGGACCGCCACTGGAACTCAGTAACCACGATAAATGCGTTATTCTGTCGCAGCGGGTGTAAGAAGGTGATTTCAACCTCCCCTTTCCTGCTTTTACTTAAGCACCGCTGGCTTATATGAAACTACGCTGCAGACATTAATTTCCTTCGTTCTCAAAGACATATGATTACTTTCACTCTCTCATAATTTTTAATATCTCTTATGTTTTGTTTTCTCTTGCGTTTTGGAATATCGCTTGTGTTGTGCTCTGAACGAAAGAAAAATGTTTATTCTGTATTAAACAGCTAGAAAAATGCACACATCTTGTTAGTAGTATACAAATGTTGCGATTTACCGCATCTGTAATAAACGTATACATACCTGATACACATGTATAAACGCGGTAATTAAGAAGATAAGATAAATGGCTTCGTTAAGTGCAAAACGTTGTACATACGGGTGAGACTGGTTACGTAATATGATTTGCATTTTGTCAAGTGTTCCGTCTTACCTAATAGATAGGGTCCGGATTTGAAGGTTTTAACCTATTTTTCCCAGCTTCCCAATTAGAAGACCTTATCGTACATTTCCGTTTCATCCCCTTGCTTCCAAATATATGAATCACATAGAACCTAAAAGGGCTAAATCGGGCTGAAGGGCCTAAATGGGGCTAAAGAGAACTTTCGCTGAAAAACTAGGAGCTATAGAGACCTTTAGAGAAAAGCATGGTTTTAAATACATTTTACGAATTAATGCTAACGAAAACCAACATACCAATTTGCGCATTTCAAGAAAAGCCATAATAAAAATAAATCTGTACACCGCACTGAAATTAACAATGTATATAGCACTTTGTCGCCTGCCTTTGCAATTCGAGAATGTGTTCACACGCTGGTGAGTCAGGGGTCATTGTAGGCCCAGCCTTTACTTCATGCGGCCTCGCTATCACAGGAAATGAAACTTGAGCTGCCTGCAATACTTGAAATCTGCAAGTAATCCATTGTTATTTCAATTCTTAGATAACAGGTTGCCGCCCGACGACAGAGTATATTTATGGAACAAATTTATGACACCCGAATCTACTTATTTTGGTAGGTCTGAAGTAAAGTTGCGTGGTGTATTGACCCGCCATGAGTAGTAGTATCGCTTACGATAGTTTGATATGCCTAAACAGAAATGTTCAAAACTAAGACTTTTACGGCAGTGGATTGCGGAAGATCCCAATTTCACTACTCCTGGTCGAGTAATTTTGTGTTAAGCCTGTCAAAAACAAGTAAGAAAACATAGTTTACTGTTATCTTTCATTTTATCTACCGGTCTTCTTCCTTCGGATTTTCAAATAAAAATTAAATCAATTTTGCTACCGTGCATATGTGGTTCAAATGAAGCTGACATGTTTATGAACATCATATTTTTTGGTTAATGCCATCTTCTTAGTGTTCGTTTGATTTATTTTTAGGTAAGACATGATAAGAGGTCACATTTCCTTCAGCACAAAGATTCCGCAGCTCACATTACGAGTGTCTCTGGGAAGAACAAACAGCAACTTCAACCGTTAATTTCCTCTATGACAAGTAGTGCAGTGGACAGCTTTAATCTACATTTGTGTGAGGGTTAGTGTCGGCTAATGTGCGATGGAACATGCAAAAGAACCCTACTTTTAAGGGCTTCCTGGAGAGCATCGGCGGCCGCCTACGTATACCAGAGGAGACACATTGCGTAAGAGTTACTTGGAACAGGTGTATGAAAACACTAATGTTGAAATTAAAACATATATTGGTGACCACTATATTTGGCTTTCAGTCGATGAGACCATGAACAGGTCTGGCAGGTGTGTAGGTAATGTTATGATGGAGAAATTAGATTCCATTGCACCAGGAAAACCTCACCTTCTCCTGTGTAAAGAATTGGAGAACATGAATCACAGTACTGTACCCTGCACTGTCAGGGATATCTTAAGCATCCTATGGCCAGGAGAAGATCGGAATGAGAAATTTTGATCTTGGTCACAGACGCTGCTACCTATATGTTAAAAGCAGGAGCAACACTGAAGGAATTCTATTCCAGCAGGACTCATGTCAGCTGTCTTGCCCATGGTCTACACCGTCTAGTAGGGAAGTCAGAAATAATTTTTCTGGATTTAAGAGCATCATTATCTTTGTTAAGGAAGTATTCCTCAAAGCTCCTACCCGCATTCAATTCTTTAAGGAAATAGCCCCAAACATTCCCCTTCCAACCGAATTCATAGTGATACGTTGGGACACCTGGCTATGGCAGCTTTATATTATGCCGAAAACCACGAAAAATCAGGGAGGTAGCAGACACGTTCGTTCTAGTGAATCAGCTTGCATTGAAAAAGCCAATACGAACCTCAAGAGTTACAACAATGTTTGCACGCTTGTCATTCGCAATTGAATGGCTTGAGTCCGCAACTCTACCAATGAAGGATGCTGTAGAGTGATATCTGAGGTGCAGATGTGTCAGGAGGAAATGCCTGGTTCAGTGGGTACAGCATGCATCACTAACGTAAGAAATATTCTTCTGAGAAATCCCGGATATGAAAACATGAATAAAGTCTGCGCAGTTTTCATGGGGAGAGGTTCGAAGGTGGACTGTCTTGGTCACAAGCAATAGCCTCCATAAAATGGGCACCCTTGACCTCTTTGACCTCTTGTGCTGTAGACAAATCTTTCTTAGCCTACAGAAAAGTACTAAGCGACAATATAAAAGGTTTCACTTTACAAAACTTAAAAATGTGGTTGTGTGCTGCAATCCTACCAACATGTAAATATAAAATTTATTGTAAGTTGTACTGTTAGGACTTTATACTTGGGTTAAAATACTGCAAGACGAATTGTGGTCAAACATAGGTACATATCTTAAGTGTGTAGTTTTTTTGTGAGCGCCAATGCATAAATGGGGTTTTTTAGTAAAAAACTATGAAAGGTTAGTATAACTGGGTCAATATGTATATAGTTTGAATGAATTGCAGGCTTTTCATTAAAATACTATAAAAAGAGAAAATAGTTGTTTTACGGGTAAATGTTTGTTTATGCTGTTTTTAGAGTGCTGATATACGAAATGGTTAATTATTTATTTTCTAAAAAGAACTAGAATAAGTGTCAAAATTATAACGCAATTTTGCTGTCAATATTACTATTCATTATATGTTTCATTAAGACTTTAACATGGCAAAAATCGTGTAAAACCTAAAAAGGGCTATTCCACGAAAATAAAAGGATGAATGTGTTTTATGAAAGCCCAAAAATCCGGGGCCTACTAATAACTTGAAGTTGTTATAGTCAAGTTAATGGCTTTGTTACTCAAATAGCTATTGTGAAATATGCTAGTTGGTTTTGCTATTGAGGTTTAGGCTCGAATTAAATCAGGGCAGTGTATATGAAATTACATGTGGCTATAAAATAATAAAAATGAATTGCGACATATTAAATCGGATTAGAATTTCGAGAGTAAACAGATTTTAAGTACCTTGAGTTTTTAATCTCGTCTAGCGGACATTGCAGATCCTCTAGGATTTTGAGATCCTTGGAAACCAAAGATACGGGATTTGAAACCGCCGCTTGTCTCGATCTAGGGATGTCAGAAATGCAGTGAGATCTAAAGATACCGTACGCTCACTAACATAAGCAGCTTTATAAAGTGCTACGCCATAACACCTCATTAGCTTAAACATTAATTGAATCGCTTATTTCTGAAAGGCCCTAAGTCCAATTTTGTTTTACTTTTTGAATTACGCACACTTATGTGTTCCTTAGAGGACAACCCATCACTGATTGCAGAATGGTTCTCCATAGCCAATCAGACAGCCGCAATATAGAACAGAGAAAACCTTGCTTATTGCAAAAGAGCCCTATGTCCGGGACATAGAGCGTTTTTGCAATCAATATTTGTGAATGATAGAATACTGGGTCCATGCACATGTTTCATAGACGGATGTAACTGGCAGGAAGGCGGCAAACAGTTGAAATACACACCAACAAAATAATTCCACTATGCTCGTAAATCATGCGTTTACTAAAGTGCTGACCTGAATAGAAAAATTATGTATGAGTTTTTCAAACAAACATATCACCTTTCTCCTATTAAGTATGAATTCTACGTGAAAATATTTAACCAAGATTTTGATCTTCATTTCGGTAGACTACAAGTAGATTCTTTTTGGGAATGTCAGCAGTTAATGGTGACAATTAAAAACAAAACTTTGAATGAAGCATCTAGACGGGCTGCAGTTTGTGATCTGATGGTGCACAAGAGAACCGCCAAGGAATTCTATAATGCTCTGAAAGAAAGTGAAAGGCTTTGCAAACAAAATAAGGAAATCTTGGCTCTAAGATTTGACTTTATGCAGAATCTCCATCTACCAACAGTGCCAGTCCAAGAAGCGTTTTATCTTCGGCAATTGACAGTTAACGGTTTTGGTATTCATAACGAGGCATTTCATTAGGTTTATCATGAAGCTGTAGCACCCAAATGTCCCAACGAAGGTTGCACTTTCTTGTATGACTACTTGATAACTAGTGTCCCTGAGAGCATTAAGATTATCCATTTGTTTTGTGATAACTGCCCAGCACAAAATAAAAACCACACCTTAAAAAGATTGTGCGAAGCTTTTTTCGATGCTGAAAAATTTCAGAAAATAGTCATTCTTTCCTGTTAGGGGACAATCTTACTTGCCTTTTGATAGAGACTTTCGTACAATTAAGGGATCTATGCGAAGGATTGACAGAGCATACACTATAATAGATTATGTTAAATTGATCATATCATCTAGTACAAAACTACAATTATCTGTGAAGGTTATCTCAACAGACGAAAGCTTGAACTTCAAGTCATGGTGGACGAGACTGTACAAGAAGACGACTCATTCATTAGAAACTACTACTTCACCAAGACACTTGAACGTAGCATTATTCAGTGTTTCAACACTCCATCATTTTGTCTTCAGTAATGAGGTTTTTGGGACTGTAAGAGCCTGCATAATGATTAATGGTTTGAACACCCACGCATTCAGATTGGAACTTTTGCCCCGAATGTCTCCTTCAGATGTCAACTTCCCAGCTGTTGAGCCCATCAAGATGGCTACATCCCAATCAACGGAAATAAGATGGCAGACATAAAGAAGTCAGCTGCTTAGGTAGTACAAGAACCTGTTATAAGAGATCTGGAATACTATTTGTCAATGGCCAACTACTATGGAAACACAGTATGCAGAAGATACGTAATTTCATTTGTTACACATTTGATTTGATGAACAGACTTATTTCTGCCTTAAACGTTGTCACTAACTTTAAGTTATATGACGATTAAACGCATTTTTGTGTGACAATAGTTTTGAAAATTTCATTTTTCTCACTTATTTCAGAAAGGCCCTATGTCCAAGACAAATATTTAGCTCTGACAGTAAAATAAACGCAATATGTAAGAATAATATAGGTCAGAATGTTAGTACGTATTGATATCTTAGAGGTGGTAGTTTAAAAGGAATGAAAATATTCCCTCAAAAGCATTTAAACAGTTTTTTCCACTTTTCTCAAAACTAGGTCACATGGACATAGGGCCCTTCTGAAATAAGCGATTCAATTAAGCTAACATATAGCAATTGATATAATATATACATAATTTATGCAGTGATGTTGTGTAATGTTGGTACTTGAGGTTAACAGTAATAATGTCTGCTATGTGAGAAGCTAAAGATGCCGGGTTTTGAGAGACGCTGGGAACTAAAGATGCGCGTGTCTCGATCCCAGAATGACAGATATGCTGTCATTTTAAAGATTCTATAACCTCATTAAAATTGTTAGCTTTTTCGACCGTTATGGCGCAACTCACCATTAACTTCAATGTGAATGAAGTTATATAGGAATAAAAGATGCTGTGTGTGTGTGTGTGTGTGTGTGTGTGTGTGTGTGTGTGTGTGTGTGTGTGTGTGTGTGTCTATATGTCAGAGATTCTGGGAAATCTAAAGTTCCTGTAAGCTCATTAAGATCATAATATTTTTAGAGCGTTAAAGCGTAACCCATCATTAGCTAAAGTGTATATAAATTTGTATAATATACTGCTCATTTATGCAATTGTATTCTGCAATGTTGACACATCAGGTTAAGGGTAATATATGAAAAGATGATTGCGATTTCACATCTAAAAGAGCTTCAAAACTAATTAAGATTTAATGCTATAAAAAGACAAAAGGTTATGATAATGCTCAAGATAAAAAAATACCTTCAATGTAACTGGGATTAAATGAAATTAAAGAATAAATCTGATGTATGTACTAAAAATAGTATACATCTTTAAAGGGAATTAAGATTCAATGGCTTAGAAGCTTAAAACTATAAGACATAATGGCAATGGTTAAGGTGATTAAATTTAAAGCACTAACTGTATAAATGTGTTGGCATAAAATGCATAACGACAATGCGATATAAATAATTTAGCTTCAAATTCTGAGTATGATTGAACCAGAATCAGTAAGTGAAACTACTTTTAAATCTATATAATTTGAAGTCGCAAATGAATTTATACATTAATCTTTAAAGTCTCGTCTAACAATAGCATACCAATCGAAACTTCTAAGTCTCTACAGTGTAGCAACAGTGTTAAATTCGAAAATTACTTCATTAATTGCCAAAATGTTCGCAAAATATGCATAGATTTCTCAGTAATTGGATGCTTTAAGTTATTTGTTAAAATTCAGACAGAAGAAAGCGTAATTTACCATTGGCACGTTGATGAAGTGTTGGTAACCACGTCACCAAACGTTTAGCCGCTAAAAATAAAAAAAAGACGGTACCACAAGTTTAAACCCACTATACCGTTTTTCGCAAATTTAATGCCAACCTTATTTTGCTCAAAATACAGCATTCAAAATTTTGGTGAGCATTAGATGAAAAGGTGCGTTAGATTCAGTGCAAAATCGACCCTAGTTTGCCGGTAACTGCATATCATACCTATCTCTCGTCACACGGCATTTCTGTCATTCTCTACTACGTGGGCCTATTATTGCAAGGGGCGTTGAATTTCTTGGGTAGCCAGGAAATGGAGAGCAAACAGAAGAACATCTTATGACGCTACTTTCAGGCGTAAAGTGGTTCTTTATACCTAAAAAATTGTACGAGAACGAAAGGCGAGAAGAGCGTTTGATGTACCGAAAAGCAAGGCTCGCTTATGGCGGCAACAGAAACTGCCATTATTTGCAACTAAGGCTAGCAGAAAGGTACATGTAATATTGGCAATAGTAACTGTTTATTTGTAGCATAGGCAGTTCATGCTCACTTTACCCTTCTACTTATCATAAAATCTGTATAACTTTATTTACTAGTCGGGCCTCTCAGGCAGGTGTTGCTTTAATTGACATACATTGACACTACTTTGACGGTTTTTGATATGAACCACCTTTGAGCTACAAATATTTTATAACAATTTTCTTTTTGAAACTTAACATTTGGAAAAGTAGAATTTCTATGCCTTCACTTAAGGCATTTTTTGTTTGTTTTTTAATTTTCCAGATTTCTAGTTTTTTTCTCATTGTATGCTAAGTATTTTCATGCTATAACTTTTATTCTAAATTTGCGTAATGTCCACAGATAATGGCAGAATGTTCCGTGCATACAGGTTTGATGCACTTATAGCACGTCATTTGGTTTTTCTTTCTTCTCCAAACAACATGCACCTCTCCTCTGATTAGCTGCAGGTTCTGCCTGCCCTTCCTGGATCCGATGCTACTACTGACTTCATAGACTTCTTTACTCCTACAAGTTGCTTTCCCAAATTGATGAAAGTGCGACTCTCATTTTTTCATTGTTGGGTAGTAATATTCAAAATATCTATGCATTCACTACATTTAATTCATTATGTTGAAGAAAACGACCAATGGCCAGCGTCTTGTTTTCTTTTCATGCTGTAGCATCGCAGCTTCTGGACCATGGTATCAATGCCATCTTTTGTGGCATTGCACCTCATTGTAACTTCAGGCTTCTTTGCTTCTGATGATAATAATACTGTTGGTTGGCTATGAAGAGTGCTAAGGACGGTGATAACTTTGTTTTCTTAGGAAAATTAGAGGCTATCATCACATCTGGTTGAAAACCAAACGGTGTACGGTGTACTTTACATACTTTTAGGTGTAACAAATTCGGCAGGCAGTTCACCTTTGTTTTTTTCGTATAGCACTGTCTAGTTTCAGATCTTTTGACAATAAATACAGGGCTAAATCGAGAGACATAAAACAATCACTACAGGTGATATTACGTCCAGATTTTTCAACTTCAGTCACCAAGTTCTATACAACATTCTCTCCAAGTCGCACGCCTCTGTTTTCTTCCTCCTTCCCCAAATATATCTTAATCTTCCAGCAGTAGTTTGTTTGACTGTCACAAATTGGCCAATTCTTTACTCCATATTTACCACGTTTTGTTGGAATACATTGTAAAAATGGACAGGAACCTCGAAATGTGACCAAATGTTTATCCATGTTTCAAGCAGCACCATCTTGGAATGTAGGCTTCCCTCAGGGTAGTTTTCCATATGTGAACAACTTCTCTGATTGGTTCGAATTTGTCAGCTGATCTATGTCCACGACAGAATGCTGCATTGATAAAGCGCGACACCCTCAGAATAACATAGAAGTGATTGCGAGATACAATTTCATTGAACAATGTTCGGCCATTCTCAGCACTCCAAAGCTGACTGAAATCTTCATTTCTTGACCTGTCAGTCAGGATCAAAACGCCAAGAAACTTTTTCATCCCATGCAAATCTATATCAACCAGTCCTTTTAAGTCATTCGGCCTTCCTTGTTGGTCGTTATACACAATTTCTCAATGAGGGGTGCATGAAAGAACAACATAAAGCAAGATTCTTCATTATGGAAGTTACAATTGAATACTTTGTATGTTCCTGGTCTTGTTTCAGCATGTCCTGTTTGCTCTGCATACCTTAAATTCCAGTAGTGAGGGGCAGTAGCCCATATTTCATTCCCATTCCGAGAAAAACGTAAGTCACACTCAATAGAATTTGCACTATATTGTTTTTCACCTCTTCGTTACGGCATTTGTCATCATCTTCGTATCGTTTTAAAGTTATCAACAACGTATACTCCATTATCATCTCTAGAAAATTCAAATTCACTACGTGGGTTTTCAGAATCAGAAGACTGTTCCAACCATTTCCGTATCTCCTCATCCGATAATCTTTTCCTCTGCAAAATTTTCACTTTGTAAACAGACAACTACTATGGAACAAGGCACCAAAATAAGCACGTGCTTATCACAAGGACTGTTGAACACCTAAAGTATAATAGTTACATTCAATAATAATAAATGAGTAACAGTCATAAGCAGCTGTCCGTCTGCGCAGTGTAACATAAAACGTTCCAGTTTAAAAAGCGCTAGTACCGGCAAGCGCCTGCGAGTTCCGCGCAGAAGGAAACGTCGTCCAATCTTTAATCTAAAATCATATGCAATTTGTTACAGTTATTTTCCAAAACTATGACTAAAAAGACAAATTTCGAAAAGTTCTAAAATTTTATTACTATAGAATGCATAGGTACTAATTCAGAAGACAGTAAAAATCACAGATGGGCCTCTGAGGCCCGATGGTAGTTAAAGGGCTAATTTGAGTTTGAAATGTTGTGAGCATTGGATTCAATAACGCACTAGATTCGCGTAAATGCGGTATGATTTTGTCCTGTTCGTTGTTTATGTTGGATTACATGTTTTATTTCGTGTAGGTATATGTTCTATGTTTAATAAGGAGTTATCGTTTAAGAGGATGTGCGCGGCGGTCTGGTGTAGTGCTAAGGGATTCATCAACAGCAAGAACCAGAATGTGAATGATGGTACAAAATATTGATGAAAGGGATGTTAAGTCCATTAGGACTCAACACTATTCAAAATGAAAACTCTATTGCTCACAATATTGTGGTTTAAGTATATGAAAAATTTTAATAAATGCATTCCTGCTTTCAAAAATGCAGCCTTTAAATCGTAGCTAAAATTGCGATTAGCCACTAATTAAGATTTAATGGACGGATATAAAGATAAAACATCCAGATACCTTGGCAATAAATGGATTCATAATGCAGCATATTTGCTACCAGAGTCGACATTCTAAAGCTAACAATCATTTAACCCGAGTATCCACCACATATATATTTCTGCGCGACGCCTTCCATTCCCTCCGGGAAAAGTTGTTTATGAAAACAGGGAGGAAAGTCGGGGGTGAAAGAAGTGTTTAAGTGCTTTCCAATCCCCTTCGGAGATGAATGATTACGGAAAGAGACGAAGGAGCTTGATAACTGAAAACAAGTTTATGTCCAATATCGAATTCCTTCTGGCGATATACGAGCTACAATTAGTGAGTGTGAAGGACGATCTCTAATGTACGTGACCAATACTTCTAAGGAACCATGATCGAAAGAGTATTTGCATGTACGGATTCAATTTCTCTCTGTCTAAAAAATTTAAAAGAGGAAAGGCTTAAGAGAGGGATTGAAAGCACACTTATCTGCAGAATACACCGAGCGGGATGGCTTAGGCAGCAACATCTGTGGCCTACATTCGGGAAGTCCCGGGTTCGATCCCCGGCGACTACCCACTCTGACCTATGGGTTTTTCGTGGTTTCCCCGGGTCAACAGGCGAATTTTGAGGCTTCTTCTAGCTCGACTCTCCTCCCTCTCTTTTCCTGTACCCATCATCTTCCTTGTCATCTGTTTCAGGGTTGTATGACCAGGCGACGGTTTTCGGCGGGTTGCAGCTGTTTCTTGTTTCACAACAGACCGGATTTGGCACCAAGGGATTTTCATCTGTTTTTTCATCTGAAGAAATTCCTCGCTGGAAAACATTTCCACCACAATGGTGTGAAACAGAAAGTGCACACTTGGCTTTCATAATAGGCGGCATCATTCATTGACGAAGGCATACAAAAACTTGTTTCCCGTTACGAGTGTCTGAATAACGGCGGTGGTTATGTGGAGAAATAGTGTACAAAAAGGTAACAAATGATAATAAAGTATTTGGAAAATAATGTTCTGTAATTTTTCAAAAAAGTATCTGTGCTTACTTTAAAAACATGCCTCGTATGTTTCACCATCTTGAAATCATCCAAAATCTAATTATGTTGTAGGTCATGTTGCATATATAAGTTTATCACTAACTCAGAAACCCAGTGACGTAATCATATTTTACCTCTGTAAACAATGGCTCGCTATTTTAAAATCGATCATAAACTAACTACTGTTTTATTGGCAGGGAACATAACGCATATGTCTTTGGTTTACTAGATTCATTGCCACAATTTGAACTTAACTATCAGTATCGTATGAACCCATAAATGCTGCGATACTTTGCAATCAAATGTTCATGCAGAAAAATACTTCCAAATGCTAATTCGTGAAATTAGGATTATAAAAGCTAAGATTTAATTATATAAACAAAGGGAAAAACGTTATATACTTATACTGGCACACTTCATTCTTGTATACTATACTTAAAGTGTAGCTGCATTTGAATAAGACTCCTTACTAATCGTAGGAGAATCGGTGAGACCTTAGGTTCGATTCCAATATAGAGGGAGCGTTGTAATTTAAATTGTATCCAAAATAGAGCTAAGTATTTCATGTTACATATGAAATTAATCATTTTATGAGTAATCAGATTTTGGAGGAAATGCATATTGAATAACGAATCCGCCATCTTGGACAAGTTGTAATAAAATAGGACGTGTGGAACCTCATGAATCCGAGTATGCTAGGATACTTTGGTTCAATCTCGACGACTGTATAAATTATTAATGCAGCAGTGTCATGCCGTATCTGGCTTTAACTCAGAAATCCGTTGTGGTCTGATATAACTTGAGATTGGCTTTTGCAAAAAAGGGTTTGCAAAGAGACGCACAGGAAGGATTTGAAGATACCATATTAGTAAACAATATTAAGATAAACTGAGAGACGAAGATGGAAAGAATGCAGTAGGTTGGGTTTGCAGTGAAGTATATACTCTTGACGGAAAACTTGGTCTGTCCGACTGACATATAGTTAACTTTAACAAAAAGCTTATGCATCTTACAATCTTACGCATCTGTTATCAAAGAAGTCAACATTAAAATACAGTTTTAAGATGATATATTTAAACCGGATTTCGTTAAACATCTAACCGCTAAAATTTTAGCATTTATATTATTAAAAAAGGATATCAACACTTACTAAACGCGCTTTGTGAGTAAATAGCTATGACTGTGACATTACAATAAAATTGTCCTCAGCCAAGAAAATGAGAAGACATCCTTTGCTTGTTAGTGAGTGAGTGAGTGAGTGAGTGAGTGAGTGAGTGGGGTTTATGGGCCCGTCGACAACTAGGTCATTAGGGTCCGAGATCAAAACTTAAAACCATAAAAGCCTAAAAGTCATATGTTAAAAAGGTAAAATGGAAGCTAAAGTACTAAACAGGCACAGGCCTAGAAGTTTAAAAACAGAAGATAAGAACGATAAAAACAACTTACACCTGCGTATGAAATCCAATAGTTAAAACCAACCGAAATGCCTGATAGACAGCCACGGGGTCGTCGACTAAAAAAAAACGCAGGGCAGGACCTAGGACAAAGGGCCTGCGCTCACGAGCGTATCGCGGACAATGAAGTAAAATATGTGAGACTGAGAGGCGAACATTGCATGTCGGACCAACAGCAGCCGGGTCACCGCGCAAAAGATGACCATAGATGCAACGGGTATGACCCAGGCGTAGACGATTCAGAATAACTTCGGATCGCCGTGATTCCCTGCAAGAAGTGGGCCAGGATTGGACGGTGTCCCTAATAGTCCGTAGTTGTGTGCCACCCAACGCCTCCCATGACTCTTGCCAGGTCAGAAACGTATTATGCCGGAAGTACCGCTGGAGATCTCTGTAAGGCACAGTCGCTGTGGAAAACTCCGACAAATGGCAGGCGGACTTTGCAGCCGCATCTGCCTCCTCATTTTCGGATACCCACATGGACAGGGATCCATGTAAAATCTAACTGGTATCCGCGACAAAGCAACTGGGAAACGAGGTTCTGAATTTTCACGACGAGGGTGGAGGAGCCAAGAAACTGTTGCAAGGCCTGAAGGGCGCTCAAAGAGTCGGAGCAGATAAGAAAATACCATGGATCAAAAGTGGAGATAAAATGTAGGAAATAAGAAATGGCAGGGAGCTCGGTGGTAAAAACGGAACTGACGTACAAGAGGCGATACCGGTGAGTCGCACCGTTGAAAACGAAACCGCAACCAGTAACACCACCCACTGGGTGCCATCAGTAAACACCGGGATGTAGTTCCGGCAACCTCCCTGAAAAATTTACGAAAAACCGACGGTGGGGTAGAGGAGCCGGATTGTCCGAAAGTGCTAAGTCAAACCGGGCACAATGGAGTTGCCCCGGAGGGCAACATCCGAAAGAGAACCGCTCCACAGGAGGCAGTCGGAGGTCACGTGAAAAGAGAAGGTCGCGAAACCGGATACCGCTGGGGCGCGAAGAAGTACTATTCCGCAGATAACGAAGAGCGAGATCCGGGTGTAAAACAGAGTTAAAACAAGGGTGAACTGGATGAGCCGCCAACCTTGCAATATAGCAACAGAGTAAAAACGAACGTCGAATAGACAATGGGGGTTCGCCAGTCAGCGTATAGACATTCGATACGACTGGTGCGGTAAACCCCAGTAGCAAGACGGATACCAGCATGATAAACAGTGTCTAAGAGGCGGAGTTTAGAGGCGGACGCAGCGCCGTAGATAAAACTGCCATAATACAGTTTGGACCGTATCAACGAGCGGTACAATCGCAAAATCATGGTTCGATCGCCGACCCAAGATGCTCCAGATAAAACCCTCTGTAATCCAAGAGAGCGACCGCACGAAGCTGGCGAATATGGTACTCCCAGTTAAGTTTGCTGTCAAGGTAAAGACCCAATAACTTGAGGTGCGCCACAAACAGCAGGGGGTGCCGAGCATGTCAAGATCAGGAGGAGGATGTACACAACGAAGGCGATGAAAGCGAAGACACTGTGTTTTCGTAGGTGAAAAGCGAAAGCCGTCGCGAAGCGCCCAGTTTGCAAGCGATGTTATGGCTAGCTGCAGTTGACGCTCGATGTGATCTAGACTATAAGAGCGATAGTCGTCAAAATACAGAGAAATCGGAAGATCACTACGAACAACACTAGGGATGCCTTTAATGGCTACAGTAAAGAGAGTGACGCTAAGAATCGACCCCTGGGGTACACCATTCTCCTGAATCCGCTCTTGGGACAGCGGGTTTCCAATGCGGACACGAAAACGGCGAAGCTGCAAAAGTTAGAGAGAAAGGCGCAAACCGTAACCATGCAACGTACGGAGAATAACATAGCGCCAAGCTGTGTCATACGCCTTCTGTAGATCAAAGAAGACACCCACAACATGCTGCTTCAGGACAAATGTATCTTGCAGATAAGCCTCCAGGCGTTTCACGTTGTCAGTACTAGAGCGATGAGGACGAAATCCGCACTGAACATTGCAAAGAAGGCTATTCCTCTCGAGCCACCACACCAACCGAACATTAATCATTCTTTAAAAGGCCTTTCACACAACACTCGTCAGAAAAAATAGGCCGGTAGCTAGAGGGAAGCGACAGGTCTTTACGGGGTCGAGAGATAGGAATGATAATACCCGTCCGCCATGAGGACGGGAATTCCTGTCGGCGCCAGATGCGGTTGCATATCCCGAGTAAGAATGAAATCGCCTCAGCCGGAAGATGAAGGTGCATTTGTCGGGGGATGTCATCGGGACCAGGAGAAGTATCCTTGGCGACAGACAGAGAATGCGCAAGCTCTGCAACGGTAAAAGGTGCGTTGTACGATTCACTACTGTCACTGTTAAAATCAAAGACCAACCGCTCCGCAGAGGCTTTGATAGGCAACAAGAAGTTATCAGAACTAGCCGTTTGGCTAAAAGTAGCGAAGGAGCTAGCAAGGCTTTCGGCTATATACGGTTCGTTGGTATAAGTGGTGGCGTTTACGGCAAGACCGGGAATGGGTGTCCGGCGATACCTGTCATACATATGCCAAACTGCAGTTCACAGCTGTAGTGCAGGACTACGACGGGAAACGGAAGAGACATAGGATTCTCAAGACTTGCGTTTGGCATTGCGAAGCACAAAATGTGCCCTAGCCCGAGAACGCATAAAAGCAACGAAGTTCTCCTTAGTAGAATGCAATTCAAAGACACACAGGGCACGCCTCCGCGCTTTGAGGTCCAAACGGCATTCCGAGGTCCAACAAGGGACAGAAACGTGACGGGACGCAAGAAGCTCGAGGAATGCTGAAATCCGCTTCGAGTAAGAGAGGACAAGTAAAATACTCCAACATTTCATCTATGGTGGCAAAACCATTATCGGTGAGATGAATATGGGAGCGAAATCTTTCCCAGTCGGCCTTAGAAACAATCCAGGAAGGATATCGTGAGGATAGAGAATGGTGGCGGGATATGCGAATGGCAATGGGATAATGATCACTGCCAAATAGGTCCCAGAGCACAGAACAATCAACGAGCGGAATTAATGCCGGGCTGCAGAAACAAAGATCCAAGGTTGAGTGGGCGCCATAGGCAGCGGATAAGCAGGTAGGGACACCAGTATTTAACAAAAGTAAGTCAGACATATCACAAACGTCTGTTATAATGCATCCACGAACATTGTCAGTGTCAGAACCGCAGAGAGAATGTTTGGTATTCAAATCACCAATGAAAAGTAGTGGTGGGGGAATCTGTGCCGAAATGCGCCCGAAGTTACCGTCCACGATAACACGTCCGGCTCGTGATACTGATCCAGCGACACTCGGTCGCCGGAGAATTAACACAGGCCGGGCCCCCAGAGAGCTACGTGGGTGTACATGACGGCGTGGACGGGCTCCGCACCTAAGTTTACACTCAGGGGCAGTTCGAGGGGTCTGCCCGTCTTTCGCGCCTGAGACCCCCGTAGAGCACACATGTCGGAAGCCGCGCTGAAACCGTGGGAAAGAACCACGGAGATAGAAAAGATTCCTGCCGGTGAGACAGGAGTTAATAAACCCAAGACCGTAAAAGCTAAGGTTCAGAATAAACCTAGAGGAGGAAGAGGATAATTAACCACCAAAAACGAAGGAACAAAAGAACATGGCACAGTCGATCAGTTGGAGGGGGTGATATGGTGGCGAGTGAACCCCGGGTACACCAAACCCGTACCTACCGAAGGTGGGCCCCTGGGGGAGGCAACCTAGAAAACCGGGGTTACGAATCATGCTCCACATGAGGCTGCACAACATGCCTTCCAACATAAAAACACCAAGTCGCTTTCATCGGCTTATCGTTACCACGCCCGTTTAGATCGATAAATATTCGAACACGCGAACAAAAGGAAGAAAAAACACCAAGTCTAAATGAAGTTTGGCATCCGGCATACCTATGACCGTAAAAACTAAGAATCAGAATAAACCTAGAAGAGGAAGAGGATCATTAACAACAAACGAGGAACAAATAAATAGACGTGGCAGAGTAGATGAGGGTGGAGCATGTGATATGGTGGCCAGTGGCTCGGACTCCGGATACGCCAAACCCGTACTCACATAAAGTGAGCCCTTGGTGGGGCTTTGTTATTTTGTGCTTGTTTAATTTTACAAAATACCTTTGAATCCGCATAATTGTATGTTAATTTTATTTACAACGAATGTCTTTGTATTTCGATGTTATAAGTAAAGAAATGTGTTACATATTGCAATCTCAGTATATTGTTTATTTTATTTTCAATTTGAATGCCATACACACGAAAACAAAAAAGCTAATAGACTCCCGAAACCTATACCTGTCGAGGTCCAAATCGATTGCGTGGCCGGTTCACAATGATGTCTCGGGACACGTGCCTTTAGCTACTTTCTATTGTCAGCTTTCATGTTGAGTTCCAGCTACTGAATATGCGCTGACAGTCTGATATTTTTTTTGTTTTTGTTTGTGGTCGCTCTTTAACTGCCTGTCCTTAGCGTCTCATTCTATATTGGGCGTAAAAGAACCGGTAATTTTGCTCAAAGGCCCCTTGCGGCCCTTTTACGTGCCGTAAATCTTCGACACGAGACCACCGGCTTTACTCCCCTTCCGAAAGAAGCCATGCTAAGGATTTTTACGTCCGAAAAAATCCACCGCCCTCTGCCGGGTTTGAATACGCAGCCTCGAAAACTAGTGGCTAGCATGAGAATCACTACAGTCGAGTGGATATAAGCAGGTGTTTAGTAATGAAGCCTATCGACGTTCGTATCCCGAGTTTTTTCAGAACGCAAGGCTTATTACGCATATTGTAATGTAATAATCATTGCTATGGCTTATTTGACTTCAAGGCATTTATTCTCACACATAAAAGCTGAATCACTCTTTTTTTCGTTTTCAAACTAAATACGAAATAAGTAAACATTATATTCCGAAATCAAAAAGCAAATAAAAATAGAAAATGAAGTTAATATGGGGTGTATAAACCCTCGGCTTCTATCACTGACCTCATTATACGGGGTATGCATGATACCAAATGCCTGCTCAAATTTTCATGAAAGGATACATTCTCCCAAGCATCCTGTTTTTGATACCCAAAATAACCTCTTGTCTTGCAGAACAATTTAACTCCAAAACATTCACCTGCCTAAAAATTTTCAAGAGGATTCAAATCTGGTGAGCAATGAGGGCAATCAAGCACTGTGGTCTCTTGGCTTTGCGATAACCAGTTTGAAACCTGCTAACTTGTGTGAACAGGGTGGTTATCCTGCTGGAATTAAATCATTAGATCAGGATATTTAGTCCTTAGAAAAGGAACCAAGACGTCTTTGAATATGTATTCATCCTGCCGACTATTTGGTGTGCCATTAAGCTGCCACAACACATCTAGACCATCTCGTGACATTCAACCGCAACACGACACAGAAACACGACCTTGGCGATCCATTTGTGCCCACGTATTTTGCGTCGTAACATTTTTCTCTGGGGCGGTAGACTACCACTTCCTCCCATTTGTAGAGAAAATCTCACCTCGTCTGTGACTATGATCCTATTCCAGTTATGGTTAAAATTTTCTTCTGCAAATGCCAGACGATATAATCTGATCACCTATAAGACGGTGTTTCTTAGCTGCCAATCGAGCAAAGAGCCCTGCTGCAATCAAACAACGCTAGGCTAAACCAAGGGAAATTAGAATTACTTCTAATTGTAGTCACATGCTGAAATGGATTGCTGTCTGCTTATTTCAGAAGTGCAGTGCCCTATTGAGGAGTGGACAAACGTTTTTAAACCCAAACCGTGTCGACGACGAACGAACCCTGGATAACCGCACCCACCTCGCAGACGTAGATTTAGGGACTTCCAAGTGCCTGAGACACAGAGTATTCAGCAACGTTCGCTAACGTAAGGAGAAATTTCCTTCTAGCTTCGTCTTTATGTGTGCGCTCAGCCATAGTGAAAGTCAGCATGATTACTGACATATCATGCAGAACTCCAATGTTACGAGGTGCCCGCGCATGATCACGCCAGCACAATTCATAACTGAAAACGATACAGCGTCTGCACATCCCACATTAAGTCAATTAAATGTTTGGTTTAGTTCTTCACTTTAAAAATCTTCATAATATGCCATGTATTTTGAAAAGCAAAAGAAAAAATTGTTTGTGTTTTTATGCATGAATGTGTTAAAATTAACACATATCACATGCATGCAAAACATACGGCTTTGCCATATATTTAACAAATTCAAATTCAAATAATAAAGAAAGCATGCACACCAAGGGTTTGAAACCAGGTTGTTCCATTTACGAGACGCATGCATTTCACAACTGGGCTACCATGCATACAATCAAACTGAAAGGCATATTCCTAATTGCTGCACAGCTTTGGAATGAACTCAGGGTGGTATGAAACCCTGTATTGGAATGCAGCGTAAGCGAATGCTTCCGATGTTTTCCGAATCGAACTTCCTCTCTGGCTGTTGCTCATTTATTCTGTGTTAGACTGCAAATAAAATTGTTTTTTGGATTCAGTGTCTACAAAATGCTTTTGAGCCCTACTGTATGTACGTCATATGTGTATGTATATAGGTATGTTAATATATACATTTACTAACGCCTAAAGGAATTGTGATATTCGGAAATGGTTAAAAGAAGTAAAGGTAAAAGGGTTACATTCATCTGCACGAAGATACTCTTGATATGAAAATTACTATTAACACATGAAGGCCTTGTCTTCTACTCTTATTACCTGAATCTTGCCATAATTGATGTTCTTGTTTTTTCAAGTATATTGTGCACACGAATGTTTACAATGTCCCTCCTAATAGTCTTTCCTCATCTAAAAATTTTAGACAGAATGCAAGTGAACTACTCATATAAATACGAGTAACAATAAAATGTTCGTTTGGAGCCACAAGAGATAGCGCCGATTGATATGGCGTGTAATCCGATTGACTCTGTAATCAGATAACACTTTGTTTCACAACGCCCGCACCCTCCTCTCTTTCTGTTACTCCGGCAAGCCGCTAATGATGTCAGGTAGCTGTCAAATTTGATTGACAAGGGTTTGATAACGATCGTCCATGTCTAAGATTATCTCGCTTCAAAGGACTGAAGCCGCGGAAAAAAGCTTTTGCCGCCGTCTAGGACTCTCATTCGCGTGCCACCACCCCCTAAATCGATGGAAGATAATTGGGTCACAAAGACGCCAACAAACAACTGACCGCGTAATCTGATTAGTTTAATTGAGCGTACATGTAAACACACGTTTTGACACCCTTTGACGGTATTTTCCCGACACAGGAAGTCCCCCCTCAAACTCCTTTGTGTGAGTGAAGTCTCCGCCGCTAAAGCTCTGAATAGCTGATCGCACGTTACTCTCGTCAGCTTTGACTCAATTTGTATATTAAATGAGCCACCCAATGAGTTTAATTGAGGGAATAATTGATTACATGTGTAATGACATGTGGCTTACTACCTAAAGAGACTGCATCTCTAAGCGCTTGTCAATCAATCAGATAATGTTCGTCCGTGTGTAACATCATCTCGCCCATTGACTTCAAGGCTTAAACAGCTAACAAAGGCTATATCACCTTCTAGCGGCTTAGATTCCCGGTATCACAGATGCTAAATGGCTGGTCGCATGCCATTGATCGTATAACACAATTGTTCCAGTTGAAGGGAAACTTTCAGGCTTATAGGAATATTACACTTAGATGAATTAGAAATGCATGACTAAAAGACAGAGTTAGGGTAAATAGCTCACTCCAAAAATCCGGAATACGCTAACGTATTAAAAAGGGGTATTTTCGGAATCAGAGGTGTATAGATCCACGTTCATTGGGCTTCTCACTCGGACTGGAGACGCCTCAAATCAGCGAGCTACAGGTATACCTACCCCTACCATAACGGCAAGAGAGGGAGCCAGATTCAGAACGGGGAGTTCGCTCTTGCCAGACGTATTGAGGCGCTAATTCCATTCCCTCCACCCCCATCCCTATCCTCTGTCTCTCTGCCTGCCACGGGGGTACGCGCGTACACCTTGCTTGACTGCCTGCCGCATGAGGTAATCAAAGCTGGAAGCCCCGCCATGATATGCTTTTAACGCTTCAAAAAAATAAAGCGGATAAGGCGATCGAGAATAATTTGAAAGGAGGATAAGGGAACTTCCGTTTTCAAGATTCTTTATTTCTAAGGTTTGTTTACACGCTGGATTGACTGTTAAAACAAATGAATAATGAAATATGAGGACTCTTAAACCTGTAGGGTAACAAACCATTTCCTTTGTTGTTCATTTAAATGATGTATTTTCGCAACAAAAGAAAGGCCAGCTGTAACAGGAACCGTGATTATTTGGGCACGCTGCGAACCTCTGAAATTCTAAGAAAATTATTATTGGTAGCAAATAGAGGGTTCATATGTTTTCACGCGTACTTGATTTTAACCATATAAAAGAAGATGTTTATTTGTCTATTATACCTGATCGAACAGGTGTATACAGGTTTAGACAGCGACATATGACTGCCTTTAAACCAAGGGTTACAAGACATTATTTTTTTTAAAAAAACTTAAAATGATATGACAATGTTTAGACATGACAACAAGAGCTTGCTCTCGATTTTCTACAAAAGCAAGCACAAGCAGGTCTTTTGAAATACAAGAATTGTTTGCAAGTGCTGCAATATCCTGCGTGGCATTTCACAGAAAACGGACAGTGTCTCTCTCCGAGGCTCGATACATGGCTACCGCATAGAGTATTTGTGGAAGATAAACTCTAATGTATTACACTCACATGACTCCTTTGACAAGCGCTTATTCCTATGTCCACAACATAAAAACAATTTTTCATTTGGGAAAACATATAAGTATTGCAAAAATGTAAATACTATGGGCCCCGCGACTTTAAAACGTACATTTTCGCACACTCGAGGTAAAATACAGGCGACACACAAAACATGCATTTTCTCTGTAATAAGGCATTGCAGGAGGGGATATTACCATAGAACATTTTGGGGAAACATAAAACATACGATGTCGAAAGTCATATTGAGTACTCTAGCGGAGATTCGATCCACGGACGCTTCAAATATAAATTTGATATTCGTTTTTAAATCTTTTCTCAAAATGTGGTCTTCGAGAAGTGAAATCATACATCCTGAAAGACCGTATTAATCGGAAAAGCAAAAATCTAAATAACATGGGCCTGGGAACTTTAAAGCATACATTTTCGCACACTCGAGTTAAAATACAGGGACCTTCAAAACATGTGTTTCCTCTGGAATAAGGTGTCGCAGGTAAGGGACGTTAACTTCCGCTTCAGTGATGATATGGAAGGCTGACCTCCACCCTCCTGTGTGTAACCAAAAACATGTTTAAGAACCCTCCAACACTTTATCGGTATTATTTACAAAATTAAATATTACAGGTGATTGTAATCGCAGCTCTATAATTAAGAGTATATTAAAATCACAAAATAACAGACTCCTCACCCTCGTTAAAATAGAAATAATTTTACATTAAATATTCGAGATTTTTAGTAGAGCAACCCCCAACTTCCTAGGGTTGGATGCGCCAGAGAGTTATACTGTCGTTTTAAACACTCCTGCCAAATATGTTGTATACCCCCTGAGGTGGGAAAATCCGACCTAGCCACCTGATTACAAGGGCCATTCCGCTTTCAAACATATTCAGTGACTTGAGTTGTTTTCACCGTAATGGCATTAGATTTCCAAACAGCACACTTCGCTTTTCTGGAACGCGATTACATCTCCACACCTGCAAATGCTGTGGGAGATATAAATCATGGAGAAGGCTGACACGTGACTCGAAATGGTAGGGTCGAACTCTGATCGGTCATATTTAATACTGATTGATATAAAAGTTGTGTAGAATTAAAAACATAGTACAACGCCGGGAACTGAACCCCGAACTCAAGCAGTACATGGGATTTTATGAATAAAGAAACGTAAGCGCATATTGCATATATTTCCAAAACGATTTCTCATTTGAGAAAACATAAGCATTGCAAAAATGTAAATAACATGGGCCTGGGGACTTTAAAACGTACATTTTCGCACACTCGAGGTAAATTACAGGTGACCTTCAAAACATGCGTTTCCTCTGTATAAGGTGTTGCAGGAGGGGAACTTAAAACATACTATGTCAAAAGTCATATTGAGTACTCTAGAGGAGATTCGACCCATGGGCGGTTCAAATATAAATTTGATATTCATTTTAAAACATGTTCTAAAAACGAAGTCTTCGAGAAGTGAAATCATACATCTAATAGATCGTACTTATTCGAAAGTAAAAATGTAAATAACATGGGCGTGGGGACTTTAAAACATACATTTTCACATAGTCGAGGTAAAATATAGGGGACCCTCAAAACGTGTATTTCGTCTAGAATAAGGTGTTGCAGGAGAGGGACGTTAACGTGGAAATTCTGGGGGAACTTCAAACATATGATGTCGAAAGTTGTATTGGATACCCTTGCAGGTGATCGAACCACGGGTGCTTCAAATATAACACTTGAGTGAATATTTTGGTAATGGAAAAACAAACAGCGAATTGTAGCAATACACGTAGTCAAACAATAGTCTAGCGTTCTATACATGGGTGGATTTTCCCTACGTGATATTGCATTTTCCTTATACATACAAGACGCTGATAAAAAACCCGAAATTGTTTAGACGCGTTTATTTATAGGCCAGTGAAATACAAGAATTGTTCGTTTGTTCTCAATAATAATCTGATTTTTACGGAATGTTAAACAAAGAAATATGATTGGGAGGGGAAACAATAAAGATGTGTATAATATCCTCTAGGTTTCAGTGTTAGGTCACATATTCCTACTCTATTTTTACATTAATGTAATCTCTACGCGAAAATGAAATTCATTACTAATAGCCGTTGAACATTGGTTCAAGTCGCAACTTTGGCAATATTAAGCTTGATGGCGAACTGACGATCGGTTATCCACTCCTAGGTGTTGATCTTAAAAGAAAATAAAAAAAATTAAATAAAAATAATAATACTAGCAGCTCATACAAAGCTGTTGTATGAATTAAATGCTACGTAAAAATCTGATGTCATGCATTTACATGACCTTCTCTACCAATAGCAAGGCACAGATTGAGCTTTAAATGCTATCTAGATTTTTTGTGAAGAAAGATTTTGTGTGTCTCTTATGGTTTACCAGTTACGCAAAAGTCATTCCGAATGATGCGGACTTAACAGGCTATTCCCAAAAAATTAATGTTATACATACAATATACATATACATTTTATTTGTTATCAAAATATGCCAAAACCTATGGTATTTCAATCAATATATTTTTAGTGAATCAAAATTTTCGAAAAAATCTTCATTGGAAAAGGTAGTTTTACGTGGGGGATCCTCTTAAAAATCTTTGGGTCGCATCTTTGGAAGATACTGAACTTAAATTCCAAGCTTCGTATTTAACCAGCTCTTTGAGTTATGCTGTTCACAGACACATGCACACACGAAAGCTTTTCTAAAAAGGCTTTGGAATTCAGGGGCCTCAAAGCATATTTCCGGTGAAATCTAGACATCGAAGTTTTGGGTGGAATACAGTACTTACCCTACTTGCTACAAGTAGTAGAGAAAGTAATTAATAATCATATAGTTATAAACGTTGGAGGATTTGGTATAATGTATGCACATACGTGCAGTAAAATAGATAATACACTCAGACAGGTTAGGTTACCAGCAATGAGTGCAGGAAATTCAAAGTTTTTACCATAACAGCATGAATGGTAAGTGGATCAAAAACACTCTCGTCAAAAACATATTTCTGAAATGAAATTAGGATGTGAAACTTTATCTCAATATCTTACCTTATGATGCTGCCTGTTTTACCAACACCCATTATCACATTGGAATGACTGGCTTTAATGTAGATATTTAATTACAACCATAACAAGAACACAGCACAATTAAACACTTTCAAGTGCGAGAAGTACAGTTTTCAAATGCAGTGTCTTAGACAGGAACGTTCTCTTTATACCTGATTATATATTCAATAGGGCGACCCAGAGCCAGATGGGAAGATGTCGTTTTGTGTCGGAACGGGCTTCATAGTTTAATCTTGAAGAAAGAAGCTCCATAGTTCCGTTCGCTGAATAACAGAATTCGAAATAACTAGGACCTTCAGTAATAAAGATAGTACTCAAAGACAACTACCCAACCAAGGTCATTTGCGGGTAACACACAAACTAATCGAGCGGAATGTCTCAGGCGGTAACGTTTGTGGTCCGCATTCGGAGGTCCGTGTTCAATTCCCGCACCCGACACTCCTGATTCATGGTTTTTCGTGGGCTTTCCCGGTTGCTAGGCGAATGCTGCGAAGGTTCATTACCTCGCCCGAATATTACCTCCCTTCTATTTCATCTACATTCTCATTTTACTACACCTTTCATATCCTTGGTTGTTTCACAGGATTGAAAGGGTCAGCGGAGTGTCGGCGTTGCAGGGCAAGGGGAAAAGCATGCTCTCTCTAACCCTTCATCCCAGAAATGCAGGCTGTCTCCGAGTCCAGGGTCCCTCGGGAGATGTGTAAGCCCGCAGGCGGAGGGGAGCCGCCGGTTGCACCAACTGCCACCCGGGATGTCTTAATCTGTGATAGAAACTCCACCCTGTAGATGCCCCGCTGTCACCACTCACCTCACTCCTCCCACCTGTCAGTGCCATAGGCACAAAAGATCTTGTAGTCGAGGTGCTAAGCCCCCCGCAGTTAGCCTAGTCCTAACACACTAACTACATGTACATGCTCACCTACACACTAACCACCCCATGATGACGAATGCGCGTTTTCCGATTAAATTAATAGCAACCAATTAGTTGGTATAGGAAACGACTGCTGAGCTGTGCCCATATGTCCTACTCCCTGAAGCGTGCTCCGTTCACAATGAAGACGTAACGGTTACATAAAGCGAAAGCGCAAGTTTGAGGTAGAACATTCACATCGCAGCCGTACGCGTAATGCAAGAAATTGGGACATGTTGCTAGATCCGTAAATTACACGAGAGAATCTCCTGAGCGTGCATTTAATTGAATAAAATAGCCATAACATCGAGTAAGAAAATTAATCCTGTCTTCTATAATCAGCAGCTTTGTTATTTGCTCTTGTTGTAACATGCAAGTAATAGAGCAGAATAGTAGTTAAAATCGTATGGCACAGCCTAATGGAAGAGAGCATGACTGTACTGCAGATGGTGTAAAATCCCGCATCGCGATCATGTATATATATATATATATATATATATTCTTTATTGTCGCTTCAAATCTGAAGTCATAGCGCGACTACTTTAAAATACAGAACATGATTACAATGAAAATACAATATTTTAAACAGCAATAGTACATACAACATTAAATTATATAGATAGGTGTGCTACACATAGTTATACAACTCTATCGCTTTCATAAAGTTTAAAGTTCTTTGTTGTGGTGAATTTAGGGCGGCTGGTAGCTTGTGGGGGATGTCACGTCTTTCTCTGTGTTGTACATAGCGACGGCAGGCTGTGACGAGATGAACTGTGGGGTTGGATCTGCAGAGGACGCACACAGGAGGAAGGTCACGGTTCAGAGATGTTTGTGCGTTATAGAGGTATGTTCAATACGTAGTCGAGTTAATACAACTCGGGCATTGCGGTTGAAATGATAGTATTAAAGTTTGGACTCGGAAATGTAGACATCGTGTAACTTGTTTCTAGATGTGGCTTTCCATGTTTGTCTACATCGATTAATGCAAGTCTTTTTGATGAAGTTGATGAAGTCTGTATGGGTAATCTTGATGTTCCTGAAGGAAAATGTAATATCACCGTAGGGAAAATCCAACCATGTATAGAACGCTAGACTATTGTTTGACTACGTGTATTGCTACAATTCGCTGTTTATTTTTCCATTACCAAAATATTCACTCAAGTGTTATACTTGACGCACCCGTGGTTCGATCACCTGCAAGGGTATCCAATAGAACTTTCGACATTATATGTTTTAAGTTCCCGCAGAATTTCTATGTTAACGTCCCTCTCCTGCAACACCTTATTCCAGACGAAATACATGTTTTGAAGGTCCGCTGTATTTTACCTCGACTGTGAAAATGTATGTTTTAAAGTCCCCACGCCCATGTTACTTACAATTTTACTTTCCGATAAATACGATCCTTTAGGATGTATGATTTCACTTCTCGAAGACTTCGTTTTTATAACATGTTTTAAAATGAATATCAGATTTATATTTGAAGCGCCCATGGTTCGAATCTCCGATAGAGTATTCAATACGATCTTCGACATCGTATATTTAGGTTTCCCTCCTGCAACACCTTATTCCAGAGGAAATGCATGTTTTAAAGGTCCCATGTATTTTAACTTGAGTGTACGAAAATGTATGTTTCAAAGTCCCCAGACCCGTGTTATTTACATTTTTGCAATACTTATGTTTTATCAAATGAGAAATGGTTTTAAAAAAATACATGTAATATACACCTACGTTTCATTATTCATAAAAGGATTTGTATCGTTTGAGTTCCGTGTTCAATTCCCGGCAGTGTTTAATGTTTAATTTCACACTCAACTTTGTTATCAATCAGTATTAGATATTACCGATCAGAATTCGATCCTACCATCTTGAGTCACATGTCAGACTTCTCTATGATTTATATCTACCACAGCATTTGTAGGTGTGGTGATGTTATCGTGTTCCAGAAAAGCGAAGTGAGCTGTTTGGAAATGCATTGCTATTACGGTGAAAAAAACCCAAGTCTGAATATCTTTGAAAGCGGAATGGCTCTCGTAATCAGGTAGCGATGTCGGGTTTACCCACCTCAGGGGGTATACAACATATTTGGCAGGAGTGTTTAAACCGACAGTATAACTCTCTGGCGCATCCAATCCTAGGAAGGTGGCTGTTTCTCTACTAAAAATCTCGAATATTTAATGTAAAGTTGTTTCGATTATAACGAGGGTGAGGGGTATTTTATTTTGTAAATTTAATATACTGTTAATTATAGAGCTGCGATTACACATCACCTGTAATATTTAATTTTGTAAATAATACCGATAAAGTGTTGGAGGGTTCTTAAGAACGTTTTTGGTTACACACAGGAGGGTAAGGGGGCAGCCTTCCATATCATAAATAAAGCAGAAGTTAACGTCCATTACCTACGACACATTATTCCAGAGGAAATACATTTTTTGAAGGTCCCTGTATTTTACCTCGAGTATGAGAAGATGTATGTTTTAAAGTCCCCAGGCCCATGATAGTTACATTTTTACTTTTCCGATAAGTACGGTCTTTCAGGATGTATGATTTCAGTTCTCGAAGACCGTACTTTGAGAAAAAAATTTAAAAACGAATATCAAATTTATATTTGAAGCCTCCGTGGTTCGAATCTTCGCTACACTACTCAATACGACTTTCGACATCGTATGTTTTAAGTTCCCCCAGAATTTTCTATTTTAATTGTAATATAAATTCTTTATGTTGCAATTATGTCCACCGGCATTCGAAGATCTAGCAATGCATCAAATGCAAGACCCAGAACTACAACCCATAAACCAAGAACTTATGAGGGGTAAGTTGCGTGGTGAATATAAATTACAAAAGGGAGTCCTGTGTTGTAAGGATAAGAATAAAGAACTTAAGGTTGTAGTGGCTAAGGATTTAGTCCCATTGATATTTCAATTATATCAAGGTCCTTGTGGAACAAGTCTAGGAGAATATAAAGCTAGACACAAGATACGTGGAAAGCTTATTTGGCGTGGAATGGACGTGGATATACGTACATGTATTAAGGTTTGTGAACTTTGTAAGCTAAACAAACCAGCCCAACAGAATAGGCTAGGGTGGTTAGTTTATCAGGTTGCAGAGAAATCCACGCAGAAGTGGTTTCTAAATTATATAGGCCCGTTCCCACGTAGTCTGAAGGGAAATAGGTTTATTATGGTTATGGCGGTCGGCTTTACCAAATACGTTTGGCTTCATGCCACACAGGAGGCGAACACTGTAACGACATTAAAGGAGTTAAAAAGAACAACTGAATGTTTTGGAGAACCTCAGACTACAGTGGCCGACAATGCTAGTTATTTTACATCTCATACTTTTAGGACCTTTGGTTTCCAAGTAGAAATTGCTCATGTTACGACCATTTCTTATTACCCTAAGCCTTTTTTGGGTGAAGGGGTAAACAGAAACCTGAAGTCGACCTTAATCGCGTATCATTCAAATGATCATTCGCGTTGAGATACGAACCTTCACTGGTTACAGTATACATTCAATTCGGCGCGGCATGAAGCTCATGGGGAATGCCCATTTAATTTGCTGTTTTCATTTCCACAAAATTCTCCCTTGTCAAATATTTGGCATTTAAATGATATATTGTCGGAGAAGGAGCATCATGCAGATATAAACGCATTATGGACGAGGGTGCATAACAGTTTAGTAAGAGCTCGGGCTACTCATGGAAAGTATTACAATAAGCATATGAAGCAATCAAAATTTAAAATTGGAGCTAAGGTTTATCTGAGAAATTACCCATTAAGCAAGGCTAACCAGTAATTCACGGCCAAGCTGACACCCAGATATCATGGTCCACTTACATTAGTCAAATTTCTTTCTTCTGTTTCTGCTGAACTCATAGCCAATGGTGGAAAGAGAGCATTAAGAGTTCATGTATTTCAAATAAAATAATGAGCTTTTAAATGTACACCACGATGTATGCATACATTTTAAGGTGTAATTTATATGTTATTTCATATGTATTTAATTATTCATGTGTGTGGGGGGATTTGCAGTCTTCTGCTTGATGTCTTGAAGCCTTAAAACTAAGGGATAAGGGGTTAGTACTTGAAATGAGGATGGCGAAGTGAAATCTAGGAAAGGAAGTAGATTTGCAGTGTGACCAATTTTAATCTGGTGATAATTCAGCTGCTTGATGGAAAAGGGATCCCGACTGTCATCAAAATAAGCATCACAGTTCTGTATCTAATTGAAGGATGGATCATCGGAAAGATCAAGTTAAGCCTTTAGAAACCAGAATTTTGAGTTTTGGGGGCAGGAGTCTGTAAGATTCTACTTGACGCTCCCAGCCATATTCTCAAAGAGAGTACTCATGGTCAAAGAGTACGGGGCATTGTAGGTTGGCAATGCACTTTCTAGAAACTTCGTGGTGAGGGGTAGGCGAGTGAGTGGGAGAAAAGTGTTTACGTGACAACTCACATGTGGTCAGAGAGAGGAAGTCAAGGTACAAGTCAAGGAAGTCAGACATGTTACAGTGATTTGCCTGCCAGCAGTAGTACCGTGCGCATTACAAAGAAATGCAACTCCAATAATAAGAGCACATGACATAGTACTTCAACATACACTTCTACAAGGTAACATCAGGGGTTTTACACTTCAGCATAGCCGCCGTTAAAAGAACCGGTTCATATTCTTCCATAAAGTTGAATAACCACTTAGTGGACAGTGCCTAATTCGATTCATGGTTTACAAGAATTCGTCGCAGAATGCATCGGGCACCGAGGCGACGGTGCAAGCCCTGCTAACTTCGTGCTTGAATGTATCATCTCGAACCAGAGAGAAGTTAATCTATTCAGCATAAAACTACAGCGTCGGCAGCCATGCAGCCATAATAAACGGGTGAGATCTGTCCTCATTATATCATTACTGGGCATATCATATTGGCAAGATTTTAGAAATTGAAATGTTTAAATTCAGGGGCAAAATTATTAACAGACAGTCAAGCAGCAAACTGTAAATCTACATGGCGAATGTTCATTGTAGCGTGGTATTCATTTAAACTCATCTTTAGTGTAATATATGTATTGTGAATTAAGTGCAAAAAGGTTAAATAATTGAAAGCATGAAAGGTGGTAATTTAAGATTTCATTAGTGACTATGTAACCGTCCATATTACAGTAGTGTGTAAGTAACACATTACAGAAATAAGTAGAAAAACATTGTCACAGATGCTTGTAATCAGCACATTACAAGTACAGAAGGCTCCAAATGTTTTTTGCTGGACCAGAAGGTGCAGCGGAAGAGCGGGAAGGTATGTCTTCTCGACTACTAGTCGTCATGCCTGACTATACTCAACAGTAAGTGCCGGCATTGTCTCAAAGGTCGCATTTACTTCTGTGTATACTCCCATAATTCAGCGACCTGATTCTAAGAGGAAAGAAGACGAAACTAAACACTTTTCTCTTTACTAGATCTATTCAAGCGATATAAATTAACATATTCTTTACATAATATGCTGTTTAAAAATCAAATATTGCACTGTTTATGCGGGTGCTACAGACGTTTAAGATGCATTATTTCGCAATTTTCTTGAGAAACAAGGTTCAAATAATGTATATCTTGTTTGTAACGTTTGTTGTTAGTAATAAATAATAATAATAATAATAATAATAATAATAGCTTCATAATTAGCACCCATTTCTACGCGCACTCCGAAGCACAGGGTATTTGTTATCTTTGTTTTGCTTTTTAATTTTCCTAGAGATTGATCACAACAATTAAGCGCTAAATGTGTAGTTCCATACAGTTGGCACATTCAATTTGGTAATATTTAAGCAATGTTTTAAAACTACGGAAGCAAAAGTAATATTAATCTCAAACTGTAGTAGCAGTTTCAGCACAACAAAGTGCAACACTCAATTTTCTTCAAAATGAGCTATATTTTGCGTTTATTACTGAAACGCAAATAAAACTTGTTTTATATGAAATATAATTCCTTTACATACACTCACAAGATAAAGAAAGAAAAACCATGCCAGTCGTATAATGGACGTAGAGTAAAAGCACCTATGTAGGTATTGTATCCAAAAGGAGAACATGTTAATAGATACGAAGAAACAACGTTTAGCACAACATATGCAGTTTCTATATAGCTGTTTTATTCGGTTAGGATAACATGTCAGCTAAGTTTTCAAAATAGTGACCCAAAAGTGTTAATGCAGACAGGATGATGTGCTTGTGTTGCAATTGGTTCATTTGAAAGCACTCTATTCTGAAAATTAAATTGCTTTCAATTTACAAATCTGAAGATGCCCACCCCCTAAAAAAGAAGACTTAGGTACTTTCTATTACGATTCACGTTCTGCATTCTAAAAATCCTTCTATTCCCTGGTCTAGAATGGAATGGGATGTGTAATGGAGGGGACTCGACCCCGATCCAGTGAATGAGGATATTGTGCTTGTGCCCTTCGAGGGGGCGCTCCCGGCAGGGAGGGACGAGGTGAGAGACACCGAGAAGCCAGAACCAGGAGTGACGGCAGAGCAATGACAAGGTTCCTAAAGTTTCCAGATTGAGACGCCATGACAGTCGGGCAGGCAAACCGGGGACCCCATCCCACACAGTGGGTCCAACGCGCCCCCAAGAAGCGGTCCGAATATCCCGGCAACCAGCCGAAGACCGAGAGACGGATACGGTTCCGCAGAGAGTATCCTTTTTCGCTGCCACGCCACACCGGAATACCATCGCCAACACTTCCAACCCTGAAACAGACCTAACGGGGTTAGGGATGAATGAAATGAGGAATGCAACGATGTTCGGGGCCTCAGAGAATTCATATCAGCATTCGCCTGACGACCCGGGAAAACTTTCATAAAAAAAACCAGTGGATCAGATTGGGCGGGCGCCGGGAAGCGAACTAGGGATCTCTCGAATGCGAGTCGCACGCATTACCGCGGCGCCACCTGGACGTAAACTGGAAGATCCGTAGTTCAAATCTCGGCTATGACATTGAACTTTACAATCTGATTCTATCTTTCCAACCTTGTCCTACACAGAGCTTGAGTGAAAGTCTTCTTGTTAATTGAGATGAACTGCCATTACAAACTTCGTTGTAAGTATAAGAAGAATGCAGTAGCTCTAACTATAGTCAGATTTTTATGTGGTGTCTTTGAAACTCACGCTCTTTGCATTACCACGAGAACTAACTAATGTGTTGCATTCCATAACTTTCTCTTCTCACCATTCTACAAATTCCTTTTTATAAATCTCATTTTTCTGTCTACTTCTTATAATCCAGATAAACTTGCAAATCCCCTGTGGTGTGGGGATCCGCCTTACATTCAAGAGGTCCCGAGTTCGAATCTCGGTTAGAGTGAAATACCTGGGTAAGGTTTTCTCCAGGGTTTCCTCTTATCCTGGGAAGATGATTGTTAGATTCTAATTTCTAGGGACTTCGGGCCCATTTGAGCATCATTTTAACCATTTCGTTCATTCACCGTCCGTAATGGCCTACCCGGTTAAAGCACTTTAATTAAATACCAAAAGAAAAAGTTCACACTTACAATTTCGTCGTAGTATACGTAGATAAAGCGATTGTCACATTTTCAAAAACCATGTCACTACGTGTTGCTTTGAAATTCCATACTGTTTGTATGACCGTGACAAAAACAAAACGAATAGCGACTTCTCAGTTACAAAAATATTCAAACCAATAACAAAAATTATCTGGGAAATAGCTAATATGCCGAAGCAAACAACGCCTACACGGAGAAGTGTGATCCGTCGTGACCAACCCAATTTATTACCAAAACCAATATGGATGGACCATGTGCCACGCCCTCCCTTATGGCGGATTACAGTGGATATCACCTGAAAAAATCGACTTAGAAAGACTACAAAAGTGATCCTCATGTATTCATATTAGAAGCCCACATCGAGTATCCTGCAGAACTTTACGATCTACACAACGACCTGCTTTTCCTGCCTGAGTGTATGAAGCCTAAGGACTCGAGTACAAAGAAACTGATATCCCATCTTGGACCTCGAAACAAGCATGTAGTGCATTACATGGCTTTTAAGCAAGCACTTAATCATGGACTACGGCTAACAAGAATTCATAGTGTGCTACAATTCCGTCAGTCACAGTGGTTAAAACCTTATGTGGAATTTAACAATAGGCTGCAACAACAGGCTGCAAATGACTTCGAGAAGTATCTCTACAAACTGTTTAACAACGCCATGTTTGGAAAAACTGTGGAGAACGTGCGTAATCGTGTGGATATACGACTGGTGGCAAACGAGAAGACTCTGGAAAAGTTAATTGCCAAGCCTACGTTTATCAATCAAAAATAAATGCTACCAACCTAGCTGCTGTGCATATGGTCTCCCGACAGATTGAGTTCAACAAGCCTATATACATCGATATGAGTGTGTTGGACATCTCCAAGACATTAATGTACCACTATCATTATGATGTGTTGTTACCGTATTATGGAGCTGAAAGCCTGAAGCTTATGTATATGGACACTGATTCATTCATTCATCGAGTGAGAACTGAAGATGTGTACCAGGGCAAGCTACGTTTTGTTGAGCACTTAGATACAGCTGATTATCCTACAAGCCATATATGCCATTCAGCTCTAAACAAGAAGGAGGTTGGGAAATTTAAAGATGAGGCTAATGGTAAAATCATCCAGCGCTTTGTCGGACTACGACCTAAGATGTATGCACTAGATAACAGCGGCTCAGTGATAAAAAAATTAAAGGCATAAAACGTAGTGCTATTAAGCAGTTCGTCACATTCGAGAGCTATACTGACTGTTTTAAAGCCGGAGAAACCATAACAGCGCTCATGAATCTGATCCTGTCCCGGGAGCATGCTTTTGCCACAGTGCAAGTGAATAAAATTACATTGACTCGTTTTGATGATAAAAGAGTTATTGCTGAGGGTGGAATAACTACATATGCGTATGTACATTATCGTATTACAAACAGTGCTTAAAAGAATGGAAGTCGAAAATGAAGATTTTCTCGTGAGTGTACAATCTTTAAAAAATGAAGTTTATCCGTGTGCTGTGTATGCAGCTAGCAGGCGTCTGATGAAGAAAGAAGAATAATAAAATATGGAAGGTGAGGTGTTAATCCTGCCATTAGGAGCAATTCTAGTGCTAGTCTCAAGCGTAGATAAAGGGGAGAGGCACCTACAACGAACTAAAATAGACGTATTTTGACGTAAAACTTTTCAATTAAGACTCTCATATAATAAAACCTGAATAAAACATCGCAATTTCACTAAGAAATAGTGGAGGTTATCTCTGGTTACGTGCTTATTTTACGTAGTGTCACGTCCTGTCATGCGGTTATGTTACGTTGTGTTACGTCTTGTCACGTGGTCACGTGCTTATGTTACGTAGTGTGATGTCTAGTTACGTGACCATGTTGCGCTGTGTTGCGTCTTGTCACGTGGTTATGATACGTGCTGTTACGTGTTGTTAGGTTAGGTTACGTCTTGTTACGTGGTTACGTGCTTATGTTACGTGGTTATTTTACGCGGTGTTACGTTGGTTACGTCTTGTCACGTGGTTATGATACGTGGTGTTACGTCTGATTACGTGATGTTACGTCTTCTCAAGTGGTTACGTGGATATGTTACCTAGTGCGACATGCCTATGTTATGTTGTGTTACGTAACTATGTTACGTGGTGTTACGTCTTGTTACGTGGTTACGTCTTGTTGCGTGGTTACGTTATGTTTTGTTACGTGGTGTTACGTCTTGTTACGTCGGTTAGGTTAGATAATAGGATTGAATATACAATGAGAAGTCAAGGTGGAGATAGGTTAGGGCGTTCGGTTGCGGGTTTAGTTTAGAATACTTCTATATACGTACCTTCACTGTAAACCAATATGCAGTTTATCCCTCTACGTCTCGCCCACTAACTGTTTAACACATAAAATTTTGTATGATTTAGAAAAAAAGTATATAAAAGTTATGTAACGTTGGATGAGGAATGTTTATACTCTAATTACTCTCTATATTACCGTGAATACCTGCAACGCTATCTGAATTACCTATTAAAATGACAAATACCCTACATTCTACCCGAATCATAGGAAAATTACCTTAAATAGCTCTGGTACGAATCGTTGCTCTGAATTACCATGAACACTTGTGATACTAACCGGTTTACCCTACTATAGAATACTATTCGAATTACTCTTTATACTGCAACAATAAAGAAATGCTTAATTGGAATAATTGTATTCATCATCGACGACCAGCGTTTAATTACATTAATCAATCAAAATACATGCGGCGGGGCGCTTCGGTCTCCGTCCAGCCCTTTAGAGGCGCGATACCGGGACGTTAGAACACAATATAGGCTTTGTTAGAGTTTAAATCTTGAAGTCAATGAGTCTAAATAATGTTATGCATGGACGAACATTACACCTACATCAACACTAACCTCCCTAACCTCTCTTCTCGTTTTCCTATATTTTCCCATATAAACGCATAATCTACTCCTCAGCCTCTGTCTAGATTAGCATCTCTCCTCGTATTCCCTACCTCTCTCATATAAAGCGCACTGACCTCCTTCATCTCTCTCTCTTTGCATACGATGTCTCTCCGTTTTCCATATCTTCCACACATAAACGAATACCGTACTCCTCGACCTGTGTCTAACCTACTACCTCTCCTCTTATTCCTTACCTCTGTCATATAAAGGGCGTCCCCCCTTCCTTCAGCATCTGTTCAATCTCGGATCTCACCTGGTTTTCCCTATCTCTTCCATATAAACGCATTTTCCTTCTTGAAGGTTCTCTCAACCAAGCATCTACCCTCGTTTTCCTCGTCTCTTCATATAAACGCATATTCTACTATTCAAACCCTCATAGCCTAATATCGCTCCTCGATTTTCTAGCTCTCCCATATAAAACCCATATTCTACCCTTCAGGCCCTGTCTAGTCTAGCATCTCTCCTTGTATTCCCTATCTCTCCCGTATAAGCCTATATTACTCTCCTTCAGGATCTGTCTAGCACACCATCTGTCCACGTTTTCCCTATCTTTCCCATAAAAACGTTTACTCCACACATCAAACTCTGTCTAGCCTAGCACTTCTCTTCGTATTCCCTACCTCTCTCATATAAGGCGCATTCCCCTACTTCAGCCTCTGTCTAGTCTAGCATCGGTCCTCGTATTCCCTATCTCTCCCATATAAACGCATACTCTACCATTCAAACCCTCCTAGCCTAATACCTCTCCTCGGTTTGCTAGCTCTCCCATATAAAAGCTATATTCTACCCTTCAAGTCCTGTCTAGTCTAGTACCTCTCCTCGTATTCCCTATCTCTCCTCTATGTAAGTCCATATTCCGCCTCCTACAGAATCTCTCTAGCCTATCATCTGACCACGTTTTCTCTATCTTCTCCATATAAACGCGTTTTCCTCCTTGAACCGTCGCATCTAGCCTCGTTTACCCTATCTTTTCCCATATTATCGCAAAAGTGAGCCAGAATACCTCTATATATGCTACTTCCGTTAAAGCACGCAATTTGTTATACATATATTTTGATATTAACTATTTCCCAGATATTTTTTGTTATTGGTTTGAATACGTTTTGTAACTGAGAAGTCGCTATTCGTTTTGTTTTTGTCTCGATCACACAAACAGCATGGAATTTCAAAGCATCACGTAGTGACATGCTTTTTGAAAATGTGACTATCGCTTTATCTACGTGTACTACAACGAAATTTGTAAATGTGAACTTCTTCTTTTGGCATTTAATTAAAGTTCTTTAGCCGGGTAGGCCATTACGGACGGTGAATGAAAGAAGTGGTTAAAATGATGCTCAAATGGGCCCGAGGTCCCTAGAAATTAGAATCAAGCATTCATCTTCTTAGGATAAGAGGAAACCCTGGAGAAAACCTTACCCAGGTATTTCACTCTAACCGAGATTCGAACTCGGGACCTCTTGAATGTAAGACAGATCCCCACACCACAGAGATGGGCTAAATGGGATTTGCAAGTTTATCTGGATTATAAGAAGTAGACAGAAAAATGAGATTTAGAAAAAAGAATTTGTAGAATGGTGAGAAGAGAAAGTTATGGAATGCAACACATTAGTTAGCTCTCATGGTAATGCAAAGAGCGTGGAGTTTCAAAGACACCACATAAAAATCTGACTATAGTTAGAGCTACTGCATTCTTCTTACACTTACAACGAAGTTTGTAATGGCAGTTCATCTCAATTAACAAGAAGACACTTTCACTCAAGCCGTGTGTAGGTCGAGGTTGGAAAGATAGAATCAGATTGAAAAATTCAATGTCATAGCCGAGATTTGAACTACGGATCTTCCAGTTTACGTCCAGCCGGCGCCGCGGTAACGCGTGCGACTCGCATTCGAGAGATCCCTAGTTCGCTTCCCGGCGCCCGCCCAATCTGATCCACTGGTTTTTTTATGAAAGTTTTCCCGAGTCGTCAGGCGAATGCTGATATGATTTCTCTGAGGCCCCGAACATCGTTGCATTCCTCATTTCATTCTTCCTTAACCCCGTTAGGTCTGTTTCAGGGTTGGAAGTGTTGGCGATGGTATTCCGGTGTGGCGTGACAGCGATAAAGGATACTCTCTGTGGAACCGTATCCGTCTCTCGGTCTTCGGCTGGTTGCCAGGATATTCGGACCGCTTCTTGGGGGGCGTTGGATCCTCTGTGTGGGGTGCGGTCCCCGGTTTGCCTGCCCGACTGTCATGGCGGCTCAATCTGGAAACTTTAGGAACCTTGTCATTGCTCTGCCGTCGCTCCTGGTTCTGCCTTCTCGGTGTCTCTCACCTCGTCCCTCCCTGCCGGGAGCGCCCCCTCGAGGAGCACAAGCACAATATCCTCATTCACTGGATCGGGGTCGAGTCCCGTCCGTTACACATTCCATTCCATTCTAGACCAGAGAAGAGAAGCATTTTAAGAATTCAGAACGTGAATCGTAATACAAAGTACCCAAGTCTTTTTTGGGGGTGGGGCATCTTCAGATTTGTATCTTGAAAGCAATTTAATTTTCAGAATAGAGTGATTTCAAATGAACCAATTGCAACAAAAGCACATCATCCTGTCTGCATTAACACTTTCGAGTCACTATTTGAAAACTTAGCTTACGTGTTATCCTTACTGAATAAAACAGCTATATAGATACTGCATATTTTTTGCTAAACGTTGTTTCTTCGTATCTATTAACATGTTCTCCTTTTAGATACAATATCTACATAGGTGCTTTTACTCTACGTCCATTATACGACTGGCACGGTTTTTCTTTCTTTATCTTGTGAGTGTGTGTAACGGAATTATATTTCATATAAAACATCTTTTATTTGCGTTTCAGTAACAAATGCAAAATATATCTCATTTTGAAGAAAATTTAATGTTGTACTTAATTATGCCCAAACTGCTTCAGCAGTTTGACATTAATGTTACTTTTACTTCCATATTTTTAAACATTACTTGAATATTATCGGAACTGAATGCGCCAACTGTATGGAACTGCACACTCAGCGCTAAACGTTGTGATCAATAGCCATGATAATTAAAAAGCAAAACGAACTTATATTTAAGGTAATAAATACCCTCTGCTTCGGAGTACGCGTGGAACGTTTTATTGGTGATAATTATGAAACTATTTTTATTATTAATACTATTATTTATTACTAGCAACAAACGTTAAAAACAAGATACATTGTGCGAACCTAGTTTCTCCAGAAAATTACTGAATCTTAAACTTGCGTAGCACCCGCATAAAGAGTGCAATATTTGATTTTTAAACAACATATTATGTAAAGAAAATGTTAATTTATTTCGCTTGAATAGATCTAGTAAAGAGAAAAGATTTAGTTTCGTCCTCTTTCCTCTTAGAGTCAGGTCGCTGAATTATACGAGCATACACAGAAGTAAATGTGACCTTTGAGACGATACCGGCACTTACTTTTGGCTATAGCCAGACATGGCTAGTCGAGAAGACATTTCTTCCCCCTCTTCCTCTACACCCCTTGGTACATCGGAAAACATTTGAAGCTCGCTGTACTATCTAACGATGGAAGTTGTGAGCAAGGATCTAATAGGGGGAGTGACTTACTTGTGAAAGACGGCTGTAAGTTTCGGAAAGCTTGTGTGTTTACAGACGGCCGTGATGGTGGTGCACAAGTAATTTTAGGGCGAAAATAATATCTACTAGGGACTTAATGGAAGGAAATGAAGAGGATAGCCACAACCATGAAACCAACGAGGGAAATCTAATGCGTCTAATAGTACGCGCATCGTATAAAACAATTGCTATTGATGAATTACACGAAAGATTTTTGGAAATTATTTCTAAAGTTGTTAATGAGCATGGAGCAAGAATTTCGTCAACATTGCATTTTTCAGGTGATTGCATCATGTTTGATATGTGTTAAAGTGAGGAAAGACCAGTCTGTATGCAAATCGAAGAACAGTGCAATTATGTTGTAGACACGTTTCAGAGATTGCAATATATCCACCCACATGTGGGCTGAACTCTCTGCCACGTTGACTCACACCACTTTTCACTGCAAGTTTAACTCCTTCCCTATCTAGAAATTTTCAAATCTGTCCATGTTTTGAACACACTTCAAACCGAAACTTACATGAAGATTAATGCCGTGTAGCAGGACCCCACGAATCGATATTTCATCCTAAATAATTGCCAAAGAATGGAGGTTTCAATTTTAAAAAAATCTGTGTTACACCTTCTCCACTCTTGTACAAGATTTTATAAACACTTATTCTCCATATGCTTCATGTTAATCGAGATTTTAATCTTATTGCTAATTTTCTTGTTGATGCAATGGGAATTGGTAGGCTTTAAGCGATAGACAAATATTTTAAGAGCTGGTTGCTATGTGGAGTATTCCATTCTCTTTGCATTACCAGGACAAAAAATGAATAACGAATTCCCATTTGAGAAGAATTATAAGTATTGGAAAATTTAAGCGAATAACAAGCAATATCTCCAAAATGGTTCACTCAACAAAAAAATGTATATGACATAAATTGTGTATTTTAACGCGATCTACATTTTTGTGTACTAAAATTTTGTCTATCTCTTATGGTTTACCAGCTATGCAAAAGTCGTTCCCAATGAAGAACACTTTTGGAGACATTCCCAGAAAATTCAAGATATACATTTTATTTGTCATGAAAGTATCATAAATATATGATATTTTAAAATTTTCGAAAAATGTTCCATGTAAAGTGTAATCTAGGGTCGGGGGATTTTCTTGAAAAGCTTCGTGTCGCATCTCTGGAAGATACTGACCTAAATACCAAGTTTGGTGTTTATCCGACTGTTCGTTTCTGAGTTATGCTGTTGACAGACACAGACACACACACACACACACACACACACACACACACGAACATGTTTCCAAAAATACTTTTTCGTGAAAAAATATGCCTGGATATCAGTACATACACCTAAAACTTTAATAATGACGAATTAAGCCTCTTAAGGATAACTTTTATGAGGGGTGCTTATATCAATATCATACACTTTATTACACCTTATTAATATACATTATTTTTATGTGTCAGTCCGCAGTCTGAACCACAACTCAGTATAACAGCTGAATCGTGGTAGAAAGTGGTATGGAATATTATGCTCCAAACTAAACCATTGCCAACCTAAACTGAAATAACAGTATTATGTGTTCGGCACAAATGCATCGTGGCGGGACATGTTGTCTTTTCGGTAAATGGCACAAACATGTTGCTCCGGATAAATTATGCCGCGCAACTATAAGTTCTGAATGTTACCACTCGGCTACCTTGTTCTTCACTTTGCACGGTCATGATTACCTGTATGTAGCAAAAGCTCAGGGAAGCTTTAGTAATAGCGTACTGATTTGTTAATGATTTTTATCTATTGCAAGCAACCATGAGCTCAAGATCACAATCGTTCAATGTCAAAGTGCTCGCGTAACACTCCTCTGTAACCTCTTAAAGTGTATCCCTTGAATTGTGTAATACTCTATATGTGGGGTAAATAGGTAGGGGAAAGGTCCCTAATTAGAACCGCCTCTTAAATTGAACCGCTCCGATATTTTTCAAACTGTTCCACAGAGCACCATAATCCTAGCAAAAGCGTAGCGTGTACAGCTATGAATGCTTGGAGTTGTTGACTTTGCATTCTAAGCTGTGGTTTCAGTTGTATGGAGTGTTGTGTGTTTTTGGTGCTTCAGAAGTAATATTTGACTAATCTAGCTAAGCTTATATGACCGATTGGGTAAGTTTGAGATGATCTATATATTACATGTTATGAAGTGTTTATTTAGCAACAATATTCATGCACACGTTTTTTCAAGCAGCGTCTCTCCTTGTCACATAGATGCTAAAGCTTCCAAAATGGCGTGGCTCGTAAATTGAACCACTGTTTGAACCCTATATTGAACTGGTCCAATTTAGGAAACCTATTGAAGTTCTAGGATTGCTCAACTGTGAATAGTATATCGTGTGAATAAATATCCACATAATGTGCTAAGTTAAAAAAATCATGTTAAAAACAGTGGATGACACGAACATGTGAATTGTGAATTGTCTGAAATGATGGACATGATCCAGTGTATGAGTTGCGGGATATAGCTTCACCAAAAATGTGCAAAATTTAGTGCCAAGAAGAAAGTGTTTTATTGGGAAGACTGTATATAATTGGACTCTTTTTTTATGACAGTAAAAATTAGTAAAAGCTCTATATTTGCAAATAATACCTATTCCAAAACCAAGTGATTGTCATTATATAGAAATTGAAAATGTTCAAGGAAATTGTTATTCTTATTACAAATTTGGACTCTACTTTTGTTGCTGATAGCATATTTGTTTTGAATGTACAATAAAATATGTGTATTTTGTATTAATAAAAATACTTTTAAGCTTAAAAGTATGTGGTTCATTTTAAGACACGGGTGGTTCAATATAAGGACCACGTTCCTAATTTGAACCGATTTACACCATCTCACTTTTTAAATGTTATTTAATTAGTAATTGTATTAATTTTAAATTGTCTTGAGGATATTTATAGCGCAAGGATTTGTCACTTTAACACTTGTGTTTCTGAAAATTTTGATTTGAAATTATAAGTATTATTTACTATTTAGGATCAAGTGGTTCAATATAGGGACATTTACCCTACTTATATACTGTAAATAGTAAAATAGTTTAATTTTTTAAATTTATTTACTTGCATCTATTTAGGTCTTCTATGGGAGCAGTCTGGTGAAGAGGAGAAGCTACTTTTGAAGATCGATGATGCGTAATGTTGTTTTCACCATGGTGAAAACATCAAAGAATCTCAATGAGTTTTACGCAGAAATGCTGGATTTGACATATATTTTACATACTGATCATCAGGTTACAGAGCAAATCAGAGAATAATTCCCTGCTATAGACCAACTAAGAAAGTTTCTGTGGGGTTACCTTAAAGTGATCAAGTGTACAAGCAGCTTGAAGGAGATATATACTATCTTGCCACCCTGTTCTCACAAGATGGAGAGTCTGATTGATGCAGACTTATTTTATGATACCAACTTCAACGGAGTTAAATATGTAAGTTTGCAGTTAACTTTCACAAGCCTTTTGCCTAAAGATTTGGCTTTTCATTTAAATGCTTCATAAATTTTTAGGGTGTATGTGAATATACTAATAAAAGTGGCATTTTGTAATTTTGTTTGTAGTGTTTTAAAGTTGATTGAAATTTTCTTCCTCATTATTTAACTACAGAAGCACTGTGCACGTTCTACATTTGATTTTTAAGTGGATGGAAATTTATCGATGTGATGTTCTGCATTAAAAGCGAACTAAATAGTGCAAACTGGGAGGGTTTTTTCTCCGAGTTGTTATTTTTGAGCATGTGGTTAACATTTAAATTTTGAGTAAGCTACTTGCACAAAACTTGCCCAGGAGACTTTTAGTAGTAAGCAAACTAGCAGAACTATCATACGTACATATACACATTATGCCAGAGATGCTACTGTGTTGGAAATGCTGAACAAATGTCATTGGACTCTGCACTCGAGGTTGTAGGAATAAGGGGTCTAACGTAAGGGTTAGCTGAATTTCCAGGGACAGCTGGGAAAGCTGTTTCACAAAAGTCTGATTCATTGTTGTAAAATAAATCCTAACTTTTCGCTCTGTGTGAAGTAGTAAGGTTACTGAGGGTATAATCTCAGATTATATTAAGGTACCAAATGCAAAACGATGCAAGTATGCTCCTATTATATCTCGGGATGTGGAACGATTTTGTTCCATTGCGCTAACAAAATTAACTGACACACGATGCCACATTTTGATAGAAAGTATTCAAAAAGCTACTTATTGCATATTGAAGGTAACCCCATAAGGTGAGAAAGTGACAAATGATTGATTACTTTTCCTTCTATGTGCTGTGTGTTAAATGATGCCGAAAAGCTATAAACAGTTGTATTTGTTGTATTTCATTTAATATTCTATTATTAAATAGAAAGAATCTACAAGGCTTACTTGTGTTTCAAAATAGATGAGTGAACCTGCTTTAAATGGTTTATGCTAAGATATTTTGTCGTATTTTTTAATATTCTCATATTTGGCAATATTTTCTTCAAACTATGTTTATTTGTGGTAGTAAGTTTAAATCATTATTCGGAGGCATGGTGTCATGCATATGTCGCTATTATATTTGGTGATGTCACTACTCTGTTTTTGAATGACTCCCATGGATCAACACAGTAACTCCACATGCTGAATATATTCGGGACATTGTTATATGCCTTCTAAGGTTAATAGTTAAGCTTAAAGTTAACATTTAAAACACTAGTAGTGATCTACATTATCACGATAAAATTGCACCTGAAAGCAAGATTTGCAGCAAACATTCGAATGAGGGAAGCATGATAAAAGGGAATACTTCATTCTCTCTTGGAAATTACTATAAAATGCAACATTTCCGGTTGTTTTCTTTTTATTTACAAAATTTTGCTTATAGCAGGAGAAATAGCAGACATGTTAGGAGCAGAGATACCATTTAATAAAGTTCGTTAATTCGAACCCTGTGAAGAAAAAATGTAGATAGCCATGAAAACCTATCTGGTGAGCGCATATGATCATCATTCAATCTCTTGTATCTCCTTTTGAGGAGCACAGGGCATTCAGAAAGTATTTTCTTCGGATCATATTTCTTTCCAACTTCATTACTTCATTCCATGTATTCCCTCCTTTAGCAATTTCTTCGATAACTGTTCTCTTCCATGTGTTTCTTCGTCTTCCTCTTCCCCTACTACCCTGAAGATTCCAATCCAAAGCAATTTTTTTCTCTGCTTTATCTCCGTTTTATACTGTGTGTTCTATTCCACTTTCGTTTTTTTTTAATTTCTATTGTAATTTCTTCTTGATTTTTTATTTTCCACAATTCTAAATTGTATCTGGCTAACCTATACCTATACTTCTTCTTAAACATCATATGATCATATGACAATTAAATCATGACAACGGTTCCAATCAGAAGAAGTTTTTGAAAGTATATAGATTGGACAAACATTACGAAGGCATTTGTAAATACTGGATTAAAAGATCTGAAACAAATGCTTATCGGCTTATAGAGATCACTGGGTCCCCTGAAGTGATCAAATATTTTCCAAGAAACGTTTCAATGAAGGTCGATCGGAGGTCCTTTACTATTCAGCAAATAAATTTTTTCTTTCTTTTGCTTCGTGCATTTCTCCAAGACATAAGGCATCATTAAATCAGAATTAATTTTACCTGTTTGTTGGCGTGGAAAACGGGTAAGGCAAATTTCTTAATTTCCGTAACGTCATTTATTTCTCATTTACAACAAGGCAAAGCTATCCAATGTCACCCACTTTGGCACTCGTACATCGACTAATGAGAGGTAAATTAAGGTCTCAGCGTCGCATAAAATACTGGTGTGCAAAGTTCCTCCACAGCTTGCTATGAACTAACTAAGCAACCAATTTGTGCACAGCCTTTCCGTGCTTCTTATCGTTAGATGCACGCCATTCACGAAGAATTAATAAGAGAAATTTTAATTTTAAATTACACTTAAAACTGTTATAGCATGGTGTGGCATATAAAAGTATTAAATAAAACAAAATTCTTACACATAACTTGTAACAGGTGAATTCGGCATAAAAGTACAGAAAGATCTAAAAATTAGAATTCATTACCCAGTTCTATTTGGGGTATACCAAAAAAGAATTGATAATATTTTATTATAGAATTAACTATAACATCCAGGGAGTATCCAGGGAGCAGAAAACCAGCTTACGACTGCTGATGAAAACCACATATAAGCTATTATTTTGTGTAACTTGATTAGCATTTCAATGTGAAGTCTCACAGAAAATAATATTCAATTCCCATTCTGTGTTCAGTGCATGTATTCATTGTAATATCAGTTACTGAAATAAGAACATTAACTACCTATCAAAATAGCCAAATGTATTTGGAGTTAAGCTTGTACCACAGTGATTATGAAACCTTCCCATTTGCTGCCCTCATTTTTCTAAAAACTCCAATTCCCATACTGCTATAGCTATTAAAATATACTTCTCCCTCTTTCTCTCTCTCTCTCTCTCTCTCTCATCCTTGCTCTCTCTCGAAAACGCTTATATTTGAGAATAATATAGAATGCATAAGGGTTTCAAAACTCACATTAGTGCAGTACTTATTAAAAAAAACGTCAATGCGATATGCGATTGCAATAAGAATATAAATTTTAAAAATATAAATATAATTATACTTAAAACAATACGTTGAATATCAGACTACTGTTTGAAATCCTAAGTGTGAGCCTGAAGAGAAGTTTAAACATTTATTTGAGTGAATTATTTCTACTCTTCTCAAAACAACAGGGGGGCCACTCCCCTAGTTTGGGAACTTGATAAACATTATATAGGTACTCCCTTAGAAACAGCAGTTTTATTCAGACTTAACGTACCTGCTGCCGATGTTTTACCTACTGCGGTATAAAATTCAGTTAGCCAAATACTGGTTCTACTAACTATTTATCCAGAAGTAAACACAAATATTTATGCCCATTCTATCGATGACTAACAAAACAACAAAATCTATTTGAGGATTAATTTTCAAAACGCAGTATGTAAACAAGCAAACAAACACAACACAAATGTAAGTATAGTATTAAGTAGGAAAAAGCATCACCCTTTATTTGAAAACACTATGCTTACTGATTTTTGTTTTTAATCTGTGGATTTGTGGTTTTGCTCCATGATGCGGTAATTTGTATCACAAATTACTTAAATGTAAATAATGATTGTAATATGAATATGCCTTTTTTATATGACATTGATTTCAGATGTTTATTAATTGTAATTATTATTGGGAAATAAGTTTATACGGCTTTACTGAAACTGTCAATAATAGCGCAATAATGCAGCGAGGGGGTGAGCTGTTTATCATTACTGGGAACAAGGACGTTACGTAATGTTTCGCGCGTTTTCGGTAGAACCTTCTAGAATGTTTCCCTAAAAGCAATATGTATTCGTGGTTTTCATTGGATATTAAAATAGACGCTAATGTTGGCGCGTTTTATTAGCCAATAGCAGTTCATTTATAATCTTTAGGCATGTCGAGGAGTGGGAGTATATAAAGCCATGTTCAAGGTAGATCGCCACCAGTTCATCAGAATTCCTAGCACATTACACGTCGTCTCCAGTCAGTCAGTTCGTCACAAGTTCCGCGCAGCAAAATTATTAAAGATCTAAAGTATTATACAGTTAAATATACACAAAGTTGAAGTACGTGAGTTAAAAGTGATAAGTAAGAAGTTATTACAAACAGTTTCAGTTTGGCGAGTATCCAGATCAATATGTAAAAGTGTTAGTGAACGTGTTCGACAATAAAAATTATAAAACAAAATTTTTTTCATTAAGTGTAATTTCTGGATAAAAGATTCCTTTCCGCTTCACAACCTGTTTAGAGATACATGTTCTACCAAGATAAGATGATAGCTAGCCGGAGGACATTTAAAATGAATTATTTCAAAAACTGATGCAAATTGCTACGCCAGATGGAGCTACAAACCAAACAAATGAATGACGTCACAAGATGGCAACGCGTGAAGTAAGCAGCACAACATAAGATCTACAAGTTCTAATAACTTACGCTACACAAATTACGTAAGAAACATTATTACTTCAAATTGGCTCCCATACGTGGGGCAGTTAAAGTTATGTAAACAAACATTTGTAAGCATCATCCGTTACAAATTGGCGCCCAGAACGTGGGGCAGAGTGACCAGGAAAGGAGCAGAATTAACCAGGAAAGTAGCAGAATTAACCAGGATGTGGAACGAATGCAGCAGTGAAATGATCTACAAGACGCAGATTCCAGAAACAACAAAAGGGACGACAGACTACATGGATGATTGGACATCGTAAGTCCGAGATTACAAGGCAACAGGGTAATTTAACTACAAAACAACAAGACGACGTAGATTCATCACAACACAACGCAGAAGCGACATACAAACCTAGGAGAGAGGGGCAAAAAAACTGGACATCAAAGTAACGGCAACAGACAACACCATAAACGTTAGAGTATCGTAATTTTTTTTTTAAAAAAAAAAGGTAAACAAATTTAAATGTTCCTTAGGAGTGGTAGGATAAAGAAAACAATGGCTACTAATAATATAGAAGAAATAATTATGGAGGGAGATAATGTAACAGTTAGCTGTAATTCAATACAGGTTACAGAAAATAGCCCAGACTTTTTAGGATTTGAGGATGAAAATGTTAGTGCAGAAAACAGCCCAGACTTTTTAGGATTTGAGGATGAAAATGTTAGTGCAGAAAGTCAGAATAGAATAGCAGGAAATGTTAATCTTGATACTAGTATGATTATGGAAATGCTGAAAAATTTGAATGAGAATATGAAAAAGACTAATGAGAATATGGAAAAGAATAAGAGGGAATTGAGGGAAGAATTAAGGGAAGATCTTAGTAATAAAATAGATCAAAACAGGGAAGATCTTAGTAAGAAAATAGATCAAAACAGGGAAGATATGCAAAAGAATAATGAGAAATTAGAAAAGAAAATAGATCAAAATAGGGAAGATATTAGTAAGAGTATTACAGATCAATTAAGGGAAGATATGCAAAAGAATAATAGGGAATTGAGGGAAGATATTGGTAAAAGCTTAGAACAAAACAGGGAAGAAATTGAAAAGAAATTCATGGAGCTAGATAGTAGTATGATTAGAATGAAAAATGAAAATCAAGAAATGATAGCAAATGAAATAGGTGAAGTTTCAAAGAAAATGTTAGACATGAGCGGGGAAATATCTAACCCAAAAAGTGAGGTTAATAATAAAATAGAGCATGTTAATGTAAAATGTACAGAGCTAGGTAGCCGAATGAGTAGCATTTCAAGTGAGTTAAGAGAAATGATGGAGGCTACAAATGCAGATTTAATACAGGTGCAAGTTAATTTCAGAGGGGAAATATCTGAAATTCAGAAGGAGTCAGAAAAACAGAGAAATAAATTGTCTGATGAAGTTAAAGATTTGTCTAAAAATTTGAATCAAAAGCTAACTTCTGAAATTAACAAACACCAAACTGTTCAAAATGAGAATAATAAAAAATTGGAACAGACAATAGAAAATCTGCAAGGTACTGTAAATAGATTAGAATTGAATTCAAGGGCAAATATATGTGATGTGAATGTATCAGATGTACAACATAATGATAGAGGTAGTTCCTCAGGTATGACAAATAATGTGAGTGATGCGGCAGCTTCATCCATAGCTAATGCTGAAACTCAGAGTGCACAAGTAACACTAGAGAATTTAAATATGGGAGCAGGGAATTTGCAAAATTACAATCATATCTTAAGTGATTTTCCATTTCCAAAATTTAATGAAAACTCCAGTCCAGTACAGTTCATTGCAGAATTATCAGAGTATTTTCAAATTAAAAAGATACCTGAAGCATTGAAAATGATAGTTGTCAAAAGATGTTTGGACCAGAAAACCTTAGATTGGTACAAATGGTATCAGGGGGTGAAATTTCATTTGAATCCTTTAAGAGATTATTCATGAACAGATTTTGGTATGTTACGGTGCAGCAAAGAATTCGAGCAATGCTCAGCCATGGTCAATTTAATCCACGAGAGGGAATATCAATGACTGATTACTTACTAAAACATGCAAGTCAGGTTAGAAACTTGTCACCTCCAATCAATGAGGAAGATTTTGTGAGTTTGCTCGCAAGGCATTATCCTATAAGGATACGAAATTACTTATTAATTGCAAAACCACGGAACATCTATGAGATGACAGAATTAATAACAGCTTTGGAACAACAGGAAGAAGATATGTCTCGGGAGTGGGAGCATAGATTTTTAGATGTGCGAGATAGAAGAAATTACCAAGGTAGTTATCAGCAAATTAGAGGACAAGACAGACATGAAATTAATACCAGACAACGGTATCAATCATACGTTCCACAATTTGAAAGATCAAGGATAGATAGGAGACCAGGTCGACAGGAACAAATAAATTATGTCAGGACAGAGAGATTGCCTGAAAGAGGGCAAAATTATGGAAGGAGGTACATTAGACAAAGGGGAAATTTCACTCACTGGAGGGAAAACAATAACCGGGAAAGATCTGAGGAACGGCAAGAAAATTACGTGCCAAGGGGACATAATGTCAGAAATCGAGGATTTCGAACTCGAGGAAGGGGAACTCAAAACAATGGTAGCGACAATGAGATAGATTTAGCGCCTGTTAGGAATGGCAGTCCCGTACGTGAACATGGAAATAACCAGGAAAACTGTTAACAGACTCCTGTGCAGTAGGTTCTCAGGACGTCTTTAATAATTCAGTATCCATTACCAATACAAATAATATGCCTACACACACACCCTGTAATAAGATTACAGCAACAAAAGATAAGGGAGAAAATTTTGAGTCACCTCATGTTAGGATGGAAATTGCGAAGAGAGAGATCATTACAACTATAGATTCTGGTTCGTCAACTTCAATTTGCTCACAGAAATTTTACATAAATTTGATTAATGAAGGTAACAAAATTATGGCTCTTCCCACTAGTAATTTAGTTTGTCGTGTTGCAATCGGAAGAACGACACAGGTCATAAAAACACAAGCTCTACTCAACATACTTATCGGCGGAGAGAATTTTGAGGTTATGTTTCTAATTGTAAACCATCTGATTTGTGACATAATTATAGGATGTGACTTCCTACATGAATATGAAGCAAGTATAGATTTTAAACATGAAGCGTTAAGAATGACAAAAGATGATAGAGAAATAAGGGTACCATTTATAAAAGAGAAAGTTTCTGTAATCGAGATGACAAAGGATGAGAAGAATCTTTGTGACCAAGAGTTTTTTGTGCAAATAACAGAAACTGATAGAAATAGTCAGATAAAGCAGGTAGTCACAGAATATGAAGGGAATACCACGCCATATTTTCAACAGCTAGCAGAAATGCCAGAAGAAGTAGAGAAATTTGCAATCCAAACAAAAGACGACCATGTGAGCGAGACAGACAACAGCTGGAAAGAGAAGAGAAATGAGGAAATTATACACAAGTGTGAAGGAGCTTATAATATTACGATAATGCAAAAACAAATCCTTCATGATGTTTTGATGAACAATAGTTCAGTATTTAGTAATATCCCAGGCAGATGTAATGTATATCAGCATACATTTCAAGTAGAAGACGTACCACCATATAGGCACAAGTATGACAATTTACCTATAAGTCTTCGGGACAAAGCTAGACAACTAATAAATAGCATGTTAGAAAATGGGATTATTGAGCAAAGTAATTCTCAGTATATAAATTCAATCTGCTGGAGTATTAAACGACATGGTAGTTTGAGATTAACTTTAGACGGTAGATATGTCAACAAGTATATGAAACCAGATCATTTTCAAAGTGAGGGAATTGAACAACTAATTACAAAACTTTCAAGAGGGAGATTTCTGACATCCATTGACCTCACTGCATCATATTGGCAAGTGGAATTAGATCCACAAGTGCGTGATTACACTTCATTTCAGTACTCAGGGATCCAGTATCGTTTTTGTGTAAATCCTTTTGGTTTAAAAAACTCAGGAAGTGGATTTTTAAGAGCCATTCACAGTATCTTTGGAAATTCTGCAGATGACTTTTTAATAAAGTATATTGACGACTTCCTAATCATTAGTCAAACATTTGATGAACACATGAATAATGTCCATTATGTGTTAAATAAACTACAACAACATGGTATGACTGTGAACATATTAAAATCAAAATTTTGTGTCAAGGAAATAAATTTTCTGGGTTATGTAGTGGATGAACGAGGTATAAGACCTGATCAGAAAAGAATAGAAGCAATAATGAAAATTCCACCACCAAGGAACGTAAAACAAATTAGACGTCTCTTAGGGGTATTGAACTTTCAGAGTAAGTTCGTACCAAGATATTCGGCTGAAATAGAACCACTGCGGCTGCTACTCCGAAAGAACAATAAGTGGAAATGGACAGAGGGTCATCAAAAATGTTTTGAAAGAGTAAAAGAACTCTTTGCTAAGTCCATATTACTCGAGAGGCCCAGAGAAGATTTGGAATATGAGATTTATGTCGACGCATCAATGCAAGGATACGCCGGAATTTTAGGACAGCGAGACATCAACAATGACTTTCACGTCATTAGTACAGCTTCTAGAGGACTTACAAATATTGATCGGAATTCTTCAGTGACTCAGCTAGAAATTGGAGCACTATATTTCTCATTAATTCGTTTTAAAACCTATATTTATCAGCAAAAGGTGAAAGTATATTCAGACCACATCAGCTTAACTTTCATACAACGGTGTAGATTATGTAGTGGAAAACTTGCTAGATACATTCATGCAATATCTGCATTCGATATTGAGATTATACACATTCCTGGCAAAAATAATACCTTCAGTGATTTGCTATCAAGATTGAACTACAACCCACAAATTCCCGAAAATATTGAAAGGCCCAGAAATGAAGTCAAAATATTGACAATTGAAATTCCTTTAAGCAAAGAAATGATGAGAAAATTGAAAAATATGGGGGAAATTCAAAATGAGGACGCAAAATTATTTGAACTTAAAGAAAATGCACCATTAATTGAGGAGGCAAAGAAAGAAATTATAGCAATTCGAGATGGGACATTATACAAGAAGCATGGAAAAGAAATGCCTAGTTGGAAGGTAATGGTTCCAAAAAGCATGGAAAAGGAACTAATTAAGAATTTTCATGAAGGGTTAGCACACTCAGGGACGGACCGAACAACTTCTATGATTTTAGAGAATTTATACATATCCAAATTGCGTCAGAAAGTTCGGAAATTTATATCGTGCTGCAACCTGTGTCAGAAGGCAAAGCAAATAAATGTAGCATATGCATTTGAAACTAATTCGGTTATAAGGGATAAGCCGAGATGTGTAATTAGTATTGATATTCATGGTCCGATGCCTCCAAGTCAATTTGGAAATAAATATATATTTGTATGTTATGATATATTCAGCAACTATGTAAGAATTTACCCTTTGAGAAAACCTACAGGTTTAGCATGTTTGAATAGACTACTCAAGTCATATGTGATAGAAGAAGGACCTATTCAATCTGTATTGAGCGATAATGCTTCGTATTTCACAGGAAAAAAATTTATGGATGGACTGAAAGAAAATGGCATTAAACAATATTTTTCGTCAAGATACAGACCGAACTCCAACCCAGTGGAGAGGGAAATTAAGGAAATTTCAAATTATTTAAGGGTGTTATGTCATCGAAAACACACCCAATGGTATGGATACGTGAACTTCGTTCAGAATCTACTAAATGAAACCGTAAACAATGTGACAGGATACAAACCATGTGAACTTAAGTTAGGAAAGAAGATCAATACAATGTGTAAAAAAATTCCAGAAGCCATTCCAGATGCGCATTCGATACCACAAACAGAAGAAGAGATGTTCCGAAAAGCATTCGAGAGAATGAAGAACAAGGCCATAAAAAGAAAAATTAAACATGAAGAAAAGAAGAGAAAGGAATGGAGGATCAAAATAGGAGATTTAGTTTTGGTTAAAACCAAGAAATTATCGGATAAAGCAAATAAACTTTATTGGCGAATGTTTCTAAAATACCATGGACCATATGAAGTTGTTGAAGTATATGGAACTAATACATATGAGTTATGTAATCCAACAACTCGAAAAAGCATAGGAAAGTTCCATATTGAAATGCTGAAACCATACAACCATGAAGATAATGGTGAAACAAAAGACAAAGATGATAAATAGTAAATGCTGGATAGTTAAAGGCGAAATGCAGAGCAATGTATTGGAACGTAAGAGGGTTAAATAAATATGTACGTCATAGGAAAGGAGAAATAAATTTTGGACATGACTAAATGTTTGACAGGAAAATAACATTTTATTAGTAACTGAACATGTGAAATAAAGCATGATGTTATATTAAAGTAAAGTACATAAATACTATTCCAAGAGTATTGTTAAGATAAAGTACAAAATAACAAAAATTGGTAAATATAATTAAAAACATATATTTATGTAGCAAATAGAACATGTGAAACAGTGCCTAGATTTAAGAGATGTAAATATATAAAGGGTGAATATTTTGGTAAATATGTGTAATAATTACAAAATTCTTGAATGCCTAAATTTTGTTAACAATATAAGAAAGTAAACCATTTTTTGAAACAGTCATTAAATAATTTAGGGTACAGTATTTGCTATAAAAAAAAATAAAAAAAAATTTGTGATATCAGATTAATATCTAAATTAATTAAACCAGAGCCAGTAAGTAGTGGCGAGATAAAACATATGTCGTGTGTTAAATGCGTGTGAAGCGTTAAGTGAAAGTGATAGCGTGTGTTCCAAGATTTAGGAGACTAAAAACCCAATTATAAAATTTCCAAACAAGTTGTAAATATTTATAATTATGTTTCTAGTGGGGCATATGATGCGGTAATTTGTATCACAAATTACTTAAATGTAAATAATGATTGTAATATGAATATGCCTTTTTTATATGACATTGATTTCAGATGTTTATTAATTGTAATTATTATTGGGAAATAAGTTTATACGGCTTTACTGAAACTGTCAATAATAGCGCAATAATGCAGCGAGGGGGTGAGCTGTTTATCATTACTGGGAACAAGGAAGTTACGTAATGTTTCGCGCGTTTTCGGTAGAACCTTCTAGAATGTTTCCCTAAAAGCAATATGTATTCGTGGTTTTCATTGGATATTAAAATAGACGCTAATGTTGGCGCGTTTTATTAGCCAATAGCAGTTCATTTATAATCTTTAGGCATGTCGAGGAGTGGGAGTATATAAAGCCATGTTCAAGGTAGATCGCCACCAGTTCATCAGAATTCCTAGCACATTACACGTCGTCTCCAGTCAGTCAGTTCGTCACAAGTTCCGCGCAGCAAAATTATTAAAGATCTAAAGTATTATACAGTTAAATATACACAAAGTTGAAGTACGTGAGTTAAAAGTGATAAGTAAGAAGTTATTACAAACAGTTTCAGTTTGGCGAGTATCCAGATCAATATGTAAAAGTGTTAGTGAACGTGTTCGACAATAAAAATTATAAAACAAAATTTTTTTCATTAAGTGTAATTTCTGGATAAAAGATTCCTTTCCGCTTCACAACCTGTTTAGAGATACATGTTCTACCAAGATAAGATGATAGCTAGCCGGAGGACATTTAAAATGAATTATTTCAAAAACTGATGCAAATTGCTACGCCAGATGGAGCTACAAACCAAACAAATGAATGACGTCACAAGATGGCAACGCGTGAAGTAAGCAGCACAACATAAGATCTACAAGTTCTAATAACTTACGCTACACAAATTACGTAAGAAACATTATTACTTCAAATTGGCTCCCATACGTGGGGCAGTTAAAGTTATGTAAACAAACATTTGTAAGCATCATCCGTTACATCCAATGAAAGGAAAAAATCGTGTATTGAAAAGAATGTTTAGAAACAGTTCAAGAATGTATCCCTTTACTTCTATGTTTGAGCAATATTATCCAATACACTGAAAATAATAATTCAGGAAAATAATTATTTCAACAATATAATAAAAATTAGGTAACTTTCTGCGGGAAATCTGAAAATATCCTTTAACAATGTAATACGAATTATTAAATTATTATTGTTGTGCTTTAATTACAATTTTGCAGGTTTCTGAAGGATTGCATTAAATAATCCAATCCATGTTATTATTATTTATTAAAACAATGATTTAGATCGTCGGCCTATTCCTACTTCCAGGTGTTCATACTTGTCCTTCCTTATGTCCCTTAATCTTCTTGGGTGATAGGAAAATAGATTCTTTGGTAACTTGGAATCTAAAATAATAATAATAATAATAATAATAATAATAATATTAATAATAATAATAATGCATACGAATTCTTTAGCAGCTGGCTCCAAGTTATCTACACTCAAACCATTATCACTACAAAGAATGCAAAACAACACAGGTCAAAGGTCACTGACAGGTACTAAAAACCGGACCGAGTGCTGTCTACAAACGCCATAAGATTGTATGAGGGTTGGTGTGGCTTGTTATTTGCGACGTCCCTGCCTGTAATCCAGTGACAGCTCAAACGTATTTCCTTCGTCCTGGTGTTAATGCTTAGAAATTCCTATGCATGATGATAATAGTAATAATAATATTGTTGCTAGAATTATTACCATGAATGCTGTTTCTGTTGCATAGTGACGCCGATGTGGTAAAAATCGTTATTAATCATTCGAATTTTATTCGTCAGTCTTTTTAATAATCATCATAATATTAATTACAGCGGTACTCAAATACAACAGCATAGACAGCAATGTCACACTTCACCCATATTTTGGGATCACGTAAGCAATTTTTCAATCAAATGGTTGGAATTATGCATGAAGGGAGGTAGAAAGGCGAGATTAGGGAGCTCGCGCTTCCCTACCAACTTAACTCTCCTACCTCCTATATGGGCCATTTTGTTCTGCTCTCAAATTCACACCAACTACGTTAGCTGTTTCAACTCTATTCGGCTGAGTGAGATTGCTTGCGCGTACGCAACAACAGTGCACGGAGCCAGGCTGGAGGGGGAGCGTGATAGCCAGTCACTGGGGAAGGTCATAGCACAAGTGCTTGCGCTTCCTGCCAGTCTTCAGGTTGTGTCATTTTTCGCAACATATGTCACTATGTCAAGCCAGGGAGGCCGGTTGACTATTTCTTTGGAAGAACAGTTTGCAAAAGGACGGACTCCACAGTGACCTATATATCAAAAGATGCTGACGTCAACGAGGAAATGGAACGTACAGCGTCATTAAACAACCTTCATTCAACCGTGACGATAGCTTGCCCATTGCCGAGCTGTATTGTATACCGCAGGTAGACTCTTGTGAGGCGTGATTACTCCACTGCACGCTGGCGCACATCCAAGCTAGAACAGCCTGATTTATGTGAACTGCAGGAAAACGATACAACACAATAGATAGTTTTTTCAATACGTTTTTTTTCTGATAAGCTACGGTCTTTCGTCATGTTATTCAATACGGTAAATGCAGCAACGCGTTTTATCACGTAAACTGCTGTAGTCCTTAGCGTCCCATTCTACATACACTACGTGATCAAAAATATTCGGACACCTGGCTGAAAATGACGTACAAGTTCGTGGCGCCCTCCATCGGTAAGGCTGGAAGTCAATATGGTGTTGGCCCACCCTTAGCCTTGATGACAGAGTTCACTCTCGCAGGCATACTTTCAATCAGGTGCTGGAAGGTTTCTTGGGGAATGGCAGCCCATTCTTCACGGAGTGTGGAACTGAGGAGAGGTATCGGTGTAGGTCGGTGAGGCCTGGCATGAAGTCCGCGTTCCAAAACATCCCAAAGGTGTTCTATAGGATTCAAGCCAGGACTCTGTGCAGGCCAGTCCATTACAGGGATGTTATTGTCGTGTAACCACTCCGCCATAGCCCGTGCAGTATCAACAGGTGTTCGATCGTGTTGAAAAATGCAATCGCCATCCCCGAATTGCTCTGCAACAGTGGGAAGCAAGAAGGTGTTTAAAATATAAATGTAGGTCTGCGCTGTGATCGTGCCACGCAAAACTACAAGGGGTGCAAGCCTCCTCCAGGAAAAACACGACCACACCATAACACCACCACCTCCGAATTTCTCTGTTGGCACTACACACGCTGGCAGATGATGTTTACCGGGCATTCGCCATACCCACACCCTGCTATCGGATCGTCACATTGTGTACCGGATTCGTCACTCCGCACAACGTTTTGCCACTGTTCAATCGTGTAATGTTGACGCTCCTTACACCAAGCGAGGCGCCGTTTGGCATTTTCCTGCGTGATGTGTGGCTTATGATCAGCAGCTCGACCATGGAATCCAAGGTTTCTCACCTCACGCCTAACTGTCATAGTACTTGGAGTGGATCCTGTTGCAGTTTGGAATTCCTGTGTGATGGTCTGGATAGATGTCTCTTTACGACCCTCTTCAAATGTCGACGGTCTCTGTCAGTCAACAGACCAGGTCGGCCTGTACACCTTTGTACTGTACATGTCCCTGCACGCTTCCACTTCACTATCACATCAGAAACAGTGGACCTATGGATGTTTAGGAGTGTGGAAATCTCGCGTACAGACTTCTGACACAAGTGACGCCCAATCACCTGACCACTTTCGAAGACAGTGAGTTCCACGGAGCGTTCCATTTTGCTGTTTCACGATGTCTATTGACTACTGAGGTCGCGGATGAGTACCAGGCAGTATGCACCTAAGATGAAAAACGTATGTTTGTGGGGGTGTTCGGATATTTTTTATCAAATAGTGTATATTTGGCGTGAAAGATGGGTAACTTTGCTTAGAGGCCTCTTTATCAGGCTTGATATTCTTTTACGTGCTGTAAATCTACGACACAGGACCATCGGCTTTACTTCTCTTCCGAAGGAAGCGATGCTAAGGATTTTTACGCCCGAAAAATCCATCGTCCTCCGCCGTGTTTGAACCCGCGACCTCGGGTACTATCACTGTATATGGTACCTTCGACATAATAGATAACATGGAGGACTTAGTTCAGATAACCGTATTTGGATTAGTGCTGTCAAGGAGACACTTTTACTTATTTATTTGTTTGTTTGATAGTATGCATAATGTGTCTCGCTCGTTTCTTCAAGCCCAACTCCTTCGAAAAGCAGCAATGAATATGCCGAACTATGGTTGAGCTTCCGCTACATATGCGCTCTCGTAGGAAATGGGTACCTAACTACTTACTCGTTCGAGTATTCGCTCTTTCGATAGTTAACATCATTGTGCTGCTGTCACGCGCATTGCTTCAGTGTAAGACAAACGAATGGAAATAACATATACCATGTCACTGCGCTTTCGACTCCATCTACTGTTAGGGACATAAGTTATTTTATTGCGTTACTTGTGATACACAAATTCCATTGTGTGACGTTTTGTTCTGACGTTACCCCTAAGCAACACCTATATTAAAATACTAAAATATCGTACAAGTTTTATATACGATTTCATTCAGAACTTCTGCGAGAGGAAGAAGCAACTCATAGTCACGTATATAAACATTTAGTTAAATAAAGATTACAAAGTATACAAAGTAAGTCAGCTGCCCCTAGATGTTCCTATCTATGCAACCCTCACTTTATATTCTAATGTGAAAACACTGACATTTTAAGCAAACAACTTTCACTGTAGCTCTGCCCTTCTATTCGGTACTATACGCAACCAGCATTGATTATTAAAGGCCTGAATGAGAACCATGGAGCTGCGAAAGGCTTAAAAAGACGGCTCTTTGTAGATATGATGCTTGCAAGTAAATAGAGGAACGTTTACCCGAAGAGCAGGACAGAGTACGTGGGTTTCGGCCGAGTGGATTAGCTGTCAGGATGTGGTGAAGCAAAGGTTAGCTTCGGAGGTTCGAATGTAATACTTGCATCAAATTGTTTTTGTTTGTTGTTTTTCTTTCTCCTTGTATTTATTTTCTGTATTTTAGTATACTAATTTATTTATTATTTTTATTGGCTCTTCTGTGACCCAAAGACACAAGAATTACAATCGGATAAGTGTGTATCCTGTTTACCCTAATAATCTGTACTGTATCTGGTATTGTAAACCGCGTTACATAGTTTTCATTCTTTTGGTCACATGTCGACGCTATTAAGTCTGACAGATCTTGCTTCATGTTTAAACAGTGTTTCACTTCTTCTACTGGCAAAGGAGTTGTAAATGTTCTAAGTTCACTGGTAATAGAATAATAAATTGTTAAAGAGCGTGGATTTCATCAACGAAGTAAATGTTCAAAATGACGACCCCCTTCATCAATGCACATTTGGGTGAGTTGCCGGAGAGACCTTCTTGCATGCTGTAACAGGCGCGGTATAATCTACCTGCATTCTTCACATATATGTGCCCGTAGATGAGTTGGGCTTTGCGGTTCCTGAGCGTAGATTCCTTCCTTTAAGGCCCCACAGAAAGAAATCCAGTGGGGTGAGATCAGGTGATCTAGGGACCATACAATTGGGCCCCCTCGGCCAATTCATTTTTGCGGATATGTTCTATGCAAACGATTGCATACAATCAGTGACGAGGTTGTGGAGTTCCATCCTGCTGGGACTACATTCCTGTCCTTTTCACTAGTGGCACATTTTCTAGTAGCAATGGCAACTCATATTGCAGAAATGCAAGGTACCGTGGTCTTGTGAGGTTGTCTTCAAAAAAGTGCGGCCCAATCAGCTGGTCGCCTAATATTCTGCACCACACATTGATGCTCCACTGTACTTGGAATGCAGCTTCTCTCATCCAGTGAGGATTGCCTATACTCCATTAGTGCATATTATGGCGGTTAACAGTTCCGTTATTGGGAATGTGGCTTGATCACTGAAGAGAACTCTTCCTAAAAACTCTGCATCCATTTGCGCTCGCAGCTGTAGCCATTGTGCATACATCACTTGCGCTTGAAAGTCGCGTCCGTGGAGAGCCTGGTGTAGTTGTAGATGGTACGGATGATATTTATTGCGGTGCAATATGCGCACCACTGAGGACTGACTTATGTGCAGATCTTGTGCTATGGCCCTTGAACTGGTATGTGGATTGTTTTCTATTGCATTTCACACAGCTTCTTCATTGCCTCCAGAGCTTACTGGAGCATAGCGAGCAGGTGGTGCTCTTCCAAATGATCCTGTTTACGAAGGCGTCTTTCTACCCTTCGAAAAGTGTCTGCAGTAGGTGCCCCCCTTCCTGGAAACCGTTCTTTATACAGGCGCATTGCTGTCAGTGCATTACACCTTGTTTCTCCATAGATTAACAGCATGTCAATATACTCGTCGTTTTGTATACATTATTACAGCAGCCGTGTCTCGTAGAAATGCCTCAAATACTGAGTAGATAATGGAGAGTGTATTCACGCCAAGCATTGACGCAGGCGCAAATGGATAAAGCCACTTTGCATGTGTGAAGTGTTTTAAACTTGGTTGAATAGGTTAAACATAATACTGACCACAATAAAATACCTACTACGAAGTATAAATTATCCACCTGTCAGTGGAAAACATGGCGATTATTCTATTTTGTACACACTTATGTCATCCAAAATGTTATTTGTATCATAGTATCAAATTACAGGCCCGAAGAGATAAAACAAAAGGTAATGAAAAGTTTGAACTTAACCCGAAGGATTTGAACCCCAACTGAAGTGGCACAGTGTTAAGCAACCATGATAATACCATTCGGCCAATGCTACCTTGCGGGCTGAGGTTTTTACACGAATAAGTAATCGCAGAAGTCAGATCCCACCTGGAATCTTTACACGCTTTTTCCAGCTTCATACAGTGTCTACAGCTCGTTTTCGTGGTTTTAACTCAAATAAATAAACTGCATTAGCCATTACAATAACCGTATGAGCTGAAATATGCCATAGTTTGTGACAGAAGCGAAATTGTATACCTAATGCTTAGCATTTTCTGACAAGGCTGTACAACCAACATTTTTTGGTTCACGGCTTAAATGCAATTGGTCGCACTGCATAGATCTGCTATTTTGTTTTCAAATTGTTTTGTCAACGGATGCATGTGATAGAATGTTCCTTCAGGGGCGTTTTTAAAGGTATGCTAAAGAATAAAAGTTTGTAAAATCGACTAAAAGTGCTACTGCAGCTCCCAGTGTCAGGGTGGGATGTTTTTGGCATCGACATACATGGCGATTGCATTATGTCTCGTAAAAAACTTCTGCACTGAGTTATCTATCACCCTCTATAAAATGTTATGCAAATCAGCCATTAGAAGGTATTCAAGAAAGGTGTAAGTCACATATGTCACTTAGCACGTTGCATAAATTAAAAAATAAACAGGGGCAGCTGACTCACCTGGTGTAAGATAATAATTTATAAATATCAATTATTCTGTAAATCTAAGAAATTGTAGAACTATCGTTAAAGTAAATCACATTACTACCAAGCTTTAAAACAAATAAAGGTTAATTAACTCGGATGTTGTTACTTTATAGTAATCCTATATAAGGTTAGACTGATACACCACTGACAAAATGTGTATCTACTTAAAATTGTGTTTTGTTTTAACGAGTTACAAATTAACAAACTTGAGAATAAGCTCGGCAATGACGAAAACCACGAATAGAAAATTAAAGATGCTCGAAAGCACCGTTGTGTTTTACAATACGGGATCTCAAATTGTATAAGAATAAAACCAAGAGAGTTTGCTTGAAAGTAAGTCTAAGAACATATTAAGGCTTATTATTATTATTATTATTATTATTATTATTATTATTATTTCCTTTCCTTGACAATAATCCCAAAGTGCTTCTATGCATCACTTCCTGTGGTTTTATCTAATTGATAAACTCCTTCATTTAATTTTAAGAAAACATTTTCAATAATTATTGTATATCTGGACTCCATACCGGAATACCACGGGAACTTAGGCTGCGGCAACAATAACGCCAATGTAGCAAACAGATTGAGCCTTCCCCTTGCGTCTGGTCACACTTGTCGTTCGAACAGGAAATTATACACCAACTCGTTCAGTGTACCAGACGGAATTGACTGAGAGCGAGACACCGTTCGAACTCTATTATACTCAACTCTCCCGTACACACGAGTGTATTTGTGTTCGAAAGCATGAATGGTACAAATTAGTGACTAAAGCTCCTTCGATGGACAGCTCTAATTTGAAGGCAGCGAAAACAGTTTTTTTAGAAGAACCTGACCGTACCATCTATGAGTGGAAGAATAATTCAGGATCCAGGCTTGGATAATTCTGGATTGGATTCAATGTGACATTTAAGCAAGGAGGACTGTCCACTGTATTTCCGTTTCGAAAAGATGTATCTACAGAGTTTAAATGATGTTTTTGGGGTTAAAGTCGTATGAACTCTTTTTATTGGTTTTCTATGAATTTCCTTTCATAAGCTGATATTCCCATAACCAGGAATAGGAATTATTTCTAAGCATTAAAGCCAGGACGAAAGGAAATGAAGCTGATCCGCTACTGAGCTTTACTTAGTGAAATCACAGGTTACAAACAAAATCTATCCCTTGTACAGTCTTTTGGCGTTTGCAGACAGTCAGCACTAACCAGGCCGTGTTTACCTGCCCGTCAGTGACCCATAGCCGCTGTTGTCTACACTTTCTGTATTGATTTAATGGTTTGGATGTAGATAACTTGAAGCCAACTGCTTAAGAATTGCTATGCCTGCTCACAGCTTGTGGCAATGATCTCTCTCAACAGAATCAGATAATCCTTTAAGTTGAAATGAAGCCTTTCTTAATTCTCTTGTGCCACGAGTTTAACACTACACTTTCACACTAGGCTAGAATGTCGCGTTACGATATTGGTATTTTCGTTAGCTGAAAGTAATACAGGTGCAGAACAAAGACCTAGCGCTAACGGTAGCCCAGAGTAGTTTGTGCAGAAGCTTAAATTGTGCAAGAAACCTAACACATATAATAGGTTAGCCTCAAGAGTGAAATGCATACATAGTCGCAAACATAATGCCATGGTTTGGAATGCTTGCTTTCTCTGCTTTACTATGTTCATTCTATTTTACGTAAAACATACTTCAACTTCTGCGGTTTGAAACGATTTTGATGCTGTACTGTCCGCGTTTGAATACAAACCTTATCCTGTATATGGTTTAAACGTTTAAGTACTGTGTTTTAATGCAAAACAACACTATAATTTAACCCTGGATTGGGTGCGTGGTTGACATGTGCCATCCAACGGTTGTGTTTTTGTTTATTCTTTGCTATTTTTAGTTTTGCACTTACTCGCACTCAGTAACTTCCTAGAACGTAACTATCGATCCAGATCAGTTCAATAAGTTTTCCTTTTATTGTCTTCCAAAACTTGTTCAGAAATACAAAATTAATGAACTCCAAATGAATGTGTACTGCAGAAACTATATTATTTTAACTATTTTACCGGCTCCTAAATGTTTCAATTACATTTATGGAACTACATACCTTGATAGTCGAACCAGTGAAATAAGGAAATTAATGAAACTAATTATAATCTTTCTTTGAACGACCTACCCGGCTACGGATTGCTCTTGATGGAGAGCTAGCTGAAACATTCAAATCCCGACAATGAGGTTGAAGTTTTCAGCTGGCTCTAAATAAAAAAAACAAATCTTATAACAAGACCAAACTACGTGTACCTTTTTATTAGATGAATTAATTCAAACGATATTTTCATACACTTTGGCCTGCAGATGCTTTCTGCAATTTACTAAATACATCCGGAATGTATTCATTTTGTATATACACATGGGTCGAGCAAATTCTAAAAATATACATTGAGAAGAACAGAATTTCTGCGGAATTTGCCTGGAAGATGATAAAAACGCCAAATACTTTACAGATCAGCATTGCCACAAATAGTCGTTCTCCATGATGTAGTGGTTACCATGCTAGCCTCTAGTTCCCGAGGTCGTGGGTTCAAACCCGGCAGAGGGCGATGGATTTTTTCGACCGTAAAAATCCTTAGCATGGCTTCCTTCGGAAGGGAAGTAAAGCTGGTGGTCCCGTGTCGTAGATTTACGGCACGTAAAAAAATCTCAAGCCTGATAAAGTGGCCTGTGAGCAGAATTTCCGGTCTTTCACGCCCGATATAGAATGGGAAGCTAAGAAGCACAGTATTAAAAGAGCATCCATAAATAAAACTCAATTTAATGTAATTTAATTTATTGCCCAAATACCCACTGAAATAAGGCGATGTGCACGTATGTGTTCTGTTAGGAGTAGCGTCAGATGAAAACTCCTCATGAAAATCGAGACAGCGTTCCTGACGTTGTGACCCTCACCGTGAAAGATAGACCACAGTACAAGAAACTTATGCCAAAATATGATTATGTTGTGAATTCTTGCAAATTGTTTGTTGCAAATCCGCCAAGATCACTGAAAACTCAAAGGAAGGTTCCTGAAAACGTTCTCGTGACCGGTATAACCGGAGAGAACTCATTTCAATAAAAGGGTGTAAATGTGTGTGAACAACAAAACCAAAAACGAAAAGATGGATAAATAACAACATTGTATTTAATTTCAGCATCTCCGAAGGAAGAGATACGACAATTTTCAAGAAATTACTCAACCGCAAACTACCTATTAAATGAGAAAGCTTTCCATATTTTATTTTCTTCAAAAATGAATTTGATTAAAATACCATATTTTGGTGACCTTTTCATGATTATTAAAATGTATGTTTCGAATTTTCTGTAAATAGCCTGCGAAGTCCTCTTCATAGTGATTGAATTTTATGCAATTATGAATATCGTGGAATCGAAATATCAGCAAAAGCTTACTATAGTAAACTGCGTCTTCGAAATACATGTTGCGTGCTAAACCTTCTTAATTACGCCATCTGATGGACATGCCTGAAAGCTTGGGATTATTCTTTTTCCTTTTACTAAAGAGTCCGTCCCGTTATTGCAGCTAAACATATGTACTATACGATTAAGCACTTACTCCTTAATTTGAAAACATTCCTAACAAACATGTATGGCAAATAACGTAATAAAAATAGCAGCACCAATTTTCTAAAAATACTATAGTATAAACGGATATATTTAAATTTGTCATGGGTAGAGGAAGTCGTGCGACTGTTCGCATCAGATTTTCTTATGTTGAAGTGTCCACAGACCATTAATTATTTATAATTTTTCATTCTTCACTTTACATAGAATCCCTCCTAAAAGGGTAACATCTATACCTCTTTCATCCAATATAAACATTAATGCTTGGCTTACCTGCATTATAATAAGTATTAAAACGATGACCTTGATTGCTAACAGATTCATTATAACTATTTCCTCTAGCTTTTCTTCAGTCAACATACAGCTCTTGTGTGCTTTTGTATCTTTGACGCTTGTGATTATATTTAATTAGGAAATGGTGCAATGTACAGTGGTTAGTGTGTAAATGATTTAACTCGTTTGTAGTAATGTGTGCAACTGCAAGTAGTCTGTCTGTTAGGTGCGGCTCGTTCTACTAGCAGCAGGTGTAGTCTAGGTTTAGTACTGTGAACTTTCTGCATAAGTCTTTGGATCTAAGACAGGAGAATACCATTCTATGTAAGAATTGAAACTTGCATGATTAGAAATTAAGAGCCTGAAGTTGGCTAGTAAACGAAGAAATACTATCACCAGAATGTCAGGTGTATTCCAAATCGAAACATAAACGTAGAAGTTTTGAATGCCTTCGTGACAACTTTCCAAAATTGGATATCAGTAATAGACTCTCTACTTTGGCGTATCCAAGACCGGGTCCTTTCTCAGATCCAGGCCAGGCGTCCCTGTTGTCAAAGGTACGGTTTTGGTTTTAGGAAGTAGTCATACTACAGGCATCAGAGAAAGACTCCTGGGAAAATTGGGAGGTAAATATACAGTTACACGAATTTTCAATCCAAACGCTGGTGTTAGCCATGTGGCTAGAATCTTAAGCATACGTCAAAGATTCTCATTAATGGAAATGGACAGTCTGGATAGGAGTACCAATTACACAATTTATATTGCACTGGTCAGGGCAGTAGCCACATTAATGTGAGCTTTTGTGTATCTCTTCTGGAGATATGACAACAACTGCATTAACAGAAGATGAGAGCGGTTCAATCGGGGCTTGGCCAGTTTCTTGGTCAAGAAGGAACAGACCATATTAGATCTGTAGACGTGTCACCTATTGAAAGGTAAGGTTAACTACTAAGGGATTGCATATGAATTCTGGAGGCAAAAATATGGTGATGCATTTCATTGCTGAGAATACCTCATTCACATTCATGGATAGTTCGTTAGTATTCATACACTGGTTACCAGTAGAATCTCTCCTTTTAGGCTAAATCGAAAAGACATTAAAAGTAATAGAAATAAAGCCACAAAACAAACATTTTTCAAATTCAACCAAATATATAGTTCATTAACATACTTAATAACAATGTTAAAGGCTTAGGAAACAAAACGAATAGTTAATTTGTTTCAATTATGAAAATCTATGCCCAGGTATCCTATGTCTATGAAAACATCAATTAGACAAACGTAAATATGTTTTTCAATGGATGGCTATAATAGGAGAGCTTACTACTGTAGATATAATCTCTCTGAGGATAGTATCTTTGTTAGAATGGAATTGGTATGAGAAGTTCTGCCTGGAACAAGTTAAATGTCATGCTGTTCATCTCAAAATGACAAAGAACTAAAGCACTGTAAAATCCCCTACAGGGAATTTCGAAAATCGCTATATAATCTAGATGCTGACTTAAAATGTCTCTTCAAACCAAGGATTGAATGTGCTCTCTGTGGTGACTTAAATCTAGAATTCATAATGAACAACAATTAAAAAAAACAAATTAGTTCAGAATTAAGAGCATACAATTTTAAGCGTGCAATGGTTTTCCAATTACAATTAAAATAACACACACACACACAAAACAACTATTGACAATATTTTCATACAACATGTCTAAAAACAATTACCATGAAATACAACCCCTTTTAATAGAGTTTCAGAACGTGACTCAAAATTAATTTTGTTCCCAATTTCAGAATAGCGAACCGTGTAACCAGTTATAGAATCATTAGCAGTGAAAGCGTAAACATATGTAATACCCAGCTTACAGAACAATCGCGTGAAGAAATAGACAAGACAGATGTAATTGAAAACTATAACTCTTAATATTTTCATAAGGGTTCACAGCTCAAGTTTTCCATCTCAAGTAAAGAAAGTTAATGATACCTCTTGGAATTAATGATAGCTAACACAAGGTATCAGGATATCTTGCAAGCACAGAACTTTACATTACCATTAGAGAAAGCAACTGTGAAAGCAAAGTAACGTTATAAAAACTACCGCAAAATTCTCTCTCTCTCTCTATTATATATACAGGTGAGTCTTCGCAGCCTGCGGATTGAGCAGTTATGCAGTCCCGGCGATGTTCAGACTATGCTGCAAATACTGCCCACTGCATCGCATCGTATCAATTTCGGCCGAAATGACTGCTTTGCTTTGCTTTGCACCGCGCGCGTGCAGTGAGTTGCACTCATAGCGTGACGGTGTGCGCGTTGGCCTTCAATAATGAAAATCCCAGGTTCAAATACCACCACTTGGAGGTACCTTTTATGTTTAGTAAATTTAATGAGAACTGATTGTTTGGCATGGAAGTGTCGTTTCACTTAATTAGTTTAATTATGTGAATTTCATTAAAACACATATTGTTACTTGTTAGAATATGCAAATTCACTTTCTAGTGCATTCGGAAAGAAATCACGATTTGTTAAACGCTCTCCAAACATTAACAGAAATAAATAAAAAACTCTATTCCCATGCGTGCTTTGAACTTCCGACCATCATGATATTCCAGTATGTAAACCATTGCGCTACTAGAACACGTTAACTCTAGCCCTAATCAACGGGCTGATAAATGCGGTGTCAGCAACCTGCATTTCGCATCGTCTGTAAAACGCAGGGTTGCCTAGTTGCCAATCCGCAGGACGAGAAGACTCACGTGGTATATATAAATAAATAAATAAAAATAAGTGCAGCTAAAAACTTTGCTATGAAAGACGTAAAGCTGAACGATAACAATCCAGTACGAAAACTAGAACTCGAGCTGCTTGGGTAGAAGTTAAGTAGTTCAATCACTGCTCCACGCCAAGCACGGTGTAGAGCTAGGCCAAAGCAGTGCCTTGTGGCTGGTACGATATTATAAGAGCGGTGCTCAGAACTTGGTGATAGTAAACCGCGCGCTGACAAGACTGGACTTTTTTAAAAATCTAACTGCTTAAGAGACCGGTCATTTTAGCACGTCCGAGTGTACATGGTAGAGAGGAAAAAAATGATATAAATGCTGAAAGATTCAAACCCAGAATAACGCATATCTCGCAAATGGCTGATACCACAAAATAAGTTATCTGAAGTAATAGTATTTTCTAAGAGAGTTGTACATTTTCTATGTATTAAGTTTTTTGCCTATTGCTCATCGTACACCGGTTGCTATACACAATTATACAAAATTATTTCCGAATGAAGAAAACTTGACAGCCTATTCTCAGATAATAATTTAAGATATAATGTGTCACGTAAATATCTTAAGTTTGTCGTATTTTAATAAAAATCGTTAGAGCCATTTTTGAGAAAACCAAAAATTTCGAAAAACGTTCCATGTAAAGGGTGGTTTGGGGGATTTTCTTTAAAGACGTCGAGTAAAATCTTTGGAAGTATCTGAACTTGAATACAAAGTCTAATAATTATCCGGGTTTACGTGTTTAGTGAAGCTGTACATAGACACACACACGTGGACATCTTTCTAAAAATGATTTTGTCTTTTAATTCAGAGCGCCCGGAAACAGGCATTTCCAGTAAAACCACAGTTTCTGGTGTAGTGAAATACCTTCTGTGCCTACTTGGTATGTGGTAGAGAAAGTAAAAATCCTCTTGGGAAAGGGGTTGAAGGACCTCAAAACATGTATTCCCAAAAAATCTCTACATCGAATTTTTGGGTCGAATACACTACTTCCTCTCCTTAAGTAAGTACGTAGTAGAGGAAGTAGTAATTGGTAAAACAATGGATGGTTAGCATTAATAATAATATGACTAATACTGTTAGAAAGTTCAATAATAATAATAATAATAATAATAATAATATAAAATTGCAAACAGAAAGGGAAAATCAAAATACATGAGCGTAAATGTTGGTGAACATTCTAAAACGCCAAATGTGTGTCCCGGCTGATGTTTTGAGATTTTCCTTTCATAAATGGTTAGTTACCTTTGCCTCTAAAGAAATTACGCACACAGGCTTTATTTTAAAACACATATAACAAAATTAAGTTATAAAAATTATACTCGAGAGAAATATGCAAATGTCGAAGTGTAACTACAGTCACCTTAGTAGAATTAGTCCCGGATGAGCCAATTGGATTAACGATAATCCTGCCGCTAGGGGCGCTAGTGTCGCTAGTGTCGCTGCGTGCGACGGCGGCGGCAAGTTTGAAAAGCGCCATGAGCGGAAGGATTATCGTTATTGCAATTGGCTCATCCGGGACTGTTTTCTTTATTTATAATTTGAATACAGTACATTGGATAAAGATATGAATACATAGTTTAGATTAACATGATGTATTATTTGCTTAACATATGAATACATAGTTTGAGAATAACATAATGGATTATTTGATTACAGGAGATTAACATATGAATACAATTAATGGACAATATAAGAAATATTAGGAGAAAAAAAGCACATTAAAATTCATAGTTTGTTGAGGCACTAGGACACACAGATTTCGCGCACAACAATGATTTTAAAGTACGTGGTGCACTTTGAGTCCTCGTCATCGCTGCTGCTGCTATCGACGGTAAATTGGTGGATAGGTTTGGTGATGCAGGTGACGAGCAGATGAGAGAAACTTTCGTTGACGAACTCGGTGAAGGTTGGTATATAGATGGGGATGGTAAATTCGTTGTAATGGCTGGTTGAGAAGCATCCTGTGGATGTGACTTTGCTGGTTAGAGCAGGAATGTTGCTGTTGCCGAGGTATATGATGCATAGTGCGTCTTGTTGATGCTGGTGCACTTTGGTAGGTACGCATTTGACGTGGACGGCGTGAGCCCCTTGGACGTCGAGTGTGATGGTGACAACTCTGCTGCTGCGGAAATAGTTGTTGGAGATGCAGAGGATACGGATAGGTGAAGTTGCGTTGAGAATGAGTTGTAGGTTAAGATTGTTCCCCACGGGGACGGGATAGGTTTCGTCGGACATTATTTAGGGTTATACGGGGAGAACGTGACGATGTGACGTTTGAAACCGCTGCGTAGTTTTTCCTCGCCTGCGTATATGATGCAGAATGAGGTAGAGTTGAGTTTGCTGATGAGTTTTGGAGAGGCTTTTGCAAATCTTGTTGGTAGGAAAACTTCTGTGTCGTTGTCGAGTTTGGCGACGAGCTTTGTACCGTGAACGGTGTCGATTGTTTTGACGCCGACGACACGATATGGTACGTGCTGTTCAAGCGTAGATACGCTGAGAGTGTCGGCGCTGCGGGAAAGTTCTTCTAGCTCTTTAAGGGCGTGCTGTGACATTATGACGGCACAGATGGCAGTTTTTGATAAACGGGGGAGGACCGTCTATATGAGTGGTTTGATGAGGAAGGTTGTAGTGTTGTTTACACCTGCGATAAGGTGCGCAAACTACCTCTGCGTCTGTGGGAAGTTGGTTCCACACAAGGTCGACGTCGCTTGGGGGATAACGTTCGAAGATGTATATGCCGTTCTGCAGCAGCACTTGGCGTTCCCTGGGCAGTAGCAGGTGGATTCTTCGTCCGTTATCGAGATACCGAAAGAGCACGATGAATCAGTTCATGTGGTGTTTCTAGCGGAGTACCTTCGAAGGAATTGTTGAATTTGCTTGTTGAGATGATCGAGGTCTTCGTAGAAACCGAGTTGACACTGCGTGCACAGGCGGGTGAGACGGTGCCTAAGTTCGCAGCTGCACGTTTGGTGAAAGCAAAACGAGCAGTGGAAGTCTTTACACGTCGGTCCTGGCATTCCCCCACGGCTGGCTAGCACCGAATGAAGGGGAAAAGAATGCGCGTGCATAAATATAACCCAACTGCCGGAAGCAGGAAATCACTGGTGGGGGAAAAGTTCGTTGGAGATTTACCACATCAGGGGAAGCACTGGTAGGGGAAAAGTTCGTTGGAGAAACACCACATCAGAGGGAAGCAGTGGTGGGGGAAACGTTCGTTGGAGGTTGACTACATACGCCGGAAGCGCTTAGCGATTATTGCACAACATCCGCAGGAAAAACACTGTGTCCGTTGATTTAACGGTTTTCGTCCTGGAGGAGAACTCTGTTTTGAACGGTGCTGAACATGCAAACGACCACATCAGAGGGAAGCACTGGTGGGGGAAAAGTTGGTTGGAGAATTACCACATCAGGGGAAGCACTGGTGGGGGAAACGTTCGTTGGAGGTTCACTACATCCGCCGGAAGCGCTTATCGATTATTGCACAACATCCGCAGGAAAAACACTGTGTCCGTTGATTTAACGGTTTTAGTCTTGGAGGAGAACTCTGTTTTGAACGGTGCTGAACATGCAAACGACCACATCAGGGGGAAGCACTGGTGGGGGAAAAGTTGGTTGGAGAATTACCACATCAGGAGAAGCACTGGTGGGGGAAACGTTCGTTGGAGGTTCACTACATCCGCCGGAAGCGCTTAGCGATTATTGCACAACATCCGCAGGAAAAACACTGTGTCCGTTGATTTAACGGTTTTCGTCTTGGAGGAGAACTCTGTTTTGAACGGTGCTAAACATGCAAACGCCGTGAATGTGATCGGGTATGATATAGGATGCTTCGCGACCCAAATGCGCCGCTAAGCACGTGCCGTAGCACATGGGGTTTTCGTTTAACATTTGCTGCATTTTGTCTGTGGAAATGTATTGCTGTTCGTAGAAAACGATGTATAAACCTCTTGCGGGCACAAATTGGAACCACTGATGTTGTGCGTCTTCTTTATCTGCTTTGAACTGGATATCGTTGAAGCACATGTTAGATAGCACAAAATGAATTTTGGTTTCGCAGCTGTGAACTCTGGCGGAGACGGATTTTCCGTCGTAGGTGCTGTCGACGAAGCGAAGTGCATAAGGTGTATTTTTATAGGGGTGACCGTCCACCTCGTACTTTTTAAACACCTTATTGTCATGGTAGTACACCGACAGGTAATTTCTGTAACCCATGATGCGGGAGCGAAGGGCGCGAGATGTTTGGGTGAGGTGCGGTTGGAACGCTGGTAGAAATACATGCGCACTAAGGACTATTTTGTGAGATGCGCAGTGCGAAATGGGTGTTGAGGAAATGATGAACCTCGAGGAATGTTCTAAAATTGGCGCACCGTATGTACTTGGTGAACTGCGTGAAATTCATGTTATGTAAGGGAACGTTGGAGGCATGGTTGTGAAGCATGTACTTGTGGTATGCCATGATTTGATTTTGCACGTCCGTCTCTTCCTTCTTTTTGTGATACATGATGTCGGTAATGATGCGCTGCAGGGCACGCAACACGTGCCATTCTTGTTGGTTGAGCGTAACGGATGCGCCTTGCGGGTCTTTGAAAACGAGCTTTAGCTTTCCGAACACAAACTTAAACACGATGGTGACGCTGTCGCTGAACTGAAATTGCTGTAGACGTCCCTGTGGGTCATTCAAGCGTTTGTGAATGATGGGGATGGCTTCGACGAGTTTGTGCCACTGCGAGGAACTCATGACGACTGCGTTGTGCTTTCCACATTTGGCAATGGTGACGACGAGATGGTGCGGCGGCTGAGGGGAGAATCCCAATCTGACGAATTTAGTTTGTTGCGGGTTGAGGAAGTAGATATCCGCCAGAGGACCCACAACTGCACTGTGTTGGAACTGTGCTGGCGGAGCAGGGCTGTCGGGATGCTGTTGGAGGTCGAAGATGGGTAGTTTCCTTTTTTCCCCGGGTTTTGAGGTGGTCGGGGTTTGACATCCGGTTATACTGGAACACACAAAACAACAACAATAATAATAATAATAATAATAATAATAATAATAATAATAATAATAATAATAATAATAATAATAATAATAATAATAATGTGAGGGATAGAGAGATAAACGGGATAGAAAAAAGCAAGCTAATACATAGGTGCGGACCTACCTGGTCGGCGTGCTGCATGGCAGCATGACTGTATCCGCGTGCTACATGGTACACTCTGAATGAGGCGAGCGGCACCGTGACGTTGCTTTTTATATGAGCAGGAGCGTCTTCTGAAAGCACGTGCAAGAGGATGGATTAGGTTAGCTGTGATGAATAGTGACACACACACACACACGTACTCACCTTCAAGGGTTGACAAGTTTGCTGAGCGTCAGAGCACTTTGCGCGGCATGCGTCTTTGAACGTTTTGCGAATGACGACATCATTATGCGCGTGATTGCTGACGTGAAATTTTGAGAAGAATGTATGCTTAGGTATGCCGGAGCAGCGGTGGGTGAGGTAGGCGATGACGTAATGATCACAAGTGGTGCTGTCGAAACCTTGCAGCCTTCTGGCGTTGGTGGACCAACGCGTCCCGCAGACCGAATTTAAGAACCGGAGAAAATGGGGCGAAAGCGGTCCTATGCCGTAACTGTCAAAATATTCTCCATGCGAGTTTTTGTCCACAAAGATGCAAACCCAGTGTTGCCCGGATTTGGTGCTGGGGTCGGTGTTAGCCACTAGCGCCAAGGGAGGCGTTCGAATGCCGTGAAGTACGGGTAGTTTATCGCAGGGGTAGAAACCTAAAAAGTGAGAGCGCGTAGAGGGGCATGTCGATAGAAACCGTTGAATTTGAAAGGTGTTCATGATACCAAAATGGATCGGTTGGCGTCGATTTCGACCGTGCGATGTATTTCCGCTAGCAGCAGAAGTATGACCGGTTCTGTCAATTTATCGGCAAAACCGATGCTTATAGAGACGGTTCCGTGGCGCTGACCCGAGATGTGAGACTCGTTAGCGCTCATGTCTGCAGTGAGATCGAAAACCATTATCGTATACCCTTGCGGGTAGGTTTCTCTGGAGATGGAGTGTCCCTCGTCCTTGAAATGAATGCCTAGGCCGTCCTGCAGGGTTTGAAAGCATTGCAAATAGTGTCCCTTTGTAAAGTCGGGTTGCAGAGGTTGGGAGGGAACGGGTTGCCCGTTCACGTAGAGCTGAAAGAAGTTCATTTTAAAATGTTTCAAGTTGTACGGATTTGAGTTAAAATGGCCGGAATAGGCCTTGTCGGTGACCATGGCTACTACCACTCTCCTGGGAACTTGCCCTACGCACACGTCGCTAAACGTCATTGCCCTGGACACCTTGGGGATGCTGAGAGCGTGAAAGCTGACGTCCTTGAGATGGTACTTTGCGTTGCCCTTTGCGAGCACGGCCTGGTGCGCGAGCTTTATGGTCGGCGAGGGCCGCACCGATTTTAAGCGCAGCGTGGCAAACACGATGTCGGCGTACCCCTTAAAGGTCTCTACGTCGGAAAACAGATAAAACTGGGGAGAGGCGGGAGTGAGCTTGACGGTCATGCTAACGTTGTTCAAAAGCAGCTTCTCCTGTCTAAAAAGAGCGTTGGACAGAGGACCGATGAGCTGTACGACGTTGCTCCCTTTGGTAAACCCCTGACGCCACTGAAAACCCGCATTGGCGATAAAAGTGTCCATGATGCCTGCCGTGTCCTTTCTCCAGAGGGTGGATTCTATTTTGGTGTTCATGGCATCTTCGGAATAATTGAGAAGCGTCTCGAGGTAGGTTCTATAGGGGTAACCGGCTTGCGGCATGGAGACGATGACGTTATTGAGGGTTACCTCCACCTGTTGAAACAGGGAATTTAAGGCGTTGTTGACCAGAGTGGCGTTAGCGTCAGCGTTTAAGGCCTCTCCTTTGTCATCTACAATGCGCACCATGAGTTCGAGTACGACGTAGGTCAAGTCTACGTAAACGTCCGCATTTCCGGAATAATGAAAGGTGATGGGGGCATTTTTCATTAAAGTGTTTTGAGGGTTTAGGTATAGGAACCGTGACTCCTCGATGCTCATCTGAACCGGTACCTCTGTAAAGAGGTCCAGTTCGGAACTCATGTGGACGGCCGCGTCTGCCATTACGAAAATACGTCTTGCACCTTACGCCTACCGCGTTTCAGCTTGGACTGCTTGCTCTTTTTGGATTTGCTCGGTTTTATTCTCTTGAGGCGCCTGGCGCCGGAACCGAGCATGGCATCGAGCTTTTCGTCGGCTTTTCGCTTTAAATTGTATCCGGACACCTTGAGCCTCCGTTGGAGCGCCTGCTTTGGCGCTGCTCCCGCCACAGTCACATCCGACAGAACGTGAGCGCCCGCCTTTAAGGCCTCCTTTCCGACTGCTTTTGCTCCGCTCTTTAAAAACGGTAGTAACCTTCTGAAGAGTCCTCCGAGGGCTGAAAAGAGACCGCTGCCTCTTTGGTAGCGCTTGCCCCTGTAGAGAATGAAATCGCGATGGTGGAACGCGCCGCCGGTCTGATTGAGGTAGTACCGCGTTACGGCGTGCACGTCCATTACGCCTGTTTCGGACGAAAAGCGAGAACTATAGTAGAGGAAAATCCGTCGGCGAATGGCAAGAGATCGCCGTAGCCGTTCCTTAAATCTATGTTGACCGTCTTGAAGTCTTGCTGAATCAAGGGTACCCAATGTTGGGGAAAAAACGTCTTTTCGTCGCTCATGTAAGAGTTGTTGCTTCTTTCGTATTCCACGGCCGCGCTCTCTATGACTTGGGCGAAGGTGTCGCCCACGACTTGCGGGGACACTAGATTACAATAGATGAACATTTCGTAAGGAAACCCCATATAAGGATCTACGGGGTGTTTAGCAGCTTTTTCGAGAATGACGTTGACGTAGGGCTCAAAACCCAACATTTTTGCCATAGCGGGCGTTAAGAGCAAACTGTGGATGCGGTGTAGAGGTCCCGGAGGGTCCTCCGATTTTGAAACGTCTGGTTTGGGTCTGACGGGACGAGCCGCCGCGGGTTTCTGCTGCCCCGAAGCCGGGGGCTTCGGTTTCGGTTTCGGCTTGGGTCTCTGGTGGGGCGCATCGTTCAGAGCTTCGTATTCGCCGACCGCGTACGGTACGGCAGTGCGCGCGACATTTTCCACAAACCCGTCGAACGGAATGTCGGGTAGTGGTTCGGGATGGGCGACGGCGGCATTCACGCTCACCGTCTTCTTGCGCTCGTCGAAGAGGAAGAGGTTTTCCACGTGCAAGTGTTCGAGTAGAACGGCGTTGACGAGGTTCACCAAGTCTTTGGGATTGTACACGATGCCTTGCGGCATTTGCAGGCTGGATTTGGAATGCGTGGGGAGGAGCGACATGGTGTAGTTGGTGCCCACGAGACGGGCATCGTCTGGAGAAAGGTTATAAAATTTCACCGGATACCTGACCTTTTGCAGGGCGACCTCCCATTCTCCCTGCAGAACGATTCTCTCGGGCAAGATGTTAGAAAATCTGGCCGTGGTGTTGTCGGTAAAGTGTTCTATGGAAGCGTTGCTCACGAGAGTGATGGAGAAGGGTTTGTTCTTAATCATGACGAATCGATGGTGGAAGCCAGAACCCACGAGTTAAACTTTGCCGGATACCCCTTCCACTTTACCAAGACCTGCTTGTTGCGCCCTCGGCCCTTGGTCTGTAAAACGCGTTCGATCTTAAACGTCCCAGGTAGCGCGACCTTTTATAGCTTCTCGGTGTAAAATGTGCCGTCTATGGCTTCTCCGGCCAGATCCTTCAACTTATATACCACTGGCCGACCGCGCACCACCTCGGCTATCCGAAATATTTCGTCCGTCCAATTCTGCTCGTAGCCCATGTCGAATTTCATTTTTTCTTTAGAGATGCGCACGTGATCGCCCACGGAAAATCTGGGTTTCCCTGCGCGAGGTAGGGTCCTATTTCCGTAGAGATTGCGGTACACTCGTAAAATGTTGGATTCGTTCACGTCCTTCGGAGCCATTTTTATGGACCTGTGATGCGAGCTATTGTACGACTCGAGTAAGGCCGGAAGGACTTCCAGGTATCTGTAACTGTTTTTGTGCGTGAAATACCTCCACATCTTGGTTATTAAGGTGCGGTTGAAGCGCTCCACGACGCTGGCTTTAACGTTATTTTTGGTTGTGTAATGTTTCACGTCGAGCTTCTTCAGAAAGTCGCAAAAAGTCTTGTTGGTAAACTCGGTTCCCTTGTCCGTTTGGAGGACCCTGGGGACGCGTTGGGAGAATATGGAGCGAAACGCTTGCGCAACCTCGGTACCCAGCTTCGATTTCAGGGGTACGGCCCAAGCATATTTGGAAAATACGTCGATAACGGTCAGAATGTACACGTAAGGTTTGTTATGTTCCCTCACGCTGTTCATGACGTTTAGATCGGCCTCCCAAAGATCGTCCATATTCGTCACGTGATAATATCTGGTGGGGAACCGCTTTCTCACCGGTTTGTGCAGAGTGTAACTGTCCTGGGTTTGAAGGAAGGACTCGATGTTCGCCTTAGACGCACCCGTGGCCTTTCGAAGGGGCTTGACCGTACCCAAACCGGCATAGTGTTGCGGTTTGGCATAGTATCGCCTTAGCGCCTTCCATTCCTTCATGCTTTACTTGTACAGGGGTTGCCAGACGCGCTTGCGAAAATGGTACGACGCGGAAGGCGATTTCGATTTCTTTTTCGGAGTGGCAGGGTTTGTCCTCTTCTTTTTGCGAGGCGAGAGGAGGTTGAACTTTATGGTTCGGGGTTCGACCTCCTGCTTCACCGGCACGCGTTCGTGCACGTCTTCGTAATCGTCGTCGTCGTCGCCGAGGAAGGGCTTTCTGACTTGTGCCACGAGATCGAGGTAGTTGTCCAATTTATGTTTTACGAGCTGCCACTTTTCGTCGGCAGAGAGCTTTGCGCTCTGCAGGTTCTGAATTTCTTTAGCCAATCTGGATATGGTGCGGTCTATAGCGTGAAGCTTATCGACGGTCTTCGGTTGCGGTGCAACCAGGATCTGCTTGCCGTACTTCATCCTGTTAATTTCGACACTAGCGCACCGCCAAGCGAAGGCAAGACGGGTAGGAGAAATACCGGCAAAAAAACCTCCTTTTTGAACCAAGATGCTCTTCTTCTTCTTCAGAGGAACCCGTTTATCCGTCAACTTCCTCCAAGAAGCCTTGTGCTTCTTTAGGCGACCCAAGCACTTTGCGGGAAGTTGCACGTGACCTCTGCACACGTTGAGCATACATTCGCTAATGGCCTTGATCAGATCGCCATCGGCATTTTTTAACAACTTTTTGCGCAGAGGGGCCTTCGCCTTGGCCAGAGCCGTCAAATTACTGTGCTGTCTCGCTATGCGAGGACTGGTCAGCGTCGCAAGCCTTAACCTACCTCTAGCCATGCTTGCGCGATAATGACGTTCGCTCCCAAAGCGGTACTTTTTATTTAAAATCAATGGCCTCAGTTGGGTAAGACCCTACCGTGATAATATAGAACGAAACGAACCCGAGTCCTCTCGGCGGTCTCAGTTGGGTACGAAATAAGAGAGGTTTTCCCCCGGCAGCACGCCGGTTCGATACCTGTATCGGGCGGGCGTGTACTGAGTGCAATCCAACACGAGATAACCGTGAGGGCGTTCGGTGGCCTTCTCGAAGGCCTCCAAGAGAAACCTAGAGTTCCTGGGTTCGATCTGCTGGCACAGTCTCTCGATCTGCATCTTGTCCCGGTTGTTCTTGAAGACCACGACGTAGTTTGCATTCAGAGAGATGTTGCGATATTTCTGACCCTGAGGAAACACGTTCTGCAGGATGTAGACGATGCCGAAGCGCTTGTGATGGGAGTCTCTGGTGAAAAAATTGGACACGTCCTTCCCGCCCCCCTCCAGCATCAGATCGTCGAGGACGACGAGGTCGTTCTCGCCCACCGAAGCAAGTTCGGGTATGCCCGCGTGGGTCTCGCAACGCAGAGCCGAGGGTTCGAGTCTCGGGGAATACTCCGGCGGGTGGCAGCACAGAACCCTCCTGGGGCGCACGTCGAACATCCGGTGCGCGTGGCGTAACAGGTTTTTCACGAAGGTCGACTTCCCGCAGCGCGACGGCCCCGCCACCAGCATGGTGCTGGGAAACTGGAATCGCCCCAGGTCCCGGGGACCGGGCATCGTTTCCTCAGGGGCGCCCGGTTCGAAATGACTTTGGCGCGGCTCTAGACGTCTCATTTATGCGTTCCTCTTGAACCCGTAGGGATAGGAATCGTGATTGCCGGCGAGAACGCGCTTGTTGACCACCATCCTAAACGTCTTCGAGCTGGGTTCGGTGACGACCGTCCAAGACGGTTTCCGCGAAATCTGTGTGCCCGCCAGCTTCACCGCACGGTCGTTGTCCCTCAGCACCGTGTCGCGAATTACCTCGGCGTTCACCAGCTGCAGGTTGCCCGAATTGAGCGTGATCCCCTTCACCTTGCACACCGAGTAGGTCTTGCCCGTCTAGGAGCAAACGATCTCCATGCAGTAGCTCTTGGGCCCCGTGGAGGCGAACCGGGCGATGTAAGAGCCCCTCCCGTACTTCTCCAGCTAGTCCGTCATGTCCCCCAGGAGGCGTCCAACGGACGGCGTCCAGTCACCCGGAGCGGCGGCGACGACGACGGAATCGGTGTCGAAGTAGCAGACCCGTTCTCCCAGCCTCTTGAGGTAGGAGTAGAGCACCAGGCGCGCGTGAGCCGTGGTATAGGCCGCCAGCACAGCGTTGGCGGCGGGGTTGACCTTGCGGCACTGCTCGCAGTACCTCCACACTGCGTACATGATCCGGTCGGTGACGGGCACGTAGGTCTGCACTTCCACGCCCGGGTCGTTGAGCAGCTGCAGGACGCGGTCGTACCGGTCCACCAGCTCGCACGTGGGGAGGTTGTCCCTCTGCCCCAGTTTGCCCCAGAAGCTGTTGAGCATCAGCTTGGCCAGCTCCCGCCTGCCGGGGTTGGTGGCGACGGCCTGGGGATCCAGGGCGACGCCTTCGTGCTCGAAGAATTGCTCCACGTACTGCTGCTTTGCGGCAGGGTCGTCGCAATCCGACGGCCAGCCGGAGGCTTCGGTCTTGATCTTCAAGAACTGATTCACGTAGTCCTCGAAGAGACCCTTGCCTCCGGTGGTCGGTTCGTGTCGCACCACGTCGTACTCCCAGATCTCATGGACCCGCAGCAGGCGGTACCCCTCCTCCAGGGCGACCTTCATCTCGTCGATCACCCAAGTACCCGACAATGCCCTCTCGCGCTCTCCAAGGTGGCACTCATCTTGGTTCTCCGCCTCCGCACAAGCGCGGCATAGCGGGAACATGAGCTTGCCGCCGATGCGCGCCGGTAGCACCGGGTGGTACAGGTGTTGCGGCGGTAGAACCTCGAACTTCACCAACCCGCCCCCCACGTCTTCCAAGCGCGGGAATCGATCCACGTGGATCTTGGGGTGGCCCGCGGGGTAGGGTTTCGTCTTGTTCACGTACGGGTACAGGCTGCATACGTCGTAGTAGTAGATCTTGCTATCCCCCTTTGCCTCGCAGTACGTCTTGGTGCAGTTGGTGCGACCTCCGTAGAAGGCGTCTCTGGGGTTCAGGGGTTCGGGTACCGGAAAGTCCCTTGCGTGGCGCGCCAGGTCCTGGTTGGCCTTCATCGCGGCGTTAAACTCGCACTCTCACATTTGCACCACGGCGTAGCCGGCGGCCTTGATCTGGGCGGTGACCTTCTCGGTGCTCTCTAAACTGGAGGTCATGGTTTCGTGTCCCGAGTTGTATATCGCCGCATGGCGATTGTGAAAGCACCGCCTGCAGCCGTGGTAAAAGCAACCGTGGAAAAAGTACGCGGTTTTTTCAGCCTCTCTGTACCCGTCACCTTGTGCCCCACGATTTTAACTTCGCGTCCTCGCATGGCGTGCTGGATGACGATGCGGTTTTGCATCTCTAGCCAAGTTAGCCATATGCATGCGGCGCGAGACTGCCGGTCCGCTAGTCGATACCCGCCCGCTGGCAAGAGCGCAATTTTCTTAACCGGCATGAAGCGCTTTCTATACACGCACATGCACGCCTGCGCGATGGTGACGCATTCTCTGAACGGGTCTATTCCGTTCTCGTCCAAGAATTCCCTTCTGAATTTGGAAACTCCCTGACTGAGTAGAAATACGTCCATCTTGCAATACGTCACCATTTCCGCCCTCATGTCGAAGACGTACCCGGAGGACGCCCTTTCTTCGTGCCACTGCTCGAAGGCTTTCCGACCCTCCGCCGACATGCCCTCCGGACAATAATGCCTTTTGTCGGGAATCGAACCCACGTACTGCTCGTTTTCCTTCGTGTTAAACAGGTACCGGAAATAACCTTTGCATTCCTTCAATCCGAAGGTCTTGGAAAAGCGGGAGAGTAGCATGGGTATGAAGTTGAGCGAGTCTAGAAATGTGACGTCACCGTACCTCATCCTGTAGATCTTGCTCCCGTTCATGATGAGCTCCGGCACCCAGTCTAAGTGCACCACCATGTACTTTAATAAAAACTGCCCGTCGTAAGCTCTGAGGTTATGCGCCACGACGTAGACGTCCCAGGCTTCGAACCTCGCCTGCGCGATGTGTTCGAAAAGCTGCTTCACGGGCTCGTCCATAAACACCCATTCTTTGCAACCGCATTCGGTACAGTATGCCGCCTTGTGGCGTTCGTCGATGCACAGCGAACAGGCTTGGTACAACACGCACAAGTTAGGTACATGCTCGTATGTGTCCTTTTAGCCGGTATATGGAATGTTTTGCGTGCATTCAAAGTCGATAAACATAAACACGTACCGGTTTCTTTTGTTCTTTGTGGCATACGGCTGTTTATAGCACATGTGGCTAGAATTCACGTGTGCCTTGCAATGATTGCAGTACTTTTCCCCGCACTGGTGCGCGGTTTTTCTGTGCCTCGCATTCACCAGCTTATTGCAAGACGTGCACACCTTTTCTACATCGCACACCGACAGCGCCTTTGGGTAAAAAACGCCTTTCTTTGCGTGGTTTGCAAAGCATGTCGGTCCCTTAAAATCTCTGTTGCACTCGGCGCAGCGTATGTAGTCGTCAAATCGCGCATCGCACTGCTGATGGCATTTAGCACACCTGGCGTCGCACCTATGACATTCTTTTTTGTGTGCCGAGGGATGATGACACTGGCGGCAATACTATTTGCATTTAAAGCACTTGTGAAGGTTCACGATAGCATTAAAGTGCCCGGCGTGGAGCATGACTTCGATGTATTTATCGCATTTCTTATCCGACGCGTACAGCACGTGCTTCCCCGTATGATCGCCAAACACCGTCACAGCGTAGCCCTTTAACGCAGCGTCAAAGCGTCTGACGTCATCTATCGTGCAGCTGTCGTGGCCTTGACCGATGCTCGCACACAAGGCTACGGCTTTCGATTTTTGCAGATAGTCGGAGCGCGTCATCGTTTTATAGTTGACGTCGCGATCCACTTTGGCTTTAACTACAACAATGGCTCTTGCTAAACACAAGTTGTCTTTGTTGGCTATTTCGACAATGCCTTTATTGTCCCTACAGGCATCGCAAGGTTGGTGGCACGAACCCGAGACCTCCTTGGTCCACACAAACGTTACATGAAGAGGCCCGCTTAGCAAGAATTGTTGGTTACTTTGCATTACTTTTTCGATGCTTCCAACAATGACATCCGCATTCAATTGCTCTACGCGCCTCACGCTCATACTGAAGGCTTTAGACGCCTCCTTTTCGTCTGTTATGGATATGCCTAAATATCCGGGTTCGGTTTCTAACAGGTTCTCTTTCGCAAACTTTAGAATATCGTTAAACAAATGCGATACCCATTGCTCCGGGTTAACATTTCTGGGGACCGGGTTTACGGTAATTTGCGACTCTGTAAAGCCGGAAAAAAGCCTTGGCAGCGTTCTCTGCTTGTGCCCTATAATTTCGAACGTAGGCTGCAAGGTGCCATCGCGACTTCCCCCGGGTTGCGGCTCCATCTTATCGCCCGAATGCACCGATCGCTCTTTCCCTGCAAAGTGCTGCTGCTATTTTGTTTTTATTTTAAACTATTTCTATCGGCTTTAACACTCTGGGAACAACTGCTGCGGCGTATGTTCTGCTATCACTAGGGCTATGGTCAATACCGATCGATGAAGACACGTTCACATGTGCGCGTATTGCTCTAAAACTTATATCACGTCAAATAGCACGATTTTTATAGCAAAATCCACTATCGCTCCCGTTTCTCACTACGGCCGGCTGCTCTAGGCACTGGGTTTTTTATAAGTTCGCTTATCCCAACCGCAGTTTCAGCATGCGCGTCGAGTTAAATGCCTCATTAAAAATCCTGACGCCTTATTTCGCCACAGCTTGCCAAGTTGTAATCGCAGACATTTCCAGTCACACCATCCATCCATCCACCGCTGCACTTTTCCCTACCATCGACCATAAAACCGCATTTAAAACATTTTCTCGCTGACGAGCATCCGTTCGCAACTCTTTAAACGCCGCTGCTTTGTCAGCTTCCGTTCCCAGGGCCTTTTCACGTTATCGCGCAGTTGGCAGTTCTTTAACCGTGGCTGCCATTTTGAAACACACATCGACTGCTCTATCAGCACACGGTCATTCACGTACTGCGGTATTCACGGTATTTACGCACGGTTATGTGTTTTATTAAGTGCGTGTGGAGTTAAAAACAGTACCATGCCCCAACTTCAACATCGGTGTCAAATATTTAAAACTATCAGTGTCGTGTGTAGTGTTTTCGTGTTGTGCTGTGCATACGTGTTATGTAAAATGTAACAATTAAATAGAATCAACAGATACTTCCTTTCTAAGGAGTAACACCACCTGCAGAATAAAAAATTCTGAAGTGTTACATTCGTATGTCCTCTACCCTCTATCTCTTATAGGTGAGAACGAAAGTTTATTTTCATATCCACTTAATTTTAATCCAGATAAACTTTTCGGGAAATAGCTGCATTACACATCCGTTATACATACAAAGGGACGCTATACACTGGCCTTAAAATTCTAAATTCTTTCCATCAACATGGCGAACAAGAACTGAAAAGCGACATGACTTTAAAAGAATGGCTAAGCATTGAAGAATTCGAACCATTTATAACAGATATCTCGGAAATGGCTGTCACAAAAAAGTTATTTGAAATAAATTGTGTGTTTTTAAAGAGATCTAAATGTTTTGTATTGTATGTATTCCTCAATCCTTAGCAGTTATACAAGATCATAGAAAATTTCTTCCGAATCAAGAGGTCTTCACAGGCTATTTCCACAAAATTCAAGATATACATTTTATTTTTCATATAAATGTCTTTAATATATGGTGTTGTAATTAAAATCGTCAGAGACAGTTTTAGAAAATAAAACATTTCGGAAAATAGTTCATGTAAAGGGTAGTTTGGGGTGGAGGGACTTTCTTGAAAATCTCTGTGTTGTATCTTTGGAAGGTACTCAACCTAAATACCAAGTTTAGTATTTATCCGACTTTTCATTTGCGAGTTATGCTGCTCTGACACATACACACAGACACACACGCAGAATTTTCTAAAAATGTTTTTTATTCAGGGGACCTCAAAACAAGTATTTAGTTTTCCAGTGAAATCTCAATATTGAATATTTGGATGCAATGCATACCTCCGCTACCTACTATTTACGTGGTAGAGAGAGTAGAAATAGCAACCTCTTCAGCAATGGTGTTTATTGACGAGAAACGTAGGCGTAAAAGTTGAAAATATAGATCGGTGCACGCTAAATTTATAAAAAATCTGTATTCCTGGTTTGCTTAAGAAATAAATGCACAATTTGTAACAAGGAAAGTTTGATACAGCAACTTAGTTCTTTCGAAATCTTTGGAAAACCGTATCTTTATTTTTTTTCGGTACCCAAATTTAACAATTTCTTAAAACAACTTGTAAAATTGTATATAAAACACTGTAGTGAAGTTTATACTAATGTGCATGTCAATGTTTATAGGATGCACAGGTCCACAGTTGTCCAGCTTAACAATATAAAAGGTTTTAGAACGAATAGCAAATCACTAAAAGTCCCTAAATCAATATTATTACATGCATTTGTGAAAAATATTACAGCTATGATTAATAAATTCTGGGATTACGAGAAATTTGTTAATATTGGTTTAAACTTATATAGTTCCTTAATCGTTTTAAAATTGCAAGAAAAGAGAGTATAGCTAGCTCGAAACTTAGCGTTGTTGTCACAAATTTGATGATTATACATGTCATAACTATGGTATTTTTCACCGAAAGTAATTTCCTCTATTCTCACTATGAACGTTAATTACTTTGTCGAAATCTGATTTAAAAATACGGCTAGTTTAGTGTTTCTTGGAAGGCATAAATGTAACTACGCCAAACCACAGTAAATGAAATGACAAGCATTTAAAGCAACTAATAAAAGAACTTCCATTTTCGCAATCCGTTATATAAAATTAATGCAAGAAACTTATGCTAAAAACGTATTGCCATCAAAAACAAATAAACAATACCTCTAAAAAAAGCAATGTGAACATGAAATAAGCCGACAAGCTATCACAGCTGTGTCTGTGTTTGGCCATTATACGGGAAGCACCTGCTGTACACTTCGTGCAATCTGCGCGCTAGCATGAAACCTGGCCGTGGGAACCATGCTGACACAGCGCGACCCAGCTTACCTGTGTTCTAACTTTCAACATGCACTTTCCAGTACACCAACGTTCAACATGCATTGCCCTAACAAACAACGTACAATTTATGCCTTATCAAGCGGTATCGTTACTATTGAATGTGTGTGTATGTGTCCCTATTTAATTTTTATTTTCTTTTGCACTGCACACTTTTGTGTTAACATATATATACATTTTCAGTTTTGTGATTGTGTGGATTGAGTTTGTTAAATTTTTTTATACGCTACTATTATAGTGTGTGTGTGCCTATTTAATTTTTTAAAAGCCCGAAAAATGAAAAGAGTTTGTGAGCGAATGTATGTGTGTGTGTGCGAGTATGTACCTAGTATCCGTGCGCCGCCAAGGCAAAACTTCATCATTTGCCTACCGGGCAGGAACAACCACGAAAAACCTGAAAAACCTCGAAAATTAGAAAGCGCTTCGTCAACCACTACAGCAAACGCCTACAAACCAGGGAAAACCTATGAAAAAGCAGAAACAGCTTGCATTCGTCTACCAACCAGAGAAAACCCCGAAACACTAGTTATTTAAAATTTCTGATGAGTTCTGGAGAGGCTTTTGCAAATCTTGTTGGTAGCAAAACTTACCTTTTCCATCACCTCCAACATACCCCACTCCCACAGCTTTTTCTTTCCACCAATCATAATCTCTCTTATTCTTAACAATCAACAACTTTCATTTGCTCCTTTCCACCAATAACATAATTTTTTATTCCCACCAATCACAACTTCACACGTCACTTTCTGTTATACGTTTTATCCCTCGTTCGCCATCTTTTCCCTCTTTCAGTCCCAACCTCCGCACAGACAACACCTCACCGCTCCGCTCCTCTCCATCACGTGTCCTGCATACTCTTTTAACTTCCTTCCTTAATCTTCCACCCCAATTAACGAGCCAATCACATTTCGTCTTATTTTTACCAATCAAAACACTCCACGTCACTTCCTGTTTTTCCTTCATCTTTCCCTAATCCTCAATTCTATCTCCTCGTCACCATCTGTTGCGTTCGACATCTTTCGCATGTTGACCCTAACCTCAAACCTCTTCATCCTTCCACTTCTTGCCTCCGCCATCTTGTTTAGTTCCCATTTTCACCACCACGCCACCGCCATCTTAGTTTAAGCTCTCCACGTTTACCTCATATTTTAACCTCAACTTCATACCTCCGCCATCTTATTTAGTTCCCATTTTTACCACCGCGCCTCTCATCTCCGAACCAGATTGCCGGCAAGAACAGATCTCGTTCATTCACACCTCGACGGTTGACTCGACAGCAGCTGCTGTGAACACCTACGTCGTACACTTTTTTGACCGCTTTCGACCGGCTATGAGAACCCTGCTCCTACGTACGCTAGCGACCATTACGATGGTCCATTACCAGGTTTTTGGTATAGTTAAATTACGTCTGTGCAAAGGGCGTCTGTACCGCTTTAAAAACCTAGGTATATCAGTGCGTAGTGATGTTGGTTGATCTTAAAGCTGGTTAAGCATTTTCAAAAACAGTTTGCTTTTATTTTTTTCGCGTCGCGTGAAGCTGCTGCGCTTTTGGTGACGCATCAACACCAGTAACAGCTAAGTACCACACGCATAATTATTTTTCGAGCCTGCTTGGCGTAGGAATATATCCTTTCGTGTTTTGGTACTGTAACCTCAAATCTCCTTACCCTCCTCTTGCGTCCGCCATCTTGTTTAGTTCTCACCGCATCTCCTTGTCGCCGACCCTCCGCCATTTTTAGTTCCCACTATTTTAACCTAAAAATCTGCTCTTGTAAGCTCTTGCTACCGCCATCTTCTTTTAGTTCCCATTCTCACCACCGCGTCTCCTTGCCCCCACCTCTTGCAACCGCCATGTTCACCACTAACCTCGAAATTTCCTCGTCCTTAAACCTCTTGTCTCAACCATCTTGTTTAGTTCCCATTTTCACCACCGCATCTCATATCGCCCCATCTCTCTATCCACTCAAGAAAACCACCATCCAACGTTCAAAAATTGCTGAAAAGTTCTCGACAGGCTTTTGCAAATCTTGTTGCTAGCAAAACTTACCTTTCCCATCACCTCCAACATACCCCACTCCCACACCTTTTTCTTTCCACCAATCATAATCTCTCTTATTCTTACCAATCAACAACTTTCATTTGTTCCTTTCCACCAATAACATCACTTCTTATTCCCACCAATCACAACTTCACACGTCACTTTCTGTTAAACTTTTTATCCCTCGCTCGCCATCTTTTCCCTCTTTCAGTCCCGACCTCCGCACACACAACACCTCGCCACCCAGCTCCTCTCCATCACGTGTCCTCCATACTCTTTCATCCTCCTTCCTTCATCTTCCACCCAAATTAACCAAACAATCACATTTCATCTTATTTTTACCAATCAAAACACTCCACGTCACTTCCTGTTTTTCCTTCATCTTTCCCTAATCCTCAATTCTTTTAGCTCGTCCCGGATGAACCCATCACCTCCAACATACCCCACTCCCACACCTTTTTCTTTCCACCAATCATAATCTCTCTTATTCTTACCAATAAACAACTTTCATTTGTTCCTTTCCACCAATAACATCACTTCTTATTCCCACCAATCACAACTTCACACGTCACTTTCTGTTATACTTTTTATCCCTCGTTCGCCATCTTTTCCCTCTTTCAGTCCCAACCTCCGCACACACAACACCTCGCCACACCGCTCCGCTCCATCACGTGTCCTCCATACTCTTTTATCTTCCTTGCTTCTTCTTCCACCCGAATTAACGAACCAAGCACATTTCGTCTTATTTTTACCAATCAAAACACTCCACGTCACTTCCTGTTTTTCCTTCATCTTTCCTTAATCCTCAATTCTTTTAACTCGTCCAGGATGAACCAATTGCAATAACGATAATCCTTCCGCTCATGGCGCTTTTCAAACTTGCCGCCGCCGTCGCACGCAGCGACACTAGCGACACTAGCGCCCCTAGCGGCAGGATTATCGTTAATCCAATTGGCTCATCCGGGACTAATACTACTCACCTTGTTCTGAACTACATTTTAATAATTATAACAAGCCTTACCCGGAATGTATGAAATGAAATAGAATTTATATTCCAATTGTAAATCTTAAGAAGCTAAGCAGCTTAAAAGACTTAGGCATGGTTCAAATGGTTGCTCATTGAATTTGAAAACAGCGCAGATTTAGCCCAAAGCTTCTCTTTTAAAATTCTGCATCACTGATCCCGCAAAAGAGCAGATATCCTTAAGAAAGTAACTTAAGCTTCACAATAAATTCAAAGGCTTGGCATCAGTGAAAAATAAACATAGCCGAGTTTTGCTGTTGTGCGCTAGCGTAATTTGTTTGATAAAAATACAAAAGTATTAAGGATAAGAGAATAATTGTTTTCTGCTAGAAAATCGAAGAGTCAGCAGTAATTCAACAAACACATCTGTAGTATATGTAAAACAATAATATTTTTGCATACCTAAAGCTTAACCCCCAAAGTCTTTTGGTTGTTTTCTTTTTGGCTGGAATTAATGGAAAAATATATAATAATTTACAATAGTATGTATTTAATGGGATCGGTATTTCACGTAGCGTTCATTTTCTAAATGTGACGTAAACTGAGATATTATACCCTTTGATTGTTGACAGGGAGAAGAAAAAAGCTCTCTGATAATGAAAGCAGGAAATATGATCGAGAAAACCGTCTAGGCAACGACGAATTAGGACTGAATAGCATTTGCAAAATAAAGAGAGATTATCATAAACAACAATTAAACAAGAAGGAAAGTGTTCGATAAGAAATATAGAGAACAAAGGAATATTTAAGGGCAATCAAAATCTGTTGTAGAAAAGTTCGGAAAAAACAAGCAAAGAAGTGGGCTGTTACTTACAGGGAAACATTCAGGAGGGGCAGATAAAAACCTCATATATCTGTTATGAAATAGGCTAAGAACGCCAGAATATTTACATTCTCTATTTTCACTCGAGGGCCGTCACTTATTGTCATTTTGACCGATAATTTGGATACTGTCGTGAGGATATAAACACAAGAAAAACGATAGAGCATCGTGTTCACTTTGGACGAAGAATGCTATTGCGATTACGTCTATACAGTAACTTTACACCGAAATGTATGATTAAACGTTGTTTTGTAATGTTTAGGAGCACCAGGAAGTAACCAATAATTAACTACTTTGAATTTCTCTGCAAACTCTTGGTTTCTTTCCTGGAGATGGCTCATATATAGATACCAATTGCGGCGAAACTCCGGTCCCAGATTTACAAACAGTTCCGTACATATCATCATGTTCGGATTCTTAGTGTGAATATTGGGAGCGTTGTAAACCTAAACATGCTAACATTCTCCGATGCATGTTTTTTATTATTTTACACACCTGTTCTGCTAGTTCTATTTCCTTATTCGTAAAGCAAGCACATGCATATCCTTCCGATTCAAATATCGTAACAGGCATGCCACATGGAGTAAATTCATTTTTACTCAGTCATACTCTTCTCTGTCTGTCTCTCTATCTCTCTCATCTACCTATCTTCTCTTAAACTGATTACCATCATTTTACCGAGTGGGATGGCTCAGGCGGCTACGTCTCTGACAAGCATTCGGGAGGCCCCGGGTTCGATCTTCGGCAACCGCCCACTCTGGCCCATAGGATTTTGGTGGTTTCCACGTGTCGCCAGGCGAATACTGAGGTGGCTCATCTTCTACCACGACTCTCTTTCCTCTCTTTTCCTGTACCCACCATCTTTCTTGTCATCTGTTTCAGGGTTGTAGGACCAGGCGACGGTGTTCGGCGGATTGCGGCTGGGCGGAGGCTTGCGCTCTGTAAAGGTTTCCTTCCTGGTTTCGTCAAGGTACCGCTCAGTTTGATCTCTTAAACGTGGAACTCCACTCCGGGAGTCCCTGGAGGTTGGTGGCTTGTGGGCAGGGACCGCGAGGCGTCGAATGCGCTCTATATGTAAACGTTAAGGGCACCGTTCATACTTGCGCCTGTCGGCATCCACATTTGGTCGCCCTTCGGACCTCTCCCCTCATTGTTCCCTCCTAGGGGTCACGTTGGAAGCAAAAAGGGCCGACTGGTCTACTTGCGGTGTTCTGTTCCAGTTCCGGGGACCCCTCCGTGATACGTACCTTTTCCTTTACCATCCTCTTTGTAGAACTTACACCCCCAAGGAATTCCAAGCCAATCCTTGGGACAGTAGCCTGTCGAGGAACATGCAAACTCTAGATCATAGCATACCCAGGATGGTTGATCAGCCCAATGCCTGGAATGGCGGTGATGAAGGGAGTGAAAATGTAGTGATAAAAGGGATGATAGGAAAATTCGCGGATCACATTAACCAACCCAGCATTTACCTAGTGACCGAGGAAAGCCGTAAAGAAAGCTTTCGGTTAGATTGATCGGACCGGGGATTGAACGCAGGGCCCACGACTACGAGTCGCTCAGGTTACGGCTCCACCACAATCGCATTCCCAATAGATAAAGCACGCGCGTGGACTATGATAGACTGGATAGCTCGCCAGCAGCTTGCCTGTCGTTAGTCGAAGACGTAACGAACTGCCACATATGATGCATGGCAACTTATGATGTTCCACAATAACGATTTGTAAATGGCCGTGACGCATACTGTAATTCTCGTAAGTCGTACAGTTCTGCATAATTAAACATTTAGCAATGCTGCATCCAACAGTACCAGAAAATCGAAGTTTTGTGCGCCCCTCCTGAATCTTTGCTAGTTAACCCAGAGCTGGTGAGTGGCTATTTGAATCACTAGTTTAGACATTATTTTCCTTGCAGTAAAAGTGTTCCTTTTTATAAATCTTCATGTTTTCGGTAATAACTATTTTGTATAAAAATGGATTATTTTACCTAAGCATATTACTTTTATTGTTCTTTCCTTTATGTAATGTAAACATATATGTTTGTAAAATGTTAAAATTAACAAATGTTACATACAAATAATTTTTAATAGCAGATGTTATCCGGGAATTCAGTAATACGGGTGAATGTACCTAAACTAAGAAAAAACTGATAATTCAGAAAAATACACCCATATAATATTCCCTGGCTATATCGTGCAACCTTCTTAATGGGAAAAAAGTTGTTACACTCAGCCTGGATTGGAACCCGGTACTGTTGTCTTAGAACCGAAAAAGTGCTGTGTACCGACCGAACTATGGTCCCAATCAAATAAACATGTTATTTAAAACGTTAACCAAACGCACCACGCTTGTCTCATTCTTGGGCTTTGGAACAGATGGATAGTGGAAGCAGTAAACGTGTTTTCTTAGAATACCATAGCCAAACCACGATATTACAGTACCTTTCAAATAAAACGTTTTGGTCTCCAACGAATCACTGGTATTAATTATGCGTTGCTATTTCGTTACCCCACTCTTTTCACATTTTCCTCTCTCACTCGCACACTGTTTAGCGCAAGGTATATATAATTACCTCGCGAGACACGTTTGCTTTGCCTACACTACACGCTTAAGCAGTAAGTTGCTGAGCATTTTGAAATCGAGTTGATTTCTCTCTCATGGTTGTTGTATCCTTTAAAAAATGTGTATACTCTAAAAATAATTTTTCGAACCTGGTTTCGCAATCCCTGCCGTTTTCACTAGCCACTAAATTCACTGCTTAAGCCCATTTCCCGAATTCACGCCTATTCTATTGCCACTTAAAGCAAAAATTGATTACTGGTATGAATTATTTGAACTTTGAAGGGTACACAAAAGGCGCGCTTACGCGTCATAAACGTGTCACGGCTGACGTTCTCCAGATGCAGCATTCTACTTACCAGGCTCCCTCTGACCTCGGATTTTTCGTGATTTTTCAAGGTCTGTAGGTAAATGCCAGAGTATTTTTTATCTACTATCACGATTTCCTTTCATTCTATATAATTCGCATCTTTCACGTGCGCTTCTAGGAGCCCTGGTTCGATTCCCGTTGGTCTCTCACTCTGATCTCATGTTTTTCGTAGTCTCCTTGGTATGCTGGCGAATGCCAGAGTGGTGTATGCCATCACGATTTACTTTCATTCGCATCCTTGTACTTCTAGGTTTCCTTGTGCATGGTGAATGCTTGCTCAAAAAATACTTATCCCTTGCTCGGTGGACAAATCGTTCATCACCCTCACGAATCAAGCACCCGAATCTGTACGATTATATCCGAACAATGCATACATCTGCACAATAATTTACACTTACTCTAAACATCCGAACCTGTACGAAGACGTCCGAACATCCCCGAACAATACATACATCTGCACAATACTTTACACTTACTCTAAGCATACGAGCCTGTACGGGGACGCCGGACACCGCCGAACAATACATAATCGTCGCAATACTTTGCTCACTCACTCTAAGCACGCGAAGCTATACGAAGACCAATGAATACATGCAATCACACATAAACATCTCTGACCGACTCTCTAAATATTCGAACATGCAGGAAGAACTACGGACATGTCCTTACCAGAACTCATAATCAGATTGGAATGACAGGCTTTAATGTAGATATTTATTTATAACCATAACAAGAACACATCACATCTAAACAGTGTCTTACATAGGAACTTTCTCTTTAAGACACGTTTTGTATACTATTCGTTTGTTTAGACTCAATAGGTGTTCAAAACTTACATACCGGAAAAAATTCAGGCAATTTAGGGCGCTCTTAAAGTTAAGATAATTTTATCGAGGACTCTCTTAAAGGAACGCATGACGTACAACATTTACCAGATAATGCTTCTTATATATGCTTACAATTGCGAGTTCGTGACTTCAGATACATGTATCCGACTATCAACTAATTTGTTCATCGTTTTGCTAAGACGCTTGATAAATCTATATTGGGCGTGAAAGACTGGTAATTTTGTTCAGAGGCCTCTATCAGGCTTGATGTTCTTTTACATGCCGTAAATCTACGACACGGGACCACCGGTTTTACTTCCTTTCCGAAGGAAGCCATGCTAAGAATTTTACGCCCAAAAAAATACATCACCCTCCGCCGGGTTTGAACCCGCGACCTCGGGAACTAGAGGCTAAGCACAGTGATCACTACACCATGGAGGACGACACACAACTAAGGTCATTTGCGTGTAACGCACTAACTAATCGAGTGGAATGGCTCAGGTGGTAACGTCTGTGACTTGCATTCGGATCGAGGGTTCCATTCCATCAACCTACACCGCCCTGAGCCCCAGAGGTTTTTCGGATTTCTCTGGTTCTAGGCGAATGCTGTGAAGGTTCGTTCCACCACTGAATTTTCCCTCTCATCGTTTTACCTCCATCCCCATTTTAATTTATTCATCTTCTTGGTTGTTTCAGGGTTCAAAGTGTCGGAGGGGGAGTCTCGGCATAAGCAGAGCAGGGCTCTCTGTAACTTTCATCCACGGAATGAGGCTGGTCCCGGAATCCTGGACCGCTCAAGAGATGTGTAAGTCTGTAGTCCTCGAGACGAGCCATAGATTGCGCCAAATACCAGCAGCGAATTTCTTAATCCGTGAAAGGTAGGGGCCCTGCCCTCTGCTCTGTAGATGTTACCTGTCTGCACACACAACTCGCCCCTCCCAACCGTGAAATTAAACACCCCGCAATGTCCGGATAATGTATTTTATAACTATAAGTTCTTGATATTTCAAAGTTCCTGTCAAGCATCATCGAAATTGATTAACACAATGTCTCGATCCTGTCATGCTATAACTTTAGATGCTTTCAGCTTACTTATAATTTCTTCAATATCCACTGTATGATCACTAATACCAGTCTCTTTCGATGCAATTAGTAACTTCAATATATTTACCAGTCTATCCTGATTTTCAAGCGAATTATCATCAATGGAGACTTCAAATTCACGCTACTTCCGATGTATTCTGAGTCCTCGCCTAAAGGAGACTCGAGTGTGGGAAAGAGACTCGATTCAGTATACCATCTTGCTCTATGAAGCTTAAGTCTTCACAAAGAACGATTCTTAAAAATCCGACCGCATATACAGCATTTAATGAGTCGTTTTCCTCCATGTGTAATGTATAAAAACTTTTGAGTTTCTCATAAGTTGGTTGCACCGATTTTCTCTGACAATAGCTCATGCTAAACCTGTAACAGAAATTAAATGAATACGTGAATGCTAACGCTGGAATGAATTAAAAGCGAATGAATGAATTCATAACAAGCGACTATGTATATATCTCGGATGAGAGCAGCGGAGGTAACCTCGATCTATGCATAGCAGCGGTAATATGGCGGGTGCGAGCAGGAGAAAAGGATGCTCTCTGGAACAAGATTCATTCGTACCGTTCCAGCTCGTCGCGCGTCACTCTCATCTACATTTCGATGAACTTTTACCTTCTGAATTAAATTTTGGTGCTTGGTTTAGATCTGTACACCTGCATTGCGCATGGTGCCCCTAACGTTTCCAGATCTTGGACCGTTCCAGCTAGTCGCGTATCTCTACCATCTTCATGTCAACGATCTGTTACTCTGAATTAAAGTTTGGTGGTCTGTATAGATCTGCACAGTTTGCATTGCGCAGGGTGTCCGTAATGTTTCCAGATCTCTGACCGTTCCAGCTATTTGGGCGTCTCTACCATCTTCATGTCAACGATCTGTTACCTTCTGAAATAATGTTTGGCGGTTGGTTTAAATCTGTACACTTGCATTGCGCAGGGTGTCCCTAACATTTCCAACTCCTGGATCGTTCCAGCTCGTCGCGCGTCTTTATCATCTACGTTTCGACGAACTGTTACCTTCTGAATTAAAGTTTGGCGGTTGGTTTAGATCTGTACACTTGCATTGCGCTGAGGTGTCCCTGACTTTTCCAGCCCCTGCACCGTTCCAGCTAGTCGCGCGTCTCTGTCACCTGTATGTCGATTATCTGTGGCCTTCTGAAATAAAGTTTGGTGATCTGCATAGATCTGAACAGCTTACAATGCGCGGGGTCTCGCTAACATTTTCAGCTCTCGGACCGTTGCAGCTCGTGGCGCGTCTCTACTATCTTCATGTCGACAATCTGTCGCCTTCTGAATTAAAGTTTGGTGGTCGGTTTAGATCTGTACAGTTTGCATTGCGTCATAAGCTCCCGAAGAAATATGGGCAGACTACCGCGTAAATGTAATGACTGAAGTGTACGTAAACCGCCGCCCATCCGACAAGTGTCATAAGCTTTCTCCAGGTCAAAAAACACAGCCACTGTTTGACACTTTCTCAAAAAAAACATTCATAATATGAGTCGACAGAGACCAGATGGTCGACGGTAGAGCGGAGGCGACGAAATCCGCACTGAGCGCTCGCCAGAAGTTTCTGAGTCTCAAGCCAGCATGTCAAACGCCCGTTGATCATGCGCTCCATCACCTTGCAAATGCAACTGGTGAGGGAGATAGGGCGGTAGCTGGAAGGTAGCTGGAGATCCTTCCCAGGCTTAAGTATAGGAACGATGGTGGCTTCGCGCCAAGCTGAACGAAAAACGCCGTCTTGCCAAATATAGTTATAGACCTGTAAGAGAAAGAGCTTACTGTCGACTGAAACGTGCTTTAACATCAGGACGTGAATGCCGTCCGGCCCAGGGGCGGTGCGCCTAGAGAAATGGAGAGCGTGCTATAGCTCTCTCATTGTGAAAAGTGCATTATAACACTCCTGATTTGGAGACCGAAATCTATAGGTCACGGAATAATGGTCAGAACTGGAAACCGCCTCAAAGGCAGCACCCAGAGTGTTAGCAATGGCAGCCGGATCCACTATGGTGGCATTGGAAACCTGAAGGCCAGAAAAATAGTACAATGCGACACCTTACATGAGAAGCCACGAAGTTTATCCCAAACAACAGATGAAGGCGTGAAGCTAAAAAAAAGACTCGACAAAACCAGTCCAGGACGTTTTATTGCTATCCTGAATAATGCGACGAGCACTGGCGCGCGATTGTTTATAATTAACCAAATTATCAAGTTAGGGTGTCACCGAAACACCCTAAGTGCAGCTCTACTGGCACAAACGGCGTCCCAACAATCCTCGTTCCACCACGGAACAGGAATACGCCGAGGGTGAGAGGATGGACGGGGAATTGCGCGTTCGGCGGCAGATAGAATCGTAGAGGACAGGTGCTGCACCATTTAGTTAACGCCAGTGAAGAGCTGGTCCGCAAAAAAAACGAGGCTGGAATACAAGCTCCAGTCGGCTTTTCGGAATATCCAGGTAGGTACCTCGGAATGCTGGACGTGGTGAGACAAAAGAGAAACGATGCAGCGGTACTGGTCGCTGGAGGAGGTGTTAGCGACACGTTCCACTGCAGACGACAAGCAAGCTGGATGGAGCAAACGGCAAGGTCCATGTGAGATAATGTACCAGAAGAGTCAGAAAGAAACGTAGGTTCACCTGTACTGAGAATGGAGAGGTTAATTGAGACAAAATGTCCGAAAGAAGAGCTCGCCTCGCGCAGGCACTTGGCGAACCCCACAGGGGGTGATGGGCATTAAAATCTCCCAACGGAAGAAATGGTGTTGTGAGAGCAGACAGGAGATCTCGAATGTCCGCGTTAGCGAGGGGAGAAAATGGAGGTGAGTAGACAGAGGATACAGAAAAGAAAAAGCCAGGTAATTGAAGCCTAACGGCAACAACATGCAAGTCGGACGTAAGAGCGAGAGTTTGAAAATGAACGTCGTTACGCACTAACAACATGACAACTCCATGAGCAGGAGTACCCTCATCCGGTTCAAGATATAGCGAACCAGAATATACCCTCGGAGATCAAAAGAATCGTGAGGGCGAAGCTTTGTCTCCTGCAAACACACGACCATATGTGAATGGGAACGCAATAAAAGTTGCAGTTCCGCCCTATGCGATCGTACACCTCGTAAATTCCAGGTCAGGATAGCTATGATTAAAAGGGATAAACTGTCTACTTAGAAGGGTGGCTTAAAAATATCCTTTCGCTTAATCTTAGGGTTCGGGCTTTCATTATGGTGCTGGTCGGACTGCATTGGCTCCTCGAAAGGAGGGCCCATGCGCTCAGTGCCAGAAACTGATTCAAGCGCCGTGAATCGGTTTTGGATGGCAATGGATAATGGGAGCCGCTGAGCGCGGCTTGTCCCAGGAGCATACTGATGCTGCGAACTTCGAGGAGGAGAAGGTGACCTTTTCTTACCGCGCGGACGCGGAGGGTCTTTGAGAAAATCTTCCTTGCGTAGTTTCTGCTATGACTTCTTTACAACGCTTTGCGACTTCAGTACCTTAGGACCAGCTTTAGATGGCTTATTAACTGTGCCAGAAGTGGACGGCCGGATGGTAGTGACGGTCAATGCAGTCATGGTTCAGGTCTGTGTTTCGGCATCCTTCCGGGGTACAGGCGAGGCAACAACAGAATTAAATGAGCCCGATCGCAAGAGCGAAGGTTGGCGCGCATGGCAACGCCTCCGGGCTTCGGCGAAGGAGAGTTTCTCCTTTACCGGGATCTCCTGGATCGCCTTATCATCCAAGTACCGCGGATAGTCGGCAAATGACGCAGAATGAGACCCTTTGCAATTAAAGTAGACGGGGGCTGTTGAACAGGTACCTTCGTGTGAGGGCCGGCTACAGGTTGCAGAGATGGTAACGGCACTCTTACATGAGACTTGCGTATGCCCAAAACGTTGGCATTTGAAACAACGCAGAGGTCTGGGAATATAGGGCTTCACCGCAATACGTTCGTACCCTGCTGAAATTCTCGTGGGCAGATCAACGTCATCAAATGTTATAAACAGGGTACGAGTGGGTACCAACTCCCTGTCGCGTTTAGCCTGCACTCGATGCACCGCTGTCACCTTCTGGTCTGCAAGATTTTCGACCAAGTCCTCGTCCGATATGCCATCGAGGCTATGCGTGGTGACGACGCCTCGACAGGAATTCAAGGTGCAGTGCTTCTCAACACGGATGGGATAACCGTGGAGAAGCGCGGCGCGCAATAAGGACTTACTTTGTGCATCGAACTTGGTTTGAACCAACAAAGAACCATTCCGAGGACGAGTGCAGGACTGAACCGCACCCGCAACAGCGTCAATTCCAATATGAATAATAAAAGGGTTCACCTTCTCAAAACTTTGTCCATCTTCTGTTTGTGTAATGACCAAGTTAAAACCGGATGGCGATGGTGCTTCTTCTGTTAGAAATACTTTACGGCGCTTGTTAATAACGGAGAAAGATGGCTCCATAGAGAAAGAAATCCTCCACCATTGCAACCGTCTCCGACCTCGGACTCTGACTCCCCGGGCGTTACCCCGGCTTGGGTGAGTGGCCTATCCATACCCATCTCGCCCCAGGGTCACACCTCCCAGAACATAGACACAAGGACAAATTCGCCGTCAGAAGTCAGCGCCCCGCGGGACTGAAGTTTAACAGCGGATACGAACACATAACCTACATGACGACCCTGGTGGCGGGGATGACGCCATTACCCACACACCCAGCTGCGCACCCAGTGCGCGGGTATCCGCCAGGCTGTGTCCACGGAGGATTAAAAGAAAAGGATAAAAGAAACTAAAAATGTGTGGGCGTTTCGCACGCAAGGTAGGTCGGCGAAGAAGTAAAAGAGATGTGTAAGTGAATGGGCGTGGGGCGAAGTGTGCATAAATAGAAGAGAAGAAAGAGACGATGGCGAGGGGCGACACGGAATGAAATGCACCTTGCCTACCTTGAGTCCCCCGGTCACGAGAACGAACCCACCTCGACCGGACGGGGATGAAGGGATGAATATGGCGATGAGTGGCTCGGGCACCCCCGGAAACGGCAAAGCCGTACTCACATAAGGTGGGCTACTGGGGGGGAACAGGAACTTTGAAATATCAAGAACTTATAGTTATGGAATACATTATCCGGACATTGCGGGTGTGTTTAATTTCACGGTTGGGAGGGGCGAGTTGTGTGTGGAGACAGGTAACATCTACAGAGTAGAGGGCAGGGCCCCTACCTTTCACGGATTTAAAAATTCCCTGGTGGCAGTTGGCGCCACCTATGGCTCCTCTCGAGGACTACAGACTTACGCATCTGAGCGGTTCAGGATTCGGGGATCACCCTCATTCCGTGGATGAAAATTACAGAGAGCATCCTTTTCCCTGCTGTGCTTATGCCGAGACTCCCGTACGACACTTTGAACCCTGAAACAACCAAGAAGATGAAAAAATTAAAATGAGGATGGAGGTGAAACGAACCTTCATAGAATTGCCTAGCGACCAGGGAAACCCGAAAAATCTCTGGGGTTCAAAGGGGTATAGGTTCCTGGGATTGAACCCTCGATCCGAATGCAAGTCACAGACGTTACCACCTGAGGCATTCCACTCGATTAGTTAGTGTGTTACATACAAATGACCTCAGTTGTGTGTCGTCCTCTGTGGTGTAGTGGTTGCTATGCTAGCATCTAGTTCCCGAGGTCGCGGGTTCAAACCCGGCGGAGGGCGATGTATTTTTTCGGGCGTAAAAATTCTTAGCATGGCTTCCTTCGGAAAGGAAGTAAAACGGGTGGTCCCATGTCGTAAATTTACGGCAAATAAAAGAACATCAAGCCCGATAGAGGCCTCTGAGCAAAATTACCAGTCTTTCACGCCCAATATAGATTTATCAAGCGTCTTAGCAAAACGATGAACAAATTAGTTGATAGTCGGATACATGTATCTGAAGTCACGAACTCGCAATTGTAAGCATATATAAGAAGCATTATCTGGTAAATGTTGCATGTCATGCGTTCCTTTAAGAGAGTCCTCGATAAAATTATCTTGACTTTAAGAGCTCCCTAAATTGCCTGCAATTTTTTTTTCCAAATGTAAGTTTTGAACATCTATTGAGTCTAAACAAACGAATAGCATACAGAACGTGTCTTAAAGAGAAAGTTCCTATCTAAGACACTGTTTAGATGTGATGTGTTCTTGCTATGGTTGTAAATAAATATCTACATTAAAACCTGTCATTCCAATCTGATTATGAGTTCTGGTAGGGACATGTCCGTAGTTCTTCCTGCATGTTGGGGTATTTAGAGAGTCGGTCAGAGATGTTTATGTGTGATTGCATGTATTGTTAGATCTTCGTATAGCTTCGCGTGCTTAGAGTGAGTGAGCAATGTATTACGACGATTATGCATTGTTTGGCGGTGTTCGGACGTCTCCGTACAGGTTCGGATGCTTAGAGTAAGTGTTAGGTATTGTGGAGATGTATGTATTGTTTAGGTATAATCGTACACATTCGGGTGCTTGACTCGAGGGTGATGAACGATTTGTCAACCGAGCAAAGGATAAGTATCCTTTCAACAAGCATTTGCCATGCGCAACGAAACCTAGAAGCACAAAGATGCGAATGAAAGTAAATCGTAATCGCATGCACCACTCCGGCATTCGCCAGCAGACAAAGGAGAGCATGAAAAACAGGAGGTGAGAGTGAAAAAAACAACGGGAATCGAACCACGGCTCCTAGAAGCGCAAGTGAAAGATGTGAATTATATAGAAAGAAAGGAAATCGTGATAGATGAGAAACCAATCAGGCATTCGCCTACAGACCAGGGAGAATCACGAATAATCGGAGGTCAGAGAAAGCGGAAAACGGGAATCGAACCAGGGCACCTAGAAGCACATGTGAAAGATGTAGATTATATAGAATGAAAGGAAATCGTAATAGAATACACCACTCAGGCATCCGCCTGCAGACCAGGGAAAATCACGAAAAATCCGAGGCCAGAGTGAGCGGCCGACAGTAATCGAACCAGGGGCTTTAGAAACACACATGAAAGATGAAAATGAAAAAGAATTAAAGGCAAAAGAAATCGGAATCGATGAGAAACTACTAGCATTCGCCTGCAGACCAGCGAAAATCACGAAAAATGCGAGGTCAGAGTGAGGGACCGACGGTAATCGAAACAGGGGTCCTAGAAGGATACCTGAAAGATGCAAATTATATAGAATGAAACGAAATCGTGCTAGCATACACCACTCAGGCATTCACCTGCAGACCAGGGAAAAATCACGAAAAAATCAGAGGTCGGTGTAAGCGGTCGACATGTTTAAGAATGTGGAATTACTAGTTGTATATGCTGTCACATCAAAATAGAAGTAAAAACCATACACTCGAATGGGCTTCCTTTCCTTCTGTGTCTGTTTAAGGATAGCTCTCTATATACAGGACATTTACACCTTATCTTCTCAGAATGCATGTTTTGACTTATTCCCTGCATTTTACCTCGGGGGTGGGAAAATGTCTGTTTTAATCACAACGCCATCCCTGTCCTTTTAGCTACATGCAATATACATCTACGTTTCTTTATTCATAAATCATTTGTATCGCATGAATGTCGATGTTCAGTATTAAATATTACCAGTCAGAGCCGGAGGGATGAAAGCCCGAGTAAAACGAGAATGTAGGTGAAACGGGGTGGAGGGAAAAATTCTCTGTTGTAATGAACCTTCGCAGCATTCGCCTAGCAACCAGGGAAACCCGAAAAACCCCGGGGGTCAGGAGTGTCAGTTGCTGGGAATTGAACTCACAACCTCCGAATGCAGTCCATAGACGTTACAGTCTGAACCCTTGCTAATAAAAACCGCTAATGGGAGGGCTTGCCCTGTATCTATGTTTACGTAGACCTTCGTGTAGGTCCTAAGGTCAGACAGGGTGGTCACCTGGAATCGAACCCGCGACCTCTCGAATTCAAAACTCGTACCACGAGGTGGTATTTATCAAAACAGGCTTTAAACACCTTTTACCCTTGTTAAATCAGACTGTCATTCATCAAATATTTCATTCATCTGTAAAGCAGACCGTAAAGCTGTTTAGCTTCAAAGACACATTAAGAAAAATATCAGATACATTCGATTGCTTAAGTTGAATTATTTCTTCCATTTTAATTCTAAATACCATACTCTTCATATCACCCTCACCAAATCATATTTATTTGTTTGGCATTCCATAAAAATTAGTTTAAATGTCGGTTACATACAAACACGTCTTGTATTTGAGGAGAATATAACAAGTTAGGATATTTACACCGTCATTTATATGAGCAGGGTTTTCCGCTAAGGATGGTCTTTCCAGGAGAATGAGAAATTATTTTAAAAACACAAAACACAATAATGGGAAAGAGTTTGACATGGGCTATAGGACAGTACCCAGGTACCGGGAATTTCCCTAGGCCACAAAGTATACTCTTTTCAGGGATGTACAACATATTTTTGCAAGGGGTGTGCAACTGAATAACTCGTTGTCGAATGTTTCGAAGATCGCTGGTGAAGAAAAAGCTTTTAAACAAATATGAAATGTATAATTTGAAGTCTTCGTAATGGTTCGATCTCTCTGCTGGAATATTCAAAATATCGTTCGAAGGGAGGGCTGTTAAAAAAAGTTCTCGTCCTATGTTATATATTTACTTAGAGAAGAATGCATGTTTTGAAAGTCCTTGTATTTTTTAGTTTGAGTTCAGAGTTCGATTTCCCTCTGGTATTCAATACCGCTTTAGACGCTGCATATCTAAACAATCAAGGGTCTGTTACAGTCGCCTTTTCATTTTTGTTACGGGAATAATAATTGCGCAAGTACAGGGTCTATACGCCATACCAGCCAGGAAATAATTACTCCCTCGTTTATAAAGATCGTTAATGGGATGACTTGCCCTGTATCTATGTATTCGTAGACCTTCTGCAAGTCCTAAAGTCAGACAGGGTGGTCAGCAGGATTCGAAACAGTGACCTCTACAATGTGAATAGACACGTTATCTCTCAGAGAATTCTGACATTTATTACATTGGAATGATGCTGGATCAAATAATTTTACATATGGCTGCTTAAACACCAGTCTGTTTAAATGGAATAAACAAATGCTTTCTTGGCGATAATATAATTTTAGAGTTAGTAATGAAAATAAAATATCCTCGTTTCTCTCGATGTAATTTCCGGCGTCTTGGGAAAAATCTATTCACTCGCTTTAGATCCTATCTCTTCTCAGGAATCCAATCCATTACGCCTCTAAGTACAGTGAGAACACCCAGGAAGCGTCAGGCTTAACCTCTTCAAGGGTGTACAACATATTTTTGCAAGGGTGTGTAAACTGCCATATAAATCGTTGGCGTAATGTAGAGAGTGAGAGAAAACGAGAGCCTACGCTGACAGTGCGATACTTTAACGGCAATGACTGTTTTAAAGCCCCTGCCTACGAGCGTGCTTCCGCTGGTTGGGCACTTTATCGAAAATATCTGTTGTCCATGTCTATGCGCGGGATTGCGTTGGCGGGTGTGGTACCTTATCGACAATGCCTGTTTTAAAGTCCATGGTTATGCGTGGAGTGTTTTATCGCCAACGTCTGTTTTAAAGTTCCTACCTGCAAAGGAGAGAGAGCGCTTGCGTGGTGGATGCATTTTTTTACCGGTAATGACTGTTTTAAAGTCCCTGCCTACGAGGGTGTTTGCGCTGGCAGTGCGGTACTTTATCGACAACGTCTGTTTTAAAGTCCATGCCTATGGGCGTGATTGCGCTGTGGGTGGGTACTTTATCGATAATGTCTGTTTTAGAGACCCTACCTATGCGCTTGCTTGTGTGAGCGGGCTGCGGTACTTTATCGACAATGCCTGTTTTAAAGTCCATGCCTATGCGCGTGTTCGCGTTGGCGTGTGTGGTACTTTATCGACAATATCTGTTTTAAAGTGCATGCCTATGCGCGTGGAGTGCTTTATCGAAAATGTCTGTCTTAAAGTCCATGCCTTACGCGTGTGCTTACGTTGGCAGTGCGGTAATTTATCGATAATGTCTGTTTTAAAGTCCACATGTATGCTCATGTTTGCGTTGGCGGCTGTGGTACTTTATCGACAATGTCTGTTTTAAAGTCCATGCCTATACGCGTGGAGTGCTTTATCGAAAATGTCTGTCTTAAAGTCCATGCCTTACGCGTGTGCTTGCGCTGGCAGTGCGGTACTTTATCGATAATGTCTGTTTTAAAGTCCATGCGTATGCGCCTGACTGCGTTGGCGGCTGTGGTACTTTATCGACAACGTCTGTGTTAAAGTCCATGCCTATGAGCATGATTCCGTTGGCTGCTGTGGTAGTTTATCGACAACGTCTGTTTTAAAGTTCATGCCTATGCGCGTGTTTGCGTGAGCTGGTTGGGTACTTTATCGACAACGTCTGTTTTAAAGACCATACCGTTGCGTGTGCTTGCACTGGCAGTGCGATACTTTATCGAAAAGCCCTGTAGTAAGGAGAATGCCTATGCGCGTGTTTGCACTGGCAGTGAGGTACTTTATTGACAATGTTTGTTTTAAAATCCATGCCTATGCGCGTGATTGCTTTGGCAGTGAGGTACTTTATCGAGAATGTCTGTCTTTAAAGTCCATGTCCTGTATTTTTCTACGACTGTCGTTACATATTTCTATTGAGTTTTAGATATGAGCGTTCTTTAACTAGCATTAATTAAAAGAGTAACAAGGATAATTTATTTTCATTACTCAAGCTAAAATTATATTATCGTCAAGAAAGCTTATTTATTTAGTCCATTATTTATTTATTCATAACGTATGTAATATTTAACTAACCGTATTTATTTTTCAGAGCCAGACCTACGTGTAAACAAACCTTAGAAAAAATATCTTGAATAGCGAAGTTCCTTATGGTCCATTTCAAATTATTTATGCTTGTTTTTTCCAGTGAGTCAACATGGCCGCCATGCGTTCGTTAAACTCTTACAATGGCTACTTACGGCACCTTCATCGCTGAGTGGAAGAGCGCGCTTTCAGCTCTATCGGCTAGAGCGCGAGCAACAGGAGAGGGAAGGGAAGGGATGACAGCAACCTGCCTGCAGATGTGAGAGCCGCCGTTAGTCGAGTGTGAGTCGAGTGAGGTAGCGTACAGCGGATGGATCGGGTGCGGCTTTTCAGCGAAATTATCATCGTTAACGTCTCGTTACAACTCTTTCCTTTCAGTTATGGATTCATCTAAGCGATGTAATATGCTTATACACCCAAAATATATTTTCCCTCAAAACAAGAGTTAAACAAGTGTTATTAGTCGTAATAATTATACACTGTAATATTCACCTTAACACCAACACACGCATATACGATAGCGACCAGGTGCGCGAGTCAATTCAAATACACTTAATTACATTAATCAATCAAAAATACTTAATCGTATTCATCGATCGACGAGTAGCGTTTAATTACATTAATCAATCAAGATACATGCGGTGGGGATAATTCGATCGAGGGTTTGCGTCCAACCATTTAGAGACGCGATGCCAGGACTTTAGCAGTATAAAGCATTGATTCTTTTTTCAATAATGTTGGACAATGTTATGCATGGACGAACATTACCTGAATGATTGACACAATTATCACTTACATCAATTTGCGGGGGCGGGGACACGCGACGAAATCAATAACCCATTGTTCGACGATCCCCGGCTGTCGGCATCAGTAGCGCACAAAGTCCCAACCTCCATTAGCGACGAGTACAATATCCCATTGTTCTCCTATACCCAGCCCGGCATTAGGTCAGGCCACAAAAGGACAATAGCCCTTTGTTCTACACCTCTGCCGCGCGGTATTCGGGTCAGGTCACAAAGAAGGGGCGTGGTCACCGACTTCTGAGGGTAAGGCCACAAAAGGACAATAGTCCACTGTTCTACACCTATCTCTCTGGCGGAATGCTAGTAGAGCACAAAGAGGGGGCGTGGTCAGCGGCTTTAAGTGTAAGGCCACAAAGCAAGGGGGCGGAGTCGGCAGCTTCTCCGGTCAGGCCACAAAGCAAGGGGGGACGGATTCGGCGGCACAGAACAAAGGATATCGATTGCATCTTATCAGTTGTCGGCATCTCTTGAGGACTGGTTTCGGGCACCAAATGACAATAAGTGGCGGCCCTCGATTGGAAATAAGGAATATAAATATTCTGGCGTTCTTAACCTATTTCATAACAGATATATGAGATTTTTATCTGCCCCTCCTGAATGTTTCCTTGTAAGTAACGACCCACTTCTTTGCTTGTTTTTTTCCGAACTTTTCTACAACAGATTTTGATTGCCCTCAAATATTCCTTTGTTCTCTATATTTCTTATCAACTACTTTCCTTCTTGTTTAATTGTTGTTTATCATAACCTCTCTTTATTTTGCAAATGCTATTCAGTCCTATTTCGTCGTTGCCTAGACGTTTTTGTCGATCATATTTCCTGCTTTCATTATCAGACAGCTTTTTTCTTCTCCCTGTCAACAATCAAAGTGTATTATATCTCAGTTTACGCCACATTTAAAAAATGAACGCTACGTAAAATACCGATCCCATTAAATACATACTATTGTAAATTGTTATATATTTTCCCATTAATTCCGGCCAAAAAGAAAACAACCAAAATATTTTGGGGGTTAAGCTTTAGGTATGCAAAAAATATTATTGTTCTACATATACTACAGATGTGATTGTTGAATTACTGCTGACGCTTCGATTTTCTAGCAGAAAACAATTCTTCTCTTATCCTTAATACTTTTGTATTTTTATCAAACAAATTACGCTAGCGCACAACAGCAAAACTCGCCATGTTTATTTTTCACTGATGCCAAGCCTTTGAATTTATTGTGAAGCTTAAGTTACTTTCTTAAGGATATCTGCTATTTTGCGGGATCGGTGATGCAGAATTTTAAACGAGAAGCTTTGGGCTAAATCTTCGCTGTTTTCAAATTCAATGAACAACCATTTGAGCCATGCCTAAGTCTTTTTAGCTGCTTAGCTTCTTAAGATTTGCAATTGGAATATGAAGTCCATTTCATTTCATACATTCCGGGTAAGGCTTATTATAATTATTAAAATGTAGTTCAGAACAAGGTGACTGTAGTTACACTTCGACTTTTGCATATTTCTCTCGAGTATAATTTTTATAACTTAATTTTGTTATATGTGTTTTAAAATAAAGTCTGTGTGCGTAATTTCTTTAGAGGCAAAGGTAACTAACCATTTATGAAAGGAAAATCTAAAAACATCAGCCGGGACACACATTTGCCGTTTTAGAATGTTCACCAACATTTACGCTCATGTATTTTGTTTTTCCCTTTCTGTTTGTAATTTTATATTATTATTATAATTATTATTATTATTATTATTATTATTATTATTGAACTTTCTAGCAGTATTAGTCATATTATTATTATTATTATTAATGCTAACCATCCATTGTTTTACCAATTACTACTTCCTCTACTCGTACTTACTTAAGGAGAGGAAGTAGTGTATTCGACCCAAAAATTCGATGTAGAGATTTTTTGGGAATACATGTTTTGAGGTCCTTCAACCTCCTTCCCAAGAGGATTTTTACTTTCTCTACCACATACCAAGTAGGCACAGAAGGTATTTCACTACACCAGAAACTGTGGTTTTACTGGAAATGCCTGTTTCCGGGCGCTCTGAGTTAAAAGACAAAATCATTTTTAGAAAGATTTCCACGTGTGTGTGTCTATGTACAGCTTCACTAAACACGAAAACCCGGATAATTATTAGACTTTGTATTCAAGTTCAGATACTTCCAAAGATTTTACTCGACGCCTTTAAAGAAAATCCCCCAAACCACCCTTTACATGGAACGTTTTTCGAAATTTTTGGTTTTCTCAAAAATGGCTCTAACGATTTTTATTAAAATACGACAAACTTAAGATATTTACGTGACACATTATATCTTAAATTATTATCTGAGAATAGGCTGTCAAGTTTTCTTCATTCGGAAATAATTTTGTATAATTGTGTATAGCAACCGGTGTACGATGAGCAATAGGCAAAAAACTTAATACATAGAAAATGTACAACTCTCTTAGAAAATACTATTACTTCAGATAACTTATTTTGTGGTATCAGCCATTTGCGAGATATGCGTTATTCTGGGTTTGAATCTTTCAGCATTTATATCATTTTTTTCCTCTCTACCATGTACACTCGGACGTGCTAAAATGACCGGTCTCTTAAGCAGTTAGATTTTTAAAAAAGTCCAGTCTTGTCAGCGCGCGGTTTACTATCACCAAGTTCTGAGTACCGCTCTTATAATATCGTACCAGCCACAAGGCACTGCTTTGGCCTAGCTCTACACCGTGCTTGGCGTGGAGCAGTGATTGAACTACTTAACTTCTACCCAAGCAGCTCGAGTTCTAGTTTTTCGCACTGGATTATTACAATCAATTAAGTGGATCTTCATAACTCGTTTTACTGAAATATAGTTAAGTAATATTGCATTTATTACTTCATTTTGCTTAAAAATATAATTACAATAATGGTGAAATTTTTGCTTATAAAATTAAATTGATTGAGTATTAAACTTCCCCCCGAAAGTTAAACTAATATCATAGTTGCCATCTAAACAAATGCCATGTACATAAACGTTTAAGAAAACTTGTTATATTTTTACTCATGAGTTTAAAATGAAAGGGAAAAGAGTTGAGTAGCTACATCGAGATTTGTACCAGCAACCTCAGAACAGTAAGCTAACTCTCTACCGCTGAGCTGAGAATGCTACATTAAGCGCGGCATTGTAACGAGCTGTAGGAACGCCTCCTAGTAATAAGGCCACAACACTGCGCGTAGGAGGTCATCATCAAACTCAAACCAGGTACTCTAATCTCAGTGTGCTATATTCTACTCCTGGGGGTTGAATTTTAATGTTAATTTTAGGGGTAAGGGAAGCTCAACTTGAAACAGAGAAATTGCCATGCCATTTAATTTGAACTACATTATAATTCGCAACGCATACGATGTTATTAAAAGCTAGTATTTGTTTCTGGGATGCTAATAAACATAAAAACACACGTAAATCAGTAGCGTGCCGTCCATAGAAGCAATGGATGCAATGCTTCCCCTCTCCGGTTGCTGAAATGGAAAGAGAGGAAATATTCAGCCAAGTTAGAAATATTTTTGATTATGAAGATTTAGAATATTTAAAAATAGCGCACCGCGGAGGGAACCTGCTTCCCGACATCCTGACGAGGCAGTCGTGCAGTGGCAGGCGTGCTACGAGTTTGTCCGCTGTGTGTTAGTGTAGCCGGCCGGCACTGGTGAGAGTTGTTTGTGTGCTATTGTGTACAGTTCTCAGTCGCTCTGAGTACACACTTGTTTAATTGGGTATACTTTAATACCTGTTTCGTAAGTTCTAAACGGTAACCATGACGGTTTATAAACCTATGAATACTATCAAAATTCAGTTTACGACAAAGGCGATTCAACCCACTGCACTAGAAATCCACCAGTGGCTAGTGAAGTTCATGGGGCTGCAAGCAGACCAAGTAGATACTCTCCAGCTTTATACCAGAGAAAGAGCTATCTATGTGAAATTGATATCGCCGGTATTGTATGATAATCTTATATCTCGTTATAACGAAGAGCAAAATTTTACATACGCCTCCGGCGAAATAACAAAAGTGAATATTACACACGTTATCAGCAAACAGTAAATATTCGAGTGTTTAACCTGCCTTCTGAGGTGCCCTTTACAGTACTATCACAGGAGCTGAGTAAATATGGTACAGTGTATGACATCCGTAGAGATGAATGGGGCTCTCAGCACCTGCTTTCGTCTAACAACGGAATGCATGCAGTGAAAATGGGGTTGAAACGTCATTTATCGGCTAGTTTAGTTATCGATACGTATTTGGTTGCCATCAGTTACATCGGCAAACCACATGCTTGTCATTTGTGTCATGACACTACCCACTTAAAAGCAGCTTGTGCTCTTCGTGTCACACGGATACCTATAACTCCGAGGAATCGACTGGTAAACTTCAGTGAGGCGGCGAGTGCTGCCATCTCTTCTGATGCAGTCGTCCAGGAGCATGCATCCATTGCCTCAATAACGTCTGTGGAAGAACCGTTGTCTGTGAACCTTTTAGAGCACTCTTCCAGTTCGGAAAGTGGCCGTCCTGCAGGGGCGGAGACACAAACGTTGACTGCAGCGTCCGAACATGCAGTTGTGGACGGATGTATTACTCATTTTGTTGATCAAAAGGCGGTGTTCGACATGCCTGCTGTAAACTCCCAATCTCATAATTTTAAGGATGGGGACATTGAGGTCTTAGGTGATGAAGAAGTAGAGGTATCGGCGGGTGAGTTCGCGCTTTTAAGACAGAAGGCTTGTACTTCATTGTCTGGTCGAGATCCTCGGATACGAAGCCAGCATAGGCGTATGGATGTAGAAAGTGCCCCGTCACGACAGCAAAACCGAAATGTGCAACTGTTGTCAGGTAACCCTCCGGCTCGTTCCAAAACGAAAGAGGCAGACTCAGTCAAGCGGCCGGCAGTAGATGACAGTGATGAATTTGAGGATGACAAACGTTCCCCTGAACTTACGAAGGATGACCCGCACCCGGAGAGTGATGATTGAGATTGTGTTGGTTCCGGAGTGCTACTTGCTTGTTCTCAGCCTGCCAACATTGAAGATACGATCTTTGCCCTTTAAATGCCTGTAGGTTTACAAATATGGGATTCGCTCATTGTTAACGGCCTGCGACAGGTGACTAAACAACAACTTTTAAGGGATTTCTTGATAAGTAATAACATAAACATTTGTTTTTTACAGGAGGTGAATATTTGTAATCGGGATTTCTTGTATGGTTTCGATTACGAGACCAATCTTAGCCGCGAGGGTTCCGGTACGGCGATTGTTTACAGACAAGGCTTACGGTTACACAGTTTTGAATACCATCCTTCTGGTAGGGTTCTTTCGGCAGTTTATGATGATGTTACTTTCGTGAACATCTACAACCCTGTTGGTAGTAATAAACGAAAACAACGAGAAGAGTTTTTCGGCCAGACCTCCTGAAGCATTTCCCATCTAGTGCTGCCTTCGTGCTTGTCGGTGATTTTAATTGTACGCTGGCGGCCAAAGATCAACGTGGAGCTTTTAATGGATGCGTTACTTTGCAGCAGCTGGTGGAGTAAATGCGCTTAAAGTATATCTGGGAGCATAAGCATGGTACCACAGTCCAATTTACTTTCGTGAGAGGCCAATAAGCTTCGAGGCTGGACCGCATGTATGTTCCGCCTGAACTCTTACCACGCCTTCATCGTACGGAAATAATGCCTGTAGCATTCAGTAATCATGACGCACTCCTACATGCCACTGAAGGTAGGGCAGCGATATACAATAGTGGTAGAGGTTACTGTAAACTCAACTGCTCATTGCTAATGGATGAGGAAGTTCTGAGGGATTTCCAGGATGTTTAGTCACGGTTGCGGGAATCCATTCTGCTAGCACCAAATAAAGCGCTCTGGTGGGTATGTAAAGCCAAGCCTGCGCTTCGGTTCTTCTTTCGAGTTGCAGCCTGCCGTCGAGCTCTGGCTAGGAGGGAAACCATGGACTATTACCTTCAAGTCCTTCAGGAGCTACACATACGCCAGCAGCAGGTGAAGATGTCCACCATCTGGGAGAGGCATCAAAGGACACATAAAGGCTCGAAAATCTAAGAAGCTACAGGGCAGTTTGGCCATAGTACACTCGGCGGAAGTGGTGGATGGGGAAAAGGCGAGTTTTTACCATTTAGCGAAGGAACGTAAATATGGACGCCGGAAGCTCATCGCTCATTTGGAGGTCGATGGACAGAAAGTTTCCACTACAGCAGGAATTCTTCGTGAAGTGCACTCCTTTTACGTCCAAAGATTCTCTGTATCGCAGAATGCCCAAGTTGCGTAGATGCGTATATGCCTGAATTTGCTCCGGTTGTCCCGGAGGAGGTGCGGAAGGATACACAGCCCGTTTCGGCAGCAGAGTTAATGGACGTGATCCCGTCGTCTAAGTTGCATACCTCTCCAGGACCTGAAGGTCTGCCATATGAATTTTACAGGCATGGTTGGCGCTATATTCGGAAATAATTACTTCAAGTCTTCCAGAAAATGTAAACTGCAGAGCGTGTACAGCCCACATTTGCAGATGGGATAGTAGTCCAGCTTCCGAAGGGGTGCTCAGCCAAAGAAACCACAGGATTATCGACCGATCACGTTACTGAACTGTGATCACAAGTTGTTAGTTAAAATAATTAGTGCTCGTATGCAGGAGATACTCCCCTATACAATTAGCGAGATGCAGGCCGCCGTATATAAAGGGGTGATACATACGCTGGCTGCCTTGAGAGGCTGTATATTGCACTGTGCACAGGAAAACAAGTCCGCTGCAGTAATTAATTTAGACCTTGAGAAAGCCTTCGACAACGTCGTTCACGAGGCACTATGGAAACGTTTGGCTGACTTGAAAGTGCCAGATAAGCCCAGTAATCTTATTCGAGCCGTGTATGATGTTGCTTCGTCAAATTCTCTGCAATGGGTATCTCACAGCGGCTATACCGGTTACACGTTCCGTCCAACAAGGTTGTCCCATGTCTATGATATTATTTGCTTTGTATGTTGATCCCATGCTTCGACGTCTGCAATCTACTCATACTAGAATCGATGTGTATGGCCAGAGAATGGCGGTGAGAGCCTACGCTGACGATATTACTGTAATGGTTAGCACGTCCCACGATATTATGCGCCTAAAACATTGTTTACAGCAATATGAGGAGAGTACCGGAATGGCATTTAATATGAGGAAGTCCGGGATATTGCCAATTGGATTACAGCCTCCGGATACATCAGTTTTAGGCATACCTATTGTACAGCGTACGAAGGTTGGGATTACCAGAGGTGGCTCGTCAGTCTCAGACCTTGATGCTTATAATGCTCTTGCTTGCCCCGAAGAACCAGGGTGATCCCGTAGACATTGTGATACAACGACAATACACATCTTTTTGAATCGGGGCGAACATGGCAAAGTGCCCCAAATGTTACGTGAAGTTTATTAGGCTTTGGAGAAGCTACCACCGGAGAAAGTTGAGAATGGTGGCTTTCGCACTGTGAAGAATATTTACACCTTTCTTGCTCGAGTTGCTCCTATTATCCCTCATGTACAGTTGAATTACCCACAACTGCCCTGGAAGCGCATTTGGAGATGTTTTAGACTGATTAACTCCGAATGGATGGCAGTAACGTATGAGATTGTAAATGGAATCCTTCCAACGGCAGACAAACTCTATCGCCATCGGATGGCTATTTCCCACAACTGCCCACTTTGTAACGCCGCAGATTCACTTCCACATCGACTGATGGAATGTTCCGGTAAGGCAGTGTTCTGGATTTGAGTTTTAGGACATTGTCGTACTTGGACACCTACCGGATGGAATCCTCAACACTCTGATATTTTACATTTGAACCTTACGAAAATGAGCCCTCCATTGTATAATTCCCTACTCTGGCTGATAATGGGCACTTTTACTTGGCTACAAACGTTAGACGATCCGGCTGATTGTATGCTGCCTCATCTACGACAATTTTTACGTGCTGAGGGATGGAAGATGATTCAACAACACAGAACAGAGCCATTCAAGCCTTGGATATTCAGATTATAATATCAAACTAGCATAGTAATACAATTTTCCCATTTTGCCAATGTTCTGTCCTACGTTGCATGAGTTTATAAAATAATAGATAGTTAATTAATTATAAAATAAATAAAAATAATAATGGTTCTAAAGATTTTGGTTAAAGTAGCATATGTTGAATAATTGCATGACTAATGCAATGTACATTTTGAAATTTTCTGTGAATAACGTGTGAATTTTCCTTCCAAAAAATATTAACGGTCTGGTAGAAAAAAGAAAAAAGCTGTGATATGACAACGTAAAACCTCACCTCAAGCAAGCAAGCTAGCTAGCAAAAACAAAAAAAAACAAAAAAAAACAAAAAAATACGCTGCAACGAGGTGGTATAGAATTTATCTCGAGAGAATCCGGGGCTCGAATTTGCATCCACTTCGATTATTTCTTATATCAAATTATGTATCCATATAATGCGCTGATAAATAAGAATTAAAAGCTGATTGTTACTCTCAAATAAAAAAAAGGTTGGTACATCAGACAGCCACCCTTCAGCTCGAACGAGTTATAAGTTAGTCGTTTATTTCCGCTGGAGTCGGTACATGGTAAGCGGTTGCTTGCTTGCTGGCTGGCTTCTCGGCCCATACAGGCGGCTTATGTTGAATGTGAAGGTATTTGGAAGTGATTTTTGTTGAACATTTTTAACGTGCCTTCTGTAATAAATAATTATTTCTGCTCCGGAAAACAGGTATGTTATTTGAACTTATTCCAGCCTTAAAGTGCGTGTTTCTACAAGCAGGTATTACGTTAATAAGGTGTTTTCAATGCATGCTCAGGAAGCAACGCGTGGTTTGTTGTACAGACGGCTCCAAATGTTTTCCGTGCCACGTGTTTGTAACTCTTATCGAGAGATTATGCTAGGTACCTTAGCTCATACCTGCTCTAAACGGTTAGTGGATGTAATAGTGCTAAAGAAAATATCATTCCAACACATTTCCCTTAGACTAGGCTGTAAGAAAGTAATAACTCTGAAAAAAAAACAGAATTAACATTACAGCACAGCGACATAAGTAGTACACAAACTCATTTTTTGGAATTAGAAGCAGAATATCATTATATAATAAGCAAGTGTTAAAACAAAATGGTTTGGTTTTACATAATCCATAATTTCTCTGCCCATTATCAACTAACATGGTCTTCATTTATCATAATATCCTTATAAAGTATGGTTTTTCCGTGCACTTTGCCTTGTGACAATTCAGGCCAGAAAGTCTAAGTTACACTTTTCCCTATTTGGTTGCATTAAGGATGCGGTAAATCCCAACAGCCGCTTATCTATACAACTCTTCTTTTTATTGTCTCTACTACTTACCTATAGTAAGTAACGAAAGTATTGTATTCAACTCAAAAATTCAATAACGAGATTCACATGAAATACACGTTTTGAGGCCTCAGAATGCAAAGAAAGCATTTTTACTTTCCCTACTACACACTTACAGTAAGTAGAGGACGTGCTGTATTCCACCCAAAAATTCAATCACGAGATTCACCGGTAATACACGTTTTGAGACCCCCTGAATCCAAAGAAAGCATTTTAAGTTTATCTACTACGTAGTTACAGTAAGTAGGGGAAGTATTGTATTCCACCAAAAAATTCAATTGCTAGATTCACTGGAAATACACGTTTTGTGACCCCCTGAATCCAAAGAAAGCGTTATACTTTTCTGTACTACGTAGGTATAGTAAGTAAAGGAAGTATTGTAACAAACCCAAAAATTAAATAACATAATCCACTGAAAATACACGTTTTGATGCCCCTGAATCCACAGAAAACATTTTTACTTTCCCTACTACGTAGTTAAAGAATAGGAAGTATCGTATTCAATGTTGTAATTTCATCAGAAATCACATTTGAGACTCCCTAAATCCAAAGAATGTATTTTTAGAAAACTATCCAAGTATATGTGTGCGCGCGTGTGTGTGTGGATCCGTGAACAGCATAACTCAAAAACAGAAATGGTTTAAAAGTCAAACTAAGCGTTTAAGTTCAACAACTTCCAAGGATGCGCCACTAAGACTTTGAAGAAAAACCCCGCTCCAAACTACACTTTACATTGGACACTTTTCAAAACTTTATATTTTTAAAAATGGCTAAGGACTTTGATTAAATACATATGTTTACGCTATTTTCATCATAAATAAAATGCATATCTTTAATTTCTTAGGAATAGTCTGTAAATTCGTCTTTATTGTGAATGACTTGATAATTAGTAAACTGTAAGAGAGAGAGAAACAATCTTACTGTACAGCAAATGTAGATCTTGTTAAAGCACGAAATTTATGTGAAATAACATTTTTATGGCCTTAACCTATTCTAAAATATTCTTTGTTATTAGTTTGAACTTTCATATACTTTACCTATACTTATCTCAACTGTAAATCGCTTTTGTTTTTCTTTCTTTCTTTTTCGTGTTCATACAAATAGAACAGAATTTCAAAGCTATCACTTCTATGACTCGCATTCGGCAGATCGTGGGTTCAATTCCTGTGGCCGACCTTCCTGATCTATGTGTCTTTTCGGGGCTTTTCCCGGGTCGCCAGACGAATACTGGGAAGGATTCTTACATCCCCGAATTTCCTGTCCCTCCATTATCTTTCATCCGTTGGTCTCTTTCTGGGTGGGAAGTGTAGGCAAAGGTGTTTGTGTGCAGCGTGGCAGGAGAAAAGGATGCTGTTTGTGACTCTCTCCGTCCCTCGGCTTTCGGCTGGCTGCCTGGGGTATCCGAACCCCCTTGAGGGGCGTTGGACCCCCACTATGTGAATCAGTGCCGTAGCCAATCCAATCCAAAGCTATCACATAGCGATCAGCTTTGAGGGGCTTCGCTATCACTTTAGCTGAATATGTTCTACCTACACCTACAGCGAAATGTGTAAATAAGTAATGAATGTTTATCTCTATTTACGTGATGTGGATGCAAGAATAAGTGTTGTAAGAAGTGTTTGTAGAAGAGTAAGTAGAGAAAGTCATGTGAATGCAACACACATTTTATAGAAAAGGCTCCGTATGCAGCGTGTCAGTGAACAACATAACTCCAAAGCGAAAAGTCGGTCAAATACCAAAATTGATGTTTAAGTTCAACATCTTTCAAAGATGTGACACGAAGGTTTTCAAGAAAATCTCCCTCAACCCCGAACAACTGTTTATCTGAAAACGTATTCGAAATTCGTTATTTTCTCAAAAATGGCTCTAACGATTTCGATTAAAGTACTCTCTGTTTAAGATATTCTCATGACAAACGAAATATATATTTTGAATCTTCTGAGAGAAGCCTCTCAAGTTTTCTTCCTTCTGAATGACCTTTGTACATTTGGTAAATGTAAAAGATGGACAAAGTTTTACTGCACAAGAAATGCAGACCCCGTTAAAGCACACAGTTCGTCATACATATTTTTATGAAATTAACTATTTCCCAGATATTCTTTGTTCTTGGTTTGAATACCTTTTATAACTGGGAAGTCACTATTTGTTTTGTTTTTGTCGCGGTCATACAAACAGCATGACATTTCTAAGCTTCACGTTATGACATGCTTTTTGAAAACGTGACTATCGCTTTATCTACATATCCTATAACGAAATGTGTAAATGTGAACTTTTTCTTTTGGTATTTAATTAACGTTCTTCAGCCGGGAAGGCCATTACGGACAGAGAATAAACGAAATGGTCAAAATGACGCTCAAAGGGACCCAAGGTCCCTAGAGCTTAGATATACCTGACATTTATCTTCTCAAAATAAGGGGAAACCCTGGAAAAAAGTTTATCCAGGTCGCTCACTCTAACCGAGAATCGAACTCGGGACCTCTTGAATGTGAGGCAGACCTCCACACCACAGAGATTAACTAAATGTGAATTGAAAGTTTATCTGGATTATCAACACGTAGATAGAAAAATAGGATTTAGAAAAAATAATTTGTAGAATGCAATACATTAGATTTTTCTCGTGGTAATGCAAAGAGCGTGGAGTTTGAAAGGCACCACATAAAGATTTTACTATCGTTTCAGCTCTGCATTCTTATGCTTACAACGAAGTGTGTAAGAGTGTAATGACAGTTCATCTCAATTAACAAGAAGTCACAAACCGTGTGTAGGACAAGGTTGGAAAGGTAGAATCAGACTGAAAAGTTCAATGCATAGCCGGGATTTGAACTACCCATCTTCCTGGTTTCGTCCAGGTGACGCAGCAGTAACGCATGCAAATAGCATTTGAAGGGGTCCCTGGTTCGCTTCCCGGCGACCGCCCACTCTGACCCATGGGCTTTTTCAGGAGTTTTCCCGGGTCGTCAGGCGAATGCTGGAGTGGTTTCTCTCAGCCCCCGAATTTCCTGTCTCTCCATTTTGTTCCATTCCTTATTTCATTCATCCTTAACCCCGTTAGGTCTGTTTCAATGTTGGAAATGTCGGTGATAGTATTACGGTACAACGTGGCAGGAAAAAACATGCTCTCTGTGGAACCTTATCCGTCCCTGGGTCTTCTGCTGGCTGCCGGGGTATACAGACCGCTCTTTGGGGGAGACTCTGTGGGGCAGGGTCCCCGGGTTGCCTGCCCGACTGTCGGGGCGTCTCAATCTGGAAACTTGTGGAAACCTGTCATTGCTGTGCCGTCACTCCTGGTTCCAGCCACCCGGCGTCTCTCACCTCCTTCGTCCCTCCCTCCCGGGAGTGCTCCTGGAGGGGCATAGGCACAATATCCTCGTTCAATGGAACGTGGCCGAGACCCTCCGTTACAAATTGCATTCCATTCTAGACCAGGGAAGAGAAGCATTTTAAGAATTCAGAACGTGAATCATAATACAAAGCACCTAAGTCTAACACCGTATATTATTTCCTAAAATTTTGTTTTTCTTTCTTTTTTTCTGCAGATTTTTAATTTGAAAGCAGGTTTACTTTTGAAAGCAACTGAATTTTCAGAATAAAGTGCTTTCAAATATAGAACCAATTGCTACAAAAGCACATCAACCGTTCTGAATTAACACTTTCGTGACACTATTTTAAAAATTTAGCTTATGTGTTATCCTAACCGAATAAAACAGCTATATAGAAACTGCATATTTTGCGCTAAACGTAGTTTCCTGGTATCTATTCATATTGTCTCCTTTTAAGATACAATTCCTGTCTTTACTCTACGTCCATTATACGGTTGGCACGGGTTTTCTTCCTTTCTCGTCTGAGTGTGTCTAAGGGGGATTATGTTTCAAATAAAACAATGTTTATTCGTTTTTCAGTAATAAACGCAAAATACATTTCATTTTGAAGAAAATTGAATTGTTGCACTTAATTGTGCTCAAACTGCTTCAACAGTTTGACATTAATATTACTATTGCTTCTGTATTTTTAAAACGTTACTTGAATATTATCATAATTATTCAATGTGCCAACTGTATGGAACTACACACTTAGCGTTAAACGTTATCAATCCCTATGAAGATTAAAAAGAAAAACAAACTCATATTCAAGATAATAAATACCCTCTGCTGTCGGAGTTCGCGCAGAACAGTCCATTGCATGGCATTATGAAAATATTATTATTGTTATTATTATTATTATTATTATTAGCCAAAAAGCGTTAAAAATAAGATACATATTATGTGAACCTTGTTTCGCAAGAAAATTATTTAATAATGCATCTTAAACTTCTGTAGCACCTTAATAAATAGTGCAATATTTGCTTTTTAAACGACATATTATGTAAAGGAAATGTTAATTTATTTCGCTTGGATAGATCTAGTAAAGAGAAAAGTATTTAGTTTCGTCTTCTTTCCTCTTAGAGTTAGGTAGCTGAATTATACGTTTGTTGTCCTCCGTGGTGTAGTGGTTACCATGCTAGCCTCTAGTTACCGAGGTCGCAGGTTCAAACCCGGTGGAGGGCGATGGGTTTTTTCGGACGTAAAAATTCTTAGCATGAAGCTTCAGAAGGGAAGTAAAGCCGGTGGTCCCGTGTCGTAGATTTACGGCACGTAAAAGAACCTCAAGCATGATAAAGAGGCCTCTTAGCAAAGTTTCCCGTCTTTCACATCCAATGTAGAATGGGACGCTAAGGACCACTGCAGTTAAAGAGCGTCCATAAATAAAACTCAATTTAATTTGAATTATACGAGCATACGCGAAAGTAAATGTGACCTTTGAGACGACATCGGCGCTTACTGTCGGTTATAACCAGGCATGACCGGTCGAGAAGACATCCCTTCCCCCTCTTGCTGTGCACCCTCTGACCCACCGGAAAACATTTGAGCCTTCTGTACCGGTGCTGTGGACCGACCGACCGGCAAGTGCGACATAGATGTAGCGTGTAGCCGCTGTGAGAGGTGGAAAAGCTATCTTGGAGGGGCAGTCACGGTGCTGAACTACAATAATGGATCCACAATTTTCAACGTGTAATTGTGAAATTGAAAACATTTTAAATCGTGGATTTGGTTCTGTGTTTTTCTCAAAAAGAAAAAGAATAATCGAAGTAGGGCGACCAATAAGTGAACTGAAAGAACTTAAAGCACAAACAAAAAGCATGCGTAAGAAACTTTAGTCACGAGCAGTATGCAAAACCAGATTGGTTATGTGGATGCCATCAATTAGGGAAATTGTTTTGCTGGCCATGTCTATTATTTTACAATGAAAGAATGTTTGGAATGGAATTGATTACAGTGATATAAACAATATTCATAAGGCATTGAAAAGACACGAAACATTACAATCGCACATTATTTCTACAATACAATCAGCGACGTTTGGGAAGTCGAAAACGGATTTTCCACTTGACAGTCAGAAACGTCTGTCGATGTTAAAACATAATGAAAAAGTGAAAGAATATAGAAAAGTTATTAAACGAATAATTGTTATGGTTTGTCATCTAGGAAAAGGGAGAATTGGCTCTACGTGTCCATAATGAAGGCGACAGTCCGTTAATAGGGATTATTTGGAATTAGTCCATTTGCTAAAGGAGTATGATCACTTGCTGAATGCTCACCTAAAACACAGCAATGTATTTACAGGCGTATCTAATAGAATTAAAATTTATTTAATTCGATCGATAAGCAGTTCGGAACGCTCCATTTTATGTAATAATGATGAATGAGACTACTGTTATTCGCAGCAAATCACTGCTATCAACTGTCCTCAGATATGCAACTAGTGATGGAGAAATACAAGAACGTTTTTTACGATTTGTGGATGTAAGTGCTTATCGAACCGCAACGGCGTTGACCAATCTCGTTATAGACTATGTAAGTCAATATGATTTTGGCAGGAAAATTATGGCTCAAATATATGATGGTGCTATGGCCATGTCGAGTGAAATTAATGGTTTACAATCTGAAGTCAAAGACGTATTTTCGGATGAACTTCGATCCATTGCACGGCTCATAAACTTAACCTTATTCTTTCGCAGTCTGTGTCATATATTAGAGTGTAATATATTTTCAAAACTCTTAACGGTTTCTCGTCATTTTTCTCAAAATCAAAGAGAACTCATTATTTAGACGAAGAAGTAAAAAAGATTTTTCCCGAAGTCGTCCCAACCAGGTGGAACTATATCAGTCACCTTTAGAGACCGTTTATAGTATAAATCTGAACTAATCGCGATGTTTGAAAACATAATTGAACATCCCGATGACTGGGATAATGATACCTTTATTGCTGCTAAAGGGTTTCTTTCTATTCTCAGAGATTTCACCTTTAGCTTTCTGCTTGATGTTTTTAAAACTGTGTTTTCATTAACAACAATCTTCTTTTAAATTTTGCAAACAAAATGAAATGACATCTCGTTTTGTATTCATAAAGCTGTCGCAGTAATCTGTTCGTGTTATCTTATTTGCTGAGCGCCTGTTATTGTTTTACTATTTTTAGTGTTGGGTTCTTTGTCCTCCGGCTAGCTATTATTACTCAGTCGAGCAAATATCTCTTGAACAGGGCGTGTAAACGGAAAGGAGTTGTTACTAAAAGATAACACTGATAAAAGAATTTGTTTTTACACTTTTATTGCCGTCACACTTAATTAATTTCACATATTTAATCTTGATACACGCCTGACTGAAACTGTTATATTTTCGAATGTAGCTACAATCACTTATTTACCGCGCACTATTAATTCGCGTATTTCACATTTTGTAACTAACTTTACGACGCGAGAGATTCTGTAGAATTGCGTAATGTGTACTTCGTGAATGCTTCCTTAGAACTGCCTGACGTGTAACTCGCGAGAGAGATTTCTTAGAACTGCGCGACGTTTGCCTTGTGAATGATTCTGTAGAACTGCGCGATAGTTGCCTATGGCTCAAGAATTTATACTCCCTCACCCCGATATGCCTAAACATTATAATAGAACTGCTATTGGTTAATAAATCGCGCCAACATTAGCGTCTGTTTCGTCATCCAATCATAATTACTAAAACATATGCTCTAGGAAAGATATTCCCTCCATTTCTAAAGAAAGGCACGCTACCCTGACGTCATTTGTTTGTCTCTTCTAATTGATAAACAACTCACCCCCTCGCTTCATTGTTACCCGCTCCTATTGTCAGTTTCAGTGAGGCCGTGTAAACTTATTTCCTAACAATCCTTATAGCTAACAAACATACAAAATCATTGTCATACAATGATGTTAATTTACACTAAAATCACTCTGGCAGTCACAGTGTTGTGATATAAAATATTGCCTCAAAGTAGCTGAAGCTAAAGAAAACAGTCAGTAAACGAGAAGACTTTGAGAAAATATTTTCCGAAACATCTTCCGATAAAGAGACAAGCAAACCTCAGAGCAAGAGATTGCGGCTAGATAAAGTAGATGATGTTGATGCATGATAATGATAACTTGGATAATATTGTTGGGCAAATTGAAATAAGACTTCAAAACTTTGAGTAGTTAGAATTCTTTGAATTGATTAAACCAAGCGTGACGACAAATACGAAAAGGTGTTTCCTGATTGTGCTTCTACGTCACTAAAAATGGCGTATGGTCAACATTTTGATTTTCCTCGTTTAAGAAGTGAATTGATTGGTTGTTATTCCAAGGAATTTGAACAACAAATCCGCGAGTAAGCTTCTAACTTACTCAAAATAAACTCAGAGGGACTAAGTGTTACACGAACTTACAAAATTATGTGAACAAATTTCTACAATTCCTGCAAGTAGTGCTTCAGTTGAACGCTCCTTTTCTGCATCGAAAAGAATCAAAACCTACGTGAGGAATTCTCAGAAGGAAGAAAGAATGCACAGGGTGTCTTTACTTTCCATAGAGAAGAAATTACTGGAGAATATTCGAAAAAACGAAGACTTCAATAACCAAGTTTGTTGATGATTTTGCTACTAAGAACAGGAGAATCGATATTTATTATAATAAAACTTAGGTGAGCTGACTATCAGTTTTGCATTATTGACATTAAACTAGTTTTTTTTGGGGGGGGCCTTCCCCCGCCTAAAATTGCACGCCAAGCCACTGGCGTAAATGTTTACCGTGTAAAATGCGTTTGTTTCTGTGTTTGTTTTGCGATCGAAATTGTTAAAAAGTACCTTTTAATGACCAAAAACAGACAAATGAAATCTGTTGACGTACACAAATACATAGTAGTAAGGAAACTTTCATGTAATTTCCTAAACACTATCCTATCTAAAGTTTTAAACAGCAATATGTTGCAGAGTTCCAATTTTACTATGCAAATTACTTTATAATAAGTGTTGCTTACGTTTTTTGAGTGTACCTCTTTACAGCCTCACCTTGGGGAAATTGCTAAAATCCACATGGCTTTCAACAGGACAAAAGTATTCAGTTTGATAACAACTGATACACGCAAAGATTTTAAAAATGCAATTTTTGGCTTCATCTAAAATCAGTTATTTATCCAAAATTAATGGGATACGTTTCTGTTATAGTTTCATTACATATCGTTGTAGGCTTGTATAGATTAGAAAAAGTGGAACATGGACAACTACTGCAGTCGAAGATAAATTCCCCAGTATTAAGGTTAATAAAAAGGATAAGAAGAGAAAGGGAATTGTTATTAAAGGTGTAATTATAAAATTGGAATATTTCAATCAAAGTGGCGATATTTTATTTCTTTGAAAAAATTTAACTACCTAAATCTCACATTCTTATGAGACACTCCCATGAAGTAGATGTGGACATTTAACTCATCCAGTACAATGATAGGTGTAACATTGATATAAATAAGAAAGTATTAGATGCACCTCATATTACCACAGTATAACATATACTGATGTTTTAGAATGCTTGGAGGATAATTCAATAGGTGCTACCTTCTATATTCAAAATCTCATTTCAAAAACATCTGTATTTAATGCTGAAATAGTTGCTATTAAATAGGCTATTCTTTATGCAACTCAGAATTTCCTAAAGAGTTTCATAATTTTAACAGATTGTTTTTCAGCTCTAGAATCACTAAAATCAGTTTACTACTACTCCAATTGTAGCTAACGCTTACTGAACTTAGAGCACTTAATATTTAATGACAAATATAATATATGTGTCAAATTCTTTTGGATTCCTTGACATAAGAGCATTAGAAGCCCAAAAACGGTAGATGAATTAGCAAACTAAAGCAAAGAAAAATGAGAATTCTTTGACTACAGTTTGCCATATATGTACTTGGATATATTTTAAGACTTAGAACAAAATTAGTAGATGATAAATGGCAAGGAAAATGGAATCAATTAAGTGCTGCAAAACATCTTAAGTACTACAATATTCAGAAAATTATACTGAATATTCCCTGGTTCTATCATGTTAATCTTCCTAGAAAGGTAACAGTTAAGTATTCTTAGAATCACACCAGGAGACATAGCCACACCTTATCAAATACAGAGAAATAAAATTTAAAACATTATTCCTACTGGATTACAGGGTTCAGTAAGTCATTTGTTTTTGTACTGTCCCAATATGTAAAATGAGCTCTATTCTGAGTTCATTACAAACAATTTTGAAGCCCCCATAAGCAACAAATTGTGTAATGCAAAGCATTGTCAAAAGTTTATAATACATTTAAACTTCTTAAAAATGGAAATTTATTGTAATATATAATATGTAATACATATGTGTGTATGTATGCATATATAAAATCTTGTATTTGATAGTGGACCAACTGTTTCATTGCACAATTGAATATGATCTTAGCAATGTAATTTATACTTTTAAATGTATATGTATGTTAATTTATTCACATCTTTGTATTTGTATAACAGTTTTGCTGTATGTATTGTAAATGGACAAAATATTCCTGATAACAGGATGCAGTCCAATTAAAAAGGAACAAGAGGAACTTTAGTTAAATATATGAGGAAACATTTTAACATCAGTTTAAAGTAAGCACATTTGAATTCCTATACAGGATGTATCTTAATAACTATTCGTAATTTTCAGACTTAAAGTGGACATCAAAGTATTATTTTCTTAATAAGATAGTTTCTTGGAAATGCTTTGTTTTTAATATAAAATCTGAAACTGATTTCTTATTAATTGAGATATTGTCTGATGTCACACCAGTTACTTCATATCTTAAGCTTTCCAATTTCAGTGTAATGCCTTTCAGAAGTTCAAAAAGGATTTCAGCTGTTATTCTTTTCACAGGCAATATGCGCTAGTTTACTGTGTGTATAACCTGCATGCAGTAAACACATATGCAGCAGATGCACACTCAGTTCCATTGTATGCCTGGCCAACAATGTTTCCACCCTTATAATCCAGAAAGAGTTTCAGGTGTAACTCGTTCATTAAGAGGAAAAAGTTCTATCCTCTGCGCTTAATAATTCATGGCAAGCAATAATCTACTCAAGTAGTTCCTCTATGGTGCAAAGTATGTTTTTCTTATATGCTCTTCTTCAGCACTCAAGCTCTCTGCAATTGCAGCATTTATGGAGTCATTTTCCAAATGCTCTTCAGGATCACCTCTTGATGTAGAGGGTTTAGACAAATAGGAAGAACATCCAGGCAAAAGAGCAGGAATTGCACCTGTAATAAGTTAAAGAATATAGTTTATTAATGAAAATCTTTAATGGCATATAAGTAATAGCCAAATTAACTGTACTTGAAAATACACATCACACCAAAACAAAATACTACATATCACCATCCTACAGCACTTGAATAAGTAATAAAGATAATAATTAATAAAGCTGTATTATTTTAACAACAATCATGTTTGCAGCTCATAGCAGTGTATATGAGTGCAAATAAACAAGGCAATTTAAGAAAGTTTAACAATGCACATGATAAAATCTGTAAATTGTTTGTGCAATTTAATGACATTTTTTAATCTCTCTTGATCATTACATCCCATTCTACTTAGGGCATGAAAGGTCAGTAAACCTTTGTTTAGAGGCTTTTTTTTCAGGCTTGAGGGCTTTTAGTACCTTAAATGTATGATATGGGACCAAGGGCTTTACTTCTCTTCCAGAAGCAAACCAACTTGCTCAGGGAACAGAATTCTATTAGGAATAAGAAAGCAAATGTTCAAACATTTATATACATATAAGATTATGTTATTAACATATAATGCTCAAATATCAACTTTGCTTGCTACTTTTGTGTCATTTTTATTCCATTAATACACCTACAAAATGAATTAATATGCTTAAAATGAACCCATTAATTTGTCATATCCTTGTTAAACACAGATGTATTATGTCAATGCTTTAATTTATCATTATAAACTTTCATCTGAAAATATTCTATATGTTAATCACAAATTATTATTTAACCTTACAATGTATGGGTGGCAACACACTATAGGCTAGCACGCACAGGTAAGCTAGTACTGTAGTTTAGGTTGCGTGATCAGTGTTAATGTAATTATAAAATGCACTGCATTTACAATGCTATAGTTATGCATATAAAATTTTTACCTTTTTAACTTTCTTATATTTAAGAGACCTACTTTAATTTATTATAGTGCACTTTCATTTGAAAACATTCTATGTGTTTCCTGCAAATTATTATTCAACCTTATAAAGTGTGGGTGACAAGCATAGGCAAACACACTTATAGGTTATAGCAAACACAGTGAACATAATACTGTAGGTTAGTTTAGGGTATGTGATCAGTGTTAATTTAATCACAACAGTAGGTAATCTATTTGTAATGCTACAGTTATGTATCTCTTCTCAATTCCCTTCCATTCTAAGACATGTACTCTAATTTTTCAAAGTGCACTTTCATTTGCGAATATTCTATATGATTAAATGCAATTTATTATGCATGGAAGGTAAGCACAGGCCAACACAATATAGGAAACACAGTGAAGCACTGGTGGAACCTATGGTTTCTAGGTTAGGTTTGGGTTATGTATATATGAGTCAATATTAATGTAATTTGTTATTTTATTTACTGTACTGAGGTACCAGTGTACTATATGCTTTGGTTATGCATATCAAAATTTTAGCTTTTCATCTTCTCCGATTCACAACTGTTAAACCAAACTGTGTGGTGCTCTTTAATCTAGGGTGGTAGGAATAAAGCTCAATGGTCCATTGCAGATTATGCTGAAAATTAGATGTTTGTATTATACAGCAATTCATATTTCAACATGCCCCCTAATGGGAATGGATAAGTTACTTCTTACCAGCTACTAAGTAGGCTATGGTTAATGGTAGGTTATATGGTAGGTTCCATGGTCGGTTCCTTTATGTACGGTAGATTGTATGATAATGATAGTAGTATAGATTTGCGGGTTTAAAATCACTTAATATGCAGGAATCTGTATTCATATGCAAATGAGGTCCCCCACCTCCTCTCTCTCTCCTCCCCTTCCCCAGCCCCTTGTTACATTCTGGTGCAGCTTAGGGTCATAAATCCTGTTGAATATAATGGTAGCTTGACAGTTAAGCAGTTAAGGGTGTCAATCAACTATCAAAACGAACAAAGGTGTCATAAGTTTTACGCTTCTGTAAGAAAGGTAGAGATGTTTTTCTACCCATTCAACATCAGGCTACGTGCTTTCCTGCACTGCACCAACACACACCACTCGCATTGTTTAACAACCAAGTGCAAGCGGCTATCCATCACTGTCAAAATGAACAAAGAGCATACAGAACAAAGAATCAGAAGCTATTGTCCCCAGCTCTATTGTTCAATTTTAGGTGAAGCCACCTGGCAACCCATTTCACTGTCCTATAACAAAGAACAATGCTGAACCCTTCTGACAAAAGCTTGAATGACAAAGGAAGAGATTCTATTGTGTCCCTTTCCATTGTTTTGCGAACACGTGCAGGCGAGCAAAAGAAAGGCTTTACCCGAGCTAACAAAAGGGACAGATTCTATTGTCTTCTCTTTCTATTGTCCGGGCCAAGGCTTCTTTAGAAGGACCACCTGGCATTCCCATTCCACTGCCGGATAACAAAAGAACAAAGTTGGTCCCTTTCCATTGTTCGAACACGTGCATGTTTGACAAAAGAATCTGAGGGAGGTCTTATACTCGTCCTGTCTTTGTTTGTTCGCCTAAAAGACAGAGAGGTCAGTTTACCTGCTACACATAAACAATTCAACAACATCAGAGTCAGCCATCATGGCGTTGGATTTGCCCCGAGGGGCTGTTCTCCCCGAATGTTTTCACGATGTCCTACGTTATACCCGAACATAGTTTCTTTGTTTATGTAGCTGTCTGTTTTCAATCAGCGATATAAAAACGTATTTAACCTATACCGTTACATGCATTAAACCTCTGTGTATACTTGAATATCAATAGAGCGGTGCTCGATTCTTACTGCAATCAAAAACTTTAATGTTTCAATTGCTAATGAGAAATTGATGCTTGATAATATTATATCATTACCCTAATAAATAAAAGCGTGTTCAGAAGCCCCCCTAGTTCAAATCTTGCCATGCGAAACTCTAATGCTTAATAACTATTAAACTATGGACGGTCAGATTAAAATGTGTTTAACAAATATAATTTTTATATATCATTACCCCGATTAATGAAAGGGTGCACAGAGGTCCTAGTTCGAATCTTACCCGGAAACTCTAATGCTTAATAAATACTAAATTATTGAAGCATGCACGGACAGATTAAAATGTATTTAACAAATATAATTTAATTTTTATATGTCATTATAATGTTTTAATGAGCGGCCTTAGGTGCCCAGAGGTCCTAGTTCGAATCTTACCAGAACCTTTAATGCTTAATAAATACTAAATTATTGATGCATGCACGAACAGATTAAAATGTATTCAACAAATATAATTATTTATATATTCCGATGCCTAGACACGGTTCTTTATTTTCTTTCTGTTTTCTTTCTATCTATCTCTTTCTTTCTTCTCGACTTGCACACATCCAAGCGTTCACATTTACAAATGCACAGAGCCATTACACACAATCATTCACACACCTGATACACGTACATACATCAACAAGCATACGCCAGTGCATGTGCTCATTCACCAGTGAACATACATACACACACTCGCACACTCACGCACACACATACACACACGCATACGTCTACAAGCATAGACATATACACCAGTTCACACGCCCATATACCTGTGTACTTGCGTATACAGACACGCACGCACACACGCATGTAAAAACACACACATTGCACTTACACACTCGCACACACATGCACACACATTCACACACACCCACACACATCCACACGTACATACATACACCAGTACAGTTACACACTTGCACGCACACACACGTACACACACCCAAACCCGCACGCACGCACACGCATACATACACGCTCATGCACACACATACACACACTCACACACACGCACACATATACATACACACATATCATTGGAAATTATTGTCATTACAGAATTCAAAAATCTTTGTTTCATTTCACTGTAACCTACTAAAATGTAATTCTTTTCAGGCTACCATCTTCACATGACTTTCATCACAACACATTTTTATAGCTTGTGTAAACACAGTATGGAGGTACTCTGAGGGAGAGAGCGTTAGAGAGGGGGAATTGAAGCAAGTAGGGTTAGAAGTGCTGAGAGCCTCTGCGCATGCTCAACAGGCGATGATGTCATTGGGTGCAACAATCACGTGACGTGTATACATCCCCTCCCCTCTCCTTCACCAGACTGTTTAACCATGTATTTCAATATAAGAGATAATCATCGTTTTATTATTAAAAATTCAGTATATGATTGATCTAAAAACGTCCGTGTCACCTCTATAATTAGAATACCTTCAGTCACTAGTCTTTATTGTACCAGTGGGTTTTGATGTGTTAACATAGTGTTCTCTCCAAGAATAATCAGCTTTATAAAGTGTTATGAATGTGAAGCGATCCGCATTTCATTGAACCGTGATTAATACGTTATTACATCAAGAATAAGGATGAATAACTCTGCATATAAGGATATAATTCCTAGTGCATCAGAATACTCTTGCATTAAATGCAGGAAGAAATTCCTCCGCGGTAATGACAAGAGAAGGCATCAGATGATCTGCAGGAAGCTCTTTAAATGCATGCATTGTAATGTAACCTTCAAAGATGGTTATAAGGGTCAGCGGCACGAGGACATATGTGAAATAAGCAGACCTCAGAAGAAAAGAAGATTGGAGCATACTAAACATCTGTTATTATCAACAATGGAGGAGTGTGACATGAAAGAATACGAGACATCGTTCGAAGGACGATTGAAATCTTATTTTATACGATGCAATTCAACGAAGGACCTGAAGATGTACCTGAATGAGGCGAAGCAACGGTTAATCCAGGCTGCATATAAAGAGCTTAGCATTCACAAGAGCGTAAAAATTAATCTGCTAGCTGAGTGCCGATTTGAAAACAGTATCGGAGAAACTCGTGACAAAACATTTAAAACACGGAATCAATCTGTGTTTCTAGAAACGGATCTGGAGTCAACGCTGGAAGCGAAATACAAGAAATTGGTGACTGAAATGGAGGAATCACAGGCAAGTGGTTCGACTTCGTATCAACAAGTACAATACGTTGCGAGGAAATAGCTATATACCACTACCGTCATCTGTTAAAGCAAGAAAAGCCTGCGTAAATATCCAGAACCTTTGTGATGAGAAAAGTTTAATGTATTCTATACTAGCCAAATTCGTCAGCACCAAGCCTCAACGCAGCAGCAAGTACGAGCAACTTCAAGATAAGTACGACTTTAGCTGTGTTTCTTACTCTACTCCACTTTCTCAAATACCCAAATTGGAGAAGCTTAACAAAATGTCTATTAACGTTTTCGGGCTGGATGAGAAGTATGAAGTGTATCCGATAAAGGTTGCTAATATTGAACTACCTGAACATCGTGACATGCTACTATTGAGTAATAGTTGTGGAAAAGATCACTATGTGTATACAAAGAATTTTGAGAAGCTCATTCGACGCCAGAAACTATATGTAATGAACGTGTTTATACATGCAAGCGTTGTTTTACACATTTTGATAATCGATATGGACGAAGTGGGTTTGAAAAACTACAAGAGCATGCAGCCATTTGTAATCAACATGGTGTTTCGAGGGTAGTTATGCCTACCAAGGTGAAATCAATTGTTCAGTTTAAAAATGTTGAGAAGATGTTGAAACTACCTTATGTCATCTATGCAGATTTTGAGAGTATTCTCGCTCAATGTCATATGTGTATACCCAATCCTGCAAATTCCTATACAATCCCTTATTAGAGCACACACCAATGAGCTTCTGTGTTTACGTGAAGCCTGCACCCAGTGTTGGACATATTGAAACTGGTCTTCCTAAGCAACCGTATGTATATCGTGGTGTTGATGCCGCTCAGAAGTTTATGGAATACCTATCGTTCCTTGCAAAGGAAATTAATAATGTATACAAATCAGCCAAGCCTCTGAAACTTACGGACCAACAGCAAAAGAATTTTGAGTCTTCTACGGCATGCTACTTGTGTGGAAAAGGCTTTACAGGAGAAAACTACAAAGAACGCGATCGCGATCACGATCACATTAGTGGTGAATATCGTGGAAGTCTTCATAATGAATGCAATTTATTCTGCAAAACACCTAAATATATCCCAATCTTCATGCACAACCTCAGCGGATATGACTCGCATTTCATTGTCAAGGAGCTGGGTTGTACAAGTGAGAGGATTGAGGTAATTCCTAGCTTTGAAGAAAGCTATATCTTATTCACCAAATATGTAGGAGATATAAAGCTTAGGTTTCTGAATAGTTTTCGATCCCTCAATACAAGTTTGGATAAGCTTGTAAAAAATCTAACCTCATATTCTGAAACACAAAAGTACTTCGGAGAAGACAAATTGAAGTTGATGACACGTAAGGGCGTATTTCCATATGATTTTGTCACGTCATGGGATGTTTTGAACGAGACATGCTTGCCTCCAAAGGACTCCTTCTACAATAGATTAAATAAAGAAGAAAATACTGATATTGACTACGAAAATGCTAGAAATGTATGGCAGCTGTTTAATGTGAGAAACCTAGGGGAGTACAGCGATCTCTACTTAACTTCAGATGTGCTTCTTCTAGCTGATGTCTTTGAGACATTCAGAGAGCAAACCCTCAAAACACACAAAGTTGATCCCGCACATTATTTTACCTCTCCAGGACTTACATGGGATGCTATGTTATTGTATACAGGAATTCGGCTGGAGCTGTTACAACAATATGATCAACTACTCATGGTGGAATCAGGTATAAGAGGAGGTTTATGCCAAGTTTCCCATCGGTATGCTGACGCTAATAACACTTATATGGATAAGTTTGATCCTTCGAGAGCAACCCAATTTACTACATACGAGGACGTCAATAACCAATACGGGTGGGCAATGTGCCACAACCTCCCTTATGGAGGATTCCAGTGGGTTTCACCTGAAGAAATCAACATAGAAAGACTACAAGAAGATGATTCTCGCGGGTACATATTAGAAGTTGACATCGAGTATCCTGCAGAACTTCACGATCTACACAACGATCTACCTTTCCTGCCTGAGTGTATGAAACCATTGGAAGCATCTACAAAGAAACTGATACCCCATCTTGGACCTCCAAACAAGTATGTAGTGCATTACATGGCTTTGAAGCAAGCTCTTAATCATGGACTACGACTAATCAAAATCCATCGTGTGTTACAATTTAGATAGTCTCGATGGTTAAAAGCTTATGTGGAATTTAACAACAGACTACGACAACAAGCTGCAAATGATTTCGAGAAGGGCCTCCACAAGCTTTTTAACAACGCCATGTTTGGAAAAACTATGGAGAACCTGGGTAACCGTATGTATATACGATTAGTAACAAACGAGAAGACTAGAGAAGCTGATCGCCAAGCCTACGTTTATCGACAGGACGATATACACTGCTAATCTAGTTGCTGTACAAATGACCTCTCGTCAGATTGTATTCAGCAAACCTATATACATTGGAATGAGTGTGTTGGACATTTCCAAGACATTAATGTATAACCATCATTACGATGTGTTATTGCCTTATTACGGAGCTGAAAATCTAAAGCTTATGTACATGGACACTGATTCATCCATTCATCGTTTAACAACTGAAGATGTGTACCATGACAAGCTACGTTTTCTTGAGCATCTCGATACATCTGATTACCCTGTCAAGCATATATGCCACTCTACTCAGTACAAGAAGGTGCTTGGTAAATTTAAAGATGAGGCTAATGGCAAAATCATCCTACGCTTTGTTGGACTACGATCTAAGATGTATGCCTTAGATATTCAAGGATCTATGATAAAAAGATTAAAGGTATAAAACGTAGTGCTATTAATCAGTACATTACATTTGACAGCTATACTGACTGTCTTAAAACCTGTGAAATCATCAGAACGCCCATTAATCTAATCCTATCACGAAAGCACGCTGTTAGCACAGCGCAAGTGAATAAAATTACTTGAATCCCTTTGATGATAAAAGAGTTATTGCCGAAGATGGAATAACTACCTATGCATATGGACATTACAGTATTGAAAACAGTGCTTAAGAGAATTTAAGTCGAAGATGAAGATTTTCTCCGCGAGTCTACAAGCTTTAAAAATTGAAGTTTACTCACGTGCTGTGTATGCACATAGCTGAGAAATGGTGAAGAAAGGAGAAGATAGAAAGGGAGACGATAACCCTGCCATTAGGAGCAAATGCTAATGTTAGTCTCAAGCCTAGATAAAGGGGAGAGACATCTACCCTTACAATCCTTGTATAATGAATCAATGATTTAACTGATAAAGCCTCTACACTTCATCAAAAATGTAAACATATAAAACAATAAATCTGTCTATAAATGTTATAATATCTACTAAACCATGGGGACGCGCTAGTTATGGAGCTACAGCAGCAATAACCGGTTACACCACAGCTGTAGCAGCAGCAGCTAATCCAACAGATACAGATTCTGCAGCCTCAGCAACAGCAAGCATTACAACAACAGCAACTGCAAATACGACAGATGTAGTAGCGGATACAACAACTATAGCAACAGCAGCTACAGTGATAAAAGAAATAGTTCCTGCAGCTATACAAATATCAGGCACAGTCAGCACAAGAGCTGCAACAGAAGCAAATGCAGTAGCTACCGTAGCAGATAGCTGTTAAAAAAAGCAACTCCAACTATAACAAAAATAATTAAAATTGGTTCCATATCATTAAGATTTTGATTTTCTTAACCAAAACGTTTTAAAACATTTCGGTTATTTTCAACAAAGTGCCATCTGCTACAACAATAGCAGCGACAACAACCGTTTACATAACAGCTGTAGCAGCAGCAGCTAATCCTGTAGCTAAAGAGTTAGCAGTCTTAAAAGCAGCAACCATCACAGCAATGATATTCATGCAGCTGTAGATTCACCCCACCGCAGCAACATCAGCTACAACAATAGAAGCATCAGATGCTGCAGCTGTAGCAGCATTAGACCCAGCCAGCACAATAGCTGTAGCAGAGGCAAGTACAGCAGCTATCGTAGCAGATACAGCGGCTATACAACAATAGCTGTATCAGATACTACAGCTGTAGCAGCATCTGCTATAATAGCAGCAGCACCAGTCGCGGTCACAACACTAGCAGCGATAGCAACAACACGTCACATGGTAACAACAGCAGCTAATAGTTAGCTGCAGATTCAGAAGCGCATTTATGAAACCGAATTACTTTCTAAAAAATGGGCTCGATTACCTTGGGTACTACATGAATCAGCTGAAATTACGCAAAATAACAGCGATAAAAATCAGTGATTGAAATTATCACGAATACCTGTGATTCTACTCAATTTGTTTAAATACAATGAAACAACTAACATTTCCAGTAAACAGCTTTTCGTGACGATGACGTATAAAGTCGCTTTCAAAGTCTAGCAGCTGAATAGGTAGTGAACAAACTTGCTTCACCAGTTCTATAATGCCGTGTAAGATAAATAATGCTTAATGAATATATGCTAATGTTGTGAACAATGACAGAGTATATATAGAACAATGCACTAATAAAAATCAATTAGTACACCATGAGAGCTAACAAGGTTAAGATCGCAAGAGGCTCTGGTTTAATTAACTCTCTCATTAACCGTATGCAATTTGAAGTGCATTTTCCAGGCTACAGATACTGCGGACCCGGGCAAAGCTAGAAAAACGGTTAAAGAGAGGAGACCCCGGAATCAACCCGTTAGGTGAAGCTTGTAAACTTCACGATATTGCATAAGCTCAGCATAAGGACTCTGCATCGCAAAACATTGCTAACAAGATCTTGGCTGAAACGGCGTGCAAAAGAGTGCAATCATCTGATGCTACATTAGGTGAAAAGTTGGCAGCGAGACTAGTAACAGCAAGTTGGCCGTTGGTGCTGGATGCAGGAAGAAGAAACAAGAAGGATTTCTACCTCTCATAACAATTATTGCAGCTCTAGGTGCTGTCGCTGGAGGTGCAGCCCAAATTGCCTCAGCAGTAAATAAGAAAAAGGCAGCAGATAAACAACTTGCTGAAATGATGAGACGTAACAGAGAAATTGCATCAAGAGGGAGTGGTCTTCGAGTGAAGAAGAATAAGGCGAGGAACACCGAAATGAAGAGGAGACAGAGCCAGAAAGGGAATTCAAAAAACTCCCGCTGAGGGCTATAATTGTCCCGGAAAAATCCCCGAGTAACTTAGATCTCGACTTGTACGTCCGGCGTTTAAAGATTCCCCATTTTAGGGGTGTATGCATGATCGATCAGCTACCCTCAGGACCTAGTTACAGAGAGAGAATTGTTGTTAATCTCGATACTTCAGAGAATGAAGGCACTCATTGGGTTGCTATAAAGAAGGATGGCAACGTGTCATTTTATTTCGATAGCTTTGGAAACTTGGAAGTCTTCAAAAGAGATAGAAAGGTACCTCAGAGGCGTTAAGGTACTGTATAACACTAAGAGGTTTCAGAGTTTCAGCTCAGTCATCTGCGGATAATCAATTTCATTACCTACACAATGATGAAATTAAGGTCATTGATATACTTGATGGAACTTATGATATTACTGAATACATCAGAGATAAGCCAGGTGTGGAAGAGAATGTCTTCTTTATTAGCTCAATAATAACACAATGATGGCTGAAATTAAATGCCCTTTCACTGTTGATTTTCTTCCACTGATTGTTCTATAAGAACGTTCTGGGTCTTCAGCAACAAAGTTGAGCATCATACGAAACTAGCTCAGTATTGCAACCGGCCCTTTCATCGACGGTGAAAGCGGACACTCAATCTATGAGTTTTCCCTTCTGTTATGCTTGGATATCATATTTCACAAGAATCATCAAATCCATTTTACCTGTTATTCATAAACATACACTTCATAGAGCAAATCAGTCTTCGTATAGGAGAGCATAGCTGCAATATCATTGCTTTAGAAACAGTGATATAAGCATAATGCCCATAGAATTTAGAAGAAGAAATCAGCGACGTAGAGAATATAATAATGAAATGCTTCAACGTACTCTTCATACTCTACCCCCGAACCCATCGGGTTAACAACACGTAATCGACAGTTCCTCCAGGCATTGGGCTTCAGAATCCTATAACCATGGACATCTTCAATGTTACCGGGACACCAAGATTCGAGGATAAGATCACTAAAGAAGAGGAACATGTGTTTTTACCTTATAATGCATCAGCTCTGGACTCTAATGATGAGATTAGAATCCCTTGTCAAGCTGGGGATTTATATACTTTACCTAATCGAAGTTATCTATACATCGAGGGGAGTATTACTAAACATAATGGAACAGCTACTACTGCAAAACTTACCAATAACGCTATTGCGTTCATGTTTGAAGAGATTCGACTGGATATGAACGGCTCAACTATTGATCGAACTAGGAACCCCGGAGTCGCATCAACTTTACGCAACTATGCTGATCTCAACCCCATGGAATCTGATCGCCTGCTGAATGCTGGACGGTGCTATCCTGGAGAAGACATGAACATTGTGAATGCAGCAAATGGAGCCTTCAACGCTATAGTACCTCTTTCGATGCTTCTGGGATTTGCTGACGACCACAGGGAACTCATACTCAATAGCAAGTTTGAGTTGGTGCTGATTCGAACCAATGAGTCTAAAAACTGTATTATAGCACCTCCGGGTGAAGAGAATACAACCGTTAAACTTGCGCGAATCGAGTGGAGAAAGCCAGTGATTCGACTTTCTGATGCCGAAAAGGTGGAAATTCTCAAGATTGTCAAGTCGGACAAGGCTCTGTATCTCCCATTTAGGAGCATGGATCTGAATACTCAGCCTGCTGTGTCCCAAACTAAATCATTCACCTGAAATGTCGCCACCGCATCAAAAATGGAGAAGCCGAGATTTGTCATTTTGGGTGTTTAGACTTTAAGATCGAGTAATGCATCTAAAGATGGTTCTCTTTTGGATCATTGTAACATAACTAATTTGAGACATTATCTTAATAGTGAATGTTATCCCTATCATGACATGAATTTGGACTTTGGAAACTCGAGATTTGCATCATTGTATGACATGTACTCAAAATGTCAAACCTCTTGTTATGAAAAAGAGAATTATCCTTTATTGAAAAGTAAAGATTTTCTTAGATTTGCTCCTATATTTGTTATAAATTGGGCACATCAACCAGAGGAAGTTGTAAATGGTGCTGTCAACATTAGAATAGAAATTCAAGCTAGTGCAAATATTCTTGCACAGTCCTCATTGTATTGTTTAATAATTCGCGATAAAGTATTTAGATACAAGCCTCTGACTCATGTAATGCTGCTTATATTTTAAACTAATCATTGTAAGGATTTTTTTCATTACGAATGTAAGGATTTTTAATGAATAAAAACACTACGTAAAAAGCAAACTTTCATTCCTTTTATTGTTATTATTTGTCATGCATTTCCATCATTTTCTTCCTCCAACTCCTTGTTCCAACATATGGCATTACATTTGCAAGAGCCAGGTAACCTAAATAGTAATCTATAAACGATTCAAGTCTTTTAGCCTGCAAATTTCATCGCTATTTAAAAGTATTTCACAATCATTTAAATTAGTATTCAAAAATTTTATTTCTGACTCTTGCATATAAGCAGCAATATTATAAAAGAAAACAATATTTTCACAATATTCCACACGCGGACACTTTCTTGATTGGAGGAATGCATTGAATGCAGGAAGACTCTCTCGAAGTACCTCCCAATCTTGAATTGTCATGTATACAAATCTGTCTGTGTTTTTCACTATAAGCACTGGAAGATCGTAGAAGAATCCTATCTTAGCGTTGTGCCTTTTCGAGATGCAGACGTCTTCGAACTCTCTTCTTACTAAGATGTTTCAGGGGTGTCTCGATGTTGCTTATTCTATCCTCCAATAGCGTCAGCCTCTTCTGCTGGACTGTACACCTGGCCCTCTTCTTCTTCCCCTTATTGCATCGCCTGAAACATTACAGAATGAAAGTCTTAGAAAAGCGCTTGGGGAAGTGAAGTGGTAGCCTGAAAAGAATTACATGTTTTTGTTATTGCACACTTAAAATGAAATATAAAAGGTTGTATAAACATTAGGTTGTTATTTTAATGCATTAGATATAACAAAACTCAAACATGGGATATTGCGATTTTATGAATTTTTATAAAGTACTATAACGTTTATCTTTTGTATCTTTATATGCATTATCGATGAGTCAGTTGTTTTATTTATGAATCCTTTTAATAGTAAAATAGGAGAACATCGAATACTCAAGTTTGGTATTTCTACATACCTTCGCTGCAGGTATAAAAGACAATTTACATTTCTTAAATTTCCCCATCTCTGCCACACCGTTATACTGAAGGTATACTTTCCCAGGTATTTCTGCAATCTCTTGATCGGTTAACGAATTATAGCGCTCTCGTAAGAACACTTGACAATTCTCCAGCGAAGATACAATCTTGGTACCGTATCTTGTTTGAGCTCTCTTTAAGGACTTTATCTCATATTTAAGACCTATTTCCAGATCTTGAACTCATCGAGTCGGTAGGAAACTACGCTCTTCAATCATCTTGTTAAGTCGATCTGCTAAAAAATCTGTAACAGACACTGATATGAATTATTATTTTCACTACATTATTCAAGTTGAATGACAAGTTATACATTTGTTTATATTAGAATTAAAGGGTGTGTTGTACTGCACCGCTAAAGGTTTTGTAAGTGTGCTTATGAATGTGTAGAGAAACAAAGAACAATTGGAGAAAATCGTGTGAATATTAATAGAAGAATTAGTGGAGAAAATCGTATGAATGTGTAGAGAAACAAAAAATAAGTATAGAAAATCGTGTGAATGTTCATGGAAGATGAACCTGCAGAGAAACAAAGAATGAGTAGAGAAATTCCTGTGATTGGGTAGAGAAAGAAAGAATAAGCACAGAAAACCATGTGAATGTTCATGGAAGATGAACCTGCAGAGAAACAAAGAACGATTAGAGAAAATCGTGTGAATGTGTAGAGAAACAAAGAATGAGTAGAGAAAATAGTATGAATGTTAATGGAAACAAAGAATGAGTAAAGAGAAATTCATGTGAATGTTCATGGAAGATGAACCTGTAGAGAAACAATGAATGAGTAGAGAAAATCGTGTGAATGTTAATGGAAGATGACCCTTCTAGAGAAACAAAGATTGAGTAGAGAAAATCGTGTGAATGTATAGTGAAACAAAGAATGAGTAGAGAAAATCCTGTGAAATGAAGAAGAGTATGCAGAGAAATCCATGTGAATGTAAAGTACAGATTAAAAAATATGATGCCCTTGTAACGAATCGTCTTTCATGTACTGTTTCGTTTAAACAAAATTTAATGTATTGTAAAAGCCATCAGTGATTTTGTACACTTATCTAAATACACACTTACCTTGCTGTTGAATGCTGTACATGTAGATGACCTGCACCTTTTCTTAAATTATAGACCTCATGTTTTTTTTTACGTTCTTAAAAATTTAAATGTAGTGTTAATCAACTCACAATGTTTCTAGCAGGCGCGGATATCTGTTTATATAGGGAATAAACCCCTCCAGGCGATGTCAGCACATCGTCGTGACGTGGTGGGGTGGTGAGGGGATGTCAGAACGACACGTGATTATTGTAGCCAATGACATCATCGCCTGTTGCGCATGCGCAGAGGCTGTCAGCACCTCTAACCCTACTTGCTTCAATTCCACCTCTCTAACGCTCTCTCTCTCTCTCTGAGTACCTCCATACTGTGTTTACACAAGCTATAAAAATGTGTTGTGATGAAAGTCATGTGAAGATGGTAACCTGAAATGAATTACATTTTGGTAGGTTACAGTGAAATGAAACAAAGATTTTTTACTTCTGTAATGGCAATAATTTCCAATTATATGTTGTATGTATATGTGTGCGTGTGTGTGAGTGTGTGTATGTGTGTGTATATATGCGTGTGCGTGCGGGTGTGGGTGTGTGTAAGTGTGTATGCGAGCGTGTGTGTATGCGTGTGTGCGTGCGAGTGTGTAAGTTTACTGGTGTATGTATGTGCGAGAGGGTGTGTGTGCGTGTATGGGTGTGTGTAAATGTGTGTGCGAGTGTGTAAGTGTACTGTGTATGTATATACATGCGTGTGTGCGTGCGTGTCTGTACGCGCAAGTACACAGGTATATGGGCGTGTAAACTGGTGTATGCGTCTATGCTTGTAGACGTACGCGCGTGTGTGTATGTGTGTATGTGTTCACTGATGAATGAGCACATGCACTGGCGTATGCTTGTTGATGTATGTACGTGTATCAGGTGTGTGAATGAGTGTGTATAATGGCTCTGTGCATGTGTATATGTGAACACTTGGATGTGTGCAAGTCGAGAAGAAAGAAAGAGATAGATAGAAAGAAAAAGAAAGAAAATAAAGAATCGTGTCTAGGCATCGGAATATATAAATAATTATATTTGTTGAATACATTTTAATCTGTCCGTGCATGCATCAATAATTTAGTATTTATTAAGCATTAGAGTTTCTGGTAAGATTCGTACTAGGACCTCTGGGCACCTAAGACCGCTCATTAAAACATCATAAGGACATATAAAGAGTAAATTATATTTGTTAAATACATTTTAATCTGTCCGTGCATGCTTCAATAATTTAGTATTTATTAAGCATTAGAGTTTCCGGGTAAGATTCAAACTATGACCTCTTGGGCACCTAAGGCCGTTCATTAAAACATCATAATGACATATAAAAATTAAATTATATTTGTTAAATACATTTTAATCTGTCCATGCAGCTTCAATAATTTAGTATTTATTACGCATTAGAGTTTCCAGGTAAGATTCGAACTAGGACCTCTGTGCACCCTTTCATTAATCGGGGTAATGATATATAAAAATTATATTTGTTAAACACATTTTAATCTGACCGTCCATAGTTTAATAGTTATTAAGCATTAGAGTTTCGCATGGCAAGATTCGCACTAGGGGGGCTTCTGAACACGCTTTTATTTATTAGGGTAATGATATAATATTATCAAGCATCAATTTCTCATTGACAATTAAAATATTAAACATTTTGATTGCAGTAAGAATCGAACACCGATCTATGGATATTCAAGTATACACAGAGGTTTAAGACATGTAACGGTATAGGTTAAAACGTTTTTATATCGCTGATTGAAAACAGACAGCTACATACACAGAGAAACTATGTTCGGGTATAACCGTAGGACATCGTGAAAACATTCGAGGAGAACAGGCCCTCAGGGCAAAGCCAACGCCATGATGGCTGACTCAGATGTTGAATTGTTTATGTGTAGCAGGTAAACTGACCTCTCTGTCTTTCACGCGAACAAACAAAGACAGGAGAGTATAAGACCTCCCTCAGATTTTTTTGTCAAACATGCACGTGTTCGAACAATGGAAAGGGATCGGCTTTGTTCCTTTGGAATGGGAATGCCAGGTGGTCCTTCTAAAGAAGCCTTGCCCCGGACAATAGAAATAGAATACAGTAGAAGCTATCCCTTTTGTTAGGTCGGGTCAAGCCTTTCTATTGCTCGCCTGCACGTGTTCGCAAAACAATGGAAAGGGACACAAAAGAATCTGTTCCTTTGCCATTAATGTTTTGTCAGAAGGGTTCAGCACTGTTCTTTGTTATAGGACAGTGGAATGGAATGCCAGGTGGCTTCACCTAAAAGTAAACAATAGAGCTGAGGAGAATAGCGTCTGATTCTTTGTTCTGCATGCTCTTTGTTCCTTTTGACAGTGATGGATAGCCTCTTGCACTTGGTTGTTAAACAATGCGAGTGGTGTGAGTTGGTGCAGTGCAGGAAAGCATGTAGCCGGATGTGGAATGGGTAGAAAAACATCTCCGCCTTTGTTACAGAAGCCTAAAATGTATGACCCCTTTGTTCGTTTTTACTGTTGATTGACAGCCTTAATTGCTTAACTGTCAAGCCTGCATTATACTCAACAAGATTTATGACCCTCAGCTGCACCTGAAAGTACCAAGAAGCTGTGGAAGGGGTGGGTGGAGAAGAGGTGGGGGACATTTCCATATGAATACACATTCCTGCATATTACGTGATTTTAAACCCGCAACTCTATACTACTGATTTAGAGGTTTTTTTTCCACTAAAGACTCCTCCTCAAATACCATACAAATAATCTATACTTAGACCTTTTGTTGTTAAAGTTCTTGAATAATGCGGTTCTTTGTATTACAGTTTCTTTAACCAGGATCCCTAACACCTATCATCGTATTCCCTACCTCTCCCATACAAACGTATACTCTACTCGACTTCTGATTCGCCTAACTTTTTTCCTCCTATTCCCCTACCTCTCCCGTATAAGACTATATTCCCCCTCCTTCAACCCCTGTCTAGAATAGCATCAGCCTCGTATTCCCTATCTCTGCTGTATAAATGCTACCCACGTTTAACACTCGTCTATCTTAGAGCCTCCCTCGTATTCTCTATCTCCCCCATATAAACGCATTTTCCTTCTTCAGCATCCGCCTCGCCTAGCACCTCTCCACGTATTCCCTATCTGTCCCATATAAACTCATTTTCCTCCGTGAACCGCCGCATCTAGCCTCGTTTTTCCTATCCTTTCCCATATAAACGCAAAAACGTGACCCAGGATTCATCTATATAAATTACTAATGATGTACATGAAAAGTAGGTATGCATGGTTCTTCATGCTGATTCCATTCCTCATTTATTGCCTAATTACAGTGCTTTGTCCTGAATGATGCTTATTAAGGCACCTGGAAAATGATAAAAATACTAACCTTTTTAGGCATAGACCATCTATTAGAGCTTTAAGTTGTTTTCCAGTCTTACTGCCATACAATGATACATTTATTAATATGCAATGGGGCTGAACGTGCTTTTCACAAATCTATAACAAAAAAATTGGTTTCAATAATTACGGCCAGAAACAATTTCATATTCTACTCTATGCGTGTATGTATAGGTCATGTTAAGCATTCTACAAAAGATTACCAAATGCAATTTCACACGATATCAATAGAAGCAAAAGGAGTAGTCAATAATGTATATAGGTATATAATTGTTTTATAAAAACTTACCACAACGTATTCTGTAGGAATGAAATTACTCCAGTGAACAGCTTTTGTTTAACCATTTCCTTCTTAAATTTTCATATAATGGAAACTTACACATGTTTTGGCCCCAAAGAATAATTTCCTTATTTTAGGGCATACAATATTTGCGTGGCATTTTACGCTGTGTTACCAATAATATTCTACACTAATAGTCGTAAAACACAAATCGAATTGACTGGCCCTGTAGCTCAGTCGGTAGAGCACCTGCCAGTTGTGCTAGGGGTCCCGGTTTGATAGCCGGCTGGGGGGGAATGTTTCTCTAGCCAAGATTATTCCTTATCCTCCCCCAGAGTCTGGAAGTATGAATGAGAGAGTGAATGTGTGTATGATCTAAGATTAAAAACCAAAGTGCAAGAAGCCCAACGACAAGAGTTACACGACATAACACCATTGCCAATAGCCAATAAGCTCCAAAGGAAAGGCCGCCATAAGACCAATGCGCTAAAGGCAATGGAACTAAAAAAAAATAATACATCATAAAACTATGTAACTTTAACTTTTAGCACACATATTGGAGGACTCCTGATTTTGACGTCAGTAGCCAGACATATTTCAATGTTATGGCCTTATCCCTAGGAGGCGTTGGTTTTAGTCATATTCCACTTGAGAACCATAAATCAAATATTCAGTGTTACAAATGTTTTAGAGTGTTAGAAATATTTGGTGTCAAAAATTCATCTATGTGTTTGAAATCTCGCAAATGAATTACTTTTTCGGAAAACTTTTTGGATTATAGTTTAATTACTACAAGAATATACCCAGTCTTGTGAAGAAAGCCTGGCTGTCCCGATCGCTCATGGAAATACCCGACTCGAACTCCTCTCTCAGACAAGGCCGGCCAGTTTTAAATTGTCGAATCTAATTAGTAGGTAGAGAAAGTGCTGCTTTCCACCCAAAAATTCGATATGGGGATCTCACCGGAAATAGTTGTTTTGAGGCCCCATGAATCCAAAAAGAAAGCACCTTTACGTTCTCCATACGTGCATAGTTGTGAAAGGGGATATACCACGCACGCACGCACACACACAAGAATATATATAACACATATATAACAAGAATGGCGCATAATAATATAATTCAACAAGAAAGTCATGTTAACGATGTTAGAATATTTAGCAGACAAGAGATGTACAAAGCAGATTGTAACTTAGATAATTAAGGGACGGGGGAGCTACCTAATTTCAGGTAGAAGTCCACCACCTTTCACCAAGCTAATGAGCAAGGGACTTGGAGGAATAACTGGAAATAGAAAGAAACAGAGATAGAAAAGAAAGAGACATTGGGTATTTTTTCCTGACGCGTCACTGGGACGCGTGTGAGAAGAGTTTTGGAACAGAATATTTTCATACATGGTAAAATAACGCGGTCCGAGGAGCAATTAGAAATTTTGTTACATTTTAAGGCGCGAAGGTGAGCGTCACTAGGTTTAGGTATAAAAGGGGGAAACAGGCCCCAGACTTTCACTCTGTTACATACTCTGTTACGTGATATTCCACGACGTTTGTGTGGAAGCGTGTGCAGCTAGATTAGGCTCCTAGATTACTATTATCTATAAAAACGGTGGGAATTGTTACAACTACCATAGATGGGAAAAGCTAGCCGCCCATAGTTATTTTATTTGATAATAAATAACATTTTAAGGGAAATTCAGTGTATCCTAATTTTGCCTCACCTACGAAAACCGTAAGATTGGTGAGATTTGCTAGATAGGTAATTTATTAGGAATGGAGAAATCATCAGCCGCTGAGCAGAGATAGCCGGAGGCCAGAACGCTGCAGCACAGAGAGCTTCAACCCAGAGGAGCAACCATTTCCCTCTACAAATGGCGCCAACGTGATTTTGGTAAAGGAAGCACCATCCAGGCATATATACTTCCAGGAGTCAACCACCACGCACATCAGCTTCAGAGGAGTTACCATCCACGCCGCTACACCTCGACAGGATCTTCGAGAACGTCGATGATGATGATGATGATATGCGGTGTAAGGGCGCTAAACTGCTATGGTCATCAGCGCCCTCACAAAGTATAAAATTGAAGGTCCAAAAATAAAATACGAGCAAAAAACCGCATAGTAAAAAATACTCTAAAATCAGTCCTCAATAGTAAAAACCACTACAAAAGCCATGTGAAACAATCCAATAAAATAGTAAAACGTGTCTAGAACTGTAGAACGCATAGAACATGAGCGTCATATGTCCACAGGGGAGTAGAGCACCCATTAAAACGGCAATATAAAATCATAATGTTAAAGGACGCTCAACGCATCAAATGCGCCGATTAAAATCACTGTCATTGATAAAACGTAAAAGACATTCTACAGCATGCGCGTCGTCGGCCAAAACGTTGGCTATGCCAACAGGCAGGCCCACACGACTGCGCAATGGAGCTAAAACTTGACACTCTGTTAAAATGTGGCGCACCGTTAAGGGCGCAGCACACTGGTCGCATACTGGTGCGGGGTCGCCACTGAGCAAGAATCTATGGCTAAAAAGGCAATGGCCGATTCGTAGACGGGCTAAAAGCACCTCTTCCCGACGAGAAGAACGAGAAGAGGTACCCCAGACTAACGGAAGAGGTTTAACCTCCCGCAACTTGTTCCCCCTAAGAGGCGCCCACTCATCGCTCCAGCGCGAGAGGATACGGTAACGTAAAATAACATAAAAATCTGAGGAAGGAACAACACAGGTAAAACATCTGGGGGATAAAATGGCCGATTTGGCAGCGGCGTCGGCAGAATCGTTGCCTGAGATGCCTGCATGACCTGGAATCTTCACGAAGGAGACGCTGATGCCAGAAGCACCAAGCGACTGGAGCAGGTCATAAATGCGCTGTACGAGCGGGTGGTAACTATACAGCGCGCGAATACTCTGAAGGGCACTCAGAGAGTCCGTACAAGCAACACAGAGCCGTAAGCCGCAAAATGTATAAAACACATTGATATATACTAAAAAGTTCGGCGGTATAAATCGAACATTGTCCAGGTAAACGAAAAGTAAAACTCTGTGGACAAAAAACAAAGGTACATCCTACTCCAACATCAGTCTTAGACCCATCGGTATATATAAAATGACAGTCTCCGAACTGCGCCTGTAGTTCTAAAAAAGCGATCTAAGGACGAAAGCAGGGGTCTCATTTTTCGGCATCGACGTTAACCCAAGGTGACAGTGGGCCTCAGCGCGCAACCATGGACGAAAACGCGTTTCCCCCCGTGGAAGGGCCGGCGCTGGCGTAACGTCCAAATGCCGAAGTAGCAGTCGAAATCGAACCCCTGGAGGGAGCAATGCAGAGGAGCTAACTATATATTGGCGATCAAGCGAATCCTCAAAAAATACCTCGAAGGACGGGTGGTCAGGCAAGCTTGAGAGTCGACAGGCATAGCTGCACAAAAGCATCTCACGCCGGAAGGACAGCGGAGGCGCTGCAGCTTCAGCATACAGACTGGGAACAGGGCTGGTTGAAAAGCCCCCGTAGCGACTCTTATGCCACGATGGTGAATGGCATTCAATCGACGTAACACAGATGGACATGCCGGCGAATAAACAATGCACCCGTAATCAAGCTTTGATCCGATCAAAGAGCGATAAAGGCGAAGAAGGACGGTCCAATCAGCTCCACAGAATGTGCCACTTAAAACACGTAAAAGATTAAGAGAACGGTCACACTTTGCTTTTGAAAAGGAAATATGCGAAGTCCAACACAACTTCCTATCAAAAATCAACCCCAAAAATTTCACCTCGTCTGCAAACGGAAGCATCTCCGGCCCAAGATGGAGAGAGGGCGGAGGGAAATATTTCCGGCGCTAGAAGTTGATGCAGACGGATTTTTCGGCGGAGAAATTAAAGCCGTTGACGTTACTCTAGGCGTAGAGACGGTCGATACAGCTCTGGAGACGGCGTTCGAGTAGACAGGTCCTCCGCGAACTGCAATAAATGGCAAATTCGTCAACAAAAAGGGACGATGAAATACCAGGTGAAATATAATCAACAATGGGGTTGATAGCAATTGCAAAAAGTGTGACACTGAGTACAAAGCCCTGCGGTACTCCGTTCTCTTCAATAACACGACTAGATAAAACCGAGCCCACACGTACACGAAAGACGCGGTGCGTCATAAACTCCCGAAGAAATATGGGAAGACGACCACGGATATTCCATGCGTGAAGTGTACCTAAAATGCCGCCACTCCAACATGTGTCATAAGCTTTCTTCAGGTCAAAAAACACAGCCACGGTTTGAGACTTTCTCACAAATCCATTCATAATATGCGTCGAGAGACTCACCAGATGGTCGACGGTAGAGTGATAGCGACGATATCCGCACTGAGCGTTCGCTAGAAGTTTCTGAGACTCAAGCCACCATGTCAACCGCCCGTTGATCATGCGCTCTATCACCTTGCAAATGCAACTAGTGAGGGAGATAGGGCGGTAGCTGGAAGGTAGTTGGCGATCCTTGCGAGCACTTGCAAACATTCAGGTGTTCAACGACGTGGAAGCAGGATATCCTCCCCCCGAGTGTGGCGTAACAAGCAAATACGCCGCAAAGTCAGAACTAAAGTATTCTCCTTCTGATTTTGACCTAGTGTAATGGCTGACATCTCTTGGAATAGACAGTATGTGGTCTCTGACAAGCTGCCGATCAGCACAAGTAAACTTACTACCAACAGATCTCTTTTTGTCATCTACATTGTGTGTCTTTCCTATTTTCTTCTTTCTTGCAATATTTTCTATAGATTTCTTTCCTATTGGGGAAATATCAAGATTTTTTTTTGGCATACGGGAAGCACATTACCTTGACCATCAGGAACACTATAGGTTATTGTTGACCAGCAGCTGCGCTGTCGTGTTATGTCGCCTCCTCTTCACGTTAACAATATTCATTAATCCCATGACGCATTTCTCTGGGTATTCATGGTTTGCTGGTAGAGCCCATTATGCAGTGTATTCTTTGTGTCTGCTGTTGGTTTCTTATAATGGAAGTGGTATATTTGCATATAACCTAAAACAAGAATATGTCGGACGTTAATATTCCAGAAGTGTTATTATTATTATTATTATTATTATTATTATTATTATTATTATTATTATTATTATTATCATCGTTATTTTTATAATAATCAAACTCAATATCATTTTAGTTATTGAGAAACACATACAACTGCATTTATTATATTTCATGAAAAACTAACCTCTGCGGATGGCCTTGGCTTTTCACAAACAAGCTGCTTCTTCCGTGTTAAGTTTGGCTTCCCGGCTGTTTTCAATTTCATTTGCTCTGAAACAAATGAACCAGAACCTACAGAACTTTTAGAGGATCCCGTCGGCCTTTTAATTTCTGACATAATGTCAAGTACCGTACCATGTAACGTAAATCTGAATGCAAACACACTAAAGAAAATAAGGAGGACAATGGCACATGGGCTGGCCCCTTTGAAACTACAAACACCCGTGGACTATGTACCCATGCCATCTACCGATGGTGCGTTGAACTGCTTAAAAGGCTCTTGGCACTTGCCCCGATTGATGTGTTATGTACGACGGCACTTGGCACCTATCTACGTGAAAACATAATTTTCGAAAAAATGGAACTTAGCCCCTTTGGTATCTCAAGGCTTCAATTAATGAGCTCAAAACTTATGGCGGTAGACCTATCTGATATTCACCCTAAGGATTGATGAACTGCATAAATCTTTATACCTGAGGTTCGAAAATGTGTCCGCAAACCCTATGCTACCATACTCTCTTATATTTAGCGCTACGCTTTTACTGTTTAAGTTTTCCCACGCTCTAATTCCTATTCATTTGTTATACACGTTCTATAAGCGGTAGCAAATGGGATACCGTATAACGTTCTTGTTTTCGGTTTTCCTCACGGTGGGTACACCAAGTCAATAAAGTATATTTAAATAATGCATGTTTGTAATAAATAATAACATGACGGTTGGCCGACCTCGTAGCTCAGTTGGTAGAGCACCTGCCTGCTGTGCGAGGGGCCCGGTTCGATTTCCGGCTAGGGAGTGGGAATCTTTCTCTAGCCAAGATTATTCTCTATCCTCCCCAAAGCCTGGAAGTATGAATATGTGTGTGTGTGTGTGTGTGTGTGTGTGTGTGTGTCTGAGGTCCAATGTATAAATCCCAAAGGAAAACCAGAAATACAATGACAAGGGTGTACGAGTGAACACAGCCCCTAGCAGTTAAAGCCTAATGGGAACAATAAAACAAATTAAAAATTATGATGGCGACCGTGGTTATGAATCTTATATTACCAGCAATATCTCAAGGTAATATTTACCAAATTGTTTCTGCACAATAATCTTACTACAGGTTTTGATTTTAATGATAAAATCCGAGTGGGATTTGACTATTTCACGAAAGTGTATCATATATACCGGGTGGAAGGGAAGTTATTAATTTAAACCAGTTACAGATCTCATATTTTGTAGCTTCCATTTTTTTCTATGACCATTTCCTATGGAGACATTTTAGACATGACGGCGACTTGCAGGGTTTGCTGCCCACGGTAGCGGGGGTGTCACTTTCACTTTGAAAACCAGTTGGAGGACACCACGTAAACAGTTTTCACTTTCACAGTGGCGTGTCTCTCAGGAGCGTAAATAAACAAAAGTTTCGTGTTTGCTACCTCCTAATAATTGCATCTGAATCTTCCAATGACGAACTTTGTAATCTAAACTCACACTACACAAATATTTTACCAGCTCGTTCAACTTTACACCTAAATACGTTTTGCAATTGATACTGCTGTAATGTAATCAAACAAACCATTTTTCTGACCTGTACACACAAAACAACTACTTCGTTAAGCCCTTATTAGACGCTGAATGTATTCCTTTTATTTTACCTGTTCCAGTGTAGGCAAAAGCATGCCAGTCGCACTTGCTATTTTGCCAAAATATTGCATCACCCTTTCGTCGTGTTTGTTTGGTTTAAGGGACGTGTGCAAAACTAAACTGGTAGTCACCCTTCGGATAAAAGAGAGGAGTGAGTAAGGCTATGTTTTGTTTACGTCCTGAAGCTGGTTGAGATTGTGTGACCTACCTCGACCTGTTTCCAATGTTGCCGAGTTCTACAGCCATATTACGTCTGGAAAAACGTGTTTGTAATATCCTTTTAAGTGATTAAGTACTTAAAAACCCTGTGTGATGTCACGTAATTACTAGTGAAACTATGTTAGAAACATGTTACTCTATTCATATTACAAGTAAGAAACTAGGTATTATCTTCACACATTCTCGTTGAATGAAACATCTAATTTGAAACAAAAGATATTCGTTTTTTTTTCCAAAAACCACTGATCAAAGAACAAACTGCCAGTGTACTTTTTGTTTGTAGTGCTTCTAAGAAACAAATACCCAGCATGATAGCTAGAGGCATTAGCGTCTGAGGCTCGCACACGGGAGGTCCTAGGATCGATTCCCGGTTACCTTGTTTTTTTCTCTGGTTTTCCCAGGTCGGTAGGCGAACGCTAGGGTGGATTATGCACTACCCCAACATTTCCTGTCCCTCATTTCCACTCATTTCAGTACTACCTTTCTTTTTTCAGAGTTACAGGGCCTGACACGGCTGTCGGTGGAATGTGGCGGCGCATGCTGTGGATATCCTAGCATGGGACTTTCTAGATTCTGCCAGAACCTGTCCGTCCGGATAAATGGGGCATCGAGGGGGCAGCTCGGCAGCTCAACATGGAAACGTTAGGGACTTCGCTACCCTGCGCCTAGAGATTTGGCTGCCCTTCGTACACTAGTAGACTCAATAGGCAAAACCTGGCCGCAGTACTGAAAAAATCCTAATCCTAAGTATATGTGGATTAGAGTAAAACAATAAAATCTTAATTGACCTATTAAAATACTAAACCGTCTGAAAATGTTGTATTCCCCTAAATGACATTAATGCGTTATAATCAGGTGTTCTTTCCTTTCTAGTTGTACCAACTGAAAATATTAACTGAACTCTATGGACGATTACTGTCAGAAAGCAAACGCTTGGGAGGCGATAAAAATAAACAAATGCTAGGGAGGTGACAGGAATTGGGAGATAAGTAGCCATTAGTGGTTTAAACACGTTGTTCCGTACCGTTTTATCGGTCAGAAGGACTACGACGTATTAAAGAGTGAAACAGTCGAAATGAAATGACAATGAATCAGTGCTATTGGTTTTGAGACTAATATATGACCGTCTTTGTCTCTATGTATTATATTTTTGGACGATATATGAAACCTGCACAGGACGAAATTCTTACCCCACCATCATACAAACTGAGATGTGGGCTACCAGAGCCGGTGTTTGCATCTCTGCCATTAATGCCGCCGCAGTATAGAGGTGGCGGAAGCGAGATTTGACATCAGCGCTGCTCAATTTTAAATGGTCCTGGCTGTACATTGACATAATTTGATGTGCTGACATTTCAGCAATTTTATGCAGAAATGTTAAGAAACAATTTAAGTTCAGAGAAAAATAGTGTGAACATTCACAACCGCAAATATTAAACGTGATTTATCTTTTGCAACACGAAGTGCGAAGTGAAAATCTCGCCCCTAGAACTGTTCCCCCTTTTATATATCAACATTTCTTCTGTGATATCTTTCTCTCAGTAGGTGGAGACAAAAATATGTGTTAATGGAATGTAATGTGAGTAGTAGTGAACTACTGTAACTGTCAATAGTAGTTTAAAGACATTAAGCTAGAATTAAGCAGGGAAATAAACAGCGAAAATTTGTGTGTTTTGTGTGTGTGTGTGTGTGTGTGTGAGAGAGAGAGAGAGAGAGAGAGAGAGGGGGGGGAGTGGGAGGTAGAGGACGTAGAGAACCGCTCAACCTACTTCATAATTATTCTTTTTCAGTATTGAAGGTTTCTGTTCTTCCCCAACGGACAAAGGTAGTAAGATATTTAAACAACATGTTAAAACTGCGAAATTGGGGAAGTTTTCATATTCACATCAGGCAGTTTTAAACTCTTTTCCTTGAATATTTCGGAGAATGTTTTTTGGCCCTTTACATACGGCGAACATGGCGGATAATGACTCAAAGGTGCTAAAAGGGAGGCAAAGAGCCCTTAAAATTGGGTTATTGGAGGTGAGGTTGTTTATCGTGATCATATCACTGAATTTCCCTGTGATTTCGTTGAGATTGTTGTCATGGAGCTTTTATTTTATTTTTTATTTATTTGTTTTTATGGTTTTAACAAAACCCGGTACACTTGGGTTACAGAATCTGGCAAAACTATAAACTACTCTAAAACTTCCAAAAACAGTTTTCTTTATTTTCAACCTTTATATGCAAATCAACAGTGTTTGACCTATCTAAACAAATATCTATTTGCACACTTTTACTATAGGGACCCAATCAAAATTACAGATTAGCTTCAATTTTGAAAAAGTACACCAACTCCTATTTTCAATTATACGGTAACCTGATTTTTTATTAAAAACTATACTTGCCTTTATTTTTAACACCTTATCTACTAAACTACCCGCCTGGCTAATGGGGATGCAAAATTGTGCATTTGAGCTGTTGCACTCAGCCAAAACTATAGACTACATAACAACCTTGGAAAGCTACCTCACTGTATTTTCAACACATTTCGTACAAAATTGCAAAATTTAGTCAATATGGACAAAACTTGGTACACTTACGCCTTAAATCCCGGCGAAAATTGTAGGCTACTCAGGACTTAAAATCACCTGATTGTAGGCTATCTTATACAATTTCGAAAGCAATTTAACCCATATTTTCAACCCCTTATGTACACACTTGCAGATTTAACAGATTTTTGACAATATTTTGGACATTTATAGTTTAGGATCTGATAAAATACATACACCATCTAATGCTTAAAAAAAGACTCTCCCTTAATTTCATACTCCAATCTACAGATTAGGATTGTCTGAATATTCTGAACAACCGTTGGAAACTTATGCATTAGGACCCGGAAAAATCTATCGCGTATCTATATCTTCAACCACTTGCATAAAATTTAAACTGTTTCATAGGTTTGCGCGAAAATTTGTACGCGGCGAATAGCGTTACATGCTACCTACGACTTTCAAAATATATATGTAGTGCCATTGTCGGGTCATTACTTAAAAATCTCTACTGTTTAACCGTCTGGGCAACATTTAGAAATCTGAACCATTATGGCTTATCTTGGAGCTTCAAAAAATTATCCCCACTATGTTTTCAACACCTTACAAAAAATTTTAAAACGATACTGTTCTAGAAGAATTTTGGAAACATATGTTTTTGGACTCGGCAAAAATTATAAGAATGGGGCCAACAATGTTTCTGCGGTATGCTTGAAGCCAAAGGTTTTCTTTTGGTTACAATTTTTACTAATTTTTACAAGGAGCGTAATAAATGTGATGATATGACAAAAAAAAGAAAAAACAGAACAGAAAAAAAGAACATTTGAGTGTTTCTGTTACACGATTATACTTGTGAATTAACTTCCACAAGACCTCATATCTGTGAATTTCTTCCTCATTATTTAAGTAGATGGGTATACTATTTGTAATTCGCTGCAAGCAATTGTACAGCCTAAAAGAAAAAGCACACTCTTGAAGTGATCTTTGTTCAAGTGGGTTCCACGGTCGGTTGGTAATGTGTTTCGGGACGTGAACCTTAGCTTCATTCTGTTATCACCATTCATTGAGTTCGCGCTGCTACACCGGGGACACACACGTGTTGTGATAACGCATGCTGCAGCACTTTTATCACGTCCGTTGTTGCACTACTACTGTGGTTGATTCACGAACATGACTTTGTCCTTGAACTGCAAGCGTGCAGTGGACTAGGGAGCTTCTTGCTTACGATGCAAATAATGTAGCACCAGCAGTTCAAAAGTACTGCCAACAAGTGCATTTTCACATGTGTATGGTCATCGTTCTATTGTTTCATATGTTTGCAGGTTTTACAGGTTTACTTATGGAAAGTATGATCATAATTGTTTTGTTTGATGTGGTAATATAATGTGTTACTGGTGCTATTTCGCGTAATATTTATTATTCCGGGAAGGGATAAGTACCTTTGGAACAGCGTGTAAAACAATAGAACAAAACAGAAGAGCAATACAGCGCTGGCTCAAGTTCGCTTACGTCAACCACAAGGCCATAGCTAAACTCCTGAGTCAAACTCAGTACATTGCGTGAGGTTTAAGTTCAAACATGACCATTTTGACGCTACCTGGCCGGTCTAGGAAGGAGAGGTGTGCTAATGACGTTCCGAATGCTGAAAAACCCTGTCACAGTCACCCGTCACTACCTAGTTCCTCAGTATCAGCTGTTGTACCTGTAATAATGTTATTGCCAGCTGGACTTTTGGTAGTGAAATATGCAAAATATCCAGATATCTTCGACCGTCCTTGCTTTGCTGGCTTTCGTATTGTTACAAGCGGGTGTTGGTTGTTCTCTTCTAAATTTCATGTTTCAAACTAACCCAGATTTTAAATACTAAGTTTCAATAGTAAAGATTTTGAGACTAGGCAGCTAAGGATTACCAATTGTAGTGAGACATATAGTGTTATTTCTTTCTACTTTCCATGTTTCAACTTAAAGCAAATACACTGTAAGAATATGACGTTATACCGAACACATATTTATACTGCGTCAAATTTTGGGCGCACTGCAATCCGCGTTAGATTTCTAACTTGCGTGGTCATGCTACAACGTGCGTTGCAAATCTTGCACGTGCGTCATAGCATTCCATTGTTACAACTAGCTCTGCACGCACGAGCGTTGTCCGGGCACATACAAACGTTGTTCCACGTGTGAAAACATTAACCTATTACTGCCTTGTAATATGCAAAAAGATGGATGTGGAATTCCTTATAAGTGAAGTATAAAAGCAACCCGCACTCTAGGATACATTTTCACAGGATATAAGGATAAAAATAAAAAACCAACAGCTTGAAAAGAAGCAACATTTGCTTTGTTTGAAAATGCATATACACAAAGAAAGACAGAACAAACAAAACTGAGTATCAAAATATCTAATTCCTATACAGTGCTGTAGTGTTTTCCAACTATATTCCATCACACTGTCCATCGTTTGCAAAGTAATTATTTAGGGCATCTCTGTACATATTTGCAGTTCTATTAATGTTTATGTAATTGCGAAACTCTGCGTCTTCAAACTCTTCAACTGTCAATATGTCCTCAAATTTTTGGCCGTCACGCTTTCTTATAAATTATGTAAGACACAACGCGTTTCACAATGTCAGTAGCAAAGCTTATATTTACACAGATAGATTTACTGAAAAATGCGCCAATTATTTGATAACATTAAAAAAAAAACAGAAAAATCTTCCACGAAGATACTTTCCACTGCTAAAAGAATGCACCCACCTCTTCGAAAGCTGCGTTTTTTCTTTTTAAGTAACATCAGTGACAGATAGCCGAATAATAATTATTTCAACGCACGTGGTGACTCGTATTCCAACGCACTTCATTTCACCACTCGTGTGTCCTAAGGTGCACTGACAGCCGAGTGGTTATAACCTATATGCAGCTACTTAATAATGAGGACTACCGAGGTCTGTATCCCACGCATAAGTATTTTTTCAGATAAACGCAATGTTTATTACATTTGCATATAATATCATTCCCAATCGCAAACGCTTATTTGATTTTATGGCAAATTTGCTCACACATAAAAAGTTAAATAATATTCTTTTCGTTTACAAACTAAATACGAAATGAATACCTAAATAATTCATAAATTATATTGATATCGAGTGTGTGACCCCCTCCACTTCTATTACTGCCTTCATTCTCCTGGCCACAAATAAAATCAAATAGCTGGTCAAATTTTGACGAGAGGATACTGCCTCCCAAGCATTCCGCACTTGATACCACCAAACCTATTTGTATTTTGCAGGCCATTTTCTAACTTCAGTACTTATTTCACCTCCGTCAACACATTTTCAATGGAATCAAAATCTCGTGAGCAAGGATTCCAAGCAATTATCGTGACATATTTATTGCCTTTGCGAGAAGCATTTTCAAACTTGATGGCCTGGCTGCACAGGATAGTTATCCTACTGGAATTCAATGATTCCTCCGGGATATCTACAAAATCCTCATAGAAGGAAGCATGATTCAATCGAGGATGTCCTATACTGCTGAATTCCCCATAGTTGCAGAAAGGAAGTCTTGGAAGAATGTCTTTCCACATGTTTACAGCATCCTGAAAAACCTGCTTTGCATCTGCACTCGGCCCATAAAACATTTCTGCAGTGGACCTCTAAAAAATAATAGGGGAAGTGAAGAGTAGTTAGAGAAGGACAGATCGAGAGCAATAAAATGGTGATGCATGGGAAAGCATAGGGAGAACGAAGTAAAATGTTAGGCCAGGCACTACTTCTCCATGTAGGCATTATTAGCCTTCGCATATCGGTGGAAAACTTGGCATAAATCTCCCCTTCTACCGGATTGCACCATGAAAAGCTGATTATAATCCTGTACTAATTGCAGTTCGATTCCATTATATAGAAGCATGGCGTCCCACGTAAGTTCAGGAGATGTTAAATAATGCGCAGGGTTAACCTTATGTCTCTTCAGGGTCTGGTCCCTAAATGTCTCAAAGACATCAGCTAAAGGAAGAATATCGGAGGTTAAGTAGAGGTCACTGAACTTGCCTAAATTTCTTATACAAAACGGCTCCCACACGTTTTAGCACGATGGTAGTCATCGACGCTAATTTCTTCTGCATTTGATTTGTTGTAGAATGCTTCCCTTGAAGGGAATTGTTTCTCATTCAAGACACACCATGAAGTGACATAATCATATGGAAATACACCCTTACGGGACATCAAACTAGACTACTCACATCCAAAGTACTTCTCGGTTTCGGGATATGTTGTTAGGGTTTTTACTATCTTATCCAGACTTGTACTCAGGAAGCGATAGTTATCCACAAACCGGAGCTTTATATCCTAACATACTTAGAGAATGAAATGTAACTCTCCTCAGAGCTAGGAATCACCACTACTCTCTCGCTTGTACATCCCAGCTCCTTAAGGATGAAATGCGAATCGCATCCGCTCAGGTTATGAAGGAAGACAGGAATATATTTGGGCGTTTTGTAGGCTAAATTGCACTTATTATGTAGACTTCCTCGGTATTTGCTGCTGATATTGTCCTGGTCACGAACTTTGTAGCTCTCTTCTGTAAATTCCTTAGCACGTAAGTAGCACTCTGCAGATGTCTCGAATTCCTTTTGTTGCTCATCTACAAGTTTCAGAGGCTTAGCGGATTTGTATATGACATCGATCTTCTTCACTAGGGATGTTAGGTATTCCATAAACTTCTCAGGAGCATCCTAATCACGATATATATAGGGCTGATTAGGAACGACCAGTTTCCGAACGTTCAGCGCTGGATGACGGCTTAACGTAAACACAAGAACTCATCGGGGAATTTTTCTGATATGGTGTTGTATATAGTTTCAGGATTAGCAGAGCTGGTATAATACGGCATGAGTATACTCTCAAAATCCGCATAGATGGCATAGGGCAATTTTAGCATCTTCTCCACATTTTTGAGCTGCCCAAAGAGTTATCCTTTGAACGCATAACTATCCAAGCTATATCATGTTGACTGCAGATAGTGGAATGTTCTTCTAGTTTGTCTAACCCGCTTCGTCCATGACGATTTTCAAAATGCGTGAAGCAACGCTTACATGTATGCATCACTCCATCATGTTTAGTTTTCTGAAGTCGAACAAGCTTCTGGAAACGCCTTGTATAAACATGGTGTTGTGGCGCAGTAGCATCACTCAACAGAAGAAGGTTGCGATGGTCGGACAGTTCTTCATCAACGACCTTTATAGGAAATACTTCTTGTTTCTCATTTATCCCAAACACATTTATAGACATGTTATTCTTTTTCTCAAACTTCGGGACTTAAGCCAAGGTCGTACTAAACGAAACACATGAGAAATCATACATATGTTCAAGTTCCTTGTATTTGCTCACACGTTGTGGATCCTTTGTATGAATTTTCCGAGGATAGCATACATAAAGCATTTTTCATCACGGTAGTTCTGTGGGTTTATAAAAGCCTCTTTAGCTCCAACAACGGCTGGTAGAGGAATACAGCTGCTTCCTTAAACGGGATTATACTTTTTAATACGGAGCCGAGCCCCTTCCACATCGAGCAAAGCCCAGTTGCTACTCTTATGCTGGGATTCCTTCATTTCAGCAGTTATTTTCTTGAATTTCACACCTAACATGGACTCCAGCTCTGTTTCTAGAAACACAGGTGTTTTAAATGTTTTATCGGTTGTTTCTCCAACAGCATACACACATCGGCATTCAAGTAGTAGATTAATTCTCACAGATTTATGAACTCTTAAGCTTTTTCTGAACTGCATGAATTGTGGGCTACTTTGCCTCTGAAGATAAATACTCATGTCATTGGATGAATCACAGCGAAGGAAGTAAGCTTTCCGGCGCCCTTCAAGGGCTGTTTCGCACTCTTGAACAGCTGCTTGCAGCCTATTTCATGTCGTCTCTTGTGGCAGGTTGCAGAAGACTCTTTCCACATTTACCACACTTGTTAGCAACTTTGTTTTTAGAAATACTTCTGGAATACAGCGCTCTCCATCTCTACATTCTGCTAAATACCCAAAAATACTTATAAATACTGATCAATATATCGTTTATCGACTTATTCAAAGTAGCACACTTCTTAACCTTGATAACTTCTAAACACACTCGAGAGCTGGTTTCGCTTAGAGGAGATGGCTTTCTCGACTCGAGCTAACTAGCACAATGAAGGTTTAATTGTTTTTTCGACTGGAGGAGAAAATGACTTTATCACTAATCCCAGCCCCGATAGGTGTCGGAACTGGGAGTGCAGGACTCACGAATAGTCGGCATACCCTCTAAAAACTCCTCCACCGGAAGGAAAACAGGAAGAAGGAGAAAGAGTGGAGTAATGCGAAAGGTTGCGCGGTCCCGCATAGCACTCGCGTTAGTATTTGGAAAATGGCGGGAGCGGGTAAAGGAGTTTCTAGGTTGCAGCCAAGAACCTGACTGCAACACTAGTGGATGCAAGGTGGTAATGGAAGGAAATAAGTGTGATAGTAGGTGTAGGATTAGGAGACTGCTGTTTTGCTTTAGTGGCGTCCTAGTGGCCTTCGTCTTCGTATCTCGTCGAAGTAACTGATTGTCTGCGTCTACTGGAAGGTCGCTGTCAGATTCTCTACGGCGTAGAGGCGGTTATACAGTATTTCCAGCCCGAGCTGGAAGGTCGGTAGCGATGGACTGGTGGTGTACGTCTACGGTGTTCTTGAGTTCTAGCAGGTTGTGGAGTTTCTTGGTGATGTCTGTTAGGTATCTTCCAGAGCGGCTAAGCGGGCACTGAAGTTTAGGAATTTCGCGTGGAGGTCCTGAATGGTTTTCTGCGTCTCCGCTCCGGTTGAAGGTTCTGGTGAAGCCGTGGTGATCCGCTCTGGAGCTGGAGTTCTCGTAAGATGTGGCTGCGGTGAGGTCTGCGGCGGCGTAGAAGTAGTAGGCGGTTTCGCCGATGCCTTCCTGCGAGGACGCAGGGGGCAGATTGCCTGACCAGTGAAGTGAGTTGAACCACCACAAGTGGCGCAGTAGCGGCATCGACGACGGAGGTCATGGTTCCTGCATGAAACGCCACAGTAGTGGCACTTCGGCCTGGCGCTGCAGATTGACTCGCTTTGCCCATAGGCACAGCAGCGACGGCAGGGAGCTAGCCTTTCCTGTCGGCTAGCCTCGACGCGCAGTTCCCTCCCTAATAATGACACGCTAGTCGTCAAGGCAGCCTCGAGGTCGGCGTGGCTGGCTAACTTCATTCGAACCAGCGGCGTTATGCCCCGGACAGAAACGATTCTGGTGGCCTTGAAGGTAGAAGGCCACTGTTACTGCGATGCGACTAGCACGAAGCGTACCGGCAAGTCCCGGGGCACTCCAGCGATTACTAAGCTGAAGTGTCCGTGATGAACTGGCCGCTGATGCACTGCCAATACAACATTAGATGGCTGGTGTGGCGGCGGATACGGCGAAGCAGAAAATACTCATATTTTATGTATTTTGAGGTTTTAAAAATATAATATTGGTCAACATTGATTCTGCGTTATAAAGGAAAATACGTGACTTAAATGGAAATCAGTGCGCTGATTTAAAAAATGAAGTCCCTTTTCGGCTATCACATATAGTTTTTATGATATGAGGAACAACTTATCAAAACGTATGTCACTTGAGACCAATTTTTCAGTAGAAGTAAAAAACTGATAACATTACAGCCTTAGGCTCGGTCGCTGTACAACATACAGTAGGTTGAAACAATGAAATCTTGATGAGAAAGCAGATAACATTTCGAGATAGGGCTAATTCTGACTGATAAAGAATCTGGTGCGCGACCTGCGTAGGCGCACGTCGCTCCAAGGGACCAAATCCATTTAGCTACTGGGCCCAGTCGAACTCCCTGGTAGTTAGAACGGTGTATAGAAAAGTGTGGAGTCCGCAGACGGAAGAACTAAAGTGGAGCATTTAGTACTCCCAAGGAGTAAGGGGAAAGAAGGTCTCGAAGAGACCCATGCCGGCACTAGCGCAGGCTACTGGGTGCAAGTAAGACCTTGGAGAAGCTCCGTCGCAGATTTTATTGGTTGCATCTTCGAAGCGAGGTGGAGAGATGGTGACATTGCGACATCTACGAGGCAAGTTGTGGGCCCCAGAATCGAAGTCGGGGACGGATACAACAATACAACGTCGGAGAGCCGTTTGAAAGAACTGCCATCGACGTGGCAGGCCCATTCCAAAGAACAGACAAGAAATCACTACCTGCTGTTGGCTATGGATTATTTCACCAAGTGACCGGAGGTTTACGTGATTCTCAATCAAGAGCTTCGGTCGTGGCTAATGCTCTGGTGAATAATTACTTTTGCCGGTTCAGGATTCCCCGGAACATACACAGTAATCCGGGGACGAATACTGAATCCAATCTTATAGGACAGCTTCTCCAGTGCCTCAGAATCCAAATCACGCGTACCGCCCTCCTTCATCGCATCTTCGAAGAAATGGTGTAGCGTTACATCAAGCCGGTCGTGAACAGCCCCAAAAGTGGTATCCAGTCATGAGCGAGATTGGAATATGCCGTGTCATTATTCCTCCTGTCCTACCGAGCATCAGTACACGAGTCCACATGCATGACACCGGCCACCATGATATTCAGACAGCAGCTATGGCTACCTTGTGATCTGTTGTCCGGCACGTCCCCTGATGCTGACCAGCCGGCAAAGGATTATGTCGGGTGCTTATGTACAAGCTGGAGAACATCCACCATCACGCCAGGGAGCACCTGAAGCTAGGAAGTATGCGAATTAAACTGAGTTTTATTTATGGGCGCTCTTTTAACTACTATGGTGCTGAAGTGAAGTGGGAGGATGAAGGGCGCAAAACCAGAAAGGTCATTAGCACCCGCCACAGATAAAATACAGGTATGTGAGCAGTTAAAAAACCAGACAGATAATAAGGCCGAAAATGAAGGACTTAAAAGCTATAAAAGGTCAGGTTTAAAGTAGACTAAAAGGAATAAAAGAGGCAGTGTTAAAGACTGTAGAACGAGAAGCTAAAAACAAGGTAGCTAAAAAGAATGGGTCTAAAACACTAAAAACGAGAAAGAAAGAAAACAGACAGGTCAAACGCTATCCTGAATACTGCTGCGTCGAATGAAAGTTAAAACACGTTCCACAGCTAACATGTTGTCCGCTAAAATGTCCAGCAATGCTACGTCCATCTGCGGAGCAGTACGAAGAGTAGCAAAATACTGCTACTTTTCTAAAACATGCCGCACCGTCAACGGCGCACCGCAACGATTACAAACGGGAGCGGGCTCTCGGCGCAACAAGTGACAGTGGCTAAAACGACAGTGCCCGATTCGAAGTCTACATAAAATGACTTCCTCCCGACGGGAGGATCGGGAAGAGATAGCCCAGGCAGAGGGTACAGGCCTTATCTCCCGCAATTTACTAGCCTGGACAGAGGACCAGGCAGAAAACCAACGAGAGAGAATAGACTTCTTTAAATAGTGACTAAAATTGTCCGCAGGAACATAGGAGCTAAAATAAGATCGAGATAAAATAGCACTCTTGGCAGTGGCATCTGCACCTTCATTACCAGGTATGCCAACGTGTCAAGGAACGCACAAAGGAATATGCTGACTCCATCAGAGGTAAGCTGGTGGGAACAATCCTGGGGACGCTGCACGATAGGATGGCGTACGTACAGCGTACGAAGGCTAGAAAGGGCGTTTAAAGAGTCCGTACATAAAACACAATTCTGCAGACCACGTTGACGAATAAAAGACAGAGCTTGTTCCAAAGCAATAAGTTCAGCAGTAAAAATCGAGCACTGATCAGACAGACGAAACATAAAACGTTCTAACCAAATAAAACGGCACATTCAACCCCAAGATCATACTTTGAGCCGTCGGTATAAATAAAACAATGGCTGCCAAAGTGAGACTGAACTTCGGCAAAAGCCGAACGGATGACCGAAGCGGGGGTCGTGGACTTTGGCATGGACGTCAAATCAAGGTGGCAAGATACTCCAGAATGCAGCCAAGGGGGAAGTGTGTGTGACGTCGTGGAAGTATAGTGGGCAATGTGATATTTAAATTCCGTAGTATCCGGCGGAAACGTACCCCTGGTGGGAGCAAGGCCAGGGGTCGAGACGCATAATGACGATCCAGCGAGTCCTCAAAGAAAGACGAATAAGTGGGGTGTTGAGGCATACAGGACAACCGGCATTCATAGCCGCACAGAAGAACGTCACGACGATAAGAGAGCGGAGGTTCTGCAGCTTCTGCACAAAGACTCAAAACAGGGCTAGTACGAAAAGCACCATTTGAGAGACGAAGGCCCTGGTGGTGGACAGGATTCAAGTGACTTAGGATGGAAGGTCGCGCAGCAGAATACACAATACACCCATAGTCAAGCTTTGAGCCAACCAATGATCGATAAAGTCGCAAAAGGACCGTGCGATCTGCATCCTAAGATGTGCCACTTAAAGCACGTAAAATACAAAGAGAAGGTTCACACCTTGCTTTCAAATAGCTGATATGCGACCACCAACGCAACTTCCTATCCAAGATTAACCCGAGGAATTTCGTTTCGTCCGAAAAGGGGAGGAGTGCCGCACCCAGTCGGAGACAAGGAGGGAACTCTTTTTGGCGCCAGAAATTAATGCAGACGGTCTTCTCGGGAGAAAATTGAAACCCGTTGTCAACGCTCAATGAGTGAAGGAAGTTAAGACATTGCTGCAGTCGGCGTTCCAAAAGACAGGTGCGACGAAAAGTTGCGAAGACAGCGAAATCGTCAACAAGAAGCGACGAGGAAATTCCGGTTGGAACATAGTCAGCAATGGGGTTAATCGCTATAGCAAAGAGTATGACGCTGAGTACCGAGCCTTGAGGTACTCCGTTCTCTTGGATAAGAGTTGAAGATAAAATCGATCCCACACGCACACGAAATACCCGGTCCTTCATAAACTCACGAATGAAGGCAGGGAGATGGCCACGGAAGCCCTTCTGATGGGGTGTACGAAGAATGCCATTCCTCCAATATGTGTCATAAGCCTTCTCTAAGTCAAAAAATACTACCACAGTCTGGCACCCTCTCAGGAACTCGTCCAGAATGGAGGCCGAGAGATGGACAAGATGATCCACAGGAGAACGGTGCCGGCGAAAACCACATTGCACTTTCACTATAAAGTTCCGAGACTCAAGGCACTAGACCGAACGCCCGTTGATCATGCGTTCCATAACTTTGCAAATGCAACTGGTTAAGGAAATCGGGCGATAGCTAGATGGTAGTTGGCGATATTTTCCGGATTTCAAAACTGGAACGATGGTGGCTGCTCGCCAACCTGTAGGAAGAGTACCAGTTACCCAGATGCGGTTGTAAATCTGAAGGAGAAAGCGCAGTCCAGCAGAGGAGAGATGTTGAAGGAACACCACGTGAATAGAATCAGGCCCAGGAGCGGTAGCCTTAGAAAATGCTAGAGCATGCTCTAGCTCGCGGAAGGTAAACGGGTGATTATATTCCTCCTGGTTGCTGGAGCGAAAAGAGAGTGCATGGGCCTCCACCGCGACCTTGTGAGGAAGAAAATCCGGGTCATAACGGCAGAGCTGGAAATGCGTTCAAAGGTTTTGCCTAGGGTATCGGCAATAGCAGGTGGTTCGCAAATAGTACTAGAGCCGACCCGAAGACCGGGAATAGAAGAAGATCTGGTCTTGCCGGCCACACGCCTAAGTTTGTCCCAGACGACTGATGTAGGTGTAGAGCTATTGAAACCGGCTACATAGCGCTCCCAGGAGGCTTTCTTGCTGTTGCGAATTGCTCTGCGAGCCTTAGCGCGTAATTCCTTATAATGGACCAGATTATCAAGATTGGGTTGCCGCCGAAATACTCTAAGAGCACCGCGTCGTGCACGAACGGCGTCCCGACATTCCGCGTTCCACCAAGGGACCGGTAAACGCCTGGGATGTGAAGACTGCGGGGAATGGAACGTTCGGCAGCGACTAAAATGACAGTACGTAGGTGTTCCATCATGAGGTCCACAGACGAAAACGCGCAGTGAGAAAAACGCTCTAGACGGGAAAAAAGAGACCAGTCAGCTTTGCGGAACTGCCATTTAGGAAGGACAGGTGAATCGACAGAAGAAGATAGGAGAGTAATTACGCACGGAAAGTGATGCTAAAATGTGTATCAGCTATGACATAACATTCCATACGATGAGCAAGCTGCGCAGAGCAAAGACAAAAATCCAGATGGGAAAATGTGCCGGTTGAATCGGAGAGAAAAGTGGGTTCCCCGGTATTCATAACAGAAAGGTGATGCTGGTCAAGAAGTGCAGCCAAACGCTCTCCCCGCTCGCACGCCCTAGGAGAACACAAAGAGGGTGGTCCGCATTGTAATCCCCCAAGAGTAAATAAGGGGCAGGGAGTTGTAGAATCAGGCGGTCTAGGTCATCCTGTGCAAGAGAAGAAGGAGGAACATAGAGGGTACAGATACAGAAGTTAAAACTAGGAAGAGAAACGAGGATCCCAACAGCTTGCAGAGATGTGTGAAGCAGAACCCGATTTTAAAACACATCATCTCAAACAAGTACTGTAACACCACCGTGTGCTGGAGAACCCTCCGCCGGAGCAAGATCGAAGCGCTCCGGAGTATACCTACGAATGGCAAAGGTATCCTGAGGTCGAAGTTTTGTCTCCTGCAGACAGACGACTAGGGGTAAGTGAGTGTGCAGTAGCATGTCCAACTCCGCTCGGTGTGCACGGAGACCACGGATATTCCACTGAAGGATCAGATTAAGAGCCAGAAATATAAAAATAGGCAAGAAGCGCGTGCGGGTAAGGAAAAATTGGCTATTTAGTAGCCGCAGTGGTTCGGTTGAGTTTCACCTTTTTCTTCCGGGTAGGACAGCGCCCCGGTCGAGAATGCGCAGGCCTCTCGAATCCCTCCGTGCCACCATCGCTGCTAACGGAATCTGAACAGGTGGTGGAAGTCCCGGAGCGAGAACGGGAGCGACCCGTGGGACGACGAATATGTGTTTTGCGACTTGTGTGGTCAAGAGAGGTGGAACCTGCAGTCGAAGCTGATGGGGTGGAAGCATCTTTTGAGCGAACAGGAACCGGTGAGGGAGATACCGGGTCCGAAGGTATATCAGTTTGGACCCCAATGGAAACCTGCGAGGGCGAGCCGGGACAGGTCTGCACAACGGCATCTTGTTTCCGGACAGCGAGGCGAACGGCAGCTGAATACCTCATGGTGGATTTAGAGTGTAGTTCGTGATAGCGCTTCCTCGCTTCTGGAAAGGTCAGGTGTTCCTTCACTTGAAGCTCCTGTATCGTCGTTTCCTCCATAAAGCGTGGGCATTCCCTGCAGTTCGACGGGTGTGCACCTCCACAGTTGACACAGGTGGGGTCCTTAGCACACATGGGATCATCGTGACTGTCGCTTCCACAACGAGGACAAACTGGTGAGCCAGTGCAACGTTGTTGTATGTGACCGAATTTCTGGCAGCGATAACAATGCATGGGGTTAGGAACATAGGGACGAATAGCTGCGCGCTCATATCCGCACAAGATGAACTGCGGTAGCACGGTTCTTTCAAAGGTAAGAAAGACCGTGCGCAGCGGAAACGGTTGATGGTCCCTCCTCCCGATTAGCCTGTATGCCGCAATAACACCTTGGTGGGAGAGACAGTTAACTATGTCTTCATTAGAAAGTCCGACCAAACATTAAGTTGTAACCACGCCACGACAGCTGTTAAGGGTTTTGTGTTTCTCCACAGTCACCGGGTAGGAACCTAGTAGACTGGCCTTTAGCAGTTTAGGTGCCTGGGCGTCTTGTGCAATCTCAATTAGTAAGCTTCCATCTCTACACCGTGTAGCATTCTTCACTGGACCACAGATTTTTTCAAGCTCCCGCTGAATATAAAAGGGGCTGAGGTGCTTCATATCTTTGCTGTCGCTCTTTAGCCGCATAACGAAAAAACGAGGTATTGAAATATTGGAGCGCAGAGGAGCCATAATGGAAAGGTCCCCCTTCCGGAACCGTCGGCGTCAGCCTGCCATCCGGGGGATGTAGAAGAAAAGACCGCTCCAGGACTGATCTCAAAGAATACCTCAGAGGAGTTACCCTCCGACTGTCACTACTTACCGGTTTACGACATGTTCACCATAGGCAGGCCTGACTGATTCAGGAGATTTGTGGTAGATTACATCGGGCCCCAGATAGCGGTAACACGTCGAGCCCCCCCGGACAACCCAGCCACACGCGGTAGCCGAACTGTCCGAGGGGACCCGGCCCCTATGGGGCTACGTGGGTGTACGTGACAATGGAACGGCTCCGCACCTAGTGTCGCTGGAAAGGGGTAGTGAGGAGGGTGCACTCAACCTTCACGCTTGAGACCTCCGGAGAGCACACAAGTTGAAAGCTGCGCTGAAACCGTGGGATAGCAATAATGGAAATAGAAAAGATCCCTGTTGGTGAGACAGGAGTCAATAAACCTAAGGAGCCTAAACCTAGTATAAGAAATAATTGTAGAAGAGGAAGAGTAAAACAAATAAGGACAACGTGGCTAGTCCAGATGGGGGTGAGGGGATGATAATGGTGTGGACTGGCTCGGGCACCCCGGACACACCAAACCCGTACTCACAGAAAGTGAGTCCCTGGGGGGTAAACTACTATGGTTCTTAGCGTCCAATTCTATATTGGGAAATTTTGCTCAGAGGCCTCTTTGTAAGGCTTGAGGCGCTTTTACGTACCGCAACTCTACGACACGTACGTGCCGCAATTCTACGACACGGAACTACTGGCTTTACTTACCTTCCGAAGGAAGCCATGCTAAGGAAATCTACGCCCGAAAAAATCCATAGACCTCCGCCAGGTTTGAACCTGCAACCTTAGAGGCTAGCATGATACCCCTAGACCACGGAGGACGAGAAGTGTCCGAATGAAGGCACGTTATGGCCATCTAGCAAACAGTGCCGGATTCCAGGAGGATGGCTTGTATGGGCCTATTGTTCAACGTGGACTAAAGGGAAGTCCCCGAAACTGCAACGCTCCTGGGAAAGCCCGTATAAGGTAAGGTAACCACCCATATCAACGATCGGTAAACCGCACTGGGCATCAATCCCGAGAAAAGCTAATGGCGCACCAGCTTGATCGACTTGCCCCATAACGCGGAGCTGCTCCGGACGACCAGCTCTGAGGAAGCTCTTGACGGACCGTCTATGGTCCAAAGTTATCGGGAAGTGAGCGCCACTCAGTCGGAGATAACCAAAGACAAGTCGCGCTCTAGTTCCTCGTAAAAACCGGAAGCACTACCGGCAGATAACGATAGTCTCCTGCAAGTTTCTCTGCCCCACCTACAGAATGTGTCCAGATAGTTCTAGGATGTTTTACGGAAGACTTTACTGGCTATACAGGCGAGCGTTCTCGCGAGAACAGTCAGCTGAGTAGATCAGTGGTTGAGTAACAGAGTGGTGAGCGCGTTTCTGCTGCGAAATCAAGTGCGATTGTCCGAGCGAGTTGGTGACACTGCTGTGACGTGCAGCGTGTGCTACTGCGGAGCGAGAATATTGAAGAAGTCTTGTGCTCGACTCTCTACCGATGAATCGTCTACGGGGCTACGTCTCGAAGAAAAGGAAGTAACAGGAAAATTGAGGTAGCTCACATTAGTGAAGCGACAGTGTGAACTATGTGAAGTCCCAGTGAAAGTTGAACGAGATCAAAACAGTGACAGAGGGAACTTAGAAAAGTGACAGTTGAAAAACTGGACAGTGTCACAATACGCAATTCTCCAGGGATACATCAGTACACCCGTGGTTCAATATGACGGAAGATTGATGCATGTGTCGAAGGCTAACGGAGGGTGTTTGGAGCCTTCATATGAGAAAGTGATTCATGCGGTATGCTGGTAGGTTCTATTCCTGTTTCCCGTGATTAATGTGCTATGAAGAGTTGTAGAAAATAAGCTCTATCATGGAAATACGTTTCCTGGTCCATGTAACATTTTCTTCTTCTTCTTCTTCTTCTTCTTCTTCTTCTTCTTCTTCTTCTTCTACTACATGTGTGAAATATATGTTGAAAGTTTGACCGTACTTACTGTTACACCTATATACAATACAATTCTATTTATAATTATTCCACTAGGACCTCAAATTATATATACCTAACAAGTGTAATTAGACTAAGACAGAAGATAGTTGCGAAACTCTATCCCTTAAATTATTTGAGTAGTTGCCCGATTATTTGAAAAGTTCTTCCGTTTGTTATTTTAAAAGGAAAATAAGACATGATTTAATCCATAATCCTCTATACAGTGCCATTTCAAATACAATGTAATTTACTTTACTGGACATGCTGTTTATTACTATTTCTGATGTTGCTATACATGTATGTTTTTATCAATAAAATTTACCTACATGCCTGCCTGCCTACCTACCTATCATGCAGCGAGATCATGCTGGCAGATAGGTTCCTAGTTTCAACACATTTTTTAGTTTAAACTTCAACTAATTCATCTGTGGATGGATTAGGCAGGTGAAGTTAAGTCTTAAGGAAGTGGGCATTTCCTCCTTGGTTCGGTTTATGCTTTTCGTAGTTGTTTTGGAAACGAAGATGTGGTTTCTACAGCATTTACCAACAAACAAACTAGTCGTTTACTTTGTATATAAATCGCTGTTCAACGGAGCTTGTTTAACTATGTTGCGTAGGCTTTCACTTATCAAGCCTCATATTGGGAATCGCGTGTTTTTTTTTAAGTGTTTCTTAAAAAGCAAGTCTAGGCAAATAACTGGTCCTGTGTATATAACATAATGAAGGACAAGGAATAAAATGCGAAAACAAAAACATTTATGTAATTAACTTCAAATTAAAACATGAAAATTACGTACTTAAACGGAATAAAGCATATTTTATTACTTCGATATGACTATTATAGGGGTTGTATCACAACAGCTGAAAACTAAACCAGAACAACGAAGACAAAGCTAAAATACCTGCATTATAATCTGAACGTTCGTAATCAACGAGAAGCTTTACCTCATTCAGGGAACGGGAAAGAAGACTTGGTCAAATTTTAAATGTTTCGTGCCCGTTCCCGAATACGGCATATTAGACCCACATTGTGTATATTAGACTCGCCACTGTAGAAATCACTTAAGGTGTCCATGACATGAAACAGCCGCTATAGCTCTCTCTGGTAGCAAGCTCGGAAAATCAGAGCGGAAAGAATTCCGCTAAATGCGCGGCTTGACTCCCTCAGAGTAGTTGAACATTGGTTCTTGTAGTGAAAGCGTCACTTCTGCTTTGATTTTACCCAACCCATAACTGACTGTTGTCTAAAAAACAATAGCAAACGCTACAAAAAACAGCAAACACCGGTAGAAGTTTAATACGGAATAAAACACAACAAATAATGTTAATTTAAGTTGTGAATAAACTGATGCTTCGTGAGACAATTTCGCTGGAGAAATTGAAAGGCTCTGCGTTTAGGAAATTGTTATTCCATGGGATTTTGACCCTGGCTAACCTGCATTAGGTTGACTGAATTGGAAGCAGGTGAAAAAAGTATTATTGCTCAATTACAAGCAAGTGTAGTTCCAATGCGTGAAATAACTTTTCCACCTTGCAGTCGATATCGTCGTGCATATTCATTCCCTTCTCGTTCATGCTATTTTGTGAACCGCCATTAAGCCGAACATACACTACGTATGAACGCAAGAGTTGGTTACAACCAAAAAAGTGTTAAGTCTAGTGGCGTAGTGTCAGAAAAGACAGGGTAGACAATGTCTACCTTATATTAGAAGAGGAACACTGGTTTAGGTTTGTTCTTTTGGCTTCCACAATTTAAAATAAAATTGAATTTTTTTGTTGTACATTTATTATAGGCTACAAAATGTGTGTTTTCCTTTACGAAATAAAACATACTTCTGGTTAGATACTTCCTGGTATATCTAATCTGCCTGCAACTGCTAAAAGAAACTGTAACCACAGGAAGTGCATCAACCTACCTTTCCCTGAAGACGTGCACTGCATTGTCTTGGAAACTAGAGTAGAGAGACACTTTGCCAAAAGTCTCTACCACGCAATGCTAAGTATGATTTGTACATCGTCTCCTTACCCCCTTCCTCACGGCCAGTATGCATCTCTGTATGTCTAGTGTACACATGCCTATGGTGGACGAATTACGTGCAAGGAAGGAGAAGTATGTATGCATCATAATTCTCAGTGTGAAAGAGTTCTTTCTTTTGAGTGCGTGGATGCTGCTGCTATTTTTGTAGCTTTGTAAGTGCATCTGTCACTTAAACTTAATCACTGATACTACTAAATATGCCATTTTCAGTATATAAATGTGATATGAGCTGTCAGACTGTTGATTCCGTTCTACAAACAAATAAATAGCTATGCATACTGACAGCAGTGGCTTAATGGCTAGATATTCGTTTATATATTCATCGTAGTAAGTAGTAGTATCGTAGAAGCATATAATACGAGAGGGAAAGTCTACCCAAGGTTTCACCCATGCCACGCTACTGAAGAAGTTTCTATTCTTAATAACATAACACATTTTAATTATTTTTTTTGTTATTATATAAATTAATTATACTTTTAATAGACCTTAGCCCGGTCTTAGGCAAGTTTTTAATATAGAGTCAACTGAAAAATTCAACGCCACAGCCGGGATTTGAACACGGTTCTCCCGCTCTCCGTGCGGTTGCTCTAACCATTGAGCTACTTTGACAACTGTGAGTTGAATTTTTCAGTTGACTCTATATTAAAAACTTGCCTAAGACCGGGCTAAGGTCTATTAAAAGTATAATTAATTTATATAATAACAAAAAATAATTAAAACCCTTAATAGTAATAATAATAATAATAATAATAATAATAATAATAATAATAATATAAGCACCCAGCACTGAATTACTTGCAATAAGCAGGTCGCCGCTAAGTTTGTCATCTCGAGGGAGATGCCTTGGTAGGTATGTCTGGGAAAACAACTTGAGTCGATTGGGGAATTCAATGTCCCACCGGCATGTTGTCACAGAAGCTCAATGGTTAGAGCAACCACACGGAAAGCGGGAGAACCGTGTTCAAATCCCGGCTGTGGAGTTGAATTTTTCAGTTGACTCCATATCAAAAACTTGCCTAAGCCCGGGCTAAGGTCTATTAAAAGTATAATTAATTTATATAATAAAAAATAATTAAAACCTTTAATAATAATAATAATAATAATAATAATAATAATGTATAAACACCCAGCACTGAAGTACTTGCAATAAGCAGGTCGCCGCTAAGTTTGTCATCTCGAGGGAGATACCTTGGTAGGTATGTCTGGGAAAACAACTTGAGTCGATTGGGGAATTCAATGCCCCATCAGTAGATCAATGGTTAGAGCAACCGCACGGAGAGCGGGAGAACCGTGTTCAAATCCCGGCTGTGGCGTTGAATTTTTCAGTTGAATCTATATTAAAAACACAATACATGATCACAGAACTAAAGCCTGATAGTAACGCGTGTTGCTGCCACAAGGAGTCCTGCAACACCAATGATAACATCTCTATGTTGTTTATATGTCTCGTTGCTCCTAACCTATTAGACTAGCCGGCTGATAGAAGCCGGAAATAACATTAAATCCAGTAGAGATCTTTCAATACATTTCACTGTTTCCTTGTCCCGGGTGCAGCAGTAGCCACATGATGAAAGGCGTGACTAGGACAGCTAAATTCCAAGAATTCCAACGGAAATATCCTTGAAATCAACAATTTAATTCGGAAACTTAGAATACAGCGGTAACACTTTTTCTCTTCTAAATGAAAAACACATTTCAGTATTGATAATTACAGTGTTTCTAAATTTTCTTTTGTACTTGGATTAATTCAAAGTAAAATTCCACAAGGCTATTATACTGCCTTTCAATGTGAGAAAGCCATTACCCTTCACGTAGACACATAAAACCTGATGAGTGGGGTTTAAAATGTTTACTATTTTATTAGTATTTCAGTTTCTTTTTACACACTTTTATTTCTGATTATCTTTACACAAATACTTACCAACATCTTGCATTTGCCGCCTCTACTTCGGTATGATAATCATCATCGTCCTGGAAAAAAAGAAACAAATCCTGTTTAACATTCACTTACAAAAACAAGGAAAGAAGTGCTTCTGAGCGGAGAAAATTAACAAAAGGGAGTTACTATGTTACTGTGATACGATGTTACGTACAAGCAGTCAGAAAAGCGTTAGTACTCTGAATATTTCCTTGCTCTTCAACATGTTGCCACAAAATCCTTGAGGAATTAACAGCACTCTGTAAACCGTATTCCTAATGTTAAAACAGTAATTCATCCCAGTGATGTCAAAATATTTAAAATATAGCATAAAGTTTAGTACATTTTCAAATTAGACATGGATACACCTGAGTTTAAAGGTAATGGAAGGAGAGCAGTTTCTCTACTGGTGACGCTGCTGCTGCTCGTTGTATGCGATTCATCACTATGCGGATAAGGTAAAAACGTTCTGATTTGCAACAGTACAGTATTTTTCAATGCATTATAGTTTCACGCTTGCGGCTTATAATCCTCATACAAAAAGTGATTCTCCTAATCGCGTTTTGTTATTAATGCATTTTATTATTTGCTTAGAAATCCTTTCACATCAAAGGAAACCTTGGTATAACACTATATTAACTTGCAAAAAAAGGCCTTTAGTTAATAAATACAAAGGGTTGTCCTTGTGAAACTTTAAGCACGCGCTCTAGGGATATCCATTATAATTTCACGTTTACGCCTTCAACTATTCATACAAAAGTGATTATCGTATCACACTTTGCTATTCACGCTACATGTCTGCTTAGAAATAATTTCACATAAATCTGATCTAGTATCATATAAGCAATCAAAGAAATGGCTTGGGCAAATAAATATAACAATGTTCTCCGCGTAAAAATGCAAGTACGTGCTCTCAAGATACATAGGCGGTGACAAACACTATGATGCAATTTACACTTATTGCGTATTTTACTAATTCCTTGGCCAGCAGTGGAAGTGCCAAGAAAGCACTTATCCGATATTTTGGAATGGATCCAAGAATAGAAAGCCTCCAAAAACTAAGCATGGGTCGAGTTACGCACTTCCAAAGTAATACTCCTCTGACTCTGCTGTGTCGTCCTCCGTGGTGTAGTGGTTACCATGCTAGCATCTAGTACCCGAGGTTGCGGGTTCAAATCCGGTGGAGGGCGATGGATTTTTTTTCGGGTGTAAAAATCCTTGGCGTGGCTTCTTCGGAAGGGAAGTAAAGCCAGTAGTCCCGTATCGTAGATTTACGGCACGTAAAAGAACCTCAAGCCTGATAGAGACCTCTGAGCAAAATTATGAACCTTTCATGCCCAATATAGAATGGGGCGCTAAGGAGCACAGCAATTAAAGAACGTCCATAAATAAAATTTAATTTAATTTAATCCAACTCTACACTAACCAGATCATTCGTACACCGTTGCGACCAGCTCCAGAAGTAACACACTGATCGGAGAGAGTGTGTTTCCGAACAGCGTATTCATAATAAATCTGTATATGATGCAAGACTTTGGAACAGTTTCTGCTTTAGTGTTCCAAGCCACAATAGAAAGCCAGTGGTAGATAATTAGACAACTATCTCAGAAACCGCGGGTTCGAAACTCAAACACTCAAAACGGATGTTCTCCAATTTTCATGCCCTTCTCCTTTCCCCCTCCAGTATTCTCAGTGTCCAACATTTATGCTTCCCCTTTCTGAGGTGTGTTGTGATTCATTGATGTATTTTGTTTCAATCGTATCTTGGTGGGATAGTTTGCATAACTGTTTTTTCATCCGCTAATTTTCCATATTAAAAAAGCCGCAAGCTAAATTTGTATATCGAAGGAATCCTGATTAACATGATATAGCGGCTTGGTCAATCTGTATATCAAAGGATGCCCCGTTTTTATGAACTTGGAATAAAACATTAATTTTTAATGCAGATGTTAAAAAGTGGTTACGTTTAGGCTATAATTTTGAGAGGAAGGTTTAATAAGGTTTGCTCTTATTCGACATCTGGATGAAATTTAATTAACTTAATTTATTTGCATATTAATATAAACTGGTCACGACTTAAATTTGGTCCAGAAATTTGAGGAATGCAGTGCCGTGCTCAGATTTTCTCTATCTCAACATCTGGATTAAACATTAAAAATAGAAATTAACTGGTCATGCAATAAAAATTAGGTTTAAAATTTTGAGAGGAAAATAACACTGTAATCGGATCTGCCATATCTCGAAGTATATTTAATCTAATCGCCAAACCTTTTCTTCGCTCAAATGCCTAATTTGCATAACCTGTCTACTCCCACCGAAAAGCCAGGCTTGATTGTCCAGGAGCAATCTGAAGGCAGTAAAAAGAATTTAAATAATGTATTTTGCTAATAAGGTGTCAGACTTTACGTTGCATTGGCGTGGAATGGTGCAGCATCACACTCCCAACTTCATGGCACACGGCAATACTGTCTTCCTTCCAAAGCATACTAGCAACCCCTGTGAAGTATAGCGCCACCTACTGGATAGCGGGATAACCCTTCCTCCCCCTTGTGTTAGTAGAAGATATCTCTCTTTTTCATTCGCCGACCAAAATGGTTCACCCACGCATATTCACTCTGGCATTCGATATTCTCAGCTACGGATCTTGAACACAGCACCGTGAGATAGTTCATTGAGATCTTGTTTATAAATAACGCATGCCCATGCATTATTTTCTTTTTGAAATACGACTGGAAATAGCTCTGCTTAAAAACAGGATGTCCTATTACAGCTCTTAGAAATACTTTCGCTGCAGAGTGTAAAAACAATAATTTTCTCGCAGCTATGGAGATGCTTAATGCATGCTAGATAGATAAATTGGTTTGGATATATGGTTATATCCGAACTTGGGGATAAAAGGTTCGCATGGCGCTGATAGAGAGCACTCGCAAGTACTTGTCCCGTGTTCAAACAATGCACAGTCGTACCTTCGCGTTACATTTATGCTCTACTCTCTTCTGATATTCAACAATGTTACTAGATTATGTATGCATACTCACATTAGTGCTTTAAAAGATTCTGATTGTACCCTTACTACCTGAAAAATTAATGCTTATTTAAACGAATGCAATAGAGGTTTAACTCTGTGTTTAGTCAGCCTCAATAAAGCGAGAATAACCGAAAAAACATTTTATTTTGAAAAAGTTAATTATTGAGTTTTATTTATGGTAATTCTTACATGCTATATTGAGACCGAAAGACCGAAAATGTTTCTTAGATGCTCTATGAGGTCTTTTTACATGCCGTAAATCGACTACACGTGACCGCCGGGTCCGCTTCCCTTTAGATTGAAGCCATGTTAAGGATTTTTAAGCCCGAAAATAATCATCGCCCTCCGACGGGTGTAAACCCTCGCTCTCGGGAACTAGAGGCTAGCATGGTACACCTAGACCACGGAGGACGACATTTTCTTATTTTGATTAAATGCGTAACCAAATAAAAATGTTGTATTTCATTGGAGAAGTTTGGTGAACCATCTTTAATTACTCTCCTAGTAAAGTACATTCCCTCTAAAATTAAGACTCCACGACCTGGAGTTCAAACCACATTTCATAACATTCATTAAAGATTTTGAATGGTTACCGAAAGTCATGCGAGAGGTTTTTTCGGATTTTTTATGCTTCAAGAAGTTCTTCCACGGATCTTTATGTGTCGCGACGGCAATAGCGCACGAATGGTTAGAATCTATAATGATGCTATAAATTAAGATATCATTGTTTTGACCGCACATTGTTTGTTGCCGACAATAACGACTTGAATTGTTTTCAGCTTGACCCAAGAATCTCCCTAAGGTAATTTCCCGCGGAAATATTAACGCGGAGATCATCGCCTTTGTTGGTTGCCGAACAGAGCGACTTGCACTGTTATAATTTTGACTCAATAATTGTCTCAAATAATTAGCAGCGGAGGAACAACGCGGACGATTAGGCACAACCGCAAAATAGCTAATGTATACACCAAGAAGGTTTAATCTGCTAACATGCAAGTATAAGCCACGAAATTTCACTGCCCATAAATTCTACCTAACGGCTATGAGTAACTCGCGACTGCATATACAGATACTTCATGAATGCCATGGTGCCCACTGCCAAAACAACTGACGCATAAATATGTGTTTATTGTTGGATGCAATGTATGATGCTAAACAGGAGTATGCTATAAAAGGGTATATTATATGACCCATGTGTGCTTCATTTGTCGGTTCATAATCCTAACAAAAAGCCTAGATTATGGCTTTAAAAGCTGGCGATTAGACAATTTGAACAAGAAGAGCTTGAATATATTCACTGATATTTAAAGCCTAAGGTACTTTACATACTATACAGAGTTCTCTGTAAAAACAAAAAACCGCAATGTGTAAATAAGCGACATCTGTTACAACCAGTTATTATTGGTTTTTGTTATATCAGATGCCATAGCAAACCTCTAAAGACGTCGCCATACACATAACATCCAGGGAATTGGAATATACAAATACTTTCAGAATGTCTAACTCTTCCGCAAGTATCAAGATGCAGTATACGGGAATGTTCCAGCACCTACGATCTAGACAGTAGACCAATAGTATACGGTTCTACTTAAACGAATGAAAACCACCAACACGATACCGAGATTGAGGTCATTAGCAGAAACATTTTCAGTCATCGAGATCACCTACAACAACATGATCAAGCTCATTGCCGAGTCTGCATCTCCACCAAGTTCCCAACCCGTTAGTATAAACACATCTCATGATACGTATAACCACCGCAATTCGTCATATTCCAATATTAGCGGAATTCAATTATACGTTCGATCCCAAAGTTTCAAACCAGCCCAAAATCCTTATTAAAGAGGTACTCACACTAAAGCCTATTTCGACGTATACAAGCGTTACGAGTTTGTCCACGATTCGCAAGTCTTTAGATTTTCGAAAGGAACTTGCCACCGCCAACTGATTTTAATTGAAGTTTCAACATCATCCGTCCCAAGCTGAACCCTATTCAGGAGACTGCGAAGGCGCGCATCATACCTGGTAGTATGCAACACATTCTAAAGTGTAGTATTTATGCGTAAATAGTGAACTGTGTCATTTATTTGTTGTAGAAAATACTTAACTTTGTAAACTACTTAGCTGTTAGGCAATAGAGTTAAAGCGTAGAGATTTTCGTATCAATAACGAAAGTGTATCTCTATTTCTGCATACCTTGATAAAATACTTAGCCGCCAGTCTCTTAAAACTACTGCTGCTGAGTAAATAAGCAAGCATATCACCCATTTTTTGAAGAAAAAACATAGCTCGGTAGAATACTTAGCCGTCAGACAATAAGAGTTTAAAGCTGTGAATAGCTAATGTATAATTTACTTTCGCATAAAATAAATACACTTGAAAACTACTTAGCCATTAAACAATTGAGTTTAAAAGCTCAGTGTTTCATGCAAATAGACACTTGAAGAAAAATACATAGCTGTGTGAGCTACAGACATCATAAAATATAGAGCACTCTGTAAATACACTACGTGCTCAAAAGTATCCGGACACCTGGCTGAAAATGACGTACAAGTTCGTGGCGCCCTCCATCGGTAATGCTGGAAGTCAATATGGTGTTGGCCCACCCTTAGCCTTGATGACAGCGTTCACTCTCGAAGGCATACTTTCAATCAGGTACTGGAAGGTTTCTTGGGGAATGGCAGCCCATTCTTCACGGAGTGCGGAACTGAGAAGAGGTATCGATGTAAGTCGGTGAGGCCTGGCACGAAGTCGGCGTTCCAAAACATCCCAAAGGTGTTCTATAGGATTCAAGTCAGGACTCTGTGCAGACTAGTCCATTACAGGGATGTTATTGTCGTGTAACCACTCCGCATAGCCCGTGCAGTATGAACAGGTGCTCGATTCGGTTGAAAGATGCAATCGCCATCCCCGAATTGCTTCTCAACATTGGGAAGCAAGGTGCTTAAAATATCAATGTAGGTCTGCACTGTGATCGTGCCGCAAAACAACAAGGGGTGCAAGCCCCCTTCAGGAAAAACACGACCACACCATAACACCACCACCTCCGAATTTCACTGTTGGCACTACACACGCTGACAGATGTCGTTCACCGGGCATTCGCCATACCCACACCCTGCCATCGGATCGCCACATTGTGTACCGTGATTCGTCACTCCACACAACGTTTTACCACTGTTCAATCGTGTAACGTCGACGCTCCTTACACCAAGCGAGGCTTCGTTTGGCATTTTCTTACGTGATGTGTGGCTTATGAGCAGCCGCTCGACCATGGTATCCAAGGTTTCTCACCTCACGCCTGTCATAGTACTTGGAGTGGATCCTGATGTAGTTTGGAATTCCTGTGTGATGGTCTGGATAGATGTCTGCCTACTACTCTTTACGACCCTCTTCAAATTCGACGGTCTCTGTCAGTCAACATACGAGGTCGACCTGTACGCTTTCATGCTATACATGTCCCTTCACGTTTCCACTTCACTATCACACCAGAAACAGTGCACCTAGGGATGTTTAGGAGTGTGGAAATCTCGCGTACAGGCTTCTGACACAAGTGACACCCAATCCCCTGACTACGTTCGAAGTCCGTGAGTTCCACGGAGCGTCACGTTCTGCTGTTTCACGATGTCCAATGACTACTGAGGTCGCGGATAATGAGTATCAGACAGCACAATGCACCTAAGATGAAAAACGTAGATTTGTGGGGTTTCCGGATACTTTTGAACACATAGTGTAGCTAATTGTGAAATTTTACATTTTGTATAAAATATAATACCTTAACTGATTACTCAGGTGCACTCATTTATCCGCATGGTTGCAAGGAAGGTATTTACTTCAATGATAGTAGAAGCGAAAATTGTCTGAAAATCTCGTAACCTTTACTGGTGCATCTTAAGGCAATTGCTTAGAAAAATATTTTTAAATTATAATAAATCCGCATCCTCACAAGCATGACAGGCACAGAGCAAGGTTCCTATTTTACAGTTTAAACTCCCCGGATTGCAGCTGATGCAACCGGCTCCTCTCCCCCTTCGAGCTTACACATTCCCTGGGTTACAAGGGTTACATAGAGCACCCTTTTTCCTTGACATGCAACGCCGAGACTACCGCTGATACTTTCTAGTCTGAAAGAGACCAAGCAGATGAAAGGTGAAATGAAATGAGAAAGTAGGTGAAATGGAGGGACAAGGAATTCGGGGTATGTAATGAACCTTCCCAGCATTCGCCTAGCGACCCGGAGAAACCCCCGAAAAAACCCACGGGCCAGGAAGGTCGTCCGCGGGAATCGAGCCCACGACCTCCCGAATCTGTGCCACAGACGTTACTGCCTGAGCCATCCTGCTCGGTAATGACTAATAAACAACCACGTAATCGTTATGAAAATTCAATGCGAAGTAACTCCAAATCAACTAGCCAGACTCTATTTATATGGGGCTAAGTTTCGAGAACCTACAAGTGGATTTCAGGCATACTCGAAGGGCAGACGGTAGACAATGGGAGAGAAATTAGTGGAGTATGAAATCCAAAATACTGGCCGATGGGCGTCCGCAGAGCACAGGTTGGCAACCGCTATTTTACTCTAACAGACCAACTTTGAGCCTTGCGGTATAAAGCTTCAGCAAAGCAGCTATCGACGTCTATCATTGCAGCTTATAGACCATCCTTTACTTCAATGTAGGAACACGGTCTGCATCTCCCGTTTTGTGCTCCATTATGAATAAACCTATCTGGTGAAAAACAGCAAGCGTGAACAACAGGAATGTCGAGTTAGAGCTCTAGCCGTAGGACACCTTCTCTTGGCAGCTAAATGCAATGGAAAACTCATTCTAGCTGCGGCAGAACCATACCTGTTATTGCAATTCCTTCTTAATATCTTAAATGTGGCACTCTTTTGGAGCAGGCGCGGCTCGTCATATATGCTCATGGGTTCAATGAACCCTCCTATAAAATCAAAATTCAAGGTAAACCTCTTCCCTTTTAGATCAGTACAACATTAAAATAATAAATTAATATAATTTTCTCATTCCCTTTAAACCGAGAAGAAATATTGCTAGATAATTAAGCCACGCAACGTAGGAATGCCTAGTTTCACGCTGTGTTCAAACTCCTCATAGAACCCAGGGAAGCGGTGAGTTTGTGGTTGAGGCGGGTGGAGATGAAAGGAGAAAGAAGCGAGAGAAGCGTCCTGTAATCGCTATAATCTTAGCGAAAACCCGAAATTCAGGCGACGGCTTATGAAGCTTCACGAGTGTCTTTTCCCCCCTCACTCGACCTTGGCGTTGAGCTGTTGACGAGTGAATTCGAAATTGGAAAGTGCATGAAATATTTATGGCTTTATGCATAGTTTTCAGGTAAAACCAATATCTTAAAAAGCGTGTTAAATTGAAACAAAATGCAGTGTGTGTGTTTTTACCGCCGTAAGTACTGCAGTGACAGTTACGAAAGTAGTTAGGAAAATGAACAGGGTAAAATTTCTTTTGGAAAATCACTTTTCTAAACTTTCACTGGAAGACAAGTGTAAGATAAAAATGTTAGGCAGTTCAAAACCTCCCCTTCTCTAAGTCAAAAGCAAACCGTGAACGCCAAGGAATACACACGCTCGCTTAAAATTGAAATCTACGAAAGAAATACACGGATTGCTGGATGTAATATTACAAATAGACTGTATTGTTTTCCCTCCTTAATTTTTGCTAAAGGAAAAGACTGAAGTTGGACGAAAACTGGAATAGCGCATTTAGGGCACTTGTCTCATAAAATTAAGAGGCATATGGGATCTCAGTTAACGTCATTTCTTGTATCGATATCTTTTTGTTAGGCAAAAACGATACAAGGGAACAATCATCAGTGCTTTTCGTAGTAACAAAGAATTGCACAATGAACAAGAAGGAAAATAGATATGTGCTGTCAAAAATTACTGACTGCATTAAATTTTGCGGAGAGTTCGAGCTGGCTCTAAGAACCCATGATGAAACATGGATTCTAACAATCCTGGAGTGTTTAGAGGACTAATTAATTTCGCGTCAACTCTGGATAATATTGCTAAAGAAGATTTTAAACCCGCCTCGAGTTTCTAGGGACGTCGAAGACATTTAAAAATGAATTGCTAGACAGTATGCTATCTGAAAGCTGCGAAATCATTCTATCTGAAATTTCTAATGAAGATTTTGTTACGATTATAGATGATGAGACGACAAACGTTTCTTCTATGTGTCAGCTCGTAATTGCTATAAGGTACGTTCTACCGAATGGAAAACCAGTGGAGCGACTTTGAAAGGATTTAGGACAGTCCAATCATGACGCAACATCATTAGCATCACATATTTTGGATGTTCTGAAACAAGTTGTAGGGGATAATAGCAACAAAGCAATTTCCTAAAGCTATGACGCGGCCAAAGTTTTTAGGGACGACATTCTGGTGTGCAGACTATCGTAAGGGACACTTGTCCTTGTGCTTATTTCATACATTGTTATGCTCAACAATTACATTTAACAATGTCCCAAGCATCGAGTCAGAACAAAGACGTCAGGGTTTTCTTCGCAAATGTTGCTGATACACTAAGCTTCTTCGCTCATTCTCCGCAAAGAATTAAAATTATTATTCACGAAATTGTTGGCACATGACTTCAAAAATTATATGGGACTTCAATTCTCGTACAGTTTTCACAGTGCATGAAAACAGGGATGCAATTATTGAATGTCCAGAGAAAATTGAGGATACGAACCTCCAGACTTCCACAATTAACCAAGGCCAGGGAATTCAGCTGAAAATGCAGTTACCTTCTTTCAGCCTCTGGTTACACTTTTTTTTATAAAGTTATACCTCATGTAGAAATGCTGTACAATGTACTACAGAAGCGAACTGCAAATTCTTCTTCAATATAGACTGCTGCACCTTCATTTACGAATAAAAAAAAAGAGAGATAGCATTGACGCAATATCTGAAGAAGTGAAAATGTCACAGGATTCAGCATAGAGGCGATGTCCTGACCCTGATTCTCGTCATTCGAGAAATCTACCAGCAAAGGAAGTCTGAGATGTACTAATTAATCAAGCATAGATAGGTTTCAGTTCACTGGACATTTGAAAGCTGAAACATTGTTGCGATGTGAAAATTTCTACAACTTCAAAAAAGTGTTTCTAGATGCAACCTTGGACAGTATCACTAATTCGTGCCCGTTTCTTGATAAAACCAATTTAGAAATAGACATTTGAACAACTTATGCTAGAGATAACTTCCGAAGTGTAAGGAATGCAACTGATTTGCTTGGGTTTATACTGGAAAATAATTTGAGTGAGTGCCTCGGTGAAGTTACCAAAATCCTTATACTGATAATTACGATCCCAATGTGTCAGTTGAAGCGGAAATATGATTTTCCTCGTTAAAAAGGATAACAACATTTCTAGGAAGTACGATGGATAAAGATACGCTGAACGCACTTGCAATCCCATCCATAGAAAAGGAGATGATCAATCAGCTAGTGGATTTAATGAGAAGGTGATAGACTGTTTTGCTGCCCAGAAACAAAGAAGAATAGATTTCAAGTACAAGCATTCCAACACCACCACCGCATCAGCAGTCAGTACATCTCATGTGCAATAATGACTATAAGGTAAGATATTTATATCCATTTAGATTTTTTTTTCGTTTACAGCCATAGTTTCTTTGAACCACCAATGTCATAACCCACGAGCCACCACTGTTGTGGAATATTAGCCAACCTCTACATATGCAATTTCTTGCCCAGCTGGATTCTGATCGCTGTCTGGTTATCTCCTTGTTCCACCCAGCAGAAGTACCTTGCATTTCATCTCCTCCTAATCTTATCAGAAGACTGGTCAATTGAAAATGTTTTAAACAGCAATTAGATCTTGAACAGAATGCTGCTCATTGGCTTACGCTCATTTTGATGTTGCTGTACGAGATGCAGGAGTGCAACATTTCACTCGATCTTTACGTACTTAAAAGACAACGGTTAGCGACATGCCATGTAATCTCGTGAATGCGTCTCATCATCATGGGCAGGATTGTGGCGCTCTTGAAAGTCAAACATAAAATGCGATGGGAATGGGAACATCATAGATTGCCTTGGCACCAACAAAGACTGAGCCCATTAATTCGCCAAAACCGGAAAGGCCCGGATGAACTTCGTTAGCCTACATATGAGTATTACCTGTATGATTTTTCTCCAGAAGAGCGCTGTCTGTACAAGGACAACAAACGAGATCTTCGAGAACCTACTATAATAATGACAGCTTTGACATTTCAGGATCATGTTACCGCTGGAGGGAAATTTCTCAATACAGAATTGTAAGTCTTTAGGTTGCTACACCTGTAGATGCTGGTTGATATTTGTAATTTAGGCATTGTTGTTAATATCAAAGGCTTGCATTACCAGTGCTATATCGTGATTGAAGTTATAAATACATTATGTCTACACGCAAGTGTGTGAACAATCCAAATGTTTTCTGCTAAATTTGTGGAAATTATACAGTGCTTCATCAGAGAACTGATATAACAGACTTTGTGAAAAAATTGTACCATGCTTATTTTAAAATTAAACTTGGTGACCAAGACAAGCCCTGGGTTCCAAGACAGTTTTCCGCTATTGTGTTGAGAGGTTAAGATTGTGGATAAAAGGAAAGAGATCATGCATGCCATTTGCAATTTCTATGGTGTGGAGGGAGCCTAAAGACCACCTTAAAGACTGTTATTTCTGTTTAGTTAATGTTCAGGGGCGTAATTCGAAAAATAAGAAACACCTTGTGTATCCAAGTATTCCTTCAGCCATCAGGCCAGTTCCACAAGGGGAAGATCTTCCTGCTCCTCCTCCTCCAGCTATTTTAGAGAACTTGGAAGAAGATGGTGTTGAAAGTGAACCTCATGCAATCACCGAAGATGTTTCTGATGATGTCTACCGCCCTGAATACGGCGTGACTCCACAACTATTCTCTCAGAGTGAACTAAATGATCTAGTACGTGATTTGAATTTGTCTAAGGAATCTGCCAAGTTACTAGGCTCCCGTCTTAAAAATAAGAATCTTCTGGAACCAGGAACACATTACTCATGGTACAGACACAGAGAACAAGAGCTAGTTCCTTTTTTTCTCACAGATCGAGTCCTTGGTTTACTGCAATAACATAATCGAGTTAATGCACTTTTATGACATTGAACATGATCCTGCTCAGTGAAACTTTTTATTGATTCATCAAAGAGGAGCCTGAAAGGCGTGTTACTGCATAATGGGAATGTGTATGGGTCCATTCCTGTCGCACAACAGTTCAAATGAAAGAGACAGTTGAAAACATGAAGCTACTTTTAACAAGTATCCAATACGAGGAACACAAATGGTGCATTTGTGGTGATTTCAAACTAATTGGAATACTATTAGGACAAGCTGGGTTCACAAAAATGCCTTGTTTTCTGTGCGAATGGGACAGTTGAGCAAAGCAAAGACATTGGAGTATGAAAGTATGGCCACAGTGCAGAAACTTGTTGCCTGGAACTAAAAACATCCTGCACGAAGCGCTTGTAGAGAGACAAAAGATATTGCTTCCGCCACTACACATAAAATTGGGCTTGATGAAGCAATTTGTAAGGGCTCTACCACAGAATAGACCCTGCTTCAAGTACCTTTCCAAAAAATTTCCCTTCATTACACAAGACAAGTTAAAGGCTGGAATTTTTATTGGTTCTCAAATAAAGAAATTGTTGAAGGATAAAGATTTTGAGAAAACAATAAATGGGAAGGAAATAGAAGATGGACCGCCTTCCGATCAGTTACTGAAAACTTCTTAGGCAATTTCAAAGATCCTAATTACGAGGCCATTGTCGAAACAATGTTGGAAAATTTCAAGATCCGTTGTAACATGAGTGTAAATGTGTATTTTCTGCATTCACATACCGACTACTTTCCAGAAAATCTGGGACATTATAATGAAGAGCAGCGTGAACGGTTTCACCAATATATTAAGGAAATGGAGAGGACGTACCAGGGGAGATGGAATGAAACTATGATGGTCGACTATTGTTGGATGTTGAGGAGGGACAGTCATCTTGAAGGACCTGCAAGGAAGTCAAACGAGAGAAAGTTTGAAAAAAATTAAATGAGACACTTTGGCTTCTTATTTTGTTAAAATGTAGTAATGAAATAAAATAGGGGAGTTCTTGAGAGTATTCTTAAAATGTTTCCTAAATAAATTGAGTTTTTTATTTATGGACGCTCTTTAACTACTATGGTTCTTAGCGTCCCATTCTATATTGGGCGTGAAACACCTGTAATTTTGCTCAGAGGCCTCTTTATCAGGCTTGAGGTTCTTTTACGTGCCGTAAATCTACGACACGGGACCACCGGCTTTACTTCCCTTCCGAAGGAAGCCGTGCTAACGATTTTTACGCCCGAAAAAATCCATCGCCCTCCGCCGGGTTTGAACCCGCGACCTTGGGAACTAGAGGCTAGCACGGTACCACTAGTCCACGGAGGACGACTTCCTAAATAAAAACTTACATTTTGTGAAATGGTATTTGAATACTTTTCTACGCTCATTAGTAAAATTTTCAAAACAGTAGTTCTTATTTTGTGTAAAAACCTGACGTGATAGAAAAAAACGGAACTTATTTCTGGAATGAGTAGGAAAACTTGATTCAGGAACACCTACTTTTAAGAAATCATCTGACAAAGAGTTTGAAAATGCAGACTAGTGTAATCATTTTGATTTTAAGAACTTGACCAAAAATCATGCTTGCAACCAACATTTCTTAAACCTGAAGTTTTGTCTGTAATACAAAAGAGAAAAAGAACTCCCAAGTTGGAATTAACTTCTCCAGATACTAATAAGCTGTATTAAAATGCGTGTTTGATTAGGTGTTTGAAGTAGCAGAAGAATGATTAGCAGTTCTTTCGAATACTCCTTGGAACAATATAAAGCCAAAAAGAAAGGGAAAAGGGTGAATAATTGTTCCCTATTTTTGTCGCTTTTGATTATAGCCCCATCTTAACGCTATACACCTGCCAGAAGCTAAATAAAATACATATTTGGCTAAATCGGGATAGTTTTGCACTAAAACGTTTGTGAAGGGCACTGAAAAGAATTTGTGTTAAAATGCGATATTAATTCAATATAGCATTGTTATTCTAAATTACATTATAAATATTACCTGTCTGCGATGCAATGACTTTCAGTAGTAGGGAAATGGGATTTCACCCTTAATTTTGATATAAAAGTTATCCAATTAATCGAATATCTCATTATCGGCACGTGCCGGCCTATTAAAAGTCGGCATGAGGAGAAAGGAACTGTCATGTAGCTGTCAGGTTTGATTGATAAGAGTTGACAGGTGTGTAAGATTATCTCACTTCATTGACTTCAAAGGACTGAGGCTTCGGTCAAACCATTTTCCGTCATCTAAGAGTGGAATTTGCCGAGCCCTTCTCCTAAATTGATGCTCGCGTGCCTCGAAGAGGATCTTCCGCCCCCTTCTAAGATGACATTTGCTGTCCCGCCCCCTAAACCGATGGAAGAGATTTGGGCCATAAAAGCGCAGACAATTAATTGACCGTGTAATCCGATTAGTTAAATCAACTGTGTAATTACATGTAAACGTGTGTTTACACATGTTCTGACATCCTTTGTCGGTTTTGACTCAATTTGTGTATTACATGAGTCGGTTAATGAATTTACTGGAGTGAATGGTTGATTACAAGTGTAATGATATCTGGTTTGACATTACGTCTTTTAGGTGGCTTATTGCCGAAAGAGACTGCATTTCTAAGTGCTTGTTAATCAATCAGATAATGAACGTCCATATGTAACTTCACCTCGCCTCATTGACTTCAAAGTCTTAAACCGATAACAAAGCCTATATTGCCCTCTAGCGGAATGTATTCCCGGTATCACGTACCCTAAAAGGCTGGTCGCGTGCCATTGATCGTTTAATACAGTTGTTCCAATTAAGTATTTTTAAACGGTAGAAAGAGTTGATGCCGATAAAATAGCTTGTCTACCCCCGCAAGCAATCGCGCTCACACAAATCATTTCTAAACCTCTCTCAATATCTCTCTCTGTCCCGAGTGCAACGAAGTGGGTACCTCATTCACGTGTATTTGACTGATTAATATAATTATGTGTATATTATATGACTGGCGCACCTGGTTGTCGCCGTATATTAGTGTGGCCATATGTATAACTATCACACCTCATTGGTCTTAACCTGTCCCGCAAGCCATCCTTTATAGTCGAAAACAGCCAGCCGTCTTCTGTCTGGCAATAACAAGTATCGATCTGCATTTCACGCCCTCCACGACTACTACGCGAGGTCACTAACAAGCCTCGACCTGCAAACCAACCCGACTCCAGTTTGTGAGCGTCAATGAAACGTCTTAAAACCTGCTTACAACCCCTTCCCTTGTAATCGAAATCCGCCAGCCGGCTTCTGTCTGGCAATAGCAAGTCTTGATCTACATTTCACAGCATCCACGCTATATTATATATTGAGAGACAGCTGGCGATGAATTAAAAAACCCAACTTATCGGTTATTACTAGTGTACAATTATTACTATCAATAACACTTGTATAATTCTGCTTTGAGGGAAAATTTCAGGCTTATAAGAATATTACACATCTTCAATTAATGAAAAGTGCATGGCCAAAACAGAGTTAGCGTAAATTGTTACTTCAAAAATACGCAACACACTAACGTATTTAAAAATGGATATTAATGTTAGCACGAATGTAGGCATCCATCCTTCTACGGGACCTCACCCCGACTGGAACATTTCATATCGGCAAGCCCCTGAAACACCTACCCCCACCATAGCGACCAGAGAGGGAAGGAGATTCAGGACGATAGTTCTGTTCTCGCATACGCAATTTGACTATCAACTCCATTTTCCCCAACTCTATCCACTCTCTCTGTATTTCGCAGAGACCATGTTCCCTGCTTGACCGGTTTCCGTATGAGGTAAACAAAGCTGGAACCCTCCGAGGATATGGTTTTAAAATTTCAAAAAAATAAACTGTTCTCTCTCTCCCTCTTTCGGTCAGTTTCTCTCACCGAGACTCGATACCCGGCTACCGCATAGAGTATTTGTGGAAGAAGAAATCTAATTTATTAGACTCACATGACTTTTCCAGAAACGCTTACTCCCATGTCCACAACATATACCGATTTCTCATTTGAGATAATATATAAGTATTGTAAAAATGTAAATAACAGGGGCTTTAAAGCATACATTTTCGCACACTCGAGGTAAAATACAGGTACCTTCAAAACAAGTATTTCCAGTGAAAATACGACGTTGCCGGAGGATAACTTTCTTGGGGTTCTCCATAGAAAAAGTATAATGTATTACACTCACATAGCTATCTCTACTCTTTTTCTGGAAGCGCTTATTCTTAGGTCCACGATATAGAGAGGAATTCCCATTTGAGAAAGTACAAGTATTGTAAAAATGAAACAACATGGCGCCTGGCGACTTTAAAACATTCATTTTCAGCAATTAAATTCAGATGGCCTAAAAATAAGCTTTGGTATTTATTCCACGTTTAATTTTTTTAAAACAATTCCTCTAAATGCTTGGAACCTTCAAAACACGTATTTCCTCTGGGATAAGGCGTTGCAAGAGGGGACTTTAACATGGAAAATTCCTGGGGAACTTAAAACATACGATGTCGAAAGTCGTACTGGGTACACTAGCGGGGATTCGAACCACGGACACTTCAAATATAAATTTGATACTCATTCGTTTTTAAAACGTTTTCTAAAAATGCACGTATGCGGTCTTCGGGAGTGAAATCATACACCCTGAAAGACCACACTTATCGGAAAAACCTCTCCACTCATCCCATTAAGCGTCTTTATTCTAAGCCAGTCAATGCGATACCCTGAATGTCGTTAAAATGGTCTCGAGCCCTTACACTTTAGTAAAGATTTTGGTAACAGATACTTAACTGCGAATTTATTTTAGTCTTTTTTATGTATATTAAAGCATTCACGCCTGAATAAACATTAGCAACACACCTATTCAAACAATGGTCTAGCGTTCTATATACGCTCTGGTATGATTTTCGCTACCGTCATATACCTTTCTTTATACATGACTGTAAAAAAACCCTAACTTTGTTTAGATGCGTTTATTTATGAAATGTACACTGTGCGGGGCTAGTTACCCCACCACGACCCTTAGAAAAAATGTTTCTACTGGATTGGGGTGGAGTAACCAATTAGATCAATTTATTTTATATCATCACGCTTGCAATTTTTATTTTCACTCTGTCTTGCGAGAACTCGTCGAGTTCAGAACTGCTTTCTTTACAACACTCTGCGAAATTCTTTGTGCTAGATTTCATTAAACACCATGTCTGGTAAGTTATAAAACCATTTCATTTACTTAAAAGTTAACTCATTACTCCCTGCATGTAACTTATTAGTGTTACTTCTTGTTTTTTGAATATCAGACATTTATCTACAAATGGTTGAACATTCTAGATTTAATAGCTAGTTGTGTGAATTTCATTTTCTCTAATGCAAAGGGCTTAATTAAGTATTCATTTTAAGCAAACTTATTATTCTAGTGATTATATATAAGATTTTTAGTGGGTGAATGATATTCTTTTCTACAGAAAAATAAATTATTTGAATACCTTCTTAACTTTTTGCTTTTTTAGAATATTACAAGATACTACTGCACGAATTTCCCTTTCCCTAATGCCTTCATTTAATGAAACTTTCATTACGTTAAAAGATATATTTCCACGACCGTGTTGAATAACAAACGATCTTTATTCGTAATAGAAATTTTTCCAGAGTTAAATACGCTGACTACGTGATTAAACACCAGATTTTTAGGGGGTGAATTGTATTCATTTCTAGATAACATAGACTTATATGAAGGCACTCTTAACTTATCGCTTTTAGAATATTACAAAAAGTCTTGTGTGAATTTTATTTTCTCTAGTACTTTCATTTATTGAAAACTTTCAGGCTGTTACCATTACGGTAAACGAGATATATCCATCACCGTATTGAATAATAAACGTTTTTTATATGGGATAGAAATTTTTACCGAGTTCAATACACAGACTTTTCAGATATTTCTCTGTGAATGCGCATGCGTAGGTGTTAATCAGGTTTCTATCCATTCAAGCATAAAGAAGGTGCTCCACTGTGTTTCACAAGGAGCCTACCTGTGTGCCTGCTATTATTGAGCTATACACGGGATAAAACTTTCAACCTCGAGAAATATCATACTACACTACAGTGAAGATGGCTGTGGAGTTTTTAAAAGATGTTTTATAAGTATACATGCTTATGATATGTGTAAGGCTTGAAAGAAATGGAAAATCTTTCGAAAACATGTATTTTCTTTAACACGTGTAACTGCTTCAACTTAAAGTAGTATAACACCGATAGTAAGACGCATAGCGTGCAACCTATTTGTTTTTTCGTTATTTATATTTATTTCAAGCTAAATACGTTACCACAATACAGTCTATATCACGGTAAATATACTACTACTGCATCTATACGAGAGCAAGTGATGAGTGATGAAATGCGGTTTAAGGGCGCTAAACTGCTAAGGTCATCAGCGCCCTCACAATGTATAAAATATAGTGTCAAAAATATAAAAGAGGGGTAAAAAAACCCGCATGATTAAAAAACGGGACACAAATCCGCGATGTCCAAAAAGCTAAAAACAACAATACACCAATCCCAAAAACCAACACACTAAAAGCATAGGCAATAAAATAGTAAAACGTGTCAAGAACTGTAGAATGCGAGGAACATGAGCGCCATATGTCCACTGCGGAGTAGAGTCCCCATTAAAACAGACAGAATAAAATTTCAAGCTAAAGGACGCTCAACGCATCAAACGCGCAGCTTAAAATCACTGTCACGAATAAAACGTAAAACACATTCTAGAGCACGCGCGTCGTCTGCCAAAACGGTGGCTAGGCCAACAGGCAGACCAACACGAACGCGCAACGGAGATAAAACTTGACCCTGTTAAAATGTGACGCACCGTTAAGGGCGCATCACACTGCTCACACAGTGGTGCGGGGTCACCACTGAGCAGGTATCTATGACTAAAAAGACAATGTCCGATTCGTAAACGAGCTAAAAGTACCTCTTCCCGACGACAAGAACGAGAAGAGGTACCCCAGACTAACGGGAGAGGCTTAACCTCCCGCAGCTTGTTCCCCCGGAGGGCCGTCCACTCATTCCTCCAAAGCGAGAGGATGCGGCTACGTAAAATAACAAACAAATTTGTGGAGGGAACAACAGAAGTAAAATATCTGGGTAATAAATTCGCCGACCTGGCAGCGGCGTCGGCAGACTCATTGCCTGAGATGCCCACATGACCTGGATTCCACATGAAGCAGACGCTGATGCCAGAGACACCAAGCGAGTGGAGCAGGCCATGAATGCGCTGTACATGCGGGTGGTAACTGTACAGCGAGCTAAAACTTTGAAGAGCACTCAGGGAGTCTAAACAAACAAAACTGCCGTAAGTCGTGCCGCTGAATGTATAAAAGAGACTGATAAATGCTAAAACGTTCGGCGGTAAAAATCGAACATTGCCCCGGTAAACGAAAGGTAAAACCATTTCCACCACAAACAAAGGCACATTCTACTCCAGCATCAGTCTTAGATCCATCAGTAAAGATAAAATGAAAGTCCCCGAATTGCGACTGAAGTTCCAAAAACGCTGATCTGAAAACTGAAGAAGGGGTCTAATTCTTCGGCATCGACGATAACCCAAGGTGACAGTGGGCCTCAGTGCGCAACCATGGAGGAAAATGCATTTCCTCCCTTGGAAGGGCCGGCGCTGGCATAACGCACAAATGCCTAAGAAGTTGACGAAATCGGACCCCTGGAGGGAGCAATGCAGAGGAGCTAACTAAATATTGCCGATCAAGCAAATTCTCGTAAAATATCACGAAGGACGGGTAGTCAGGCAAGCTGAAAAGTCGACAGGCATAGCTGCACAAGAGCATCTCACGCCTGAAGGACAGCGGAGGCTCTGCAGCTTCAGCATATAGGCTAGGTACAGGACTGGTTGGAAAGGCCCCTGTAGCGACTCTTATGCCCGATGGCGAATGACATTTAATCGACGTAATACAGATGGTCGCGCCGACGAATAGACAATGCACACGTAATTAAGCCTGGATCGGACCAAAGAGCGATAAAGATGTAGAAGGACGGTCCGATCAGCTCCCCAGAATGTGCTACTTAAAACACGTAAACGATTAAGAGAACGGTCACACTTTGCTTTTAAAAGGGAAATGTGAGAAGTCCAGTTCAGCTTTCGATCAAATATCAACCCCAAAAATGTCACCTCGTCTGCAAATGGAAGGACCTCCAACCCAAGATGGAGAGAGGGCGGAGGGAAAGCCTTCCGGCGCCAGAAATTGATGCAGACGGATTTCTTGGCGGAGAAATTAAAGGCGTTGGCGTTACTCCAGGCGTAGAGACGGTCGATACAGCTCTGGAGCCGGCGTTCGAGTAGGCAGGTCCGCCGTGAACGGCAATAAATGGCAAAATCGTCAACAAAAAGGGACGATGAAATACAAGGTGGAATACAATCAACATAGCAATTGCAAAAAGTGTGACACTGAGTACAAAGCCCTGCGGTACTCCATTCTCTTGAATAAAATAACTAGAGAACACCGAGCCCACACGTACACGAAAGACGTGGTCCGTCATAAATTCCCGAAGAAATATGGGAAGACGACCGCGGATATTCCATGCGTGAAGTATACGTAAAATGCCGCCCCTCCAACAAGTGTCATAAGCTTTCTCCAGGTCAAAAAACACAGCCACGGTTTGACACTCTCAGAAATCCATTCATAATATGCGTCGACAAGGACACCAGGTGGTCGACGGTAGAGCGATAGCGATGAAATCCGCACTTAGCATTCGCTAGAAGTTTCTGAGACTCAAGCCACCATGTCAACCGCCCGTTGATCATGCGCTCCACCACCTTGCAAATGCAACTGGTGAGGGAGATAGGGCGGTAGCTGGAAGGCAGTTGGCGATCCTTTCCAGGCTTAAGTATAGGGACATTGGTGACTTCGCGCCAAACGGAAGGAAAAAAGCCGTTTTGCCAAATACGGTTATAGACCTGTAAGAGAAAGAGTTTACTGTCGGCTGAAAGGTTCTGTAACATCAGGACATGAATGCTATCCGGCCCAGGAGCGGAGTGCCTAGAGCAATGAAGAGCGTGCTCCAGCTCCCTCATTGTGGAAAGTTTGTTATAGCATTCATTATTACCAGACCGAAAATTATATGTTGCGGAATCCTGCCGGTCTTTAATAGAGCGAAATCCGGCGGAATAATGGACTGAACTGGAAACCGCCTCAAAGGCAGCACACAGAGTGTTAACAATGGCAGCCGGATCCACTGTGGTGGCATTGGAAACCTGAAGGCCAGTCACAGTACAATGCGACACTTTACCTGAGAAGCGACGAAGTTTATCCCAAACAACAGATGAAGGCGTAAAGCGTTTAAAAGACTCGGCAAAACGAGTCCAAGACGCCTTCTTGCTATCCTGAATAATGCGACTAGCCCTGGCGCGCGATTGTTTAAAAGTAACCAAATTATTAAATGTAGAGTGTCGCCGAAACACCCTAAACGCAGTTCTACGAGCAGGAACGGCGTCGCAAAAGTCCTTGTTCCACGACGGAACAAGGATACGCCAAGGATGAGAGGACGAATGGGGAATGGGCCGCTCGGCGGCAGATAACAACGTAGACGTAAGGTGCTGCACCATTTGGTTAACGTCGGTGAAGGGCTGGTCGGCAAATTGCACCAGGCAGGAATACAATATCAAGTCAGCGTTTCTGAATATCCATGTAGGTAATCTGGAATTCTGAAAGTGGTGAGACAACAGAAAAACGATGCAGGGGCAATGGTCGCTGGAGTAGGTGTCAGCGACGACGTTGAACTGCAGACGACTTGCATGTTGGAGTGGGCAAACGGCAAGGTCCAAGTGAGAGAAAGTACCAGAAGGGTCAGAAATAAAAATAGGTTCACCTGTATTGAGGATGGAGAGGTTGAACCATTCAAAAATATCGGAAAGAAGAGTTCCTCTCGCACAATCCCTTGGCGAACCCCACAGGGAGTGATGGGCATTAAAATCTCCCCACAGGAGAAATGATGTTGGGAAAGCGGACAAGAGATCTCGAATGTCCGCGTTAGCGTGGGGAGACGATGGAGGTGAATATACAGAGCAAACAGAAAAGAAAAAACCGGGTAAGTGAAGTCAACAGCTTGCAAGTCGGACGTAAGAGCGAGAGTTTGAAAATGAACGTCGTTGCGTACTAATAACATGACACCTTCATGAGCAGGAGAACCCTCCTCCGGTTCAAGATCGAAGGGAACCGGAGTATACCCTCGGATATCAAAAGGATCTTGAGGGCGAAGCTTAGTCTCCTGCAAACACAGACCATAGGTGAATGGTAACGCAATAAAAGTTGCAGTTCCGCCCTATGCGATCGGACACCATGTAAATTCCAGGTCAGGATAGCCATGAGTAAAAGGGATAAACTTCTTACTTAGAAGGGCGGCTCAAAATAACTTAGTGCTTAACCTTCGGTCTCGGGCTGTTTGTATGGAGTTGGTCAGACTCCATAGGCTACACGAAGGGAGGGCCCACGCGCTCAATGTCAGAAACCGATTCAAGCGCCGAGAATCGGTTCTGGGTGGCAACCGATGAAGGGGGCCGCTGAGCGCGGCTTGTCCCAGGGGCATCCTGGGACAGCGACCTTCGAGGAGAAGGAGCAGGTGAACTTTTCTTCCAGCGCGCACGCGGAGGGTCTTTTAAAAAATCCTCCCTTCGAAATTTCTGCTTCGATTTCTTCTCTGTGGCTTGTGACTTCTGAACCTTTCGACCATCTTTAGATGGCCTTATAATAGTGGCTTGAATGGACGGCCGGATGGTAGTGGCGGTGAGTGCAGTCATGGATCAGGTTTGAGTCTCTGCATCCTTTCTGGGTCGTGGCGAGGCAACAACAGAACTAAATGTTCCTGATCGCAGGAGCGCAGGTTGGCGCGCATGCTAACGCCTCCGGGCTTCGGCGAAGGAGAACTTCTGCTTTACCCGGATCTCCTGGATCGCCTTCTGGTTCAAATACCGCGGACAGTCGGCAAACGAAGCAGAATGAGACCCTTTGCAATTATCGCAGACGGGGGCTGTTGAACAGGTACCCATATGTGAGGGCTGGCTACATGTTGCACAGATGTTAACGGCACTCTTACAGGAGACTTGCGTATGCCCAAAACGTTGGCATTTGAAACAACGCAGAGGTCTAGGAATATAGGGCCTCACCGCAATACGTTCGTAGCCTGCTGTAATGCTCTTGGGTAGATCGACGCCATCAAGTGTGATAAAAAGTGTACGAGTGGGTACCATTACTCCGTCGCGTTCGGCCTGCAGCCGATGCACTGCTGTTACCTTTTGATCTGATAGATATTCGACTAGGTCCTCGTCCGATATACCGTCGATGCTGTGGGTGGTAACGACGCCTTGACAGGAATTTAAGGTGCGGTGCTTCACAACACGGATGGGATAACCGTGGAGAAGCGTAGCGCTCAACAAGTTCTTGGTTTGTTGATCGGACTTGCTGTGTACTAATAATGACCCGTTTCGAAGGCGAGTGCAGAACTGAAACGAACCAGCAATAGAGTCAATGCCCTTCTGTACTATAAAAGGGTCCACCTTCTCAAACGATTGTCCTTCCTCTGTTCGTGTAATAACTAAGTAACAACCAGATTTTGGCGGTGCTACTTCTTTTGTAAATACTTTTCGGCGCTTGTTAGTAATAATGGAGAAAGGGTGCTTCATAGCGAAATAAATCCTTCACCATTGCAACCGTCTACGACCTCGGGCGTTACCCCGGCTTGGAAGAGTGGCCTATCTATACCTAGCTCACCCCAGGTTCACACCTCCCAGAACATAGACAGAGGGACCCAATGGCCGTCGGAATTCTGCAGATCATGCAATGGCACCCCCGCGGGACAGCGGTTGAACAGCGGATACGAACACATTCGCTACATGACGACCCCGGGTGGTGGGGATGACGCCATTACGCACTCACCCAGCTGCGCACCCAGTGCGCGGGTATCCGTCAGACTGTGTGAACGGAGGATTAAAATGAAATGTAAAAGAAATAAAACTGTGTGGGCGTTTCGCACGCAAGGGAGTCTAGCGTGGAAAAAAAGAGAGGCGTAAATGAATGGACGTGGGGCGAAATGTGCAGAAGTAGAAGAGAAGAAAGAAACGATGACGAGAGGCGGCATGTAATTAAGTGCACAGAACGCACGAGAGCCTACCTTGAGTCCCCCGGTCACGAGAACGAACCCACCTCGACCGGACGAGGGTGGAATGATGATGATGGCGATGATTGGCTCGGGAACCCCCGGGTACGCAACACCCGTACTCACATAAGGTGAGCCCTTGGGGGGCCGAGAGCAGGATATTTCATTATCAGAACGCGAAGAACCTTTTATTTTGCACATTTTCTTCTTTATACAAGAAAGTATAAATATGGACTTTTTATGTTGTGATATATTGATTGTGATACATGCAGAATGCTTCATACTTGCTTGGTATTCTATATTTAGCTTATACGCGAATGTCAACTATTTAAAGCTAAATTATCAATCATAACTGCATTCATCCCACGAATATACTCGAATATACTATTGTATGATCGATCGTAACACTATTCGTCCAAAGAATACGCTATTGTATCTATAAGAATGTGAGAAAACATATTTTATTACAAGAATCTAAAAATTATGAAATATGAATATTATCTTGTATCGTTATATTGCAGTCTTTCAGATTTCGTTGGGCGAAGGGTCAGACGATAAGCAAGCCAGGTCTACTTAGATCCACGGTGAACCATTTTGCAGGACTTACACCAAATACATGAAATTCTAAAGGTAAGGATTTTATCACCTATTATAGATGTTTGCTATCAGCCAAAAATTAATAATAATAATTATTATTATTATTATTATTATTATTATTATTAAAACACATAATTTATTTAAAATATGCTCTCTGGGGGCGCTATCAGACGTTTCAGAGATGTCCATCATTAAAGACTCGAATCCTTTAATACATATAATTCTTAAACATTCAACTATCGCAGCTCTCTTTGCAAGCGAGAAAGCTTGATAAGTGACACACTTAGGATTTAGTCCCAGTTCCTTGCAAAGATGCGACACGAGGATTTTCAACCGTCCTTTACATGAAACATTACTCGAAAAATTTACATTATTTTTTAAAAACAGCAGTGTATTCTATTTACAAGAATTAGTTTATTATTATTAGAATTTTTTATTCAATACTTTCACTAGAGTTTAGTATACAAAATTAATTTGTCACCTCCCCCTCCTATTATTTATTATTTAAAGAGATGGAATCCTTTGAAAAATAGGATAATGAGCTACCTCATTTGAATTAAGTATGAATTTAAATCTGTATGACATCTATAGTTAAGGTATTAGCACATGTCAGAAATGGTAAAGCTCTCTAATCCATGAATTTATATGTTCATAGGAGTAAATTATATGTCACTCACACCCTTACAACGCAGGGATATCCTGTAACCAGTACATTATGGAGCAATTTTTAGAGGACGCGCTTGAAGAAAGCAATAAAGTTCTGGGATATAGTGACTTAGGTTATTTGGCAATTGAGCTGCGATCATTATCGCCCCCGCCATCAACATCTCAATCGTCTACACACAGATCAATAACATCTCAATCCACAATCCTGATTACAGAACAACCCGCACCCATTCACCTAGAACCCATAGAAGTCATTGACCTAACCCAATCGCCTCCGCTAACATTACAATCATCAGAGACCACGCATCAATTCTCAATATCAGGCATTAGTACGCTGCTGTCATCATCATTCACAATAAGTGTTGCTTATGTTTATTCAGGCGTGAAAGCTTCAATATACATCAAATAAGACTAAAATTCGGTGTTTATTATTCAGTTACCAAAATATTCACTCAGGTGTAAGGGCTCGAGACCTTTTTAACCACATTTAGGGTATCATATTGTCTGATTTAGAATAAAGACAATTAATGTGTTATAAGGAGAAGTTTTCCCGATAAGTACGGTCTTTCAGGGTGTATGATTTCACTTCTCGAAGACCACATGCGTGCATTTTTAGAAACCGTTTTAAAAACGAATAGGTATGAAATTTATATTTGAATTGTCCGTGGTTTGAATCCTCGCTAGTGTACCCAATACGACTTTCGACATCGTATGTTTTAAGTTCCCCAAGAATTTTCCATGTTAAAGTCCCCCTCCTACAACACCTTATTACAGAGGAAATGCATGTTTTGAAACTTCCAATCATTTTAGAAGAAATTTTAAATAAATTAAAAGTCAAATAAATACCAAAACTTATATATAGGCAATGTGAGTTTAACTGCCGAAAATGTATGTTTTAAAGTCAATAGTTTTAAATAATTAAATAGTTTTAAAGTTTTAAATACAATACTTGTATTTTCGCAAATGGGATTTCGTTTTTTATATCGTGGACTTAGGAATAAGCGCTTGTAAAAAAAGTAGAGAAAGTATGTGAGTGTAATACATTAGATTTTTTCAATGGAGAATCCCGAGAAAGTGATCCTCCTGCAACGTCTTATTTTCACTGGAAATACTTATTTTGAAAGTCCCCTGTATTTTACCTCGAGTGTGCGAAAATGTATTTTTTAAAGCCCACAGGCCGCTGTTATCTACATTTTTGCAATACTTATATATTTTCTCAAATGAGAAATCGTTTTATGTTGTGGACGTAAGAACAAGCGTTTGTGCAAAAAGCCATGTGAGTGTAATACATTCGATTTTTCTTCTACAAATACTCTATGCGGTAGCCGGGTAGAGATACTGCCCGAGAGAACAGTTTATTTTTTAGAAATGTTAAAAGCATATCCTGGGAGGGTTCCAGCTTTGTTTACCTCATACGGAAAGCGGTCAAGCAGGAAACATGGTCTGTGCGAGAAAGACAGAGAGAGAGTGGATAAGGGTGGGGTGGGGAAAATAGTTGACAGACTCAATACGTATGCGCGAACAGGCCCATCGTTCTGAATCTGCCTCCCTCTCTAATCGCTATGGTGAGCTGTAGGTATACGAGGGTCTTGTCGATATGAGATGTTCCAGTCGGAGTGAGGACCCGTAAAGGATGGATGCATACTTTCATTCTAACGAAAATATCCATTATTAAATACGTTAGCGTCTTGCGCGTTTTCGAAGTACTCATTGACGCCAACTCTGTTTTTAGTCATGCATTTTTCATTAATGTAAGATGTGTAATATCCTCAAACGCCTGAAGTTTTCCCTCAAACCAGAATTAGACAAGTGTTATTAATCGTAATAATTACAGACTCGTAATAATCGATTAGTTAAGTTTTTTCGAATCATCGCCAGCTGTCTCTCAATGTCTAATAAATCGTGGATGGGGTGAAATATAGATCGAGACTATTATTGCCAGACAAAAGCCGGCTAGAGGTTTTCGATTACAAAGGGAAGGCTTACTGGACAGGTTAAGACCAATGAGGTGTAATAGTTATACATATACTAACACATATATAGGGCGACAACCATGTGCGCGAGCCAATTACTATACACTTAATTATATTAATCAATTAAACACATGTGACGGAGGTACTCACTTCCTTTCACTCGGGAGAGAGAGATAGGGTCAGAGTTTTAGAAAACATTTTGTGTGGACGCGCGTGCTTGCGGGTTGAGGGTGCTAATTTATCCGCATTAACTGTTTATACTGTATAAACATACTTAATTGCAACAATTGTATTAATCTTTCAATGGCACGCGGTCAGCCATTTACGGTACGTAATACCGGGAATCCAAGCCGCTAGCGGGCAATATAACCTTTGTTAGCTTTTTAAGACCTTGAAGTTAATGAAGCAAAATGATGTTACACATGGACGATCATTACCTGATTGATTGACAAGCACTTAGAGATGCAGTTTCTTTAGGAATTAGCCACCTCAAAGACGACGAGTCAAAACACATGGCATTACAAATGTAGTCAATTATTCCTTCAATTAAACTCATTAGAGGACTTATTTGGTGTACAAATTGAGTCAAAGCCGACGAGAGTAACGACTCCTTGAACGCGGTTTCACTTCTACACACATACGGTGACAAGTCCTTGAAGGCACGCGATTCAATTAATACAAACTTAATTATATTAATAAATCAATGCCGCACGACCAGCTATTTAGAACTTTAGCGGTGGGGAACTTCACCCACACAAATTAGGTCGACTTCTTGTGTCGAGAAAATACCGAAAAAGGGTGCCAAAACATGTGTAAACACATGTTTACATGTAATTCCACACTCGAATAAACTAATCGGATTACACGGCAATTAATTGTCGACGCCCTTGTGGCCGAAATCTCTTCAATCGATTTAGAGGTTGGGATAGCAACTGACAGTCCTAGAAAAAGGCGGATGATCTTCTTGGAGACACGCGAGCATCATTTTAGGGTAGGGGCTCGGTAAATTCCAGTCCTAGAGTGCGGCAAATGCCTTAGCCACGGCTTCAGTCCTTTGAATTCAATGAAGCGAGATAACCTTACACACCTGTCAATCCTTATCAAACCTTGTCAATCAAATTTGACAGCTACATGACAGTTTCTTTGTCGGCATGCCAACTTTCAACAAGCGGCACGTGCCGACAATGAGATAACGATTGATTAATTTTTATATAAAATTGAGGATAAAGTCCCATTTCCCTACTACTACTACTACTACTACTACTACTACTACTACTACTACTACTACTACTACTACTACTGTCTCCAAAGTTTTAATGTTTTGGGGTATTTTTAGCATGGTAAAATCAAATTCAAACCCAGAAACTTCCTATTGCCCACCATTTTTGTTATTTCAATTTTAATTCTCTAATAATGTTATTCTTTGACAATTACGGTGTAATTATTTGAACTGTAATAATTTAACCTATATAGTTTTAGTAGGTTAGGATATGGAAACCAATTTTGTTCAGAATATTTTAAGCTGTTTATAGTAGAAGGCGAAGATACCAGTCTTTTCTTGTCTTTAAGGCGGTACAAGTGCATAAGGAATTAAAGCGAGATTAGGTGCAGCTGCGATTATGTTTATTTGTGTGCGATAGGAATGTCAACCACTCTTTGATGACAGACACATATTATCTTTGTAGAAGTGAGGGAGATTGTGAAGAACGACAGTGACGATCTACCAGAATCATCTGCAGCATAGCATAGGTGTTTTAACCAGAGTGAATTAAATGGCTTATATGTTGCCCTTCCTATACAGTTGGCTGAGTTGTTGGGTTCTAGACTGCAAGAAAATGCGACGTGCCCAGAAACACTATTCTGCTGATACCGACAACGCGAAATACATATTAAACTTTCTGAAGAAAATTGATCACTGGGTTAAGAAAAGACTGGCTACGTCGAGAATATTTCGAAGCAGATTCTGAGAATGTGCTGTGTTAAAGCGTTGTGAGTCCTAAAGTTGTGCTACTACCTTGGCTTCTTTCGGAAGGGATTAAAGCCGGTGGTTCCGTGTCGTAGATTTACGACATGTAAACGAACCTCAAGCCTGATAAAGAGGCCTCTGGAACATTTCCGGTCTTTCACGCCATATATACAATGAGAACCATTAGTATTTAAATAGTGTCCATAAATAACAATAATTATAATAATAAAAAACCTCTCCACATTAAGCTTGGCTTAATGAAACAGTTTGTAAAGACAAAGAAGGTATACGTAATCGTCATGATATAAAAAAATGCAGATTGCGATGCAAAATTTAAAAACTCTGGATGAAAAGGAGAAAGACGCATGGATACCTCTCCGTGAAGTTGATTAAAATTTCTTGGTAACAAGGATGATCCTAACTACCTAAACTGTGGCTGACACGCTTGAAGCATATAAGGAACTTGGTTGTAACACCAATCTAAAAATTCAGTTTCTATATTCTCAGCCAGTATATTTCCCCGAAAATCTAGGATTTCTAAGCAAAGAGCAAGGCGAACGATTACTCAAAAATCTGCAGAAGTTCCAAAGGAGGTACCAGGGCGCTGGAGCATCAGTATAATTGCTGACTATTGTTGGGTGATAAGGATGACATACCTGAAATCAAACATAAAGAAATTGCAACAGGAGGAGTTCCTCAACCAAAAAGCAACGGGTGTAGTTTTTTGTGCGATACATTGTGCTAATTTATACATCCTATAGTGAAGTAGACAAAACAAAACAAAGAAAAGCACGCTAGTGGCATGTATGAGCAACCACACATATCATTTCAGCAAGTTGTGCTTCTTGAAGTTTGTTTTCGCATTATAAATAAGAAAGTGAAACGAAAAAGTTTATGATGAAATTCACGTAATTAAACAATATATTTAAACTGATTTTGCACAAAATCCTACATGATAGAAGTAAACGGATTGAAAATTCCGATTCACCGCTTGGAGATTATAAAATCATCCGAAACATTGAGCTTGAAGTATATAAGGAATTTGGTTGTAACAGTGTAAAAATGCATTTTCTGTTTTTTCACCTAGGTTATTCCCTAGAAAGTCTAGAACTTGTAAGCGAAGAATAAGACAACCATTTCTCAATGATGATGGTGACATGGGTTTAAGGGCACTAAACAGCTAAGGTCATCAGTGCCCTTACAATGTATAAAATATGAAACCCAGAACATTTAAATACGGACACAAACCCGCTTAGTCGAAGCAATAAAAAACATATCAAACTCTAAAAGTCACCACACTAAAAACGTGCTAAATCAAACAATAAAAAAGTAAATAACGTGTCAGGATCTGTAGAATCCAAAGGACCAGAGCGCCATATGACCCCGCGGAGAACAGTCCTCCATTAAAACGAACAATATAAAATCACAAAACTAAAGGACGCTCAGCTCATTAAATGCGTGAAATAAAACCACTGTCACGGATAAAACGTAAAAAACATTCTATAGCATGCGCGTCATCTGCCAAAACGTTGGCTATACCAACAGGCAGAGACACACGAACGCTCAAGTGTGCTAAAACCTGACACACACCTTAAGGGTGATACACACTGATCATAAAGTGGTGCGGGATCACCACTAAGCAAGTGTCTATAACTAAACATGCAATGTCCGATACGAGGACAGGTTAAAATCACCTCTTCCCGACGAGAAGCATGATAAGAGGTGGCCCAGACAACCGGGATAGGCTTGCCTCCCGCAACTTGTTCTCCCCGGAGAACCGTCCATTCATCGCGCCAAAGCGAGAGGATGCGGTGCCGTAAAATAACATAGAAATCAGTGGAGGGAACAACAGAGGTAAACATTCTGGGCGATAAAACTGCCGATTTGGAAGCGGCGTCGGCTGACTCGTTCCCCGAGATGCCCACATGACCTGGAATCCACAGAAAGGAGACGCTGGTGCAAGAGGCACCAAGCGACTGCAGCAGGTCATGTATGCGCTGTACGAGGGGGTAGTAATGGTACAGCGCGTTAATACTCTGAAGGGCACTCAGAGAGTCCGTACAAACAACACAGTGCCGTAAGTCGTGCCGCTGAATGTATAAAACAGATTGATAAATACTAAAACGTTTGGCGGTTAAAATCGAACACTGCCCAGGTAAACGAAGGTTAAAACTATCTTCACCAAACACAGCGGCACACCCTATTCCAAAGTCTGTCTTAGACCCATCAGTATATATAAAATTAAAGTCCCCGAATTGCGCCTGTAGTTCTAAAAACGCTGATTTAAGAACTGAAGAAGGGGTCTCATTCTTCGGCATCGACGTTAACCCAAGGTGACTGTGAGCCTCAGCGCGCAACCATGAAGGAAAAAGCCTTTCCTCCTGGGAAGGGCCGGCGCTGGCGTAACGTCAAAATGCCGAAGAAACTGTCGAAATAGAACCGCTGGAGGCAGCAATGCAGAGGAGCTAACTAAATATTGCCGATCAAGCGAATCCTTGTAAAATAACTCGAAGGACGGGTGGTTAGGCAAGCTTGAGAGTCGACATGCATAGCTGCACAAAAGCATCTCACGCCTGAAGGACAGCGGAGGCTCTGCAGCTTCAGCGTGCAGACTGGGTACATGGATAGTTGGAAAGGTCCCCATAGCGACTCTTGTACCACGATGATAAATGGCATTCAAGCGACGTAACACAGTTGGACGTGCCGATGAATAGACAATGCACCCGTAATCAAGCTTGGATCGGACCAAGGAGCGATAAAGACGCAGAAGAACGGTCCGATCAGCTCCCAGGTTGTGCCACTTAAAACATGTAAAATATTAAGAGAAGGGTCACATTTTGCTTTTAAAAACGAAATATGAGAAGTCCAGCTCAGCTTTCGATCAAAGATCAACACCAAAAGTGTCACCTCGTCTGCAAATGGAAAGACTTCCGGCCCAAGATGGATAGAGGGCGGAGGGAAAGCATTCCGGCGCCAGAATTTAATACAGACGGATTTCTCGGCGGAGAAATTAAGTCGTTGGTGTTACTCCAGGCGTAGAGACGGTCGATAAAGCTCTGGAGACGTTGTTCCAGCAGAGAGGTCCGCCGTGAACTACAATAAATGACAAAATCGTCAACGAAAAGGGACGATGAAATTCCAGGTGAAATACAATCAACAATGAGGTTGATAGCAATCTCAAAAAGTGCAACACTGAGTACAGAGCCCTGCGGTACACCGTTCTCTTGAATAAAACCCCTAGATAAAAAAGAGCCCACACGTACACGAAAGACGCGGTCCGTCATAAATTCCCGAAAAAATATGGGAAGTCGACCGCGTAAATTCCATGTGTGAAGTATACGTAAAATGCCGCCCCTCCAACAAGTGTCATACGTTTTTCTAGCTCAAAAAACACAGCCACGGTTTGACACTTTCTCAGAAACCCATTCATAATATGCTTCGACAGAGACACCAGGTGGTCGACGGTAGAGCGGTGGCGACGAAATCCGCACTGAGCGTTCGCTAGAAGCTTCTGAGACTCAAGCCACTATGTCAACCGCCCGTTGATAATGCGCTCCAGCACCTTGCAAATGCAACTGGTGAGGGAGATGGGGCGGTAGCTGGAAGGCAGTTGGCTATCCTTCCTAGGCTTAAGGATAGGAACAATGGTGGCTTCGCGCCAAACTGAAGGAAAAACGCCGTCTTGACAAATACGGTTATAGACCTGTAAGAGAAAGAGTTTATTGTCTGATGAAAGGTTCTTTAACATCAGGACATAAATGCCGTGCGGCCCAGGAGCGGAGTGCCTAGAGCAATGAAGAGCGTGCTCCAGCTCCCTCATTGTGAAAAGTTCATTATAACACTCCTTATTAGCAGACAGAAAATTAAAGGTCTCGGAATGCAGCCGGTCTTTGAGAGTGCGAAAGCCGGCGGAATAATGGTCAGAAGTGGATACCGCCCCAAAGGCAGCACCCAGAGTGTTAGCAATGGCAGCCGGATCCACTGTGGTGGCATTGGAAACCTGAAGGCCAGACACAGTACAATGCGACGCTTTACCGGAGAAGCGACGAAGTTAATCCCAAACAACAGAGGAAGGCGCGAAGCGATAAAAGACTCAACAAAACGAGTCCAGGATGCCTTCTTGCTATCCTCAATAATGCGACGAGCCCTGGCGCGCGATTGTTTAAAATTAATCAAATTATCAAGTGTAGGGTGTCGCCGAAACACCCTGAGTGCAGTTCTACAGGCACGAACTGCGTCCGGACAGTCCTCGGTCCACCAAGGTACAGGAATACGCCGAGGGTGGGAGGACGAACGGGGAATGGTGCGTTCAACGGGAGATAGCATCGTAGTCGTAAGGTGCAGCACCATCTGGTTCACGTCAGTGAACGGCTGGTCCACAAAAGACACGAGACTGGAATACAGTCCCCAGTCGGCTTTAACGAACTGCCAGGTAGATGATCTGGAAGGCTGGACGTGGTGACACAAAACAGAAAGGATGCAGGGGTAATGATCGCTGGAGTAGGTGTCAGCGACGACTTTCCACTGCAGATGACAAGCAAACTGGGTGGAGCAAACGGCAAGGTCCAAGTCAGAGAATGTACCAGAAGAATCCGAAAGAAAAGTAGGTTCACCTGTATTAAGGATGGAGGGGTTGAACTGATCAAAAATGTCGGAAAGAGTACCCCTCGCACAAGCCCTTGGCGAAACCCACAGGGGGTGATGGGCATTAAAACCTTCCAACAGAAGAAATGGTGTTAGGAAAGCGAACAGTAGAGCTCGAATGTCCGCGTGAGCTTAGGGGGACGATGGAGGTGAATACACAGAGCAAACAGAAAAGAAAAAGCCGGGTAATTGAAGCCTAACGGCAACAGCCTGGAAGTCGGACGTAGGAGTGAGAGTTTGAAAATGAACGTCGTTACGCACTAATAACGTGACACCTACATGAGCAGGAGAAACCTCATCCGGATCCAGATCGTAGCGAACCGAAGTATACTCTTGGAGATCAAAAGGATCGTGAGGGCGAAGCTTAGTCTTCTGCAAACACACGACCATAGGTGAATAGGAACGCAACAAAAGTTGCAGTTCTGCCCTATTCGATCGTACACCACGTAAATTCCAGGTCAGGATAGCCATGAATAAAAGGGATAAACTTCTTATTTGGATGGACGGCTCAAAATAACCTTTTTCTTAACCTTGGTGCTCGGGCTTTTGGTATGGTGTTTCTCAGACTTCATAGGTTCCTCGAAGGGAGGGCCCACGCGCTCAGCGCTAGAAACCGATTCAAGCGCCGAGAATCGGTTCTGGGTGGCAACGGGTGTAAGGTGCTGCTGAGCGCGGTTTGTCCTAGGAGTATCCTGGGACTGCGACCTTCGAAGAGGAGAAGCTGAACTTTTCTTACCGCGCGCTCGCGGAGGGTCTTTAACAAAATCTTCCCGTCGAAGTTTCTGCTTTGTCTTCTTCTCGGCGGCTTGAGACTTCAGCGCCTTAGTACCAGCTTTAGTTGGCTTGATAACCGTGCTAGATACGGACGGCCGGATGGTAGTGGCGGTCGATGTAGTCATGGACCAGGTCTGTGTTTCGGCATCCTTTCGGGGTACTGACGAGGCAACAACAGAACTAAATGTACCAGATCGCGCATGGTAACGCATCCGGGCTTCAGCGAAGGAGAGTTTCTCCTTTACCCGGATCTCCTGCATCGCCTACTCGTCCAAGTACCGCGGACAGTCGGCAAATGACACAGAATGAGACCCTTTGAAATTAACGCAGACGGATCCGGATGAACAGCTACCATCGCGTGACGGCTGGTTACATGAGGCACAGATAGTAACGCCACTCTTACAAGAGACTTGCGTATGCCCTAAACGTTGGCATTTGAAACAACGCAGAGGTCTAGAAATATAGGGCCTCACCGCAATACGTTCGCACCCTGCTGAAATACTAGTGGGCAAATCGACGCCATCGAACGTGAGAAACAGGGTACGAGTTGGTACCAACACTCCGTCGCGTTTAGCCTGCACTCGATGAACCATGTTACCTTTTTGTCGGAAAGATATTCGACCAGCTCATCCGACATTCCATCGAGACTGCGAGTGGTGATGATGCCTCGACTGGAAATCAAGGTGCGGTGTTTCTCAACACGGATGGGATAACCGTGGAGAAGCGTGGCGCGCAACAAGGTCTTACTTTGTTGTTCGAACTTCGATTGAACCAACAATGAACCGTTTCGTAGTCGAGTGCAGGAATCAACCGGACCAGCAATTGAGTCAATGCCCTTCTGGATTATAAAAGGCTTCACCCTCTGGAAAGATTGTCCTTCCTCTGCACGGGTAATCACTAAGTAACAACCAGTTGGCGGTGGTGCTACTTCTGTTCCAATAACTTTTCGGCGCTTGTTACTAATAATGCAGAAAGAGGGCTCCATAGCGAAAAAAATGCTCCACCATTGCAGCCGTCTCCGACCTCGGGCTCTGACTTCCCGGGCGTTATTCCGGCTTGGGTGAGTGGCCTATCTATACCTATTGCACCCCAGGGTCACACCTCCCAGAACATAGACAAAGGGACCCAATCGCCGTCAGAAGTCAGCAGCTCATGCAATGGCCCTCCGCGGGACTGCAGTTGAACAGCGGATACGAACACATACCCTACATGACGACCCCGGGTGGTGGGGATGACGCCATTACCCACTCACCCAGCTGCGCACACAGTGCGCGGGTATCCGTGTCCACGGAGGATTAAAATAAAAAGATAAAAGAAACTAAAAGTGTGTGGGCGTTTCACACGCAAGGTAGGCCGGCGAATAAGTAAACGAGATGTGTAAAGGAATGGACGTGGGGTGAAATGTGCGAAAATAGAAGAGAAATAAGAAACGATGGCGAGGGGCATCATGTAATGAAATGCACAGAAAGCAGGAGAACCTATCTTGAGTCCCCCGGTCACGAGGACGAACCCACCTCGACCGGAAGAGGGTGGAGGGATGATGACGACGATGATTGACTAGGGCAGTCCGGGTACGCCAAATCCGTACTCACATAAGGTGAGCCCCTGGGGGGAGATTTCTCAAGGATCTACAGGAGTTCGAAAGGAGGTACCAGGACCCTGGAGCATCAGTATGATGATGACTTTAATTGTTAGATGTTAAATAGTAAAATTTCCTAAAAAAAATAAAAAAATTAAACAAATAGGGACAGGGGGACCGTCTCAACAAATCAGCAAAGGTGTAATTTTTGTGCGATACATGCTAATTTATACATCCAATAGAGAAGTAAGCAAAACAAAGCGAAGCAAAATCACTCTAGTAACATGTACGAAGAATCATACACACGATTTCAGCAAGTTGTACTTTTTTAATATTGTTTTTGTATAAGAAAATAAATGTGAAATGAAAAGTTGATGGTAACATATCAGAATGTGTAAATATAAACACAGGTATAAGAGAAAGTGGTGGAATTTCTCCATTGCTCTTCAAAATCCACATTAATCATATGATCAAACTTTGGAAAGAGCTTTCACATGGGTATGTAACTCAGAACAGCAGAAAATTCTTAGATGTAATTCTTTTTGCAGATAACACATTATTAACAGCAGGTAATGAAGAGGATTTACAACAATCTACATACAATCTACGTAAAATAGTACGTAAGTACAATATGGAAATTTCATTACATAAAACCAAAATAACGGCATTTATGGGAGTATATCCAATTCGAAGCTAAATTTGTATAACATCTACAGCATTGGAAAGAAAAAATATGTATCTACATACCTTGCATACAAACATCATATAATGATGTTGATATAAACAACAAAATGTTAAAGTTCAATAAAACAGTAGAAGTAATTAATAGTGTCTTCAAACCAGCTTTAGTTCAAAAGTACATCATCTAAGGCTGTACAAAACCTCAGAAAGACCTATCCTATGTTATGGCGGTGCTGTTTGGACCCTAAAGAAAAGAGATAGAAGAAGAATAACTGCTGCACAGATGAAGTTCATACGAAGGATTGCTGGTTATAGTAATTGGGATATAAAGATCAATGAGTTTATTTCGCAACAGTTGACGATGCAACTAGCCCTGGAGATAACGCCTGCATAGGATGGACCCACAACGCATTCCCGAAGCTGCAATACAGTACATTCTTAGGGGAAAATGATCACCCGGCCATCCCAAGAAGAGATGTAGGGTAACTTTCTTAATGAGATCGTAACAGACCTAATGGCCTAACACTTGATTAGATAAGAAGAAAAAGCGGTTTAAAACGAAGTTGCTTCGAAAGCCAAAGGTTTATCATTTTTCTTCTGCCGTCCATTGGTTCAAAGCTGCATATTTCGTCTTCAGCTTACGCAGATCGGAACGAGGGTTTATTTACTTTTGCTTTCTTCTTAAAACTATCGTCCTCGCAGCATCTGAAGGACAAAGTAAAAGCAATTAGACCAGCTTAACATCCAGGTTCCGACAAAACTATCTGATATGTCAAATTCTTAATACATGTGCGGAGTATCCTGCAGGTTGTACTAGCAAATTTAAATTCAAAACCGCGCATAGTCTAGTCCTAGAAACCCGCATTATAACGTTTGAAATGATAATGCGTGCTTCTTTCCAGAGATATCTCAAAAAACTCCTAACAATATTTCGTTTAATTAATTATGTATAGCTTTCTAGCTTCTGGAAGTTGCTAACTGTTTCACGGGATACCAGCCAAGCGCTGTCCGTGTGCCAGACGGTCTACGATCTGGTCAACGCCTTGTGGACATCCCGCCGAGACAGTCAGCAAAATTTCGTTGCGGCAATTCCAATTAATACTATAGTAGCATTCCTATCTCAATTCTTCCTCTTTAACTTCATGTCTGTTTCGCTTGTACACACGTGGTGCAGTCCTTTATATTATCCCGTACACTGTGCAGTAACAATTTTTTTAGGCAAGTCTTTTTTTCAGAATTGAACCTTTACACACGAGTACTCTCTGCGTCACATTCGTCACAGAAATTGTAATTATGTGAAGTTCATTGCTACTACATTAATTTAAAATATTTGTTTAAATTCTGCGATACAAGCAAAGAAATACGTTTTCATAATCTTTAAAGAATTAATGCAACTTCAAGCTTGTTTTTATACTACCTAGTCCCATCACATCCGTAACAGATGGAACAAGGAGCAACTCATGCTTTATTTGTATTTGGTATTAATCCCCTACAAGTAGTTTACTTGATTGGCCTGTGGATGGATTTAATGTGTATCCAAAACTAACAGCTAAGACTAAAATATATGACGGCGATACTAAAAATTTTTAAAATGCCATGTTACTAAAAACAAATGAAATTTGTTTGTATTTGACAGCTATTTTGTAATGTTTTGCGAGTTGGTTCCAGTGTAGTTTGTTCGATTTGCTCTAATAGTTTGTTAATTATCATCATTTAAAGATTTTGTGTTCACCCAAAAATGAATTTAACTAGATAACATTTCCGAGCTATAAGATCGGCTTAGAAATGCATTTGGCCAAAGAGTCCCATCTAAGGTAACTTTTTATAATTGGTAGAGTCAATTAAAAAAAGAGCTCTTTTTTATTTTTAATGGTGAAGAATTTCGTGAAGTACGCCCAAGGACTGCTGTTACTCATTAAAATATTCCCGCTGTTCGAGCAATGCTTGAAGAAAATCGACGGATATCTTTGCATTTATTCGGGCGGCATTGTGCATTGGCATGAGTCAAATCCAAAACATTTTACATCAACAGTTAGACGTGAGAACACTTTGTTGTCGATAAATTCCATATAAACTGGCTCCCGATCAAAAACAACAATGCTTTGATCGGTGCAGAAAATCTGGAAAAATCCTAAGGCGGCACTTCAAATTTGGTTTGAAATATCGCTACTGGTGACGAATCTTGGTATTAGTGTTACGATCCTGAAAAGAAAAGTCAGTCGGCTCAACAGAACCTAAGGCTACAAAAATCCGACGAATTCGCAGTGCTGGAAATATGATGGTTGCTAGTTTTTTTTCTAAAACGTGCCATATTGCTACTACATCATTAGAAGATAGACGTAGGATTACTGCCGATTGGTACATAAATGTCTGTTTACTGCAAAGTTTTGAAAAATTTCGTGAAAAACGCTCAAAAAGAGAAATGTTACATCATGACAACGCATTGTAGAATACAACGAAATTAACAACTAAGTGTCTGGTTGGCCTAAAGTTCAGCACCACGGACCCTCCACCACACCCCTGACCTAGCACCTTGTGATTTCTTTTGGTTTCCAGAAATTAAAGATAAAATGCGTGGAATCACTTTTTCGTCATCAGATAAAGCAGTGGAACATTATAAAAAACTGTTTTCTGAAGTGTCTCTGGAAGAGTGGCATCATTGATTTAAACACTGGTTTCATCGTATGCTAAAATGTGTTTATGTTATAGGGCAATGATTTGAAAAACAATAAAATCATTTAAATTTTTTAAAACTAATCCCCGTTTGATTTTCTAAATATGTTCAGTGTCGCCATCCTACAGAACGGGGGCGAAGCCAAAACGGTGCCTTTATTTCAAATTGCAAATTAAAACCAGCAAATGAAATTTAACCATGAATTTTTTTATTCAGGAAATGGCATATTTTGGAGAAGGATCCAATTAAGGGTTGAATCGTTTGAAATCAGCAGTTAACAGCACCATCATCATCAATAATAATAATAATAATAATAATAATAATAACAATAATAATAGCAACAGCAATTTTAACATTATGATATGGATCGTGTAAAAGAGAGATGATTTGCTACTTCGAGAAGAAAATTATACGAAATCCTGAGTTGAGAGAAACTTGCATTTTAAAATAATAGAAACTAAGAAGGAATACAAGAAGAATACGTCAGTGATAAAATTCTAGAAAAGGTGAACGAACAATACAAAAAGGCATGCGTCAAGAAAGGAAAAAAAACATACCAGTAGATTATTTGTATGTAAGCAACCTTAGAAATTTTATCGACAGAATGAGGGAAAAAAACTGTAGGAGTACAACGGTGCCATAAACTCATTACAAAGGAACAATTTAAAGCGTGCAAAAGTAGAGCGCATAGAAACATCGTGTTGTTGGCATGTGACAAAGGTTTTGCTGTAGTGGTGACATAATATCACCAGGCCTCTGGAGAAAAAGCACACAAGAAAGAGCCGATCGCTGGCATGCAACAAGTTCACCACCATACATGAGATAGTATACGCATTTAGTTGTTTTAAAGAGGAATTCAATGATGTCAAAGGATTGGGTTAAATAAGTTGTACCAACACCATCTACACGATTTGGTTCAACTGCAATAAAACTGGGGTTTTTGAGCTAGAGTATCATCGGTAAAGTTGTTAATGGCAGTAAAACAGTGACTGATAGAGTGAATAAATATGACATGCCAATAAAGTGGAATCTGAAGCCACAAGTAAACAGCAAATTTAATAGTGATTGTAATGCGACTCGTGTGAAACCAAAAGTGTAACTATATGTGGAAACGAAGAAAAAGACTCCTGGCTAAGGCTATAAATAGAAAACCCAAACAAGAATGTCAAATACTTATTGAAAGCAAAACAATAAGTAGATCTAATTCAAGTTCTCGCAAGCTACAAGGAGTATCATAAGTCGTCTTGACGTGCTTATAGTCTGGATCCTGAAGCTACTTGTTAGCGCATTTCTGCTTAAAACCTTTGTATCCCGCAGCGGTGGTTCAGAAATTAACATCTAAATACCCAGAACAACGTTTATCTTTTAGGTTTGATGTATTTAAAGAATATTTAAATTCGGCAGGGGATCCCAATACTTGGCCTGAAGATGTTACATTCGTCGCGTTTCTTTTTCCTTAACAATTATCAACCGAAAGCAACCTAAAAAGATAATTCAGATACCATCTTTGGATGCCTCTCTTTTGCAGTATCTATTTTTAAATATTCAGGGGTTTGGAAACAAATTAAACTTCCTTTAAGCATTAATCAAGGATAAACTTTGTAATTTTATATTTATTTCTGAACACAGACTGAATTTTAACAACAGTTATTGCTTCAAAATAGGGAGATTTAAATTAGTCGGATATTATCCCCAGGACGCAGTGTAAACATGGTGGCATTTCAATTTATGCCAATGAATATACTAAAGTAGGCACAGAACTTAAAGACATATGGATAATTCCACCCAAAACAACACAGCCGAAAACATCAACATCTTGAAAACAGCTTATTCTTATGTTATGTTAGTTTGCAGATGAGGTACGAATACTACATGCAATATGAAACCCCTAACTCCCACGATTTTCCTATTAAAGGGAGTTGAAATTTCAAGGTTACCACCGAAATGCTTGTAATGAATGTTTTTTAATGATCATAATAAATATGAACATAAATTATGAAGGTAATTTTAAGTAGAAGAATGTCAATGCTTTCAAATATACCCTGATGATATTTTACCTTCAAAATTAATATAACAGAAAACTAACTAATCCATATAGAAATATTTATATATAAAACTACAACCTGTTGATGATTATTTTGCTATCCATGATTATAATTGACATTTGCCTGTAAGCTGCCAAACTTTCACCTTGATGCTTCAATAATTGCTTGCTTAAATCAGTTCACCGGCGCGCGACGCACAGTTATTCTCCTCCCGGCTCCACGGTGCTGCTGGCTCCATGCCTGCACCTGCTGCATGCAGGGAGCGTCGTACGTCGCGCTTCCACTTCTCTCGGCATTTCCGAAGAGCTTGAGTATATTTTCACGTGGCACAACGCAGGCACAACGCAATGAATGTTTCTAGTTCCCGGAACAGTCTTTAGGCCTACGAACCTCTTAGAATTTAAAAATTGCTTTCATTTTTGTGTACTTCATTTGTCATAATCATAAATGAACACACAACTCCACTTATGTTGGACTATTGTACTATGAATCGGCAAATTAGAGTTCTTGGGGGATGTTAATCATTGTTCCTTGAATACATGCAGCACAGGTAATCGTTTTATAGTCCCTCACACACCATCACACGACCCTTTGCCATGGTTTGTAGGGAAGAAATGCCACTCGGTTTGCACGTCATGATGAGGCAAGTTTTCAACTTTTTTTTTTTTGCACTGTGCGGCAGCTCCATTACTAAAATAAAATATTTTTTGAGCTGTGGAAATTTTTGTTTCAGATCGGCAATAATTTTTTTCTAAAAATATTAAATCCTGCAGTGTCATGAACTAAATATTCGGAAACCTTTGAGAAACAGATACGAGATAAATTGTCTGCTGTTCTGTAATAAATGACAAAGGGGTGTATTATTGCTTGAGAATGACTCCATTGATATCCTTGTATAGCATCCTGTATGACGAAACTATAATTTTCTGAGTAGTTGCCAACAACTATATGCTCTTCCTGCTTTATTTAGTTTTTCAGATGCCTTAAGTAATTAGACTGTACTTTTGCAACGAAATTGTGATTTGAATTTTTTTTAGTTTATTATGAAATTATGAATGAAATTTGGAGGTGTTATTTTTATCAATGCTATCTGTGCTCTGTCCGCCGTTTTCCACTTCCTGTAGATAATTTCTTCTATTAGATTGGTCTGGAATAAATTTGCCAATGTTTCTATAAGAAATGTAGGGCACTTTTCACACTTCATTAAATGACAATCTAGCGACGGATCAAAGCACATTAATTTATGCACCAAATTGCTAAAGTTCTCTGCAGGAATTGTCACTCCCATGATTGAGATTCTTGGGGATTATGAACATTAATTTTGTGTTTTGACAAGTCATGCACACGCACACATTGTATGTTCCTACTGCTCCTGCCAAGACGCAATATTTAGGCCTCAGGGAAATCGTGAATATCCTATTTTTGTTCCCGGATTGCTGATTTTAAATTCCCTGTAGCACCCTTTCAAATTGGCCAAAAGTAACCTAATTTCTTTCTTTCTTTTTTCCTCTTTCCTTCATAGATTTTACATCCTTTGTGCCTGACATCTTCATAAAATCTTTTTACTGTTTTAACAATATCATACGGTAGATTACGTTGGTAGTTCCTTTCTGATGTAGACATGATGCCTTTTTGAGCCTGCGTTAGTTTTGGAGTATGTACCACATACCTAGAAACACCAAACTCCGAACACATTCTGTGTTAACTTCAACTTTTGGGAAGGCAGGTTAATATGTATTTTTCAGCTGCGGTGTTTACGCTTACAAATTTATCTTTAAGCTGAGAAATCATTTCATCCCCATCTTTTTTTCAACAAGAGTTCTGAAAATAGTTTTGTCCAGGGTCTTCGCCACAGAAGCAGATTTCCTTCGCGTGTACAATTTAACACGAGATAGTCTTGATTTTAAAATAGGGGATTCACCTAATAGAGTTAAAATTTTATTAAATGTACTTACGGTATCTTCAGCAGGTACGTATTCCTCTTCACTGGACCTCCTCATGCTATTACTAGCGCAATCTTCTTCAGTGGAAGATTCAGTAACTTCCGAGGCCGACTCATCTGATTTGATTTTCATTTTGGAAATCCTAACACTCCAAGTTATACAAATAGCATCACCTATTACTAAATTTTTCCCCACATACCTTCTGTTTAATTTTCTCTAACCCACTTTCTTAGAATTTCTTTCCAATCCGAAGGGATTACAACACCACAAGGTATTCCAGTTTATTTTCTTTATCTTTTAGATATTATGAACTGATCTTAACCGGTGATGTGCACTCACTGGTGTGGCTGACTAATCTCCGCAGTTCGTCGCTCACAGGGTCTGTGTTTCGTCATCGCACGTGCAGCCTTGACGTGCGCGTTTCAAGCGATAATGAGCCTTATGAGAAATTTTCTTTTGACTGTAGCATCTACATTATTGCAGACAACGGACGGAACTTAAAACGTGTGCACTAACATCTCATATTCCTCATAAGAAATAAAAATAGAACAAAAATAAAGGTTCGTTTATATTTAGCGATTTACACTTTATAAGTTGCTTTCAAATTCAAACGAATAACCATTTACACAACAGTAAAACCTCACATGAATCGCGAGTCTTTTATCTTCCCTGTGATATTTTAGTTGCTTCCTGCAACCGAAGGATGTTCCACAAAAGAATATGTTTTTAAATGTCCGTCATCGTCAGTCCGAAGGCTAAGAATTCAAGCGCTTCTGAAAACCATAATATCAATGCACAGAGTCTTATATTGTGGCGTGTACATATTAACATAAAGAGCATTCATATACTACAATATAAAAACATTGGAGATCCTTATGTTCAAACTCTTAAACATTTTGCACGGAATGACCCATATACGGCGCGGCTTTGACATGAGCGATATCCTATCACAAGACACACTACTCCTGTCTCCTTCGCCAAGCCTACCAGTATTACACAGTTACCTGTAGGCAATGCGAACAGTTACATGGATTGCTTTATTTGAGCTCAATAATTAACTTCCTATTAGATTACAGTAAAGATCGCCGTAACTTGAAATATTAAATTCCGAACATGTCTGTGAAAGTCCCATATTTAAAAGTATATTGGTAGTCAAGTTACGAACAATATGCAGCTATAAAGAACGTTTTCTTCTCTTCCAAAACCGACATTTGGCTTTTATCTTTGGGAAAATATGAGGACCTCATCTGTTTTTCTATTATTAGGACCAATCTCTTCAACTGGTTTTTGTTGAAACCATGTCGCTGCCTTGCCTTTTACTATTCCTTGTCTTGCTAGAACTGTGTTATGTGCAGATGCATAACAAAGTGCCGTTGTTTTTCAGATTGTGAAGTTAAATATTAATTTAAATTAATGGACCTTAATCAAGACAACAAGAGCTTTGAAAGTAATTTTAAAGGAAAGAAAAAACGCGAACGATTTCGGGGTCAAAGTAGGAACATTGATTTCAATGTGAAAACAGTCTTAATGAAACCCTCTACCAAATCAGAGCGTGAAAAGATTAGGTTTCTCAGACACAAGAATTGGCAGTACAAGCTTGTGATAAAGGTAGTGTTCTCACTGTTCCTAGGATTGTTCGGGATGTGTACCTAAAGATATCATTTAAGACCGAGCTTCCATATTCAGGTCCCCTAGGAAAACTCATAATGAAAAAGCTAGTGACTAATTTTCACGGCTTCTATATAGGTGTATTGCACTGAACAATTCACACCTATTATGACAAAGAAGAACTTCCCACCGCAAAGAAATTAACCTGGAAATGAGGGGAAACATTAATTACTTATCAGAGATCTGATTCTTCGGAGTATATTCTATTGAAAGGCAAGAAGTTCAAAGGGGACGACAGCGCCGACGAGTTAGCTATACCCTTAGAATGATAAAATGGATGCTGCTTGGTTTTAAGCTCCAGCAAAAGTAAGATTAATTGATAGTTTCAAGGATTTAGGGCAAATGCATTTTTGAGAAGGAAAGTTTCGAATAACAAAAAATACATCATATAAAAACTAAAGAACCCATATAGCATGACTGATTGATTTTCAGTTGCGCCAGAAACACTGAACTTCAGGTGCAAAGTACCAAGCGGTTGTTTTGTGGCCCGGCCATGATCGCGTGTATGCGTGATTCGCTTGCAATGGTGAGACCTCGGATGCTCCGCTGGCTCACTAGCGGTGAATGACCCGCTCAAAGCTACGCTTTAAGGCGGGTTTTTCAAGCGGCGCACTTATTAAGTTAAAACGCCGACCTGAACGCATCACGTAGTGCGGTGCGTATTGTGTTTTCCTACAAACGGATAAAACGTGGCTTGTCGCAGTAACCCTGCAGTTGTGTACGAATTAAAAATGAGTTGCGCGTCAAAACAGAAAACCTCTGCTTATTGTGGCTGTTACAATACTGTGAAGATATAGAAGACGAAGTTGATTACGTAGTTGATCATTATTGCATTAGGAAGTCTGTTAGTGAAGTGTTTCTTATAGAGAAGACGAGGGAGTTTTTAAAATACTAATTGGGAAACACCTATTAGAAGACGATGTGAAATTTAAAGCATACTTCAGATTCACCCGAGAACAGTTTGGTTTCCTGACTAACCTAATTCAAGATGAGTTGTATACACAAGCATTCAACCGAGTGAACATGCCCATTCACCAGCAGAAAAACTTGCTCTATCTCTGAGGTATGTATTAGGATGGAAAGTTGCATTTTTTAATTAATTAAGAATTTAATAAAAAACTGGTCTGTTTATTCCTTATACTGGTACACAACAATTTTGAAGTACTGGAATTATACAAATTATCATAGCTTTACTTATTGTTGGCCGTGGTGCCAGATGAGTAATGAGGGTTCCACAGTGTTGCGGTATGTTGTTATGTCTTCATTGCTGGCCATGGCGCCAGATGAGTTCTCACCAGTGCTGCAAGTAGAATATAATAGGGGGAGCGAGCTCACTTTTTGCGTTTACATGGGAAAGGATAGGGAAAACGAGGGTAGTTGCGGGGGTTCAAGAAGGAAAATGCGTTTATATGCGGAAGATAGGGACTACGAGGGTTGATGGTAGGCTAGGCAGGGGTTGAAGGAGTGTGGATGTGCTTTATACGGCAGATATAGGGAATACGAGGAGAGGTACCAGACTAAACAGGGCTTGAAAGATAGAATATGGGTTTTATATGGAAGAGCTATCAAACTGAGGAGAGGTATTAGACCAGGAGGGGTTGAAGAGACGAGGAAAACGATGGTAGATGCTAGGTTGGGAGAGCCTTCAAGGAGGAAAATGCGTTTATATGGGGAGATAGGGAAACGAGATGAGATCCGAGGTAGGGCAGGTGTTGCGCCCTTTATATGATAGAGGTAAGGAATACTAGGAGAGGTAGTAGGTTATGAAGTTGGAGAATGCGTCTTATATGATAGAGGTAGGGAATATGAGGAGAAGTGCTAGACTAGACAGGGCTTGAAGGATAGAATGTGGGTTTTATAAGGAAGAGCTAGTAAATCGAGGAGCGGTATTAGGCTGGGAGGGGTTGAATAGTAGATTATGCGTTTATATGAAGAGACGAGGAAAACGATGGTAGATGCTAAGTTGAGAGAGCCTTCAAGGAGGAAAATGCGTTTATATGGAGGAGATAGGTAAATGAGGTGAGGTCCGAGGTAGGATAGGGGTTGAAGGAGGGAAATAGCCTTTATATGATAGAGGTAAGGAATGCGAGGAGAGGTAGTAGACTGGGCAGTGGTTGAGGAGTACGGTATGCATTTATGTATGGAAGATATGGATAACGGAAAGAGATCCTATGCTAGGAGAGAGTTGAAGGATGGGGTAATGTGCTTTATATGTGAGAGGTTAAGAATACGCTGAGAGATAATAGGCTAGACAGATGCTGAAGGAGGGAAGGATTCACTTTATACGGGCAGAGATAGGGGAAACGTTGAGAAGTGCTAGACTAGACAGAGTTAAAGGTAGAATGTGTTTTATATCAGAGAGATAGCAAACCGAGGAGAGGTATTAGGATAGCAAGGGTTGAATGGTAGAGTATGCGTTTATATGGGAGAGACGAGGAAGCACTTAAGAAAGTAACAAGACGTAACACCACGTAACAAGACGTAAAGTAAACACGTAACCACGTGACAAGACGCAACACCAAGTAACACCACGTAACAAGACGTAACACCACGTAACATACACATCCACGTAACAAGACGTGACACCATGTAACAAGACGTGACACCATGTAACAAGACGTAACACCACATGACAAAAGCTCGTAAGCACGTAACACCTCGTAACAAGACGTGACACCACGCAACAAGACGTAACACCGTGTAACACCACGTAACAAGACGTAACACCTCGTAACAAACACGTAACCAACGCAACACAACGTAACACGACGTAATACCACGTGACCTAACTACGTAACAAGACGTAACACCACGTAACCTAACTACATAACAAGACGTAACACTACGTAAGAAAGTAACAAGACGTAACACATCGTAACATATACACATATCCACACAACAAGACGTAACACTACGTAAGAAAGTAACATAAGCACGTAAAAAGACGTAACATAACCAAAAGACGTAACACCTAATCTCCCTAATCAGAGATAACCTCGAGTTGTTTTAGTGAAATTGAGACGTTTTATTCAGGTTTTATTATTATTTGAGAGTCTTAATTGAAAAGTTTTACATCAACGTACCTTTATTTTAGTTCGTTGTAGGTTTCTCTCTCCTTTTTATCTAGGCTTGAGACTAGCACTAGGATTGCTCCTAATGGCAGGGTTACCACCTTCCCTTCCATCTTCTTCTTTCTTCATCGGTCGTCAGATAGTTGCATATACAGCACACGGATAACCTCCATTTTTTAAAAATTGTAGACTCGCGGAGAAAATCTTCATATTCGACTTACATTCTCTTATGCACTGTTTGTAATGCTGTAATGTTCATAGGCGTATGTCGTTATCCCATCCTCTGCAATAACTCTTTTATCGTCGTATGGTGTCAATGCAATTTTATTCACTTGTACTGTGGCAAGAGCATGCTGTCGCGACAGGATCGGATTCATGGACGATCTGATAATTTCTCTGGTTTTAAGGCAGTCAGTATAGCTCTCGAACGTGACGTACTGCTTAATAGCACTACGTTTTATACCTTTAATCTTTTTTATCATTGAACCGTCGATATCTAGGGCATACATTTTAGGTCGTAGCCCTAAAAAGCGTTGAATGATTTTACCATTAGCCTCATCTTTAAATTTTCCAAGTACCTTCTTGTTTCGAGGTGAATAGACTATATGGCTTGTAGGATAATCAGCAGTATCTAGGTGCTCAAGAAAACGTAGCTTATCGTGGTACACATCTTCAGTTGTAACACGATGAATGAACGAATCAGTGTCCATATACATAAGCTTCAGGTTTTCAGCTCCATAATACAGTAACAACACATCATAGTGATACCGGTACATTAATGTCTTGGAGATATCCAACACACTCATACCGATGTATATAGCCTTGTTGAACACGATCTATCGGGAGGCCATATGTACAGCAGCTAGATTAGAAGCATATATCGGCTTGTCGATAAACGTTGGCTTTGCAATTAACTTTTCCAGAGTCTTCTCATTTGTCATCAGCCGTATATCCATACGATTACGCAGGTTCTCCATACTTTTTCCGAACAAAGCGTTGTTGAACAATTTGTAGAGATCCTTCTCAAAATCATTTGCGGCCTGTTGTCGTAGTCTGTTGTTAAATTCCACATACGGTTTTAACCATCGAGACTGTTGGAATTGTAGCACACGATGGATTTTTGTTAGCCGTAGTCCATGATCAAGAGCTTGCTTCAACGCCATGTAATGTAGTACATACTTATTTCGAGGTCCGAGATGAGGTATCAGTTTCTTTGTAGCAGAGTCCTTAGGCGTCATACTCTCAGGCAGGAAAGGTAGATCGTTGTGTAGATCGTGAAGTTCTGCAGGATACTCGATGTCGACTTCTAATATGTAGCCGTAAGGATCATCTTCTTGTAGTCTTTCTAAGTCAATTTTTTCAGGCGATACCCACTCAAATCCACCATAAGGGAGAGCGTGACTCATTTCCCACCCATATTGGTTGTTGGCGTCCTCATAGGTAATAAATTGGGTTGGTCTCGACGTATCATACTTCTCCATGTAGGTGTTATTAGCCTCTGCATAGCGGTGGGAAACTTGACATAAACCTCCTCTTATGCCAGATTCCACCATGAGTAATTGATCATAATCCTGGAACAATTCCAGCTGAATTCCAGTGTACAGTAACATGGCATCCCATGTAAGTCCTGAAGAGGTGAAATAATGTGCAGGGTCGACTTTGTGTGTTTTGAGTATTTGCTCCCTAAATGTCTCAAAGACATCAGCTAGGAGAAGCACATCAGAGATTAAGTAGAGGTCGCTGTACTCGCCCAGGTTTCTGACATTAAACAGCTCCCATACATTTTTAGCATGATCGTAGTCAGCATCACTAATTTCCTCTTCATTTAATTTATTGTAGAAGGAGTCCTTAGGAGGCAAGCAGGTTTCGTTCAAAGCATCCCATGAAGTTATGTAATCATAGGGAAATCCCCCTTACGAGTCATCAACTTCAACTTGTCTTCTCCGAAGTGTTTCAGTGTTTCAGGATACAATGTCAGTATTTCACCAGCTTATCCAGGCTTGTACTGAGGAATCGGAAGCTATCCACAAACCGGAGCTTTATATCTTCCACATACTTGGAGAATGATATATAGCTTTCTTCAGAGCTAGGAATTACTTCCACCCTCTTACTAGTGCATCCCAGCTCCTTAACAATGAAGTGTGAGTCTTATCCACTGAGGTTGTGCATGAGGACTGGAATGTATTTAGGTGTTTTGCAAGCTAAATTACATTCATTATGTAAACTTCCGCGATATTCCCCGCTGATGTGATCATGGTCGCGTACTTTGTAGTTCTCTTCAGTAAAGGTTTTTCCACACAAGTAGCACACTGTAGAGGAGTTGAAATCCAGCTGCTGTTGATCTGTAAGTTTCAGAAGCATGACAGATTTGTATATATTATTAATTTCCTTTGCAAGGAACGAGAGGTATTCCATAAACTTCTGAGCAGCATCAACACCACGATATACATAGGGATGCTTAGGAAGACCAGTTTCCAGATGTTCAACGTCGGATGACGGTTTAACGTAAACGCAGAAACTCATGGGTACATGCTGCTGATAAGGAGCTGTATATGAAGTTTCAGGATTGGGGAGACATGTATGACATGGAGCGAGAATGCTTTCAAAGTCAGCGTAGATGACGTAAGGTAGTTTCAGCATCCTTTCAACATTTTTAAACTGTACAATCGATTTCTCCTTTGTAGGCATACTTACCCTTGCAATACCATGTTGATTACAGACGGATGCATGTTCTTGTAGTTTTTCCAGTCCACTTCGTCCGCACTGATCATCAAAATGTGTAAAACAACGCTTACAGGTATAAACACGTGTATTATGCTTAGTTTTCTGACGTTGAATAAGTTTATCAAAATTCTTTATATATACGTAGTGATGTTCTCCAATACAGACACTCAATAGTAGGAGGTCACGGTGTTCAGGTAGTTCAGTTTCAGCTACCTTTATCGGGTACACTTCTTGCTTCTCATCCAAACCGAAGACATTGATAGACATACTGTTAAGCTTCTCAAATTTAGGTATGTGAGAAAGCGGAGTTGGACAAGTAACACAGCTGAAGTCATATTTATATTTAAGCTGCTTGTATTTGCTCGGCCGTAGCGCATTCTTCTCAACGAATTTTGCCAATACAGAATATATAAAACATTGCCCATCCTTATAGTTTTGGACGTTAATGCAAGCTTCTTTAGCTCCAACAGATGGAGGTAGGGGTATGTAGCTACTTCCTCGTAGCGGATTGTACTTGTTAATACGAAGGCGCACCCCTTCCACAGCAAGCAGAGCCCAGTTGCTACCCTTTAGTTGTGATTCCTCCATTTCAGTAACCAATTTCTTCATTTTGGTTTCCAGCATAGAGTCCAGATCCGTTTCTAGGAAAACAGCTTGATTTCTGGTTTTAAATGTCTTGTCACAGGTTTCTCCGATACTGTTAACAAATCTACACTCAGCTAACAGATTAATTTTCAAACTCTTGTGAATACCAAGTTCTTTATGCACGGCCTGGATTATCCGCTGTTTTGCTTCATGCAGGTACATATTCAGATCCTTAGTTGATTCCCAGCGTATAAAACACGATTTCAAGCGTCCATGGAATGAAGTTTCATATTCTTTCATATCACACTCCTCCATTGTAGATAACAACTCCTGTTTTGTAGGTTCTAATCTACGTTTCTGCTCAGGCATGGTTATTTCGCAAGCATCTTCGTGTCGTCGGCCCTTATAACTGTCTTTGAAGACTGCATTACAGTATTTACACTTGAAGAGCTTCTTACAACGTACCTCATGCCTTCTCTTATCATAACCGCGAACAAACCCTTTGCCGCATTTACCACAAGAATATCCTGTTGCACTAGGAATGATATCCTTATATGAGGACTTATTCATTTTTACTGCGATGTAATAACGTATTAATCCTTCTTCAAGGAAATGTACTCTTCTTCACATTGATAACACTTTAGATTATTTTCTGAGAGAACGATGTTATCACCTCTGAGATACCTAGCAGAATGAACTCCAATGTCAGAGATCCTGCTATTTAAAGAGGAGACACAGACCTTTTTTGATAGGTTATGTATTGAATTTTTAATACTAAAATGATGATTAAGCGTCTAAACTCATATATTTCAAAAAAAAGGTGTTAAGACAGATGTTCGGATGTATTCGTAGGTCTTCGAGCATGTTCGTGTATTTTGAGCGTTGATCAGAGGTATTTATGTATGTTTATACATGATTGGAGGTGTGTGCGTTCGTATGTGTGAGGAGATGCAGAGTAGCTAGTAAGGCTGATGAACGACCTGTCAACAGAGCAAGGAACAAGTGTTTCTAAGCAAGCAATCAGCTAGAATCACAAAGATGCAAATGAAATAGACTGAAAGGAAATCGTGATAGCAAACACCCTATAGCATTCGACAGCAGCCAAGCGAAAACCATGAAAAGATCTGTGATCAGAGTAAACGGCAGACAGAAATCTAACCCCTGAACCCTAGAAATTTGCGTGAAAAATGTAAATAAAAATGGATTGAAAGGGAATCGTGACAGCAAATACCACTACAGCATTCGACAGCAGACCAGAGGAAAAACGACGAAAAATCGACATCAGAGTAAACGACAGACAGAAATCTAACCCCTGAACCCTAAGAATTTACCTGAAAAATGTAAATAAAATGGATAGAAAGGGAATCGTGATAGCAAATACCACGACTGCATTCGAAAGCAGACCAGAGGAAAAACCACGAAAAATCGAGATCAGAGTAAATGACAGACAGAAATCTAACCCCTGAACCCTAGAAATTTACGTGAAAAATGTAAATAAAATGAATTGAAGGGAATTGTGATAGCAAACACCACTACAGCATTCGCCAGCAGACCAGGAAAAAACCATGCAAAGATCCGTGATCAGAGTAAACAATTGATTGAAATCTAACCCCTGAACCATAGAAATTTACGTGAAAGATACAAATGAAATAGAATGAAAGGAAACCGTGATACCATACACCCCTCCAGTATTCGGCAGCAGACCAGAGGAAAAACCACAAAAAATCGAGATCAGAGTAAACGACAGACAGAAATCTAACCCCTGAACCCTAGAAATTTACGTGAAAAATGTAAATAAAATGGATTGAAGGGAATCGTGATAGCAAATACCACTACAACATTCGGCAGCAGACCAGGAAAAGACCATGCAAAGATCCGTAATCAGAGTAAACAATTGATTGAAATCTAACCCCTGAACCATAGAAATTTACGTGAAAGATACAAATGAAATAAAATGAAAGGAAATCGTGATAGCATACACCACTCCAGCATTCGGCAGCAGACCAGAGGAAAAACCACGAAAAATCCAGATCAGAGTAAACGACAGACGGAAATCTAACCCCTTAACCCTAGAAATTTACGTGAAAAATGTAAATAAAATGGATTGAAGGGAATCGTGATAGCAAATACCACTACAGTATTCGGCAGCAGACCAGGAAAAAACCATGCAAAGATCCGTGATCAGAGTAAATAATTAATTGAAATCTAACCCCTGAGCCATAGAAATTTACGTGAAAGATACAATTGAAATAGAATGAAAGGAAATCGTGATAGCATACACCACTCCAGCATTCGGCAGCAGACCAGGAAAAACTACGAAAAAATCGAGATTAGAGTAAGCGACAGACAGAAATCTAACCCCTGAACCCCAGAAGCTTACGTGAAAAATGCAAATGAAATAGAATGAAAGGAAATCGGGTAGAATATATAATCACAGAATTCACCCAGCCAACCATGAAAAATCACGAAAAATCCGAGATCAGAGTAAACGACAGACAGAAATCTAACCCCTGAACCCTAGAAATGTACGTGAAAGATACAAATGAAATGGATTGAAGGGAATCGTGATAGCAAACACCACTCCAGCATTCTTCAGCAGACCAGCGAAAATCGTGAGAAACCTATGGCCAGAGTGCTCGTCCCTACGGGAATCGAATCCGAGACCTCTCGAATGCAAAGCGCTGACATTATTGACTGAACAAAACAATAAAAAACAGTCCTCATTCGCGGTCGACAATGCTTAAACACGTTAACTTTCACCATATGACGTTACAGTTGAGGACAGTTTGACTATCGCCGACATGTTGAGACATGTACATTTTATGCATCTCATAACAAAAGAGAAGTATATTCTAGCGTCATATACAGAAGTTTCATGCCAACGTACTCACTACGCTCGCAAAGATAATCTAAAATTTCATCGTTGACATACTTTGAAAATAGCGTAGAAGTTTTTCCACCCTTATTTAATTAAATTCATGTATATACCCTATTATTTAGTGATTTTTTCAATAATTTCTTCCTCTCATCTCCATCATTCTTCAAAGAAGCAGTGTACAATATGCATTTTTATATGCTTAATGTCCATTTATCACGGAATACCACGCTTAATTCGCAGTTATCACAGAAAACCGCTACATTTACTATAACTACGAGCAAACTAATTTTTTCCCAGAGTTACACGGATTTTAAACTCGTAGGATCGTATTAGAAAATGTATCATGTTTTATCAGTTCAAAGCGGGTAAACATTTTTAAAGTCATCGATTACAATTAGCGTAAAGATTATCATATATCATTTTTAAATCCGTCTTCTTAAATATAATGTATCGCAATCCATTTTTAAAATCAAATCATACATGCGATTAATGCATATAATGGATGTCTTCATATACCCAATATGGCTGCCATGCACGTTAAACATTCAATATGGATGCGCCCGGGCATCTTCATTGAACATGCTTCCGACTCTCTCCGCTAGGTGGAGCGCATGATGCATGCTACGAGGGTGGAGAAAGAGAAACCAGTTCTATTTACGCTTGCAGTGGAGATAGCGCGTCAGTCGGCCTGAGAGCCTCGTTCAGGGAGGTCGTATAGTTCTCACAGTCATTTCATTACGCGTCGTCGTATCGCGTGTTCGTTACGAAATTTTTTTTGCGACGCACCGCCAATTAAGGTGGTCTGTAATCGAATTAATTACCCCACAGTAGTCATATCATGCCGATACGGAGCTTCAAAGCCGATGCCAACAACTGATAAGTTCCTTTCTTCTATGGAGTCGACTCCCACCCCCGCTTTTTGCTATTCCGACACCGCCATTTACGATGAGAACAATAATGCATTGTCTTGCGTCTCAGATTTGCGGTGAAAGAATAGCACACAAAAGGAAAGGCGTGAAAACACTTAACCTTTGTGGTTTCACCCTTAAAAGCTACTGGACCACAATGCCCCCTCCTCACTGCTCTACTCCAACGCTGACTTAAGCGATGAGAACAATAGCCCATTGTTCTCCAATACCGAAGCCATTATTAGGTCAGGCTACAAAGAGGGGGAGTGGTTACACCCCCTACGCAGAGAGCCTGACAGTAGAGCAGGGCGTGCCCAGTGTACGGGATAGGATTAGAAAGGAGTGGGGTGGGGGATCGGGAATCCAGTAGCTTTTAAGGGAGAGGTCACAAGTGAAGGTGTGGGGGAGCGGTGGTCGCCAGCACGCGACCGGGCGGCATTAGGTAAACCCACAAAAGGAAGGGGCGGGGCTAGCGGCACGAGCGACAGGACGGCATGTAAGGCCTCAAAGGGAGGGGGCGGGGCTAGCGGCACGAGCGACAGGACGGCATGTAAGGCCTCAAAGGGAGGGGGCGGGACCAGGCGGCATACAACAAAGCATCTTATCAGCTGTCGGCATCTGTTTATGGGCCAGAATCGGCATGATATGTCTACTGTGCGGTAATTAATTCGATTACAGGTCACTTTAATTGGCGGTGCGTCGCAAAAAAAAATTACGTACGAACCCGCGATACGACGACGCGTAATGAAATGACTGTGAGAACTATACGACCTCCCTGAACGAGGCTCTCAGGCCGACTGATGCGCTATCTCCACTGCAAGCGTAAATAGAACTGGTGTCTCCCTCTCCACCCTCGTAGCATGCATCATGCGCTCCACCTAGCGGAGAGAGTCGGAAGCATGTTCAATGAAGATGCCCGGACGCATCTATATTGAATGTTTAACGTGCATGGCAGCCATATTGGGTATATGAAGACATCCATTATATGCATTAAACGCATGTATGATTTGATTTTAAAAATGGATTGCGATACATTATATTTAAGAAGACGGATTTAAAAATGATATATGATAATCTTTACGCTAAATGTAATCGATGACTTTAAAAATGTTTACCCGCTTTGAACTGATAAAATATGATACATTTTCTAATACGATCCTACCAGTTTAAAATCCGTGTAACTCTGGGAAAAAATTAGTTTGCTCGTAATTATGGTAAATGTAGCGGTTTTCTGTGATAACTGCGAACTAAGCGTGGTATTCCGTGATAAATGGATATTAAGCGTATAAAAATGCATATTGTACACTGATTCTTTGAAGAATGATGGAGATGAGAGGAAGAAATTATTGAAAAAATCACTAAATAATAGGGTATATACATGAATTTAATTAAATAAGGGTGGAAAACTTCTACGCTACTTCCAAAGTATTTCAACGATGAAATTTTAGATTATCTTTGCGAGCGTAGCGAGTACGTTGGCATGAAACATCTGTATATGACGCTAGAATATACTTCTCTTTTGTTATGAGATGCATAAAATGTACATGTCTCAACATGTCGGCGATAGTCAAACTGTCCTCAACTGTAACGTCATATGGTGAAAGTTAACGTGTTTAAGCATTGTCGACTGCGAATGAGGTCTGTTTTTTGCTGTTTGGTTCAGTCAATAATGTCAGCGCTTTGCATTCGAGAGGTCTCGGATTCGATTCCCGTAGGGACGAGCACTTTGGCCATAGGTTTCTCACGATTTTCGCTGGTCTGCTGACGAATGCTGGAGTGGTGTTTGCTATCACGATTCCCTTCAATCCATTTCATTTGTATCTTTCACGTAAATTTCTAGGGTTCAGGGGTTAGATTTCTGTCTGTCGTTTACTCTGATCTCGGATTTTTCGTGATTTTTCATGGTTGGCTGGGTGAATTCTGTGATTACGTATCCTACCCGATTTCCTTTCATCCTGATTCATTTGCATTTTTCACGTAAGCTTCTGGGGTTCAGGGGTTAGATTTCTGTCTGTCGCTTACTCTAATCTCGATTTTTTCGTAGTTTTTCCTGGTCTGCTGCCGAATGCTGGAGTGGTGTATGCTATCACATTTCCTTTCATTCTATTTCATTTGTATCTTTCACGTAAATTTCTATGGCTCAGGGGTTAGATTTCAATCAATTGTTTACTCTGATCACGGATCTTTGCATGGGTTTTTCCTGGTCTGCTGCCGAATACTGTAGTGGTATTTGCTATCACGATTCCCTTCAATCCATTTTATTTACCTTTTTCACGTAAATTTCTACGGTTCAGGGGTTAGATTTCTGTCTGTCGTTTACTCTGATCACAGATCTTTTCATGGTTTTCGCTTGGCTGCTGTCGAATGCTGTAGGGTGTTTGCTATCACGATTTCCTTTCAGTCTATTTCATTTGTATCTTTGTGATTCTGGCTGATTGCTTGCTTAGAAACACTTGTTCCTTGCTCTGTTGACAGGTCGTTCATCAGCCTTACTAGCTACTCTGCATCTCCTCACACATACGAACGCACATACCTCTAATCATGTATAAACATACATAAATACCTCTGATCAACGCTCTAAATACACGAACATGCTCGAAGACCTACGAATACGTCCGAACATCTGTCTAACACTTTTTTTTGAAATATATAAGTTTAGACGCTTAATCATCATTTTAGTATTAAAATTCAATACATAACCTATCAAAAAAGGTCTGTATCTCCTCTCTAAATATCAGGATCTCTGACATTGGAGTTCATTCTGCTAGGTATCTCCGAGGTGATAACATCGTTCTCTCAGAAAATAATCTAAAGTGTTATCAATGTGAAGAAGAGTATATTTCCTTGAAGAAGGATTAATACGTTATTACATCGCAGTAAAAATGAATAAGTCCTCATATAAGGATATCATTCCTAGTGCAACAGGATATTCTTGTGGTAAATGCGGCAAAGGGTTTGTTCGCGGTTATGATAAGAGAAGGCATGAGGTACGTTGTAAGAATCTCTTCAAGTGTAAATACTGTAATGCAGTCTTCCAAGACAGTTATAAGGGCTGACGACACGAAGATGCGTGCGAAATAACCATGCCTGAGAAGAAACGTAGATTAGAACCTACAAAACAGGAGTTGTTATCTACAATGGAGGAGTGTGACATGAAAGAATATGAAACTTCATTCCATGGACGCTTGAAATCGTATTTTATACGATGTGAATCAACTAAGGATCTGAATATGTACCTGCATGAAGCAAAACAGCGGATAATCCAGGCCGTGCATAAAGAACTTGGTATTCACAAGAGTTTGAAAATTAATCTGTTAGCTGAGTGTAGATTTGTTAACAGTATCGGAGAAACCTGTGACAAGACATTTAAAACCAGAAATCAAGCTGTTTTCCTAGAAACGGATCTGGACTCTATGCTGGAAACCAAAATGAAGAAATTGGTTACTGAAATGGAGGAATCACAACTAAAGGGTAGCAACTGGGCTCTGCTTGCTGTGGAAGGGGTGCGCCTTCGTATTAACAAGTACAATCCGCTACGAGGAAGTAGCTACATACCCCTACCTCCATCTGTTAGAGCTAAAGAAGCTTGCATTAACGTCCAAAACTATAAGGATGAGCAATGTTTTATATATTCTGTATTGGCAAAATTCGTTGAGAAGAATGCGCTACGGCCGAGCAAATACAAGCAGCTTAAAAATAAATATGACTTCAGCTGTGTTACTTGTCCAACTCCGCTTTCTCAGATACCTAAATTTGAGAAGCTTAACAGTATATCTATCAATGTCTTCGGCTTGGATGAGAAGCAAGAAGTGTACCCGATAAAGGTAGCTGACACTGAACTACCTGAACACCGTGACCTTCTACTATTGAGTGACAGTAGTGACATCACTACGTATATATAAAGAATTTTGATAAACTTATGCGTCAGAAAACTAAGCATAATACACGTGTTTATACCTGTAAGCGTTGTTTTATACATTTTGATGATCAATGCGGACGAAGTGGACTGGAAAAACTACAAGAACATGCATCCGTCTGTAATCAACATGGTATTGCAAGGGTAGTTATGCTTACAAAGGAGAAATCGATTGTACAGTTTAAAGATGTTGAAAGGATGCTGAAACTACCTGACGTCATCTACGCTGACTTTGAAAGCATTCTCGCTCCATGTCATACATGTCTCCCCAATCCTGAAACTTCATATACAGCTCCTTATCAGCAGCATGTACCCATGAGTTTCTGCGTTTACGTTAAACCGTCATCCGACGTTGAACATCTGGAAACTGGTCTTCCTAAGCATCCCTATGTATATCGTGGTGTTGATGCTGCTCAGAAGTTTATGGAATACCTCTCGTTCCTTGCAAAGGAAATTAATAATATATACAAATCTGTCATGCTTCTGAAACTTACAGATCAACAGCAGCTGGATTTCAACTCCTCTACAGTGTGCTACTTGTGTGGAAAAACCTTTACTGAAGAGAACTACAAAGTACGCGACCATGATCACATCAGCGGGGAATATCGCGGAAGTTTACATAATGAATGTAATTTAGCTTGCAAAACACCTAAATACATTCCAGTCCTCATGCACAACCTCAGTGGATATGACTCACACTTCATTGTTAAGGAGCTGGGATGCACTAGTGAGAGGGTGGAAGTAATTCCTAGCTCTGAAGAAAGCTATATATCATTCTCCAAGTATGTGGGAGATATAAAGCTCCGGTTTGTGGATAGCTTCCAATTCCTCAGTACAAGCCTGGATAAGCTGGTGAAAAATCTGACATTGTATCCTGAAACACTGAAACACTTCGGAGAAGACAAGTTGAAGTTGACGACTCGTAAGGGGGATTTCCCTATGATTACATCACTTCATGGGATGCTTTGAACGAAACCTGCTTGCCTCCTAAGGACTCCTTCTACAATAAATTAAATGAAGAGGAAATTAGTGATGCTGACTACGATCATGCTAAAAATGTATGGGAGCTGTTTAATGTCAGAAACCTGGGCGAGTACAGCGACCTCTACTTAATCTCTGATGTGCTTCTCCTAGCTGATGTCTTTGAGACATTTAGGGAGCAAACACTCAAAACACACAAAGTGACCCTGCACATTATTTCACCTCTCCAGGACTTACATGGGATGCCATGTTACTGTACACTGGAATTCAGCTGGAATTGTTACAGGATTATGATCAATTACTCATGGTGGAATCTGGCATAAGAGGAGGTTTATGTCAAGTTTCCCACCGCTATGCAGAGGCTAATAACACCTACATGGAGAAGTATGATCCGTCGAGACCAACCCAATTTATTACCTAAGAGGACGCCAACAACCAATATGGGTGGGCAATGAGTCACGCTCTCCCTTATGGTGGATTTGAGTGGGTATCGCCTGAAAAAATTGACTTAGAAAGACTACAAGAAGATGATCCTTACGGCTACATATTAGAAGTCGACATCGAGTATCCTGCAGAACTTCACGATCTACACAACGATCTACCTTTCCTGCCTGAGAGTATGACGCCTAAGGACTCTGCTACAAAGAAACTGATACCTCATCTCGGACCTCGAAATAAGTATGTACTACATTACATGGCGTTGAAGCAAGCTCTTGATCATGGACTACGGCTAACAAAAATCCATCGTGTGCTACAATTCCAACAGTCTCGATGGTTAAAACCGTATGTGGAATTTAACAACAGACTACGACAACAGGCCGCAAATGATTTTGAGAAGGATCTCTACAAATTGTTCAACAACGCTTTGTTCGGAAAAAGTATGGAGAACCTGCGTAATCGTATGGATATACGGCTGATGACAAATGAGAAGACTCTGGAAAAGTTAATTGCAAAGCCAACGTTTATCGACAGGCCGATATATGCTTCTAATCTAGCTGCTGTACATATGGCCTCCCGATAGATCGTGTTCAACAAGGCTATATACATCGGTATGAGTGTGTTGGATATCTCCAAGACATTAATGTACCGGTATCACTATGATGTGTTGTTACTGTATTATGGAGCTGAAAACCTGAAGCTTATGTATATGGACACTGATTCGTTCATTCATCGTGTTACAAGTGAAGATGTGTACCACGATAAGCTACGTTTTCTTGTGCACCTAGATACTGCTGATTATCCTACAAGCCATATAGTCTATTCACCTCTAAACAACAAGGTACTTGGAAAATTTAAAGATGAGGCTAATGGTAAAATCACTCAACGCTTTGTAGGGCTACGACCTAAAATGTATGCCCTAGATATCGACGGTTCAATGATAAAAAGATTAAAGGTATAAAACGTAGTGCTATTAAGCAGTGCGTCACGTTCGAGAGCTATACTGACTGCCTTAAAACCAGAGAAATTATCAGAACGTCCATGAATCTGATCCTGTCGCGACAGCATGCTCTTGCCACAGTACAAGTGAATAAAATTACATTGACACCATACGACGATAAAAGAGTTATTGCAGAGGATGGGATAACGACATACGCCTATGGACATTACAGCATTACAAGCAGTGCATAAGAGAATGTAAGTCGAATATGAAGATTTTCTCCGCGAGTTTACAATTTTTCAAAAATGGAGGTTATCCGTGTGCTGTATATGCAACTATCTGACGATCGATGAAGAAAGAAGAAGATGGAAGGGAAGGTGGTAACCCTGCCATTAGGAGCAATCCTAGTGCTAGTCTCAAGCCTAGATAAAAAGGAGAGAGAAACCTACAACGAACTAAAATAAAGGTACGTTGATGTAAAACTTTTCAATTAAGACTCTCAAATAATAATAAAACCTGAATAAAACGTCTCAATTTCACTAAAACAACTCGAGGTTATCTCTGATTAGGGAGATTAGGTGTTACGTCTTTTGGTTATGTTACGTCTTTTTACGTGCTTATGTTACTTTCTTACGTAGTGTTACGTCTTGTTGTGTGGATATGTGTATATGTTACGATGTGTTACGTCTTGTTACTTTCTTACGTAGTGTTACGTCTTGTTATGTAGTTAGGTTACGTGGTGTTACGTCTTGTTACGTAGTTAGGTCACGTGGTATTACGTCGTGTTACGTTGTGTTGCGTTGGTTACGTGTTTGTTACGAGGTGTTACGTCTTGTTACGTGGTGTTACACGGTGTTACGTCTTGTTGCGTGGTGTCACGTCTTGTTACGAGGTGTTACGTCTTGTTACGTGGTGTTACACGATGTCACGTCTTGTCACGTGGTTACGTGTTTGTTACGATGTGTTACGTGCTTACGTGCTTTTGTCATGTGGTGTTACGTCTTGTTACATGGTGTCACGTCTTGTTACGTGGATGTGTATGTTACGTGGTGTTACGTCTTGTTACGTGGTGTTACACGGTGTTACGTCTTGTCACGTGGTTACGTGTTTACGTTACGTCTTGTTACGTGGTGTTACGTCTTGTTACTTTCTTAAGTGCTTCCTCGTCTCTCCCATATAAACGCATACTCTACCATTCAACCCTTGCTATCCTAATACCTCTCCTCGGTTTGCTATCTCTCTGATATAAAACACATTCTACCTTTAACTCTGTCTAGTCTAGCACTTCTCAACGTTTCCCCTATCTCTGCCCGTAGAAAGTGAATCCTTCCCTCCTTCAGCATCTGTCTAGCCTATTATCTCTCAGCGTATTCTTAACCTCTCACATATAAAGCACATTACCCCATCCTTCAACTCTCTCCTAGCATAGGATCTCTTTCCGTTTTCCATATCTTCCATACATAAATGCATACCGTACTCCTCAACCACTGCCCAGTCTACTACCTCTCCTCGCATTCCTTACCTCTATCATATAAAGGCTATTTCCCTCCTTCAACCCCTATCCTACCTCGGACCTCACCTCATTTACCTATCTCCTCCATATAAACGCATTTTCCTCCTTGAAGGCTCTCTCAACCTAGCATCTACCATCGTTTTCCTCGTCTCTTCATATAAACGCATAATCTACTATTCAACCCCTCCCAGCCTAATACCGCTCCTCGATTTACTAGCTCTACTAAAACCCACAATCTATCCTTCAAGCCCTGTCTAGTCTAGCACTTCTCCTCATATTCCCTACCTCTATCATATAAGACGCATTCTCCAACTTCATAACCTACTACCTCTCCTAGTATTCCTTACCTCTATCATATAAAGGGCGCAACACCTGCCCTACCTCGGATCTCATCTCGTTTCCCTATCTCCCCATATAAACGCATTTTCCTCCTTGAAGGCTCTCCCAACCTAGCATCTACCATCGTTTTCCTCGTCTCTTCAACCCCTCCTGGTCTAATACCTCTCCTCAGTTTGATAGCTCTTCCATATAAAACCCATATTCTATCTTTCAAGCCCTGTTTAGTCTGGTACCTCTCCTCGTATTCCCTATATCTGCCGTATAAAGCACATCCACACTCCTTCAACCCCTGCCTAGCCTACCATCAACCCTCGTAGTCCCTATCTTCCCCATATAAACGCATTTTCCTCCTTGAACCCCCGCAACTACCCTCGTTTTCCCTATCCTTTCCCATGTAAACGCAAAAAGTGAGCTCGCTCCCCCTATTATATTCTACTGTTGCAGTATGTTGTTTATCTTCATTGTTGGTCGTGGTGTCAGATGAGTAAGATGAGGGCTCACCAGTGCTGCAATATGTTGTGTCCTCTTTGAATGTAGAAATACTTAATTCAGATCTGGATTTCTTACTGCGAACTTCTATTTGAGTGACATTAAATATCTTAATTTTTGCTTCATTTCTGTCTTCAGGATCAAACCTTTTAACAATCGCTGCCATGGCTTTGAAGAGGAGATCGATTTCATCCTCAGGTTGAGATAGCATAATTTTTTCAAAGTATTGTCTGGTTTCTAGTAGCTCTTCTTTTCTTTCATTAATTGACTTCAAGAAGTTATTTTTCCGACTTCTTTATTCTTCAGTTCAGGCATTTGGTAATTGAAACGTTGTGGCGAATCGTATCTTTTTCTTTTCTCTTGATTTCCACGTTCCTGTCCTGTACTTGTAGCATCAGAATCATGAATTATTATCGTATCAGCGGTTGCTTCGTAACCTAGACCACTAAATAGTTTCTTCCAGCTTCTCATTTCTGTTTCCATTTTCAGTTTGGGTGTTAACAAAAACTGTCTAGTTTATCTTTTACTATATTCAGGAATCTTAATCTATACCAATAGGTTGCTCTTTTCTTTCTAACTACCGAACCTGTACCTGCATTCTTTTCTTGTTTTCTCTGCCTCTTGTAAAGATCTCTGATACTTTTCCATCTCATTTTGCACTGTCCATCTGAAAAAAGAGAAAGCATCCTGACCGAGGATTTTCATTTAAAAATAAGACAATTGTTTATGCATTATTTGTTGTTTTAGGGAAACATTTCAAGTTTTCGTTTCTTTTCAGATTTCTTGCAACGGGAGAGTCTTTTCGTTCATTGGTATTTTCATACCGAATATCTCTCGCTAGCATCTCCATACTGATACCAGAAGTACTTAAGAGTACTTAAATACAAAGAGAAGCTATTACCCAGTTGTTTACCTCCCCCTGGTCAAATTGACTGGGAGGAAAAGGCGAATGAATTCTGGACTAGGTGGAATTTTCCAAATGCTGTAGCAGCAATTGATGGGGAGCATGTAAGAATTGCTGTATCTGACAATAAGGGACTTTATACTACAATTACAAGGGTTATTTTTCAATAGTCCTTCTTGCTATAGTAAATGCTAACTAGAAGTTTCCTGTTGTCGATGTCGGCTCCTATGGTAAGGAAGGAGATGCTGGGATCTTTAATAAACCTGAAATGGGTCAGCTGGTAAACAATGGATTAATATTCCCATCACCAAGGTGCTTACCGCAATCAAACGTCTTGTTGCCTCATTTCAGACTAGGTGATGAGGCCTTCAGATTAGATGAACATGTCATGAAACCATACTGTAAACGACAAGCACTGTAAGATGAAGAGAAAATGCGCTTTAATTATCAATTGAGTAACGCTAGAAGGGTGTCTGAAAACGCATTTGGCATAATGTGTTCTACATTCAGAATATTTTTCACTCCTATAAACGTCAAGCCGGGGACAGTGGACCTAATAATTATAGTATGCTGCTGCCTTCATAATTTACTTAGGCATGACCATCTTTCTAAACACCGAAACGATGAAGACATAAAATACAGCACAATAGTTACCAACGAATAATATGATTCCCTTGGCTGGGGTTGGTGGTTTTACAAGATCTGAAGGATTTAAAGTCAGAAGCCGTTTTGCTGAATATTTCAAAACTAGAGCCTCGAATAAAAGGAACAAGAACAACACAATGAACAGCAATCTTTGTTAATGGGACATTTTCTTTTGTTAATTATTTTGTTGTCCCTTCATATTGTAAATTATTGTCCTACTTAAACATTGCGTCAATTGTCATTAGATAACATTGATAGAAAATAACATGCATCTGATTTATAAAATAAACCGTACCTGTTTTGTTCACCATTTTTTCAATCTCCGTCCATATTAAATCCTTCTTTAAAGTGTTTTTGAAGTATGCATCCGCCATATTCCACAAAATACAATGTCCAGCAACCAATTCAATTAGTTGTTCGTCTTCTGCAGCTGAAAATCGAACAGTAGGAGGTCTCATTTTGTAACATGCACGATGTGTACCAAATACAACTCCACACACAAGGTCTCTATCACGCAGCGCACAACGCACTAGACTGCTCTCGATGTAGTAGGTCTGTCGCGCCAGGCACATTATGCTGACGCGAAACGAACTGCGTAGGTTAGGAAAACATTTCAGTTATTTTTCATTGTTCGAGTCTGCTGCGTATTGCGCTCGACGTGTTACGTTGTACGCGGCGTAGAATGTGCATTACTAGGAAAACTCACCTTTATTGGATATGAATGGCAACTGTCAGTTGCTACTATCTATTGTAAAGAGTAGTGCAGTAAAGACTACAGTTTTTTTCATCGTGCACCTAAAAACTGAAGGCTTATTTAAACATATGTGGTATGTTTGAATTAATTTATAGCATTCTTATTACTGCTGCTGTTCTTGTCTTGCTATTAGTCCACTGAAATGCCTACCGAATTCACGCTTGAACAAATGATTTTTGTGTACGATACATACGTACGAAAAAATCGAAACATTTAGATCGGTGTGTAGACAATTTCAGGAGACATTTCCTGGTATACCAGCTTCAAATAGAGATACTGTCAAATATCTAGTTAGTAAGTTTAGAACAATAAGAACGCTAAACTTAAGACAAAAAGACATTTTCTAATGGAGGGGGAAAAAACGCAGTTGGTGCATCATTTGAACGCTCTCCAAAGAAGACGTGCTAACAAGTGGATATTTCAAAAACCTCTGTTCATACAGCTGCCAAACTTTTAAAACTGAAACCCTACGGCGTGACTGCTGTTCATGAATTACAACCGCGTGACGACGAAGAATGCCAGGAATGTTCCAATGCAGACGAACACCACTTATAACAAGGTACTAAGTTTAGTACTCATTATAGTGCAGAAATGCAGGGCGGGGAGCGGGATGATTCTCGTTCAGTGACATACTTTGACTAGAGGCAGATAGTAGTGTTCCACGCACTGAACGTATAAAATAAACAGTCAGTGGCGTAGCTTATGAAGATGAGTACAACGATAGTACTCACGTTTAATACAAAATGGGAAGAGAGATTTTTTATGTTAGAAGGTGGTAGTGCACATTGTTTGGTATGTAGAGCAGTGATTAAAATATATATATATATATATATCACATTACAATATAAGAAGGCACTTCAGCACTAGGCATGGTACGGATTGTTTGTTTGTAGGGATTATTACTTTGTTATCAGGACCAATATCTTTCGAGATGGATTAATTTTCTTTGTCGTACGATAATTCGGATATCACACTATAGTTATTTCTGTGTCAATGCTAGTAATTTATTTGTGTATTTTATTTTCTAATATTAAAATGTAGTGACGGCGTCCACCACTGAATGTTTACATTCGGAATATATCACCTGAACAAGCAGGGAGTGACTGTGTATCGCATGCAGTGAAGGTCATGCGCGAGGTCTCCGAGCACTTCTGCATCACTGTTATAGTGCATGTTACTACTACTCCTGAGTATGTAACGCAGGAGTTTTAAATAGAAAACGTGCACAGTGGGACAGAATGCTGGAAAATATTAGTAACTTATTATTTCCTATTCAACAGATATGAATGAAATTTTGTACAACAGTTACAAATGGAATTCTGCTATTATGCCCAGCTCCCGACTATATTTTATTTACAAAAACTACCCCTTTAGAAGGTGAATTCAGACAACATTGGTTCTTAACAGATTTTCACAGAACGTTGTATATGGGTTACAAATAAATATTCTGGAATTATGTACAAACACTGCTACATTTGGACAAGAGAAACCACCCCCTTACAGGAAGTAAATCTAGACAAAATTAGTGAATTCCTACTTACCAGATTTGAATGAAACTTAGGAGTTAAAAGTTGCATTCTCCTATTATGTACAGATTTTGACTAAATGTTTTTAAGAGAAACTACCCCTTTATAGGGGTGAATTTAGACAAAATTAATAACTTCCTCCACTGCTAATATATTTTCATAAAATTTTCTATGCGGGTTATTAATAACATTCTGCTATTATACTCAAACTCTTTCCTATTTAATAGCTTATCAGAGAATATTGCGTAAAAGTTGCAGTGCGCAATTACATGTAACGTACTCTTTAAATACACGAACAATTGTTTTAATTTCTATCAAAATCGGTTAGCAAGAATCTCCTGTTCTTTCGTTCATACCAAGATCTTCGGAGCCTTTCCGAATATTTATGCATAGCTGTTTAATTAATCTATTTTCTAGCAGCAGAGCCATTGCCTTCTCTCCGGTATCAAGGGCTGGTATAAGTACCAGATATCCATAAGAGTTTTTTTATTTTAGTTGCCCATATAGAACTGCTCTGGGTTACTTGCCGCATTATACCAGAAGCATGTCATTTCCCTGAAGACTGCAATGTGCACTGAGCAGCGAAAATTATCATCTCCAGAACAGGCCTCCATTAATGGCTGCAACTTAGTTGCCTCTGGACCGTTCCCCACTTTCTGCAAACCACTTTTGTCGTCTCCCAGTTTTTTATGTTAATGGTCTTGGTTCATCTCTCACCTGCTTTAGGGACTCTTAATTCTGTCGCACTGCTTCCAACATTTACTGTATGTGAACATATATGTTCTTAATACACTTACCGATCGAGATGGCTCCGCGGCAACGTGTGAGGCACGCATTCGGGAGGTCCCGGGTTCGATTCCCGGTGGCAGCCCACTCTGAACATGGGGCCTATTGTGGTTTTCCCTGGTTGACATAGGCGAATGCCTGAGTGGTGTATTCTACCACGGATTTCCTCCCTCCCCCATTTCCTCATTTTCCTTTCATATTTCCGGTTGACTCAGGGCTGTGGTTCGGTCGTTGTCGGACAGATGGCGCAGAGGCTTGCGATTTGGATCTTCTTCTCGATCCTGCCAGAGGGAAGCCTATCGAAACTCCACTGCTGGGACGTGTTTCTCCGGTCACGTCTCCGAGCAACTCTCCCATGGCTAGGTGGTCAATTCTAGAACTGTTAGGGAACTCTGCGCGTCTCCGTCGATTTGCGCCAGTCTTGCCCTGCAATCCATGTGTCTCCTGCGGTTCCCTCACCTCATCCGTTCCTCTCGCAGGTGTACGCACGAAAGATCTATTGGGGTCCAGCGCTAGGTGTTCCCTCCGTTAACTAGCCCCATCCTTTCCTAATACACACTCTGCACACTTCACTATATCCTCAGGACAGTTTTCAATAGCAAATGTTTTAGTTATATAGTTGTTTGGTGAGTGTTTTTTTTTTATCAGCGATGCTAATTATCTGTTCATATATTTCGCGGCGACAGGTAATGATAGGCCCATGACAAGGTTCTGAATAATGAGTATCTTGAAAGTGTGCAGAAACGAGCACGTGCTAATGTAGCACAGCAAACTACATTAGTTTCCTATTAAAAAAAAGGTTTTCAGACCTCCATCTTCTCCCACAAAACTTGTAGGCCTGAGTGAGCTTGAAAAATAGTTAATAATTTCAGTGCCCACAAATGGATAAAACAAACGATATATAAAAAAATACTAGCTCAACTAAATGACTTCTAATTACGTTTAACTTAGCATATAATTGTACTACAAATATCCATAATCGGTTTTCATTCTCCAAACACAACACATGTGAACATCATTCTAAAACTAGAATGCAACTACAGCCCTTATACAGCCGACAACTCATGATTTAGAGGTTTAATCTCCCAACTATGGCTGTGCACAAGAGGTGAACTTTACTGAAAAAAGCAGAAACAAGATAGGTACTAAGGATGTACCATCAAACTAAGTATCAAGAGGTAATGAAAATGTTAAAATATAAGATCGGAATTTGACTTTTTTTCAGACAGATTTTAGATTCATCCCACTGTACAGTGTAATAGACATCATGCGGAGCACGCATACACGCGATCCGGACCGGGTCATAAAACGATCGCTCGGTATAATTTAGTTATTTAGATTAGGTTTGGTTTTAATTTCTATAATTATTCCTAATTCCTTTCACTTCTGATTTATTTGTTCGTTTCCAGTAGTAAAATACATCAATTATCATTGGCTTATATTAATAAATGGCATTTGCAATGGTTACGAAAATAAACTTTAAGTACTACTAGTTTATGCACGATAGTAGCATATATACTGGTGTGCAAAACTTAAGGACAGGATGGGTAAAGTAACATAACAAATGAACTATTTAGTGGAAGTAGTTGAAGGTGCGGGAGCATGTTGCCAGAGGTCTCTCACACGTACACAGAAAGCTGGAGGTCACATGTAATGAGTGTAGCGAGCCTATAGTGCCAAGTAAGTCTGGTTCCGCAACATGGGGCAGTTGACGATACAGGACAAGACGGTGTGTGGCAATTAGCGAGCTGTTACGGTGCACTATAATGGTGTTCTTCATTGCAACATGGCCCGTAGACACCATTTGGACGACTTCACACAGGGAAGAATCATCGGGAAGCTGAAAGAAGGGTGAAGCGTGGCGAGTGTTGCTCAGGAGTTTGGAATTGCTCACAGCATTGTTCTACGTGCATGGGGAACCCTCCAAACCACAGGCACTGCTGTCCCAAGGAGAGTGGTGGTCGACCACGCACAACTACAGCAGCAGATGACCGATACAATGTGCAACAGGCAAGAAGTGATCAACGCCAAACAGCGGGTGCAATTGCAACCACATTTAACAGGACAGCTAGACACGCAATCTCACGATACACAGTGGCACGGCGACTACACAGAGGTGGTCTCTTTGCCCGACGGCCAGTACGTTGTGTTCCATTGACATCCGCACATCGACGGCACCGTTTGCAATGGTCCCAAGAGCATCAAAATTGGACCAACTAGGAATGGGCACGCGTGCTCTTCTCGGATGAGAGCAGATTCAGTCTAAGTAGTAATTCTCGACGTACCCTCATCTGGCGAGAGGTGGGAACACGTAATAAACCCAGGAACATCCCTGAACATGATCGTTTTGGTGATCCGGGTTTTATGGTTTGGGGAGGCATAATGTTGCATGGGCGCAGCGACCTCCAAATCTTTGAACACGGTACGCTCACTGGTCAACGTTATTGTGATACTGTACTGCTTCCCCATGTGCGTCTTTTCAGGGGTGCAGTCGGTCCCGACTTCATTTTTATGGATGACAATGCGCGACCGCATCGAACAGCGCAGGTGGAGGATCTCTAGGAACGAGAGAATATTCGGCGAATGGACTGGACTGCCCGTTCCCCCGATTTAAATTCCATCGAACACGTGTGAGATGCTTAGGACAGACGCACTGCAGCACATCCACATGCACCAACGACCATCCAACAGTTGTCAACAGCGCTGGTGGAGGAATGGAACGCCCTGCCACAAGAACAGCTTACCAACCTTGTGGTCAGCATGGGAGCACGATGCAGAGCATGCATTGCTGTCCGTGGTGATCATATGCCCTTTTAAGCACCATGTATCTGTTTCTGTAAATCTAGAGAGCCATCATATGTATGTCGCATTTACTTTAGTGTAGCTTATGGTCTATGAATAAAAGTGGCATTTCTGTTCGTCTCATTGCATATTTCGGTTAGTTGCCTACTGTGGCATACCGTAGCATTTCCCTCTATGTATGATTCAAGATTCATCGAGCTATGTTACTTGGCAGTGTCACAGCATACGAAGATTACTTTCGTCCTAAGGTTTTGCACACCAGTGTATATAAGAGAGCTGGGCCAGTTTTGCGTTTATATAGGAGAGATAGGGAATACAAGGCCAGGTGCTAGGTTGAAAGAGTCTTCAAGGAGGAGAATGCGTTTATATGGGAGAGATAGAGAATACGAGAGCCGATGGTAGGCTAGACAGGAGCTGATGTAGGGGAATGCGCTTTATATGAGAGAGGTAGGGAATACGAGGAGAAGTGCTAGGCTAGACGGAGTTTGAGGTGCGGATTATGCGTTTGTATGGGAAAGGTAGGGAAAACGTGGACAGATGATAGGCGAGACAGATGCTGAAAGAGGAGTATGGGCTTATACTAGAGCGATAGCGAATAAAAGAAGAGGTGCTAGACTAGACAGGGCTTGAAGGGTAGAATATGGCTTTTATATGAGAGAGATAGCAAACCGAGGAGAGATATTAGGCTAGGAGGGTTTGAATGGTAAAGTATGCGTTTATATGGAGAGACGAGGAAAACGATGAGAGTAGCTAGGTTAGAGAATCGTTCATGGAGGAAAATGCGTTTATATGGGAGAGATAGGGAAAACAAGGAGAGATCCGAGGTAGAGCAGGGGCTGAAGAAGGGGAATGCCCTTTATATGATAGAGGTTGGGAATACCAGGAGAGTAAGTAGGCTAGACAGAGGATGAGGAGTAGGGTATACGTTTATATGGGGAAGATATGGAAACGGAGAGAGATCCTATGCTAGGAGAGAGTTGAAGGAGGGACAATGCACTTTATATGAGAGAGGTAGCGAATACGAAGAGAGGTGCTAGTCCAGACAGAGGTTGAGGAGCAGAGTATGCGTTTATATGGGAAATATAGGGGAAACGGGCAGAGATTCTAGGCTAGACAGCGGCAAAAGGAGGGGGAATGTAGGTTTATACCGGTGAGATAGAAAACCAAGGAGAGATGCTAGGCTAGGCAGATGCTGAAGGAGGGGATACGCTTTATATATGATAGGTAATAAATACGAGGGGAGATGCTAAGTTAGACAGATGTTAAAGTTAGAATGCGTTTATACGTAGAGGTAGGGAATACGAGGAGAAGTACTAGGCTAGACATAGGTTGAGGAGTAGAGTATGCGTTTATGCAGGACAGATGAGGAATACGAGGAGAACTGCTAGGCGAGACAGATGTTGAGGAGTAAAGTATGCCTTTATATGGGAAAGATAGGGAAACCGTGGAGATGATAGGCTAGCAGGCCAGGAGACTAGAAAGCACATTTGTATGTGAGAAGTAAGGAATACGCTGAGAGATAATAGGCTACACAGATGCTGAAGGAGGGAGGGATAAGCTTTATACGGGAGAGATAGGGGAAGCGTGGAGAGATGCTAGGTTAGACAGAGTTAAAGGTAGAATGTGTTTTATATGAGAGAGACAGGAAACCGAGGGGAGATATTAGGCTAGGAAGGGTTGAATGGTAGAGTATGCTTTTATATAGGAGAGACGGGGAAAACGGAGAGAGAATCTATGCTAGTAGAGAGTTGGAGAGGGAAATGCGATTATATGGGAGAGATAGGGAAAACGATGATAGGTGTTAGAGAGCTTAGTGTTGATGTATGTGTAATGCCCAGTCTTCTCCAGGAAAGAACCATTCAACATTCAGCAGGTTAATAGTTTCCATAGTTTGTATGCATCATAGTTGTATATGATTTTCACGGTAATTTAGGCAGTATGCAGTATCGTAGGTATTTAGTGTAATTCAGGTGGTATCACAAGAGGATAAATTCTGTGGTTGGGTATATCATAGTTCCGTATGATGTCACAGGTAATTCAGCTAGTATGGATGCCATTTACGGTAATCTGAGTAGTATCACAGATGTTCGTGGTACTTTGAACAGCGATTTGTATCACAGATATTTAAGATGATTTCAGGTGATTATAGGTAATATCAAAGTATTTGAGCCATTTTAACACGTAATTCAGCTGGTATCGTCGATATTTAGGATAATCCGTGTAGTATCGAAGGTGTTCGTGGTAATTTCGACCAGCAATTCAAACCAGAGCTATTTACGGTAATTTTGCATGATTCTGGTAGTCTCACAGGTATTTAAGTCATTTGAACAGCTAATTCAGATAGTATCACAGGTATTTATGGTAATATAGAGGGTATTCATTTGTTTATGAACATTTGTTATCCAATGTTACAACACTTTTATATGCTTTTATCTAATTCGTATAAACTTTTTATATGTTAAACATTTATGAGACGGAGAGGGTTAAACAGTGTACAGGGTTACGGAAAGGGTATATAGAAGTAGCATAAACTAACCCGTTCGCATGATTGAGGAGTTATTATAATGTTTTAGACGGCGTTCTTGTTTTATATGGCTGAAGGGTTATCTAAGTGTAGCAGCATTATCACTTAATCATTGTTTCATTAGACAAGGATTGTAAGGCTAGACGTCTCTCTCCTTTATCTAGGCTTGAGACTAGCACTAGGATTTGTTCCTAATGGCAGGTCTAACGCCTCCCCTTACATTTTCTTCTTCTTACTTCACAGGTGTATGCTGGGTGTACACATCGCACATAAGTAAACTTCAATGTTTTAAGACTGTAGACCCGCTGAGAAAATATGCATCTTGAGATCCAGGTTACATTCCTTTAAGCACTATTTGTAATACGATAATGTCCATATGCATATGCAGTTATTCCATCCTCGGCAATGACTCCTTTATCATGTAATGTACTACATACTTATTTCAAGGTCCAAGATGAGGTATCAGTTTCTTTGTAGATGATTCCTTGGGCTTCATACACTAAGGCAAGAAAGGTAGATCGTTCTGTAGATCGTGAAGTGCTGCAGGATACTCGATGTTAACATCTAATGTGTATTCATGAGCATCATCATCATCTTCTTCTTGTAGTCTTTCTAAGTCGATTTCTTCAGGTGCAACCCACCTAAATTCCCCATAACGGAGAGCGTGGCACATTGTACAAGCATATTGGTTATTGACGTCCTCGTATGTAATAAACTGGGTTGGTCTCGACGGATCATACTTATCCATGTAGGCGTTGTTTGCTTCAGCATACCGGTGGAAAACTTGACATAAACCTCCTCTCATACCGGATTCTATCATGAGTAATTGATCATAATCCTGTAACAATTTCAGCTGAATTCCTGTATGCAGTAACATGGCATCCCATCTAAGTCCTGGAGAGGTGAAATAATGAGCGGTGTCGACTTTGTGTATTTTGAGGGTTTGATCTCTAAAGATCTTAAAGACATCTGTTAGAAGAAGTAAAGTGAGGTTAAGTACAGATCGCTGTACTCGCCCTGGTTTCTCACATTAAACAGCTCGCATACGTTTCTAGCATGAGTAATCAGCAGCAGTAATTTCTTCTTAATTAAACCTATTATAGAAGGAATCCTTAGGAGCAAGCAGGTTTCGTTCAAAACATCCCATGACGTAACGTAATCATAGGTAAATATACCCTTGCGAGTCATCAACTTGAACTTGTCTTCTCCGAAGTGCTTCAGTGTTTCAGAATACAATGTTAGATTTTTCACCAGCTTATCCAAGCTTGTACTGACAAACCGAATCTGTATATCTACCACATACTTGGAGAACGATATGTAGCTTTCTTCAGAGCTAGCAATTATCTCCACCCGCTCACTTGTACATCCCAGCTCCTAAACAATGAAATACGAGTCATACCAATTGAGGATATGCATGAATACGGGAATACTTTTAGGTGTTTTGCAGGCTAAATTACATTCATTATGTAGACTTCCACGATATTCACTACCGATATGATCACGGTCGCGTACTTTATAGTTCCCTTCAGTAAACGGTTTTCTACACAGGTAGCATACTGTAGAGGAGTTGAAATCCTTCTGCTGTTGATCTATAATTATCAGATGCATGGCAGATTTGTATATACATTATCAAGTTCCTTTGCAAGGGGTAACAGATATACCATAAACTTCTGAGCAGCATCAACACCATGATATACATAAAGATACTTAGGAAGACCAGTTTCGGCGTGTTCAGCGTCGGATGGCGGCTTAACTTAAACAAAGAAACTCATAGGTACATGCTGCTGATAAGGGATTGTATATGAAGTTTCAACATTGGGTATACACATATGACATGGAGCTACGATGCTTTCAAAATCTGCGTAGATGACGTAAGGTGGTTTCAACATCCTTTTAAATTTTTTAAATTGTACAATTAATTTCTCCTTGGTAGGTATTACTACCCTTTCAATACCATGTTGATTACAGATGGATGCACTTTCTGTTATTTTTCCAGTCCACTTCGTCTATATCGATTGCGATGGTAAATTTATAATGTTTGTGTATGTGTGTTTACTTCACGTGGTGAATCCATCTTGTGACGTAATTCTTTGTTAGGTTTGTAGCTCCATCTGGTGTTAGCAATTTGCGGCAGTATTAGTTTTTGTTTGAAAGAATGCTACTTTTATTTTATTTAATTTTTGTTTCACTGTCCTCCGGCTAGCTATGATCTTTTGGTCAAGCACTTCTCTTTATACAGGTTGTGTAAACGGAAAGGAATCTTTTATCCAAAGATAACACTGATGAAGAAATTTGTTTTACACTTTTATTGTCGAACACATCTACTATCACATTTACACATTGATCTTGACACTCGCCAAACTGAAACTGTTATAACAACTTCTTACTGATCACTTTTAATCCACGTACTTCAACCTTTTGTATAATTAACTTTACCATACTTGAGATTTTTCATAACTCTTATACGCGTAATTTGCGAATCGATAGCCGACGTGTAATATTTCTGCTGGACTGAAGGCGACGTGTATCATACAAAATATTTTCGACGAACTGACGGACTGAAGGCGTGTAGTGTACAAAGAATTTTGATGAACTGACGGGGTCTTTACCTCTAACCTACCTTTTATACTCCTTCACCCAGATATGCCTAAAGATTATAACTGAGCTGCAATTGGCTAATAAAACGCGCCAACATTAGCGTCTATTTTTATATCCAATGAAAATTATGAATACATATGCTCTAGGAAAATGTTCTAGAAGATTCTAAATGAAAAACGCGCCAACATTACGTAACTTCCTCGTTTCCAATAATGATAAACAGCTCACCCCCTCGCTGCATTATTGCACGCTATTATTGTCAGTTTCAGTAAGGCAGTATAAACCCACTTCTCAACAATAATTACAATAAACAAACATCTCAAATCAATGTCACATAATAATGCATATTCATACTATAATCACTCTTTACATTTAAATAATTTATTATACAAATTACTGCATCATATGCCCCACTAGAAACATAATTATAAATATTTACAACTTGTTTGGAAATTTTATAATTGGGTTTTTAGTCTCCTAAATCCTGGAACACACGCTATCACTTTCACTTAACACTTCACACGTATTTAACACACGACATATGTTTTGTCTTTATCTTGCCACTATTTACTGGCTCTGGTTTAATGTGTTTAGACTTTAATCTGACATTACAATTTTTGTAGCAAATACTGTACCCTGAATTATTTAGTTACTGTTACAAAATTGTTTACTTTCTTATATTGTTGACAACAATTTGTACATTTAAGAATTTTTGTAATTACTACACATATTTACTAAAATATTCACCCTCTACACAAATATATTTACATCTCTTAAATCTAGGCACTGTTTCACATGTTCTATTTGCTACATAAATATTTGTTTTAATGACTTTTACCCCATTTTTGTTGTTTTGTACTGTATATTAATAATATTCTTGGAATTATATCTACGTACTTTACTTTAATATAACATCATGCTTTATTTCAAATGCTGTTACAGTTACTAATAAAATGTTATTTTCTTTTTAAACATTTAGTTATGTCCAAAATTTATTTCGCCTTTCTTATGACATACATACATAATTAACGCTCTTACGTTCCAATACATTGCTCTGCATTTCCTCTTTAACTATCCAGCATTTACTATTTATCATCTTTGTCTTCTGTTTCACCTTTATCTTCATTGTTGTATGGTTTCAGCATCTCAATATGGAACTTTCCAATGCTTTTTCGAGTTGTTGGATTACATAACTCATATGTATTTGTTCCATATACTTCAACAACTTCATATGGTCCATGGTATTTGAGAAACATTCGCCAATAAAGTTTATTTGCTTTATCCGACAATTTCTTGGTTTTAACCAAAACTAAATCTCCCATTTTGATCCTCCATTCCTTTCTCTTCTTTTCTTCATGTTTAATTTTTCTTTTTATGGCCTTTCTCTTCATCCTCTCGAATGCTTTTCGGAACATCTCTTCTTCTGTTTGTGGTATCGAGTGCGCATCTGGAATGGCTTCTGGAATTTTCTTACACATTGTATTGATCTTCTTTCCTAACTTAAATTCACATGGTTTGTATCCTGTCACATTGTTTACGGTTTCATTTAGTAGATTCTGAACGAAATTCACGTATCCATACCATTGGGTTTGTTTTCGATGACACAGCACCCTTAAATAATTTGAAATTTCCTTAATTTCCCTCTCCACTGGGTTGGAGTTCGGTCTGTATCTTGACGAAAAATATTGTTTAATGCCATTTTCTTTCAGTCCATGCATAATTTTTTTTCCTGTGAAGTACGAAGCATTATCGCTCAATACAGATTGAATAGGTCCTTCTTCTATCACATATGACTTGAGTAGTCTATTCAAATATGCTAAACCTGTAGGTTTTCTCAAAGGGTAAATTCTTACATATTTGCTGAATATATCATAACAGACAAATATATATTTGTTTCCAAATTGACTTGGAGGCATCGGACCATGAATATCAATACTAATTACGCATCTCGGCTTATCCCTTATAACCGAATTAGTTTCAAATGCATATGCTGCATTTATTTGCTTTGCCTTCTGACACAGGTTACAGCACGATATAAATTTCCGCACTTTCTGACGCAATTTGGATATGTATAAATTTTCTAAAATCATAGAAGTTGTCCGGTCCGTCCCTGAGTGTGCTAACCCTTCGTGAAAATTCTTAATTAGTTCCTTTTCCATGCTTTTCGGAACCATTACCTTCCAACTAGGCATTTCTTTTCCATGCTTCTTGTATAATGTCCCATTCCGAATTGCTACAATTTCTTTCTTTGCCTCCTCAATTAATGGTGCATTTTCTTTGAGTTCAAATAATTTTGCGTCCTCATTTTGAATTTCCCCCATATTTTTCAATTTTCTCATCATTTCTTTGCTTAAAGGAATTTCAATTGTCAATATTTTGACTTCATTTCTAGGCCTTTCAATATTTTCGGGAATTTGTGGGTTGTAGTTCAATCTTGATAGCAAATCACTGAAGGTATTATTTTTGCCAGGAATGTGTATAATCTCAATATCGAATGCAGATATTGCATGAATGTATCTAGCAAGTTTTTCACTACATAATTTACACCGTTGTATGACAGTTAAGCTGATGTGGTCTGAATATACTTTCACCTTTTGCTGATAAATGTAGGTTTTAAAACGAATCAATGAAAAATATAGTGCTCCAATTTCTAATTGAGTCACCGAAGAATTTCGCTCAATATTTGTAAGTCCTCTAGAAGCTTTACTAATGACGTGAAAGTCATTGTTGATGTCTCGCTGTCCTAAAATTCCGGCGTATCCTTGCATTGATGCGTCGACATAAATCTCATATTCCAAATCTTCTCTGGGCCTCTCGAGTAATATGGACTTAGCAAAGAGTTCTTTTACTCTCTCAAAACATTTTTGATGATCCTCTGTCCATCTCCACTTATTGTTCTTTCGGAGTAGCTGCCGCAGTGGTTCTATTTCAGCCGAATACCTTGGTACGAACTTACTCTGAAAGTTCAATACCCCTAAGGGACGTCTAATTTGTTTTACGTTCCTTGGTGATGGAATTTTCATTATTGCTTCAATTCTCTTTTGGTCGGGTCTTATACCTCGTTCATCCACTACATAACCCAGAAAATTTATTTCCTTGACACAAAATTTTGATTTTGGTATGTTTACAGTCATACCATGTTGTTGCAGTTTATTTAACACGTAATGGACATTATTCATGTGTTCTTCAAATGTTTGACTAATGATTAGGAAGTCGTCAGTATACTTTATTAAAAAGTCATCTGCAGAATTTCCAAAGATACTGTGAATGGCTCTCAAAAATCCACTTCCTGAGTTTTTTAAACCAAAAGGATTTACACAAAAAACGATACTGGATCCCCGAGTATTGAAATGAAGTGTAATCACGCACTTGTGGATCTAATTCCACTTGCCAATATGAAGCAGTGAGGTCAATGGATGTTAGAAATCTTCCTCTTGAAAGTTTCGTAATTAGTTGTTCAATTCCCTCACTTTGAAAATGATCTGGCTTTATATACTTGTTGACATATCTACCGTCTAAAGTTAATCTCAAACTACCATCTCGTTTAATACTCCAGCAGATTGAATTTATATACTGAGAATTACTTTGCTCAATAATCCCATTTTCTAACATGCTATTTATTAGTTGTCTAGCTTTGTCCCGAAGACTTATAGGTAAATTGTCATACTTGTGCCTATATGGTGGTACGACTTCTACATGAAATGTATGCTGATATACATTACATCTGCCTGGGATATTATTAAATACTGAACTATTGTTCATCAAAACATCATGAAGGATTTGTTTTTGCGTTATCGTAATATTATAAGCTTCTTCACACTTGTGTATAATTTCCGCATTTCTCTTCTCTTCCCAGCTGTTGTCTGTCTCGCTCACATGGTCGTCTTTTGTTTGGATTGTAAATTTCTCTACTTTCTCTGACATTTATGCTAGCTGTTGAAAATATGGCGTGGTATTCCCTTCATATTCTGTGACTACCTGCTTTATCTGACTATTTGTATCAGTCTCTGTTATTTGCACAAAAAACTCTTGGTCACAAAGATTTTTCTCATCCTTTGTCATCTCAATCACAGAAACTTTCTCTTTTATAAAAGGTACCTTTATTTCTCTATCTTCTTTTGTTATTTTTAACTCTTCATGTTTAAAATCTATACGTGCTTCATATTCATGTAGGAAGTCACATCCTATAATTATGTCACAAATCAGATGGTTTACAATTAGAAACATAACCTCAAAATTCTCTCCGCCGATAAGTATGTTAAGTAGAGCTTGTGTTTTTATGACCTGTGTCGTTCTTCCGATTGCAACACGACAAACTAAATTACTAGTAGGAAGAGCCATAATTTTGTTACCTTCATTAATCAAATTTATGTAAAATTTCTGTGAACAAATTGAAGCTGACGAACCAGAATCTATAGTTACAATTATCTTTTTCTTCGCAATTTCCATCCTAACATGAGGTGATTCGAAATTTTCTCCCTTATCTTTTGTTGCTGCAATCTTATTACAGGGTGTGTGTGTAGGCATATTATTTGTATTGGTAATGGATACTGAATTATTAAAGACGTCCTGAGAACCTACTACACAGGAGTCTATTAACAGTTTTCCTGGTTATTTCCATGTTCACGTACGGGACTGCCATTCCTAACAGGAGCTAAACCTATCTCATTGTCGCTACCATTGTTTTGAGTTCCCCTTCCTCGAGTTCGAAATCCTCGATTTCTGAAATTATGTCCTCTTGGCACATAATGTTCTTGCCGTTCCTCAGATCTTTCCCGGTTATTGTTTTCCCTCCAGTGAGTGAAATTTCCCCTTTGTCTAATGTATCGCCTTCCATAATTTTGCCCTCTTTCCGGCAATCTTTCTGTCCTGACATAATTTATTTGTTCCTGTCGACCTGGTCTCCCATCTATCCTCGATCTTTCAAATTGTGGAACATATGATTGATACCGTTGTCTGGTATTATTTTCATGACGCCTGTCTTGTCCTCTACTTTGCTGATAACTACCTTGGTAATTTCTTCTATCTCGCACATCTAAAAATCTATGCTCCCACTCTAGATATATATCTGCTTCCTGTTGCTCCAAAGCTGTCATTAATTCTGTCATCTCATAGATGCTACGTGGTTTTGCAATTAATAAGTAATTTTGTATCCTTAAAGGATAATGCCTTGTGAGCAAACTCACAAAATCTTCCTCATTGATTGGAGGTGACAAGTTCCTAACCTGACTTGCATGTTTCAGTAAGTAATCAGTCATTGATATTCCCTCTCGTGGATCAAATTGACCATGACTAAGCATTGCTCGAATTCTGTGCTGTACCGTAACATTCCAAAATCTGTTCATGAATAACCTCTTAAAGGATTCATATGAAATTTCACCCCCTGATACCATTTGTGACCAATCTAGAGTTTTCTGGTCCAAACATCTTTTGACAACTATCATTTTTAATGCTTCAGGTATCTTTTTAATTTGAAAATACTCTGATACGTCTGCAATAAACTGTACTGGACTGGAGTTTTCATTAAATTTTGGAAGTGGAAAATCACTTAAGATATGATTGTAATTTTGCAAATTCCCTACTCCCATATTTAAATTCTCTAGTGTTACTTGTGCACTCTGAGTTTCAGCATTAGCTATAGATGAAGCTGCAGCATCACTCACATTATTTGTCATACCTGATGAACTACCTCTATCATTATTTTGTACATCAGATACATTCACATCACATATATTTACCCTTGAATTCAATTCTAACCTATTTACAGTACCTTGCAGACTTTCTATTGTCTGTTCCAATTTTCTATTATTCTCATTTTGAACAGCTTGGTGTTTGTTAATTTCAGAAGTTAGCTTTTGATTCAAATCTTTAGACAAATCTTTAACTTCTTCAGACAATTTATTTCTCTGTGTTTCCGACTCCTTCTGAATTTCAGATATTTCCCCTCTGAAATTAACTTGCACCTGAATTAAATCTGCATTTGTAGCCTCCACCATCTCTCTTAACTCACTTGAAATGCTACTCATTCGGCTACCTAATTCTGTACATTTTACATCAACATGTTCAAACTTAGTATTAACCTCACTTTTTTGGTTTGATATTTCCCTGCTCATTTCTGACATTTTCTATGAAACTTCACCTATTTCATTTGCTATCATTTCCTGATTTTCATTTTTCATTCTCATCATACTACTATCTAGCTCCATGAATTTCTTTTCAATTTCTTCCCTGTTTTGTTCTAAGCTTTTACCAATATCTTCCCTTAATTCCCTATGACTCTTTTGCATATCTTCCCTGTTTTGATATATTTTCTTTTCTAATTTCTCATTATTCTTACAAATTTCTTCCCTTAATTCTATATTATTCTGACTTAGGTCTTCTAATTTCTCATTAGTCTTACGAATATCATCCCTCAATTGATCTGTAATACTCTTACTAATATCTTCTCTCAATTCCATATTCATATTTCTCAGCATTTCCATCATCATACTAGCATCAAGATTAACATTTCCTGCTATTCTATTATGACTTTCTGCACTAACATTTTCACCCTCAAATCCTACATTGTTTGAGCTATTTTCTGTAACCTGTATTGAATTACAGCTAACTGTTACACTATCCCCTTCCATTATTGTTTCTTCAATATTATTAGTAGCCATTGTTTTCTTTATCCTACTGCTCCTAAGGTACATTTAAATGTTACAATTTTGTTTTCTAAAAAAAATTACTATACTCTGACCTTTGTGATGCTGTCTGTTGCTGATACTTTGATGTCCAGCTTCCTGCCCCTCTCTCCTAGGTTTGTATGTCGCTTCTGCGTCATATCATGATGAATATACGTCGTTTTGGTGTTCTGTATTTGAATTCCCCTGTTGCCTTTTAATCTCGGAATTACGATGTCCAATCATCCGCGTAGTCTGTCGTTCCTATAGTTGTTTCTGGAATCTGCGTCTTGTAGTTCAGTTCACTGCTCCATTCGGTCCACGTCCTGATTCCTTTGCTCCTTCCTGGTTATTTCACCCCTTTCCTGGTCACTCTGCCCCACGTTCTGGGTGCCAATTTGCGATGGTAAATTTATAATGTTTGTGTATGTGTGTTTACTTCACGTGGTGAATCCATCTTGTGACGCAATTCTTTGTTAGGTTTGTAGCTCCATCTGGGTTTAGCAATTTGCGGCAGTATTAGTTTTTGTTTGAAAGAATGCTACTTTTATTTTATTTAATTTTTGTTTCACTGTCCTCCGGCTAGCTATGATCTTTTGGTCAAGCACTTCTCTTTATACAGGTTGTGTAAACGGAAAGGAATCTTTTATCCAAAGATAACACTGATGAAGAAATTTGTTTTACACTTTTATTGTCGAACACATCTACTATCACATTTACACATTGATCTTGACACTCGCCAAACTGAAACTGTTATAACAACTTCTTACTGATCACTTTTAATCCACGTACTTCAACCTTTTGTATAATTAACTTTACCATACTTGAGATTTTTCATAACTTTTATACGCGTAATTTGCGAATCGATAGCCGACGTGTAATATTTCTGCTGGACTGAAGGCGACGTGTATCATACAAAATATTTTCGACGAACTGACGGACTGAAGGCGTGTAGTGTACAAAGAATTTTGATGAACTGACGGGGTCTTTACCTCTAACCTACCTTTTATACTCCTTCACCCAGATATGCCTAAAGATTATAACTGAGCTGCAATTGGCTAATAAAACGCGCCAACATTAGCGTCTATTTTTATATCCAATGAAAATTATGAATACATATGCTCTAGGAAAATGTTCTAGAAGATTCTAAATGAAAAACGCGCCAACATTACGTAACTTCCTCGTTTCCAATAATGATAAACAGCTCACCCCCTCGCTGCATTATTGCACGCTATTATTGTCAGTTTCAGTAAGGCAGTATAAACCCACTTCTCAACAATAATTACAATAAACAAACATCTCAAATCAATGTCACATAATAATGCATATTCATACTATAATCACTCTTTACATTTAAATAATTTATGATACAAATTACTGCATCACGATCCTCAAAATGTGTAAACCAGCGCTTACAGGTATAAACACATCCATTACATTTGTTTTCAGAAATGCGTTTTGCTACGAAAAAATGTCGTCGTTTACGTTTATAACACTCCTCATATGGCCTATTACGTTCAGGAGATATCTCATTTCATAAGGTGATGGCTGCACTCATTTATAAGCTGCAGGCACGCAGCGGGCGGAATCCTTTGGCGCGGATGGTAAGGTGATGATGGCGGTGGCGTGACAGGACCTACAGCTTTTATCGTGGACTCCGAACCACTTTGGGCATTTGGGGACTGCAAAAGGGCAAGTCAGAAGTAAAGGTATGGATAGGGCTGAGCCGGAAATCTAAACCCAGGCCCTCAGTATCAGAGCTGGAAACGAATCCATTGCGCCACCCGGGCAGCCATTACGAAAAAAAAATATAGGAAAAGAAACGTTACTTGGTAGAAGTTATATTTTAATAAGAGCTATGCTCTCCCTTAAGTATCTTTTACACTTTACAGATTACACGAAATTTAATGAGATGAATAGAACTTTTGTAATTCTGATGGAAAATTCAGTGCATTAATTCATTTCTGGTCTCTGTATTAATTGTAATGTTTTAATCAAAATAATTAGAGCCATTTGCCTAGGAATAAAAGTAGTACAACATTTCGCATTGCAGCTTTAAAATATGCTTGACATAAATACGCAATTTTTGTATCTACCCAAACCTTTGAAGTTTAATATTTCAGTTTTTCACACGCATACACTTTATGTTTAAAAAATATATTTATCGGAGAGCCCTCAAGTAGCCCTCTGGTGAAATCGACCTCCGAACACATAGATACACACGTACACTACCTCCAAGCACCCTAACCTGCACGAAGTGATGATGATGATGAAATGAGGTTTAAGGGCGCTCAACATCAACGGCCATTAGCGCCTTTACAAAGTATAAAACCCATAAACCAATATACGGGCCACTAACCCAAGGCGTCAAATACACTAAAAATAAAACGGCAAATAATAAAAACCAGCACAATAAAAAACATGGTCAAGAAAATATAAAAATGGCGTGTCAGGAACTGTAAAAAGGTAAACCACAAGAGCCCCACAGTAAAACAGTCAACAGAAAATAACAAAACCAAAAGACTTGAGCGCATCAATTGCGCCGGAAAAACACACAATCGCCTATAAAACGTAAAAGACATGCAACAGCATGCGCGTCGTCTGCCAAAATATTGGATAGGCCAACAGGCAGACACACACGAACACGCAATGCAGCTAAAACCTGTCACTCCTCTAAAACGTAACGCACCGTTAAGGGCGCATCACACTGCTCACAGAGTGGTGCGGGGTCACCACTGAGCAGATACCTATGACTAAAAGTGCAATGTCCGATACGAAGGCGTATTAAAATTACCTCTTCCCGACGAGAAGCACGGGAAGAGGTAGCCTAGACTAACGGGAGAGGTTTAACCTCCCGCAACTTGTTCCCCTTGAGGGCCGTCCACTCATCGCTCCAAAGCGAGAGGATGCGGCGACGTAAAACAATAAACAAATCTGACGAGGGAACAACAGAGGTAAAACTTCTGGGTGATAAAATCGCCGATTTGGCAGCGTCGTCAGCAGCCTCATTACCTGAGATGCCAACGTGACCTGGAATCCACATGAAGGAGACGCGGATGCCAGAGACACCAAGCGAGTGGACCAGCTCATGTATGCGCTGTAAGAGTGGGCGGTAATTGTACAGCGCGTTAATACTCTGAAGGGCACTCAGGGAGTCTGCGCACAGAACACAGTGCTGTAAATCATGCCGCTGGATGTATAAAAGTGCCTGATAAATACTAAAAAGTTCGGCGGTAAAAATCGAACATTGCTCGGGTAAACGAAAGGTAAAACTATGCTGACCAAAAACAAAGGCACACCCTACTCCAACATCAGTCTTAGACCCATCAGTGTATATAAAATGAAAGTTCCCGATTTTCGCCTGCAGTTCTAAAATAGCTGATCTAAAACTGAAGAAGGGGTCTCAGTCTTCGGCATCGACGTTAGCCCAAGGTCATAGTGGGCCTCAGCGCGCAGCCATGGAGGAAAAAGCATTTCCCCCTGGGAAGGGCCGGTGCTGGCACAACGTCCAAATGCCGAAGGAGTTGTCGAAATCAAACCCCTGGAGGTAGTAATGCAGAGGAGCTAACTAAATATTGTCGATCAAGAGAATCCTCGTAAAATAACTCGAAGGACGAGTGGTTAGGCAAGCTTAGGAGCCAACAAGCATAGCTGCACAAAAGCATCTCACGCCGGAAGGACAGCGGAGGCTCTGAGGCTTCTGCGTACAGACTGGGTACAGGGCTAGTTGGAAAGGCCCCTGTAGGGACTCTTATACCACGATGATGAATGGTATTCAAGTGACGTAACACAGATGGACGTGCCGATGAATAGACAATGCACCGGCAATCAAGCTTGGATCGACCAAGGAGCGATAAAGACGCAGAAGAACGGTCCGATCAGCTCCCCAGGATGTGCCACTTAAAACACGTAAAATATTAAGAGAACGGTCACACACTGCTTTTAAAAAGGAAACGTGAGAAGTGCAGCTCAGCTTTCGATCAAAGATCAACTCCAAAAATTTCACCTCATCTGTACACGGAAGGACCTCAGACCAAAGGTGGGGAGAGGGCGGAGGGAAAGCCTTTCGGCGCCCAAAGTTGATGCAGACGGATTCCTCGGCAGAGAAATTAAAGCCGTTGGCGTTACTCTAGGCATAGAGACGGTCGATACAGCTCTGGAGACAGGTCCGTCGTGAACTGCAACAAATGGCAAAATCGTCAACAGAAAGGGTCGATGAAATGCCAGGTGGAATAAATCAACAATGGGGTTGATAGCAATTGCAAAAAGTGTGACACTGAGTACAGAGCCCTGCGGTACTCCGTTCGCATGAATAAAACGACTAGATAAAACCGAGCCCACACGTACACGAAAGACGCGGTCCGTCATAAACTCCCGAAGAAATATGGGAAGACGACCGCGGATATTCCATGCGTGAAGTGTACGTAAAATGCCGCCCCTCCAACAAGTGTCATAAGCTTTCTCCAGGTCAAAAAACACAGCCACGGTTTGACACTTTCTCAGAAATCCACTCATAATATGCGTCGACAGAGACACCAGGTGGTCGACGGTAGAGCGATATCGACGAAATCCGCACTGAGCGTTCACTAGAAGTTTCTGAGACTAAAGCCACCATGTCAACCGCCCGTTGATCATCCGCTCCATCACCTTGCAAATGCAATTGGTGAGGGAGATAGGGCGGTAGCTGGAAGGTAGTTGGCGATCCTTCCCAGGCTTAAGTATAGGGACAATGGTGGCTTCGCGCCAAACGGAAGGAAAATTCCGTCTTGCCAAATAGGTTACAGACCTGTAAGAGAAACAGTTTACTGTCGGCTGAAAGGTTCTGTAACATCACGACAGGAATGCCGTCTAGCCCAGGAGCGGAGTGCCGAGAACAATGAAGAGCGTGCTCCAGCTCCCTCATTGTGAATAGTTCGTTATAGCATTCATTGTTAGCACACCGAAAATTATATGACGTGCAATCCAGCCGTCTTTAATAGAGCGAAAGCCGGCGGAATAATGGTCCGAACTGGAAACCTCCTCAAAGGCAGTACCCAGAGCGTTAACAATGGCAGCCGGATCCACTATGGTGGCATTGGAAACCTGAAGGCCAGACACAGTACAATGCGACACTATACCGGAGAAGCGACAGCGTTTATCCCAAACAACACAGAAAGGTGTGAAGCGATTAAAAGACTCGACAAAACGAGTCCAAGATGCCTTCTTGCTATGCTGAATAATGCGACGAGCCCTGGCGCGCGATTGTTTAAAAGTAACCAAATTATCAAATGTAGGGTGACGGCAAAACACCCTAAGTGCAGCTCTACGGGCACGTGCAGCACCCCGACACTCCTCGTTCCACCAAGGAACAGGAATCCGTCGAGGGTGAGAGGATGAACGGTGACTTGCGCGTTCGGCGGCAGAGAAAATCGTAGACGTAAGGTACTGCACTAGTTGGTTAATGTCGGTGAATGGCTGGTCGTCACAATGCACCAGGCTGGAATACAAGCTCCAGTTGGCTTTTGTGAATATTCAGGTAGATACTCTGGAATGCTGTACGTGGTGTGACAGAAGAGAAACGATGCAGGGGTAATTGTCGCTGGAGTAGGTGTCAGCGACGACGTTCCACTGCAGACGACTAGCAAGCTGGAGTGAGCAAACTGCAAGGTCCAAGTGAGAAAATGTACCGGAAGAATCAGAATGAAACGTAGGCTCGCCTGTATTGAGAATAGAGAGATTGAACTGATAAAAAACTCCAGAAAGAAGAGTTCCCCTCGTAAAAGCCCTTGGCGAACCCCACAGGGGGTGATGGGCGTTAAAATCTCCCAACAGAAGAAATGGTGTTGGGAGAGCGGACAGGAGAGCTCGAATGTCCGCGGGAGAGAGGGGAGACGATGGAGGTGAATACACAGAGCAAACAGAAAAAAAAGCGAGTAACTGCAGTCTAATGGCAACACCTTGCAAGTCGGACGTAAGAGCGAGAGTTTGAAAATGAACGTCGTTACGCACTAACAACATGACACCTCTATGAGCAGGAGCACCCTCCTCCGGTTCAAGATCGTAGCGAACCGGAGTGTACCCTCGGAGATCGAAAGGGTCGGGAGGGCGAAGCTTGGTCTCCTGCAAACACACGACCATAGGCGAATGGGAACGCAATAAAAGTTGCAGTTCCGCCCTATGCGATCGAACACCACATAAATTCCAGCTCAGGATAGCCATGAATAAAAGGGATAAACTGTCTACTTAGAAGGGCGGCTTAAAATAATCTTTTGCTTAACCTTTGGGCTCGGGCATTTGGTATGGAGCTGGAGCCTCCTCGAAGGGAGGGCCCACGCGCTCAGTGCCAGAAACCGTTTCAAGCGCCGTGAATCGGTTCTGGGTGGCAATGGGTGAAGGTGGCCGCTGAGCGCGGCTTGTCCCACGAGCATCCTGGGACTGCGACCTTCGAGGAGGAGAAGGTGAAATTTTCTTACCGCGCGAACGCGGAGGGTCTTTCAAAAACTCTTCCTTGCGTAGCTTCTGTTTCGGTTTCTTGTCAGCGCCTTGCGACTTCATAACCTTAGGACCAGCTTTAGATGGCTTGCTCAGTGTGGCTGAAATGGACGGACGGATGGTAGTGGCGGTCAATGCGGTCATGGTCCAGGTGTGTGTTTTGGCATCCTTCCGGGGTACTGGCAAGGCAACAACTGAACTAAATCCACCAGATCGCAGAAGCGAAGGTTGGCGCGCATGGTAGCGCCTCCGGGCTTCAGCGAGGGAGAGTTTCTCCTTTACCCGGATCTCTTGGATCGCCTTCTCGTCCAAGTACCGCCGCGGTAGAGAAAGCAAAAAGGGGATCCACAGAGATTGATGGACGCCTTACAATTCCTAGAAAGAGGTAAAACGAACAAAATTATTGTTCTAAGGTAAATGTATGGAAATGTGTATAAACATACGCAATAAATATGGTTACATATTATAAAATTATAATTTGAGGTTACAGGTACTCCTTTGTACTCTTTATTAATACAGTGTAATTTTGGGTTTCAGCCGTGGAAAGTTTGTGTAATACAGGATTGTTATTTTGTGATTAATGTATTTTATACATTACCATTCATTCTTCAAAATTGTAATGTAGGCCTACACTAAGAAATGACCCTATGGACAAGCAAATCGTTTATCGGAAAATGATTTTGGACTGGCTCTGTTCGCTTATCTACCCCTGAGATATGAGGATATCGCGTCAGCGACCTGCCTACTCTGATTGGTAGCCACTCATAGCCTTTAAGTTTTGCGTAAGCTTTAGTAGAAAACTTATATAACGAATTTGGAGTGAAGGAAAATTTGAAGCTTTTCTGTTATTGGTGACAATGTCAAACTAATTCCTGTGTTCTTTATCGTCAACTAATCGTAACACACTAATTTTCCTTCACACTGTGGCCACCAGTTGGCTGCTCGCGCGCCGACCACCGCATCTTGGAACTCCTGCCGAAACAGTTACAATATCCCCAAAACCACCTCAAATTCTCATAGTAACAAGTTCAATTAGAATGATAATAAACACATATCTTATCGTGAGATGTTGCAAATGTTGCCCATTTCTATCCTGAAATTTCTGGCATCTTTTCAGGAAGTGTTCATTCACAATGGAAGTAGTACTAATACATATTGAGTGGGCAAAACTACTGAGGTCACCAGCGCCACACTTGGCCTATACATTTATTCATGTGTTATACAAAAACATGACATATAAAGCAATTACAGGATTAACCAACTGAGATTACAAAAGTAGAAAAAAAACACAAGTTATACACTAGAAAGCTCACAAATCAATATAAACAAGAACTAATCCTCGGGAAACCCAAGCAGTTAAGACAATGCTGATACACTTTGAGAGTCAATAACACACCAGAAGCTGCACGAGTTAAATTTTGGTAAGGAAAACACTGAATTTATCATATCGAAAAGGCTTGGCGATGGTGGCAGAGTCGTCCCCTAAAACAGTAATTAAATTAGGAGAGAATCCAAGTCGTTCGCGAAGGGTGGAATGGTACGACGCCGGATGAGGAAATACTTCCGCGTTAAGGCCACAGTGCAGTGGATACAGCGAGGCGGAGGTTCACCCCTAAGGAGGTAGCCATTGACTAAAATAACAATGGCCAATACGAAGCGAGCAAGCACGGTTTCTTAGCGACGTCATGGACGAGAAGAACAACGCCATGGAAGCGTTGTAGCCTTGACCTCTCGGAGTTTGGCGGTAGATGTAAACACTCTTCATTCCACTGAGAGAGCATCTTTCTGCGCAAAGAAACCTTCAAATCCGTATATAGGCAGCGGAGCACCCATTCATCGGAGTGTAGAATCGCATCCTTGGCTGCCTGATCTGCCTGATCGCTTCCTATAGTGCCATGATGCCCAGGAACCCAGATAAAGACCACCCGACAGCCAGCAAGATAGGGAGAGTGCAACTGATCATGTATTTTCTGAACAAGTGAGTGTTGGCTATAGAGATCCCGCAAACTAAGTAAAGCACTGAGAGAATCAGAACAAATGCCGCTAGAGTACAAGGAAAAGGAGCGGATGAAACATGTGGCTTTAAATACAGCATACAGTTCGGCAGTATAAACCGAAGTATTAAGGGGGTAGCAAGTATTGTGAATGACATGTGAATCAATAACCAGAGCGCAGCCTACCCTTCATCCGTTCGAGGACAATCAGTATATAGTAAATGGTATCCAGGAAAGCCGCGTTTGAAGCCCTCGAAATGGGCTGCATATATAGGAACGGCAGTGGTATACTTTGGCATCTGAGCCAAATCAAGACGACACAGGGAGTTTGGCGTATCCATGGACGAAAACGATGAAATTCTCTACGGAAGGGCGAGGAAAGTACTGCATCCAACTTCGACAATAAGTGCCCAAATCTATACCCCGTAGGAAGCAGTGACGGACTATTGCGGTACCAAAGAACGTAGAATAGGTGGGGTGTGAAGTCCTGGCACACAAAGTGGAGGCACAATTACAAAGAAGAATATCCCGACGTATCCAAAGGTATGGTTCACTGCATTCCGCGTATAAACTACAGGTGAGACTAGTACGAAACGCTCCCAAGACAAATCTAAGGCTTTGATGGCGGACAGCTTCCAATCTACGTAGACTAGATCAGCGAGTAAAAGAATAGATAATGGACCCACGGTCGAGATTCGAAAGTATAAACATCCGGTAGAGACGCAGCAAAAGTACGCGATCGGCGCCTCAAGAAAAGCCACTAAGGACACGAAGCAATTGCATGGAGCGAGCAGAGCGTCCACAAAGGTATAAAATATGAGGCCCCCAACAGAGTTTACGGCAAAAAATGAGGTCGACAAATTTAGCTTCCTCAACAAACGGCAGTTCCACTCCACTGAGAGAGAGAGAGAGAGAGATAGGGGGCAAGAAACTCCTTACGACGCCAAAAATTACAAAAGCGTGTTTTCTGCGCTGAAAATTTAAACCCATTCTCTACACTCCAAGTGTGCAAGTTATCAGAAAGCACTGGAGGCGCCGTTGGATAAGTACTAACGATTTTGAGATGAAACGTATTGCATATGAGGTTATTAACATATAATCCAAGACAAGAAATTAAACATGTCTGGAGAGGCAGAGTTAATGTTTCCAAAATTCAGAACTTTTGTCACATATCTAAATGTAATCTGGAAACTATGATATTAAGGTATGCAAACACTGTCGCAAAACCGACAAGGTCTTAGGAGTAGCTTAAAAATCGTGCAATTTAAATGCAGAATTACTTAACTTTTTACCTATATATTTACATTTTCTATCCAATTACGATATTAATTTTATAGTGAGACACCGGGGATACAATAAATGAAGCAATGCTTCTGTTTCAAAGTTCAAAGAAATATCTCTCATTCAGTAAGAAATATAAATAATTTACCTAAGATTCTTGGATACATTTAAATTCCTGAATGATAGAATCTAAACGATAGGCTTCGTGACCAAAGCTTCAGAATCGTAAATAATACAAGACTGTTGAACATCTAAGATTCTTGAGACGTAAAAGCACATTTCCGCACACATACGTGTGGACATAGAAAGACTTTGCTATCTGTCATCTCAAAATTTGATCATGTAATCATAGCAAAGTACAACCATGTTTAAACAGTATATAATGTATTTGATATGAAGAATCTAGGCGAATAAAGTGATTTTTATCTGAAGAGAGATAACCTGCTACTAGTTCATATAATGAAAAATGTTCGTGGCATAATCTTAAATGAATAGGTCTTCATTTCTCTCATTCTTATACTCAAGATTACAAATATAAAAATATCACTGATCATCGATAAAGAAAGGATTTATATTTCCGACTCAGGGATTAAATGTGGTATAAGTACAGTGTCCGGATGCAGTGCAAAATCATGGATAACTCACATCCCTTGAAATATTTAGTATATGATGTATTATATACATAATATATATATATATATATATATATTATTGGAACAATTTACACGCATATCCAATGAAACATCTCCCATATGGTGGACCCAGATGGTTATGTAGAGACGAAATGAATAACAGTGATATTTAGATGATGATGATGATGATGATGATGATATAGGGGTTAAGGGCGCTATAGATCTACGGTCATCAGCGCCCTGACAAAGTATAAAATTTAAAATCCAAAAACTAAAATACGGGACACAAATTCGCTTAGTCTAAAACACTACAGAAAAAAAAAAACAGATAGCAAAGTCTAAAAACCACCACACTATAAACATGTTAAATAAAACAATAAATGATTAATCAACGTGTCAGCAACTGTAGAACTCAAGGGACAAGGGCGTCAATGTCCGCAGAGGAGAAGAGCCCCTGTTAAAACAGACAGTATAAAATCCCAAACTAAAAGACGCTCTGCGCATCAAATGCGCCGACTAAAACCACTGCCACTGATAAAACGTAAAAGACATTCTACAGCATGCGCGTCGTCTGCCAAAACGTTGGTTATGCCAACAGGCAGAGACACACGAACGCACAATGGAGCTAAAACCTGACACTCTTTAAGATGTGACGCACCGTTAAGGGCGCATCACGCTGCTCACAGAGTGGTGCGGGGTCACTACTGAGCAGGTGTCTATGACTAAAAAGGCAATGTCCGATACGTAAACGAGCTAAAATTGCCTCTTCCCGACGAGAAGAACGAGAAGGTGTACCCCAGACTAACGCGAGAGGTTTAACCTCCCGCAACTTGTTCCCCCGCAGGGTCAAAGCTTGACTCATCCGGCCAAAGCGAGAGTATACGGTGTTGTAAAATAACACAGAAATCAGTGGAGGGAACATCAGAGGTAAAACATTTGAGTAAAAGAATGCCAATTTGGCACCGGTGTCGGCAGACTCGTTTCCTGATATGCCCACATGACCTGGAATCCACACAAAGGAGACGCTGATGCCAGAAGCACCGAGCGAGTGGGGCAGGTCACGAATGCACTGTACGAGAGGGCGGTAGGTGTAAAGCGCGCGAATATCTTGAGGAGCACTCAGAGAGTCTGTACAGACAGCACAGTGCTCTAAGTCGTGCCGCTGAATGTATAAGCGAGCTAGATAAATACTAAAACGTTCGGCGGTAAAAATCTAACATTGCCCCGGTAAACAAAAGGTAAAACTATGCTGACCAAAGATAAAGGCACATCCTACTCCAACATCAGTCTTAGACCGATCAGTGAATATAAAATGAAATTCCCCGAATAATGCCTGAATTTCTAAAAAGGCTGATTGATTTAAGGACTGAAGAAGGGGTCTCATTCTTCGGCGTCGACGTTAACCAAAGGTGACAGTGGGCCTCAGCGCGCAACCAAGGATGATGATGAAATGGGGTTTAAGGGCGCTAAATATCAACGGTCATCAGCGCCCTTATAATGTATAAAAGGTAAAACCCATAAACCAATATACGGGCCACTAACCCAAGGCGTCAAAAACACTAAAAAACAAAACGGCAAATTCTAAAAACCAACACACTAAAAACATGGTCAAGAAAATATTAAAAAAGACGTGTCAGGAGCTGGAAAAGGCAAAACACAAGAGCCCCAGTAAAACAGGCAATATAAAATAACAAATCTAAAAGACGCTGAGCGCATCAAATGTGCCGATAAAAACCACAGTCACCTAGAAAACATAAAAGACATGTAACAGCATGCGCGTCGTCTGCCAAAACATTGGCTATGCCAACATGCAGACACACACGAACACGCAATGCAGCTAAAACCTGACACTCTTCTAAAATGTGACGCAACCTTAAGGGCGCATCACACTGCCCATAGAGTGGTGCGGGGTCACCACTGAGCAGATATCTATGACTAAAAATGTAATGTCCGATACTTAAGCCGTGTTAAAATGATCTCTTCCCGACGAGAAGCACGGGAAGAGTTAGCCCAGACTAAGGGAAGAGGTTTAACCTCCCGCAACTTGTTCTCCCTGGAGGGCCGCCCACTCATCGCCCCAAAGCGAGAGAATGCGGCGACGTAAAATAATAAACAAATATGACGAGGGAACAACAGAGGTAAAACTTCTTGGTGATAAAATCGCTGATCTGGCAGCGGCGTCGGCAGACTCGTTCCCTGAGATGCCCAAATGACCTGGAATCCACGCGAAGGAGACGGTGATGTCGAAAACACCAAGCGAGTGGAACAGGTGATGAATGCGCTGTACAAGCGTGGTAACTGTACAGCGCGCTAATGCTTTGAAGAGCACTCAGGGAGTCTGAACAAAGAAAACAGTGCCGTAATTCGTGCCGCTGAATGTATAAAAGAGACTGCTAAATGCTAAAATTCGGCGGTAAAAATCCAACATTGCCCGGGTAAACGAAAGGTAAAACTATTTTCACCACAAACAAAGGCACACCCTACTCCAGCATCAGTCTTAGCTCTATCGGTAAACGCAAAATGAAAGTCCCAGAATTGCGCCTGAAGTTCCAAAATCGCTGACCTAAAGACTAAAGAAGGGGTCTCATTTTTCGACATCGACGTTAACCCAAGGTGGCAGTGAGCTTCAGCGCGCAACCATGGAGACAAACGCGTTTCCCCCCTTGGAAGGGACGGCGCTGGCGTAACGTCCAGATGTCGAAGAAGCTGTCGAAATCGAACCCCTGCGGAGAGCAATGCAGAGGAGCTAACTAAATATTGCCGATCATGCGACTCAGCTAAAAATATCTCGAAGGACGGTGGTAAGGTAAGCTTAGGAGTCGACAGGCATAGCTTGCACAAAAGCATCTCACACGGAAAGACAGCGGAGGCTCTGCAGCTTCAGCATATAGACTAGGCACAGGACTGGTTAGAAAGGCCCCTGTAGCGATACTTATGACACGATGGTGAATGGCATTCAATCTACGTAACACAGATGGACGTGCCGACGAATAAACAATGCACCCGTAATCAAGCTTGGATCGGACCAAAGAGCGATAAAGACGAAGAAGGACGCTCCGATCAGCTCCCCGGTATGTGCCACTTAAAACACGTAAAATATTAAGAGAACGGTCACACTTTGCTTTTAAAAAGGAAATGTAACAAGTCAAACTCAGCTTTCGGTCGAAGATCAACCCCAAAAATTTCACCTCGTCTGCAAACGGAACGACCTCTGACCCAAGATGGAGAGAGGGCGGAGGGAAAAGGATGCATACGGATTTCTCAGCGGAGAAATTAAAACCGTTGACGTTACTCCAGGAGTAGAGACGGTCGATACAGCTCTGGAGACAGCGTTTGAGCAGACAGGTCCGCCGTGAACTGCAATAAATGGCAAAATCGTCGACGAAAATGAACGAGGAAATGCCAGAATGAATATAATCAACAATGGGGTTGATAGCAATCGCAAAAAGTGTCATACTGAGTACAGAGCCCTGCGGTACACCGTACCCTTGAACAAAACGACTAGATAAAACCGAGCCCACACGTACACGTCATAAACTCCCGAAGAAATAAGGGAAGACGACCGTAGCGTAAATGCCATGCGTGAAGTGTACGTAAAATGCCGCCCCTCCAAAAAGTGTCATAAGCTTTCTCTAGGTCAAAAAACAAAGCTACTGTTTGACACTTTCTCAGAAACCCGTTCATAATATACGTCGACAGAGACACCACATGGTCGACGGTAAAGCGATGGCGACGAAATCCGCACTGAGCGTTCGCTAGAAGTTTCTGAGACTCAAGCCAACGTGTCAACCGCCCGTTGATCATGCGCTCTATCACCTTGCAAATGTAACTGGTGAGGGAGATAGGGCGCTAGCTGGAAGGTAGTTGGCGATCCTTCCCAGACTTAGGTATAGGGAGAATGGTGGCTTCGCGCCAAACGGAAGGAAAAAGGCCGTCTTGCCAAATACGGTTATAGACCTGTATAAGAAAGAGTTTACAGTCGGCTGAAAGGTTCGTTAACTTCAGGACATGAATGCCAACCGGCCCAGGGGCGGAGTGCCTAGAGCATGGAAGAGCGTGCTCCAGCTCCCTCAGTGTAAAAAGTTCATTATAACACTCCTTATTAGCAGACCGAAAATTAAAGGTCTCGGAATCCAGCCGGTCTTTGAGAGTGCGAACGCCGGCGGAATAATGGGCAGAACTGGAAACCGCATCAAAGGCAGTACCCAGAAGGTTAGCAATGGCAGCCGGATCTACTATGGCGGCATTGCAAACCTGAAGGCCAGACACAGTACAATGCGACACTTTACCTGAGAAGTGACGAAGTCTAATCCAAACAAAAGAGGGAGGTGCGAAGCGACTAAAAGACTCGACAAAACGAGTCCAAGATGTCTTCTTGCCATGCTGAATAATGCGACGAGCCCTAGCGTGCAATTGTTTAAAAGTAACCAAATTATCAAGTGTAGGGTGTCACCGAAATACCCTCAACGCAGTTCTACGTGCACGAACGGCGTCCCGACAATCCTCGTTCCACCATGGAACAGGAATACCTCGAGGGTGTGAGGATGATCGGGGAATTGGGCGTCGGCGGCAGACAGAATCGTAGAAGTAAGGTGCTGCACCATTTGGTGAACGTCAATTAAGGGCTGGTGAGCAAAACACACGAAGGTGGAATACAATCTCCAGTCGGCTTTTCTGAATATCCAGGTAGGTACTCTGGAATGCTGGACATGGTGAGATAAAAGACAAATGACGCATCGGTCATGGCCGCTGGAGTAGGTGTCAGCAACGACGTTCCACTGCAGACGACTAGCAAGCTGGATGGAGCAAACGGCAAGGTCTAAGTGAGAGAATGTACCAGAAGAATGAAACAGAAAGGTAGGATCACCTGAATTGAGGATGGAGGGGTTGAACTGATCAAAAATGTTAGAAAGAAGAATTCCCCTCGCACATGCCCTTGGCGAACACCACAGGGGGTGATGGGCATTAAAATCTCCCAACAGAAGAAATGGTGTTCGGAGAGCGGACAGGAGATCTCGAATGTCCGCGTTAGCTAGGGGAGACGACGGAGGTGTATAAATGGAGCAAACAGAAAAGAAAAGCCCAGGTAAGTAAAGTCTAACGGCAAGAGCTTGCAAGGCGGACTAAGTGTGAGAGTCTGAAAATGAACGTCGTTACGCACTAGAATCATGACACCTCCATGAGCAAGAGTACCGTCATCCGGTTCAAGATCGTAGCGAACCGGTGTACACCCTCGGAGCTCAAGAGGGTCGTGAGGACGTAGCTTGGTCCCCTGCAAACACACGACCATAGGTGAATGGGAACGCAATAAAAGTTGCATTTCTGCCGTATGCAGTCGTACACCACGTAAATTCCAGGTCAGGATAGTCATGTATAAAAGGGATAAACTGTCTACTTAGAAGGGTGGCTCAAAAGTACTTTCTGCTTAACCTTTGGGCTCGGGCTTTTAGTTTGGATTTGGTCAGACTCCATAAACTCCTCGAAGGGAGGGCCAACGCGCTCAGTGCCAGAAACCGATTCAAGCGCCATGAATCGGTTCTGGGTGGCAATGGATGAAGGCGGCCGCTGAGCGCGGCTCGTCCCAGGAGCATCCTTGGGATTGCGACCTTCGAAGAGGAGAAGGTGAACTTTTCTTACCGCGCGCACGCGGAGGGTCTTTCAAAACATTTTCTTTGCGTAGTTTCTGCTTGAACTTCTTATCAGTGCTTTGGGACTTCATAACCTTAGGACTAGCTTTAGAGGGCTTGGTAACTATAGCACAAATGGACGGCCGAATGGTAGTGGCGGTTAATGCAGTCATGATCCAGGTCTGAGTTTCAGCATCTACTCGTACCGATGCAACAACAGAACTAAATGTACCATATCGCAGGAGCGAAGGTTGGCGCACATGGTAACGCCTCCGGGCTTCAGCGAAAGAGTGTTTCTCCTTTACCCGGATCTCCTGGTTCGCCTTCTAGTCCAAGAACCGCGGACAGTCGGCAAATGACGCAGAATGAGACCCTTTGCAATTGACGCAGACGGGGGCTGATGAACAGGTACCATCGTGTGAGGGCTAATTCTAAGAGGCACAGATGGAAACGCCACTCTTGCATTAGACTTGCGTATGCCCAGAACGTTGGCATTTGAAACAACGCAGAGGTCTAGTAATATAGGGCCCCACCGCAATACGTTCGTACCCTGCTGAGATATTCGTAGGCAGCTCGACACCATCGAAAGTTAGAAACAAGTTACGAGTGGGTACCAATAACCCGTCACGTTTAGCCTGCACTCGATGACCTGCCGTCACCTTTTGATCAGAAAGATACTCAACCAGTTCATCGTCCGACATACCATCGAGGCTATGGGTGGTAACGACGCCTCGACAGGGATTCAAAGTGCGGTGCTTCTCAACACGGATGGGATAACCGTGGAGAAGCGTAGCGCGCAACAAACTCTTATTTTGCTGATCGGACTTTGTTTGTACTAACAATGAACCATTTCGAAGGCGAGTGCAGGAATTAACAGGACCAGCAATTGAGTCAATGTCTTTCTGTATTATAAAAGGGTTTACCTTCTCGAAAAATTGTCTTTCCTCAGTTCGGGTAATCACTAAGTAACAAACAGGCGGTGGTGCTACTTCCGTTACAATAACTTTTCGGCGCTTGTTGTTTATAATGGAGAAAGGTTGCTCCATAGCGAAAGAAATCCTCCAACATTGCAACCGTCTCCGAACTCGGGCTCTGACTTCCCGGGCGTTACCCTGGCCTAGGAGCGTGGCCTATTTATACCTAACTCAACACAGAGTCACACCTCCCAGAACATAGACAAAGGGACCCAATCGCCGTCAGATGTCAGCGGCTCATGCAATGGCCCCCCGCTGGATTGTAGTTGAACAGCGGATACGAACACATACCCTACATGACGACCCCGGGTGGTGTGGATGACGTCATTACCCACTCACCCAGCTGCCCACCCAGTGCGCGGGTATCCGTCAGGCTGTGTCCACGGAGGATTAAAATAAAAGGGTAAAAGAAACTAAAAGTGTGTGGGCGTTTCGCACACAAGGTAGGCCGGCGGAGAAGGAAAATAGATGTGTAAATGAATGGACGTGGGGCGATATGTGCGTAAATAGAAGAGAAGTAAGAAACGATGGTGAGGGGCGTGGAATGAAATCCACAGAACGCACCAGAGCCTACCTTGAGTCCCCGGTCAGGAGAACGAACCCACCTCGACCGGACGAGGGTGGAAAGGTTATGATGGCGATGAAGGGCTCAGGTACCCCGGGTACGGCAAACCCGTACTCACAAAAGGTGAGCCCCTGGGGGGCGCAACCAACGTGGAAACCGCGTTTCGCCCCTGGGAAAGGTCGGCGCTGGCGTAACGTCCTAATGCGGAAGAAGCTTGCGAAATCGAACCCCTAGAGGGAGCATTACAGAGGACCTAACTGAATATTGTCAACCAAGCAAATCCTCGAAAAATAACTCGAATGACGGGCGATCAGGCAAGCTGGAGAGTCGACAGGCATAGCTGCATAAAAGCAACTCACGCCTGAAGGACAGTGAAAGCTCTGCAGCTTCAGCATACAGACTGGGTACAGGGCTGGTTGGAAAGGCCGCTGTAGCGACTCTTATGCCACGATGGTGAATGGCATTCAGGCGACATAACACAGATGGACGCGCCGATGAATAGACAATGCACCCGTAATCAAGCTTGGATCGGATCAAAGACCGATAACCACGCAGAAGAACGGTCCGATCAGCTCCCCAGGATGTGCCACCTAAAACACGTAAACGATTAAGAGAATGGTCAGACTTTGCTTTAAAAAACGAAATGTGCAAAGTCCAGCTCAGCTATCGATCAAAGATCAACCCCAAAAATTTCGCCTCGGCCGCAAACGGAAGCCTTCCTGTGGCGCTAGCGCTCAATACAGGAACAGAAAAAAATTGTAAACACGTGTTGTCGTCAGGAAGATTAGCGCCAAATGGCGCTTCATCGTCACTTCAAACGGCAAGGGGCCTTTTGATGTAATTGGAAGCACTACTAAACTTCTAGCAACGAAAGTTAGTCTCCAGCTGGGAAAACATCCCTTCAGAACACCTCATTAACTGTTTACTTGGGGGCAGAATTGTATTGCAAACGTTACATTTAATTTTTTTACTGTTCATCAGCATAAACAAGAGATTGCTATTTTGGAGGCAAGATATGGAAACAGAAAGCCAATAACACGGAATGGTAAACCTTCATTGTTTCGTACCATTATGAATATGTGAAGCTGTAGTGAAGCTGTGTTTATATCAAAGTGTAGGAAAAAAGTTTCCGTTTAAACGAACCGTGCTAAGCATGATTTAGCTCTATAGGTTGTTTCCTGAGAGCACCGTGCCTTGAACTTGAATGCTCTGTGTGTCGTTCCACCCATTCTTTGTGAGCTACAGTGGATTCCAGCTGGACTTCACAGCGCGGGCTGCTTATATCGACCAGCTCAGAGTCGAGTTCACTGTCAGAAACCACTGTCGAATCAGATATAACGCTCTTGTAATATCTGCCATGCTGTTATTAAACACATGGTGCAAGAAGGGTTATTTTTCAGTTTTTTAAGTCGTCGATATCATATTTAAATTTAAATTATACATTTAAAAGCCGGTTTTACAACTAGATAGGTTTCGTTTAAAATTATTTGTATGATATAGGAAGAAAGAGCATTTTCTAGGTTTTTAAATGAGATATTTGCAAAGTCTCTACCATAAAAACAAGCAGAAATATCCGCGTTTAAACATGTTGAGGAGGGTGCTATTTCTGAAAATTCATTACTTAGTAGCATGCATAATACTACTGTTAAATAGTATTTTTAAAAAAAGAACATATACATTTTTTGCTATAGAAAACCTAATGGAAAAGTTAAAAAAATAAAACACATGATGAAAAATTTGTGTTAAATATCATTAGATTTGACGTGGAATCACTCATATACGGGGTAAACAAAATCGGAAATATTTTAGCTAGGCAGTATAGGAAAATAAACAGGAAATTAAACGCGGCACTTGGTATTATAACCAATTCAGAATGTCAAGCAACAAAAACATAGTTAAAATAATGCAGTATATGTCAAAATGAAATAAATATTACTAAATGCTTAAATTTAGGACTCGGTTTTCAGGATTATAAAAACCGCGGCACAAAATTTGTATCTACTGACCCCTCTCCCAAAAACAAGAAACAACCTGGTGTAAAGCAATCGCATGTCTTTCTCTATCAGATATCATTTATATGTATACCTGCTCTGCAAACGACTTTTAGAAAAAATTATTTTTTAGTATTTCTTGTTAATCATGATAAATAATCGTAAGAGGTGCTTTGACTGCATTGGTATAGTTACGTAGGCACACAGAGAAGGCTGGAATGGCAGTTTAATGTTTTAAAGCAAATAGAATAAGCGGGTACATAATGTGTACTCGTTGTCTAGCCTGATAAGATACAAAGTTTTCAAACGCGCATTGCTTACAATATTTGTAAAAATGAACGAAGAGCTGTAAATATCTCTGAAATGGACAGTGCTAAATAAGACTGTTACTTGATGAAAGTACATATTTTAATGAATTATAAATTTTTCCTTTTGTAAGTCTTTGTATCCTATGTTTTCCGAGTCACATAAACTACGGCTAGAATAAAGAGGACTTCCCAGAAAACTCAACACATGCTTTTGTTTTACCCGCCTATACTCTTTACATGCAAAATGTTAATTAAAATCGTTAGAGCCTCGTTTCGAAAAAGTAACAAGGACGAAACTTTTTGCATGTAAAGGGTTGCTTGAGGTGGCGGAATTTTGTAAAAATCTTCGTGCTGCATTCTTGAAAGAAGCTGGACTTGCTATTGGCAGATGCACGCGCAAACACACAATTAATGTTTCTAAAAGAGTTCTTTCTTCAGAGGACGTCAAAACATATATTTCTGGTGAAATATAGATTTAGCATCATTTTTAGGTGGAATACAACGCTTCATCCTCTTACCATATTGTACGGTAGAAATAGTAGAACGGATTATATCGTTTACAGTTTAAAGCATACTTTTTAATTCTTAGTATAAAATTCTGGACTGCTTCAGAGGCCTTGTGGTTAGCAATCTGGACTCTAAATTCAGAGGTTCCGGGTTCTATTCTCGCCTTGGGGGAATTAATCGTTACGTAGCATTATTCCCTACCCTCCAAAGGGTGTGAAAGTAGGAATGAGACTTGATTACTTGAATGTAACCTTGATTTAGACCCAAAATTGACACTAAGAGTGAAGTGAGTGAACACACTGAAGTTTGGAAATTAATTTCAAAATCAAAACCACCGATGGAGTTAAAGGTGGTATATAAGTGAAACATAACACAATAATACTGTAGTTTCATATGCTATTTATATTTTAAAGAGTTGATTAAAACTTATTAAAACACGAGTTTAAACGAATATAAAGGAATATTTATGAGCTCGCTGCTTAAATTAGCATTTAACGAATTTTAAATCAGTCATCACTTCGTGCTTAGCCGCATGGAATAGTTGCGTCTACTATCGCTGGATTAAATAATAACTAATTATGCACCATGTACACAATGTGACACTTATTCCTTAAAACTCTCTCCTTCCATTGAGACATCGTGGAGAAAGTGAAAGAATTAAGCTCTTTCGGAGTGTTCGCCTAAAATCGACTTAAACATAGACCAGCACTTAAATTTAAACAGCGAGCCTAGTTGTGTCGTCGGCACAGCAATACCCTCATTGCACGAAGAGAGTGTCTCTTCAACGAAGGAAACGCCTACAGACATAATACATACTACTGGGATAATAGAAATCCTTACTGGATACGATAAGGTGAGTCAGCGGTCGCTGGTTTCTCAGTGTATTAAGACGGATTCTCAGAGATCATGCCACTGGGCCGTACTTCTTAGGCGTCATCGTAACGGCAAGAAATTTTGACGTTACCTTCGGAGGAAGGTGACATCAATGGACCTATTAAATAATACGCCTATTGCACTGGCGAGAAATCGGTGGTTTCAGCTGGACAAAGGAAATCGTTCACTGGTATAGAGCAGTGGCGGGACATCTTCATCACACCTATCAGCAGAAATGGATCAATTTTAAAGGACCTAAGAGTTTGTATTTCGATTGCCAAATTTGACCCCGCTGGATTTCTTTCTACGGGATTTCCTTAAATTAGGGTGTATGAGGTGAAGTCACAAACCTATTATGACCACCGACGAAGGATACGAGTCGCCTGTTATTCCGTGAGACCTGAACTGTTGAAACATATATCCGGAAAGAAATGTACAAAAGTGTGTAAAACATTACCCTGTTAGCCTTTTAAAAATAATACCCTTTTTAATTTGACCGTCTCTTATTTCGAATAAACGGAAATAAATACTTAATGTGCACATAGTAGATAATTTATGCATTCAGATATATCAGAAGTATAAACAAGGCGGATGCCTCGATACACCTCCATCGAAAATATGAGAAATTAAGACTAGCTAGAAACTAAAAAGAAATAATTACAATAAAAAGATGAGCTACAAAACACATTTGAACCAAACTGTTAGAATAGGGTGAAAACCGCTAACTGCACATGACGATGTCAGGAAACATATAACTTGGATATTATAGGGTAGCTAGCGCACCTTTTACGTTTATATGGGAAATGACTGGGAAAAAAAGGGAAGATGCTAGGCTAGACAGTGCTTGAAGGGTAGAATAGGTGTTTATATGGAGGAGCTAGAGAATATGAGGAGAGATGTTAGGATAGAAAGTGCTTGAAGGGTAGAACATGCGCTTATATGGGAAAAGATAGGTGATGATGAGATGGTGTTTAAAGGGCACTCAACATCTAAGGTTATCAGCGCCCTTACAATGTATAAAATATAAAATTTAAAAGCCCAAAATTAAATACAACACACAAACGCGCTTGGTCGAAAACACTAAAAAACATGGCTACACATTCTAAAACAACCACACTAAAAACATGGCTAACAAAACAATAAAAGACTAAAACGTGTCAGGAGCTGTAGACGTCAAGGAACCAGAGCGCCATATGTCCCCAGGGGGGAAGATCCTCATTAAAAAACTGACAATATAAAACCACATAACTAAAAGACGCCCAGTGCATCAAATGCGCCGAATAAAGCCACTGTCAATAATACAACTTAAAAGACGGTCTACAGCATGCGCGTCGTTTGCTAAAACGTTGGCTATGCCAACAGGCAGACACACAGGACCGCGCAACGGAGATAAAACCCGACACTCTGTTAAAATGTGACGTACCGATAAGGGTGCCGCACACTGCTCACAGAGTGGTGCGGGGTCACCACTCAGCAAGTGTCTATGACTAAAAAGGCAATGTCCGATACAAAGGCGTGTTAAAATTACCTCTTCCCGACGAGAAGAGAGGGAAGAGGTATCCCAAACACACGGGAGAGGCTTAACCTCCCGCAACTTGTTCCCCCGGAGGGCCGTCCACTCATCCCGCCAAAGCGAGAGGATGCGGTAACGCAAAAGAACACATAAATCTGACGAGGGAACAACCTAGGTAAAAAATCTGGGGAGGGAGAAATCGCCGATTTGGCAGCGGCGTCGGCAGACTCGTTCCCCGAGATGCCCACATGACCTGGAATCCACATGAAGGAGACGCGATTGCCGGAGGCACCAAGCGAGTGGACCAGGTCATGTATGCGCTGTACGAGGGGGTGGTAATTGTACAGCGTGCCAATACTTTGAAGAGCACTCAGGGAGTCTCAACAAATAAAGCAGTGCCGTAAGTCCTGGCACTGGAAGTATAAAAGTGACTGATAAATACTAAAATGTTCGGCGGTAAAAATCGAACATTGCCCTGGTAAGCGAAAGGTAAAGCAAAGTTGACCAAAAACAAAGGCACACCGTACTCCAACTTCAGTCTTAGACCCATCAGTATATATAAAATGAAAGTCCCCGAACTGCGCCTGGAGTTCTAAAAAAGCCGATCTAAGAACTGAAGGAGTCTCATTCTACGGCATTGACGTTAACCCAAGGTGACAGTGGGCATCAGCGCGTTTCCCCCCCTGGGAAGGGCCGGGCTGGCGTAAGGTACAAATGCCGAAGAAGCTGTCGAAATCGAATCCCTGGAGGGAGCAATGCAGAGGAGCTAACGAAATATTGCCGATCTAGCGAATCCTCGTAAAATAACTCGAAGGATGGGTGGTCAGGCAAGCTTGAGAGTCGGCATGCATAGCAGCACAAAAGCATCTCACGCCTGAAGAAAAGCGGAGGCTCTGCAGCTTCAGCTTACAGACTGGGAACAGGGCTGGTTGGAAAGACCCCTCTAGCGACTCTTATGCCACCATGGTGAATGGCATTAAGGCGACGTAACACAGATGGACGTGCCGATGAATGGACAATACACCCGTAATCAAGCTTAAACCGGACCAAAAAGCGATAACGACGCAGATGGATGGTCCGATCAGCTCCCCAGAATGTGCCACTTAGAACACGTAAACGATTAAGAGAACGGTAACACTTTGCTTTTAAAAACGAAATGTGAGAAGTCCAGCTCAGCTGTCGATAAAAGATCAACCCCATAAATTTCACCTCGTCTGCAAATACAAGGACCTCCAGCCCAAGATGGAGAGAGGGCGGAGGGAAAGCCTTACGGCGCCAAAACTTGATACACACGGATTTCTCGGCGGAGAAATTAGAGACCTTGGCGTTACTCCAGGCGTAGAGACGGTCGATACAGCTCTGGAGACGGCGTTCGAGCAGGCAGGTCCGCCGTGAACTGCAATAAATAGAAAAATCGTAAACGAAAAGGGACAATGAAATGCCAGGTAGAATACAATCAACAATGGGGTTGATAGCAATCGCAAAAAAACTGTGACACTGAGTAGAGAGCCCTGAGGTACCCCGTTCTCTTGAATAAAACTACGAGATAAAACCGAGCCCACGCGTACACGAAAGACGCGGTCCGTCATAAATTCCCGAAGAAATATGGGAAGACGACAGCGTAAATTCCATGCGTGAAGTGTACACATAATGCCGCACCTCCAACAAGTGTCATAGGCTTTCTCCAGGTCAAAAAACTCAGCCACTGTTTGACACTTTCTCAGAACCCCATTCATAATATGCGTCGACAGACACACCAGATGGTCGACGGTAGAGCGATGGCGACGAAATCCGCACTGAGCGTTCCCCAGAAGTTTCTGAGACTCAAGCCACCATGTCAACCGCCCGTTGATCATCCGTTCCATCACCTTGCAAATGCAACTGGTGAGGGGGATAGGGCGGTAGCTGGAAGGTAGTTGGCGATCCTTCCCAGGCTTAAGTATAGGGACAATGGTGGCTTCGCGCCAAACGTAAGGAAAAAGGCCGTCTTGCCAAATACGTTATAGACCTGTAAGAGAAAGACTTCACTGTCGGCTGAAAGGTTCTTTAACATCAGGACATGAATGCCGTCCGGGCCAGGAGCAGAGTGCTTAGAGCAACGAAGAGCGTGCTTCAGCTCCCGCATTGTGAAACGTTCACTGTAAAACTCCTTAGTAGCAGACCGAAAATTATAGGTCTCGGAATCCAGCCGGGCTTTGAGAGTGCGAAAGCCGGCGGAATAACGGGCAGAACTGAAACCGCCTCAACGGCAGCACTCAGAGTGTTAGCAATGGCTGCCGGATCCACTATGGTGGCATTGGAAACCTGAAGGCCAGACACAGTACAATGCGACACTATCGCAGAAGCGACGAAGTTTATCCCAAACAACAGAGGAAGGCGTGAAGCGATTAAAAGACTTAAAAAACGAGTCCAGGACGCCTTCTTGCTATTCTGAATAATGCGACGAGCCCTGGCGCGCGATTGTTTAAAAGTAACCAAATTAATAATTTAGGGTCTCGCCGAAACATCCTAAGCGCAGTTCTACGAGCACGAACGGCGTCCCGACAAGCCTCTTTCCACCACGGAACAGGAATACCCCGAGGGTGAGAGGATGAACGGGGAATCGTGCGTTCGGCGGCAGACAATATCGCAGAGGTAAGGTGCTGCACCATTTGGTTAACATCAGAGAATGGCTGGTCCTGAAAACACACGAAGCTGGAATATAATCTCCAGTCGGCTTTTCTGAATATCCAGGTAGGTACTCTGGAATGCTGGTCGTGGTGAGACAGAAGAGAAACGATAAAGGGGTAATGGTCGCTGGAGTAGGTGTCAGTGACGACGTTCTACTGCAGACGACTAGCAAGTTGGAGTGAGCAAACGGCAAGGTCCAAGTGAGAGAAAGTACCAGAAGAATCAGAAAGAAATGTAGGTTCACCTGTATTGAGGATGGAGAGGTTGAACTGATCAAAAATGTCGGAAAGAAGAGTTCCCCTCGCACAAGCTCTTGGCGAACCCCACAGGGGGTGATGATCATTAAAATCTCCCAACAGAAGAAATGGTGTCGGGAGAGCGGACAGGAGATCTCGAATATCTGCGTGAGCGAGGGAGACGATGGAGGTGAATACACAGAGCAAACAGAAAAGAAAAGGCCGGGTAAATGAAGCCTAACGGCAACAGCTTGCAAGGCGGACGTAAGAGAGTTTGAAAATGAACGTCGGTAGGCACTAGTAACATGACACCTCCATTAGCAGGAGTACCCTCATCCGGTTCAAGACCGTAGTGAACCGGCGTATATCCTCGGAGATCAATAGGATCGTGAGGGTGAAGCTTAGTCTCCTGCAAACACACGACCATAGGTGAATGGGAACGCAATAAAAGTTGCAGTTCCACCCTATGCGATCGTACACCACGTAAAGTTTAGGTCAGGATAGCCATGAATAAAAGGGATAAACTTCTTACTTAGAAGGGCGGCTCAAAATAACTTTTTGCTTAACCTTGGGGCTCGGGCTTTTTGTATGGAGCTGGTCAGACTCACTAGGCTCCTCGAGGGAAGCGCCCACGCACTTTGTACCAGAAACCGATTCAAGCACCGAGAATCGGTTCTGGGTGGCAATAGATGAAGGGCGCAGCTGAGTGCGGCTTGTCCCAGGAGCATCCTGGGACTGCGACCTTCGAGGAGGAGAAGGTGAACTTTTCTTTCCGCGCGCACGCGGAGTGTCTTTAAGAAACTATTCCCTGCGAAGCTTCTGCTTGGGCTTCTTTTCGGTGGTTTGAGACTTCAGAACCTTAGCACCACCTTTAGATGGGTTGATAACCGTGCTAGAGACGGATGACCGGATGGTAGTGGCGGTCATTGCTGTCATGGTCCAGGTCTGTGTCTCTGTATCTTTCCGGGGTACTCGCGAGGCAACAACAGAGCTGAATGTTTCCGATCGTAGGGGCGTAGGTTGGCGCGCATGGAAACGCCTCCGGGCTTCGGCGAAGGAGAGTTTCTCGTTTACCCGGATCCCCTGGATCGCCTTCTCGTCCAAATACCGCGGACAGTCGGCAAATGATGCAGAATGAGACCCTTTGCAATTCACGCAGGCGGGGGCGGATGAAGGGTCACCATAAGAGGCACAGATCGAAACGGCACTCTTGCAAGAGACTTGCGTATGCCCAAAACGTTGGCATTTAAAACAACACAGAGGTCTGGGAATATAGGGCCTCACCGCAATGCGTTTGTACCCTGCTGAAATACTCGTGGGCAGATCTACGCCATCGAAAGTGATAAAACGCGCAAGAGTGGGTACAAACACTCCGTGGGCTTAGTCTGCACTCGATGCACCGCTGTCACCTTTTGGTCTGCAAGATATTCGACAAGGTCCTCGTCCGATATACCATCGAGCTATGCGTGGTGACGACGCCTCGACAGGAATTCAAGGTGCGGTGCTTCTCAACACGGATGGGATAACCATGGAGAAGCGTAGCGCTCAAGAAGGTCTTAGTTTGTTGATCGGACTTGCTTTGTACTAATAATGCTCCAATTTGAAGTCGAGTGCAGGATTGAACCTAACCTGCTATAGAGACAATGCCCTTCTGTACTATAAAAGGGTTCACCTTCTGAAACGATTGTCCTTCCTCTGTTCGCGTAATGACTAAGTAAGTAACAGATGCCGGTGGTGCCACTTCTGTTCCAATAACGTTTCGGCGCTTGTTACTAATAATGGAGAAAGAGGGCTCCATAGCGAAAGAAATCCTCCACCATTGCAACCGTTTCCGACTTCGGGCTCTGACTTCCCGGGCGTTACTTCGGCTTGGGTGAGTGGTATATCTATACCAGACTCACCCCAGGGTCACACCTCCCAGAATATACACAGAGGGACCCAATCGCCGTCAGAATTCAGCAGCTCATGCAATGGCCCCCCGCGGTACTGCAGTTGAACAGCGGATACGAACACATACCCCACATGACGACCCCGGGTGGTGGGGATGACGCCATTACCCACTCACCCAGCTGCGCACTCAGTGCGCGGGTATCCGTCAGGCTGTGTCCACGTAGGATTAAAAGAAAAGAGTAAAATAAATAAAACTGTGTGGGCGTTTCGCACGCAAGGTAGGCCGGCGAGGAAGGAAAAGAGATGTGTGAATGAATGCACGTGGGGCGAAATGTGCATAAATGGAAGGGGGAATAAAGAAACGGTGGCGAGGGCGTCATGGACTGAAATGCACAGAACGCACGAGAGCGTACCTTGAGTCCCCCGGTCACGAGAACGAACCCACCTCGACCGGACGGGGATGAAAGGATGAATATGGCGATGAGTGGCTTGGGCACCCCGGGTACGCCAAACCCGTACTTACATAAGGTGAGCCCCTGGGGGATAGGGGTTACGAGGAGAGAATCAGGCTAGACAGGGGTTGAAAGGGCAAATATACTTTTATGGGAACAGACTGGGAATACGAGGTGAGATGGTAGGCTAGACAGGGGTTGAAGTTTAGAGTATGCGTTTTATAAGGAATAGATAGGAAACCACGGAGGGGTGTTAGGCTAGGCGGAGTAGAAATCTAGAAAAGCCGTTAATATAGCAGAGATAGGGAATACGAAGAGAGATAACAGGCTAAACAGAGATTGAAGGAATGAATATTGTTTTATACGGGAGAGATGCTAGACTAGGAGAGTGTTGAGAACTAGAAAATGCGTTTATATGGGAAGAGACAAGGAATACGGGGAGAAATGCTAGGGAAGACAGGGACTGGAGATATTTAGGGGTGCTTTCCTGAAGGTGGAGTAACAATTGCAGAGGTAGTTAGAGCACGGGCACAATATAATTATATTATAAGGCACTTTGAAGCTCTTCTTTTTTGGTGTACATGTTTACGTTACTTTGCAGGTATTCTGATAGAGTTTTAACGCATTCGAGCAGGCATGGAATACTATCACTGGTTTTAGGACATTTTAGACACAGAAACAGGTATTTTAGGGTGTTTTTGTAAGCATTTCGAAGGTATTTTAGCCAGTGTACTAGCAATTGTGCAGATTTTAGCATTCATTTAGGTACCTTTTAGGTACAGTACATATATTTTTTATCGTTTTAGAGCATTTCATATATGGATACGACTTTCAGCACATTCTGGTACACTGCAGGGCTATTTCAGGTGTTTCAAAAGTATTTTATGGAAATTGGAGCAGGTAGTTTGCGGGTATTGATACAGGTTTTTAAGATTTTTTGGAATATTTCGAGGTATTTTATGTTGCTTTTAAGGTATTTTAACACTATGCAGGTATTTTCAGGGTTCTAGTAGGAGTATTTGTGGCTCTTTGAAGGTATTTTAGGGCATGGATGTGGCATGGGCACAGGCCTTTAGAGTATTCTGAAGAGTTTTTTAGAACCTGTAGCACTATTTTTATGGCATTGGCACATGGTTTTTGAGTATGTTGGTGGTTTTTAGAACGCCAGAAGCTTTTAGATCATCCTGACACATTTTACGCTCTTTTAGAGTATTTTGACACTTCCAAGGTTGTTTTTTCAAAGGTTCCATATGAATATTTAGTCTCTTTAAAGGTATTTTAGACAATGGAATCAGATATAAGTACAGACTTTTAGGACATTCCGGTACACGTCAGGAGAATGCCAGGTGTTTCAGAGACATTTTGGAAATAAGAGCACGTATTTTAGGTATTGATGCAGGCATTTCCAAGGTATTTTGACCACTGCAGTAGGAATTTTAGTGTGTATTTATAAACTTCTAGACACAGGTACAGGTATTTTCTGCAATTTTAAAGCATTTTAGGTAGGATACACGCTTTCAGGGCATTCTGGTACACAGACAGGAGAATTTCAGTTGTATCGATTGTATTTTTAGAAATTGGAGCACGCGTTTTAATGGTATGGTTCAGGTTTAGAACACCTCGAAGGTATTCTACGCTGGTGTTTCAAACTAGTTTAACACTTTCTGGCATTTTCAAAGCTTGTGCTACAGTATTTCACTCTTTAAATGCATCTTAGGCTACGAATCAGGTATTGTCGCAAGCTTTTTAGATATTTTGTGGAATTTCATGAGTAAATCAGGTATTAACGCAAGCATTTAATTTGGTTTTAGGACTTGATGTATTTTTTCACTTAGTTTTAATACTTCATGAACATTTATTATTCAAAGATAGAACGCTGTTTATATACTTTTAAAACCCTTTTTCTAAACTTTGTAAGCTTCTATATGTTGAGCAGATAGCGTGTGAGACCGACAGGGATAAACTGTATTGGTTTACAGTTTTAGTGCATGAAGAAGTATTCTGAACCTACCTCACACCGAACATCGTAACCTATCCCTACCTCGACTGCTCTGGATCATCTTCTCTTTGTGTATTCCATCCTATAATCGTCCTACGTAACCAGGAAACGTAATCATACGCAATAAAATTGACAAACCATTCCTAAGACAACCTGTGCAACCCATCCTTCATAACTTGGACAATCATTATGCGAGCCTATCTCGACCTAAACGAGACTATCCTATCATTATGTATTCTATCCAGTAATCATCTAGCCTAATGTGATACCATACCCTTATCAACTGTCCTACAATCCAGTCTTAAGCTAGCACTGAATCTCCTAACCTAGCCTAAGATAGTATAAACGGACTTCACGTCCAGCCTGCTATCACCTAACCCCGCTTGATTACGGGCAGTTAACTTATCACAATCTTAGCCAACAGTCCCTCATCAGCTATTGATACGGCCATAACTTAAAGTTATGAGCTAGCCCATCCTCTAATTATCTATGACACCATATCATATCCTCACCCAGGCTAGCTTAAACTGCCTTTACACAAGCTACCCTATCTTGCCTTGACCATTCCTAGCGTAACCTAGAAGAAGCCTCTTATAGGCTGAATGGACAGTCTATCCTAGTGTCATTGGATCCATACATCATACAAATGTTTCCCAAAATTAAGTACTTCCAATACTTTTACAGGAATTCGATACCTTCTGCAACCCCTTTTCTCATGTTCACAGTCAATTTTCCATACTTTATAAGCATACCATTATCAGATAGTTTAAGGACACTGAAACCTTTTTGTACACTGATAAATGCCCTTTTATACTAGTAGCAACTCATTGTTTTGCAGTGTTCATGTATTTCTTCGTACTGACTGTGGGCCTTTCTATACATTAAAAGGAAACTGTATAGGCATTAAACAGTGACCTCTGCCTCTCTCATCACCACCATCATTTCCAAAAGCCCTCCAACCACTATAATCACATCTATCTCAAACATCCTATCACTTCCAATTACACCATAACCTTATACACTCACCATTGCCACATGCCTCCCGTAACAACATAACTCTACACAATTGCCAACGTCACCATATTACTCCACTAATACCATAACTCTCTTATTCCACATTTCCCGCCATCACTGTCACATCTCTCACACTTTAAAAGAGCATAAAATGTCTCAGGATGGTCTAAAAACTTCTGACGTCCTAAAAACCACCAGCATGCTCAAAAACCATGTGCCAATACCATAAAAATAGTGCTACAGTTTCTAAAAAGCTCTTCAGCATACTCTAAAGATCTGTGCCCATGCCACATCTATGCCCTAAAATACCTTCAAAGAGCCACAAATACTCCTACCAGTACCCTGAAAATACCTGCATAGGTGTTAAAATACCTTAAAAGCAACACAAAATACCTCCAAATATTCCAAAAAATCTTAAAAACCTGTATCAATACCAGCAAGCTACCTGCTCCAGTTTCCAAAAAATACTTTTGAAACACCTGAAATACCCCTGCAGTGTACCAGAATGTGCTTAAAGTGGTATCCATATCTGAAATGCTCTAAAACGATAAAAAATATATGTACTGTACCTAAAAGGTACCGAAATCAATGCTAAAATCTGCACAATTCCCAGTACACTGGCTAAAATACCTTCGAAATGCTTACAAGAACACCCTAAAATACCTGTTTCTGTGTCCAAAATGTCCTAAAGCCAGTAATAGGATTCCATGCCTGCTCGATTGCGTAAAAACACCATTAGAATACCTGCAAAGTAAGCTAAACTTGTACCCCCAAAAAAGCTTCTAAATGCCTTCTATAATAATTATATTGTGCTTGTGCTCTAAATACCCCTGAAATTATTACTCTACCTTTCTGGAAGGCACCCCTAAATACCTCCAGTCCCTGTCTTCCCTAGCATTTCTCCCCGTATTCCTTGTCTCTTCCCGTATAAACGCATTTTCTAGTCGTCAACACCCTCCTAGTATAGCGTCTCTCCCGTATAAACCCATATTCTGTCCTTCAACATCTGTCCAACCTGGCATTTCTCCTTATATTGCCTATTTCAGCCGTATAAACCCATATTGATTCCTTTAATCCCTGTATAGCATGGCATCTCTCCTCGTATTCTCTATCTCTGCGAAATAAACGCCTTTTCTGGCCTCCTACCCCGCCTAGCCTAGCATCCCTCCACGGTTTCCTACCTCTTCCTGATAAAGCGCATATTGTACCCTTCAACCCCTGTGTAGCCTACCATCTCGCCTCGTATTTCCTATCTGTTCCCATAAACCGTATATTCTGCCCTTTCAACCGCTGTCTAGCCTGGTATCTCTCCTCGTAATCCCTATATTTTCCTATATATGGCATGTTCTACCCTTCAAGCACTGTCTAGCCTAGCATCTCCCCTTGTTTTCCCTATCTTTTCCCATATAAACGTAAAAAGGTGCGCCAGCTCCCCTATAATATCCTACTCATATGCAACCCTTAATTGACCGTTGCTTATGCTGCTCTACCTACACCGCTGGGGGGATCGAACACTTGAATCGGAACGCAATAATATAGATGCAGAGGATTTCTAAGCATTTGATATTCACGCAGAGGGAAGCTTATTGATACAGTGTTCACAGATTACGAGGAGTTATTTTGCTTAAGATCAAGGAAACATCACTAATACTTTGGCGAAACAGTTTAAAATACAAACATTTTGAAATACATTTCTAACTGGCATTCTCTGTTTTTAGATCGAGATTTCGTGATTGAAAAATCTGGCATACTCGTACAAATCTGGCTCACTAAATATCTGAGAACATCGCTTGGAACAGTCTCGTGATAAAAACGGTAGCAACGTACTCTCGGCGATGCCGTCTCTGCAGGTTTTAGGCAATATAGACAGCAAATATTCCTCATCCAAACCTTGCATATCAAAGAGATTCTAACACAATGCGAGGAATCAGTCGCCCAATCCGAGTTCAACCCTTTCAATTGTGCGTGTTAAGAAATTCTGCTTCTAAGAAATGAACCCATGTTAGTAGATTTGGAAGTTTTAATGGATTTTTTCAGACTTGAGATAAAAAGTGCTTACCTGAAACGGATATACCTACCGTTAAACCATACGGCACCAAAAATGTTTTTCTAATAATTAGGGAACAGACTATTAGGAAAATAAATAGTTTTTCTGCTTGCAGTTGCGGACGTGAAACTAACTATAAATGTGGAACATGACGCCAACACCACAAATAAAAAGTTTTACATAAAAATATATAATTTTGGAATAAAAGTATGTAATTGAATATTTTCATAATTTAGTTATTAGCACATTTTATGTATATTTTGGCAGTAAACTACATTTACCACTACGGTGCTTTGTTTCCCGTCTTATTGTGTGTGGCAAACAACTTAAGAACTCGGTTTTTTCGAAAGAGAAGCTGTGCAAACCTTCTGTCATATTCTGTAACCTTAGCACACTGGCGACTGTTTCTATTGCACTTTATTATAAACATACACGGGAAAGACGTTTCGTATGTCAGAGTAATGCATCATATACAGTAAGCTGAGATAGCCCCTTCGACTTGTTATTGTACTTCCTTCAGTTGTGAAGTGCCCAGCAATGTCTAACATACATGTCGAGTGATTCGCGTATCGTTATTTTTCTCGCCTCAAATGCCGAAAGTAAAATGTAGTTAAAGTTTCTGGTTGTAGCAGTGTGTTAATGAATTCGCAGGTACATAAGACAAAATTATATATTGTTAGCCTTTTTGAAAAGTCTATAAAACCGATCAATGCTCCCAAGTAACGCACCGTTTATCTGGCAATAAACATGTCATTGCAGCTTTTCGTTCTACTACAAAGCAAGTACTTTCAGGTAAAACAGGACCCTCGAGCTCATATTCAGGACGTTCCAAGTGTCGTGAATGTTATTCCGATGTATACAGATTTTTTGTTTCGGCGGATATCCCACTATTTAAATGGAATAATCTAGAAAGGCCATCAAGTAAACAATGAGACTGTAAGTGTAAGTTAGTGCCGTGCCTCTTATGAAGTATGCAACATAGAACGATCGTTCCCCAACACTGCAATGCTCCGTGACAATCAGCAGAGATTTCTAATGGGCAATTTAGAGAGGATGAGTACTGTACACTGTAACTCCAAAGAATTTTCAACAAATAGACACGTCATGCCATTAATTTATTACTGGTGAGTTTTAAAACAATGCTTTTATTACAACTTGTTCTATTACGGAAAATGAAAGACAATATTTTTTATCCTTTAGTAGAAAGTTTTAACTTTTTGATAAATACATTCTCAACTTTTAATGCATAAAAATAAATAAATCTAACTTTTCTAGCAACTAAAAATCCGTTTCCTACTAATAATAAAGTGCGTGTTTACATTGCCGGGCCGTGGATCGCGCATAAGCGCGTTCTGCGCACAGTCTATTACACTGGGGAAGGGGGGCGTTCCGTTCTTAAAGTCCCGCATTGCTTTTTCATGAGTGACTGTAACATGCACTATAATAACTTCTAACCTTTATAAGATGTGTTGCATTCCTGGCATCTTCGGATGAAATTTCCGTTCACACGCATAAGTTCTTGCGCAAGTTTAACAAGTTGTGGTTCTTGAAACACCCACTTGCTGCGGAACACGTTTTAGAGACTTTTTTGAAAGGCATACGAATGATGCACCAATTTCGTAATTTATTTCCTGTGTTAGATAATTTCTTTTTCGCTTCTTAAGTTTAACGTTTAGCTATTCTGTTGTCCTAAACCTATTAACCTGAGATCTTAACAGTTTCCCTATTGGAACTGAAATATCAGCACATTTTTCCTGAAATTGTTTACACATCTGTCTACAGCACTCGGTTTTTACGCATGTGTCGTTTATAAAAACTCTTTATTCAAGCATTTATTTTTCGGTAGGCATTTCAGTGGACTATTAAGAATAATCTAATGCAATTTACATACAAAAACAGATGCCTTGAATAAACCTTCATTTTTGAGATTCACATTAAACAAACTCTAGTCTTTAAAGCACGAAAAGATGCTCAAGAACAACTTAAGTCTTTACAGCACAAAAAGAAGGTAGCAACTGACACTGAAGGTTCCCAGACGATCACTCCAGTCGTGCTGAGTGAATCGTTTGTATTAATGAATTAACCTGAGACATACCGAGATCACTGCAGTGCAAGCAAACTACGCATATACGCAATCTATGATCCAGCTATAAATAAAGCTCACTTTATTAACCCATTCTGATTGATTTATATAGATATACAGTTCGCATTTTACTGCTACGTTTTCATACTAAGTGAGATAAAGGTATGACTATCATGGCGGTATTCACATATATTTAAGATGCAAAATCAGTCAAGCTGTCATAATTTTTCCTTCAAAGACCGATAAGACTGCCTTCAACTGACACTGCTACAAATACGGTCTCTTCAACTTAGTTGTTGCTGCTGAAAATTCTCGACCACTCAGGTCTATGGCCCTTTGGGTGCATAAGCACTGAAAATACCGGGACATGGGCAGTAAAATAAGCTTAATATGTCACAACTGTAAAATCTTTTAATTTTCCTATAGGCAAGCAGGTTTATTGATACAATGCAGGAGAGTAGGGGCGATTTAGGCTTTCTGGCACACTTAATATGCAGGAATGTGTATTCATATGTAAATAGGTCGCCCACCCCTCCCCCAACCCCATAGTACTTTCTGTTGCAGCTGAGTGTCATAAATCTTGTTGAGTATAATGGAAGCTTGACAGGTAAGCAATTAAGGCTGTCAATCAACTGTCAAAACGAACAATGGAATAATAAATTACGCTTCTGTAGCAAAAGCGGAGACGTTATTCTACCCATTCCATATCCGGAGAAGTGCACTTCTGCACCTGGAGCAACTCACCCCCACACTCGCATTGTTTAACGACCGCGTGCAAAAGAACAAAAGGATATTCATCAACTGTCACAATGGACAATGGAGTATGCTGGACAAAAGATCAGACGCATAGAACAGACCGGATCCGAGTTAACAAAAGGGACAGATGCTATTGTATCCCTTTCTATTGTCCAGAGTAAGGCTTCTTTAGAAAGACCACCCGTGTAGCATCCCATTCCACAGCTATATAACAAAAGAACAAAGCTTGCCCTTCACCTGTCAAAATGAACAAAGACCATGATAAATTATGTTTGTAACAAAAGAGAGCCTGAAGACTGCTAACAAAGGAGCAGATTCTATTGTATCCCTTTCCATTGTCCTGACACGTGCATGTTAGATGTATACGCGTGGAGGCTTTATACTTGCCCTGTCTTTGTTTGTCCATGTGAAAGACAGAGGTCAGTTTACCTGCTAGACCATAAAAAATTCTACCAACGATGGAGTCCGCCATCATGGCGCCCTCACTGCCGAAGGCTACTTCTCTCTGAGGGTCTTCACGAAGTCCTACGGATATATCCAAACATAGTTAAACAAGCTCTCTGTTTATGTAGCGGACTCTTTTCAAGCACCGATGTCAAAAAGCGCGCTTGATATATTTCATTACATACATTAAACCTCTGTGTATACTTGGATATCCATAGATCGGTGCTCCATTCTTACTGCAATCAAAAATTTTAATGTTTTAACTGATAATGAGAAATTGATGATTTGATAATATTATATCTTTACCTTGATTAATGAAAGAGTGATCAGGGGGTTCAAGTTCGATTCTTACCGTGCGAAACTCTAAGGCTTAATAACTATTAAACTATGGGAGTATGTGCGGTCAAATTAAACTGTATTTACCAAATATGATTGTTTATATTAAACACGAGTGTATACCTGGGATTATCCCAAATTGATACATTGTTAGGGTAAAACATTATTACATCATTACCCTGATTAATGAAATACGTTCACGGGTATCCAAAGGTCCTAGTTCGAATCTTACCTTGACTCTCTAATGCTTAATAAATATAAAATTATGGTAGTATGGGCGGTCAGATTAAAATGTATTTAACAAATATAATTTAATTTTTATATGACATTACGAAGTTTAATGAGCGGTATTCTTAGGTGCCCATGGTCCCAGTTCGAATCTTACCCGGAAACTAACGCATAATAAATACTAAATGACTGAAGCATATACGGACAGATTAAAATGTATTTAACAAATATAATTATTTATATATTCCGATGCCTAGACACGATTCTTTTTTTCTTTATTCTTCTCTCTTTTTCTTCCTTTTCCCTCATTTTCCTTCTTTGTATCTATCTTTCTATCTGTCTGTCTGTATACCTATCAATCTATCTCTTTCTTTCTCCTCAACTTGCACACATCCAAGCGTTCACATATACACATGCACAGAGCCATTACACACACTCATTCACACACCTGATACCCGTACATACATCAAAAAGCACACACTAAAGCATTCGCTCATGCACCAGTGAACACGCACACACACGCGTATATACATACATTAGTACACTAACACACTCGTAAACTCACGCACACACGCGCACGCACACACACACGCTCACACGCATGTACATACTCACTGACGCACACGCACACACCATGAATGAAAAGAGATAAAACGATGCAACAAAAACTAATTATAACATTGAGATATGCGATGCGCCATTTACGAATTGCTCAAAACTGGCCGGATGCATGGGTTCGAATCCTAGGAGTGATTACCAATTCATCTTCTGATAACTCCAAAACTAATTAAGATAAAGACGCCAAATAAACTCTATTACTTTCATGTCAATAGGTAGTTTCTTGCGAATGTATATTAGGGTACCAGCCGTCATGGGTTCGATCCTTCATTTTTAAATCTCAATTATCTCAGAAAATAGCAGAGATAGATGTGCAGACTAAAGCATGATTGATAGCTCCTATGATGGACAATTAATGCTGTATATAATTTCCAATCAGTTATCCTTAGTTCGAATCCTGATCTTTCAATGACTTCCTTAATTTTACTCTCTACTCTAGAATATATCACTTAGATTGCTGCTGTAACTGCATACAGGCCTTTTAAACATATCAAACTAGTATTATAAATACTTTTGTTTCTGGTGCTCAGAGTTCGAATACTGGTTAAATGAAAGTTACTTATAAATTGAATAACTCCGGAAATAATTAAGATAAAAACACAAAGTAAACCATATTATGTTTATGTCATTAGGTAATTACTTGTGAATGTATATTAGAGTACCAGGCGTCACGGGTTCGATCCTTAATTTGAAATCTCTATTATCTCATAAACAAGCAGGGATATAAGGTGCGGACCAATGCATGATGGTTAGTTCCTATGACGGACAATTAATGCAGCATATAATTGAAAGTTTGTAGTCCTTAGTTCGAATCCCGATCTTTCAATGACTTCCTTAATTTTCCTCTATACTCTGGAAAATATATCGGTTAGGTTAATGCCATAACTGCATACAGCTTTGTGTAAAGACATTATGCATGTGCTCTGAGAGAGAGAGAGAGAGAGAGAGCGAGAGGAAGTGAAACGAGTAGGGATAGAAGTGCTGAGCATCTCTGCGCACGCGCAACAGGTGATATTTCCATTGGTGTAATCATCACGTGATGTGTGTACATATCACCCCACCATGAAAATGTGCTGGCATCGCCTAGAGGGGTTTAGATTCCTATATAAACAGATATCCGCGCATGCTAGAACTGTTGTAAACGCATTAACTACATTTACATTTTAAAGAACTTTAAAAGCAACGTGACGTGTTTTTAATTTAAGAAGAGGTGCAGGCCATCTACACGTACAGCACACATCAACACGAAACAACGCAAGGTGAGTGAGTTTTTACATAATTATGCAAAATCACTGTTGGCTTTTATAACACATTTAATTTTGTTTAAACGATGCAGTACATGAAAGACAAACCGTTGCAAGAGCATCATGTTTTTTAATATGTACTTTACATTCACATACATTTCTCTGCGTACTCTTCCTCAGTTCACGGGATTTTCTCTACTCAGTCTTCTTATATTAACATTCACAACATTTTCTCTGCACATTCTTTTTGTATAAATATTCACATGATTTTCGCTACACATTCTTCTTACATAAACATTCCCACGATTTCTCCCCTCATTGTTTGTTTCTCTGAAGTTTCATCATCTATTAACATTCATACATTTTGACTACTGATTCTTTGTTCCTCTGCAGGTTCATCTTCCATGAACATTCACACGATTTTCTCTATTCATTCTTCTGTAAACGTGTATACGATTTTCGCTACATACTCTTCTTATATAAACATTCATACGATTTTCTCCGCTCAGTCTTTGCTTCTCATTTGCACGAATTTCTCTACTCATTCTTTGTTTCTCTGCAGGTTCATCTTCCATGAACACTCACATGATTTTTTGTACTTAGTCTTTGTTTCTCTAAACATTCATACGATTTTCGCGACGCGTTCTTCTATTAATATTCACAAGAATTTCTCTACTCGTTCTTTGTTTCTCTACACATTCATAAGCATAATTACAAAACCTTTGCTGATGCAGCACAACACACACTTTAGTTCTTATATAAAGAAGTGTATACGTTGTCCTTCAACTTGAATATTTTAGTGAAAATATTAATTCATGTCAATGTCTGTTACAGATTGTTTAGCAGATGGACTTAACAAGATGGTTGAAAAGCATAGTATCCCACCGAATCGCCGAGTTCAAGATCTCGAAATAGGTCTTAAATATGAGATAAAGTCCTTAAAGAGAGCTCAAACAAGATACGGTACCAGGATCGTAGCTTCGCTGGAGGATTGTCAAGTGTTTTTGCCAGAGCGCTATAATTCGTTAATCGATCAGGAGATTGGAGAAATACCTGGGAAAGTATATCTTGAATATAACGGCATGGCAGAAATGGGGAAATCTAAGATATATAAATTTTCTTTTTTAGCTGCAGCGAAGGTATGTAGAAGTGTCAAACTTAAGTATGGGATGTTCTCCTATATTACAATGAAAATTCATAAATAAAACAACTGACTCATTGATATTACATATAAAGATACAAAAAATACATGTTATAGAATTTTATAAAAAAACTTACGAAATCACAATATCACCCGTTTTGAATTTAGTTATATCTATCGCATTGAAATAACGATCAATATCCGAATGTTTATACAACTCTTTTGTGCTTCATTTTACATGTATCATAACAAAATATGTAATTCTTTTCAGGTTACCTTTACCTGCCCAAAGCAGTTTTCTAAGATTTTCATTGTGCAAAGTTTCAGACTGTGCAATAAGGGGAAGAAGAAGAGGAACAGCTCTGCAGACCTGCAAAGGAGGCTGACGCTATTGGAGGATAGAATAAGCAGCATCGACACCTCCAAGAAACATTTCGGCAAGAAGCGTGTGCTGAGACATCTACATCACCGAAACACGTTAAGACAGGATCCTTATATAACATTCCAGGGCATACGATGAAAAAGCATGGACAATTTTGTATACAAGCCAATGCATAGCTGAGAGTTAGCTCGAGCGAGTCGCCCTATATTCGGTAAAAATAAGAATTGTGAGCAGTAATTCAAATGTTTCATTCCTAATGAGAAAACAAATCCTTACAATGGTTAGTTTGCAATATAAGCTGCATCACATGAGTCAGAGGCTTGTATGTAAATACTTTATCGTGAATTATTAAACACTACAAGGAGGTCTGTGCAGGAATGTTTGCTTTAGCTTGAATTTCTATTCTAATGTTAACAGCACCATTTACAACTTCCACTGATTGATGAGAGCAGTATATAACAAATATAGGTGCAAATTCAAGTAATCTTTTCTCTTCAATAAAGGATAATTCTCTTTTTCATAATCAGAGATTGAGTACATATCACGCAATGATGCAAATCTAGAGTTTCCAAAGTCAAAGGATAACATTCACTATTAAAATAAAGTCTCAAATTAGTTATGTTACAATGATCAAAAAGGGAACAGTCTTTAGTTGCATTACTCGATCTTAAAGTCAGAGCACCAAAAATGACAAATTTCGAATTCTCCATTTTAGATGGGGTAGAGACATTCCACGTAAATGCTTGAGGCACAGCAGGTTGAGTAAGCAGATTCATGGTCCTAAATGGGTGAAACAGAGTCTTATCCAGGTTGGCAGCCTTGAGGATCTCCGCATCAGAAAGTCGAATCACAGAGCTTCTCCACTCGATTAGTACAGGTTTAACAGCAGCATTCTTTTCACCCTGAGGCTGTATAATGCAGTTTTTAGAGTCCTTGGATCGATTCAGCACACACACCGACTGTCTATTATGTATAAGCTTTGCAGTAATAGCTCCTTCATTAGATTTTAGCAACATTTCCATTGATGTATAGATAACTTCAACTAGGTAAAGTATATAAATGCTCAGCTTGACAAGGATTCTAATCTCTTCATTAGCGTCTAGAACCGATGTATTATACGATAAAAACACATGTTCCTCTTCTTTAGCAATCCCGGGGTCGAATCTCTGTGTCCCGGTAACACTTGTGATATCCATGATTATAGGATTCTAAAGCCCAATTCCTGAGTAAATTTTGATTAAATGATGTTAACACGCTGGTTGTCAATGGTAGAGCATGGAGTGGTGGTCGAATCAAGTCGATATTATATCCTAGACGTAGCTGACTTGTTCTAAAATCTATGGGCATTATGCTTATATCCTTGTTTCTAACGTCAATTATATTGCTGTTATGCTCTCCTATACAAAGGCTGATTTGCTCTATGAAGCGGGTGTTTATGAATAGCAGGTATATTGCATTTGATGATTCTCGTGAAATATGGTATCCAAGCCTAACACATAGGAAAACTGATAATAACGACTTGATTCGACGCCCACTCCATGCTCTGCCATTGACAACCAGCGTGATAACCTCATTTAATAAAAAAATTCTTAAGGCATTGGACTTTAGAATCCTATAATCATGGATATCACCGGTGTTACCGGGACACCGAGATTCGACGACGAGATTGCTAAAGAACAGGAACATGTGTTTTTACCGTATAATACATCGGCTCTGGACGCTAATGAAGAGATTAGAATCCCTTGTCAAGCTGAGCATTTATATACTTTACCTAGTTGACGTTATCTATACATCAATGGAAATATTGCTAAAATCTAATGGAGCAGCTACTACAGCAAAGCTTATACACAATAGACAGGCGGTGTTGGTGCTGATTCGATCCAGGGACTCTAAAACTGCATTATACAGCCTTAGGGTGAGGAGAATGCTGCTGTTAAACCTGCACTAATCGAGTGGAGAAGCTCTGTGATTCGACCTTCTGATGCCGAGATCCTCAAGGCTGCTAATCTGGATAAGACTCTGTATCACCCATTTAGGACCACGGATCTGCATACTCAAGCTGTTGTGCCTCAAGCATTTACCTGGAATGTCTCTACCACATCTAAAAATGAAGAATGCAAGATTTGTCATTTTTGGTGCTCTGACTTTAAGATCGAGTAATGCAACTAAGGACTGTTCCCTTTTTGATCGTGGTAACATAACTAATTTGAGACTTTATCTTAACAGTGAATGTCATCCTTTGACTTTGGAAACTCGAGATTTGCATCATTGCATGATATGTACTCAGCTCTTATTATGAAAAAGAGAATTATCCTTTATTGAAGAGAAAAGATTACTTACATTTGCATCTATATTTGTTATATATTGCTCTCATCAACCAGAGGAAGTTGTAACTGGTGCTGTTAACATTAGAATAGAAATTCAAGCTAGTGCAAATATTCCTGCACAGACCCCCTTGTAGTGTTTAATAATTCACGATAAAGTATTTACATACAAGCCTCTGACTCATGTGATGCAGCTTATATTGTAAACTAACCATTGTAAGGATTTGTTTTCTCATTAGGAATGTAGGGATGTTTAATAAATAAAAATACTATGTAAAAGGATACTTTCATTCTTTTTTATTGTTATTTATCTTGCATTTACATCATTTTGTTATCCCACTCCTTGTTCCAGCATATGATGTTTCACTTGTAACGGGTAGGTTATGCAAATTTCTTTATTATTTAAATGAAAGTCTCTTTATTTTCATAATTTGTATTCCAACAGAGCAAACAGTTTTGATATTGCTTATGTATACAGGTTCCAAGTCCTTTTAGGGTACAAATTTTATCACTATTTAAAAGTATTTTTACAAGCATTTGAATTACTGCTCACAATTCTTATTTTCACCGAATATAAGGAGACGCGCTCGAACTAGCTCTCAGCTATACATTGGCTTGTATACAAAATTGTCCATGCTTTTTCATCGTATGCCCTGGAATGTTATATAAGAATCCTGTCTTAACGTGCTTCGGTGATGTAGATGTCCCAGCACCCGCTTCCTGCCGAAATGTTTCTTGGAGGTGTCGATGCTGCTTATTCTATCCTCCAATAGCGACAGCGTCCTTTGCAGGTCTGCAGAGCTGTTCCTCTTCTTCTTCCCCTTATTGCAGTCTGAAACTTTGCACAATGAAAGTCTTAGAAAACTGCTTTGGGCAAGTAACGGTAACCTGAAAAGAATTACATATTTTGTTATGATACATGTAAAATGAAACACAAAAGATTTGTATAAACATTCGGATATTGATCGTTATTTCAATGCGATAGATATAACTAAATTCAAAACGTGTGATTTTGTGATTTCGTAAATTTTTTATAAAATTCTATAACATGTACTTTTTGTACCTTTATATGTAATATCAATGAGTCAGTTGTTTTATTTATGAATTTTTTATTTTGAAATAGGAGATCATTCAATACTTAGGTTTGACACTTCTACATACCTTCGCTGCAGCTAAAAAAGAAAATTTATATATCTTAGATTTCCCCATCTCTGCCATACCGTTATATACAAGGTATACTTTCTCAGGTACTTCTGCAATATAATGATGGGTTAACGAATTATAGCGCTCTGCCAAAAACACTTTACAATGCTCCAGCGAAGATACGATCCTGGTACCGTATCTTGTTTGAACTCTCTTTCAGGGCTTTATCTAATATTTAAGACCTATTTAGATATCTTGAACTCGGCGAGTCGGTAGGATACTACGCTCTTCAACCATCTTGTTAAGTCTATCTGCTAAACAATCTGTAACAGACATTCACATGAATTAATATTTTCACCAAATTATTCAAGTTGAAGGACAAGTTATGCACTTCTTTATATAAGAACTAAAGTGTGTGTTGTGCTGCATCAGCAAAGGTTTTGTAAGTATGCTTATGAATGTGTAGAGAAACAAAGAACGAGTGGAGAAAATCTTGTGAATATTAATAGAAGAACGCGTCGAGAAAATCGTATGAATGTGTAGAGAAACAAAGACCAAGTACAGAAAATCATGTGAGTGTTCATGGAAGATGAACCTGCAGAGAAACAAAGAATGAGTAGAGAAATTCGTGCGAATGAAAAAGAATTAACGGAGAAAATCGAATGAATGTTTATGTAAGAAGAGTGTGTAGCGAAAATCATATGCATGTTTACAGAAGAATGAATAGAGAAAATCGTGCGAAAGTTCATGGAAGATGAACCTGCAGAGGAACAAAGAATCAGTAGTGAAAATGTATGAATGTTAATAGAGGATGAAACTGCAGAGAAACAAACAATGAGGGGAGAAAATCGCGGGAATGTTTATACAAGAAGAATGTGCAGAAAAAATGGTGTGAATGTTAATAGAAGAAGAATGAGTAGAGAAAATCCTATGAACTGATGAAGAGTACGCAGAGAAATCTATGTGAATGTAAAGTACAGATTAAAAAATATGATGCTCTTGCAACGGATCGTTTTTCATGTACTGCATCGTTTAAACAAAATTAAATGTGTTGTAAAAGCCAACAGTGATTTTGTATAATTATGTAAAAACTCACTCACCTTGCGTTGTTTCGTGTTGATGTGTGCTGTACGTGTAGATGGCCTGCACCTCTTCGTAAATTAAAAACACGTCACGTTGCTTTTAAAGTTCTTTAAAATGTAAATGTAGTTAATAAGTTTACAAGAGTTCTAGCATGCGCGGATATCTGTTCATATAGGAATCTAAACCCCTCCAGGCGATGCCAGCACATCTTCATGGTGCGGTGATATGTACACACATCACGTGATGATTACACCAATGGAAATATCACCTGTTGCGCGTGCGCAGAGACGCTCAGCACTTCTATCCCTACTCCTTTCACTTCCTCTCGCTCTCTCTCTCTCTCTCTCTTTCAGAGCACATCCATAATGTCTTTACACAAAGCTGTATGCAGTTATGGCATTAAGCTAAGCGATATATTCCAGAGTATAGAGGAAAATTAAGGAAGTCATTGAAAGATCGGGATTCGAACTAAGGACTACAAACTTTCAATTATATGCTGCATTAATTGTCCGTCATAGGAACTAACCATCATGCATTGGTCCGCACCTTACGTCCCTGCTTGTTTATGAGATAATAGAGATTTCAAATTAAGGATCGAACCCGTGACGCCTGGTACTCTAATATACATTCACAAGTAATTACCTAATGACATAAACGTAATATGGTTTACTTTGTGTTTTTATCTTAATTATTTCCGGAGTTATTCAATTTATAAGTAACTTTCATTTAACCAGTATTCGAACTCTGAGCACCAGAAACAAAAGTATTTATAATATTAGTTTGATATGTTTAAAAGGCCTGTATGCAGTTACAGCAGCAATCTAAGTGATATATTCTAGAGTATAGAGTAAAATTAAGGAAGTCATTGAAAGACCAGGATTCGAACTAAGGATAACTGATTGGAAATTGTATACAGTATTAGTTGTCCATCATAGGAGCTATCAATCATGCTTAAGTCTGCACCTCTATCTCTGCTATTTTCTGAGATAATTGAGATTTAAAAATGAAGGATCGAACCCATGACGGCTGGTACCCTAATATACATTCACAAGAAACTACCTATTGACATGAAAGTAATAAAGTTTATTTGGAGTCTTTATCTTAATTAGTTTTGGAGTTATTAGAAGATGAATTGGTAATCACTCCTAGAATTAGAACCCATGCATCCGGCCAGTTTCGAATAATTCGTAAATGGCGCATCGCATCTCAAGGTTATAATTAGATTTTATTGCATCGTTTTATCTCTTTTCATTCAGCGTGTGTGCGTGTGCGTGAGTGTGTATGTACATGCGTGTGAGTGTGTGCGCGTGAGTTTACGAGTGTGTAAGTATACTGGTTTATGTATATACGCGCGCGCGTGTGTGTTCATTGGTGCATGAGCGAATGCACTGGTGTATGCTTTTTGATGTATGTACGTGTATCAGGTGTGTGAATGAGTGTGTGCAATGGCTCTGTGAATGTGTATATGTGAACGCTTGGATGTGTGCAAGCTGAGGAGAAAGAGATAGATAGATAGATAGATAGATAGATAGATAGATAGATAGATAGATAGATAGATAGATAGATAGAAAGAGGGAAAAGGAAGAAAAAGAGAGAAGAATAAAGAAAATAAAGAATCGTTTCTAGGCATCGGAATATATAAATAATTATATTTGTTAAATACATTTTAATCTGTCCGTGCATGCTTCAGTCATTTAGTATTTATTAAGCATTAGAGTTTCCGGGTAAGATTCGAACTAGGACCCTGGGCACCTAAGAATACCGCTCATTAAACTTCGTAATGTCAAATAAAAATTAAATTATATTTGTTAAATACATTTTAATCTGAACGTCCATACTATCATAATTTAATATTTATTAAGCATTAGAGTTTTAAGGTAAGATTCGAACTAGGACCTTTGGGTACCCGTGAACGTATTTCATTAATCAGAGTAATGATATAATGATGTTTTACCCTAACAATGTATCAATTTGGGATAATCCCAGGAATACGCTCGTGTTTAATATTAACAATCATATTTGTTAAATACGTTTTAATCTGACCGCACATACTCCCATAGTTTAATAGTTATTAAGCATTAGCAGTTAAAACATTAAAGTTTTTGATTGCAGTAAGAATCGAACACCGATCTATGTATATCCAAGTATACACAGAGGTTTAATGCATGTAATGAAATATATTAAGCGCGCTTTTTGACATCAGTGCTTGAAAAGAGTCAGCTACATAAACACAGAACTTGTTTAACGATGTTCAGGTATATCCGTAGGACTTCGTGAAGACCCTCAGAGAGAAGTAGCCTTCGGCAGTGCGCAGTTTTTGACATATGTGCTTGAAAAGAATCAACTACATAAACAGAGAGTTTGTTTAACTATGTTCAGGTATATCCGTAGGACTTCGTGAAGACCCTCAGAGAGAAGTAGCCTTCGGCAGTGAGGGCGCCATGATGGCGGACTCGATCGTTGGTAGAATTTTTTATGGTCTAGCAGGTAAATTGACCTCTCTGTCTTTCACATGGACAAACAAAGAAGGGCAAGTATAAAGCCTCCACGAGTATACATCTAACATGCACGTGTCCGGACAATGGAAAGGGATACAATAGAATCTGCTCCTTTGTTAGCAGTCTTCAGGCTGTCTTTTGTTACAAACAATTTATCATGGTCTTTGTTCATTTTGACAGGTGAAGGGCAAGCTTTGTTCTTTTGTTATATAGCTGTGGAATGGGATGCTACACGGGTGGTCTTTCTAAAGGAGCCTTCCTCTGGACAATATAAAGGGATATAATAGCATCTGTCCCTTTTGTTAACTCGGATCCGGTCTGTTCTAAGCGTTTGATCCTTTGTCCAGCATACTCCATTGTTCATTGTGACAGTTGATGGATAGCCTTTTGTTCTTTTGCACGCAGTCGTTAAACAATGCGAGTGTGGGTTTGAGTTGCTGCAGGTGCAGAAGTGCACCTGTCCGAATATGGAATGGGTAGAATAACGTCTCCGCTTTTGTTACAGAAGCGTAATTTATTATTCCATTGTTCGTTTTGACAGTTGATTGACAGCCTTAATTGCTTACGTGTCAAGCTTCCATTATACTCAACAAGATTTATGACCCTCAGCTGCAACAGAAAGTACTATGGGATTGGGGGAGGGGGTGGGGTCTCATTTGCATATGAATACACATTCCTGCATATTATGTGTGTCAGGAACCCTAAATTCCCCCTACTCAGGAGAAATCAATGACAACAATCCCCTCGGTAGAGGAATTACGAAATATGTTTCTAAGTATGGCTGCTTTTTTACTACCGCATTAAATCATACCAATTAGCCATTTGTCTGGTTTAAAATATAACCGCCAGAGCGTTTGAAATGTTATAAAATGCGCTACTCTACTTTTTACGCTTCACAGGGATCTGTACGTAACAATGCACAGAATGGCTAATTGATATGAAATTATGTTGGTATAGATATTTTTGACTGTGGTTTTTGGTTATTGTTTAATTTATGCACAAATCTTTAAAGGATTTGTATTTTTAAAATTTTCTTTTTTGATCAAAACTTAACTTCTTGCTTGTAGACTTAAAACAATATGGTCTCTCCTCTATGTAAAACGCCAATTCGATATATATATATATATATATAATATGAAAGGTATTTCAAATGTGCATACGTAGATAATACACAGTGTTTGATATCTTACAATTGGATTTGTTTCTATTACTGTTGATTATAGTGCTTCTGACCATGCAATGTTTAAAGATGACCAGCTTTTACGCTTTATACCTCTTATGTAACCAAGACAAGGGACGTAGTGGACATTTAAAACAAAACATTTGTAGGAAAATAGTTTACCTTTCTCTCTCTCTCGTTCTCGGTGTGAGTTTGTGTGTGTGTGTGTGTGTGTGTGTGTGTGTGTGTGAACATCATAGCTGAACGCGAATGTTTGGATAAATACAAATTTCACACTTAATTAAGACCCGTTTAAGTATGTCAGACCAATATTTTCAACTTAATTATTCCATCTCAAAAATGGTTTGCATAATGAAATTTTTTGACGATTCTGGTTAAAATACCATGATTTCAAAATAACTGCATGAGGAATAAAATGTGTATCCTCACTTTTTTGTAAATAACTTCATCCTCACTGAACATTAGGTACATCTCTGAAAAGTCAAATGTGATATACCTGAATTGCCATAGAAAAAATGTAAAGCTCATGAACATATGTAATTTCAATTAAAAAGGTTTTGCATAGAATTTACAGTTTCTGAAATACAGATAGTTGCATTTTCCCAGTTAATGTGCCATCCATTACAGCATGTTTAAAAATGCCCGATGCTTCTTTTTCCGCATGAGCACATAAATAACAAAACTGAACCTGTGATAAACACTGAGATTATCAAGTTAACAGGTGGGAGCATTAAGTCCTTGAAATACGGATAGTGAAGTTACATAGCAGTGTTATGAATCTCAGGCGATTAATTGTAGAACCAAGTGCATAAGGAAGAAACCGGTGCGAGGCACCTGCGAGGAAGCCATTATTTTTCTAATTACTTTGGAAAATGTGTTGCAGACTGGTATACTTTGACGGAATCCATTATCCTCTAATAACCTATGACAATCGCACTTTTACATGTAATTGGGATAACTTGTTACTGATTTAGAGCCTATTATCTAACTTGCATGTTATTTCCAAGGAACATCGTAGATCAGGTCTAAAACTATTCCGCGGTGTTTATTTAGCAGATGTATAATTGTAACTATTTCGTTTGTTCAATTTATTTTCATTAAAATTCCCTTTTCATAGAGGAATCTTAAGCATTATAAGTATATAAATTTCAGTATATAACACAGATGCACATAACAGTGCCTTAAGTAACAACAGCTTATGTTACATTGTAGCCACCAATATTGTTTGAATGGAAATAAAGACATAACAGACAATGTAGCGCCTTTTACAAAATAAGTTATAATAATGTATTGTAATTTTCTTCTTATATGTCAGACGAAAACAAGAGGGATTGCTTGAATATCCTTCCTTGATCGGTGCATCTGATACTAATAGTAGAAAGAAAACGCGCGCCCGTGTTTGTGTGCGTATTCATTCAATAGCAATTCAGTTGAATTTCAGAGGATATATTTTGTCCTTCATCGGGAACATAACATACATATAATAAGCTTTCGGCCCAAAAGGTTAAATGGGGAGGTTAAAAAGGTTTAAAATTGTGCTACTGGAAGAAAGAGCTGTATACTGTGTTCGTACTATAATTCAGTTGATTTTAGTTGGCAGGGAGAGATCGCAATAGTAATGACCTGAGCCATCTCCCTTCCACTACAATGGAAAATCCCTCGTAGGGGGATAGTTTTTCCTGTATAAACCTTTCCTTGCTATCAGCTCTCTTCCACTGTTACACCTCTCATTCAGAATAAGCTAGCTATCAGTTATGGCATGTTGACGGTGGGATAGTGTGTTTTTTGCAAGTACACGGATAATTTATTCCTCTCTGTTGCTTTAATTTTCAAAATAATTATATTAGGATTAAGCTAAAGAGAACCCATTTTTAAAATGTGGTATTATTTTATTTGCGCCCTATCTGCATTCTCGCCAGTGTTTGTGACGCTTTTAACTGATGGTAAATAAGGCAAGCCTCTGCAGACAGACGGAGGAACATTGTTTGCAATGTACATAAACATTTTGCCGAAGAATGTGAAGCTTTAATACTGGAAACTCTAATATACCCTTCTGTGATATCATAGAAAGAACTGCAGCAGCACCTTGGTGTATCTACTTCATAATTCTTTTATCACAAAAGAGAAGAAGTGTGAAGCCAATGGCACAATATTGCGAACTCCTGGAAAGAAATGACCTGCCAGAATGTCCCAGAAAACTGTTGTAGATTCGTTTACCGCTGCCACCATAAGAAGAAGAATAGGTTCTCTATATAAAAAGCACTTCATACAGAAGTTTAAATGATTTAAGGGATTCTTTAATGAAAGCATATATCTTTCACGGTAGCAAGTGCGCTTTGCGTCAAATGCTAAACAATACTCTAAAATTTAGTTATCTGGTCAATAATAAAAGCCGCAAATATTTAATGAAACCCCAACGTTGTGCTTAAGGGATTCAATTTTCTTGGGAAACTAAAGAACCTGCTATTCACTGGTTGTCCTATAATTTACTTAGGTGAAACGTGGGTTAACATATATCACACAAAACGTTAAGATGTGGATGTGTGAGGGACCAGACTACAATGATCCCTCAGAATTTCCATACATAAAGGACAGGGATTCATCATTGTTCATGCAGGATTTTCAGATGGATTTATTCTGAGGGCTCTTAAAGCAACTAGAGGTCTGCATTCTCATGTAAACGACCGATCGTGTGTTACCAGGCCAACTTCAGTTGTCACATACGTAATCGCCGGGACAGGTTTAGCCGGGCGGTCACTGTCAGATCTCGGTCGCTCGCAAGCAACCGTAATGTTGTCGCGGACTGGTGGGTCCTAGTCGCAATACAACTGATGAACAATGACTGTGAGTCATAAGGACGCACTTATACACTTATAATACCGGCGGATCATTGTTCACTAATAAAAGAAGGCACTAATAAACCACAGCCAGCAATACATTGTTCAAGAAGACAATCATACAGTATTGCTGGCAAGAAATTGTTCATTACCGGGAACAATAATACAGTATTGCCAGCAAGTCACTGTTCGTTACAGGAAGACAATAATACAGTATTTCCGGCGTGTCACTGTTCATCACGAGACACTAATACAGTATTGCCGGCAAGACATTGTTCGTCAGGAGGAGTGACATACAGTAATTAAGGACGGGAAGATATAAATAATTAAACAAATAAAGAAAGATAGAATTACAATAAATAATTTCTGTATATCAAATCGCTGCATAATATAATAAGTCTGAATTGAAAGATTTGTCCGGAGAAAAAGGTCATTAATAACAGCCGAGTATAGAACACATTAGCTTAAGGATTCTTGGAATGCAGTTAGGGTTTAGTTCAGTACGTTTGTAAGGTCACGTAGGCAGCAATTCTGTAAATTATAAAAGTGAAAGGTGTGGCTTAGCAACAAAATAACAGACCCACGTAAGATTTTAAGATTTGCCCGCGTAAGGAGGAACGTTGTAGGCGGAGCTTAAGTTAAGAGAAGTTCGTGCATTCTAATCAGAAACACATTCTTACATACATTTTAAGGCACATTCGTGGCTCTCCTGAGTCTCTTGACTCTTATGTGTGATTTCTAAGTTGTAGAGCGCACATGAACACGTCGGTATTAGGGCTATTTAGTGGCTATTGAGAAAGAACTTTCTGCGACTGATGGCAATTGATGCTTCACGTAATTATTGCCATTGAAGTAATTTAATTCGTAAATTCAACAGTCGGCGACTCTTTTCATATCCCACATTTTAAGTCAACATTAAAATTTCTCAGCTAACTAAACTGGTGTTATTCTTTCACAATACACTCACGCATACTCTGAGACAAAGAACTCGTAGCTATACCACTAGAGCAGCTGTGCACGTCAACGCAGAACGAGCTACGAGATGACATCACAAAACTCATCAACAAAGCAGGTAACAATAAATGTTATAAAAATTTTAAGCAGGCAGCGGCATCAAAGTTGTCGCAACGAGAACGGCTTCAGGAGGCACTAATACAGCAGTGTCAGCAGGTCCCTGTTCATCAAACACAGGCACTAACATAATATTGCCGGCGATCAGTGTTCATCACAAGGAGGTACCAATACACTACTGCCGGTGAGACATTGTTCTTCACAAGGAGGCAGTAATGCAGTATTGCTGGCGAGTCATTGTTCGTCAAACAGAGGCAGTAATACAGAACTAAATTCAAGGGCAAATAGGTACAGTAAAACTAAACCTTTTACTACGGTGGTGATGTAAAACTTATGTATTCTTTTATAAACTCCAGCGATTCATTTAATTATACTGCAATGATATTGTAACGTACCCCAATGTAAATGAATAATACATAGCGTAATGTTACCAGGGAAGTAGGGGAAAGGTGCGAAGCTTTCTCTACCTACAGTCCTGGCGTCGATCTCTGTGGCATCTGGTCCCCGACTCAGGAACTGGTGAAAACCTGGAAATGCATACTCTTAAATATATTTTTCGCGTCACGAGCTCTCGTTTGGCAGGTTAAGGTTTTTGACTTTATCTGAAGTTCCCTAAAAACGAAGAATGAAAAGGTGGATAGTTGGAAATTCTGGACATTCACATGGGAAGAATGAAAAGAACAATAGTTTGAAAATATAAACCCTCACATAAGAGATTTATTCAAATTTATCTCGCCTTCAGATTACATGTTGAGGTATAAGAGGCCCAGCCGGTCTCGATTCCACCGTGGTCGCCACCTCTGCTGCAGGGGTCGGAGGAACCAACTGTACATCCAACTTCCAAGGTTTCAAGAGTCGACTGACGCGTCCGCCTACTAACGCACACGGGCTTTGTCACCGCGCATGCGCACAATACGAAAATAGCAATGCATCAAAGAGCTCCCAGATACTAGCTTGACACGCAATTCCCTATCGCACAATAGTAGTTGCAAACAATAGGCTTCAACAATATAATGCAATTATAAATACATACAAATGCTACATCTCTCTGCGGCCCATAAAGCGACGACCTCGGTGACTAAAGGGAGAAAAAAGAGAAAGAAAAAATTACAAACATTAGAGCAGCTAAACCGGACCAAGTTAGTGCAAAGGACCTGAAAAATACACGCTAGCAAGCCGATGACTCCTTTTCTGCTTTTGCCTTAGAAAATACGAGTTTCTTTAGGCTCCTGTAAATGATGAAAGACAAAAAGCTTAGATCAGAGTTTCGGTAGACTCCCGCTCTTCCGATCCTGCAATGGAAACAGAATATGGTTCATCGCACCCTCGGTTGTCACCCCCACTATACCGACCCCGTTGACACCAACACTTGCATTTGCACTTGCACTGCGAGTTTGTCCTCGGAGCAGCCGTGTTAACAGTCGTAGTTGGTTGTTGACCTGAATCTATGCTGTGAGGTGGGCCCTTCCCCACTGCCGACGAAATCTGGAGATGTAATCAGAATGTGAGGTGGACCATCCCAACAGCTTTATGGCGACAATAGTGTCTTCACCGTAAATTCTGGTGCCAATGAAGGAGCGGGATTAGGCGAGTAACAGCCGGTAGGTACTGCAACTGCATCCGACATGGATCACCGAGATTGTTTGTCTATAACAGGTACCGAAAATTATTAGCACCAAAAGTAACTAAGGATCCTGTTTACAAAAAGAACAAGACATAGAGAGAAAAGAAAATCCTAATTAGGATATACAGAAAATGTTAAGATAACTGAAAATGTATCAGGTGGGTATTTTAACAACAACAAAAACTAACAGGATTTAGCAAATCAAAATAATTCCACGTGAATGCACAAAGGTAATATATCTATACTAAATTTAGAACTGAGAGTTGGATTCTCCCCCCCCCCCGAGGTACATTTCATAAATAAATTAGATAATATTATGGTTTACAATTTTAGGCGAAAGGTGATACAATAGAATAAAATTGAAAATGGTGCGACATGATCGCGGGCGTAAGGATGAAGAGGAGCGCATAGCGCAGTAATGATGGACGCATGGCGTATAGGAGGGATACTACGAAAATATAGGGATTGTGGGTGACAACATCCTACTCATGCAGGAATATCTCAACATTAAATGTGGAACGTGAAAGGAAAAAGGAACAGCTATACTCTATGCTACAATTTTCCAACCAATCCTGAGGCCGCAGTAAACATCGGGCTGTGGAAAGTCTGGTCTGCATGGTCCAGTGCACCCATCCCTGAGAAATGGACAACATAATAAACAGATATCTGACACATAAATAATCTGGAATGAGTTTCAAGTAGCACGAAATTTAAATATATATGACGAAAGGCATCAAAGATCTCACATGACAAAAACAGTGGTTACACTTGCACTGCCACTAGGGCTGACATTATACACAAAAGTACACACGTAATAGGTGGAACTACAACAGGATACCACCGAGACATAAAACACAGAGTATTCTTATGTTCTCCAACATCAGCAAGCTATTACATACTCTTCACTGAAAGCATACAATCCATACTGAGGACTACTCCAGAACACTCAGTATACAAAATCAATTTGAAAACACAAAATCATTAACATTCACATAGAAGTAATCCCTATAATAAAATCATATAAATCCTTCACAAATAGCCAGGGGATAAATTACCACTTGAAACTCATACCTATCCTGCAAAAGAGAGAGCAGGGGAAAGTGGCGAAAAGACACAAGATTAAATATGAAAAGCATCCAAAGAGACCTTACAAGCGATACAATACTCTTACACTCTATAAGGCCAAGAGCGGTCACAATATGGGAACAAACGTGAAATGTGTACTGATTGCTGTTTTCCTCTAGGAGCGTTTGGGCGACGCGCCTTATAGGTGACTGGGGTAACTTTTCGCACTATCTCAAACGATGCCAAAATCTATGCAACAGCTTGGTGCACTTTCCCTTTTTACGAATTGGCGTGAAAACTCTCGTTAGTTGACCAACCTGTAAAGGAACATCTCTAAGCTTTTTTATCAAAATTATGCCCCTGAACAGATTGCTGCTGCGAGATACTGCTGATTACCTGCTGAGGAGGTTTCTGGATATCTTCTAGCGTTTGCTTTATAAGCATATCGTTGAACGTAGCTTGAAGTTGCACCTGGTGAGGTAAAGTAGGTTCACGCCCATAGATACAAAAAAGATCTATGCTCATTAGAAATAAAACATAAGAATAAGGTAACATGGCGCTCTGCCACCAATTATGTAAGAGATGCCAATACAACACATTTTTATAAAGAGAGCAAATGGCTGAAAAAGATATTCCAGAATTAGTGGAAAAGAACACGATAAGGTAATACGGTGCGTCCCACGAATTATGTAACGAACCGCATATAAAACGAATAATATATAGCGCAATGTCACCAGGGAAGTAGGGGAAAGGGGCGAAGCTTCCTCTACCTGCAGTGCTGGCGTCAACCTCTGTGGCATCTGGTCCCCGACTCACGAACTGGTGAAAACCTGGAAATTCCTACTCTTACATATATTTCTCGCGTCACGAGCTCTCACTTGGCAGGTTGAGGTGTTTAAGTTTACCTGAAGTGGCCTACAAAAGGAAGAATGAAAAGAACGATAGTTTAAAGGCATAAACCCTCACATAAGAGATTTATTCAACAATTATCTCACCTTCAAATTACATGTTGAAATATAAGAGGTCCCACCCAGTCTCGATTCCGCCATAGTCGCCGCCTCTGCTGCAGAGGTCGGAGTACCAACTTTACATCCAACTTCCAAGGTTTCAAGAGTCGACTGAAGCGTCCCCATAGTAACCCAAACGGGATTTGTCACCGCGCACGCTCACAATATGAACATAGCAATGTTTCAAAGAGCTCCCCTACACTAGTTTTGACACAGGATTCCCCATCCCACAAGAATTGATGCAAACAATAGGCTTCAACAATATAATACAATAATATATACAAATGCTACAATATAACTGTTGAGTATCACATACCTTGTTTATCGTTTCGTACAGAAAGCTCCAAATGTTTTCCGATGGACCAAGGGGTGTAGCGGGAGGGGGGGAGAAATATCTTCTCGACTAATCATGCCTGGCTATAGCCAACAGCAAGTGCCGGATCGCCTCAAAGGTCACATTTACTTCCTTGTATGCTGGTATAATTCAGCGACCTGACTAAGAGGAAAGAAGACGAAACCAAAAACTTTTCCCTTCACTAGAACTATTCAAGCGAAATAAATTAACATTTTCTTTGCATGATATGTTGTTTAAAAATCAAATATTATACTCTTTATGCGGGTGCTACACAAGATTCGGTAATTTTCTTGAGAAACAAGCTTCGCATAATGTATACCTTGTTTTTAACATTTGTTGCTGGTAATAAATAATAATATTAATAATAGTTCATAATTATCACCAATAGAACGTTCTACGCGTACTCCTAGGGCATTTATTACCTTGAATATAAGTTCGTTTTGCCTTTTAATTGTCATAGATATTGATCACAACCTTTAACGCTAAATGTGTAGTTCCATACAGTTGGCACATTCAGTTCTGATAATATTCAAGTAATGTATTAAAAATATGGAAGCAAAAGTAATATTAATGTTAAACTATTGAAGCAGTTTGGGCATAATTAAGTGTAACATTAAATTTTCTTCAAAATGAGATAAATTTTGCGTTTGTTACTGAAAAAGGAATAAAGATTGTTTTATTTGAAATGTAATTCCCCTTACATACACTCACAAGAGAAAGGAAGAAAAATCGTGCCAGTCGATTAGAGGAAGTAGGATAAAAACACCTATTTAGGTATTGTATCCAAAAGGAGAAAATATTAATAGATACGAGGAAACAACGTTTAGCGCAAAATATGCAGTTTCTATAAGCTGTTTTATTCGGTTAGGATAACATGTAAGCTAAATTTTCAAAATAATGACCCGAAAGTGTTAATGCAGATAGGTTGATGTGTTTTTGTTGCAATTGGTTCATATGAAAGCACTCTATTCTGAAACTAATTGCTTTCAAGTTACAAATCTGAAGATGGCTAAAAGAGAAAAAAAAGAAGACTTAGGTTCTTTGTATTACGAATCACGTTCTGAATTCTTAAAATGCTTGTCTTCCCTGATCTGGAATGGAATGGGATGTGTAACGGAGGGGACTCGACCCCGATCCAGTGAATGAGGATATTATTGTTGTGTCCCACGAGGGGACGCCCCCCGGAGGGAGGGACGAGGTGAGAGACACCCAGACACCGGGCGGCCGGAACCAGGAATGACGGCACGGCAATAACAAGGTTCCTAAAGCTTCCAGATTGAGACACCCTGACAGTCGGGCAGGCAAACCGGGGACCCACTCCACATAGAGGGTCCAACGCCCCTCAAGAGGCGGTCCGTATATCCTGGCAACCAGCCGAAGACCGAGAGACGGATAAGGTTCCACAGAGAGCATATCTTTTCTCTGCCACGCCGCACCGGAATACCATCGCCGACACTTCCAACCCTGAAAAAGTCCTAACGGGGTTAAGGATGAATGAAATGAGGAATGGAGCGATATTCGGGGGCTGAGAGAAATCATATCAGTATTCGCCTGACGACCCGGGAAATCTCCCAAAGAAAACCCGTGGATCAGATTGGGCGGTCGCCGGGAAGCGAACTAGGGATTTCCCGAATGCGAGTCGCACGCATTACCGCGACACCACCTGGACGTAAACTGGAAGACCCGTACTTCAAATCTCGGCTATTACATTGAATTGTTCAATCTGATTCTATCTTTCCAACCTTGTCCTACACACGGCTTGAGTGAAAAAGTCTTCTTGTTAATTGAGATGAACTGTCATTACAAACTTCGTTGTAAGTATAAGAAGAATGCAGTAGCACAAACGATAGTCAAATTTTTATGTGGTGTCTTTGAAACTCCACGCTCTTTACATTATCACGAGAACAATCTAACGTGTTGCATTCACATAACTTTCTCGTCTCATCATTCAACAAATCCTTTTTTCTACATCTCATTTCTCTGACTACTTCTTATAATCCAGATAAACTTGCAAACCACATTTAGCCCTTCTCTGCAGTGGGGGTTTGCCTCACATTCAAGAGGTCCCGAGTTCGAATTTGGCTCAGATTGAATTACCTGGATAAAGCTTTTTCCAGGGTGCCCTCTTATCCTGAGAAGATCAATGTCAGATTCTAATTTCTTGGGACCTCGGGCCCTTTTGAGCATCATTTTAACCATTTCGTTCATTCACCATCCGTAATGGACTACACGGTTAAAGGACTTAAACTAAATACCAAAAGAAGAAGTTCACATTTGAACATTTCGTTGCAGTATACGTAGATAAACCGATAGTCACGTTTTCAAAAAGCATGCCACTGCGCCATGCTTTGAAATTCCATGCTGTTTGTATGACCGCGACAAACACAAACCGAATAGCGACTTCTCAGTTACAGGAAGTATTCAAACCAATAACAAAAAATATCTGGACAATAGTTAATCTCATAAAATATATGTATAATACCCTGTGTGCTGTCTGCATTTCTTGTGTAGCAAAACTTTGTCCAAACTTTAGAGTTTACCAATTATACAAAAGTCATTCAGAATGAAGAAGACTTGAGAGGCTCTACTCAGCAAGTTCAAAATATATGTTTCATTTGTCATGAAAATATTTTAAACTGAGAGTATTTTAATCAAAACCATTAGAGTCATTTTTGAGAAAATAACAAATTTCGAAAATGTTTCTATGTAAAGGGTTGTTCAGGATGGGGGAGATTTTCTTGAAACGTCGTCCTCCGTGGTGTAGTGGTTGCCATACTAGCCTCTAGTATCCGAGGTCGCAGGTTCAAACCCGACGGAGAATGAAGGGTTCTTTTCGGGAGTAAAAATCCTTAGTATGGCTTCCTTCGGAAGGGAAGTAAAGCCTATGGTCCCGTGTCGTAGATTTACGGCACGTAAAAGAACCTCAAGCCTGATAAAGAGGCCTCTAAGCAAAATTACCGGTCTTTCACGCCCAATATAGAATGGGACGTTAAAGACCAGATCAGTTAACGAGCGTCCATAAATAAAACTCAATTTAATTTAATTTCTTGAAAATCCTTGTGTCACATCTTTGTAAGATGCTGAACTTAAATATCAAGTTTGGTATTTAAGCGACTTTTTGCTTTGGATTTATGCTGTTCACAGACACACAGGTATATAGAGATTTTGCTATAAAATATGTGTTGCATTCACATGAATTTCTGTACTCACTCTTCTACAAACTATTTTTACAAAGCTTGTTTTACATCTATGTCATGTTAATACCGATAAACCTTCATGACTTATGTGACAGCTTTGGATTGGTTGGCTGCGGAGGGGACTCGGCACTGATCCACATAGTGGATATTGTGCTTACGCCCCACAAGGGGGCGTCTCCGGGAGGAAGGATGAGGCAAGAGGAGACACGGGGCGCCCGGAACCAGGAATGAGGGCACAATAATGGCAGGGTCCCTAAGTTTTCAGATAGAGACTCCCTGTCAGACGCACAGGCAGACCGGGACCGCGCCCAGCACAGAGGGGGTTCTACGCCCCTCAAGGAAGTTACCGACAGCCAGCCGAAAGCCGAGGGCCGCAGAGTCACAAGAAGTATCCTTTTCCCCTGCCACACTGCACCGAAACACCATCGCCGACACTTCCAACCCTGAAAGAGACCAACGGATAAAAGGTGAAGGGAAATGAGAATGGAGATGAAATGGAGGTTCAGGAAATTCGGGGATGTGAGAATAGTTCCCAGCATTCGCCTGGCAACCCGAGAAAAAAACCCGGAAAAACCCATGGGTCAGGAAGGTCGGCCAGAGGAATCGAACCCACGACCTCCAGAATACGGGCCACAGACGTGATAGCTTTGAAATTCTGTTCTCTTTGTATGAACACGAGAAAGAAAGAAAGAAAGAAAGAAAGAAAGAAAGAAAGAAAGAAAGAAAGAGAAAAAAGAAAGAAAAACAATATCTATTTGCAGTTGAGAGAAGTATAAAGTATTTGAAAATTCAAACTAATAAAAAACATTATTTCAGAATAGGTACAATATTAAAATGTTGTTTGACTTAAAAATAAAAATTCTATTTGATATAAATTTTGTGCTTTAACAAGATTCACATGTGTTATGCGGTAAGATTTTGTCTCTCGTACAATTTACCAATTATCAAAAGTCATTCACAATAAAGGCGAATTTACAGACTATTCCTAGAAAATTAAAGATGGACATTTTAATTGTCATGAAAATAGCTTAAAGATATGTATTTTAATCAAAATCCTTCGTCATTTTTGAAGGAATACAAAATTTCGAAAAAGGGGTGCTCCATGTAAGGGGTTATTTGGAGTGGAGGGTGTTCTTTAAAATCTCAGTGTCGCATTCTTGGAAGCAGTTGAACTTAAAAACTAAGTTTGGCTTTTAACCAACTTTTTGCTTTTGAGTTATGCTATTCGCGGATACACCACACACACACACACACACACACACACACACACACACACACACACACACACACACACACATTTGGACCTTTTTCTGAAAATAAATTCATTGGTTTCAGGTAGTCACAAACGTGATTACTGGTGAAATTACGACATTGAATTCCTAGGTGGAACACAATACTTTTTCTACTTACTGTAGCTACGAAGTACAGAAAGTAAAAATGCTCACTTTGGTTTCAGGGGTCTCAAAACGTGTATTTTCGTTGAATCTCGATATTCCATTTTTGGGTGGAACATAATACTTTCTCTACTTACTGTAACTACGTAGTAGAGAAAGTAAAAACGGTTTCTTTGGTTTCAGGGTGTCTGAAAACGAGTATTTCCATTTCGAGTATTAATCCCGTTATTCCATTTGTGGGTGGAATACAATACTTGCTCCACTTATTATAACCACGGATTAGACAATGTAAAAATGTTTTCTTTGGATTCAGGGAGCCTCAAAAGGTGTATATCCGGTGAATCCCGTTATTCAGTTTTTGGGTGGAATACAGTAATTTCTCTACCTCCTGTAGCTACGTAATAGAGAAAGTAAACACGCTTTGTTCGGTTTCAGGGAGTCTGAAAACGAGTATTTCCGTTCCGAGGATTAATGTCGTGATACAATTTTTTGGTGGAATACAATTCTTGCTCTACCTCCTGTAGCTACGTACTAGAGAAATTAAAAATGCTTTCTTTGGATTCAGGGTGTCTCAAAACGTGTATTTCCAGTGAATCTCGTTATTCAGATTTTGGGTGGAATACAATATTTTTCCTAATTATTATAGGTAAATAGTAGAGACAGTAAAAAGAAGAGTTGTGGTATAGATAAACGGCTGTTTGTCGTTACGGCATCTTGCATGTAACCAAATAGGGAAGAGTGTAACTTAGACTGTAACTTGAAATAATTTCTGGCCTAAATCGTTGTCAGATTAAGCTAAAGTGCATGGAAAACCCATACTTTATTAGGAAATTATAAAAATAAAGAACATAGGTTAGTTGATAATAGGTAGAGAAAGTAGTGAATATTGAAAACCAAACCATTTTGTTTTAACACTTTCTTATTATACAATAAGATGAGCCTCTAATTCCTAAAAATTAGTTTGTATACTGCTTATGTCGCTGTGCTGTAATGTTATTGCTGCTTTCTTTTAATATTTATTACTTTCTTAGAGCCAAGTCTAAGGGAAATGTATTGGAATGCTATTTTCTTTAGCACTCTAACTTCGTAGAGCAGGTATGAGCTAAGGCATCTGGCATAACCTCTCGATAATACATCCCGCTTACCCCCTCTCAGGTGGAACGGAAAACATTTGGAGCCCTCTGTACATAATCTATTATCTGGATTAATGCGAAGTTCTACATTGTAATTGTTTAATTATTTGGGTAGTTTTAAGTCCTTGAGTGTGTAGTTTCATATCGGACGGGTTTCAGTTTTATGTACCATTTCAGAAATGAGTTGTTTGTAATAAAATACCTTACAGAAGTCACAGCTATAATGAAGATATTCAGGGAATGCATAAATCTCAGCAAATTTATCGTATAACTTTGTTACACTGAAATAAAGAAACAAATCAGCCTGAACAGTATGTCACCACATGAGGCGGCGCTAAAAGGATTTGTTTTAAAATAAAGATGTTCATTATTAAACAATGCAAATACATGAAATAATCCTTATTATTCCCATTCATGCACCTTGAGTTTGCAAGATTTTAAACAAAGATATTATATAGTATCTGTATGTTTAACTGTAGTTTTCGATACAACCGTGTGTTAGTAATGTTATGGCATTAGTTACTAAAATGAAGAAATTACATTATTTCATTGCACGAGACTTGAAACAACGTAAAAAGTAAAGACCATGAGCGCCACTAATATATTGCTGCTACTAATATTAACACTGCCACTACTAAAAAATATATTACCTGTAATAATACAACTACCACCATCAAGGAGTAAAATGTAGAAAGCTCACTCAAATAATTTAACTTATTTTTGTTACCAAGCTTCTGTGGGAGAAAAGAAAGAAAAAAGGATCGCAAAACTTCAAACGTTCTTCGTCACGTCTACTCACATTTGGAAATATGGAAACACATGGCAGATTTTATATATATATATATATATATATATATATATATATATATATATATATATATACACACACATATATATACACACACACACAAACATAGAGTGGACCATTTAAGTTTAGACTGTACAATATCTCCAAAACTAAGAGTTGTAGAAAGAAATGTCTTGAATTAAAGTTGCTTGATATTATCGGGGAAAGTAAACGCCATTAGTCGTGTTTTATTTGGAGGGCGTTGTGTAGTTATTTTAGAGTCAATTTATTATTTTTAAATGAGAACCTACCATTTTATGTTGTTTTGTTATTCCTCACAAAAACTAAACAACATTTTTATCAAGCACTTTGCAATTTTTCTTACACCAACGTAAATAACACCCAAAATTCTGAATAGTTGTGTACGAAGAGGGCAATGAACGGTTGGACCCATTCAGCAAAGTGCAATATAATAATATTAGGCGAGGAGGCAATGAGATATTGTGTCCGTTGTTTTATTTACTTTCCACGGTAGGACGGTGTCCTTGTACCTGTCAATAATATGCTTGCAGCCGCCTTCGATTCCAGGTGGGTCCGCTGCTAGTATGTGCCTACAATTAGCGATCACCGAGTAAAAACCATCAGTTCCAGTCAAGTCGTTTAACATTTGAAGCGTATTCAGTTGACTATGGGTTGCAATGGACCAACCTTCTCAACCAGAAAAAGTGGAAATGGTTCTCATTTGCGGGGAATCTAGGAGAGATGTGGAACAGGCTATTCTTCTGTACGCTGAGAGGTTTCCTGTTAGAAGAACTCCAACAAGAGCTTCATTTTATCGTGTGACAAAACAATTCTCTGAAGAAGGCAATGTCCAGCCAAAGATACGGAGGCGCAGAACAGCTACGGACGAAGATAGGGAAGTTGAGATGCTAGCTGCAGGGAATTACAACCCCGATGTCAGTTCTCGCGAATTAGGAACCAATGCGGACATATCCAAAAGCAGTGCCCTCAGAATGTTAAAACGGCATAAATTCCATCTCTACCATGTGTCGTTACATCAACAAAAATGATGACGATTTTCTGAATAGACTGACGTTCTGTAGGTGGGCACAGGACAGACTGCGGATTAATAACAACTTTTTTCAGTTGGTATTGCTTAGTGATGAGCGTACTTTCACAAATCATGGTTAAGTAAATCGACACAATATGCACTATGCGGTGTGGAAAATCCACATTGGTTACGAGAAGTGGAACGTCAGAGACCCTGGTCTGTTAATGTGTGGTGTGGGATTTTTGGTGACCAGGTAATTGGACCGTACTTCATTGATGACACCTTAACAGGTGCTAAGTAAAGAAACTTTCTGACGGAGGAGTTGCCGTTATTGTTAGAATATATGCCATTATAAACCAGGTCGCAAATGTGGTACCAGCACGACAGATGCCCTGCGCACTATGCACTATGCTAGGGATGTTTTGAATAACAATTACCATGATCGTTGGATAGGACGCGCAGGTCCCATTAATTGGCCAGCTCGATCTCCTGATACCTACATCACTGGACATTTTCTTATGGGGTTACCTTAAGGAAAAAAAGGTATTGCGAAACACCAACGACACCGAACATGAAGGCGCGCATATGAAATGCTTGTGCCAGTATTGAAAGAGACATGCTTTTAAGGACATATTTAACCGTTCATTCACAGAGTTGGAAAATGTATTGAGGTAGAAGAGCTCAATCCTATTCTCCATCTTACAGTACAATGAAATCTGTTAATAGCTACTCTTATCCTTTATTTTCAGCCATATTATACAACAATACACCGGATGAGCAATCGGGACACAAACTTATGCAAAGTTATATACTGCCTTACAAGATTCGAAGACTACTCATAATAATGTTTTCAAATCCTTAACGTACAAATCTGTAACACTTAACCTATCTAATATTTAAATACCGGTTCTTTAGGTTACAGAGAAGGTTGTAGGATACTCACGACTTTCAAAACAATACCTGCATTCTTAATTTCAACCCACTGCTTGCACATTCTTTAACTTTTTGTCTATACAGATAGAACTTTGTACACTTACGCTATGGAACCCGGCTAAAGTTATAGGTCATCCTACAGTTTTCCCAAAATTACTTTCATCCATTTTTTCAACATTTTAGGTGTAAACTTGCAACACATTATCTATTTTGGCAAAATTTTGAGGAAGATATGTACTTCAGTACCTGTCAAGAATTATAGGGACTTAAGTTTTTTATGAACTAGCTCTTTCTTATTTTCAACATACTACATAATATAAATTAACGTTGGTTCAACGTAATGAAAAAATGCGTTCAGATTATTGCTTCTTTGTAAACTTATGCTTTAGGATCCAGGATACCCAGTATTTCTATTTCAACTACTATGGTAGCTGACCGATTTGGACAAAACTACGGACATGGACACCTTAGGATAGGCAAACATTACAGGCTACCGAAGACTTTCAAATCTTTCTGTAATATTACCTTTTCATCCCTTAATTCCGGGTTTAAACCCTGCGGAGGGCGATGGATTTTTTAGGACATAAAAATCATTAGCATGTCTACCTCCGGAAGAGAAGCGAAGTCGGTGGTCCAGTGTCGTATATTTTCGGCACGTAAAAGAACCTCTAGCCTGATAAAGACGCCACTGAGAAAACTTTCCGGTCTCCCACGGCAACATAGAATGGGACCCTAAGAACCGTAGTAGTTAAAGAGCGTCCATAAATAAAACATACTCCATTCCTTAATTAACTCTCGCCATTTAATCCATTTGGACAAGACTTTGCATACTTATGTACCTAATGACACGACCATCATGAGCTACCTAGCAACTTTAAAAATATTACTCCCTCATCATTTTCAACAACTTACTCTTTACTAATATACAACGATTTTGGATGCTTGGACTAAAAACATATAGATATCAGGGGAACGGTGTTTCTGTAACGTCTCTGATGCCCAACATTAGGCATGTTTTGGTGATAATCTTTCTAGTATAACAAGCTACACAATAACTGCAGTAAATCACCAATTCTGAAAGCACATTTTAATTGTTTTATTACACTCTTGTTCTATACTTTAGACGGGCTTCATATCCTGGAATTTATTCTGCCAGAGTTTAAGCAGATACTTTATTCAAGTATGTTAAAGCTTAAGCCATGTCTTAAGGATCTGCGAGAAAAAATCATTCAGACGCTGCTTAAACTATCAAATGTTTCAGTAATGAACAACAGCGGTCATGAAAGTTTACACGCACACACACACACACAGATACACACAAACTACTGGCAACCTGAGGTTCAGCCTGAGTGATTTTGCCGCGTACCCACCCTCATAACCGTTTTACCGCAGGATATAGATATGATAGGGGTATTGTAACAGTTTCTCCTTGACGGGTATCAGTTAGGGTGCAGTGGCCCTTCTGCACCTCTGGTGGATAATGGTTTTAGATTTGATTTTGGATCGGTTAACTTATTAGATGCCTGGTTGGACAATACGGAGCTTAGCTTTCGCTGCTGATGGAGGTGCTCAAGTGCTACCATGGTGCTCACAAGCCATGCCTGGAACTCGGTACTGCCTAAAACAGCCAGTTCCGGGTTATATTCCCAAGTAGATTTTACCAGAGCACTCCGATATTGAGGCAAACTGTCGTAGAATTTTGCAGCCAGGGGCGCCTAATCTCATTTTCCACGTATGGGAGAAATGAGGCTTCATTAAGCAGTTACACATGGAAGGAGTTACCAACCGAATACATCGATCAATGTCCGCTATTCTGCGCCCGTTGTAGCCAGAGCAGCAAGCTGTCTGCTGTCATACCCCAGATATCCCAGGCGTAAAACATGTGGGGGTTGATCAGGGCTCGAAAAACTTGTAGCTTTAAGTGAACGGTAATCCCGGACCACAGCACTGGGTACAGGGAGGCCGTGGAACACTGCGCATGAGCGGGCACCTCTCGGATGTGTTCTCGAAAAGGTAGACCTTGATACAGTTTCACCCCATATAGGTGATTAAATTCCTCTATTCAAACCTTCGGCCTTGGTACCTGAAAATGGGAAGTCTGTGGGGGTGTAGCGCTTAGTTTGTAGAATCGCATGGCTTTTACCCACGTTAACCGACATGTGTCAACGCCTACAACACTCTTGAATGAGGGGGGAGGCATCGTTGCATATGGTTCAAGGCTCTGAGAAAGTATTCTTTGGCGCAGCAGAACAGAAGCGCCTCTTGCAAACTGGAGTATATTGACATGCGACTGAGTTGAAAGTCCGCCATGTAGACGCTTAAGACCGTGGGGGATAGCACGGAGTCTTCGTGGACTCCACCTCCTTCTTGCCTAGGTGTAGATGTTTCCCCCACTACCGTTACCTTAAAAGCGTGGTGTCTGAAACAGCTATGTAAGATGTTGATAAACAGAGTTAATAACCCCAAATGGATGCGCTTGTAAAGGGGGCCCGTGTGTCATGTCGTAGAAAGGCCCTCTCAACATCTTAGGACACCGTGTCGGTAAAGGAATCTTCCCAGAAACCCAGGGCGGTTACCCTCTCCACCACCCATAGCAGTTGATGGGGAGATTAGTGCCTAGAACGGAACTAAAATTGGTGGTCGCGAATGGCTTGAATGTCTCCCAGTAGTAGCAAGAAGCGAACTAGAACAACCCTCTCCAAGATTTTCGAAAGGGATGGGAGGAGGCTAACAGATAAGTAATTGACAATATGTACTGCGTTTTTCCCGGGCTTTAAAATACAAATCACCCGCGCTTCTTTTCGCTCCCGTGGGGAGTGACTCGGGTGAAACACATTTTGAAGACTCTATTTAGAAAGAGAAGGGAGTTAAAGGGAAGATGAGCGTTTATGCTATAAACTTTCTGGGAATATTCAAAACCCTATCCCGCCAATGTTAAACCTGCTAGATTCATGACCCATTATCTCAGATGCTGTTTAGCATTCCAAATAAACTTTTATAGAATGTAGATAATGCCGTCCAAGTTCATTTTACCACTTTCATGCGATGATTTTGTTATTAAGGAAACTAATACTATTTCCTTAATTGTGTCATCGCTCGATTGAAATTTAACGTCAAAACACTGTAACCGTCTGGCACTTTCTTATAAATGCGTCCAAAATGTGTGTAGATAGAGACTAGGTGGTCGACCGTGGAACGGTAGCGACCAAAACCGCACTTGATATTCGACAGCAGTTTCTGAGCTTCAAGCCACCATGTTAACTACCCGTTTATCATGCGCTCCATCACCTTGCAAATGCAACTGGAGAGGGAGATCGGGGTCGGTGACTGGAAGGGACATGGCCCTCGTTTCCAGTTTTTAACAGCGGGACGATGATGGTCTCGCGACAAGCTGATGGAAAAGTAGCGGTGCGCCAGATGCAGTTCTGCACCTCCAAGAAAAAGAGTTTACCTTTGGAAGAGAGGTGTTGTAGCATTAAGAATTGAACACCATCCGGCCCAGGAGCGGAGATTCTAGAGGAGAACAAAGCCTGCTCCTGGTGCTGCATGGTGTAAAATTCGTTGTAATACTCGTGATTAAAAGAAGCAAATAAGAGTTCTGCGAATCAAGACGGGTCTTAAGAAACCAAAGTGCGGGTGGTAATTACATAAGTTGGAAATAGCCACAAAAGCAGTGCCCAGATTGTCAGTAAGGTGCAGTGGGTCAACGATGGTGTCAATATATACGTTAAGGGCAGCTGTAGACTGTTTTAACTTGCTAGAGATACAAAGAAGGTTAACCTATACCACGGAAGCCGGGAACCTATTTAAACAACCTACAAACTGCCCCCAAGATCTTGCAACTCTGAATGAGGCGTCGAGCTCTGGTGCGCCTGACTTTATATGTGACCAGACTTGCTGGTATTGTGCAGTGAGATAGACCTGAAGCGCAGACCTATGCGCACGAACAGGTGCCCGGCATTCGTTTGTATACCAAGGGATTGTTAAATGTTTTGAATGTGACGACGACCGGGGATGGAACGTTCAGCAGCGGAAATGACAGAGCTCAGGTTGCCCATATCTGGTCAAAATCTTCTAAATTACGGTAATCCAAGACAGCTAGGTAAGAATAAAAATTCTAATTAGCTTTCTTTGTGCCAGGTTGGTACACGTGAAAACGAGCGTGGTGAGAAAGCTAGCTGATGACGCAAGGAAACTGATCCCTAGAGTACGCGTTGGAGACGAGGTTCTACTGAAAACACTGTGCAAGCTGTGCAGAGCAAACGAATAAATTCAAGAGGGAGAGAAAGAGAGAGAGACAGAAAAAGTGCCGCAAGAATCGGAAACAAACGTGCGAGACCGGTGTTTAAATCAGAAAGCTGCTTCTGCGCGATGAAATCCGCAACTACGCACCCCCACATGCAAGCTCTAGGAGAATTCCAAAGCAGGTGATGTGCGTTAAGGTATCCCAACAGAAGATAGGGCCCTCAAAATTACCATACCAAAGGTTCATTGTCGGTGATGGAAGTGATATGAAGGGGAATGTACACGGTACTGATGGAAAACGCAAACCCTGGTATTGTGAAGGTAACAGCAACAGCTTGCATTGTAGTGGTAAGCGCGAGAGGCTGCTAATAAGCGTCATGATCCCTGGTAAGGAGCATGACAACTTCATGTGCAGCAATGCCCTCCTCCAAAGTAAGATCATAGTGCTCTGGGGAGTAATGTCGAATATCTAACGAAGCTTGAGGGCACAGCTTAGACTCCTGCAAACACAGACCATAGGAGAATAGGAACGCAACAAGAATTGAAGTTCCGCCTTATGTGTACGTACCCCACGTATATTCCACGTCAGCATGGCCACTGGGGGAAGGGGTAAGCGTTTTATTTAGTCGGCCGTTTCAAAATGCACCTTTTCTTCTGTATTGGGTTTGGAGATTTCGGCAGGATGTGGTCGTGATTCATGGATACTTTGGAGGTAAATCGCCGCCTACAGGCGTGAGAACCGATCCCAGAGATGAGAATCAGTGGTAATTGGCGGGAAATACTTCGCTGACTACGGCGGAATCTAGGATCATCTTGGGACTGAGACCTCCAAAAAGAACAGGGTGACTTCTTTTTGCCTTTTGGATGAGCGCGGACCTACACAAAATCCTCGCGGGAATATTGGGTTTTAAACTTCCACGGGGAGGCTTGGGAGGCAATCAGATTTGATTTAGATGCACTGAAGGAACTGCTGGATTATTTCTGGAGCTGGATGGCGATAGCGTGATGCACATTTCGGTAGCTTTAGTCACGACTAAGATCTGCGTGGCGGCATCACTTCGCGGTACAAAATGTGCCGAATAGCAGGAGTGATGGCTGACGAGAAACATGGCGTTTACGGGTTTCCGCGGGGGTTAATTTCTCCTTAACCCGGGGCTCCTGTAAAGCTTTTCATCTAATTACCACGGCAGTTTGGGAAAAACCGTATGAGTTTCCTTAAACATGACGTAAACAAGTGTGAAAAGTGCAAGCACCCTTATGACTGGGCTGATCGCATAACGCTCAGATAGAAGTAATGCTCCTACAAGAGCTCTGAGTGTGTCCGAAACGTTGCCATTTGAAGCATCTCAACGGATGTGGTATATACGATCGCACATCTACATATTCGTAGCTACCTTGATCCCCCTGTACGGATGGACGCACTCAAAAACAAGGAACAGGGTACATGTGGGTACTATCATTTTCTCAGGTTTAACCTGCACTCGGTGCACATAGGTAACCCCCTGATCGGCGAGATAACCGAGCTCATAGTCCGAAATGGCGTCAAAGATAGCGTGGAGAATGGTTGCCTGGAGTAAGGTCTTAGTTGCTTATCACTGGAGCTTTCTAGTAACAGAGAACCATTCCGTAAACGCGTGCAGTTTTCCTGCTTTACCGTTTGTGGCGATGCCCTTTTGTATAATAAAAGAGGTTCACCTGCAGAAAGGATTGGCCCTCTTCGGTCCGTATTGTCACTATATAATAACCAAATGAACGGTGATGCCACGTTTTTCTCAAATACCTACGGCGCTTGTTTGATATGTTGGATATCTCCATGATGGACAAAATCCTGCAGCATTGGAACCGTCTGCGCCTTCGAGCTCTATCTCCGCTATCTCACCCCGGCTTGGATTGTTGGCCTATCCATACCAATGTCACTCCAGGTTCGCACCACCCAGTATGCTGACAAGAGGGAGCCAATCGCCATCGGTAGTTAACAGCTCATGCAATGGCTACTCCGCGGGACTGCAGTTGAACAGTGGATACGTTCGCAACGTTACATGACGCCGTTCTCAGTCACTGCCTGCGCACTAAGATGTGCAGGTGTCCATCACACTGTGCAAAAAGGAGGTTAAAACAAAAGAAAGGGAGAAGAAAAATAAAAACAATCAAACACATAATATGAACCAGTGTATGGGCATTCCGTGCGCAAGCAAGACCGACAAAAGAATAAATGTGACAGTGTGAGGGTGCCTATGAATATCATGAGCAGGATCGCACAATAGCCTTTGACCGGAACATACGGAGTAGTTCAGCAGTGCCTAATTATTTATCGAGATATACAACAGTACAATGACCATAAGGTCGATATTACTATGGATGCCCACTATTTGGTATCGGTGTAAATCTAGTCTTCACTTCATCGGAAAACACACGTTAATGCAAGTAGCTAAGTCCTTCATGTATCAACAGTGTCACTGTTTGTGGTACCGTAAGTAGCAAGAGCAGGCAATAAATGCTATTAAAATAGCTAATGTCCTTTACAAAAACACGGGATTACAGGCTGCGGTTACAATGCATGTGACAGCATTTCGATGTTTATTATAACGCTCCGTAATGTGATTTATGATGAAAGTTGAATGAACGTCTTAAGAGTTTCACAGCGGTTAATGCGAAATAAGAAGAGATAGAATGAACGTGTGCATGCACTAAGCGAAAAATGAACGCACTGCTTCTGAGTGGATGAACGTACACCCCCTGAGGGCAGTTCGAGTTGCAGCTCATGCCTGAGCTTTGTTTCTTTTTATACATTAAGGTACATATAAATGCTGCAGAGTCTATCACTCCATACCGTATTGTAGCAGTAAAATTAATGTATAAGGAAGAAACGACAATTCACTTATGTCTTGTGCTGTTTTACGTATGTTTCGTTTGTAATTACGTATTTTGAAAAAACAAACTGCACAAGAACTTTTTGTCAATGGATAAATTCGCTCAGCATTAGAAACTGCTATTCAGAACCAGGATAAAATACATAATAAATAATATAACCTAATCTGAGGTCAGCCACATAAGGACCCTATGGCAGTCAGGTAATAGTATTGCACACATGGTTCACTCTTCTAATTGGGAATCACTTCCGGAAGAAAGACGATTCTTGACATGGAGAACATCAGATCTTCGTCCCAAGGATAAATATACTGCGCCAGGTACTGAGTGAAGAAGGTGAAAAAAAGGCGAGAGCAAATGCGTGCAGAGGCGCTACTGAGTCCAAATTCATATGCATCTGGGTGTTTCTGACATACCAAGTGCGTTCAGTATAAGCCTTAAAACTTTATCTTGAAAGACCTGCAGACGATTAAGCTTGCATGCGACTGCACCTCACCAACTTGGACAAATATGTGAGTAAAACACGAGGGAAATACTGGTGCAAAAGAGAACCACATAGGATTTGCAAAAAAGAGTTGAGATTGAGAATAGGATACAATTTGGTAATCTGATGTAACAGAAGTTTAATTTTGAATTAATGTGAGAGTTCGAGGTCAATCGACGATCAAAATGTAGGCCAAGATATTTAACAGTGTCATCAGCACGTTTCCAAGATATGGGAATAGTTTGTAAAGCAATAGGAAGAGGAACAATGGGACGACGCAATGTAAGAATCATGGTTTCACATTTCCTGTGGTTCAAAGAAAGCCTCCAGTTTTCAATCCATGATACCAGAATATTAAGAGATGCTTGTCATATGTGAACAGCGATATCTAGTTCGTAGTGGGTGATAAAAATGGCGATACCGTCAGCGCACATGGAGATGTTGACAAATAAATGTAAATAAATAAATAAATAAAATCTGAATAAACTATCCCGGCACCTTGGTTAGTACACCGGAACATACATTCAAACCTTTCATTTATTCTCACAAACACATTTACATTTTAAATTACGTCATTTTTTTCAAATAAAATAACTACAACTACACAATGTCTACAAAATACTAATATAATAATAAATACTAACAAAAATAGATAAAAGAAAGGGAGAAGAATAGAAATTATTGGCTTAGAATAAAGCCGTAAAAAATTAAAAAATTAATTACAATTCTAAATTCTATATTTATCTACACTTGCTGGAAACCAGCAAACTTAGCAACTGGTAACCAGCTACTATCTACTCTTATGTAACCATATTCATTGGAAACCAGCGAAAATGTACTGGTAGCCAGCACAAAACACTCTACTAAACTACTAATCACTTTAGTAAGTTTATTTATATTTTATTTAAAGTTTTTCTTAATTAAAATGTTTTATAAAGTTATCTATTTATAATATTTCATTATTCTCATAGTAATTATTTAATTTATAACAATTCAATATCTTATTTAATTCATTATATCTTTATTTATACAATTGTGTTTATTTTTTATTTATTTACCTTATAACATTTTATTTAATCTCAATATTAATTTTCTATTATCTCCCTTTTAATTTTTTTATACCAATGTTTTAAATTTTCTCATTATATATTAAACATTTACCTCTTTTAACCAAACACTAAACCTTTCTTCTATCACTAAATATCTACTCACTTTACCCTACAACATTTCACTTCCCTCACATCCTCCATTTTATTTTAACACCAACTCCACCTCCAACCTACATAAACTCAAAAATCCCCTCCTATTAATAATAATAACAAATTCACATCTCCATGCATCTAAACATCACTATAACTCAATTCACGATCCCTCCCAAACCACATTAAATTACTCCTCCAATGGCAAACCTGCGAACTCCTCCAAAGATGGCGAAACTGCTGGCTACCCCTCCAATAATGTAAATTTGCACCCCAAACATCATCATCTTCTCTCCTTTCCTCTTCTTCCTCCATCCTCGTTCTATAATCACCACATTTCTCTCCTTCCCGTCGTCTTAATTAAAATCTTCTCTCTACCCATTCCTCCTCCTCTTCATTCTCCATCAATTTCAACATTTGTAGACTGGCTATTTCTTCGCTTATGCTTTTTTCTTCTCCCGATGTTGACATGTGGTAAAGCAGGTATGTCATAGGTGAAGCCATTAAACAGATAAAGTGCTACAATGGAACCTTGAGCCACTCCAGACATGACTGGCCACACAGAGGATAGAGTAGGACCAATTCGTACTTTAAAAGTATACGGCGTGAGAAAAAGCTATCAATCATATGATAAAGATAATCCGGTAACCTAATGCTCCGGTGTTTGTAGGGCAGACCGGCGTGCCACACTCGATCAAAACCTTGTTTAAAGTTCAGAATGTTGCGACTGTGTGTTGTTTAAGTTCAAAACCGCGAGCAATCGCCTTAGTTAATCCTAGAAGCTGATGGATTGTAGAGTGGTGTCTGAGAAAACCAAATTGTTGAGGTGTTATCACTGCGTTGTCCGTTAGACATTTGCTTAATTGATTGTGGATTACTTTTTCAAAAATTTCGAAAAGTGTAGGCAGACGGTTTATGGGACGATAACTAAAGGATAAGGAAGGCGATAGTCCAGGTTTAGGAAGGATAACCACAGCGTGGTTCCATGAAAATGGAAAATATCCTAAGCGATTAGCAGCATTAAATGTGGAGGCCAAATACGCCAGAGCCTTAGTGGTAAAGTATTTTAAAACAATATCTGGAATAAGATCGCGTCCTGGAGCTTTTTAGTCGGTAGGTATTCATCTAGAACTCGCCGCGTTTGTCGAATTAATTGCTTTAAACTTTGTCGCTGCCAGGGTAAACTATAAGATTGCCATTCTCGTTGCATCCTATGTTTGGCTTTCAACAGTTCTACAATTCCTGAGGGAAGCGCTTGATGATGCGGAGTATTTCCGTGAAAACACGGTATACCACTACAGTTTTCACCGACTTTGTCAAATGCTGTACTGCTGCATGAATATCAGAAAAGTGCTGTAGACGACATCAGTCAGCAACTCTAAGTCCAACTGCTTCCGAAAACATTCCCAGTTCACCAATTCTTGGATAAAGCGAGGAGGAAGCGAAGCGCATGGCATTTCAAAAAGAAATGAAGAGATGACAGGGCGGTGATCAGAATACATCCCGGCAACAGAATGCATAAGGGCTGACTAATGTTCTTCAAGAGTGCCGCATATAAGATGTACGGTAAAACAGCAGGATTGTAAAATCATTAGGTGGGATCTGTTGAAACTACAATGAGTATACCGTTGCGTTCAGTCGCCGAGAGAAGGGGGAGTAGTTACACGACGGCGGAAGTAGTTACACGACATCCCCATTGCTAATGCTTGCCGTTTAAGTCACCAAACAAGATTACAGGAGATGGAACTGAAAAGAGAAGCTGCAGATCTTGTTCCTCCAACTGCGCTGAGGGGTTGATAAGCTGCATTATAAGAATCTCCTGGCAGTTTTGCTGTTGAAGCTTGATTGCGCAGGCCTCAAGGCTGGTCAATTGAGACAAAAATATGTTACAATGCGCCAACTTGCGTTTCACAACAATGGCTACGGCTCCAGAAGCAATTCGGGCGGCGCGGTCAGATCTATAAGTGTGGTAACCAGGAGTGTGAATTTTTCAGAAAGAAGAAAATAGGTTTCAGATATACATGCAATATCTATATTGTGTTGAGATAAAAGATTCCAAAAAGTAGTTCGCTTCCATTTTTAGCAGTTGGCATTCCACAACTTAGAAAAATAAGATGAGAGAACAATGACGAACGGAACTATTCATTTCGAAAAGAGCTCATGGAGTATTGAAATTACAAGAGATTTTATATGAGAGAGGTATATCTTGAAAGACCTGATCAACACAGGTATAACGTCAGTAAACTCAGAAGGATTGAAAGTTGGAGTTTTTCTAGGCATCTGACTGTTGTGAGAAGACAGAGGTGTTTTCTTAGAATGTCATATGGGAGGGGGAGTGTTTACACATGCCGTGTTTGGAAAAGTAGGAAACTGCTGCGCATCTAACGACGGTGGTGTTGGATTAGGCGCATTAAGGCGTTCAGAATTAGACCAGAATCGAGAAGGTTCACTAGTAGCCTTAGTGCGTAGATTTAAGTAATGAGGACAAAGTTTGTATTTCGCAGCATGGGTTCCGTTAATTCACACCGTAGATTAAGACCACAGAAGTTTATTGTGTGACCTTACCGTTGACACCTGGTACATTCAGGTACATCCAAGAATCTGAGGCGATGTTCAACAGAGCCTAACGATGTTGTATATGTCGAATGTTAAAGATTTGTTTAGCTTGCTCGGAACTCTCCAGTTAACCATATTCAATGCCATAGGGTGATTATCCTTATAGAACAGTCGATCAACTTTAGTAACTGAAGTTATGAGAGAGAAGTTCTAAAAGGATTTCTTAATTGCTATAGAGTATGGAACATTCCGAATAACAACTTCCAGATTTTTGGAATTGGGATCACGAAAGGCGTGATACTTTGATTGAGACTCGTCAAAAAAGGCAGTCACGCGCGAGAATCTGATCTCACGGTGAGAGCAGTTTTTAGAGCTTTCCCGTTTTGCTGAGCAGTAAACTATCTGGACGGTATTCGACATAGATCGGTAATGATTGCTTGGTAATTATTAGCCTCGTGCAAAAAGATTGAGGAACATGCACTGTTTCTGAACTCTGTGTTTGAGATGCCGTTGCGGTAGAATCCTCCATTTGTTCCAATGGGGCATATTTGTTATGAACTTCCATTAGGTTTACTACATACCTTCTGTTAGCTCGTGAAGCAGACACTGTGTATTTCGTTTTTGGAGGGTTAAAATCCTCATTTTGTGGGCACTTGGAGGTTAGTTTGGCACACTGTAAGAAAGCAACTTAATTTGATTGGATTCAAAGAAAATCTTTTCTACAAAACCAATACAACCTCAAAACAACTGTTATGCTTCAAGTAGCATATACGGACATAACGCAATGTAATTAACTCGCTAAAACTTCGCACCTGGATTTAAAAATACATGAAAGTTGAATTACAGCATTTTTGTAAAAAGGTATTAAAATTAATAAAATCATTGGGAAATGCGAGGAACTTAAAATGTAGTATCTTTTGTTCCTTGTATCCTTTAAAGATTGCACTTTTCCCTATGGCTGTTTGGATGATGGAACCCTTAAAAACGTTGGCGAATACTTTTAGAAGTCACTGTAGCTCTAAGCATGCCGCAATTAGACATGCTTAGAGCATGAACCTCACAGCACATTCTATAATCAGTCTGTCACCATGCGCTCCAGTGATGAGGACATTGACATGAAATTTATTATGGAGAAGCACTTCGAACGTATTAGACACCGCGCCTGAATACAGGTCTATTTCCGCTAAGACGAGCATCGGAACCACACTTTTCGGGATGTTGAACATCGTTTACGTTCGAGAGGGGCATTGAAAGGACAGCAGTGAAAGAATCAGCAGTTACCTCTGGCCATGGCTTTGAGGCTGTTTTAGGCGCTGTCCTAATTAATAATAGTTATACTAGCAGAGGGGCACTGACACAAGACACAAACAAGACTAGCTCGCCTGTATTGTAATGCTGCGTAGCAACAAATTTCACCGCTACGGCTTGCTGCTAGATTAGAAGCTTTATGGCCGCAACTTTTAATTTAGAGTACCTTTTTTGCCAGTTAGTATTACGCAGGATGCACTGTGAAGCAGCCTTCAAATGCAGAATCCAGTATTCAGATGAATCGCAGCTTCACAAACATTGATTTGTGAATCGCCAGAACATCTAAAATCGGAATGTGCATAGCTCTCAACGGTTAATAAAAGCAGCATTTCAAAAGCAGTGGGGAATAGTGTATGATTTGACATTTTGGGTGACCCTTAATCGAGTCACATTTCTTAAGGTCGTCATACAGGAGCACGCTACCGTAACTTCTTTTAAAATGATTTTCCTCCGTTGGAGGAGCATGTACATCTGAGTATTTCAAAGATTAAGGATGTGGTTTCGTCATGATGGGGCTCCGCCACTTCGTCCGTGATCGTCCAAAACTATCTTCGGAGTACACGTCCTGGAAAAGGCTAGGAAGGAAGGAGCTGACTCGGGCTCCGTCAGACCTTCCAAACCTACTACACCTCAATTAGTCCAATGGGGTCATTTAAATAAAACTGTGAACAGATGAGAACCGGAGAACGACCTCACTTTCGGCAACCGATCAGTGAGGTTCCTTTGCGGGTATCTTTGAGGCTTTTGCGGGCATTTCGGACATTGACACATGTATTTTCGCGCACTGACACATGCATTTTATCCCACTGGCAGAGCTTTTAGGGCATTTTGAAGGTATTTCAGGCTCCACAACAGGTATTTTTGACATTTTTAACGCATTTGGAGCACTTTTCCAAACATGTGGGCTCTTTGAATGTATTTGGTCACTTTTACGTGTATTCTAAACACTGGAGTAGGCATTGCCAGACATTTTCGTGCATTTTGGGTACTTTGAAGGCATTTTGCCTACATTCAAGGGCGTTTTAGGCACTGGAGCGGGTATTTTTCGGCATCGGTACAGGACCTTTTGGCACTTTTATAGTAGTTTGTATTGTTTTTAAGCCCAATGATGGTATTTTACACTCATTGCTCTCATTTCACGACATTTTTGTGTTTAGGAGCGTTTTTTTAATTTTATAGCACTTTAGTTTGTTTTTATTTTATGAATATTTCGTATACCTTTTAAGGCAGCTTATGAATGTTTTGTAAACTTTTGTATTTTCTAATCCAAATGTGTGGAGTGAGGAGGTAAGTATTCTGAGACGCATACGAGCAACCTAGCTTAACCAAGCTTTGTGTACTCGCAGATATTGTTACGTTATTATTCAACTTTGTTGTTTTGATATCCTTCTGCTGTTTTATTGAGTTTTATAGGAAGCTATTTTAACTGTTGCTTTTATGTGATGTAGTTTTAGTTAAGAGTTCATTACACTATTTTATGTAGTTCGTGGTATTTTTCTACTTTTCATTTAGGGTTTTTACAAAGTCAATCAGTTTGGATTTGATAAGGTTATGAAGTAAATGTCTAACCTCATTTATCTGGTCTTGAGACCCAATGGAAGTTACCTCTAGCGGCAGAGTTAACGCATTCGCCTTCTCTTCTTATTCTTAGTTGTTCATCAGGAGTCTACTAGGCGTATGCGAGTAATAATGTTGATAGTGTTCGCATTGAAATGTTTACACTTTAAGACTCGTCTACAAGCCATCTCATGTCGTCTCTTGTAATAACCTGGAAGAAAATTGATTCTATATTTACTACATTTGAGGCCTGCAGTAGCACTTGGAAGGGTTACATGGAATGCTGTGTTCCACAACTATACAATATGTTAAATACCGAATGCCCCTTATAATATATGGCATGTATCGATAAATCCTGTATGGCTTTATTCGAAGGTGTACACTCTTTCCCGTTCAAGCTTCTCTATGCCATGGAAAGCTAATTCGACTAAGAGGAGCTGATCCACTACAAAGAGATATAAGTTATTTTTGTGGAGGGGAAATACTTTTATGTATTTGCCCCAGAGAAGCTGGAAGTGTGAAACTCGCCATCAGAGAAAGGTCCTACCTACTAGAACCCTCCACGTGTTAGTGTGCTTTATTATGCGGTCCAAATCTCTTGACGTTTGAGGCGTGTCCACTAATACGGCATTGGCGAGTAGCAGCAGTGCGGCGTTGCCTCATACGGACAGTACACCCCGCCGCTGGTAAAACTCTAATAGCAATATCATGTGCGCGCATGCGTATTTCATACTTCAAAAAACCAACAAGTAGCTAGGATAAAAGTCGACGCTTTCCCGAACCAGTACAAAAAAGAATCGTATTTTTACACCCAGTGGTTTGCCATAAATCTTTCGTGATGTTTAAACGGAGACTCTTAGTTGTGGTTATGCTTGTAATGGTAATAAAACCATTGCTGTCATAGTTATTTTATATAATATGTCATATACATAATTATCACTTAATAGTGTGCAATTTTCCATTCCCTAAATAAATGTAGAAATATTTATCCCATGAGGTTTTCCAAATATAGGTACAAACTCGCCATGAAAATCCTTCCAAAGCCTCTGACACAGGTCTACAAAACCATGCACGGCGTTTTTTAATAAACGTGCATGCTGTATGTTTCTGTTTCACAGAATAATACCAATGGAAAACCAATTATTAAGTGCATTTTAAGGGTTATTATGCTTTCTTCCGTATAATATTGAATCCTAAACTACGCACGTATCCGTTACATGAGAAGAGCGTGTTCTGCTTCTTACAACATTCAATACCTCAATTACAACATTCAGCACCTCGTTGCTAGGATGTAACATAAAAGCCGCATAAGGAATAAGCCAACTAAGAGCTTCAAGTAAAGAGGCAGCAACTGTCATCACATTCTCGAGGAGGCATCAACAATGGAATTCATTGCACCATTGACGCGATAGCTCAAGGCTAAGACATTGTTAAAGCATTGACAAAGCAAAAATACTGCTGGCATACTTTTTACAGCACGCTTGCTGGATGGTTAAGCGACTCAGTTGTGAATTCAACTGCGGTGTACTCAGTTCTTACAGTATAGGCTTGCCCTGGCCTTTATAAAGTTAACTATTTCATGAAAATTTCACTTAGTAAGCCCAGCAGTACCAGTGGATATAACAGTAAAGTTAAGGTTGTTGTCTTCACTGTGTAGAATTTCTTTAAAAAGAAGAAACCGCAAAAATCTTAGCTTCACGAAATGCAAAGGACTTATGGCTGAGCCGTGCTCATTAAGTACATCAGCTGTTTCACGTGTATGTAGGGAAGTGAAAAAGGCGCAAGCAAAGGGAGCTGCGAAATTGTTTACATCACCAAGAAAACATATACGCTTACCTAAGAGAATAACGAAGCCGGAAGATTTCGAAAAAGATGTACGGAGCAATGTTTTTTAATGTTAACGATAAACGTTATTTCGAGGATGTTGAGGATATGCCGTTAGCTGTGCCACTTTAACAAAGGGCGCATGGAGAGGTATATATGTTTATTTCTCTATTTGTGTATGCCATATCCATTATTGTGTCTATTCTTGTACTTTTTAAGCGAACATTTATAACAAACGCACAACATTCTGACGAAGCGAAGTGAAGTTTGGCAACCACTCCTCCGTATAGGACGAATAAAAAACAAACGAAATTAAGGGAGAGGGTAGCACTCTCCCGTATAGAACCCGCATTGGCCTGTGAGTATGAACTGCTGGCGTCGAATGGACGGGAAGGGGAGCACATTAATTTTTTCGAGTGGAGGGGAAATACAATTATTACCATTACCCAGCCGAAACCAAGAGTGTGGGACCCTTCAGTCCATGGACTTGCCCAATAAAACCCCTCCACCGGATAGGACAAAGGGTAGCAAGTTCCCGCATAGCACCAGCGTTAGTCCGAGAGATACTCAGCTGCTGCCCAATGGATGGGAGCTGTTGACTGGAGCGGATGTACATTATGCCTTTTTATCGAGTAGAAGAAAAAATTGTACGTACTTACCTCGAACCTTTCCGAGATAGAATGTGGGACTCGCCAGTACGTTGTCATACGCACTAAAAGCTCCTCCACAGGATAGGGCGAGGATAAGAGAGGAATAGGTGGGAAAGTAGCCCGGTCCCGCATAGCAACCGCGTTAGTCTGCGAACTATACTGCTGCCGCCCAATGCGCTAGATCCTGCGTAAAGGCAAGGGCTTAGGCTACAGCTACGACAAATTGTCCTGGATGCAGCCTAGAGGTTAGAAGGTGGCATATTAGGCTCAATGGACTCCTTCACACAACATAAGCACGAACCACTCAAAACACAAACATATCAGTTCCGATGTTTAACGCTTCTGTCAGTGTGCTGTTCAACGTTAACATACAGATTTTATGTATTTCGAGGTTTTAAAAATATAAATCATATGAAGTATCATTTGTGCCTAATTATTGATGTATTTTCTTGCTATATACTTTAAACCGAATCCAACCTTGAATTTAGAATTAAATTGTGACTAAACCTTTAGAATTATGGACGTTCGCTAACATATCCATAGTTTCTTAACGATATATTACGTGATCGGATATAGAATTGGTTAACGTGACTCTAAACCCTTTTACAAAAAATCGGGTCTGTTGTATACCTTTCATTATTGCGTCTACGTATCTATTAACTGCCCCACATGACGTCACACCCAGACGGAGCGGTGGTGTTGGGAAAATTGTTATGGGATGGGGAAGACGTTTATATTAATAAAAGGGTAAGACTGCTGTTTACGAGATGTCCAGAAGGAGATAGACGGAAAAAATTTAATAATTTGGATGTAATGCTACAAATGCTAAAAAGAGGTGGTGGCCAGAATACCCAAAAACCAAAGCAATAGATGTGATGTAAAAAAGGATGGAATGAAATGTATAAATGAAGAACGATTTTTGAATATAAAGGTAATTTATGACATCATCCCAAACGTCATTCATTACACATGGGCGATGCAGAGGACAGAAATATGATACTGAAATATGTAGTATTTCGCTGTCGAAGGTTATAGAAGTCGATTATATGTACTTACGAGTGATGGTTTATTTTAGGGTCCAAATATTCTGGAACACTTTTCGGGAATAAAGTGGGTTTCCCCTTGACCTCACGCCAATCAAATATAACATTGTACATACTGAGGCTTTCACGGCAGGCGTCATAGTTATCTAAGCAATAGGTTGTCCAGGGAAGATTGGGACAAAATTGACGATATCACGCACCATTCTAGGAGGTCCACCTTTGATCAAGCCACCTCCAGACAGAAAAAGAAGTTTCAACGTTGCTGCCCTACTGAGGGCCAAATTAAAACTGCCCACTCATTGGAGACTTCTCGCACGGTGGTGAATCTAAGCACTCGCACCTTATCGCAGGCAGAGACGTCGGTATAGACAAAGGGAGGAAACTTCACTGTAACACCCAAACACATCCCAGTCGAAGACAAAATCGCCAACGTGGAAGCAGCCATAAAAAATATTCCACCAATCCAGGCAGATGAGGTTCGACGACAGACTTCCCGCATTCTATCCAAGCCACCTTCATCCAAGAGCAACATCTCACCACAATAGAGGAAGGCCATCAAAGAACTCAACAAAGACGAAAATATTATTATTATTATACCGGCATACAAAGACAACGCTACGGTTGCCATGGAAACGGCAGAATATAAAGAAAAGATCTAAGACTTGCTAACCTCTGAAACCTTCAGGAAGATGAAGAAGGACCCGACTACACGTTTTCTAGACAAACTAACAGCCTCATAAAAGCTTCATCTCTACCAGACAATTTAAAGAAAGAGACCTGTAAAAGCGAAGCTTTGACGCCAAGATTATATGGGTTCCCGAAAATTCACAAGGACAACGTACCGCTACGTCCCATTGTGAGCAGCACAGGTTCGCCTACCTACCGTATCGGCAAACACCTTTCCACTCTGCTACAACCACACATCGGTACCACAGACACACACATTTGAAAATCGGACCACTTCATAGAGAAACTCAGGCACATTTAGCTAGAAGCTGGGGACCGCTTAGTCAGCTTTGATGTTGTCTCATTATTTACCAAAGTACCGATAAAAGACGCCTTAAGTCACATCCAAAAACTGTTCCCCAAGGACATCACAGAGCTCTTTCGTCATGTCTTACAGAGAATTACTTTCAATGGGACAACAATTTTTATGAACAGATCGAGGGAGTCACAATGGGCAGTCCTCTGAGCCCGGTTATTGCCAACTTTTTATGGTAAAGTTTGAGCAGTCAGCACTCGCCAGCACTCCTCTTAAACCGAAGACCTGGTTACGTTACGTTGATGATACGTTTGTGGTGTGGAACCACGGGGAGGACAACTTGGATCATTTTCTGCTGCACCTAAACAGCCAAATTCCCAATATTAAATTTACAATGGAGAAAGAAAAGACAATACTTTGGCTTCTTAGATGTAAAGGTCATGAGAACACCATACCTCGGCCTAGAATGCAGTATATACAGCAAGCCCACCACACAGATCGATACCCAAACAAAACATCAAACCACCACCGAGGCCGACACAAGGAGTGATAAAAACTCTCACAGAACGGTCAACAAAAATCGGCAATGAAAAATACTTGAAAGAAGAACTCGAACATAAAAATTTGCCCTTCCAGGCGAATGGCTACACGCGGAAAGAAATCCGGCGTGCGCTTCATCCTACGAAAAGGAAGGATCACCGCACAAGCACGGCCTTCCTCCCCTACATTAAGAATGTTTCCGACCGAATACACAAGCTTCTGCGCACATACGGAATCGACACGATCTATAGACCAACACAAAAAATTAAGAACTTGCTGAGATCAGCCGAAGATAAGCGTAACTCGCATACATCTCCAGGTGTTTACAAAGTGCCCTGTAACTGCGGCAAGGTCTACATAGACACTACTATGCGCAGCGTGGCCACGAGACTGAAAGAACACGAGCGTCACAGCAGATTGGGACAAACAGAAGAATCATCCGTGGCGGAACACTCACTATTATTCGGCCGTGACATCAGCTTCAAAGAAACCGAAGTTTTATCTACAACTATAAACTACCATGCTCGACTACAGAGGGAGGCCATTGAAATTTCTAAACACAAAAACAATTTTAACCGGAGAGAAGAGGCTCTCCGTGTGCATAAAGCATGGACACCTAGCTTGGAGAAACACGTACACAAAAATAGCAGACATAATTATACCTCGCCAAACCCACCCACTCCTAGAGAGCATGCCAATCACTACACAGGACCTCACAGTAAGTCCCGTCCACCCCCACTATATAAGAGCGCCATCCTCTATTCTCCACATTCAGGCTCCGACCTCAGCAGACACTGAATCACTTCACCCTGAAAATGCCAAGCGTTGCACTTGGCGAAACGTCGGTATTCACGATGCCTTCTAGACCAAGCCCGGATAGTAATAATTCAATTATTAGTCAAATATAACATTGTTTGTCCAGTCCATAATTATCACACTATATTAAACATATATTCCGCGTGACTGACTTTACCTTTTCGTAATTGTTTATTCTTGGGTCAGACCGTTTTGGAACACCGACATTCTCATGATAAGGTAACGGCTTTTCCCTCGACACAAATACCAAGGAAATATAAATTTCTCCATTCCATGATTATCGCATAACGTTACACAAATATTTCCCCCGATTGACTGGTACCGATAAGTAAACAGAATGTTTCCTGATTTTACATGTCTTAATTTACGGTACTGTACGATTTTCTCATTTAACAAATTTCAGCTTGGTTCATATCCCCCTCCAAAATTCCTTTGTATTAAGAACACCTGCATCTAACTGCCTCCAGTTTAACGGTGACCCCGTTAACAAGTCTCAACCAGCGTGATTCCCACAATTATGCAAGTTACCCCCAACTTTCAAAAGTGATACCGGTGTATGCACGATTGCTAAGCGCTATGGTATATATTCCTATCTCATTTATTATTCCAGACTGAATCCTTCGGAAAGTTTGCAATGGTTAACGACAATGCGATGGCAGAAATTAACGACATTAAAAACGAAACTTAAGGGACACTGGGAGTGAATTTTCAAATTTCCATATTATTGTATGGATGTTACTGAAAATTATACTTTTATTCTATTATTGTTACATTAATGTAGATACCAAATTTCATTCAAATTGGATAAATACTTTGCAAGTTACTAATTATTTCACAAATTTTATGTCGCATAATCAAAATTAACCACGCGCTTCAAAAATTCAGAAAATTGGTTGACATTTTTGGAATTGATGCTTTGAGACAGTTACAAAAAAGTAAGTTTTGAAAGTTAAATAAATTTTGATGAGCTAATTATGATAATTTTTTAAATACTTTAGAAACTTGAATCTCTAAAATTCACTGTTTTTTTATAAAATTATTATTAGTGTTAGGCATATTTTGTCACATATAATGTTACAATGGATACCTCCACAGATTCTGAGAAATTTTAGGTGTATTTAAACAAAAACGCATGCGCGAGGTTCATTTTGAATCTCTGAAAATGAAGTTTTGAGAAAACCACTGCTTTATAAAATATTATGCTGGGAAACAGTGAATTGTATGCTTTGTATATCAGAACTCTCCTGGTTTATAATCCTGTGTGTTTGTACTTCCCTTTGTGTCCTTTTCGCCACCTACAGATCCTTTCCTGTCTGTACCAGCAAACCTCCGCCTCTAGTAGAGTGGAGTTGTATCAAGATGTGATTGCCCTTTAAGGGACTCTGGGACGAGCTTTGTAACTTTTTTGAAGGCTATTTACTTGGAAATTGGTACGTTTAATCAATGGGTAAATAGAGAAATGACTGTGCAAGAGTTCTAGCTCAAATAGTTTCTTAAATAATACAATTGATACTTTTCATTAGCAAACAAAAAATTTCAAACTATCATGCACATTCACATTTGCCAGAGAAGTACGATAGTAGCATTTTCCTATACTTTAGTACAATGAAAAGAAATCTTAGCATTTGATTAAAGTTGATGTTATTATTTGTGTAGAAATAAAATTTTCTTTTTATGAAGCTGATGTCAAATTGTTCCTTGATTTTTAGTATAAATTAATTCTTTGTAAGCCAATGAGTAAAGCAATCATAAAATGCATCCTTGAATCTTTATATATTACATCTGAGAAGATGTGTGCAAATTTACACACAAATCAGAACAAAAGTAATAAAAATAAAAACTGAGAAATAAATGCATATTTCTAAAGCACACACAGTCGTTTTAAATTTACAGCTTATCAGGTACTTATAACTGCCCTGAAGCATATATTTTCTCATCCTTTTTCTATTTGGCTTCCTCCTGTTTCATTTTTGGTAATTTACTCTTCCTGTGAGCTGTTTTCTTCTTCACAGTTGAAGATTGAGCACACCCATGTTTTCTTCTGTTGTCGCAACTCTTCATAATTACATCTGATCCACTGCAAATTGTAGAATTCCTTATAGTAGATTTCATTTCTTCTGTAGCTGAGGACCTCATATTAAATGCTGACCAGCATTTGTTACAGCAATTGTGATGCTCTTCTTTGATACAAAAATGTCTTCTGGACATTCCTCCATAACATGGCACGCAGCGATTCATGTTGATTCTCTATAACATCTCTTACACATCTGTGCAGCAGCTCATCACAGGCTAGTCTTTGGTAGACAGACATCTTGGAAATAGTTTATTCAAAAAGCAGTATGGACATTTTATCACTGGTATCAGGTTGTGTACCATTAGCTATACTTTTGTTGTTAAGGCACCAGGAGTCAGTGCCAGTGGGGCATTTACCACGCTGAGGTTTGTTGTCTGTTGACTCGCAGTGACTGACAATGACATAAATAGCCTTTCTCATACCACATTTATCAGGAATATTTTCTACTACAGCATTTCTACTGGTATAAAAGTTAATTTGTTAAAAATGGCATTACACATTTTCTGTTTACTTAAAATGGAAACCTCTAGATATTTTTTTGTCTTTAATGACACGAGGATCGGAATATTTCTGGGTAGGGCTAAAACCGCCATTGTTGCACTTTCACACATAAGTTTTTAGCAAACCCATGTATTTGTGTAATTTATAGTCACATTTGAACACTCACATTCATTATAGTAGGCATTTTCAAACAACTCACTCAAAGTTTCCTTTCAATACTGAAAGTATACTGTACATAAACAACAAAGTTTATCAATGATGATGATGATATAGGGGCTAAGGGCGTTAAACATCTACGGTCATCAGCGCCCTGACAACGTATAAAATTTAAAATCCAAAAACTAAAATACGGGACACAAACCAGCTTAGTCTAAAACACTAAAGAAAAAAAAACACATAGCAAAGTCTAAAAACCACCATACTAAGAAACATGGTAAATAAAACAATAACAGATTAAGCGACGTGCAAGGAACTGTAGAATTCAAGGGACAAGAGCGCCATCTGTCCGCAGGGGAGAAGAGCCCACCATGAAAACAGACAACATAAAATCCAAAACTAAAAGACGCTCGGCGCAACAAATGCGCCGACTAAAACCACTGTCATTGATAAAACGTAAGACATCCTATAGCATGCGTGTCGTCTGCCAAAACGTTGGCTATGCCAACAGGCAGAAACACACATACGGCAATGGAGCTGAAACCTGACACTCTGCTAAGATGTGACGTACCCTTAAGAACACATCACACTGCTCACAGAGTGGTGCGGGGTCACCACTGAGCAGGTGTCTATGACTAAAAAGGCAATGTGCGATACATAAACGAGCTAAAATTACCTCTTCCCGAAGAGAAGAACGAGAAGAGGTACCCCAGACTAACGGGAGAAGTTTAACCTCTCGCAACTTGTTCCCCCGGAGGGCCGTCCACTCATCGCGCCAAAACGGTGTCGTAAAATAACATACAAATCGGTGGAGGGAACAACAGAGGTAAAACATCTGGGTAATAAAATTGCCGATTTGGCAGCGGCGTCGGCAGACTGGTTTCCTGAGATGCCCACATTACCTAGAATCCACATGAAGGAGACGCTGATGCCAGTAGCACCGAGCGAGTGGAGCAGATCATGAATGCGATGTACGAGAGGGCGGTAGGTGTAAAGCGAGCGAATACCTTGAAGAGCACTTAGAGGGTCTCTACAAACAACACAGTGCCGTAAGACGTGCCACTGCGCGTATAAGAGAGATTGATAAATACTAAAAGGTTCGGCGGTGAAAATCGAACAAAGAAAAGGTAAAACAATGTGGACCAAAAATGAAAGCACACCTTAGTCCAACATCAATCTTAGAACCATCTGTAAATAAAAAAGAAATTCCCCGAATTGTGCTAGAAGTTTAAAAAGGGTGATTTAAGGACTAAAGAAGGGGTCTCATTCTTCGGCACCAACGTTCACCCAAGGTGACAGTTGGCCTCAGCGCGCAAGCAAGGAGGAAACCGCGATCCCCCCCCCCCCCCTTGGAAGGGCCGGCGCTGGCGTAACGTCCAAATGCAGAAGAAGTTGTAGAAATCGAACCCCTGGAGGGAGCAATGCAGAGGAGCTAACTAAATATTGCCGATCAAGTGAATTCTCGTAAAATAACTCGAATGACGGGTGGTCAGGCAAGCTTAAGAGTCGACAGGCATAGCTGCACAAAAGCATCTCATGCCTGAAGGACAGAGGAGGCTCTGCAGCTTCAGCATATAGACTAGGTACAGGGCTGGTTGGAAATGCCCCTGCAGCGACTCTTATGCCCCGATGGTGAATAGCATTAAATCGACGTCACACAGATGGACGTGCCAACGAATAGACAATGCACCCGTAATCAAGCTTGTATCGGACCAATGATCGATAAAGATGCAGAAGGAGGGTCCGATCAGCTCCCAAGGATGTGCCACTTAAAACACGCAAAAGATTAAGAGATCGGTCACACTTTGCTTTTAGAAAGGAAATGTGGGAATTCCAGCTCAGCCTTCTATTAAAGATCAACCCCAAAATTTTCGCCTCGTCTGCAAACGGAAGTATCTCCGGCCTAAGATGGAGAGAGGGCGGTGGGAAAGCCTTCCGGCGCCAGAAGTTGATACAGACGGATTTTCAGCGGAGACATTAAAGTTCTTGGCGTTACTCCAGGCGTAGAGACGGTCGATACAGCTCTGGAGACGGCGTTCCAGCAGACTGGACAGCAATAAATCGAAAATCGTAAAAAAAAGGGACGTAGAAATGCCAGGGGAATACATTCAACAATGGGGTTAATAGCTATCGCAAAAGTGTGACACTGAATACAGAGCCCAGCGGTACACCGTTCTCTTGAATAAAATGACTAGATAAAACCGAGCCCACACGTACAAGAAAGACGCGGTCCGTCATAAACTCCCGAAGAAATATGGGAAGACGACCGCGTAAATTCCATGCGTGGAGTGTACGTAAAATGCCGCCGCTCCAACAAGTGTCAAAAGCTCTCTCCAGGTCAAAAACACCGCCATTGTTTGACACTTTCGCAGAAACCCATTCAAAATAGGCGTCAACAGAGACACCAGATGGTCGACGTTAGAGCGATGGCGACGAAATCCACACTGAACGTTCGCTAGAAGCTTCTGAGACTCAAGCCACCATATCAACCGGTCGCTGATCATGCGCTCCATCACCTTGCAAATGCAACTGGTGACGTAGTTAGGGCGGTAGCAGGAAGGTAGTTGGCGATGCTTCCCAGGCTTAAGTATAGGGATGATGGTGGCTTCGCGCCAAACGGAAGGAAAGAGGCCGTCTTGCCAAATACGGTTACAGAACTGTAAGAGAAACAGTTTACTGTCGGCGAAAGGTTCTTTTACATCAGGACATAAATGCCGTCCGGCCCAGGAGCGGAGTGCCCAGAGCAATGGAGAGCATGCTCCGGCTCCCTCATTGTAAATACTTCATTATAACACTCTGTATTAGCAGACCGAAAATTATATGTTGCCGAATCCAGCCGGTCTTTAATAGAGCGAAAGCCGGCGGAATAATGGTCTGAACTGGAAACCGCCTCAAAGGCAACACCCAGAGTGTTAGCAATGGCAGCCGGATCCACTATGGTGGCATTGGAAACCTGAAGGCCAGACACAGTACAATGCGACACTTTACCGGAGAAGCGACGAAGTTTATCCCAAACAACAGAGAAAGGTGTGAAGCGATTAAAAGACTCGACAAAACGAGTCCAAGATGCCTTCTTGCTATCCTGAATAATGCGACGAGCCCTGGCGCGCGATCGTTTAAAAGTAACCAAATTATCAAGTGTAGGGTGTCACCGAAACACCCTAAGTGTAGTTCTACGGGCACGAACGACGTCCCGACAATCCTCGTTTCACCACGGAACAGGTATACACCGAGAGTGAGAGGATGAACGGGGAATTGTACGTTCGGCGGCAGATATAATCGTCTATGAAAGGTGCTGCACCATCTGGTTAACGTCAGTGAAGGGCTAGGCATCAAAACACACGAGGCTGGAATACAATCTCCAGTCGGCTATTCTGAATATCCAGGTAGGTACTCTGGAATGATAGACGTGGTGAGACAGAAGAGAGACGAAGCAGGGGTAATGGTTGGATGGAGCAAACGGCAAGGTCCAAGTGAGAAAATGTACCAGAAGAATCAGACAGAAAAGCAGGTTCACCTGAATTGAGGATAGAGAGGTTGAGCTGAGAAAAAATGTCAGAAAGAAGAATTCCCTTCGCACAAGCCCTGGGCGAATCCCATAGGGGATGATGGGCATTAAAGTCTCCCAACAGGAGAAATGGTGTTGGGAGAGCGGACAAGAGAACTCGAATGTCCGCGTTAGCGATGGGAGACGATAAGAGGTGAATGCAGACAGCAAACAGAAAAGAAAAAGCCGGGTACGTGAAGTCTAGTGGCAGCAGCTTGCCAGTCGGACGTAACTGTGAGAGGCTGAAAATGAACGTCGTTACGCACTAATAGCATGACACCTCCATGAGCAGGAAATGCGCTCATCCGGATCAAGATCGTAGTGAACCGGAGTATACCCACGGATGGTAAAAGAATCGTGAGGACGAAGTTTGGTATCCTGCAAACACACGACCATAGTTGCAGTTCCGTCCTATGCAATCTGATGCAGTAATTTGTATCACAAATTACTTAAATGTAAATAATGATTGTAATATGAATATGCATTTTTATGTGACATTGATTTGAGATGTTTCTTGACTGTAATTATTGTTGAGAAGTAAGTTTTTAATGCCTTACTGAAACTGTCAATAATAGCGCGCAATAATGCAGCGAGGGGGGGTGAGCTGTTTATCATTATTGGAAACGAGGAAGTTGCGTAATATTGGCGCGTTTTTCCGTTGAGAACCTTCTGGAATTTTTCCCTAGAGCATATGTATTCATAATTTTCATTGGATATTAATATAGACGCTAATGTTGGCGCGTTTTATTAGCCAATAGTAATTCAGTTATAATCTTTAGGCATATCGGTGTGTATGGGTATAAAAGCAGTAGGTTAGAAGTAAAGTAGTTCAGTTCATCAAAAATCTGTGTACACTACACGTCGTCTTCAGTCAGTCAGTTCGTCGAAAGTATTAGTAAGGCATACATCGGATATAGATTCACAAGTTACGCGCAGCAGAATTATGAAAGATCTAAAGTATGGTAAAGTTAATTATACAAAAGATTGAAGTACGTGGATTAAAAGAATTATCAGTAAGAAGTTGTTATAACAGTTTCAGTTTGGCGAGTGTTAAGATCAATGTGTAAATGTGATAATTAATGTGTTCGACAATAAAAGTGTAAAACAAATTTCTTCATCAGTGTTATCTTTGGATAAAAGATTCCTTTCCGTTTACACACATTGACCAAGAGATATGTTCGACCCAAGAAAAGATAATAGCTAGCCGGAGGACAGTAAACAAAAATTAAATCAAATTACAGTCGCATTCTTTCAAACAAACATTAATACTACCGCAAAATTGCTAACACCAGATGGAGCTACGAACCTAACAAAGAATTACGTCACAAGATGGCTTCACATGAAGTAAACACACATACACAAACATCACAAGTAATAACATTATAAATAATACCGCTACAAATTGGCTACCACAACGTGGGGCTACAATAACAAATATAAATAACCATAATACCGTTACAAATCGTACACCATAAATTCCAGATCAGGATAGTCATTAAGAAAAAGGGGTAAACTGGCTAATTAGAAGGGCGGCTTAAAATTATCTTTTGCTTAACCTTTGGTCTCGGGCTTTTGGTATGGATTTGCTCAGACTCCATAGCCTCCTCGAAGGGAGGGTCCACGCGCTCAGAGCCAGTTCTGGGTGGCAATGTGCGAGGTGTGCCGCTGAGCGCGGCTTGTCGCAGGAGCATCCTGGGACTGCGAACTTCGAGGAGGAGAAGGTGAACTTTTCTTACCGCGGGCACGCGGAGGGTCTTTCAGAAAATCCTCTCTCCGAAGTTTCTGCTTTGGCTTCTTTTCAGCGCCTTGCGACTTCAGTACTTTGGGACCAGCTTTTGATGGCTTGATGACAGTGCCGGTCAATGCAGTCATGGTCCATGTCTGTGTTTCGGCATCCTTTCGGTGTACTGGCGAGGCGACAACAAAATTAAATGTGCCAGCTCGCAGGAGAGAAGGTTGACGCGCATGGTAACGCCTTCGGGGTTCGGCGAAGGAGAGTTTCTCGTTTACGCGGATCTCCTGCATCGCCTTCTCGTCCAAGTACCGCGGAACGTCGGCAAACGACGCAGAATGAGACCCTTTGCAGTTAACGCAGACGGGGGCTTTTGAACAGGTTCCATCGTGAGGGCTGGCTACATGAGGCACAGATGGTAACGGCACTCTTACATCAGACTTGCGTATGCCCAAAATGTTGGCACTTAAAACAACGCAGAGGCTAGGAATATAAGGCATCACCGCAATGCGTTCGTACCCCGCTGAAATGCTCGTGGGCAAATCGACGCTATCAAATGTTATAAACAGGGTACGCAATGCTCCGTCGCGTTTGGCCTCACTCGATGCACTGCTGTCACCTTTTTGTCTGAAAGATAGCCTACGAGTTCATCGTCAGACATACCATCGAGGCTATGGGTGGCAACGACGCCCCGACAGGAGTTCAATGTACGGTGCTTCTCAACACGGATGGGATAATCGTGGAGAAGCGTAGCGCGCAACAAGGTCTTAGTTTGCTTATCGGACTTCGTTTGTGCTAATAAGCAACCATTCCGTAGACGAGTGCAGGACTGAACCGCACCAGCAATAGCATCAATGCCCTTCTGAATAATGAAAGGTTTCACCTTCTCAAAACTTTGTCCTTCCTCTGTGCGTGAAATGACCAAGTAACAACCAGTTGTCGGTGGTGCTACTTCTGTTACATACACTTTTCGGCGCTTATTGTTTGTAATGGAGAATGGGGGCTCCATAGCAACCGTCTCCGACATCGGGCTCTGAATTCCCGGGCGTTACCCCTGCTTTGGTGAGGGGCCTATCTATACCAGACTCTCCCCAGGGTCACACCTTCCAGAACATAGACAGACCCAATGGCCGTCGGAAGTCAGCAGCTGATGCAATGGCCCCCTGCGGGACTGCAATTGAACAGCGGATACGAACACATACCCTACATGACGTCCCTGGGTGTTGGAAATGACGCCATTACCCACTCACACAGCTGCGCACCCAGTGCGCAGGTATTCGTCAGGATGTGTCCACGGAGAATTAAAATAAAATGTAAAAAAATAACTCTGTGGGCGTTTCGCACGCAAGGTAGGCCGGCGAAGAAGAAAAATAGATGTTTGAATGATGGACGTGGGGCAAAATGTGCATAAATAGAAGAGAGAATAAAGAAACGATAGCGAGGGCGTCATGGAATGGAATGCACAGAACGCACGAGAGCCTACCTTGAGTCCCCCGGTCACGAGAACGAACCCACCTTGACCGGACGGGGATGAAGGGATGAAAATGGCGATGAGTGGCTCGGACACCCCCGGGTACGCCACACCCGTACTCACATAGGGTGAGCCCCTGGGGGGAACAGGAATACGCCAAGGGTGGGAATTGCCAGGTAGGTGCTCTGGAATGCTGGACGTGTTGAGATAGAAGAGAAACGATGCAACGGTAATGATCGCTGATTGGGTGTCAGCGACGAATTTACACTTCAGACGACAAGCAAGTTGGATAGAGCAAACGCAAGGTCCAAAAGAGAGAATGTACCAGAAGAATCAGAAAAAAGTGGGCTCACCTGTATTGCGGAAGGAGAGGCTGAACTGAGCAACAATGTCGGAAAGAAGCGTTACCCTCGCATAAGCCCTTGGCAAACCCCACAGAGGGTGATGGGCATTAAAATCTCCCAACAGAAGAAATGGTGTTGGGAGAGAGGACAAGAGAACTTGAATGTCCGCGTAAGCGAGGGGAGACGATGGAGGTGAATAGACAGAGCAAATAGAAAAGAAAAAGCCGGGTAAATGAAGCTTAACGGTAACAGCTTGCAAGTCGGACGTAAGTGTGAGAGTCTGAAAATGAACTTCGCTATGCACTAATAGTAGGACATCTCCATGAGCAGGAGTTCTCTCATCCGGTGCAAGATCGGAGCGAACCGGAGTATGCCGTCGGAGATCAAAAGGATCGTGAGGGCGATGCTTGGTCTCCTGCAAACACATGGCCATAGGTGAATGGGAACGCAATAAAAGTTGCACTTCCGCCCTATGCGATCTCACACTACGTAAACCCCAGGTCAGGATAGCCATGAAAAAAGGGATAAACTTCCTACTTAAAAGATCGGCTCAAAATAACCGTTTGCTTAACTTTGGGGCTCGGGCTTTTGGTATGGAGTTGGTCATGCTCCATAGGCTCCTCGAAGGGAGGGCCCACGCGCTCAGTGCCAAAAACCGACTCAAGCGCCGAGAATCGGTCCTGGGTGGAAATGGGTGGAAATGTGTGACGGGTGACCCTGAGCGCGGCTTGTCCCAGGGGCGTCCTAGGAATGTTATCTCCGAGATGGGGAAGGTGAACTTTTCTTACCGTGCGCACGCGGAGGGTCTTTAAGAAAATCTTTCTTACGATGTTTCTGCTTGGATTTCTTCTCAGTGCCTTGAGACTTCAGTACCATAGGACCAGCTTTAGAGGACTTGATAAGTGTGCCAGAGATGGACGGCCGGATGGTAGCTGCGGGCAAGGCAGTCATGGTCCAGGTCTGAGTTTCGGCATCCTTCCGGGGTACTGGCGAGGCAATAACAGAGCTGAATGTACTCGATCGCAGGAGCGCAGGTTGGCGCGTATGGTAAGGCCTCCGGGCTTCAGCGAAGGAAAGTTTCTCCTTTAACCGGATCTCCTGGATCGCCTTCACGTCCAAGTGCCGCGTACAGTCGGCAAATGATGCAGAATGAGACTCTTTGCAATTAACGCAGACAGGGAGGGGTGATGAACAGGCACCATCGTGTGAGGGCTGACTTCATGAGGCACAGATGGAAATGGCACTCTTACAAGTGACTTGACTATGCCCAAGACGCTGGCATTTGAAACAACGCAGAGGTCTGGGAATATAGGGCCTTAGCGCAATGCATTCGTACCCTGCTGAAATACTCGTGGGCAGATCGACACCATCGGAAGTTAGAAACAGGGTACCAGTGGGTAACAACACTCCGTCGCGTTTAGCCTGCACTCGATAAACCGCTGTCACCTTTTGTTGAGAAAGATAATCGACAAGTTCACCGTCCGACATACCATCGAGGCTAAGGATGGTAACGACGCCTCGAAAGGAATTTAAGTTGCGGTGCTTCTCAGCACGGATGGGATCACCGTGGAGAAGCGTCGTACGCAACAAGCTCTTACTTTGTTGATCGGACTTGCTTTGAACCAACAATGAACCGTTTCGAAGTCAAGTGCAGGAATGTACCGAACCAGCATTAGAGTCAACGCCCTTCTGGATAATAAAAGGCTTCACCTTCGCAAAAGTTTGTCCTTCCTCTGTTCGCGTAATGACTAAGTAACAACCAGATGACGGTGGTGCTATTTCTGTTACAATTACTTTTCGGCGCTTGTTAGAAATGGAGAAAGAGGGCTCCATAGCGAAAGAAATCCTCCAACATTGTAACCGTCTCCGACCTCGGGCTCTGACTTCCCGGGCGTTACCCCGGCTTGGCTGTGTGGCCTATCCATACCGGTCTCATCCCAGGGTCGCACCTCCCAGAACACACACAGAGGGACCCAATGACCGTGGGGAGTCAACAGCTCATGCAATGCCCCCCGCGGGACTGCAGTTGAATAGCGGATACGAACACAGGCCCTACATGATGACCCCGGACGGTGGGGATGACGCCATTACCCACTCACCCAGCTGCGCACACAGTGCGCGGGTATCCGTCAGGCTGTATCCGCGGAGGATTAGAATAAATAAAATCGGAAAATAAACCAAACGTTTGTGGGCGATTCGCACGCAAGGTATGCCGGCGAGTAAGAAAAAGAGATGTGTGAATGGTCGTGGTGCAAAATTTTCGTAAATAGACTAGAGAAGAAAGAAACGATGGCGAGGGGTGGCATGGAACGAAATGCAAAGAACGCACGAGAGCCTACCTATTGTCCCCCGGTCACGAGGACGAATCCACCTCGACCGGAGGAGGTTGAAGGGATGATGATGGCGATGAGTGGCTCGGGACCCCGGGTGGGCCAAACCCGTAATCACATAAAGTGATCCCGTGGGGGGAAAGTATATAAAGGATTTGTAAGATAGATATATGAATAAAACTTTAAGTAACCAAGAACGTATAAAAATAACTGCAAAATGCTGTAAAATAAGATGATATGGGTAAATGGAGAGAATTTTAATTAACTAGACTCTTACAGTACCAAAATATAATTTTTCGTTTCAAAGTTCTAAACTTGTGTTCATTAAGTAGTAAATAGTTATGCATTTAGGCGCTAGATGGAAGTATAAATTAGGAATTACATGTGATCCCAAACACGGCCAAATAAATCGAAAAATATACAGAAATTAGCAAATTATGATGCTTTACATATAGAAATAGAAAGTGTGTGGGTCTAGTGGAGTTTAAAGGGAGCGCACGGGTGATTTAATCATGTTTCTGTGCTTTTGAAAGTGAAGATAGTGCGAAATGTTTGGCCAAAGTGATTCACAAGTGTCTATAAAGTATTTATATGATATAATTGAAAAATCGAAAATTTAGTCATTTTCACCTAAAAATTCACTCCCAGTGTCCCTTAAAGGAACCACTGAAAAATTAGGAATCGAACCGGAGTATCTGGACTCTAATTGTTTAAGGGATTAATGTCTATGTAACACAAATTTATATTTAACATTTATTGAAACCTTAAAGATCTCGTAGTTCTGAAGATAAACAGGCTTAAGCATTAAGGATGGAAATTGCGCATTCAAATACTTAAGTATACCTCAGTAATAATATATGTAATGGCATGGTTTTATTAAAATTTATCCCACAGTCGAATGCGCCTTAGTTCAAGATAAATACAAACTTAAAGTTTCACCGCGCTGAGGGCTCCAACCAGGACCTCGAGATACCTAAGTATATATTAGGTACAATATTTCCAATGATATGAAATTATTAAAATGTATCCCACGCGCGTAAGTGCTCATTTCAAGAGAGATTTAACATTTAAGTTTTATTGCAATAAGAGTTTGAACCATGACCCCGAGTTACGTAAGCAAGTATTTGACAAAGACCATGTAATGATATGATTTACTAAAATTTATTCCAAGTGTAAGCACTTTAGTTCAAGAGAAAATCAACATTTAAGTTTTACCAGGCTTAGGGCGCGAACCAGCACCTCTAGGTACCTAAGTATAAATTAGAATTAGGAATAATCTAGGTAATGGTATGACTAATAAAATTTATCCCACACACGTATGTGCCCTAGCTCAAGAGAAAATCTATTTAGTTTTACCGTGCTTACAGCGCAAACTAAGAGCTAGGGGTACCTAAGCTGTATCAAATACAAACCGTATAATTATTATTGTATGGATTTATTAAAATTTATCTCTCACGCTTAAGTGGTTTAAATTCATTATTAAAGTTCCAACGCACCCAGGGTTCGAAACAGGACCTAGAGATACACAAGTATATATGAGATACAATCTATACAATCATATCCAATTATTAAACCTTGTCCCACGTGCTTAAGTGTTTCAGTTCAAAGAAAAATTCTACATTGTAGTTTTACTACGCTGAGGGAACAATCGGTTCAAGATATCTAAGTATATATCAGATACAATCCATGTAATGATGTCAATTTATTAAAATTTATGCTTAAGTAAATGCTGTAAGGCACAAACAACTACATTTAACATAAGGAATTTAAGAGCATAAATCATTTATTCCCAGACTCGGTTCAAGTAACGATTCTGTAGAATTTATGTCGAAATTAAAAACCTCTTTAACCAATACGCGCAAGCCAATGGCTTAAAAAACATACAGTTCCTCCTGTTAGGGAAAATCATTGCAATTAAAGTGTTTACCCTAGGATCTTGAATCGATTTCAGAGAGATCAATTTCTGGTATCTTCATAACTAGGAGCGCTGGTACGCCTGAATAAATTTCAAATATGAAGGTTTGATAGAGGAGCATTAAAACCCTAAGTAATTTGGGTTTTTAGTATTCATGGATCGGCTCTGGGCCTTCCAACCTACTCTTAATTTTCTTCTACTTCCTGAGCCTAGAGGCTTCGATTAAAGGTGTAAGCGTATATTATTGTATTTAAAGTGGAAAGTTAAGAACATAAATAATTTGAACCCTTATGTACCCGGCTCGATTGCCGAGTCTTAGAATTTGTTTCTAAATTAAATACATTCAAACAATCAATTTAAATAGATTGGTTATGTAAACCTATCCTTCTTCCATGATCAGTTATTACACATAAAAACGTATACCCTGGGGTAGTGAATCGATTCTCCGAAGGGACGATTTCAGATATCGTCACATATGTATACTGCAGCATTAACGAAGCTGTGAAAAATAACGTTTATTAAAGTATAAAATTACTAAAATACCTGTATTGCGAAAAATTACCCCGGTTGTATGGTCGTGGTGGTTCTTTCGGTAATGGGGTTAATGGTAATGACGGCAGTGGTGATGGTTTGTACTGGTGGTCGTGGTGGTTCCGTTGGCGTTGGCAATGGTTATGGTGATGGTAGTGTTGGTGGATGCGATTATGGTGGAAATGGAGGCTGACTGTGGCAATAATGGCTGTGGTGATGGTAGTGTTGGCGTATGCGATGAGAGCGTTATGATGGTGACAATGTGGGTTATGGTATTAATGGAAGTGGTGATGGCGGTGTGGTGTGCTGGTGGAGATGATCCTGATAATTGTGTTCGCTTTATGGATGCTTCTTGCTTCTGTTGTAATGTTTGCAAGACTACCTATCTGTTTCTAAGTGAGGTTATATGGCGGAAGCGCTACATTTGTTGTATAGAATGAAAAAATGTTTTATTTAAAGCTTATAGTTGTAGAAGTATAATCACCATTTCACTGGTAAATTCAATTCTCGACTTGGTTGAAAGCATATTGTCACGGTGCAGTTTGTGCTGGCATTGTTATGTTATTAATACATGTTTCTGGAAGATTAATTATACTTTACAAGTCCTGAAACTTACGGTATGATCCTACCATACGGTAAGGCAAGCATAAAACGTGTAAATAGCTGCGTCAGAATTCATTCAAACTAAGGCAATGAACGGCAGATCGCTGAATCGCAGGCAGTACGGAAACCTATCCAGAGACCTATTGCGTAGTTAAGTTTTACGGTTTAAATCCCTGGTTTTGTACCCTCGGCGCTGACTCTGGTGAAGTGCAGCTGAAGCCCACGCCGCTCGCCTTCTTAAAACCACGTGTTCTAAGGTCCTTAATTAAAAGGTAATCATGAACCAGCGCCATGCATCATCACCCTTCACGACAGTTAAGACACTTTTCTATCAAATTATCTGTAAACTCCTTTCAGGCATCGTGTGCCATGCTCCATAGTAAATTATATATTGTTATAGACGTGTGGGGCTATCATGTAACTGTTTGGGACAGCTATGATCATATTGACAACTTTTACCTTAGCATGTACTATAGAGCACAGGAATCCTTAAAGACCTTCCCCATCCCGGGTTTACTTTCTTGTTCAGCGAGTCACTCTGACTCGAGTTCGAACCTTAAGTTAGTAGTAGCATGTGTCGGAGACGCACGGGTCTCCTGCCACATGTAAGGGTTTAGTCACACCGCTTGCATTCCTCAGAGATACCCCACCAGTTACCTGTGACATTTAGTGGCAACCAGCCTCATCCTTGCGGTCCATACTCACCCCGTACATCACTATTTTACCGTGGCATCTGGTGCTAGCTTTAGGTGTCACCCCCATCCAACCCCTTTTCTTCACCCATAAACAACCCATATTTGGTCCGTTTTATCTGGTGGAGTAGCTGGTCGCTCCCTACCCTTTCGGCGAGAGACATAGTTTCAATCCCAGTCCTTACTTATTGGGCCATCCCGCCCACCCTCAAGTGCTACGAATATGTCCTTCTATCCCGCCCAAGTTTGTGAAATGTCTTCTTTGGTCCCATCTTCCCGTCCCCGCAAGAGTTACATGTTCATTAGTTCTCTTCCCCCACCACCTCCCTTGTAACCAGTTGTGGTTTTGCCCAGGTTAGAAACATAATGCCCCGGTAGGTTACATGATGTTAATGTTTTAGCTTTAGGGTAGATAACCAAAAGAACCCCTTCGAAATTGTATAGCATTGGAGAAACCCTTAAACTACATTACTATTGCGTGAGTTTTAGTTCTTGTTGTCTCTTTTAACTGGGACAATTCAGTATTGTTAAATAGGGGGAAGAGCTATAAAGAAAAAATAATAAAGACACTTTTTGTGTGATAATTTATTAAAACGACCGGCATTATTGGTATTCGTGTAACAAGAGAAATTAAAGAAACCGAAACTAAGGCTTTGGCTAAGTACTGCGTAGATTGTTTTTTGCGGAAAGCGCAAGCTAGCACATTTCCGGCCACTAAACTCGTTAATGATGATGATGAGATGGGGTTTAAGGGCGCTAAACCTCTAAAGTTATCAGCGTCCTTACAATGTATAAAAATTAAAATTCAAAAACTAAAATATGGGACACAAACCCACTTTTTCAAAAACGCTAAAAACAAATCACAAATTCTAAAGACTAACACACTAAAATCATGGTCAATAACAGAAGACAACAATGCGACAAGAACTGTAGAACGCAAGGGATATGAGCGCCATATGTCCGTCGGGGAGGAGAGCCCCATTAAAACCGACAATAAAAAATCACAAAGCTAAAAGAAGCTCAGCGCATCAAATGCGCCGATTAAAACCAATGTCACTTATAAAACGTAAGACATTCTACAGCATGCGCGTCGTCTGCCAAAACGTTGGCTATGGCAACAGGCAGACCCACACGAACACACAGTGGAGCTAAAAGTTGACACTCTGTTAAAATGTGACGCACCGTTAAGGGCGCATCACACTGCTCACAGAGTGGTGCGGGGTCACCACTGAGCAGGTATCTATGACTAAGAAGGTAATGTCCGATCCGTAAACGAGCTAAAAGTACCGCTTCCCGACGTGAAGAACGAGAAGAGGTACTCCAAATTAACGGGAGAGGTTTAACCTCCCGCAACCTGTTCCCCTAGAGGGCCGTCCACTCATCGCGCCAAAGCGAGAGGACACCGCGACGTAAAATAACAGACAAATCTGACGAGGGAACAACAGAGGTAAAACATCTGGGTGATAAAATTGCCGATTTGGCAGCGGCGTCGGCTGACTCGTTTCCTGAGATGCCCATATGACCTGGAATCCACAGAAAAAAAACGCTGATGCCAGAGGCACCAAGCGAGTGGGGCAGGTCATGTATGCGCTGTACGAAGGGGTGGTATTACTACAGCGCGTTACTACTGTGAAGGGCAATCAGAGAGTCCGTACAAACAACAAAGTGCCATAGGTCGTGCCGCTGAATGTATAAAACGGATTGATAAATACTAAAAGGTTCGGCGGTAAAAATCAAACATTGCCCAGGTATACGAAAGGCAAAAGTATGTTCACCAAAAACAAAGGCACACACTACTCCAACATCAGTCCTAGACCCATCAGTATATATAAAAGTAAAGTTCCCGCATTGCGCCTATAGTTCTAAAACGCTGATCTAAGGACTGAAGAAGGGGTCTCATTCTTCAGCATTGACGTTAACCCAAAGTGACAGTGGGCATCAGAACACAACCATGGAGGAAAGAGCAATTCCCCTGAGAAGGGCCGGTGCTTGCGTAACGTTCAAATGCCGAAGAAGCTGTCGAAATTGAACCCCTGGACGGAGCAATGCAGAGGAGCTAACTAAATATTGCCGATCAAGCGAATCCTCGTAAAATAACTCAAACGACGGGTGTCAGGCAAGCTTGAGAGTCGACAGGCATAGCTGCACAAAAGCATCTCACGCCGCAAGAACAGCGGGGGCTCTGCAGCTTCAGCGTACAGACAGGGTACAGGGCTAGTTGGAAAGGCCCCTGTTGCGACACTTATACTACGATGATGAATGGCATTCAAGCGACATAACACATATGGACGTGCCGATGAATAGACAGTGCACCCGTAATCAAGCTTGGGTCGGGCCAAAGAGCGATAAAGCCGCAGAAGAACGGTCCGATCAGCTCCCCAGGATGTGCCACTTAAAACACTTAAAAGATTAAGAGAACGGTCACACTTTGCTTTTAAAAAGGAAATGTGCGAAGTCCAGCTCAGCTTTCTATCAAAGATCAACTCATCTACAAATGGAAGTATCCAGGTCCAAGATAGGGAGAGGGCGGAGGGAAAGCCTTCCGGCGACAGAAATTGATACCGACGGATTTTTCGGCGGAGAAATTAAAGCCGTTGGCGTTACTCCAGGCGTAGAGACGGTAGAGACAGCTCTGGAGACGGCGTTCGAGCAGACACTTCCGCCGTGAACTGCAATAAATGGCAAAATCGTCAACGAAAAGGGGCGATGAAATACCAGCTGGAATACAATCAACAATGGGGTTGATAGCAATCGCAAAAAGCGTAGCACTGAGTACAGAGCCCTGCGGTACACCGTTTTCTTGAATAAAACGACTAGATAAAACCGAGCACACACGTACACGAAAGACGCGGTCAGTCATAAACTCCCGAAAAATATGGGAAAACGATCCCGTAAATTCCATGCATGAAGTGTACGTAAAATGCCGCCCCTCCAACAAATGTCATAAGCTTTCTCTAGGTCAAAAAACACAGCCACTGTTTGACACTTCCTCTGAAACCCATTCATAATATGCGTCGACAGACACACCAGATGATCGACGGTAGAGCGGTGACGACGAAACCCGCACTGAGGGTTCGCTAGAAGTTACTGAGACTCAAGCCACCATGTCAACCGCCCGTTGATAATGGGCTCCATCACCTTGCTAATGCAACTGGTGAGAGAGATAGGGCGGTAGCTGGAAGGTAGTTGGCGATCCTTCTCAGGCTTAAATATAGGGACGATGGTAGCTTTGCGCCAAACTGAAGGAAAAGCGCCCTCTCGCCAAATACGGTTTTAGACCTGCAGGAGAAAGAGTTTACTGTAGGCTGAAAGGTGCTTCAACATCAGGACACGAATACCGTCCGGCCCAGGAGCAGAGAGCCTAGAGCAATGATGAGCGTGCTCCAGCTCCCTCATTGTGAAAAGTTCATTGTAACACTCCTTCATAGTAGACCGAAAATTATAGGTATCGGAATCCAGCCGGTTTTGAGAGTGCGAACATCGGTGGAATAATGGGCAGAACTGGAAACCGCCTCAAAGGCAGCACCCAAAGTGTTAGCAATGGCAGCCGGATCCGATACGGTGGCATTCGAAACCTGAACGCCAGACACAGTAGAATGCGACACTTTACCGGAGAAGCGACGAAAGTTTATCTCAAACAAAAGAGGAAGGCGTGAAGCGATTAAAAGACTCGACGAAACGAGTCCAAGAAGCCTTCTTGCTATCCTGAATAATGCGACGAGCCCTGGCGCGCGATTGTATAAAAGTAACCAAATTATCAAGTGTAGGGTGTCGCCAAAACACCCTAAGCGCAGTTCTACGGGCACGAACGGCGTCCAGACAGTCCTCATTACACCACGGAACAGGAATTCGCCGAGGGTGAGAGGACGAACTGGGAATGGCGCGTTCGGCGGCAGATAGCAACGCAGACGTAAGGTGCTGCACCATTTGGTTAACGTCGGTAAAGGTCTGGTCGTCAAAATGCACGAGCCTGGAACACAATCCCCAGTCGGCTTTTCTGAATATCCAGGTAGGTACTCGGGAATGCTGGACGTAGTGAGACAAAAGAGAAACGATGCACGGGTAATGGTCGCTGGAGTAGGTGTTAGCGACGACGTTCCACTGCAGACGACTAGCATGCTGGAGTGAGCAAACGGCAGGTCCAAGTGAGAGAATGTGCCAGAAGAGTCAGAAAGAAAAGTAGTTTCACCTGTATTGAGGATGGAAAGATTCAACTGATCAAAAATATCGGAAAGAAGATTTCCCCTCGCACAAGCCCTTGGCGAACCCCACAGGGGGTGATGGGCATTTAAACCTCCCAACAGAAGAAATGGTTTTGGGAGAGCGGACAGGAGATCCTGAATGTCCGCGTGAGCGAGGGGATACGATGGGGGCGAATACACAGAGCAAACAGAAAAGAAAAAGCCGGGTAATTGAAGCCTAACAGCAACAGCTTGCAAGTCGGACGTAAGAGTGAGAGTTTGAAAATGAACGTCGTTACGCACTAATATTATGACACCTCCATGAGCAGGAGTACCCTCCTCCGGTTCAAGATCGTAGCGAACCGGATTATACCCTCGGAGATCAAAAGGATCGTGAGGGCGAAGGTTAGTCTCCTGCTAACACACGACCATAAGTGAATGGGAACGCAATAAAAGTTGCAGTTCCGCCCTATGCGTTCGTACACCACATAAATTCCATGTCAGGATAGCCATGAGTAAAAGGGATAAACTTTTTATTTAGAAGGGCGGCTCAAAATAACTTTGTGCTTAACCTTTGGGCTCGGGCTTTTTGTATGGAGTTGGTCAGACTCCATAGGTTCCTCGAAGGGATGGCCAACGCGCTCAGTGCCAGAAACCGATTCAGGCACCGAGAATCCGTTCTGGGTGGCAATAAGGGAAGCCGGCCGCTGAGCGCGGCTTGTCCCAGGAGCTTTCTGGGACTGCGACCTTCGAGAAGGAGAAGGTGAACTTTTGTTCCGCGCACACGCAGAGGGTCTTTGAGAAAATCTTCCTTAACGAGTTTTTACTTGGACTTCTTATCATTGCCTTGGGACTTCATGACCTTAGGACCAGCTTTACATGACTTGGTAACTATAGCAGATATGGACGGCCGGATAGTAGTGGCGGTTAATGCAGTCATTGCCCAGGTCTGAGTTTCGGCATCTCTTCGTGGCACTGGCGAGGCGTCAACAGAACTAAATATACCAGATCGCAGGAGCGAGGGTTGGCGCACATGGTAACGCCTCCGGGCTTCAGCGAAGGAGAGTTTCTCCTTTACCCGGATCTCATGGATCGCCTTCTCGTCCAAGTATCGCGGACAGTCGGCAAATGACCCAGAATGAGACCCTTTGCATATAACGCAGACGGGGGCTGTGGAACAGGTACCTTCGTGTGAGTGCTGTCTATATGATGCACAGACGGTAACGGAACTCTTACATCAGACTTGCGTATGCCCAAAACGTTGGCATTTAAAATAACGCAGAGGTCTAGGGATATAAGGCCTCACCGCAATGCGTTCGTACCCTGCTGAAATGCTTGTGGGCAGATCGACGCCATCAAATTTTATAAACAGGGTACGAGTGGGTACCAGTACGCCGTCGCGTTTGGGCTACACTCGATGCACCGCTGACACCTTTTGATCCGAAAGATATCGGAGTAGATCATCGTCCGATATACCATCCGATATACCATCCGTGCGTGGTGACGACGCCTCGACAGGAATTCAAAGAGCGGTGCTTCTCAACACGGATGGGATAACCGTGGAGAAGCGTAGCGCGCAAAAAGGTCTTAGATTGTTGATCGGACTTGCTCTGTACTAATAATGACCCGTTTCGAAGTCGAGTGCAGGAATGAACCGAACCATCATTAGAGTCAATGCCCTTCTGTATTATAAAAGGGTTCACCTTCTCTAACGATTGGCCTTCCTCTGTTCGCGTGATTAATAAGTAACAACCAATTGTTGGTGGTGCTACTTCTGTTGCAATGACGTTTCGGCGCTTGTTATTAACAATGGAGAAAGGGTGCTCCATAGCGAAAGAAATCCTCCACCATTGCAACCGTCTCCGATCTCGAGCTCTGACTTTCCGGGCGTTACCCCGGCTAGGGTGAGTGGCCTATCTATACCTATCTCGCCCCAGGGTCACACCTCCCAGAACATAGACAGAGGGACCCAATCGCCGTCAGAAGTCAGCAGCTCATGCAATGCCCCCCCGCGGGACTGCAGTTGAACAGCAGATACGAACACGTACCCTACATGTCGACCCCGGGTGGTGGGGATGACGCCATTACCCACTCACCCAGCTGAGCACCCAGTGTGCGGGTATCCGTCAGGCTGTGTCCACGGAGGATTAAATAAAAGGATAAAAGAAACTAAAAGTATGTGGGCGTTTCGCACGCAAGGTAGGCCGGCGGAGAAGTAAAAGGGGTGTGTAAATGAATGGACTTGGGGCGAAATGTGCGTAAATAGAAAAGAAGTAAGAAACAATGGCGAGGGGCTGCATGTAATGAAGTGCAGTGAACGCACGAGAGCCTACCTTGAGTCCCCCGGTCACGAAACGAACGAACCCACCTCGATCGGATGGGGATGAAGGGATGAAAATGGCGATGAATGGCTCGGGCACCCGGGTGCGCCTAACCCGTACTCACATAAGGTGAGCCCCTGGGGGGTGAGAGGCTTGGGCACCCCGGGTACGCCAAACCCGTACTCACATAAGGTGAGACCTGGGGGACTTAACTCGATTAACCGAGTAACAACAGGAAAGGAAAGGAAAGAAAGGAAAAGAACAATTACGCAGGCTAACGTGTGTCTAGACGGTTTTATTCCGTTTGTGCAGGCTTTGTCTGAACTGCACTACAAAATCTTATTTGTGTAAGAATGTTATCCTCTAAAAATAATGTGTTGGGAGCCATTGAAATTAAGTATGGGCAGAAATTCTAGGTACAGGCACATATAGGAGTGTCTATGTTTTTAAGCCTAAGCAAAAGAGTCCCGTTTCCCTTTCGTGTCTACAAGGGACAGTAGATAAGACATGTGTTTGGCCCCCCATTAAGTGTGCGTGCCTTAATTTGCGAGTCCACAAGCCATATAAATTTTAGGTGAGAGCAGCACTGATGATTTGTGTATCTTTTTGCTTCTTTTGTGCGTAGTAATGTGTAATTGAGCGCATATATATTATATATATATATATGGCACGTGACGGACTGTGTGTGAGTGCAGGTCATGTGGCTACTCTACTACGTGAATGAACGTGGTTCAATCCCGCTAGACACGTAGTAGAGTTTGCATTTAGTTATAAGTGTTATATTGTGATTATCATTGCCTAGAATCTGTGCGACAGATGGAGATAGCCAGCAGAACCCTGGTGATAGGAGAGTCGCAAGGCCCTATTAGGTAGGACTCGTGTTGCGTAGCTCTACAGTGTGTGAGGAGAAGCCCACAGGAGTTGGGTCAGTTTTGTGGCACGGGTGTTGCAGCTTGGTTAGCATCAAGGGTATGCTAATGCGCAGGTCTACGGAGACACTTGCCGGCGTCGGTTACCATAATGTATAGGCTTCCTGAATGACATAGTTTAGAGTAGCAGTACGATGACCAAGAGTTTTCCTGTCTCCTGCCCGATGATTAAGAATAGAGGGCGCATAATTTTGGATGTCCCAGTGTTGAAATTGATTAAATGTTGCTCAAGTTTTGGAAACCCTAGGTGCTGGATCGCAAATAAAGTCCCTATGGTTTCGGCCATATAGGAAATTGAATTTTTGTGCTATGTTACATGTTGATGCAAACCGTCATAAAAGCTGACAAACATTTTCTGTCATTCACGAATTAATTCAGTGTTCTTAGGAGTACACCGGAGATAGAAAGAAAACGTGAAGAAGTTAATACGGACGGGACATAGCTAACTGTAACCACAGTAAGGGTTTACATCCCACCGCAGAACAGAATCCAGCAGGAAGGACAATATTTGGTGTGGTATCCTTCCGAAATTTTTTTCTACGTGTGCCTATTTAAACTTGTGTGTTATGCATGTCGGTGTGTAATGTGTAATATCTTATTGCGCACTGATTCCAAAGTGTATTGAAAATGTTGATTAATTTAGAGTTGCTATTATGGTACATGCGATACATAATTATCTAAAATTTTATTCTGAATTTCGAGATTTCTCTTGTAGCAAATTTAAATTTGATGGCACACCACCAGTGCATAAGTTTAACGTAAGCTTATTCTACTCAGTGAATGCACTATTATAAGTAAAGTACGATCAAATTATTGCATGTAATGTGTGCTTACAGTTTAGTATATAATTTTTCAGCACTGTGATTATATTAAGCTTCATATACTGTGTAAAGTACTTAGACATATTAATGTGTTTCGACACTAGATATAAGGAAATCCTTAGTTTATCCTTTTCAGAATTATTAGATAACTTTCAACTTATATGAATTTAAATCTGCAGCACAAGACCTTACAAAGAATAAGTAAATTCCTTTCTGTTGCTCTGAAAGTAAGAAATCTTTCTGTTACCTGTTCATAAAGAATGAGGTGCTTAGTTTATATATATATATATATATATATATATATATATATATATAGAGAGAGAGAGAGAGAGAGAGAGAGTTGTCCTGTTTATCGGAATTTACAACTAAGACATATTTGTCTTTATTTTTCAGGTCACAGAAAGCGAGATCGTGGCACGAGAATTGGCGACACATATTTTTCGCCGTGCCAGCTGATGCTGCGGCACGAATTCTGGAGAGTAGGCACACGACTTGTGAACACCGACCTCAACAAGAGAAATCATCCACGTATGGCGAGCGGAAACTCCACAAGGTCCAGCGCTACGCCAATTCACCATGAATCATAAGTATCCCAGACTTAATAAATGTAGGACCAGGATGAGCTTGACGTGACCTAGTAGATTACAACAACTCAGGAATTTCTAAGTTGTCTTTTTTTCTCATTTTCGGCCCACTCCCCGGAAGCATCTGGGGCCCCCTTTAGGTGAGTCTCTTTAGTCATTGTCATCTGTGTGCTGGTCATGCACAGCATTTAAGGCTTTGTTTTTCTTGTTGTCTAGGTCACGGCACGAGTTCCCTTCAGTAATTGGGAAGCAATCACTGTTTAAATCGTTCTAGATGAAAAACGCACAACTAATAGGAAAATTAATGTCTTCATGATGTCTGGTACAAAATTTTAGTCACCTCTGATTTATTTCACAAACACAGCATCTTGCCAACTACTAGACTCCGTTAAGAACGAGCCATGTGTTTAGGCAATGTGTATTAAAAATTTAATGGAATTGTGCACACGTTTATATAGAGTAATGTAAGACAAGGAGGCTTTTGTTCAGTATCTCGCAACCCAGTCACTCGCTTAGGATTACGGTATTTAGGTTTTAGTCTTGTTCTATGATTATACAGCAAATAGTAGGTTTGTAAGAAGGCTTCTCTTTTTACTATTGTTTTATATGGCAGCAGTGGTCCAATAGCTCGACATTCCTTTATAATTTTATGGTGTGATCCATCAACCACACCAAATATTTTGCTTTGTATATTTTATGGGCGCAAGTTTAATGCCTTACAGCTCGTGTGCATGAGTATTTTTGGTAGCGTATATAGATTTTTGTATAAGGAGTTGCAAACCGAAGGTCTCGCTGTCGGGTAACATATTCACTCAGAGTGTTTTGTGTATGTGTGTGGCTTTATGTCACTGAATTATTCGTAAGAGTGGAATGCTATGTATTCTGAGACCTTCCAACTAAAACCTCTCGGTCTGGAGAGAGCAGCGTGTTGAGCCGATGTTTTTTGATAAGCCGAATGTAAGGGCCCTTAAACTTGTTTATGTATGTTGTGATTGGCCGCACTGATGGTTCCCAGCTCATGCAGTGACACGGTAAAGGGTTGCGAGCAGTGCGTTAAGTAAATTGTTCTCGTTAGGTAGGAGACACGAGATCCTTACACAATGTAGTTAGGTTGTGCACACAATTTTTCGGCTCGTCCTACTTTACATGTAAGTTTGTAGCCCATTAAGTTTCGTTGAAGTTTGGAGTACAATGTATGGTATACGAGTGGGGTTCTCGACCCACTAGTTGCCTCTGCACGTATTGCATCATGTGTTTGTCATGCGCTCTCTCATTTTACGCTGTAGCACCTACTTCCTTCCGTTTCCTTGCATGGTCAGCCGCGCAAGCAAAATCCATTGCGTCAATGCAATTTATTATTCCTGTGAATACACCTCTCTATTTTATGCTCTGTCCGTCCCTCTCCCCCTTCGCCTACCCCGAAAGTACGCTACTCGCACCCCCTCTTCCACCCACCTCGTCTGTTGTGATATATTCCTTTATTTGGTTCCAGAAGTTTATCCTTACTCGTTTCTAGGTACACCCTCCCTTATGTATTCTTTTTTCTTCTAATGCCCACCCTTTTACTTCACATCCACGCCTATCAGTGACGACCCGGAACTATGCTGGGATTGTGATGAGCTCCCCGTCTTTATCTCTGTACTACAGCTCCTGTTTGTTATTACTAGTGGAAATGATTGCAGTGGTCTCCCCAACTTTAGATTTGTTCGTCTCTATTTGATATCAGCTGCCCTTTGTGAGCAGCTTCGTATGCTTCTTCGCTTCTCTGGATGAGTACTGATGTAACCTTCTCCATGTTATTGCGTCGAGTGACACTGATATTTTCTCTTACACCCGATTAGACTCCTTCTACCTTCTACTCCTGCCTAGTTGCCCGACTGCTCGGACGAGAGTCACTCACCCCGACCCATATGCAGGGTGCATTTGGTGAATGTGCGTCTGCCTTCGTCTCCTCTGGATTGTGAGTGGAACCTCAGCTTCTCCTTGGAACGAGCGTGGATGTTCCTGTTGTCCTTGTCCCTCTCTTCCCATCTGGTACTTCTTCCCATACGAGTATTCTCCCTTTCGCTATCCCTCGCTTCTCTTCTCTTACTCTCTGTCTCTCATTCCTGGGTCAGTCCGTACCCTTTCTCCCGAATACTTACTTCCCCCATCTTTAACAACTTTTGTAATTAAAGGTAAGTACACACCACGAAAAAAACAAAGAAATGAACTTACGGCGACAGAAACTAAAAGAGAAAAAAACAGCCTCTCTAATACCCAGTACCTTTACATCTGTTTCACTTTAATTTGCACCAAACATATTTTATGTTCATTGCAATTTAGTTTCTGCTACTTCGTTCCATGGTGTTAGCCGAGGTCGGCTGCTTTTCCTAGAGGGGAGGGTTATGTCACGGTGCAGTTTTGTTGGTATTGTTACATTATTAATAGATGTTTTTGGAAGATTAATTATACTTTATAAGTCCTGAACGTTAAGTCTACTGCACGGTAAGGTGAGTATGAAACTCGGAAATACCTGCGTCAGAATTCATACAACGTAAGGCAATGAATGGGAGATCGCTGATTCGCAGGAAGTACGTTAACCCATCAAGTGGCGTATTGCATAGTTAGTTGGATTCTACTTTATAAATCCCTGGTTTTGTACCCTCGTGGCTGACTCTGTTTAAGTGCAACGAACGCCCACACAGCTCGCCTTCTTAAAACTCCACGTGTCTTGAAGTCTATATTTAAAATGTGAGCACGAACGAGCGCCGTGCATCATCACTCTTCACGACAGGTAAGGTATTTTTCTATCCAATTATCAGTAAACTCCTTTCCGGCCTCGTGCCACACTCTATAATAAATTACAAATTCTTATAGAAGTGTGGGATTATCATGTAATTGTTTGGGACCACTCTGGTCACCTTTCCCCTAGCGTGTACTATATAGTATAGGAACCCTTCTAGACCTTCCACATCCCGGGTTTACTTTCTTCTTCAGCGAGTCGCTCTGTTTTGAGCTCAAACCTTAAGCTAGTAGTAGCATGGGTCGGAGACATGCGGGTCTTCTGCCACTTGTTAGGGCTTAGTCACACCCCTTGCAATCCTCAGAGCTACCCATCCAGTTACTTGCGACGTTTCCTGACACTCAGCCCCATCCTCAACCCGCACCACATCCCTGTTTTACCGTGGCACCTGGTGACGGTTTCAGGTGTCACCGCTTCCGATCCCTTTTCCTCGCCCCATAACCAACCCTTACTTAGTCCGTGACAGTATGAGAGCGCGAAAGCATATACATAATTGGGCATAAATAATGTTTCATATATAAATTATCTTCTTAAAACCTTAAAATACGTAAAATATGTGTATTAATATCGAACAGGAGAAACAGAAAAACGCTACATCTTATCTGAAATCACGTACCTAATAGGTTCGTACCTCTGGCATAAATAGAGGTCCATCGAGCCTAGATCTTCCTTTATCTCCCAGCAATGGCAGCACACACTAGAGAACCTCAACTACGAAGGAGACAATGTGTGGAGAATATCTCGTTGCCTAACGCGGGACAAAACTCAAATTCCACCCCTACACTACAATTAAACAATCGCCTCAACCGATCAGCAAAAAATGGATACTCTAGCCGATGCGCTACAGCTAACACTCACACCGAATCTCACTCCGTCCTGCCCACACTTCACGGCAGAAACGGAAACTGAAACCGACAACTACAAGGAACAGGTAACTCACAACCAACTGCGAATAACCTGCCCAAGCGAAATCAAATGGCTAATAAGTCATCTCCCAAGAAGAAAGGCCCCAGGACCAGATAGCATCCCAACAGCAGTCCTCATGCATCTGCCGGAGGATGCCATAAATCTACTCTCGAAAATATTCAATAACGTGCTAAAAAGCAGGCACTACCAGGACAGGTGGAAGCTAGCCACAGTGGCCCACTTCCCCAAAAAGGGGAAAAATCTGTCTAACTCGCACAACTACAGACCAATTAGTCTACTGAGCACAGTAGGAAAGCTTCTCGAAAAGTAATACTCAAACGAGTCAACACCCAGCTAATTAAACAAAATATCCTAATTCCGGAACAGTTTGGGTTCAGAGCCAAACATTCAACCATCCTACAATTAATCAGAGCAACCGAAAGCATCACCTCCGGTTTAAACAGAAAATCAACAGTTGCACTAATGCTCGACTTTGAACGAGCATTGGACAGAGTATGGTTCGCGGGCCTACTAAAGAAGCTCAAAACAATAAACATACACGACTCGCTAATCAAACTCATAGCGAACTACTTAAACAACAGAAAATTCCAATTCAGGGTGAAAAATCACCTCTCAACGGAGCGCCCAATCAAAGCAGTAGTCCCACAAGGTAGTCTGCTGGGGTCGACGTATTTAATACATACATAAACGATATACCAAATACCGCGAACACAAACTTGTATATATATACATATAATATATATATTATATATACTGGTGACACAGCAATAATGACACAATCCGGCAAAACCGAATACATGCACCGAAGACTACAGAGCGCCCTCAATCATCTTGAGAATTGGCTCACAAAATGGCGCATTAAGCTTAATGCACCAAAAACACAAGCCATAATATTCACAAAACGTATCAACCACAGATTTCCCAAACACCAGCTGCCGCTGCTCACCATATTTGGTGACAACATTGAGTGGAAAGACACGGTAACCTGATTAGGAGTAAAAATGGATCAAGGATTAATTTGAAAAAGCACATATAACAAATAGGGGGGAAAGCGAATGTCCAATTAAGCAAGCTCTACTCACTCATCAACACTGATTCCCAATTAAATCTAAATATGGGACTCAAGCTGTACAAAACACTAATACGTTCAATATTCACTTATGCTGCTCCAGTATGGGGATATGTCGCCAAACCCTACATCAAAAGATTACAACAATTCCAAAACAAGATCTTGCACATGATGGCCAAAGTACCTTACATAGCTCCATCCGATTTATTGCATGAAGAGCTTAAAATGCACAGTGCTGAAGAGTTCATTAATGATGATGATGAGATAGGGTTTAAGGGCGCTAAACATCTAGGGTATTCAGCGCCCTTACAATGTATGAAGTGTAAAACCCCAAAACTAAAACACGGTACACAAACCCGCTATGTCAAAAACTAAAAGCCAAACCAAACACCAATACCTAAAAACAAACACACTAAAAGCATTGCCAATAAAAGAGTAAAACAACGTGTCAAGAACTGTAGAATGCGAGGGACATGATCGTCATATGTCTGCCGGGGAGACGAGCCCCATTAAAACCGACAATAGAAAATCACAAAGATAAAAGACGCTAAGCGCATCAAATGCGCCAATTAAAACCACTGTCACTTATAAAACGTAAAAGCACTTCTACAGCACGCGCGTCGTCTGCCAAACATTGGCTATGCCAACAGCCAGACCCACACGACCGCGCAATGGAGCTAAAACTTGACACTGTGTTAAAATGTGACGCACCGTTAAGGGCGCATCACACTGCTCACAGAGTGGTGCGGGGTCACCACTGAGCAGGTATCTATGGCTAAAAACACAATGTCTGATACGTAGACGAGTTAAAATGACTTCTTCTCGACGAAAGTGGTTTAACCTCCCGCAACTTCTTCCCCCTAAGAGCCGCCCACTCATCGCGCCAGCGCGAGAGGATACGGTATCCTAAAATAACATAAAAATCTGAGGAAGGAACGACACAGGTAAAACATCTGGGTGATAAAAGCACCGATTTGGTAGCGGCGTCCCCAGACTCGTTACCTGAGATGCCCACATGACCTGAAATCCAAACGAAGGAGACGCTGATGCCAGAAGCACCAAGCAAGTGGAGCAGGTCATGAATGCGCTGTAGGAGCGGGTGGTAAGTGTACAGCGCGTTAATACTCTGAAGGGCACTCAGAGAGTCCGTACAAACAACACAACGCCGTAAGACGTGCCGCTGAATGTATAAAACACATTGATAGATACCAAAAAGTTCGGCGGTATAAATCGAACATTGCCCGGGTAAACGAAAGGTAAAACTATGTGCACCGAAAACAAAGGCACATACTACTCCAACATCAGTCTTAGACCCATCAGTACAAATAAAATGACAGTCCCCGAATTGCGCGTGTAGTTATAAAAATGCGGATCTAAGGACTGAAGCAGGGGTCCCATTCTTCGGCATCGACGTTAACCCAAGGTAACAGTGGGCCTCAGCGCGCGACCAAGAAGGAAAACGCGTTTCCCCCCGAGGAACGGCCGCCGCTGGCGTAACGTCCAAATGCCGAAGTAGCTGTCGAAATCGAACCCCTGGAGGGAGCAATGCAGAGGAGCAATTTAAACAGCGGCGATTAAGCGACTCCTTAAAAAATAACTCGAAGGAAGGGTGGTCACGCAAGCCTGAGAGTCGACAAGCATAGCTGCACAAAAACATCTCACGCCGGACGGACAGCGGAGGCTCTGCAGCTTCGCATACAGACTGAAAACAGGGCTGGTTGGAACGGCCCCTGTAACGACTCTTATGCCATGATGGTGAATGACATTCAATCTACGTAACACAGATGAACGTGCTCACGAATAAACAATGCACCCACAATCAAGCTTGGATCGGACCAAAGAGCGATAAGGGAGAAGAAGGACGGTCCGATCAGCTCCCCAGGATGTGCCACCAAAAACACGTAAAATATTAAGAGAACGGTCACACATTGCTTTTAAAAAGGAAATGTGCGATTTCCAACACAACTTCCTATCAAAGATCAACCCCAAAACTTCACCTCGTCTGCAAACGCAAGTATCTCTAGCCGAAGATGGAGAGAGGGAGGAAGGAAATACCTCAGGCGCCAGAAGTTGATGCAGACGGATTTCTCGGCGGAGAAATTAAAGTCGTTGGCGTTACTCCAGGCGTATAGACGGTCGATACACCTCTGGAGACGGCGTTCGAGCAGCCAGGTCCGTCGTGAACTACAATAAATGGCAAAATCGTCAACAAAAAGGGACGATGAAATGCCAGGTGGAATAAATCAACAATGGGGTTGATAGCGATCGCAAAAAGTGTGACAATGAGTACAGAGCCCTGCGGTACACCGTTATCTTGAAAAAAACTACTGGATAAATCCGAGCCCACTGATACACGAAAGCGGCGATCCGTCAACTCCCTAAGAAATATCGGAAAACGACCGCGGAAATTCCATGCATGGAGTGTACGTAAAATGTCGCCCCTCCAACAAGCGTCATAAGCTTTCTACAGGTCAAAAAATACAGCCACTGTTTGATACTTTCTCAGAAATCCCTTCATAATATGCGTCGACACAGACACCAGATGGTCGACGGTAGAGCGAAGGCGACGAAATCCACACTGAGCGTATGCCAGAAGCTTCTGAGATTCAAGCCACCATGTCAACTGTCCGCTGATCATGCGCTCCATCATCTTGTAAAGGTAACAGGTGAGGGAGATAGGGCGGTAGCTCGAAGGTATTTGGCGATCCTTCCCAGGCTTAAGTATAGGGACAATGGTGGCTTCGCTCCAAACGGAAGGAAAATAGCCGTCTTGCCAAACACGGCCATAGACCTGTAAGAGAACGAGTTTACGGTCGGCTGAAAGCTTCTTTTAACAGCAGGATATGAATGCCGTCTTGCCCAGGAGCGGAGTGCCTAGAGCAATGTGGAGCGTGCTCCAGCTCCCTCATTATGAAAAGTTCATTATAACACTCCGTATTAGAGGACCGAAAATTATAGGTCTCGGAATCCAGCCGGTCTTTGAGTGTGCGCAAGCCGGCGGAATAAAGGGCAGAACTGGAAACCGCCTCAAAGGCAGCACCCAGAGTTTTAGCAATGGCAGCCGGATCCACTATGGTGGCATTGGAAACCTGAAGGCCAGACACAGTACAATGGGACACTTTACCTGAGAAGCGACGAAGTTTATCCCAAACAACAGATGAAGGCGTGAAGCGATTAAAAGACTCGACAAAACGAGTCCAGGACGCCTTCTTGCTATCCTGAATAATGCGACGGGCCCTGGCGCGCGATTGTTTAAAAGAACCAAATTATCAAGTGTAGGGTGTCGCCGAAACACCCAAAGTGCAGTTCTACGGGCACTAACGGCGTCCAGACAATCCTCATTTCACCACGGAACAGGTATTCGCCAAGGGTTAGAGGAGGAACGGGGAATCGCGCGTTTTGCGGCAGATAGAATAGCAGACGAAAGAAGTTGCACCATTTGGTTAACGTCAACAAAGGCCTGCTCCTCAAAACACACGAGGCCGGAATAGTATCTCCAGTCGGCTTTTCTGAATATCCAGGTAGGTACTCTGGAATGCTGGACGTGGTGAGACAGAAGAGAAACGATGCAGGGGTAATGGTCGCTGGAGTAGGTGTCAGCGACGACGTTCCACTGCAGACGACTAGCAAGCTGGAGTGAGCAAACGGCAAGGTCCAGGTGAGAGAATGTAGCAGAAGAATCAGAAATAAATAAAGATTCACCTGTATTGATGATGGAGAGATTGAACTGGTAAGAAATGTCGGAAAGAAGAGTTCCCCTCGCACAAGCCCTTGGCGAACCCCACAGGGGGTGATGGGTATTAGAACCTCCCAACAGAAGAAATGGTGTTGGGAGAGCAGACAGGAGAGCTCGAATGTCCGCGTTAGGGAGGGGAGACGATGGAGGTGAATACACAGAGCAAACTAAAAAGAAAAAGCCAGGTAACTGTAGTTTAACGGCAACAGCTTGCAAGTCGGACGTAATAGGAGAGTTTGAAAATAAACGTCGTTACGCACTAATATCATGACACCACCATGAGCAGGAATACCCTCCTCCGGTTCAAGGTCGTAGCGAACCGGAGTATACCCACGAAGATGAAAAGGGTCGTAAGGGCAAAGCTTTGTCTCCTGCAAACACACGACCATAGGTGAATGGGAACGCAATAAAAGTTGCAGTTCCGCCCTATGCGATCGTACACCAAGTAAATTCCATGTCAGGATAGCCATTAAGAAAAGGGATAACCTGTCTACTTAGAAGGGCGGCTTAAAATTATCTTTTGCTTAACCTTTGGGCTCGGGCTTTTGGAATGGAGTTGGTCAGACTCCATAGCCTCCTCGAAGGGAGGGCCCACGAGCTCATGCCAGAAACCGATTCAAGCGCCGAGAATCGGTTCTGGGTGGCAACGGGTGAAGGGGGCGCTGAGCGCGGCTTGTCCCAAGAGCATCCTAGGACTGCGACCTCCGAGGAGGAGGAGAAGGAGGAGGAGAAGGTAAACTTGTCTTGCCGCGCGCACGCGGAGGGTCTTTCAAAAAATCTTCCCTCTGAAATTTCTGCCTCGATTTCTTCTCAGTGCCTTGTGACTTCATAGACATTGGACCAGGTTTAGAGGGCTTGGTAACTGTAGCTGAAATTAACGGCCGGATGGTAGTGGCGGTCAATGCAGTCATGGTCCAAGTTTGAGTGTCTGCATCCTTCCGGGGTACTGCCGAGGCAACAACAGAACTGAATGTTCCCGATCGCAGGAGCGAAGGTTGGCGCGCATGTTAACGCCTCCGTGCTTTGGCGAAGGAGAGTTTCTCCTTTACCCGGATCTCCTGGATCGCCTTCTCGTCCAAGTACCGCGGACAGTCGGAAAATGAAGCAGAATGAGACCCTTTGCAATTAATGCAGACGGAGGCTGTTGAGCAGATACGTTGGTGTGAGGGCTGGCTACATGTTGCACAGATGTTAACAGCGGTCTTACAGGAGACTTGCGTATGCCCAAAACGTTGGCATTTGAAACAACGCAGAGATCTAGGAATATAAGGCCGAACGCAATACGTTCGTACCCTGCTGAAATGCTCGTGGGCAGATCGACGCCATCAAAGGTTATAAAAAGTGTACGAGTGGGTACCATTACTCCGTCGCGTTTGGCCTGCACTCGATGCACTGATGTCACCTTTTGATCGGATAGATATTCGACTAGGTCCTCGTCCGATATACCATCGAGGCTATGCGTGGAAACGACGCCCCGGCAGGAATTCAATGTGCGGTGCTTCTCAACACGGATGAGATAACCGTGGAGAAGCGTAGCACGCAACAAGGTCTTACTTTGCTGATCGGACTTCATTTGTGCCAATAAAGAACCATTCCGTAGACGAGTGCAGGACTGAACCGCACCAGCAATAGCATCAATGCCCTTCTGAATTATTAAAGGGTTCACCTTCTCAAAGCTTTGTCCTTCTTCTGTTCTTGAAATTACCAAGTAACAACCAGATGTCGGCGGTGTTACTTCCGTTACAATAACTTTACGGCGCTTGTTGGAAATAATGGAGAAAGGGGGCTCCATAGCGAAATAAATCCTCACCATTGCAACCGTCTCCGACCTGGGGCTCTGACTTCCCGGGTGTTACCCCGATTTGGGTGAGTGGCCTATCTATACCAGACTCACCCCAGGGTCACACCTTCCAAAACACAGACAGAGGGACGCAATCACCGTCAGAAGTCAGCAGCTTATGCAATGGCCCCCCGCGGGACTGCAATTGAACGGCGGATACGAACACAAACCCTACATGAAGACCCCGGGTGTTGGGGATGACGCCATTACCCACTCACCCAGCTGCGCACCCAGTGCGCGGGTATCCGTCAGGCTGTGTCCACGGAGGATTAAAAGAAAAGATAAAATAAATAAAACTGTGTGGGCGTTTCTCACGCAAGGTAGGCGAGGAAGAAAAAGAGATGTGCGAATGACGTGGTGCGAAATGGCCGGAAATTGACAAGGGAAGAAAGAAACGATGGCGAGGTGCGGTATGAATGTAATGCAAAGAACGCACGAGAGCCTACTTGTGTCCCCCGGTCACGAAAACGAACCCACCTCGACCGGACGGGGATGAAGCGATGAAGATGGCGATGAGTGGCTCGGGAACCCCCGGCTACGCCAAAACCCGTACTCACATAAGGTGAGCCCCTGGGTGGGGGGGGGAGAGTTCATTAAGAAACTAACATACGATATATACGAAAAATTATACTAGCATCATAACCCGCTAATATCAACATAACAGATCCCTAATACTATTAGATAGATCACTATCCATTGATCGCACTGATGAAATAGAACACTTCCTTAACAATTTCATCCAATCATGACAAAGACGCTGACAAAGGACTACTCCTCAATAAATTCTCAATATTAATCTTTTTCTTCTTTTTACTTTTGTTTCAGACCAGCCCGTTGCAGTGCCCTCAAGCCCTCAGCAACTGCTGATGCTGACCGGTAGAAAGGGCCTCCCACCGTGATTGACATGGACAGCGAATTTCGGGCCGCTGCATTATGGAGCCGATCACAAAGACGACATTGGCAACCTACTCGAACAACGAGACTGACGAACGCCAGAGAGCTGGGTTCAAACGGACGAGCTACTGTGCACAACTAACTCACTATCATATATTATTGAATAGCATTACACGCTATTATTCTAGTGCACCTAAGTTCTAGTACTAATGTACACTAACACTCAGCTTAAGCTAAAATCATGACAAGCAGGCACTCCCTGCACACAGATATAAGTAGTATATAATACACATACTAGCCTGAGTTAACATCATGACTAGCAGGAACTTTTTGCACACACTTACAACATTAAAATATAAGCAACTACAAAATACACAATTTTATAACGCATGAATTCACACTGGTATTTTTCAGGTTTCGTGGAAAATCCCAGTAATTAACAATGGACGCGCTCGCATGCAACTTAGCTATTCACATACTAACCGGAGTGCTATGCGGGACCCGACCCTACATGAATTGCACGAAAAACACAGCAACACGCAATTAACACGTGAAGGGTTTTTATAGTGGGTATTCCGCGACTGAGCGGCGAGCTCCACATATCCCCCCAGCCATTGCACATCGGCTTGAGGTTTAATCAGTAATGCATCCCCCCCCGCGGAAAAAAAAGCTAGATCTTCATTAAGTCAGTTAGCTTCGAGTCGATTAGATCAGCTCTTCTTAGTCAAATCAGCTTTCAATATCGCCGAAAATCAATGTCAGAAATTGCGCCCCTTTGAATAAGGCGATATAAAGGAATATTTCGATCAGTATTTATAAGGATTTTTACGGTATTTAGTGGATTGCAAAGATGTGGAACAATGCATTGAGAAAGAAATTTCCGTCAAATGAATGGCTACAAAGCAGCAAAAATGGCCATAAAGAGTCTCAAAATTGCCCCCAAAAAGGGTTTCAAGATGTGTGCAATGTGTTTAAAATGACCCTAAAGGTGTACAAAATACTTCTATAGCGCCAAAAATACCTGAAAATCACCATAAAACACTACAAAAAACGAAAGAAAACACTAAAAACATGTGAAATGGTCATGAAAACAGGTAAATATACAATATCAGAGTCACAATGCCTGAACCAATGCCCAAAAATACCCGCTCCAGTGCCTAAAATGACCTATAGAACCACTAAAGTGCTTTCCAGGTGTCTGAAAATGCCCACAAACGTGGCAGAAATTAATGAAGAAAATTGCACCAAATAAGAAAAGTACTCAACATCATTGTGAAACTACTCTAAAATATAGCAACAATGACTATAAATATATACAACATGAACACAAAACGAGAGAAATTACTGTAACCCACAAAATCAGTGTAAAAATGAGAGAAATGCCGAGGTTAGGTCTACAGGGATTACGGCTAGGTTAGCTTAACATGCTTGGTAGGCTAGGGTAGACGTTAGCAGGACAGAACAGATGATTAGAGGTTGGTCTAGGTTAGGCTAGGGTAGGTGAAGTCTAGGTTATGCAGGATGATGACTGGATAGAGCGAATGGTGAGAGGATGGCAAGGTAGATTACATTAGCCTGGTTTAGTGTACAACTATGTAATTATTTTAATGAATCTGATTAACGTAATTGATAAAATCAGTTTTATTGATGTAATGCATGAAAGCTTAGGTTAGAATTGGTGAAGCCTGGGTTCTGTTGGTGTTACGACCGGATAAACAGATGTTGGGAGGACGGACTCGGTTAGGGTAGGCTTAGATACGTTCGCCACAGAAAGTTGTTAAGTTATACGTGATACATTAGATACATCGTGCACACATGGCATAAGCACATACACTGCCCATAGCTCCAGTGAATACTAAATTGTTCACACAAGCATCCTCGAACACTTTCAACCCCTGCGCTCCCTAGCACCTCTCCTCATATTTCCTATATTTCCCATGTATGCACATTTAAGGGTGTGTTCATATTCCTTTAATCGACCTATGCCCATTCTATAATGCTTTTCCCTTACAGTCCATCCACCGCTCGGCGACTCGTGTGCCAGCCACCTCGGATCGGTTTACCGCCGAAAGAGGCATAATATTCCTACAACCGCTTTACGTTCTCATAATTTAAGTTACAATTACAGTGATAATAAGCACATATCCCATCATAAAATATGTGCGCAATGTTGTCCCACTCTATCCACACATTTCTGCCATATTCTCAGGAAATCTACATTTTCACTCCGGAGTTCTATATCCAAAATTGAGGCAATTTTTCGCCTGATGTTTTCTTTTGGTTCTTCCAATGTATGTGGGTTTGTTACATACATCTTTTTTTTTCAAGTTCCCCATAGATAAAAATCGCATACAATAAGTCGTAGTTTCCGAAGGGCCATAATCCTTTGCTGATTTCCCCATCTTTAAAATACTACAAAATTAACTTTAACGGCCCATCAGTTCGGTAGCACTGACTTGTTGGAGTAATTCAGACTGACAGTCTACGCCGGTCAGCTGTTCAAAACATGGTATGAATATATAATTCCTGTATCTACCTGTATTTGCTGTTTGTTGACAAAAAATATAGCTCCTATTATTCAGTATGCATTTACTGCATACCACTCTCGCATCATAAAGGGAATCTCGTGTGTAAAATCCTCTTTCTCTGTTCTCCAATACCTGCTATTCTGAGATGGAGCATAGCTATATAAATTGAGTCATGTTTCGTCATAGAAGAATATTAAGCGTGGGTCAATTACTCTATCATTTCGCAAAATCTAGTTGCAGAAATTTACCTGACTGATGATTGCATGAAATTTACGTGTATGCAACAAAACCCCATACGTTATAGGAATTAAAAGAGAACATCAGGCGAGAAGTTCGCTCAATTTCGGGTATTGGCTCTCCAGTGTGAATGAAAATTTCACGAGAAATTGGCAGAAATATATGGATAGAGGACATTATCAACAGATCTTATGATCAGATATGTGATTATCATCGTAATTATAACTATGAGAACGTGAGGCGGGTGGGGGTATATTATAACAGTTCGGAGGAGTCCGAGCTGCCCCGGCAGGCGCGCGAGCAAACGTGCGGTAGTCACTATTTCAAGGAAAAGCACTGTAGTTTCTAATACTGTTTGCCAGCTTATTAAATTATTTGATTAAATTTTTTACGGGTAATATCACAGTTCTATTGCTTCTGTGGATGCAAATCCCTGATAAACTACCTCAACTTTTTATACTTCCTTCTACAATGTATCAGTTAACTGAAGGAATAAAACAAGTACAGCAGTTTTAATGTCTATGGTCACAAGGTTTGTCACCACAGGGATAAAGAAGGAACGTAAAGCTCAGCGGGGTTAGCAGTGCAGAACGCAACATAACCGAGCTTCTTTTTCTTTTCTTTCTTAACCTTTCTTCTTTTTCGTTATTAACGATAAACGCGAAAACCTTTTAAAGCCTTGACTAGAAATAACTGTATATTTCATAATAAACTCACGGTTTAAGCCAGTAACATTTTGCGAATTTCCCGTTTTCTCGCGAATATTTGTATTTGCGCGATAAACACGAACATAGGCATTTTAATAGTAATTTATGCATCAAGTGGATAAGCTTGATGATCATGACATGAGGGAATGTTTGTAGCACAAACAACATTGAGTACGGAATTTTTCAGGAGTGTCATATTAAGATCATACATCAATTGTATAAAACGTTTTATCCAATCTTTGCGTTATAAATAGTAGGAAATCCATAAAGAAATAATTTCGCATCCATACTTTACATTAAGTGAAAGCGTCTGCATGTGTAAGGAGACGTTAGCTTCTTCCCTGCATTTCATTTGCCATTACCTGGCGCGTTGAAACGATAAACAAGACAAGTCACTTGCATGCATCCCCTTGCTATGAGAGAAGGGTCAGCTGTTATGCACTGTGATGTAGCCTATTATCACCACAGCAGGGTAATTATAAATTCAGATCCTAATTATTTTATATTTGATAATGTACAGAGGTATTCGCAACTTCGTTGCTCAGAGAAAAGAATATCACAAAATGGTACCATCTTCTCTCTATAATAAAGGTAACTTTGAATACCAATATTACGTCATTAATGTAGGAAAGTCATTGCGATTATTAGCCCCTGTTCCATAATCAGCCAATTATGCACGATATTGACTACAGTAATCGCCGTCGTCCTCCGCGGTGTAGTGGATACCATGCTAGCCTCTAGTTCCCGAGGTCGCGGGTTCAAACCCCGCGGAGGGCGATGGATCTTTTCGGGCGTAAAAATCCTTAGCATGGCTTCCTTCGGAAGGGAAGTAAAGCCGGTGATCCCGTGTCTTATATTTACGGCACGTAAAAGAACCTCACGCCTGATAAAGAGGCCTTTGAGTAAAATTACCGGTCTCTCACGCCCAATATAGAATGGGACGCTAAAGGACCACAGCAGTTAAAGAGCGTCCATAAATAAAATTCAATTTAATGTATTTAATTTACAGTAATTGCCTGCTTTCTATGGTATGATTGCACAAACATTAGTTTGAAAACATACACGTGCCTCGTAAAGCCCATGTAATGCTGGATATGTGAATACTCCATGCTACATATTTTAACAGTCGGGTACCTCTGTTTGATGTAGGTACTTAATTGCTTCATTTGATTGTCCTAAAGGCAGGAGCAAATTCAGGTAGCCAGAATTAACTCGGGCGGAGGGTAAATCGCCACAGTACCCAGTCGTTTAGTAGGCATTCATCTGTGCGATACAGTAACTTTGTTGCAAAAGCGGTTTTGTCGTTTCTTAATGATGTAAGGGCGGAGTTTCTATCGCCGCTATTGGATCGGGTGCGTATTACCATTTTCACGGTCACTCGTCCAAACAGCGACCACGCCCGATGTTGCTTAATTTATTCGGCAGCGTATGACCATTAGAAAAGCAGGACCAGCTATCGAGAAACAAGATTGAATCACGCATTTATGGTACAAAAAGTACCCAGTAAAGCACAGGGAAAGTTTACGGTGGAGGGAGGTCACCCGTCCAACCGTGGCCAAACACGATGCTGCTTGCCTTTGCGGTGTGAGGCGTGGATGCTAGAAGTGGTAAAAGTTACCAGCCCAGGGCGTCCTTGGACAGGCGATAACTTATTTGTCGTCTGGGCGTCCTGTGTTCGTACTGCCCGTGTGCGCACCAGCCGATTGGGGTGAGGTGCGAGTTTAGTGTACATAAAATATCCTCAATGTAGAAGAGACCGGATTGGATTGGGTGTGTAGGATATGAGAACGGAATCCGCAGTCTGTATCAGATCATCCTAAGTACCCTGTTCTGCAGTCTGCAGCGTGCGGATGGTGGTGAATCACCGATGTGTAGATCCCATAGCCGTACAGATAAGGGGAGTACCACCACACGATATAGGAGTAGCCTGAGGTACGTAGGCATTAGGGTGCCAACCAAAACCGAAGATTTAAAACTGAAAAGTCTTGCCCCTTAAATTATACATTTTCGCATGTAATGTGCCCAAAAAATAGTATAAAAGTAGTTGATTTAGAAGTCGCTCAAGAGGATTCAATTTATTTTTGTTTTCTTCCTTTCTTTTTTCCTAATTGTTAGGGTTAGAATTTCTTTAAAAAGTAGGACATAAGAAATTGCTCATATGCTTAATAACTGATTGCATTATACTAAAAGGTGCTAAACATAAGCTAGTATATCTATATATTCCAATTTACATTTCTTCGGACTTTACAGGAACTGACTTGGTGTCTGGAATTTTCTGTGTTCTTCCACAATTTGCAAGAAAACCTATCTTTGTTCATCACTGGTTATGATATGACTAGCACTATAGGACTGAATTAATAATATACCACCTTCTACAGTATAATTTACAATTTTTAGATGTTAACTATTCTTTTGGCTTTCATATATCTATTTGCATGCCACGTATCGGGGTGATTTTGAAGAACGTCTTGAGAAAGGTTTAACGTCGCAAACAATTCAGCCGCATTTGATGTCATAAAATCACTGAATTGCAAACAAGAAATTCAACCTTTTTCAGTTCAGCTCGTTTAGGTGGGTCATGGTGGCCTTTCGTTTCAAGTTTTTAATCATAGAAAACTTCACTTCAAATGGAACGTTATCGTCTAAAAGTGGCAAACATTTACTCAAATACCACAAACGGCGTTGAAATGTTTTGAGTCCAACTTTGGAAACACCTTCGTTTATTCGTCCATTAGTGTCTTAGGAGCTTTATTTCTTGACGCGGAGCTAACATTACAGACAGTCTCATAAACCAAACCTTCAAATACACTCCCATATTCAGATTCAATTCCCTTAGTCCTTGTGATTCTTCATCTTCCAAAGGAAACTCAGCGAAGAAAGTATATGTTTTAGCAGTAAATAAGTTTCGCCATTCATCTTGCACGATGATCGGCTCCTGGTGCATGAATGGGGTTGCAGTGGAACCGTCAACAAACGTAATTGCTAACTGCAGTAACTCTCTGCAGTCATCTCTTTGGATGATGAATGGTCATTTGATGTGTGGGGAAATGAAGTAACTCCTCTCTAAAAGTTCTAAATGTTATCTTATGAAGTCACCACTCATTGCACTTTCAAACTGTTCAGCATTTATAGAATTCCAGGCATTCGTAAATTCTTAAATATAAGCTTATGGGAATTCTGAAGTTTCTATCAATAAGTCAAACAGACCAACAATTACAGTTCGTAGATATGTCTACAGCTAAACCTAGTAGAGGTTTCATCTTCATTTCCACCAGTGTACACAACAATTTTACTTCCGGTGTTACTTGCTGTAGTGTCGAATTGGTGTCGAATGACAGCGACGTGACCCTGTCAGACTCCACTCTTGAAGTGCCTCATACTGCTGTTGCTTGATCTGTTCCACTTCCTTTGGGTAACTTGGGAGTTGTCAAAAGTTTCATCACACCTCCTCCAGGCACTGCAACAGCAGGTTTCCCTTATTTGGCATCTGAGTGCACTAGTCCTGTCGGGAAGGTAAGAGTTTGCCATCCAAGTTTACAGGCAAAGATACTGCTGGTGCAAAACTCTTCCTTATTTCCAACGATATGCTTTTACAGTGACTTTGGCGGCATTTCTGGTCATTCTTTGTTTAGGGCCGATTTTCTTGGACCTTGTCCTAATGATTTTGCAGTAGCAGCCGAATATTACTACCCTTTCTATCACTAACTTTGTAGCAATCAAGGGCAGAATCTATCTCCGGAGTTAGTGTATTCTCGGGGCGACTAAAAGTACCTTCTTCAAGTAGAGATTTGCTGGAATCTCGGACAACGGAATGGGATAAATGTAATAATGTCTTCCCCATTGCTGCTTCTGCTCCTATTCCCTTGTAATGCTACTGCTTTAAGTTCTTTTCTGTCTTTTCACCTTCTTCAACTTTTCTTTTAGGATCAGACTTTTCTACGTCTCTCTTATTTTAGAGAGCTTTCTATTTTCTTCTCCTAAGGAAGCTCTTCTACCCATTTCACTCCGTGAACATTATATCTCCTCCAAGTTTTATTGGAATCGTGGCATCTTTGAGTGCACAATCAAATAAATTATCGAGGATTTAAGAAAATAATTCTTCTTTATGCTTCTGCGTTGCAGTTTGTTGGCAGAAATTCTTCTTAAGAACCCATTTTATGCAGGTCTTTTACTTGATTGATAATATTGTACTCCTAAGGAGTTGGTGTCCATGCCTTCATCCAGAATTCTGTGACCTCCGATAATGAAATGTTAGCACTTTGTAGAATTGTTTTCTTTTCATTAATATGCATCTAAAAAAATCTACTAGAACTTGGTGGCTTGAAGAAAACCTCTGTGCCCGTAATGGCATTAATATACACTCGATCAATCTAAAACTGGCTGGCGTCCAAGTGGCGGAGCTCGAATCGGGCACTTCCGTGAGCGCTCCGGACGGTCAGGCTTTGTTCACAAGACTGCGTATATTCTTGTAGCAGTTATAATGGGGAACACAACCATAATCAAAAAAAATTCCGAGGAATAGTAATTAATATACGAGATTTCAAACAGACATGTGTTACAGTGTTTCAACACTGAATATCTGTAAGCAAAACACACTTTACTGATTTATAATTCTCAAGTGGAGTGTAACTAGAGCTCGTTACAATGCCACGGTTGATGCAGCACTCTTAGCTTGGTGGTACAAAATTAGTTTACTGTTCTTGAGGTTGCAAGCTTAAATCTCCTGGAGCTACTCTCAACTTTTCTTTCTCTTTCCTTTTAAATACACGAATAAAAATGTAAGAGGTTTTCTGCAATTTTAGTCTTAAAATAACATTTCCTTTATTTTGGATCTCATATTTGGCCAACACGATACTAAAAGAAAGAGGGCACATAGTTTGTTAAATCCTATATTTCTGGCAAAAATAAAAGATTTAGCTTCTAAACTACAAAACAAAATCATTAATTTAATTCTTAAAAAGGTAAATAAAAATAAAAGGAAACAAAAGACGTCACATTCTCAATATCCACCACAGTAGCCTTCTGCACTTACAACCTTCCCACGGAGTTCACTACTTGTAGGAACTGCTTCGGTTTCTAGCAGTTACCTCTCACGAAGTTTGAACAAAGGAAAACATAAAAGATAACAATCCACTATGGGAAAGCGAACTCGAGTTCCTTGCGTAGAAGTTGAGTAGCTTAACCACCACTCCACGCCATGCACGGTGTGGAGGTAGCACAAAGACTTGTGGCTTGTACAGGGTGGTCAAGATAAAAGAGCCCCGTGTTATACTGCACGTTATATTTAAATCTGAAGGTTGTTATTTCTTGATGATAGTGGGGCGCCCGAGCGGGGTCACGTGATGTCGAGCAGCCATTGTCAGTTGAGTCTGGTTGTGAATACAGTTCTGCAGAATGCCGTTTTCAATCGAACAAAGGTTGTTTATTGTTGAAACTTATTTTAACCGTAAATCGTTTATAACGTTAAATGAGCGATTCACGAGAAAGTATCCACAGACAGCTGCTACTGCAAAAAGTGTTCTGCAGAAAGTGATCAGTAAACTTAGAGCAACAAATCAGTAGCTAAAGCCAAACGTAACCGTGTAAGGACAGTTTGTTCGCCGGAAAATGTTCAACGTGTTCAAGCGACTACGGTAAGAAGTCCACAGAAATCAACTAGACGTCTATCCTTCCAACTAAACATCAAACGAACGTCATGCCAGAGCATGGTGAAGCAGTTACAGATGCGACTATACAAAGCTATGTAGCGAAATTGTTGCAACCATTCATAGCGCAGCTAACGGAGGAAGAACACGAGTGTGCATTTTTCCAGCAGGATGACGCTACGGCGCATACTTCAAGGCTTTCAATGTCATACTCCATTAAGCTTTCGGAGAAAAACGTAGTTTTCGCAGGCTTATGACGTCCCAGATCGCCGGATCTGTCTACCTTAATAATAATAATAATAATAATAATAATAATAATAATAATAATATACTATTTTTAGTGAATTGTCGGGCCTCTTTTATCTTAGCCACTCTGTATTATAGAGTTAGCCAAAGCGGTGCGCAGAAGTTGGCGGTTGCGCACCGCTTGCTCACTCGAAGGGACTTCAAAAAAATGTAACTGCTCAAGAGACCGGCCACTTTTAGTTGACTGAGTGTACGTCCTATTAACATATACCACCATGTTTTTTATGTTTCCGCTTAATTTTGGCTAACGTATCAAAGAAAGGAGCAAATATTCTCCAATATCCTTCAAACCTCGAAATATACCTAACACTTCAGAACAACTAACACTGTGCAAAGGTTCGTTTTATGTGGTTTTGGCGCAGATAAGATAAGCTACACTCCTAGGTAGCTCAGGCCGCATGTAATACTCTATTGGTCTCAAAAACTTTTAGCATTCAAAATACTGTCTTATATGCAGATTCACTTATCTATAGTTTCGAACTGTTAATGTTAGACACATACATATTCTGACATTTTGGGACAACATTCAAGTTCATTGAGCGACCCCTAAATATTTCTTAATTTGAACGGGGAATACTCTAGGTCGTGTTTTCATGTATTGGAACATTTCTAGGGGGTATGATTTTAGAATAATTTACAATGTTTTTTCCTGACATGTATAAATTGGCAACTTAGTGGGCATGGCAGAGCAGCAAATAGGATACACTGCCGTAGTGCGGTGTGGCCAAATGCGACCATCGCCTTGATATGCGGAGTGGATGCAAGCCCACGGTCGAGCAGCAATCCGAGGTATGTGGCAGACGTCCCACTGGATTCTCCTCCGCCGTAACCTCAGAGGTCGTTCCAACTGCCAGCGACGAACCATAGCCAGAAGAGTGACGTCCGAAAAAGTCCATTACCCTCCACCAAGTTTGAACCCGCAACCTCGGGAACTTGAGAGTAGCGTGGTACCCTTAAACCACGGAGGACGACCTAACCTTGGAGATCTTCCCTACCACTAGCACCCGGAGTGTGCGGTTCCGAAGGAAACTGCTTAGATAGGGGGAGTGATATCTACCTCCTTCGGCTTATACAATAGGCCTTGATGCCACATAGTGGATAAAGTGTTTTCCACGTTCAAGCGCACTGCGACGATTTTGAAGTTTTCCTGAAAGCCGAGGACAGACTCCTCGACCAATCGCAGTATTTGCAATGTCGTGTAGTGGCCATGGTGAAAACCATTTTATGATCCCGAAGGAGATTCCGTTTCTAAAAGAGAGACATAAGCAGGATAGGAACAACCGTTCAAAGAAGCGAGACAGTTGGCAGTTGGCTGATGGAACGGTAGCTTCAAGGGAAGACTAGATCTTTGCCGGGCTTTAAAATGCACACCACTTTCGCCTCCTTCCAAGAAGTGGGAAAATGGCGCAGATGCAGTCATGCAATGTGAATCCACGTCAGGTAGAAAACGGTCCTTCGACGGAGACTGGAGCATGGGCGCGGTGACGTCGTCATGTCAGTGAGGTTTGTTCAGGTTAAATTTCTGGCTTTCCGAAACAACCTCTAACGGGATGACTTTAGGATATGGATCTCCTTGTTAGGTAGTGGCGACTGCTCAAAGAGGTAGTCCACCGTCGCTTACACGAGGTCAGCGAATTCTTCGTCCTGGGATTCCTCCCGAGGATCGAACCGAGGCTCCAGATGGTCTGCGAAAACCGTGGCTTTCTCTTGGGGCTCGAATGCGAGTCTCCCTCAACTGCCATGCAAGGGATGCTGATACTGATTTCTGTCCTTTCTCAGGGATGTTATTATCCGCCAGGGCTGTTTCTTTTCTAGGTCTACATTTTGCATGTTTTCCCAGGCACATTTCGGCGCGTAAAGCAGCCGCTTTTTCTAAGCTTCCTCAATCCTTAGATAGCGGAAACGCTACCATAGCTTCCGAAAGGTTGCCTTGCTTTTTAGCAACTGCCGAAGTTCAATATGAAATGGCTCTCGGGTGTGGTGTGTCAAACGAAATGCAGTAAGTGTGTACGGGCACCAAATTAGCATGTGTCGAGAGAATTCCATGGCCGCCGCTTCCGGGGCTTCGATAGTATCGATGTGAGGACGCGGGTACACGGTTCGCTTTAAGGTAAGGACGAGTGTATCTCTAGTCTACCTCATTTATTAAATCTGGTCTTAACAAGGCTAGCATATCAACGTTGGTGTCCAACAGGATCGAGTTGTGATAGGAAACCAACTCGTAGACTGCTGAGAGGTCTAGATGAAATGGTATGCTTTTGATCATGATGTCGGGTAAATCCGGCCTACCGCGGGTCGCATGACACGTAGGCCCTCTTGGCCCGTGCGAGCTGACACTTGGGTTACCTTGCGGTATAGCATGTGGTCTTTTGAGGAAACTCCAAATATTTCAATACAAACGGGTGCAGGTTTAAACGGAACTACATGAAATTCATTTTCCACACATATTATTCATTCAGCTTTAGCTTGCAGTATGGTACTACACTAAAGGAGTTCCGGGAACGAACTAACAATGCGTCACTGATGTTTCACATTGCACCAGTGTGTTACTTCAGCCAATGAAAGCAAAGAAATTGTCGTTTCACTCCGCGTAGAGTTGAAAAATATCTGAGAGGCTTACGATCAGCAAAGACAAGAGGCATGTTTGTATGTTGACTTTTAGAGCAGCATTATTACTGTATTTACAACTAATTAGTTTCCAGCGTAAATCTATAAGAAAGTAGGCGGAAATAATGATGTGCGTCTTCCTGTTTGGCTGAATATCCCAAAAATTGGCTTTATCTCAGTGAAAATATTATTATTTTGCATAAATTTTGCAAGTTACAATAAAAACATCGAGATTCATGCCAGAAACGTATCAAAGATTAAGCAGGGTCGGCTCTGACGGCGGTGCAACAAATGCATTTGCGCGGGGCGCCAAAGTACTACAAGAATGAAAATATTTTTAATACAGGTATGTATTTCTATGTATTTAGCTAAGCTTTCATATCAAAACGTATTACGGATTTTGCTTCTTGACAGCCAAATGGACGGGTTAAGCTTTTAACCTTTCAATTACAGGACATACATGCTACCGTGACAAACTTCTTCGACTTGATCGACATTTGCATGCAGCTGTGCTCATTAGATCAGTAAAACAGAGTAGATATCAGTTTCGCGGACCACTAAAGGTGGATTCCTTTCGCGTCCTTAAAGGTGGTGCGCAGACAGTGTGATTTGTCCAACAGATTAGCACAGTGATGGACGTAATGGCGTGTTGTGTAGCGACTGATTTAATGCTAATACGTTTTATCGTCAAAGTGTAAGTTTATCATTTTATTACGTCATAAAAAAGGAAAGAAAAAAGACTATCAGTGACGAGTATAAAAAAACTCAGAAAAAGAACACAACATACAGAAACCAAGAGGTTCTTTGCAAAATTTCTCAAACAGGAAACCGTCGATAAAATTTCAGTACGAGTAAAAGCTGCAGAAAAGGTCGAAGCCAATGACTCGAGCTTAGCGTCAGGTATTTCCCATTGCGATCTCAATAGGAGGGCGAAAATTAACCAAATTAAACTTGTTGTAGTCCAGAAAGAAGTTACTGAGGATCTTAAAAAATTGATGACGTAGAAAAATGGAATCCCTCTTAAACTGGCACGGAAAGGTCTGAAATCGTAAGGAAAGATCACCCGAAGAGACCAGAAAGTGTTTCATTTTCCCCGTAGCCATAATATACGACATTTCCAATAAACTATTACACCGCGGAATTAAAGAATGAAGAGCGTAATGGTGATCATGGTTAGTGTACTCTAAAGAAGCAGACTGTATTCTGTTTCTGCTGCAAGGTGTGTTCCTGTAGCAAACTTTCTCTCACTGGTGATGGATACGATTGGGGACATTCATACCGTATTTAATCATGAAGCACCTAAAAACCACATTAAGTCTCATTCTAAGTGGATTTAGTTGTTTTCTCGAATTAAATTGGACTTGAATTTTTGGAGCAACAATATTTATATTAAATTAGATCTTACGTTAAGTTTGTACATTCATAATCACAATGTTTAAGCTTGTTGAATTGTTGGACTTGATAATGTTATTATCTATGCAGTTACTCCAAGTTAATTGTTCCACTACTAGTAATATGCAGCAACATCACCTCGGGAAACAGATTTACTACTCATCGATTTCTCTTACTTATGGAGTCATAAAAAAGACCATTTCAATGCTGCACGATGTTGTATATTACAGATAGTTGCATGTTGTACTCCTGAAATAAGTCTTACTGAGAAATTGACATTAACCTTAAGATTTGTTAATACGTACCCGGATGACAGGTATTCATGAGCATTTTCTTGGTTTCATTCCTGTAAGGCTACCACAAGCTCAATTTTAACTGAATGTATTCTTAAAAATTGTTTCAGGTCTAAGCATACCAAAGCCGAATATGAGTGGTCAAGGATATGACAATGGATAAAATATAAAAGAAAAAATTTCAGCTCAGCAGGGCATTAGAAATTTGAATCCCAGAGCATTTTTGTTCCTTGCACTTCTCATTTTTTCAACTTAATTTTCAATAATGCCGCTATGTCGTTTATTGGTGGGTGCGTATTTTTCGAAACACTGCAGAAATTGTACGTGTTCTTCACTGCGTTGGGGGAGCCTTAAAAACCACATCACAGCACCAACTGCAAATTCCATAAGTATCACACGCTAGGAATCGAGAATAGAATCCATTCATCCTTTAAGATGAAATTATGATGTTTTATAGAGATTTCAGATGATGAGTCATTAGACAAAATGGTAGTATATAGAAGTTAATCTATTGCTCTTAAAGGCAGATTTTAAAATTTTAAATAGCTTAGTTATATGGCACTATATTTTAGATGCAATTAGCGTCGCTAAACTGCAAAGCATTGAAATGGAGTCATCTACTGTGTATCAGATTACAAAATGTTCTGCATAGCCTTAGGAATCTCAGAAATGATGGATCATTTCAAAATTTTCCAGTCGATGCTAGAAGTTAGTCGAAAAACGTGAAACTGCTCCTGGTTTTTAACCAGGATTTGTAAATTGAGAGCAAGTAGGCAGAAAAGATAGCTCGATTATAAGGCAAGAGCTGAGCATATTTTGGATCCAGAAGCGAAATTTAAGACAGTTTTGCTTCTGTGTCCTTTACTCGCAACGACTTCGAACAAGAACAATTTTAGCAACTGGAATACTATAGTCCTCAGTTTTGTTGCTTATATAATATCCCAAACTTAAAAGCTGTAACGACGGATTAACTTCTAAACAAATACAAAACTCAAACACACACACGTGTATTATCACATGGAGAAAATGCAGGCTTTGACGCCACTGAACTGTGATGAACTGAGAATGGTTTCCCCTTAACACCAGAAAATCAGACGCCAATCGAAATGTTGCGTTATATTGTTAAGAACAACCTTTCCACTAATGTCGCTGTAGCCTTAAGAATAATGAATGCCCTTTAGTAGTAAAAAGATGAGAGAGCCAGGCCGCATTTAGATGCCGACAACTGATAAGATGTAATGTGATATCCTTTGTTCTGTGCCGCCGACTCCACCCCCTGCTTTGTGGCCTGACCTGAGAAGCTGCTGACTACGTCGCTCCTTTGTGCGCTACTAGCATACCGCCAGAGAGAGGTGTAGAAAAATGGGCTATTTTCCTTCTGTGGTCTTACCCTGAAAAGCCGCCGACCACGCCCCCTCTTTGTGGGCTGACCTGAATACCGCGCGACAGAGGTGTAGTACAATAGGCTGTTGTCCTTTTGTGTCCTGACCTAATGCCGGCCGGGAGAGTAGAACAATGGGCTATTGTGCTCGTCTCTAATGGAGGTGGGTCTTTGTGTGCTACTCATGCCGACAGCCGAGGATCGTCGAACAATGGGGTATTGTTTTCGTCGCGTGCCGCCGCCTCCGCAAATCGATGTAGGTGAGAATTGTGACAATCAATCAGGTAATGTTTGTCCATGCATAACATTGCCTAACATTTTTGAAAAAAGAATTAAGGGTTTATAGTGCTAACGTCCTGGCATCGTGCCTTAAAGGGGTGGACGCAAACCCTCGATCGAAGTATCTCCGCCACATGTATTTTGATTAATGTAAATAAACGCTGCTCGTCGATCGATTAATACAATTCAGTATATACTAATTGACTCGCTCACCTGGTCGCCATCGTATGTGTGTGTGTGTGTGTTAGCAAATGTATAACTATCACACGCACTGGTCTTAACCTATCCGCAAACCCTCCACCTTGTAATGAAAAAAACACAGCAGCCGGCTTCTGCCTGGTAATAACAAGTTTCACCCCCTCCACGACTGTCGTGTGACGTCACTAACAAGTGTTGACATGTAGACTAGCTCGGCTCCACTCTGTCGGCGTCGATAAAACATGTTAAAACCTGCTCACCAATGCCTTTCCTTTGTATTCGAAAACAGCCAGCTATCTTCTGTCTGGAGGGATGAATAACAGGTCCCAACATGCATTCCACCCCTCCACACTCACCGCGTGACGTCACTGAACAAGTTTCTACAGTATATAAGGAGCGATCGCAGCCAGAGCGATCATTTATTGTTTTTTCAGTGTTCGTTCAGTAATAATCGAAATGGTTGGTGATAATCGTGCATTTGGTGTGAATGATTGCTGGAGCGAGTGCGGAGAAGATTATTTTCACTACGCATACTTCCATGCCGAAACCTGCAATGGTTTAATGCATTCAATATTGTGTACTCAACCATCGCATGATGATCAGATGACTACATTGGAAGAGTGCAGAGAGAGCTGTGCTGTTTATCGAGAGCGAACATATAAGTAATATATTTTTCTATAATTCAGTAATATTCTGCGTGCATCTTAAATGAAATCTAACTTGAAATTATTTTATTCTTTCAGAGAAAATCGCATGGAGGAGGATGCAGATGATCTTAGCGATGCAGATGAAGTTGAGGATGTTTTCGTCTCGAAACACCTAGCTGAAATCGACACAGAGACGTGCACCGGATACATGCATTCTGTACTTTGTACTAACCCGGCCCAACATGAACGCATGACATCCTTCTTCCTATGTAACGACAACTGCGAGGTCTACCGGTGCAGGAAGAGAAAAATCGAGTAAGTAGAAGAAATGTTAAATTACATATTCATTTACTGCTTCTAATGCTATTCTGCGTCTAACCTAAAATTAAATCCTTACAGACTGCGAATGACTGCGCCTAAGGTACCCGTGCCAATAGAGGAGCTGGATCCTGAGTGACGCGATGTCGATATCGTGGAATATCCGATTAACCAGCGCCATACCCAGCCTATGGATGAGGATATCGCTCCACTCCCCGTCATTACTGCTCCTGATGATAAAGCCACGAGGGTTGAAAAGTGGATAAATCAGACGAGTCCAGATTGCTCAGTTGAGATATACCCAGAAGCTTGCAAAACCTTAAAGTGAGTATGACACCCGTTAATCTTACTTTTGTGTGACAAGGGAAGAGGATTTTTCTAATATATGTATTTTCTCTTTCAGGCAATGAATTCATTTGCTAAACCTATTTATAAAATTGTTTTGAATATATGTTGCAGGAGTGTGAGGAGCGAGCGGGGGAAGAGGAAGAACGAACCTGGTGAGAAAAAGCAGAAGAGGGGGTGTAAAAGGAGGATCCTCAACGAGGGTCCCATGGTCTTCTTATTCATTGAAGATACCCTGCATTCGCCTGAGGAGTATGGAGAGTCGATTACTCGCGCTTGATGACGTCAGCATATCTCCCTCCCATACTGTGAACATTGGACTATACTATGACATCCCCTCCGTCTACATAAAGTGTGAAAGTGATAAATCATTTGTTTATATTTAAATATCAGACTGGGATATAATTTCCAAAAAGCATTACAATGATGGAAGATTACCTACACCAAGAAAAAAGTTTGTGTGTGATGAATATTGTGACAATGTAATTTATGCATACAATATTATTGTAATGCTTGACCACTCAATTCATTTCATAAGTACTTTTTTAAATAATAATGTAATATATTTAGACATTGATGCTGTAAGGAACCTAAAAGGGCTATTGCGTTATATTGAAAGACATTTGAATATTTTAAATGATTTCTATAAGTCAGGAGTAACTAGTTTTTCAGGGAGTAGGAGGGGGAGAAGGAAAATGCTTGAAATGTATGCTAAAGTCAAAAAAGATAGTTTAGTATATGAATTCAATTTATTATTCATAAACGTATCCTAGTACAATCCTTCACAAAAACCATTCACCCAAACATACACATTATTATATAAGTGCTTGCATCACGTGAGAAAGAGGTTTGTAGGTAAATACTTTGTCATGTAGAACGAAGCAGTACAGCGACGTCTGGGCGCGGATATTTGCAGATGCTTGAATCTCGAGTCTGATGTTCACAGCTCCATTTATAACCTCCTCGGAGTGATGAAAACAGTCTATTACGAATAATGGTGCACGGTGAAGAAAATCCTCTCTCTTCAAGAGGGGATAATTATCTCTTTCATAATAGGAACTTTGAAATTTTCAGTACATTTCATATAGTGAAGCAAACTTTGAATTTTTAAAGTCCAAGTTCAAATCATGGTAGGGGTAGCATTCACTGTTGAGGAATAGTCTCAAATTAGTAATGTTGCAGTGATCAAACTCGGAACTGTTCTTGCTATAATCACTCAATCTTGCAGTCTGCGCACACACTATGATGAAGCGAGGTTTATCGAGCTTAGATGTTGTTGCTACATTCCAAGTGAAAGATATTGGCTGGGGCACAGCAGGCTGGGTATGAAGATCCATGGATCAAAAGGCAAGTTGTAGAGGTCTATCAGACTTGACAATTTTTAGAATGTCAACCCTTTCAGCACCGGAAAGCTGAATTACAGGCATCCTCCATTCGATTCTAGTTAACTTTACATTAGCTTCCTCTCCATTCGAAGTCTGGACAAAATTTCTAGAATCTTTGAATCTTATGAGAACCAATACAAACTTGCTGTTGAGTATAAGCTCCTTGTGATCATCAGCAAATCCTAGGAGCATGGAGAGAGGGACTACAGCATTGAAATCCCCATTCGCCGCATGTACTATATCAACTTCTTCACCAGGATAGGCCCATCCTGCATTCAGCAGTCGATTCGACTCCATACGGTTGAGTGTCATATAATTTCGTACAGCTGTAGTAATTCCAGGATTCCTTGTTCTGTCTATAGTTATAGCATTCATATCTAGACTATCTAATCAAACATGAAGGCTATAGCATTATTAGTGAGCTTCGCTGTAGTAGGAGATACATCTACCTTGGTGAAAACAGCTTCGATGTAGACATAACTCTTGTTAGGTAACGTATACAAATCTTTAGCTTGGCAGGGTATTCTAATTTCTTCACCTACATCCAGAGCGGAGGTATTGTATGGTAGAAAAACATGCTCCTCCTCCTTGATCTGGTCATCAAAGGCCGGAACTTCTGTCACGTTTAAGATGTCTATTATAGCGGTTTGTAACCTAAACTCTCGAGGAACTTGCGGTTAGCACGTGTTAACTCCTCGGAAGCTGGAGAGGTAGTATGCTTCAAACGTGCTGTACGTCGTATATTATAGTATTTGCGAGGTCTTTTAAAATGTATTGCCATTGCGCCTTATGTGCAGTCTTGTAGTGATAACCTCGTTCCTGAGGTTGATTGCCTTTCCGTGTTGATCTACCACTCGAATACTGATCTGATCTATATAGTTTGTATCTATGACCGGTATATGTAGGGTTCGAGGGTTCTTGAGAGATATGATAGCCTGGCGGAACAGAAGGGAAAAATTCGTAGAGCGAATGTTCACTTTTACCGTCAATGAAAGAGCTGTTGTAATACTGCAGTCCACACGTATGATACTCACTTTAAATATATTCACAAGATTGTCAGATTCAAACGCTTCTCCAGCAGGAATCATTTTAGTGTTGGTGAATCCTAGAAGCGAACCAATATATCTAGCCTTAGAAAAGTCTATTGTATAAGGACATTTAATTTCACCCTTCATTGTATTATTATTATTATTATTATTATTAGGTCTTATGAAGAAGACTTCATCATTCAATCCTAGTTTATCCTTTAGAAACGCATTGGTATCGGCAATCTCGTAGGTTCCATGAGGGATGACAATGGTTTCAGGTTTACCATCATGAATATAATGAATCGATTATTACTTTCATCGCCGTTTGGTATTGAATAGAATGTTTCGAAATTCATGAGAGCAATCTCATAATGACCTGGAGGATCTAGCTGTAGAGGCAGGTTGAGATACACTGAAATAATAGTGTCTGACCCGCTCACTGTAACTGTATAACTCATCTTGACAATGTAGCAACTCCTAGGATAAAAGAAATTGCAAGCACAAGTGCCCACAGAGGACTGAATCGAAATTCTGGTATCTCCGTATATTATCGAAGATTTTAACACGTTGTAGATATTTCTCAATCTCAGGAGGCGGCTTCAAAGTACCGAAAGTATCAAAGTAGTATGCCGCATCACCTTCTTACCTTACAGCAACCCAGTGTGTTCCTTCATTATCAGAGGTATTGAGATTGGTAATAAGTTTCTCTTTGAAGTGAGGCTTTAAAGGTAGTTTGTCAATGATATATAATCCTCTAAAATAAGGAATTTTTAAGCGTTTAGCATAACATTTGATGACTACGTTACTTAGTGCTTCCTCCGCTATATGTAGAATCCGCTTCCACCGTTTTTTGATTCTTCTTTAAACCCTTGCCTTTAGATGCTCTTGTGATTTCATATGCAGCGGCTAAAGACGACATCAGCGGCATTACAGGTAACAATCTTCCTTTATTCCTCTTCTTACACCTTCTCTTTCGGAGTCCCTTTCCTCGGGTCTCCATCGCCTTGTTATGCATCACAGTTTTTTTATTGACAGCAGAGGCTATCCGAGAGCGCCGCCTACTGCAGCGCCTAAATCAGCAATGATGTGTATCAATGGGAAAAACCCTCCTCTCATCTTCTTTCTCTTTCCCGCTTCCCACTGCAACCTTTCCCTTCATGATTGCAGTTACTATCCTTGCAGCTAACCTTTCACCAAAAGTTGAATCTGATGACTGCACATGCTTCCAGGCCTTCTCTGCAAGAATCTTATCCGCTATTTGTCTTGAAGCACTGTCCTTACTTATGCTCAGTGTACACGAGGTCGCGCTGTTTGCAAGCTTCCTCTAATTGGTTAATTCCCGGGTCTCCTCTTTTTAGACGTTTTTCCAATTTAGTGCCTGGACCACCATATCTATACATGGGCAAGTGAGCTTCAAAGGGGAGTGAATTAATTATGGAATTAATAATTCCAGAACCGCGCTCATACTGCAACCGCCTCCCTCTCTTAGCTCTCATGATATACTAATCGAGTAATTACATGCATTAGCTCTTTTATATCTTCGTTTGAGATCTAACTGAAACGTAACCATACGCTGCAAAATGAATCCAAACATTAACTACTTTGCACTCGGAAATATATAAACAGCGTGCATACATTTTATAAGTTAGTTGTTAACATGGAGTTTGTTAAGCAGCACTGCTCTCTATCTATTCAGGTATTAGACTTTGAAAGTGACTTTAGATATGATCGTCATGGGAAGCTATTTCCATCTAATGTCAAAGCTGCTATTTTAGGGAGTTCCAATGCAGGGAAAACAAACGTATTACTCAATATGCTACTCCATGAGAATGGACTACGTTTTGAAAGCTTGTATATTTATTCAAAGTCTCTCTATCAACCAAGGTATCAATACCTAATTAAAGTACTTGGAAAATCGAGGGTATAGAACTGAACACTTTCGACAACGGAGATGTTTTTCATCCTTCTGAAGTCAAAGAAAATTCAATCTTTATATTTTATGACGTCATTACTGAAAAGCAGGAAAAGGATCCGCTTTTACAGGATGAGTAGACATCGAAATGTCGACTCTGTATATCTAGCGCAGTTCTATGCTTAAGTTCCAAAACATTTAATTCGCGATAATACAAACATGATAATACTCTTCAGGCAAGATAATTTAAATTAGAAGCATATTTACGAAGATTATGTTAATACCGACATGACCTACACTGAACTTAAAGATTTGTGTAAGAGCTTTCGGGAGAGTGTATCTGAAGGAAGACCCTTTGATGCGATAGTTCCTGAATTTCACATGAATTAGGGTCGATATAAGAATGCTTTTGATGTATATAATAAGCTCCACAAAAACGAAAATATCATTCGTAGTTAATCATGAGCATCGATGGGTACGGTTCTCAGAGAACTGGTCTAGTTAGAAGAGTGTTTGATCGTTTTATCATAAATAGAATGTCAAAGGAAACTATGAATTCAAGAATAAGAGATTATGCAATGTTCACGATCCTGAAGATAATCATGATGCATCCAATAACAATTATGTGGATGCTCTCGAAATTAGGATGCGCGATTACTCTCAGCAAGCTGCTAGCAATGTTGAAGTGATGGCTAAGGCCCTGATCGATGAATTGATTTCGAGATATATTCTCAAGAGGGATAAGTAAAATAACATTGTGATCGATAAAGTTAGATTGAAGGTATTGTTAGATCCTGTTCACGATAATGATGTCATGAATAAAAGGTTCATCACTGGATTAGTCAATTCACGTACGCAGTCGAGAGATGATCATAGTAACATTATATTCGACCTTAAGAGGATCATTGATATAGCAGATCCTGTTGGAGATATGGATGCTGTAAATAAAAGATATGCTAGAGATATGATCATTAGGAAATCGTACGAGACGCAACAGCAGTTAAACAGGTACTTGCCAAAGAAAATCGAGACACAAATAGGTAAGAAGGTGCTAGACAACACAGCAAATTTGAATAAAACTACGGGTTAAGTGGATACTCTAACAACTTCTACAAAAGCCCGAGTGGATTCTATGATGGACTCTATTAAACAAGTTATCGCAGAGCTTGATAGAGAAAAACAAATCTTCAGAATTTTTGTAATTAGAAAATGAGTAATTTAGAGAAGTTAACAATGAAGCGAGCTTCAGATATAGAAGATACAGTCAAACAGTTAAAGACAGAGGTTTTGAATACTCTCAAAACTGATTCCTGCAATGATAAACTTAAGAAATTGGAGGAAAATGTAAACATGATAATGGACACCTACAAAAATCATATGCAGCAAATGGCAAGTCCAGAAGAATCGGTCAGAAGCCAGTACGCTTATACGGTAATCTTTGCTGAGGCTTTGAAGACACATATACAGGAACATAACAAAGAAACCGAGCAATTGAGAACTTCGATAGAGATGTTAGCTAAGGCTATCGACACATTAAGAACTCAAGCTGGACGCAGACTATAAATTGAAGGTAATCGTCTATTTTCACTTCATTTGTAGGATGGATAGTGAAAGCATAATACTTAAAGAGTCTGTAGCCGAGCATACCAGGGTTGTAAAAGAAAAACTGAGAGCTCTAAAAAATCTCAGGTTTGAGACTCAGCATGTCATGTCCGAAGCTTTGAAGCCCGTAACCGCCCCCCTCAAGGATATTTTGTATACTCAACGAGGGTTGCCTGCAGAGACCGTCAAAAATGAAGATGGCGATTCTACAAGTATTTCTACTTACCTTCAGCACGTTCGCTCAAAAGACAAGGATAATATTGATACATTGTAATGTGTAAGATACCAGGATGGTAGTTATATACTTGGAAATAAAGATATTCATTTTATAATAATCAAATATTGATAGGAGATGAAACGTATGAGTCTACCGCTGGTTTGACGGAACTCATCTTTAAGCGATCACCTCAGATTTCTGCATACACCAGTGAAGACTTGGAGACGTACGCTAAGATACTGAAAAATACTTTTCTTCATAGAAGTGGCTACACCAGACATGGTCGCTTGAGATGTGGTAAATCGTATAAATACAAGAATATAATACGTCCCCTGTTCAGTACACATTCAGGTCAAGGATTGGCATGGAAGGAGCATAAGCCTTAAAAGGAGGTTCACTACGTTTTCTGGAGAAATCCTAACACATTAGTGAACTGACTGAGGCTACTTATTGCTTCGAGGGACACAGGTAATAATAGTCACACACAAGAGATTGATGAAATTATCCGAGAGTTGAAAGCATCTAAAGTTATAACATGACCGCCAAACAGAATATCGCCAGAGAGCTGTACGGATCGGCGAGGAGGAACTATTTACGACGCAAAATTATCAGCAAAGGTATGTATGATTTATTAAAAATTTATTTGATTGAAATTATACCCTATGCAAGAGTGAACAAAAATTTAAAATACCTTCTGATCGCAATCGACTATTCCTCTAAAATGGAACATGCAAAACCCTTAAAGGACAAGGGTGGAGTTAATGTTGCAAAGGCTATGGAGGATATGTTACAAGAAATGGATGTCCCATTCCGGAATACTCAAAGTGACAACGGGAAAGCATTTTATAACAAGTTCTTTAAACGATTAAGGTTAAAGTATAATATTAACCACTACAGCACCTATACCAATGTGAATGCTGCAACTGTTGAGCGTTTAATTCGAACATTGAAGAATATGATGTATCGAGAGCTTTTAGTTCAAGGCTCATACACGTGGCTAGATCTTTTACCTAGAATCCTTGTAAAGTACAATGATACTTTTCATTCAACTATCCGCATGAAGCCTAATGAAGTGAAAAACAACGATCTTCCCCTGACTGTATAATTATAATCAAGAACGAAGAGAGAAGAAGGCTTCAAGGAAGTTTAGTGTTAGTGATAATGTCAGGATATCTAAACATAAAGGACATTTTGAAAAGGGCTTTGAATCTAATTGGAGTGCTGAAATCTTCAAAGTATTTCGTGTGAATCGTACCAAGCCTACAGCATACATACTAAAGGATAGGAATTGTGAGGTGATAAAAGGTGCCTTCTATGGACATGAACTAAAAAAGACTAACTATACTTACACATACTTTGTAGAAAAAGTTATACGTAAACGTGGAAACAAAGTTCTTGTAAAATGGTATGGTTTTGCATGGACTGAATGGATTGATAAGAAGGATTTGCTCTAATGTTGAATTAATAAAGACTAGAGTTTTATGATCTTAAAATCATGACTATGTTTTTTATTTTTAAAAATCCTTCTTATTATTTCTTATGGAAAAATGTAGATACTTAAAAAACCGTCACATATTTTTTAAATGAACATAAACTATATACATCATTAAGAAATCATCAGAGGGAAAAGTAATACATAAAAACCGCCACACACATATGATATGAAACCGAAACTATATACAATATTAAAAATCATTCGAGGGAAAACTAATCATAAAAATCCCTCATACACATATGATATGAAACTGAAGCTATATACAATATTAAAAATCATTCGAGGGAAAACTAATCATAAAAATCCCTCACACACATATGATATGAAACTGAAACTATATACAATATTAAAAATCATTCGAGGGAAAACTAATGCATAAAAAACCCTCATACACATTTGAAATGAATATAAACTATATACATCATAACAAATCATCAGAGCGAAAAGTAGTACATAAAAAACCCTCATACACATATGAAATGAAACTGAAACTATATACAATATTAAAAATCATTCGGGGGAAAACCATTACATAAAAAACCCTCATACACATTTGAAATGGATATAGACTATATACATCTTTAAGAAATCATCAGAGGGAAAACTAATACTTAAAAAACACTCACACATTCTAAATGAATACGAAACTATATACATCATTAAGAAATCACCTGAGGGAAAACTAATACAACAAACCCTCACATACTTGAAATCTCTCACTTTTTATACATTATTTACATTTTTTACAAGGGTGAGCACTATCAATCGCCAGGTCTAAGGGAATAATGGCCCCAGGCTAGAGTTTATAGCTTCCTTATATCATGATGATAATGAGATAGGGTTTAAGGGCGCTAAACATCTAGGGTATTCAGCGCCCTTACAATGTATGAAATGTAAAACCCCAAAACTAAAACACGGTACACAAACACGCTATGTCAAAAACTAAAAGACAAACCAAACACCAATACCTAAAAACCAACACACTAAAAGCATTGTCAATAACAGAGTAAAACAACGTGTCAAAAACTGTAGAATGCGAGGGACATGGGCGTCGCATGTCCGCCGGAGAGAAGACCCCATTAAAACACACAATAGAAAATCACAAAGTTAAAAGACGCCCAGCGCATAAAATGCGTCGATTAAAACCACTGTCACTTATAAAACGTAAAAGCAATTCTACAGCACGCGCGTCGTCTGCCAAAATATTGGCTACACCAATAGGCAGACCAACACGAACGCGCAATTGAGCCAAAACTTGACACTCTGTTACAATGTGACGCACCGTTAAGGGCCCATCACACTGCTAACAGAGTGCTGCGGGGTCACCACTCAGCAGATATCTATGGCTAAAAAGACAATGTCCGATACGTAAACGAGTTAACATCACCTCTTCTCGACGAAAGGAAAGAGAAGAGGTACCCCAGACCAACGGAAGAGGTTTAACCTCCCGAACTTTTTCCGCCTAAGAGCCGCCCACTCATCGCGCAAGAGCGAGAGGATACGGTATCGTAAAATAACATACAAAATCTGAGGAAGGACCCCCAAGAGCTCATATTTTGTGAGTACGGGTTAGGCGCACCCGGGGTACCCGAGCCATTCATAGCCATTTTTACCCATTCATCTCCGTCCGGTCGAGGTGGTTTCGTTCCTGTAACCGGGGGACTCTAGGTTGGCTCTCGTGCGTTATTTGCATTACATTCATACCCCACCTCGGCTTCGTTTCTTTCTTCCCTTTTCAATTTCCGGCCATTTCGCACCACGACATTGTTACATCTCGCCGCCTACCTTGCGTGCGAAACGCCCACACAGCTTTATTTCTTTTATCTTTTCTTTTAGTCCTCCGTGGACACAGCCTGACGGATACCCGCGGACTGGGTGCGCAGCTGGGTGAGTGGGTAATGGCGTCATACCCACCACCCGGGGTCGTCATGTAGGGTTTGTGTTCGTATCCGCTGTTCAATTACAGTCCCGCGGGGGGCCATTGCATGAGCTGCTGACTTCCGACTGCGATTGGGTCCCTCTGTCTATGTTCTGGGAGGTGTGACCCTGGGGTGAGCTAGGTATAGATAGGCCACTCACCCAAGCCGGGGTAACGCCCGGGAAGTGAGAACCCGAGGTCGGAGACGGTTGCAACGGTGGAGGATTTATTTCGCTATGGAGCACCCTTTCTCCTTTATAAACAAGAAGCGCCGAAAAGTTTTAGTAACAGAAGTAGCACCGCCAAAATCCGGTTGTTACTTCGTGATTACCCCTACAGAGGAAGGACAGTCATTCGAGAAGGTGAACCCTTTCATCATCCAGAAGGGCATTGACTCAATTGCTGGTCCGGTTCTTTCCTTCACTCGCTACGTAATGGTAGGTTGTTAGTGCAAAGCAAGTCTGAGGCACAAAGTAAGTCCTTGTTGAGCGCCACGCATCTCCACGGTTACCCTATCCGTGTTGGGAAGGACCGCACCTTGAATTCTTGTCGAGGCGTTGTCACCACGCATAGCCTCGATGGCATATCGGAAGAGGACCTGGTCGAATATCTTGCAGACCAGAAGGTGACAGCAGTTCATCGAGTGCAGGCCAAACGCGACGGCGTATTGGTACCCACTCGTACCCTGTTTCTAACATTTGATGGCGTCGATCTTCCCACGAGCATCTCCGCTGGAACGAACGGATTTCTGTGAGGCCTTATATTCCTAGACCTCTGCGTTGTTTTAAATGCCAACGTTTTGGGCATACGCAAGTCTCATGTAAGAGTGCCGTTAACATCTGTGCAACATGTAGGCAGCCCTCACACCAAGGTGCCTGTTTAACAGCTCCCGTCTGCGTTAATTGCAGTGGGTCACATTCTGCTTCATTTGGCGACGTTCCGCGGTATTTGGACGAGAAGGCGATCCAGGAGATCCGGGTAAAGGAGAAACCCTCCTTCGCCGAAGCCCGCAGGCGTTACCATGCGCGCCAACCTTCGCTCTTGCGATCGGGAACATTCAGTTCCACTGTTGCCTCGCCCATTCCCCGGAAGGATGCTGGGACTCAAACTTTGACGATGACTGCACTAACCGCCACTACCATCCGGCCGTCCAAGTCTACTACTGTTACCAAGCCCTATAAACCTGGTCCGAAGTCTATGAAGTCACAAGCCACTGACAAAAAGCCGAAGCAGAAACTTCGAAGAGAAGACTTTTTAAAAGACCCTCCGCGTGTTCACAGCAAGCATAATTCACCTTCTCCTCCTCGGAGGTGCCAGACCCAGAAAGCTCCTGGGACAAGCCGCGCACAGCGGCACCCCTCACCCATCGCCACCCAGAACCGATTCACGGCGCTTGAATCTGTTTCTGGCTCTGAGCGCGTGGGCCCTCCCTTCGTGGAGGCTATGGAGTCTGACCAACTCAATACCAAAAGCCCGAGCCCAAAGGTTAAACAAAAGATAATTTTAAGCCGCTCTTCTAAGTAGACAGTTTATCCCTTTTTTCTTAATGGCTATCCTGACCTGGAATGTACGTGGTGTACGATCGCATAGGGCGGAACTGCAACTTTTATTGCGTTCCCATTCCACTACGGTCGTGTGTTTGCAGGAGACTAAGCTTCGCCCTCACGATCCTTTTGATCTCCGAGGATATACTCAGGTTCGCTACGACCTTGAACCGGAGGAGGGTGCTCCTGCTCATGGAGGTGTCATGTTGTTAGTGCGTAACGACGTTCATATTCAGGTTCTCACTCTTACGTCCGACTTGCAAGCTGTTGCCATTAGACTGCATTTACCCGGGTTTTCTTTTCTGTTTGCTCTGTATATTCACCTCCATCGTCTCCCCTCGCTAACGCGGACCTTCGAGATCTCTTGTCCGCTCTCCCGACATGATTTCTCCTTTTGGGAGATTTTAATGCCCATCACCGCCTGTGGGGTTCGCCAAGCGCTTGTGCGAAGGGAACTCTTCTTTCAGACATTTTTGATCAGTTCCATCTCTCTATACTCAATACAGGTGAGCCTACGTTTCTTTCTGACTCTTCCGGTACATTTTCTCACTTGGACCTTGCCGTTTGCTCACTCCAGCTTGCTAGTCGTCTTCAGTGGAACGTCGTCGCTGACACCTACTCCAGCGACCATTACCCCTGCATCGTTTCTCTTCTGTCACACCACGTACAGCATTCGAGAGTACCTACCTGGATATTCACAAAAGCCGACTGGATTCTGAATTCCAGCCTCGTGCATTTTGACGATCAGCCCTTCAACGACATTAACCAACTAGTGCAGCACCTTACGTCTACGATTTTCTCTGCCGCCGAACGCGCAATTCCCCGTTCAGGCTCTTAAACCTCGGCGACCGCCTGTTCCGTGGTGGAACGAGGATTGTGGAGACGCCGTTCGTGCCCGTAGAACTGCACTTAGGGTGTTTCGGCGACACCCTACACTTGATAATTTGGTGACTTTTAAACAATCGCGCGCCAGGGCTCGTCGCTTGGTGCTTCTGGCATAAGCATCTCCTTCGTTTGTATTCCTGGTCATGTGGGCATCTCAGGGAACGAGTCTGCCGGCGCCGCTGCCAAATTGGCGCTTTTATCACCCAGATGATTTTCCTGTGTTGTTCCTTCCTCAGATGATGATGATGATGATGATGATGAGATGCGGTTTAAGGGCGCTAAACAGCTAAGGTTATCAGCGACCTTACAAAGTACAAAATATACTGTCGAAAAATAAAAGTTCGATAAAAAACCGCATAATTAAACACGGGACACAACACAAGATGTCCAAAAGGTAAAAAACAAAACACCAAATACCAAAAACGAATACACTAAAACCATGGTCAATAAAAGAGTAAAACAACGTGTCAAGAACTGTAGAATGTCAGGGACACGAGCGCCGGATGTCCACTGGGGAGGAGATGACCCATTAAAAAGACAAGATAAAATTACACAGTCAAAAGGCGCTCAGCGCATCAAATGCGTCTGGTAAATCCAATGTCATTGATAAAACGTAAAAGACACTCTACAGCACGCGCGTTGTCTGCCAAAACGTTGGCTAGCCCAACAGGCAGAACAACACGAACGCGCAACGGAGCTAAAACTTGACACTCTGCTAAAATATCACGCACCGTTAAGGGTGCATCACACTGCTCACAGAGTGGTGCGGGGTCACCACTGAGCAACTATCTATGGCTAAAAAGACAATGTCCGATTCGTAAGCGAGCTAAAATTACCTCTTCCCGACGACACGAACGAGAAGAGGTACCCCAGATTAACGGGAGAGGCTTAACCTCCCGTAACTTGTTCCCTCGGAGAGCCGTCCACTCATCCCTCCAAAGCAGGAGGATGCGGCTACGCATAAGAACATACAAATATGAGGAAGGAACAACAGAGGTAAAATACCTGGGTAATAAATTCGTCGACCTGGCAGCGGCATCGGCAGACTCATTACCTGAGATGCCCACATGACCTGGATTCCACATAAAGGACACGCTGATGCCAAAGACACCAAGCGAGTGGAGCAGGTCATGAATGCGCTGTACGAGCGGGTGGTAACTGTACAGCGAGCTAATACTTTGAAGAGCACTCAGGGAGTCTGAACGAATAAAACGGTGTCGTAAGTCGTGCCGCTGAATGTATTAAAAGACTGATAAATGCTAAAAAGTCCGGCGGTAAAAATCGAACATTGCCCCGGTAAAGGAAAAGTAAAACTATTTCCACCAAAAAAGGCACATCCTACTCAAGCATCAGTCTTAGATCCATCAGGAAAGATAAAATCAAAGTCCCCGAATTGCGACTGAAGTTCTAAAAACGCTTATCTAAAGAATGAAGAAGGGGTCTCATTCTTCGGCATCGACGATAACCCAAGGTGACAGAGGGCCTCAGCGCGCAAACCATGGAGGAAAACGCGTTTCCCCCCTTGGAAGGTCCGAAGAAGTTGACGAAATCGAACCCGTGGAGGTAGTAATGGAGAGGAGCTAACTAAATATTGTCGATCAAGCGAATCCTCGTAAAACAACTCGAAGGACGGGTGGTTAGGCAAGCTTGAGAGCCGACAAGCATAGCTGCATGCACAAAATCATCTCACGACGGAAGGACAGCGGAGGCTCTGCAGCTTCTGCGTACAGACTGGGTACACGGCTAGTTGGAAAAGCCCCTGTAGCGACTCTTATGCCACGATGGTGAATGGCATTCAATCGACGTAACACAGATGGACGTGCCGACGAATAAACAACACACCCGTAATCAAGCTTGGATCGAATTAAAGAGCGATAAAGGCGAAGAAGGACGGTCCGATCAGCTTCCCAGGATGCACCGCTTAAAACACGTAAAAAATTAAGAGAACGGTCACACTTTACTTTTTAAAAGGAAACGTGAGAATTCCAGCTAAAATTCCGGTCAAAGAACAACCCCAGAAATTTCACCTCGTCTGCAAATGGAAGGACCTCCGAACAAGATGGAGAGAGGGCGGAGGGAAAGCCTTCCGGCGCCAGAAATTGATACAGACGGATTTTTCGGCGGAGAAATTAAAGCCGTTGGCGTCACTGCAAGCGAAGAGACGGTCGATACAGCTCTGGAGACGGCGTTCGATCAGACAGGTCCGCCGTGAACTGCAATAAATGGCAAAATCCTCAACAAAAACGGACGATGAAATGCCAGGTGGAATACAAGCAACAATGGGGTTGATAGCAATAGCAAAAAGTGTGACACTGAGTAGAGAGCCCTGCGCTAAACCGTTCTCTTGAATAAAACCGAGCCCACACGTACACGAAAGACGCGGTTCGTCATAAACTCCCGAAGACATATGGGAAGACGACCGCGGATATTCCATGCGTGAAGTGTACGTAAAATGTCGCCCTCCAACAAGTGTCATAAGCTTTCTCCAGGTCAAAAAATACAGCCACCGTTTGACACTTTCTCAGAAATCCATTCATAATATGCGTCGACAGGGACACCAGATGGTCGACGGTAGAGCGATAGCGGCGAAATCCGCACTGCGCGTTCGCTAGAAGTTTCTGAGACTCAGACCACCATGTGAACTGCCCGTTGATCATGCGCTCCATCAACTTACAAATGCTACTGGTGAAGTAGGTGGTGCGGTAGCTGGAAGGTAGTTGGCGATCCTTCCCAGGCTTAAGTATACGAACAATGGTGGTTTCGCGCCAAACGGAAGGAAAAAGTCCGTCTTGCCAAATACGGTTATAGACCTGTAAGAGAAAGACTTTACTGTCGGTTTAAAGGTTCTGTAACATCAGGAACATGAATGCCGATCGGCCCAGGAGCGGAGTGTCTGGAGTAATGAAGAGCGTGCTCCAGCTCCCGCATTGTGAAAAGTTCGTTTTAACAAACATTATTAACAGGCCAAAAATTAGATGTTGCGGAATCCAGCCGGTTTTTAATAGAGCGCAACCCGGCCAATTAATGGTCTGAACTGATAAACCGCCTCCCATAGTAATAGCAATGGCAGCCGGATCCACTACGGTGGCGTTGGAAACCTGAAGGCCAGACACAGTACAATGCGACACTTTACCGGAGAAGCGACGAAGTTTATCACAAACAACAGAGGAAGGTGTGGAGGGATTAAAATACTCGACAAAACGAGTCCAAGATGCGTTCTTGCTTTCCTCAATAATGCGACGAGCCCTGGCGTGCGATTGTTTAAAAGTAACCAAATTAACAAGTGTATGGTGTCGCCGAAACACCCTAAGCGCAGTCCTACGAGCACGAACGGCGTCCCGACAATACTCGTTCCACCACGGAACAGGAATACGCCGAGGTTGCGAGGATGATCGGGGAATTGTGCGTTCGGCGGCAGATAGAATCGTAGACGAAAGGTGCTGCACCATTTGGTTAACGTCAGTGAAGGGCTGCTCCGCAAAAGACACGAATCTGGAATACAATCTCCAGTCGGCTTTTCTGAATATCCAGGTAGGTACTCTGGAGTGCTGGACGTGGTGAGACAGAAGAGAAACGATGCAGGGGTAATGGTCCCTGGAGTAGGTGTCAGAGCTGACGTACCACTGCAGACGACTAGCAAGCTGGAGTGAGCAAACGGCAAGGTCCAGGTAAGAGAATGTAGCAGAAGAATCAGAAATAAATAAAGATTCACCTGTATTGATGATGGAGAGATTGAACTGGTAAAAAATGTCGGAAAGAAGAGTTCCCCTCGCACAAGCCCTTGGCGAACCCCACAGGGGGTGATGGGCATTAGAATCTCCCAACAGATGAAATGGTGTTGGGAGAGCAGACAGTAGAGCTCGAATGTCCGCGTTAGCGAGGGGAGACGATGGAGGTGAATACACAGAGCAAACAAAAGAGAAAAAGTCAGGTAACTGTAGTTTAACGGCAACAGCTTGCAAGTCGGACGTAATAGGAGAGGTTGAAAATAAACGTCGTTACGCACTAATAACATGACATCTCCATGAGCAGGAATAACCTCCTCCAATTCAAGACCGTAGCGAACCGGAGTATACCCTCGAAGATAAAACGGGTCGTGAGGGCGAAGCTTGTTCTCCTGCAAACACAAGACCATAGGTGAATGGGCACGCAACAAAAGTTGCAGTTCCACCCTATGCGATCGTACACCACGTAAATTCCAGGTCAGTATAGCCATTTAGAGAAAGGGATAAAGTGTCTACTTAGAAGGGCGCCTTAAAAGTATCTTTTGCTTAACCTTTGTGCTCGGGCTTTTGGAATGGAGTTGGTCAGACTCCATAGCCTCCTTGAAGGGAGGGCCTATGCGCTCAGAGCCAGAAACCGGTTCAAGCGCCGAGAATCGGTTCTGGGTGGCAACAGGTGAAGGGGGCCGCTGAGCGGGGCTTGTCCCAGGAGCATCCTGGGACTGCGACTTCCGAGGAGGAGGAGGAGGAGGAGGAGGAGGAGGAGGAGGAGGAGAAGGTGAACTTGTCTTGCCACGCGCACGCAGAGGGTCTTTCAAAAAATCTTCTCTGCGAAATTTTGCTTCGATTTCTTCTTCTCAGTGGCTTGTGAATTCATAGATTGTGGACCTGATTTAGAGGGCTTGGTAACTGTAGCTGAAATGGACGGCCGGATGGTAGTGGCGGTCAATGCATTCATGGTCCAGGTTTGAGTCTGCATCCTTCCGGGGTACCGGCGAGGCAACAACAACTAAATGTACCATAACGCAGGAGCAAACGTTGGCGCGCATGGTAACGCCTCCGTGCTTTGGCGAAGTAGAGTTTCTCCTTTACCCGGATCTCCTGGATCGCCTTCTCGTCCAAGTACCGCGGACAGTCGGAAAATGAAGCAGAATGAGACGATTTGCAATTAACTCAGACGGGGGCTGTTGAACAGGTACCTTCGTGTGAGCCCCTCAGGGGCTCACCTTATGTGAGTACGGGTTTTTGGCGCACCCGGGGGTTCCCGAGCCAATCATCGCCACATTCATCCCCTCACCCCCATCCGGTCGAGGTGGGTTCTTCTCGTGACCGGTGGACACAAGGTAGGCTCTCGTGCGTTCTTTGCATTCCATTCATACCGCACCTCACCATCGTTTCTTTCTTCTCTTTTACTTCTGCGCATTTCGCACCACGTCGATTCATTTACGCATCTCCTTTTCTTCCTGGCCGACCTACCTTACATCCGAAACGCCCACACAGTTTTATTTCGTTTATCTTTTATTTTAAACCTCCTTGGACACAGCCTGACGGATACCCGCGCACTGGGTGCGCAGCTGGGTGAGTGGGTAATGGCGTCATCCCCACCAACCGGGGTCGTCATGTAGAGTATGTGTTCGTATCCGCTGTTCAACTGCAGTCCCGCGGGGGCCCATTGCATGAGCTGCTGACTTCCGACGGCCATTGGGTCCATCTGTCTATGTTCTGGGAGGTGTGACCCTGGGGTGAGCTAGGTATAGAAAGGCCACTCACCCAAGCCGGGGTAACGCCCGGGAAGTCAGAGCCCGAGGTCGGAGACGGTTGCAATGGTGGAGGATTTATTTAGCTATGGAACACCCTTCCTCCATTAATGCCAACAAGCACCGAAAAGTTTATGTAACAGAAGTGACACCACCGACAACTGGTTGCTACTTGGTCATTTCACGAACCGAAGAAGGACAAAGTTTTGAGAAGGTGAACCCTTTCATCATTCAAAAGGGCATTGATGCTATTGCTGGTGCGGTTCAGTCCTGCACTCGTCTACGGAATGGTTCCTTATTAGCACAAACGAAATACGATCAGCAAAGTAAGACCTTGTTGCGCGCCACGCTTCTCCACGGCTATCCCATCCGTGTGGAGAAGCACCGCACATTTAATTCCTGTCGAGGCGTCATTACCACCCATATCCTCGATGGTATATCGGACGAGGACCTGGTAGAATATCTTGCAGACCAGAAGGTGACAGCGGTCCATCGAGTGCAGGCCAAACGCGACGGCGTATTGGTACCCACTCGTACCCTGTTTTTAACATTTGATGGCGTCGATCTGCCCACGAGCATTTCCGCAGGGTACGAACGGATTTCTGTGAGGCCTTATATTCCTAGACCTCTGCGTTCTTTTAAATGCCAACGTTTTGGGCATACGCAAGTCTGATGTAAGAGTGCCGTTAACATCTGTGCAACATGTAGCCAGCCCTCACACGAAGGTACCTGTTCAACAGCCCCCGTCTGCGTTAATTGTAAAGGGTCTCATTCTGCGTCAGTTGCCGACTGTCCGCGGTACTTGGACGAGAAGGCGATCCAGGAGATCCGGGTAAAGGAAAAACTCTCCTTCGCTGAAGCCCGGAGGCGTTATCATGCGCGCCAACCTTCACTCCTGCGATCTGGCACATTTAGTTCTGTTGTTGCCTCGCCAGTACCACGAGTAGTTGCCGAAACTCAGACCTGGACCATGACTGGATTAACAGCCACTACCATCCGGCCGTACATTAAAGCTACTGTTACCAAGCCCTAAAAACCTGGTCCAAAATCAATGAAGTCGCAAGCCGCTGAAAAGAAACCTAAGCAGAAACTTCGTAGGGAAGATTTTCTGAAGGACCCTCCGCGTGCACGCGTTAAGAAAGGTTCACCTTCTCCTCCTCGGAGGTCGCTGTCCCAGGAAGCTCCTGAGACAAGCCGCGCTCAGCGGCACCCCTCACCCATCGCCACCCAGAACCGATTCACGGCGCTTGAATCGGTTTCTGGCACTGAGCGCGTGCGCTCTCCCTCCGAGGAAGCTATGGAGCCTGACCAACTCCATACCAAAAGCCAGAGCCCAAAGGTTAAACCAAAGGTAGTTTTAAGCCGCCCTTCTAAGTAGATAGTTTATCCCTTTTTCTTAATGGCTATCCTGACCTGGAATGTACGTGGTGTACGATCGCATAGGGCGGAACTTCAACTTTTATTGCGTTCCCATTCACCTATGGTCGTGTGTTTGCAGGAGACCAAGCTTCGCCCTCGTGATCCTTTTGATCTCCGAGGATATACTCCGGTTCGCTACGACCTTGAGCCGGAGGAGGGTACTCCTGCTCATGGTGGTGTCATGATTTTGCTGCGTAACGACGTTCATTTTCAAACTATCACACTAATATCCGACTTGCAAGCTGTTGCCGTTCGCCTTCACTTACCCGGGTTTTTGTTTTCTGTTTGCTCTGTGTATTCACCTCCATCGTCTCCGCTCGCTCCCGCGGACATTCGAGCTCTCCTTTCCGCTCTCCCAACACCATTTGTTCTGTTGGGAGATTTTAATGTCCATCACCCACTGTGGGGTTCGCCAAAGGCTTGTGCGAGGGGAACTCTTCTTTCCGACATTTTTTACCAGTTCAATCTTTCCATCTTCAAAACAGGTGTTCCTACTTTTATTTCTGATTCTTCTGGTACATTCTCCCACCTGTACCTTGCCATTTGCTCACTCCAGCTTGCTCGTCGTCTTCAGTGGAACGTCGTCGCTGACACCTTCTCCAGCGACCATTACCCCTGCATCGTTTCTCTTCTGTCGCACCACGTACAGCATTCCAGAGTACCTACCTGGATATTCGCAAAAGCCGACTGGAGCTTGTATTCCAGTATCGTGCATTTTGGCGACCAGCCCTTCTCCGACATTAACCAACTAGTGCAGCACCTTACGTCTATTATTTTCTCTGCCGCCGAACGCGCAATACCCCGTTCATCCTCTCAACCTCGGCGGCCACCTGTTCCGTGGTGGAACGAGGATTGTCGGGACGCCGTTCGTGCTCGTAGGACTGCACTTACGGTGTTTCGGCGCCACCCTACACTTGCTAATTTGGTGACTTTTAAACAATCGCGCGCCAGCGCTCGTCGTACTATTCAGGATAGCAAGAAGGCGTCTTGGGCTCGTTTTGTCGAGTCTTTTAATCGCTTTACGCCTTCATGTTGTTTGGGATAAACTTCGTCGCTTCTCAGGTAAAGTGTCGCATTGTACTGTTTCTGGCCTTCAGGTTTCTAATGCCACCGTAGTGGATCTGGCTGCCATCGCTAACACTCTGGGATCTGCCTTTGAGGCGGTTTCCAGTTCAGACCATTATTCCGCCGGCTTTCGCTCTATTAAAGACCGGCTGGATTCTGCACCATATAATTTTCGGTCTGCTAACACTGAATGTTATAACGAACGTTTTACAATGAGGGAGCTGGAGCACGCTCTTCATTGCTCTAGGCACTCCGCTCCTGGCCCGGATGGCATTCATGTCCTGATGTTAAAGCACCTTTCAGCCGACAGTAAACTCTTTCTCTTACAGGTCTATAACCGTATTTGGCAAGACGGCTTTTTCCCTTCCGTTTGGCGCGAAGCCACCATTGTCTCTATACTTAAGCCTGGAAAGGATCGCCAACTTCCTTCCACCTACCGCCCTATCTCCCTCACCAGTTGCATTTGCAAGGTGATGGAGCGTATGATCAACGGGCGGTTGACATGGTGGCTTGAGTCTCAGAAACTTCTAGCAAACGCGCAGTGCGGATTTCGTCGCTATCGCTCTACCGTCGACCATCTGGTGTCCCTGTCGACGCATATTATGAATGGATTTCTGAGAAAGTGTCAAACCGTGGCTGTGTTTTTTGACCTGGAGAAAGCTTCTGACACCTGTTGGAGGGGCAGCATTTTACGTACACTTTACGCATGGAATATCCGCGGTCGTCTTCCCATATTTCTTCGGGAGTTTATGACGGACCGCGTGTTTCGTGTACGTGTGGGCTCGGTTTCATCTAGTCGTTTTATTCTAGAGAACGGAGTACCGCAGGGCTCGGTACTCAGTGTCACACTTTTTGCAGTTGCTATCAACCCCATTGTTGATTGTATTCCACCTGGCATTTCATCGTCCCTTTTTGTTGATGATTTTGCCATTTATTGCAGTTCACGACGGACTTGTCTACTCGAACGCCGTCTCCAGAGCTGAATCAACCGTCTCTACGCCTGGAGTGACGCCAACGGCTTTAATTTCTCCGCCGAGAAATCCGTCTGCATCTACTTCTGGCGCCGGAAATATTTCCCTCCGCCCTCTCTCCATCTTGGGCCGGAGGTGCTTCCGTTTGCAGACGAGGTGAAATTTTTGGGGTTGATATTTGATCGAAAGTTGAGCTGGGCTTCTCACGTATCCTTTTTAAAAGCAAAGTGTGACCGTTCTCTTAATATTTTACCTGTTTTAAGTGGCACATCCTGGGGAGCTGATCGGACCGTCCTTCTGCGTCTTTATCGCTCTTTGGTCCGATCCAAACTTGACTACGGGTGTATTGTCTTTTCATCGGCACATCCATCTGTGTTACGTGGTTTGAATCCCATTCATCATCGTGGTATTAGAGTCGCTACAGGGGCCTTTCCAACTAGCCCCGTGCCCAGTCTTTACGCTGAGGCTGCAGAGCCTCCGCTGTCCTTCAGGCGTGAGATGCTCTTGTGTAGCTATGCCTGTCGACTCTCCAGCTTGCCTGACCACCCGTCCTTCGCGGCATTTTACGAGGATTCACTTGACCGGCAATATTTAGTTAGCTCCTCTGCTTTGCTCCCTCCAGGGGTTCGATTTCGTCAGCTTCTTCGGCATTTGGACGTTACGCCAGCGCCGGCCCTTTCAAGGGGGAAACGCGTTTTCCTCCATGGTTGCGCGCTGAGGCCCTCTGTCACCTTGGGCTAACGTCGATGCCGAAGACTGAGACCCCTTCTTCAGTCTTTAGATCGGCTTTTTTAGAAGTACGGGCTCAATTCGGGGACTTCCAGTTTATCTTTACCGATGGATCTAAGACTGAAGCTGGAGTTGGATGTGTCTTTGTTTTTGGTCGCTGTAGTTTTACGTTTCGTTTACCTGGACAATGTTCAATTTTTACCGCCGAACTTTTTAGCATTTATCAATCCGTTTTATACATTCAGCGGCACGACTTACGGCACTGTTTTATTTGTACGGACTCTCTGAGTGCCCTTCAGAGTTTTACTGCGCTGTACCATTACCACCCCTCGTACAGCGCATACATGACCTGCTCCACTCGCTTGGTGTCTCTGGCATCAGCGTCTCCTTCATGTGGATTCCAGGTCATGTGGGCATCTCAGGTAATGAGTCTGCCGACGCCGCTGCGAAATCAGCGATTTTATTACCCAGATTTTTTACCTCTGTTGTTCCCTCGTCAGATTCGTGTGTTATTTTACGTCGCCGCATCCTCTCGCGCTGGCGCGATGAGTGGACGGCCCTCCGGGAGAGCAAGTTGCGGGAGGTTAAGCCTTTCCCGTTGATCTGGGGTACCTCTTCTCGTTCGTGTCGTCGGGAAGAGGTAATTTTAGCTCGTTTACGGATTGGACATTGTGTTTTTAGTCATAGGTATTTGCTCAGTGGTGACCCCGCACCACTCTGTGGGCAGTGTGACGTGCCCTTAACGGTGCGTCACATTTTAGCAGAGTGTCAGGTTTTAGCTGCATTGCGTGCTCGTGTGGGTCTGCCTGTTGGCCTAGCCAACGTTTTGGGAGACGACACGCGTGCTGTAGAATGTGTTTTACGTTTTATTCATGAGTGATTTTAATCTGCGCATTGAATGCGTTGAGCGTCTTTTAGCTTAGTAATATTATTCTGTCTGTTTTTATGGGGACTCTAATCCCCAATGGACAAAAGGCGCTCATGTCCCTCGCATTCTACAGTTCTTGACACGGTTTAATCTTTTATTGCCTATGCTTTTAGTGTGTTGCTTTTTCGGATATTTGTAGTGTTATTATTGTTGTTATTACTATTATTATTGTTATTGTTGTATTATTGTTATTTTTAGCTTTTTGGCCATCGCGGGTTTGTGTCCCGTTTTTTAATTATGCGGTTCTTTTACCTGTCTTTTAAATTTTGACTTTATATTTTATACATTGTAAGGGCGCTGATGACCTTAGCAGTTTAGCGCCCTTAAACCGCGTATCATCATCATCATCACGTTCGTGTGAGGGCTGGCTACATGTTGCACAGATGGTAACGGCACTCTTACATGAGACTTGCGTATGCCCAAAACGTTGGCATTTGAAACAACGCAGAGGTCTAGGTATATAGGGCCTCACTGCAATACGCTCGTACCCTGCTGAAAGACTCGTGGGCAGATCGACGCCGTCGAAAGTGATAAACAGGGTACGAGTTGGTGCCAAAATTCCGTCGCGTTTAGCCTGCACTCATTGAACAGCTGTCACCTTTTGATCAGAAAGATAGTCGACAGGTTCTTCGTCCGACATACCATCGAGGCTATGGGTGGTAACGACACCTCGACAGGAATTCAAGTTGCGGAGTTTCTCGACACGAATAGGATAACCGTGGAGAAGCGTGGCGTGCAACAAGGACGTACTTTGCTGTTCGGATTTGGCTTGAACTAACAATGAACCAATTCGAAGACTAGTGCAGGACTGAACCGCACCTGCAATAGCATCAATGCCCTTCTGAATAATGAAAGGGTCCTCCTCAAAACTTTGTCCTTCTGTACGTCAAATGACCAAGTAACAACCAGATGTCGGCGGTGCTACTTCTGTTACATAGACATTTCGGCGCTTGTTGTGAGTAATGAAGAAAGGGTGCTCCATAGCGAAATAAATCCTCCACCATTGCAACCGTCTCCGACCTCGGGCTCTGACTTCCCGGGCGTTACCCCGGTTTGGGTGAGTGGCCTATCTATACCAAACTCACCCCAGGGTCACACCTCCCAGAACATAGACAGAGGGGCCCAATTGCCGTCAGAAGTTAGCAGCTCATGCAATAGCCCCCCGCGGGACTGCAGTTGAACAGTGGATACGAACACCTACCCTACATGACAACCCTGGGTGGTGGGTATGACGCCATTACCCACTCACCCAGCTGCGCACCCAGTGCGCGGGTATCCGTCAGGCTGTGTCCACGGAGGATTAAATAAAAGGATAAAAGATACTAAAAGTGTGTGGGCGTTTCGCACGCAAGGTAGGCCGGCGAAGAAGTAAAATAGAGTGTAAATGAATGGACGTGGGGCGAAATGTGCATAAATAGAAGAGAGAATAAAGAAACGATGGCGAGGGTGTCATGAAATGAAATGAAATGCTCAGAACGCAGGAGAGCGTACCTTGAGTCCCCGGTCACGAAAACGAACCCATTTCGATTGGACGGGGATGAAGTGATGAAGATGGCGATGAGTGACTCGGGAACACCCGGGTACGCCAACACCCGTACTCACATAAGGTGAGCCCCTGGGGGGTCCTTCTATCAGCTTCCTCTTGTCGTCTCCCCCCTTCAACGTCAATTTGTTTGTTTCAATGGTGGTCGTTTTGTGGTTTTTACTACGAAATGTTTTTTGGAGTGAATAAATTTGTAGACTATGATCCTTTAAGCAAACAAAATAATGGCCGAAATCTATTTTCTCCATACCAGCCCTGGTGATGCCCTTTGCTTTCTTTATTGTCTGCCTGCTGTATTTGTGTGCATATAACTTTGCCCTGATACCCACACATTCTTCCATAACCAAGCCGCCCAATTCATCCTTGAACAAGGCAAACTTTCTCTTGTTGGCTTGCTGAATGTCATATGCATTATCTTTTTCAAGTTTGAAGTGTAGAAATACTGTGGGTTCTTCCTAATGAATTCATAGACATCAGAACTCGTTTCAAAAATGAACGAGTCTGTATGCATGTAATTTAGCAGCAAGTCTTTCAAATTTGGTTTCATGATATTATAAAAAAGGCATACATTATAAATTTAGAAATGTCCAAAATTGCATGCCCAATGTAGATTGGCTTATACATATGCAACCTCTCCTTGCCCAGTTCGATGCCTACAAGATTTTCTTTGAAAATGATGGTGCGTAGATAAGTACTGCGTGCTGTTAACTTCTTTGCTTGTTCCCATTTGGTAACTATTTTAAAATCTGTGTACTTTCTTATATTCTCTATGAATTTCCTGTATACAGCATTATTCATTTTTTACCAGAGGTTTCGCGAAATTTGGACTTTTCTTGACCGCTTTACTCTGCATTAACACTAATATAGGTCTTTTACCAAGTATGCGAAACGCTCTCTTAGATGAACCATCCCCCTCAATATTTTCTAAAATATCCCCCGCAATTGAAGAAAAAATCTGATTGAGGTCGCTTGACTGAAATACCCGCTTGGTCTTAGAATTAAAGGAGGAGGAAAAGGGCTTCTCTCTATCAGGTTTACGGACTATAGATTTAAGTTCCATGGAACAAATAATTTTCAATCCGCGAATACTTTTCTGTAAAACGCTTTCCACTTCTTTAATTATAAGCCCCTCGCACTCATCTAAAAAGACTCCGGGGTCGAGTATTTTTAATGTATTTTCTATTTTACTATTAAAATACATCCATTGAATACCGCGTGGCAGGTATAGCATTCCAGACCCTGACAATTGTTAGCACTAACCTTGGCTTTTTTAATGGTAAGTTGCTCGCTTCCGTCCGATGCCTGTGCTCTCTTCCCGTTCACGGGTGCTGAATCATTGGATGATGAGGAGGTTGACGGTGCAGCGACTTCATCGATTGCGTTTGGTGATGAGGAGGCTGAGGCTGCAGCGGCTACTACTTCCACAGGCGTTTCGGGTGATGAGGAGGCTGACGGTGCAGCAAGTGAGGCTTCATCAACCATCTCCTGCGACGCTGAGCTGTGTGTTGCAATGTCCATAGGCTGCCTTCTCTCGTCAGCCAGAATTTTTCCTGGAATAATAATAATAATAATAATAATAATAATAATAATAATATAGCATATGTAAAAGGATGTTAATATGTGTTGTTACATTACTTTTTTTAAAACACTGAAGGATTCTTACCATTCGGCGGTTGTTGCATGTATAGGGCAGGGCCCCAACCCTGCTGATATGTTGCAGGGAAGGCGGGTGGTTCAGTGGGCGCGTGTTGAGTTATGCCAGCCCCGAAATAGAGTCCACTCCTTGGAATAATAATAATAATAATAGTATAGAACGTGTAAATAACTTCATAAAACACTGAAAAATGTTTACCATTCGGCGTTTGCTGCATGTATGGGGCAGGGCCGCATCTTTGCTGATTCGATACCGGGAAGGCCTGGAAGCCTGGTGGCAGCGGTGCAGCGGGCGCGGATTGAACAATTCCAGTCCCGAAATAAAGTCCGCTCCCTGGAATACTACTACTACTACTACTACTAATAATAATAATAATAATAATACTATAGAATGTATAAAAGAACTTCATAAATCACTGAAGAATTCTTACCATTCGGTGGTTGCTGCATGTATGGGGCAGGGTCCCATCCGTAATGATTTGGTGCAGGGAAGACGGATGGTGCAGCGGTCGCGTGTTGAAGGTGACCCGTCCCGAAATAAAGTCCGTTCCCTGGAATAATAATAATAATAATAATAATAATAATAATAGTATAGCATGTGTAAAAGAACTTCATAAAACACTGAAGAATTCTTACCATTTGCCGGTTGCTGCAGGTATGGGACAGGGCCCCATCCTTGGTGATTTGGTACCGGGAAGGTCTGGAAGCCTGGTGGCGACGGTGCAACGGTCCCGGGTTGAACGAGACTCGTCCCGAAATAAAGCCCGCTCCCTGGAATAATAATAATAATAATAGTAAATCATATGAACAAGATGCTAATATGAGTTATTACATTAATTTTTTAAAACACTGAAGAATTCTTACCATTCGGCTGTTACTGCATGCGTGGGGCAGGGCCCCATCCGCAATGATCGGACGTCTGAATCATCACGTTATTCGTGGAATATTCCTGCAGTCGGCGACGAGTATCTTACTGGAGCTGATTGTGTGCTTCAGCTACATTAGCAGATTTGAATGCTGAAAATATAAGTAATTTGCGTGTTAGATTTTATTTTTTTTAAAAAGAAAATCTATATTATTAAGTTAATTTATCTTATTGCGAATAGCTTATATACATGGAAATGTCAATGTATTTTAACCAGCACTTTTCAGAATGCGTTAGGGAAATGAAACATGTCCAAGTAGCTATTAACTGAAGAATGTTCAACCGAAGTGTGCAATCTGAAGACCCCTGGTTCGAACCCCGTGGGAAGAAATTTGTATTGCATATGAAGAACAGTTTTATTCGATACGGTTGGTATTCAAATAATTGTATTTTCTCTGGAAAGGAATATAATTCAGTGGGCGAAATTCCGTATTTAAACACATGGAATAATAAGTTTACTTAACGAAATGAATACTTAACTAAACTGTTCATATTTTTTTTTAGTAAATTCGCGCAACTAGCTATTAAATGTAGAATAACCTTGCCTAAAATGAATACTTAACTAAACTGCTTGCATTTGAGAAAAATAAAAATTCACACGTCTAGCTATTATCTGTAGAATGTTCAACTATTTGCATATAAATGCACGACATTGAAAACAAGAACGTAATTGTAAGTTAAATGTAGTGAGTAATAAGTTAACTTTTTAAAGAAAATGAAGTGCTTTTACAACTTACCAGACACGATGCTTGATGAAATGTCACGACATAAAATAAAGCCTGAAGAGTACTTTAGATCGATGTGTTCTCACAAGACAGAGTGAAATTTGCCGGAGATGCTTTCGCTTTTATATCATTTCCCCCTATAAAGCTGTGCGCGAGAGCTGTGACGGTATACAATACATCGATTTTTTTGATTGGCTACTCCAACCCATCGAGCAGAAAGCGTCGTGGAGAGACGCTAGCCTCGCGCAGGGGGTATTTCATAAAACACGTTTAAACATGTCGCTGGGGAATTCCTACATCACGCCACAGCTCTGTAAGGGAAAATCCTTCTGTATACGACCCTAGAAAATATAAATATACATTATTTTTACATTATTGCTAAAACTCAATGTTTATTATTACCAAAATATTCGCTCCAGTATTATATTTGAAGCATCCGTCTGCGATCAAAGTATTATTCTAACATGATATCTCATACGTATTATTTAATAATAATTTTAGAGTGAAAATAACGAAAAAGAAGATATTGTTTCTGTTGATATAATTTTCCTGGTGCGGTGTAGGGATCGTGTAACTTTTTAGGTATGGAGACTGAAATATCAGCCCGTTTAAATGAAATAAAGAGATAAGCTTTCTTGACGATAATAATGATAATAATAAAAATAAACTTGATTGTCGCACTGATGCGATAGTTACGAATGTTTAAGTGCAGGATCTATACGCCATACCAGCTGGGAAATAATTACACCCTCGCTTAAAAAGATCGTTAATGCGAATGCTTGCCCTGTATCTATGTATTCGTAGATCTTCTTATAGGTCCTAAAGTCAGACAGGGTGGTCACCTGGAATCGAATCGGTGACCACTCGAATTCAAACCTCGCACGTTACCGCGAAGTAATTTTAATCAAAACAGTCTTTAAATACCTTTTACCCATGTTAAATAAAAGTCATTCATCAAGTATTTCACTCATCTATAAACCAGATCGTAAAACTGGTTTGCTTCAAAGATACATAAAGAATATCAGCGGTGATACACTCAACTGCTTAAGTTGAATTCTTTCTCCCATTTTAATTCTAAATACCATACTCTTCATATCACCCTCTCCAAATCATATTTCTTTGTTTACCATTCCGTAAAAATTAGTTTATTATTGGTATCATGCAAACAATTCTTGTATTTGAGGAGTATATAACTAAACAAGTTTTAGGATATTTACACCGTTATCTATATGAGCAGGGTTTTCCGATAAGGACGGTCTTTTCAGGAGAATGAGAAATCATTTTAAAAACACAATATACACCTTAATGGGAAGGGTTTGCCATTGTCCTTTAATGGGCTGTAGGACGGTATCCAGCTACCGAGAATTACTCTCTTCAGGGATGTACAACATATTTTTTGCAAGGGATGTAGAACTGAATAACTCATTGTCGAATTTCTCGAAGACCCCTGATATTGGGTCTTTAGAAGAAGATTTTAAACAAATATCAAATTTATATTTGAAGTCTTCGTAATTGTTCGATCTCTCTGCTGGAGTAAGCGAAATATCTTTCGAATGGAGAGCTGTTTAAAAAGTTCTGGCCCTATGTTATATATTTACTAAGAGAGGAATGTATGTTTTCAAAGTCCGTGTATTTTTTAGTTTCAGTTCAGAGTTCGATTTCCCTCTGGTATTCAATAGTGCTTTAGACACTGCATATCTAAACAATCAGGGGTCTGTTACATTGTTCGTTTCGTCATTGTTACGGGAATAATAATCATAATAATTGCACAAGTAACGAATGTTTACGTACAGGATCTATACACCATACAAGCTAGGGAATAATTACACCCACGCTTATAAAGATCGTTAATGGGAGGGCTTGCCCTTGCATCGTAAATCACCTAACCGGGATTCGAACCGGTGACCTCTCGAGTGTGAATGGACACGTTATCTCTCAGAGAAGTCTGATATTTATTACATTGGAATGATGCTGGATCAAATAATTTTTAGACATGGCTGCTGAAACTCCAGTCTGTTTAAATGGAATAAACAAATAAGCTTTCTTGACGCTAATATAATTTTAGCATTAGTAATGAAAATGAAATTATCGTTGTTTCTCTCAATCCAATTCCCGGCGTTTTAGGGAAAATCCCTCCGTGTGTATAATTCAGGACAATTCTTTTGGAGACGTGTACCTATCACTAAAATCCACTCAAGCGTTAAATTTGAGGCCTCCATGTACAGATGTTAGTTCCCCTCAGGAATCCCGCCCATTAAGGCGAGAGTGTAGTGGAAAAACATGCAGCGTCATGGTTTACCCCCTTCAAGAGTGTACAACATATTTTTGTAATGGGTGTGTAACCGCTATATAAATCGTGTAATGTAGTGAGAGAGAGAGTGCTTGCGTGATGGATGTGTTTTTTAACGGCAATGACTGTTTTAAAGTCCCTGCCTATGCGTGTGGTTGCGCTGGCAGTGTGGTACTTTATCGACAACGTCTGTTTTATAGTCCATGCCTACGCGTGTGCTCGCGCTGGTAGTGCGGTACTTTATCGACAATATCTGTTTTAAAGTCCATGCCTATGCGCGTGGAGTGCTTTATCGACAACGTCTGTTTTAAAGTCCCTGTTCTGTATTTTTCCTTGACTGTCTTGATATATTCGAATTCAGTTTTATTTATGAGCGTTCTTTCACTAGCGTTAATTAAAATAGTAACAAGGGAGGTGTGTTGTTTAGGGTACTCTCCATATTTCATTATTTATTTAGTTCATTATTTATTTATTTACGTGATTGCGCGGTGGATGGAGCGCTTTATCGACAATGTGTGTTTTAAAGTCCCTGCTTGTGTTTTTTCTCGACTGTCTTGATATATTTGCATTGGGTTTTATTTATGAGCGTTCTTTAACTAGCGTTAATTAAAAAAAGTAACAAGGGAGGTGTTTTGTTTAGGGTACTCCGCATATTTCATTACTTATTTAGTTCATTATTTATTTATAAGGTGTGCATTACTTAAATATAATGTTAACCCGTGTTTATTTATTTCTCAGAGCCAACCCTACGTGTAAACAAATCTTAGAAAAAATATCTTGAAGCGCGAAGTTCCTTATCATCCATTTCAAATGATTTATACTAGTTATTTTCAGGGAGGCAATATGGCCGCCATCTGCCACCTTCCTTGCTGGTCGGAAGAGTGAGCCTTTGGCTCTGTCACCTAAATAGCGCGCGCGGCAGACCGTGAGTAGCGTGGAGAGGGAATGGAGGGGATACGAGGTAACCTCTGCCTGCACATGCTACAGGCCTTCAGTCGAGCGGGGCACCGTACAGGAGATGGACCGTGCGCGGGTTTTCAGCGAAAGAATCACTCGTTAACGTCTCGTTACGACAACTCTGTCCTTTCAGTCATAGATTCACCTAAGTAATGTAATATTCGTATAAACCCCAAAAAATTCCTCAAAAGAAGATTTAAACTCGTGTTATTAGTCGTAATAATTATACACGCGCAAAAATCAACTTTATACACACACATATACGATGGCGACCAGGTGCGCGAGTCAATTCATAAACACTTATTTACATTAATCAATCAAAAATTCTTAATCGTATTCGTCGATCGACGAGTAGCGTTTAATTACATTAATCAATCAAGATACATGCGTGGGGATACTTCGGTTTGCGTCCAACACCATAGAGGCCCGATGCTGGGACGTTAGCATTATAAACCCTTGATTCTTTTTTCAAAAATGTTAGACAATGTTATGCATGGTTGAACATTACCTGATTGATTGACACAATTATCACCTACATCGATTTGTGGAGGCGGCGACACGCGACGAAAACAATAACCCATTTTTCGACGATCCCCGGATGCCGGCATCAGTAGCGCACAAAGACCCACCTCCATTAGCGACGAGCACAATAGCCCATTGTACTACTATCTCGGCTGGCATTAGGCCAGGCCACAAAAGGACAATAGCCTATTGTTCTACACCTCTGCCGTGCGGTATTCAGGTCAGGCCACAAAGAGGGGGCGTGGTCACCGGCTTCTCAGGGTAAGGCCACAAAGGGACAATAGCCCATTGTTCTACACCTCTCTCTGGCGGTATGACAGTATGCAACAAAGAGGAGGCGTGGTCAGCGGCTTCTCAGGTCAGGCCACAAAGCAGGGGGCGGAGTCGGCGGCACAGAGCAAAGGATATCACCTTACATCTGTTATCAGTTGTCGCATCTATTTTTGGCCTGCCTCTCTCATCTTTTACTACTCCGTTTGCCAATAAAAGCTGCAAGCGGCGAGCAGAGCATTTGTAAACTAAAACATGTTTACTATCTTTTATGGCCAAATCTCCATGGGAAGGACCTGCAATAATTTCAATTGAATTCGGTTATAAATTAGACTGCAATAACCTTATTTATGATTTTGAGAACATGAAGGCAAGAAAAGTCACATTTTAAAGTATATTATATGTATTAAACATATATTGCATATTTAATTAAGTGCGCGTGGTTTAGCAAGTTCTGGATTCTACCTGAGAACAGCATCCTACAATGCCTAGGTAAGACAACTGTAATTTTCTTTATTCTTTCTTGCATTGGGTAATATGAATAAAACGCAGAGAATGTTTTTGCTCCAATTCTGGAGAGACTTCTCACACTCATATCAATAAAGTTTACTCCTTCCGCGAGCAATATTCGCCTCCAACAGATGTTGCCCGGTGACGTTGGATTGATAGCAGTATTCTCCGCTTCCGTAACATTAAGAATTATAAGTTGCTCCTCTTTGGAGGACTTTTTCTCGAATATTGGAGCTATATCAGTAGGTGACTCCTTCTAACAAGTTTTGAGTAGGATAATTGAGTACATGATGGTTGTTCGTCACATAAAAGTGTATAAGCTCGGCCGAGACGCATTATTATTTAACTATAACCAGCTTTACCGATTTGAAAAGGAAAAATGTTTAGCGGAGCATTTCCTAGAAGATGGCAATGAAACATGAGGAGGGGCGTTGTCTAACGAAGAAAAGATAAGATTTTTTTCTTTTGCGTTATATAGAATATCCTGGATTTCAAACTGGTGAGGCTGAAGATGTTGCTGTGAGTCACAGTGCAGTGTCCCTTACAATTTGGGGTTATGGATGTGTTGTATTAAGAAAAGCGCATATTTGGATAAGAATGCCGAAAACTACCCATGAACTTAAAGCTGCAAAAACTGAATGGTAGGAGCGCTACGCATTCCTGCTGCAATAAGGGCTGTTGATTGCACTCATGTGATGATTAAGAAACCCAGTATGCAAGGATATGACTATATTAACCGAAAAGGGGTTCCCAGTATTAATGTACAGGCTACATGCAATTCTAAAGAAATGTTTACCAGTGTTGATGCTACTTGGCCTGGATCAGTACATGATTCACGTATATGGGCAAATTCAGATGTCTGTTTGGTTATGCGTGGAAATCCTGCAAATGCCTTAATTCTTGGTGATGTCGGATACGCAATTGCTCCGTGGCTCATGACACCATCGCAATGTACTTACACCAGAACAGAGATCTTACAATAAGTGATTGGGTAAGAAACGTGTCATAACAGAAAGGTACTTTGGTCAGGTGAAACAAAGTTTTCCGATTCTCCAAGGCAAAATAAGACTAGCAGCAGAAAGATTCATTCCATTATTGTCTGCTGTATTGTCCTGCATAATGTGGCTAAACATCTAAGTGACGAAGATTTCGAAATTGAAGTAAACAATAATCAGGAAAAAGACGCTTGGAAAGGGGAAGGTGTAGGTGCCATTAGACGTATCAGAGAAAGAGGGCAGAGAAGAAGAGAGGAGATAGCTGCTTGCAAACTTAAGTGAATAATATACGGATTTGTAAATTCATTGCACATTTTAGCTTTAAAATTATTTTGGTATTTTCCTATTGCAATAACATCAAAAGCTGTATTTCTTTTGTATATTTTTGTGGACAAATATTACCACGCTGGGCTTTCAAACAACTCACTTATTAAGAATCGCTTCTCGTGTTTAAAACAAATACTTGTGCGACAATTTCCTCCAGAATTAATTTAAAGTTTGCATGTAGTGTTAACATATGCGCTTGCTTGTACATTTTATTTAAAATGTAAAGAGGTTCAAGATCGTGTTAGTGTAGTGGTAACGTGCCTACTTTCCATGCAAGAGGTCCCAAATTCGAATCTAGGTAACGGTGGGTTGTCTAGATAAGGTTTTTATCCTCATGAAGCAAATGTCGGGTAATTCTAAGTCCTAGGAACTCTGGGCTCGTTTGAGTATTATTTCACCCATTTCATTCATTCATCGCCTCTGTAAACCAGTGCAGTTGAAAAGAATTTAAACTAAAACAATGTATTTGTACCGCTGTTCATAATTAGGAAGTTTACCGTTAAGACAAAAATATTACTACTTTTTTTTACAACGTAAAAATTAGTAGGTATAACTCAAAGGTCAACAGCGCATTTGAGAGAGAAATTAATAGTACGTTTCGATTCCATATCCAAGCCAATTAAAATTGTGGCACGAGGAGCATTGTGAACGGCAATATTTATGAGTTAAGCTACTCATAAAATGTACGCTACCTATCGCAGGAAACGGAAATTTAACTACATACTTTCATGGTGAAATTTTGGCGAATGCATCATTAAAATTGTTCAAGTATTTTCAAATTCCATTTCGCTGATGTCCCGAAGGACTTGAATTATTACCTTCTAAAACAAACTTTGGTATGTAGTATTGAAATAGCCCCCAAGAACAGCATTAAGAATTACAAAATATTGTAGTAACATACCTTAATGTCAGATATAACGATAAGCTTTCTTATGTTCACTGAATTTAAGTTTACTTTAAAATATAACGTTATACACGATAATTTAGTTTTATTTCTGAACGTATAGAATGGTCTGAATTGCACTACACTGCACAAACACTAAACTGGCCCAGCAGTACTTATATTATCATTCTGTTGCATCTCTCGCAACAATTTTCTTTGTCATTTCTTTGTCTCAGCAACACACCCCTTTGCAGTTCGTATAGGGACATGTATTATTTTTTCAGTTTCATTTGGGTTTGCTGTTTTCTTAGTACGCCTGGGATCTTTCACTGGAGCAGATGCAGCAGCACCCACCAAAGGATCAGGTGCAGGAGAGAATCCCGGCGTGGAGATGAATGATTGTGGTATATCCCGCAACTCAGGTGTGATGCTGGAATCTCGTATATCCGCCTGTTACTGCTGGTCTGCAATTGGTAGTGGTAACGCACATGCACCAACAGTGATCCCCCCTGAAATATTACAAACATAAATTAAAAAAGAACAATTTGCATGTAAAATGGTTAAAATGTTAATAGCTGTGGTGATAAAATAAATATTGATTAAGTTTTCAAAAAGCATTACTTTAACTAGAATAGTTTCTTACCTGTTAACTGCCTAATGGTTGGGTTGTCTTCCTTTACATGGGGCCAAACAGTGTTTTCCCCAGTCCTTAGATGTATTTTTTTGTAGCCCGTTCTCTTCATATGTTTTTTCGTTTCAACCTGCTCTTCATATTGAAAATTTTCTTAGTCAGTTGTGGCTCAGTTATGTCAGAACCAAATTTTACCGTACATATTTTCATTATTTCTTTTAAAGCCGTTGTCTTTTATTGCCTCATTTCCGGCAAGTGAGATTTTCCTAAGTACACGGGATGTTCTTTTAGAATTTCGACGAAACCCGTTTGAGATACAACCTCACCTTCTTAGAAACTGCTCGTCTTTATATATTACTTCTCAAAGGTATTTTTTGTCGATGCGTCAAATAATTCATCAAAATCAATGATTCAGGCATCATTTTAAAGATTAGGCTCACCGCTAATGACGAAACATAAACAATTAGTTTAAAATTAATGTTTTCGTTAAAAAACTTTATTTTATTTTTTTTATAAAAATCCTATTTTGGTCATACACGTCGAGGCGCCATCTATTGACAATATGTTTAACTAACATGAACGACCTCCTTTATTTTAAAAATCTTTTTATGAAAACTGCATTGTAAAGAATATGTAAGGGGCCATGTATTGACAATCTGTTTAACTAACATTCACGAGAAGTGTTGGAGTCTATCACGTGAATAAACCTAATTAATCAACGTTTCTCATCACAAATAAGTACCGTATACTTTTATAACTTAATCTTTTACTTACTTATTTATTAGTTTCATTACTTTACAGCGTTTGCAACCTTACGCTATACTTCTCCTAAGCCCAATAGCATTGAACTGTCATCACCAGCAAAGGAAAACAGACAGGTATCGCCGGGAATATTCTTATTTATTATCTTTATATATTATTTATTATTATTATTCCTTCAGTGTTTCAGGTTTCCACGATGCCAAGGGGCACAACAGGCAGGCCGATGGGGTGACCCCAACCAGAAGGTGTTCCACAACATTGGAACGTGTTACAGACCACAGAAAAAGAAATGCCAGACAAAGTGATGAATAAAGATAACTTCGACTTCAGCAAGATAGTCGTCCTCCGTGGTGTAGTAGTTACCATGCTAGCTTCTAGTTCCCGAGGTCGCGGGTTCAAACCCGGCGGAGGGCGATGGATTTTTTTTCAGGCGTAAAAATCCTTAGCATGGCTTCCTTCGTAAGGGAAGTAAAGCCGGTGTTCCCGTGTCGTCGATTTACGACACGTAAAAGAACCTCAAGCCTAATAAAGAAGCCTCTGAGCAAAATTTCCGGTCTTTCACGCCCAATATAGAATGGGACGCTAGGAACCGCAGGAGGTAAAGAGCGTCCATAAATAAAACTCAATTTAATATTTAAGCAAGATAGAGGACCTCAGCACAATTTCAGACAAGACAGATTCAATGCTCAACGACAACAGTTACTGCAAGAAAAAAAAAACAGTGTGTTACCAACTTACCTACTTTAAATCCATCAGAACATCAGCGCAAGAAGAGAACTATATAAACTACCAAAAACATATTGTTCTGCCTGTCTTTTCCCTAATTTCCCTTAGACTTGGCTGTAAGAATGTAATAACTGTGAAAAGAAAGTAGCAATAATATTACAGCACAGCGACATAAGCAGTATACAAACTAATTTTTAGGAATTAGAGGCACTATGTCGTTGTATAACAAGCAAGTGTTAAAACAAAATGGTTTGGCTTTCAATATTCACTACTTTCTCTACCCATTATCACCTAACATATGTTATTTATTTATCATAATGTCCTTAAAAGGTATGATTTTCCGTGTATCGTGACAACAATTTAGGCCAGAAATTAAAGTCTAAGTTACACTTTTCCCTATTTGGTCTCTTGCAAGATGCCCTAACGACAAACAGCCGCTTATCTATACCACAACTCGACGTTTTACTGTCTTTACTACTTACCTATAATAAGTAGAGAAATATTGTATTACACCCCAAAATTAAAAAACGAGATTCACTGGAAATACAAGTTTTGAGACCCCATGAATCCAAAGAAAGCAGTTTTACTTTCCCTACTACGCACTTACAGTAAGTAGAGGAAGTACTGTATTCCACCCAAAAAGTAAATAACGAGATTCACCAGAAATATACGTTTTAAGACTTCCTGAATCCAAAGAAAGCATTTTTACTTTCTCGACTACGTAGCTGCGGAAGGTAGAGAGAGTATTGTATACCACCCAAAAATTCAATAAAGAGATTCGCCGGAAATACACGCTTTGAGACCACCTGAAACCAAATAAAGCATTTTTACTTTTTCTACTACGCAGTTAAAGTTAGTAAAGCAAGTATTGTATTCCACCCAACAATTCAATAACGAGATTCACCGGAAAAACACGTTTTGAGAACGCCTGAATTCAAAGTAAGCATTTTTACTGTTTCTATTACGTAGCTACAGTAAGTAGGGAAAGTATTGTTTCCACCCAAAAATTCAATAATGAGATTCACAGGAAATACATATTTTGAAACTCCCTGAATCCAAAGAAAGCATTTTTACTTTCTCGACTACATAGCCACAGGAGGTAGTGAAAGTATTATATTCCGCCCAAAAATTGTATAACGAGATTCACCGGAAATAAGGTTCTCAGACCCCCTGAATCCTAAGTAAGCATTTTTACTTTCTCTACCACGTAGCTACAGTAAGTAGACAAACTATTGGTTCCAACTAAAAATTTAATGTCGTAATTTCACCAGAAATCACGTTTGCGACTCCCTGAATCCAATGAATTTATTTTTAGAAAAAGATCCATGTGTGTATGTGTGTGTGTGTTTGTGGGTGTGTCCGGGAACAGCATAACTGGAAAACAAAAAGTTGGATTAACACCAAACGTAGTGTTCAAGTTCAACTTCTTCCAAGAACGCTACACGAGATTTTAAAGAAAATCCCCCACTCCAAACTACCCATTACATTTTTATTCTTTCAAAAATAGCTCTAAGGATTTAGATTAAAATACATACTTTTAAGCTATTTTCATGATAAATAAAATGTATATCTTTAATTTTCTAGCAATGCCCTGTAAATTCGTCCTTATTGTAAATGACTTGATAACTAGTAAATCTTAAGAGAGAGACAAAATCTTACTGCACAATAAATGTAGATCTTGATAAAGCACAAAATTTATGTGAAATAACATTTTTATTTTTATGTGAAATAACATTTTTATTTTTATGTGAAATAACATTTTTATATTTTACCTATTCTGAAATATTCTTTGTTATTAGCTTAAACTTTCATATACTTTATACTTCTCTCAACTGCAAATAACTATTTTCTTTCCTTCCTTCTTTCTTTCTTTGTTTCTTCATTTTTTCTTTCTCTTACCTTTCTTTCTTTCTCTCGTTCTCTCTCTAATTATTTCGTTCGTTCGTTCGTTCTTTCTTTCTTTCTTTCTTTCTTTCTTTCTTTCTTTCTTGCTTTCTCGTGTTCATGCAAAGAGAAAAGAATTTCAAAGCTATCACGCCTGTGGCTCACATTCGGGAGGTCGTGGGTTCGGTTCCTGTGGATCACCTTCCTGACCCATGGTTTTTTTGGGGGGGGTTCCCGGGTCGCCAGGCGAATGCTGAGAAAGATTCTCACATTCCCGAATTTCCTGTCCCTCCATTTTATCTCCATTCTCTTTCCCTTCATCTTTCATCCGTTGGTCTCTTTCAAGGTCGGAAGTGTTGGCGATTGTGTTTCAGTGCAGTTTGGCAGGGGAAAAGGATGGTGTTTAAGACTCTCTGTCCCTCGGCTTTCAGCTGGCTGTCGGGAGTATCCTAATCCCCTCGAGGGGCGTTGGATACCCTCTGTGCGGGCAGGGTTCCTCGGTCTACCTGTCCGTCTGACGGGAGTCTATCTGAAAACTTAGGGGCCCTGCCATAACTGTACCACCACTCCTGGTTCCGGCCACTCGGTGTCTCCTCTCACCTCATCCTTCTTCCCGGAGAATCCCCCTTGTGAGGTATAGGCACAATATACACAATGTGGATCAGTGCCGAGTCCCCTTCGTAGTGATGATGATGAGATGGGGTTTAAAGGCGCTCAACAGCTAAGGTTATAAGCGTCCTACAATGTATAAAATATAAAATTTAAAAGCCCAAAACTAAAAAACCACACACGAACCCGCTTGGTCGAAAACACTAAAAAACAACAGACCAAATTCTAAAAACTACTACACAAAATCATGGTCAATAAAAGGGTAAAACAACATGTCAAGAACTGTAGAATGAGAGAGATATGAGCGTTATATATCCATCGGGGAGTAGAGGACCCAGTAAAAAGACAATATAAAATCACAAAGCTAAAAGAAGCTCAGCGCATCAAATGCGTCGGCCAAAACCAATGTCAGTGATAAAACGTAAAACACATTCAACAGCACGCGCGTAGTCTGCCAAAACGTTGGCTAGGCCGATGAATAGACAATGCACCCGTAATCAAGGTTGGATCGGATCGAGGAGCGATAAAGCCGCAGAAGAACGGTCCGATCAGCTCCCCAGGATGTGCCACTTAAAACACGTAAATTTTTAAGAGATCGGTCACATTCTGATTTTAAAAAGGAAATGTGAGAAGTCCAGCTCAGCTTTCGATCAAAGATCAACCCCAACAATTTCACCTCGTCTGCATATGGAAAGACCTCCGACCCAAGATGGAGAGAGGGCGGAGGAAAAGCCTTCTGACGCCAGAAATTGATGCAGACGGATTTCTCGGCGGAGAAATTAAAGCCGTTAGCGTTACTCCAGGCATAGAGACGGTCGATACAGCTCTGGAGACGGCGTTCGAGAGACAGGTCCGCCGTGAACTACAATAAACGGCAAAATCGTCAACGAAAAGGGACGATGAAGTGCCAGGCGGAATACAATCAACAATGGGGTTGATAGCTATCGCAAAAAGTGTGACACTGAGTACAGAGCCCTGCAGTACTCCGCTGTCTTGAATAAAACGATCAGATAAAACCGAACCTACACGTACACGAAAGACGCGGTCCGTCATAAACTCCCGAAGAAATATAGAAAGACGACCACGGGAATTCCATGCGTAAAGTGTACGTAAAATGCCGCCCCTCCAACAACTGTCATAAGCTTTCTCCAGGTCAAAAAACACAGCCACTGTGTGACACTTTCTCAGAAATCCGTTCATAATATGCGTCGACAGACACACCAGATGGTCGACGGTAGAGCGATGGTGACGAATTCCGCACTGAGCGTTCGCTAGAAGTTTCAGAGACTCAAGCCACCAAGTCAACCGCCCGTTGATCACACGCTCCCTCACCTTGCAAATGCAACTGGTGAGGGATATAAGGCGGTAGCTGGAAGGTCGTTGGCGATTCTTTCTAGGCTTAAATATAGGGACGATGGTAGCTTTGCGCCAAACGGAAGGAAAAAAGTCGTCTTGCCAAATACGGTTATAGACCCGTAAGAGAAAGAGCTTACTGTCGGCTGAAAGATTTTTTAACATCAGACATGAATGCCATCCGGCCCAGGAGCGGAGTGCCTAGAGCAATGAAGAGCGTGCTCCAGCTCCCTCATTGTGGAAAGTTCATTATAACACTCCTTATTACCAGAACGAAAATTAAGGGTCTCGGAATCCAGCCGGTCTTTGAGAGTGCGAAACCCGGCGGAATAATGGGCAGAACTGGAAACCGCCTCAAAGGCAGCACCCAGAGTGTTAACAATGGAAGCCGAATCCACTATGGTGGCATTGGAAACCTGAAGGCCAGACACAGTACAATGCGACACTTTACCGGAGAAGCGAAGAAGTTTATCCAAACAACAGATGAAGGTGTAAAGCAATTAAAGGACCAGACAAAATGAGTCCAAGATCCCTTCTTGCTATCCTCAATAATGCAACGAGCCCTGCCGCGCGATTGTTTAAAAGTAAGCAAATTATCAAGTGTAGGTTGTCGCGGACACACGCTAAGCGCAGTACTGCGAGCACGAACGGCGTCCCGACAGTCCTCGTTCCACCATGGAACAAGAATACGTCGAGGGTCAGAGTATGAACGGGGAATTGTGCGTTCGGCGGCAGACAATATCGCAGAGGTAAGGTGCTGAACCATTTGGTTAACGTTAACCATTTGGCTGGCCCTCAAAACATACGAGGCTGGAATACAATCTCCAGTCGGCGTTTCGGAATATCCAGTTAGGCACTCTGGAATGCTGGACGTGGTGAGAAAGAAGAGAAACGATGCAGGGGTAATGGTCGCTGGAGTAGGCGTCAACGACGACGTTCCACTGCAGACGACTAGCAAGCTGGAGTGAGCAAACGGCAAGGTCCAAGTGCGAGAATGTACCAGAAGAATCCGAAAAAAGTAGGTTCCCCTGTATTGAGGATGGAGAGGTTTAACTGATCAAAAAGGTCGGAAAGAAGAGTTCCCCTCGCACAAGCCCTTGGGGAACCCCACAGGGGATGATGGGCATTAAAATCTCCCAACAAAAGAAATGGTGTTTGGAGAGCGGACAGGAGATCGCGAACGTCCGCGTGAGCAAGGGGAGATGATGGAGGTGTATACACAGCGCAAACAGAAAAGAGAGAGCCGGGTAGTGGAAGCCTAACGGCAACAACTTGTAAGTCGGACGTAAGTGTGAGAGTTTGAAAATGAACGTCGTTACGCACTAATAACATGACACCTCCATGAGCAGGAGCACCCTAATCCGGTTAAGATCGTAGCGAACCGGAGTATACCCTCGGATATCTAAAGGGTCGTGAGGGCGAAGCTTGGTCTCCTGCAAACACACGACCATAGGTTAATGGGAACGCAATAAAAGTTGCAGTTCCGCCTATGCGATCGTACAGCACGTAAATTCCAGTTCAGGATAGCCATCAAGAAAAGGGATAACCTGTCTACTTAGAAGGGCGGCATAAAATAACCTTTTGCTTAACCTTGGGGCTCGGGCTTTTTGTGTGGAGTTGGTCAGACTCCATAGGCTCCTCGAATGGAGGGCCCACGCGCTCAGTGCCAGAAACCGATTCAAGCGCCGAGAATCGGTTCTGGGTGGCAATAGGTGAAGGGGGCCGCTGAGTGCGGCATATCCCAGAAGCATCCTGGGACTGCGACCTTTGAGGAGGAGGAGAAGGTGAACTTTTCTTACCGCGCGCGCGCGGAGGGTCTTTGAGAAAATCTTCCTTAGGGTGTTTCTGCTTTGACTTCTTATCAGTGCCTTGGGACTTCATGACCTTAGGACCAGCTTTAGATGAGTTGGTAACTAGCAGATATGGACGGCCGGATGGTAGTGAAGGTTAATGCAGTCATGGTCCAGGTCTGAGTTTCTGCATCTCTTCGTGGTACTGGCGAGGCAGCAACAGAACTAAATGTACCAGATCTTCGAAGCAAAGGTTGGCGCGCATGGTAACGCCTCCCGGATTCAGCGAAGGAGAGTTTCTCCTTTACCCGGATCTCCTGGATCGCCTTTTCGTCCAAGTACCGCGGACAGTCGGAAGATGACGCAGAATGAACCAGCAATAGCGTGAATCCCCTTTTGTATAATAAACGGGTTCACCATCTCAAAGGATTGGCCTTCCTCTGTTCGGCTAATTACCAAGTAACAACGAGATGTCGGCGGTGCTACTTCCGTTACATAAAAGTTTCGGCGCTTGTTGGTAGTAATGGAGAAAGAGGGCTCCATTGCGATATAAATCCTCCACCATTGCAACCGTCTCCGACCTCGGGCTCTGACTTCCCGGGCGTTACCCCGGCTTAGGTGAGTGGCCTATCTATACCAAACTCACCCCAGGGTCACACCTCCCAGAACATAGACAGAGGGACCCAATCGCCGTCAGAAGTCAGCAGCTCATGCAATGGCCCATCGCGGGACTGCAGTTGAAGAGCGGATACGAACACCTACCCTACATGACAACCCTGGGTGGTGGGGATGACGCCATTACCCACTCACCCAGCTGCGCACCCAGTGCGCGGGTATCCGTCAGGCTGTGCCCACGGAGGATTAAAATGAAAGGGTAAAAGAAACTAAAAGTGTGTGGGCGTTTTGCACGCAAGGTAGGCTGGTGAAGAAGGAAAATAGATGTTAAATGAATGGACGTGGGGCGAAATGTGTGTAAATAGAAGAGAAGTAAGAAACGATGGCGAGGGGCGTCATGTAATGAAATGTACAGAACGCCCGAGAGCCTACCTTGAGTCCCCCGGTCACGATGACGAACCCACCTCGACCATACGAGGGTGGAAGGATGATGATGATGGCGATGAAAGGCTCGGGCACCCCGGGTACGCCAGACCTGTACTCACATAAGGTGAGCCCCTGGGGGGGTCCCCTTCGTAGCCAACCAATCTAAAGCTGTCACATAGCGATCAACTTTGAGGGGTTTGGCTATCGCTTTAGCTAAATATGTTCTACTTATACCTACAGCGAATTGTGTAAATGAGTGTGACGGTTTATCTGTATTAAAATGAAATATATGCAAGAATAACCTTTGTAAGAATAGTTTGTGGAAGAGTGAGTAGAGAAAGTCATGTGAATGCAGCATATAGTTTATAGCAAAAGCTCCATATGACTGTGTGTCTGTGAACAACATTACTCCAGAACGAAAAGTCGGGTTAAGTACCAAACTTGATATTTGAATTCAGCATCCTTCAAAGATGTAACACAAAGATTTTCAAGAAACCCCCCCGAACAACCCTTTACATGGAAAAAATTTCGAAATTTGTTATTTTCTCGAAACTGACTAACGAGTTTGATTATAATACTCTCTGTTTAAGATATTTTCATGGCAAACGAAATATATATTTTTAATTTTCTGAGAAGAGCCTCTCAAGCCTTCATTCTGAATGACCTTTGTATAACTGGTGAACTGTAAAGCATGGACAAAGTTTTGCTACACAGGAAATGCAGACCCCGTTAAAGCACGCAGTTCGTCATACATACACTGCCGTTTGTGAAAATTGCAACACCAAGGAGCAAACTCATGAAATCAATGAATTTAATATCACAGGTTAGGTACCTGACCAGTAAGAAATGATAAACTGTTCAAATATATACATGACCTTCGACCCCTAATACTCAGTATTTGGTGTGGCCTCCATACGCTTCAATTAGAGCTTCTATACGCCGTTGCATTGAATCAAAAAGGTTCTGAATAAGTTGCTGAGGGATTTCCCTCCACGCAGTTTGTATTCGAGCCCACAAATCCGTGACACTAGTTACTGGAGGACCGTGACGCACCAGGTGCCGACCAACCATATCCCAGACATATTCGATGGGGGACATGTCAGGCGAACGTGCAGGCCAGGGAAGCAATGGTACTCGTCGCTCTTCGAAGAAGGATTGTACATTCCTCGCAATATGTGGACGGCCATTGTCCTATCGAAATGTAGCCTGTGAAGATGCCTGAAGCAGGGGGAGTACCTCAGTCTCTACAACCACCGTTAGGTACCGGTTGCTGTTCAAAGTGCCCTCAATTCGTAGCAGGCAAAATCGGTTGTTGTAACCAATGGAGCCCCAAACCATCACACCTGGTGTTTGTCCGCTATGCCGCTCAACAATGCAGCCTCCAGGTTACGTTCAGCACGGTAACGTCGGGCACGTATGCGGCTATCACTGTAGGACTCGTTGAAACGGGACTCGTCCGAAAAGACTATATTTTGCCACTCAGCACCCCAGTGACGGTGTTCACGTGCCCATTGCAGTCGGAGGAGCTTGTGGTTTCTGGACAAGGAAGCCGATGTAATGGCATGCATGCAACCAGTCCAACCTGCAGCAGACGGCAACGAACCGTTGATGCAGACACGTTCACACCTGGTGCAGTGCTCAAGCGTCGAGCCAACACTGTGGATGAAGCCATACGGATCGTTATGGCCATGCGGACAAGATGACGGCCATCCCGTGCTGTGGTCATATTCCGTGGTCCAGTACCACACTTCCCTGCCTACGGCCTTCATCTATCCACTGCTTCCACACACATCACTGTCGTAGCAGCATGCCCTGTACGAGCCGAAATGTCACGATATGACAAACCCGCTTCCCGGAGACCGATCATTCTGCCCCATTCGAACTCATTCACATGCCGATATGGTTCGCTTTACGTCAACGAGGCATACTGGCACTCAGTTTATTGTTTCCACCTTGTTTGACAGCTCTGCACTGACTACACTGGGCGCAACACTGATCTTGTCGGACCGACACGAGAGGGATCTGCTTGGCCTACATGTACCCCATCTCTCTACAAACCTAATCACTTATTGCTTGCACACTCTTCTAAACTTCCACCAAGTCTGTAGTTATTCGGGAAATTCTTTCTTGGTGTTGCAATTTTCACAAACGGCAGTGCATATTTTACGAGATTAACTATTTTCCAGATATTTGTATTGGTTTGAATACTTTTTGTAACAGGGAAGTCGCTATTCGTTTTGTTTTTGTCGCGGTCATACAAACAGCATGGAATTTCAATGCATCACGTAGTGACCCGCTTTTTGAAAATGTGACTATCGCTTTACGCCCTACAGACGGGACGTCTCAATCTGGAAACTACAGGAATATTGTCATTGCTGTGCCGTCACTTCTGGTTCCGGTCGCCCGGTGTCCCTTCCTCCCGGGGGCGCCCCCTCGAGGGGCACAAGCACAATACCCTCATTCACTGGATCGGGGCTGAGTCCCCTCCGTTACACATCCCATTCCATTCTAGACCAGGGGAGAAGTATTTTAAGAATGCAGAACGTGAATCGTAATACAAAGTATCTAAGTTCTTTTCTTTTTATTTTGCTTTCTTCAGATTTGTAATTTGAAAGCAAGTTTACTTATGAAAGCAATTTAATTTTAAGAATAGAGTGCTTTCAAACGAACCAATTGCAACAAAAGCACATTAACCGTTCTGCATTAACACTTTCGGATCACTATTTTAAAAATTTAGGTTATATGTTAGCCTAACCAAATAAAATAGCTATATAAAAACTGCATATTTTGCGCTAAACGTTATTTCCTCGTATATATTAACATTTTATCCTTTTAGATACAATAGCTGTTTTTACTCTACGTCCACTACACTGTTGGCGCGGTTTTCTTTCCTTTGTCTTGTGGGTGTGTGAAGGAGGAATTATGTTTAAAATAAAACAGTCTATATTCGTTTTTCAGTAACAATCGCAAAATATATCTCACTTTGAACAAAACTGAATGTTGGAATTAATTGTGCTCAAACTGCTTCACCAATTTGACATTAATATTACTTTTGCTTCCGTATTTTTAAAACTTTACTTGAATATTATCAGAACTGAATGTGCCAACTGTATGGAACTACACGCTTAGCGCTAAACATTGTGATCAATATCTATGAAAATTAAAAAGCAAAACAAACTTATATTCAAGATAATAAATACCCTGTTTATAACAATCTATTGGTAGTAATTATGAAACGATTATTATTATTATTATTATTATTATTAGCAACAAACGTTAAAAAGACATAGTGCTTCTCAAGAAAATCACTGATAAATGCAACTTAAATTTCTGAAGCACCCGCATAAACAGTGCAATATTTGATTTTATACAACATATTATGTAAATAAAGTTTAATATATTTCCCTTGGATAGATCTAGTAAAGAGGGAAGTATTTAGTTTCGTCTTCTTTCCTCTTAGAGCTGATTTATACGAGCATAGACAAAAGTAAATGTGACCTTTGAGCTGGCACTTACTGTCGGCTATACCCGCATGGGCGGCGCCGTGGCCGAGTGGTTAGACCGCTCGCCTCCCACCGAGGCGGCCCGGGTTCAATCCCAGGGACCTGCAAGTGGGATTTTTGGTGGACGAAGCGGCGTCTGGGCGGGTTTTCTCCGGGTTCTCCGGTTTCCCCCGCCATTCATTCATTCCACCAACTGCTCCATCATCACCTTTCCTTTCATCCATTTCACCAACATCTCGTTCCATCTATTTCCTTCATCCCATACCAGGCATCGGGCTGATCACCCATCCTGAATGTTCTGTCTGATCCATGAGTGTCTGCTCCTCGACGGGCCTCTGACCCCAGGCACCCGCCTGTAAGTCGTGGGGAGTGTAAGTCCTACATAGGAGGAGGGTATACAGATAATGAATGAATGAATATACCCAGGTATGACTAGTGGAGAAGACATTCCTTCCCTCTCTTCCTCTACACTTCCTGGTCCACCGGAAAACATTTGGAGCCTTCTGTACATTGCTCTGCACGGTTGTTTGTATGGGAGTTCAGGGAGAATTCAGCTACCATGTGTTGCCACAAGGGAAAGGTTAATTTACACCATATTGAAGTTTTTGAAGAGCTTCAAAACCTCATAGAGCAGAATTATGACTATACTAAGAACTACCTAGAAAATATTACACATTTTAACAAAGCTCTGGCATTTGCTTCAGTTCAGATTAAATCAGTTGACATTCCTGGCAGAGGTGCATATTGTTATAAAATACATGGGCAGAAGTATCAATCCTATCGTAGGAAGCTTTGCAACCTCCTGCAGTTGTACCATCTTACGCTGGCCTTGTCATTGTAGATTTTGATACTACATTACATCGTATAGAGAATGAAGCCAATAGAAACTGTTGCAGGGCATTAATGCTTACATTAGCAACGATTGATACACATAATTCTTATGCACAGTTGTTTAAATATACAGGTGTAACAAAAAATTACGGTACAAATTGCAGGACACCTTCCTCCCACGTAGACGAAGAAATTATGTTACATGAGCATGGATCTGAAACGCTTTGTTTCCGTGTTACAACTCATTTTCTCCAACTCATTAATCATGGGAAACACACAAGAATAGAATGTACCAGCATACCACATGCAACTATTTCTCACAGGAAATGTTCAATATGCCCTCCGTTAGCATTGATATATGCATCAACCCGCCGTCGTAGTAAATCCGGATGCGCTGATGTATCCCTGGAGTATTGCGTATGGTTTCGTAGCCTTCCATAACACGGGCAAGGAGACTGAACATCTGATACTGGGGTTCGATACACAACAGTTTTCAAATGCCCCATAAATAAGTCCAGTGGGTTTAGGTCCGGGGAGCGTGGAGGCCAGGCAATTGGTCCACCTCTACCTATCCATCTGTCACCGAATCTGTTATTTAGAAGCCGACGGACATTAACAATAAAATTAGGTGCTCCATCGTGCACGAAGTACACGTTTTGTCGTCCACACAAAGGCACATCTGCTAACAGATCAGCAGAACATTCTCTACAAAATTACGATAATTTTGTCCGTTGAGCCTGGGTGGAAAAACGTGAACCCCTACTAAACAGTCGCCAACAATGCCGGCCCAAACATTGACAGAAAATCTTTGTTGATGACTTGCTTCAACTGTTGCCTGGGGATTGACGTCAGCCCATACATACCGATTGTGATAATTCACAATCTGATCTCATTGAAACGACGCCTCATCTGTGAACAGCACCGTTGCACTAAAATTAGGATTGGGACTTTGTTGCATAAACCATTCGCAGAAGCGTACCCTTACAGGAAAATCAGCTGCTGATAGTGCCTCCACACGCTGTAAATGGTATGGATACAGCCGGACCTCGTGTAACAATCGCCTGACAGTCATGTGGTCAATATTCATTGTTGCAGCTACTTGTCTTGTACTGAGACTAGGGTCGTCGTCAACTGCCTGAAGAATTGCCACCTCCCGTTGCGGTGTCCTCGTCCTTCTAGGCCTCCCCGGTCGCGAGTATCAGGCTGAAATGCCCCATGTTCCCTAAGACGACGATCAATGGCTTCAAGCGTTTACCTGTCGGGGCACCTTCGTCCTGGAAATCACTCCTGGTACAAACGTTGAGCGCAAGCGCCATTGCAGTGTGCTAATCCACACATTACATGGGCATCTGCCATCTCTGCATTTGTGTACACTGCCATTGCACGAGCCAAGGCTGTGATCACCTCTGTTATTGCGTAGTAACCCGTGTGCTTGCCAAGGTCGTACTGCTCACTGGACCGGTTGATATTACCTGTAAATAAGCAATGACGTAAGTCGCATGGGGCATGTTAAACAAAACACCAGTAGCGCATCTACAATAATGCCAATGTAACCAGACGTAACCAAGTGTGCATGTTCCCCATGATTCTAATGTTCTGTTCGTGTGTGTTTCCCATGATTAATGAGTTGGAGAAAATGGGTTGTAACATCCAAAGAAAGCGTTTCCAGACCCATGTTCATATGACATTATTTCTTAGTCTACGTTTGAGGAATGTGTCCTGCAATTTTTGCAGTACATTTTTATTACACCTATATAAAAGATGTGGCTCACACTATACCCATTTTCAATTACAATCTACCACTAGCAAATGTATTTCATCCTGGAAGACCCAATACGCCTACAGTCAGTGAGGTGGTTGCTGTTTTTGTCACTGACGACGGAACACCACCAGGCAATGTTGATTTTGTCATCTGTTCTCAAAGAACTGGTGCACTTACAAAAATATCTTACTTGAACCCCCATTCTGCTCCAGTGTGCTATCCGTTACTTTACCCTTGTAGTAATTCTGGATGGGTTGTAGGTAAGCCATATGTTCAAGCTCATGCTACTGCGTTGAGAACCGTCACACCTCAGTTACAATACTATTGTTATCGTTTAGTAGTTAGAGGTGGTTTCAGTACACTTCATGTTTCAGGTAAATTATTTCAACAATATATTGTTGAGAGTTATGTCAAAGTCGAAGGTTCCAGGTTGGCACTCATTAGATCCCATCAAAAAGAACTCAGAGGGCCAGTTGCGGGAATTCCTGTTATTCTTCTTTCAACTTATATTGGCAGCCCTCGCAATATGCTTCAAAATTATCAAGATGCAATGGACATTGTTGCCGCTTAGGAAAGCCTTGTCTATTTCTCAGAATTACTTGCAACCCCAAGTGGACTGAAATTATCTCCCAATGGAAATAATATGAAAGAGTTGAACATAGACCCAACTTAGTTTTTAGGGTTTTTCATTTAAAATTGCAAGCGTTATTAGACGATCTATTTTTTTTTAAAAAAAAGCATGTACTATGCGTAATCATTGGCTATGATTGTGCTACTGAGTTTCAAAAGAGAGGTCTCCATCATGCACACATTCTGGTCATTTTCTCAAATGAAGATAAAACTCTTTAATTTGTGCAGAAAAAAAAACCCAACCTTTTGAAGTTATTAAGGAATGCATAGTACACGGACATTGCGGTACTATCAACCCAAACACTCCATTCGCAAGAACAAAAATTGCATAAAAATTATCCAAAAGTTTTTCAGGAGGAAACTAATTTAAGTGCTAATACTTACCTCATTTATATACCAGCGATAACGGCGTTAAAATGACAGTTCGGTTATTTATCATTGGTAATAGGTGGATTGTACCATACTCTAGATTTCTCAATAGAAAATACCGTTCTAATATCAATCTCGAGCACTTTTCTTCAATCAAATCTGATAAATATTTGTACAAATACGTGTACCGTATAAAGAACATGACTGCGCAGCTTTACGATTGCGCTCAGATTCTGAAGGTCAACAACAAGTCACTGTTGACGAAGTGGACATTTATTTGATATATCGTTATGCGAGTCCACCAGAGACTATATGGGAATACACGAACGTCGACTTTTTCCACCAATCTCTTACAGTCGAGCGACTCCCTATCCACTTAATGGAAAAACAAATGGTGTACTTTCAGGCAGGTACGAAGCTTATAATAACCTTGACAAGGACTCCAAGCTCATGGCATATTTTAAATTGTGCAATGAAAATATTACCGCCCGCAAGTACCTTTACCATGAAATTCCAGAACATTTTGTATGGTCAAAAAGACAATGGAATATTCGTAAGAAAAAGACCAAGTGATTTGGACGGATCTACACTGTCAATCCAGCTGAAATCGAAAGGTATTATTACCTCCGAGTACTACTTCTGCACGTCAAAGGACCGCAGTCGTTTGACGATCTACACACAGTTGATGGGATACTATGCAACTCATTTCAACAAGCTGCAGAAAAATTACAGTTAGTCATTAACGACACCGAATGGAAAGAATGCTTGCAGGAGGCTGCCAGACACTAAATGCTAACGCAATTGAGATGGCTTTTCGGCATCATCTGCATATTCTGTTCTCCTACCAATATACCTGAGTTGTGGACAACATTTCAGTACGCACTTTCAGAAGATTTTCAGAGACAGCACACGCCACCTGAAGCCTACAACCTCACACTGCAAGAACTGGAAAATATTTTTATATATCATGCCAAATCCTGCCAACAATTTAACCTGCAGACCCCTGTTGTGACCATCCCACAACATACAACAGAAGCCTACAATGTAGAAGAGGAACGTACGAACGGCAAGACAGCTTACGAAATGCTAAACGTAGAACAGAAGGCAATAGCTGAGGAAGTCATACATGTAGTAAGGAATAAAATTTCCAGTTGTTACTTCATTGATGGAAGAACATTTGTCTACAAAACATTGTACCACATTTTACGAGGTGAAAACAAGGTTGTTTTACCAATTGCATGGGCAGGCATTGCTGTCAATCCCCTACCAGGGGGACGCACATCACATTCGATTTTCAAACTACCTGTACTCATCTTGAACACATCGGTCTCATCAAAATAATTCTGTTTGGTGGAGATTTCCGTCAAGTGTTACCCGTCGTTAGACCTGCCATAGAACAGTCATCGTCGATAGTACAGTTAAACGATCGTCCTTAAGGTCTCATGTTAAAATTCATAAGTTGACTCAAAATATGACGGCAAATGATGATCCGGTTTTCACTGAATGGTTACTTAAATTGGGTAACGGTGATTTAGTAGTTCAAACAGATTACTACAATAAAACGATCAAAATTCCCAAACTTTGTTATTGTAATTACGATAGTATTATTATCACCATATTCAGCGTCACAGAAATCAATGAACAAAATGTTTCGCAATTCATTTCAACAGCGATTTTATCTCCAAAAACAATGATTGTACAACAATTAATAAATATGTCATTTCCAATTCGTTACCTGAAGAGGAAAAGGTTTACCTACGTTCGGATTTTGTCCAACACGAAGAAATAAACAACGCTCAATTGTACTCCATAGAATTCTCTAACTTCTTAAATCCCTCCGGTACACCACCTCATAAATTGCTTTTAAAGAAAAATGCTATTATTATGTTAATTAGAAATCTTAACGTTAATCAAGGATTAATTAATGGTGCAAGATTAGTGGTAACTCACTTAGCGAACATATCATCACTGCTAAATTCATTCACTCTGATAAAACTGTGCTCATATCCCGCATTAACCTCAGTCCTTCTGATTCAACCATGCCTTTCCAAATGATAAGAAAACAAAAAGTTCCCAATAAAAGTAGCCTTGGCTATGGCCATTAATACAGCAAAGGTCAGACGCTTCATAGGGCAGAATTGTATTTACCAGAACTCGTTTTTTCGCATGGACTGTTATACGTGACTTTTTCACGAGTTTGTAGATTCAGTGATATTTATGTTTGTGTTAAAGAAACATACAGCCAAAAAGTAAACGATGATTACATTATAACTGCTCACATTGCTTTCAAAAAAGTTTTGTAAAGTAAATAAATTTTTAAAAAATCATATCTAACAAATGAATTGAGTTTTATTTATGGATGCTCTTTAAATGCTATGTTCCTTAGCGTCCCATTCTATGTTGGGCGTGAAAGACCGGCAATTTTGCTCAGAGGCCTCTTTATCAGGCTTGAGGTTCTTTTACGTGCCGTAAATCTACGACACGGGACTACCGGCTTTACTTCCCTTCCGAAGGAAGCCATGCTAAGGACTTTTACGCCCGAAAAAATCCATCGCCCTCCGCCGGGTTTGAACCCTCGATCTTGGGAACTAGAGGCTAGCACGGTACCACTAGTCCACGGAGGACGACACACACACACACACACACACATATATATATAAAACAAAGCCAATATTTTATAATTAAGGATATTGTATATAATGATAACCACTTTTTAAAATAAGACTGATATTCTTTATTACTCTTCAAACTAAAATACCTTCCATTAATAAATACTTTCATTTACTTGTTTCCACATTATTATATTACTATTCGGTGACTGATCAAGATGCCATGCGAATTATTCACTGGATCAACTAGTCGTAATGAATTAACACTTAATTGTTTGTTTTCTCACTGCATGTTCACTCTGGCTGCATGGGTTGTTTGCTTATGCAGGTGCAAGGTGGCGATAAGAGAAGCGGAGTAAATTGCTAGCAATATGGAGATAATCGCACTCAATATGCCATTAGCCAATGATAGGTAGAGTATGCTAGTCAGTTGACCAATCAAAGCCGTACTACACTGATAGTGTTTCATGGTGGTGCAGTTGTTTCTAATTTGTATGAATGCAGTGAGTGAGATCACGTAGGCTGTGACTACAATTAGCAACTGATAATGCCCCGCTTTGGAAGTCAAAATATTGGTAATATAAAAGCAGCTGTAGATAATTTAACGCCAGAAAACACAAAGAAGAACAACAGTATGGTGTGGAACCAATTTTCAGAATACTGTATGGAGAGAAATTATAAAATTGATGGCTCAATTAGCGATAAAGAGATTCCTTTCATTCTACACGAATAACAAACATGGTTGGCGCTAAACTAGCTAAGTTCGTAATAAGTTTTTCTTGTGATTATCTAGCCGAGCAGCACTCGTGCTAGTAGTTTCACACGACAATTTCATTTCAGTTTCAAACTAGTGCATCTTTTTATAAGATAATTATTTCCCAACCTTCGGTCTGGAAATAAGTGTCATGGACAGCATTATTAACCCCAATTAAATTGCCGTAAAGCAATCAGCACTAGTGCTACTACTGTTGAAAATACTCTGCATACGTGAACAGTTTTTGATACGAAACAGAGATTTTGCTCTTGCAAAATAGTTTACTCCGTTTTGCTCCCGAGAGTTTTCTCTAGAGAGAAATATTGCTCAGTTTTATCGATATCACCCATTGTCTTTCTCGTAAAAATTTGGTCCCATATGAGTACTTTTCGCTTAGGTATGAATGACCACTAATACTATTATTTAAAATTATCGGACATTCCTGTGCCTGTGTGAAATTATAGATTTTAATATGTTTAAATTTTTTGAAGACATGGGTGGGGCGGCATGATATTGTGACGCAGTAGTAATGGATCAAGGTTATCGTGAGGTTGGCGCCGGCAGTCGGATATAAACAAAGATAAGCATTGCTCGCCAGCATTAACACCGGAAGCGATATCGACAGATAACCAGAATTTTCTGGAAGTTTCTTTCCCCCGCCTCCAGAACGTGTGTCCGGATAGTTCTGGAATGTTCTGTGGAAGATTTCATTGGTTTTATAAGCGAGCGCTCTCGCGAGAGGAGTCAGTCAGTGAGCAAGTTAGCGAGTGCGATTCTGGTGCGGCGAAAAGTGCTGTTCTAGCGAGTTTGTGACGGCTGCCGTGATGTGCAGTGAGTACTGCTAAAATAGGAGAGACTGGAAACTTCTTGTGTTCGACTCCTCAGCGAGTGAAGTAAACCATCCGGAGAAGAGGCTGCGTCCTGCGTATTTCATTACGCCGTTACGCCACGAAGAAAAAAGTGACAGAAGAATTTGACCTAGTTCACATCATTGAAGTGACAGTGTGAACTAAGTAAAGTCTCAGTGAAAGTTGAACTAGAGTAAAACAGTGATAGTGAAAACTAGTGAAGTGACAGTTGAAACTGGAAAAAGTAATAATATACCTACAATTGCACTGGGCGACAAACCCCCTTGGGCCGTTACTAAAGCTAAGCGACATGAAAAAGGCGTTGAACACCTGTTCAAGAAATAAATGTAGCATCAAAACGTCGGCTAAGTATCTGATACTCAAAGTTCTAAAGGGGACTAAGACAGAGAAATTGGAGATCATCATAGACACAATAAAAAATCTGTGAGTGGTAAGTGAATCCTTTTTACTGCTTTAATAAATAAGCTTTCAAATGAATAAGCTTTCATGTGACGGCGGCAACATTCAATTCACTACAGTTTACACAATAAATATTGGCGGGAAAATAATTAACATTAAAATTTTAAAAGTTGATAATCCTGTGGTGAGCTCCTTGGATGACGAAGTATTTAAGGGGATGGAGATCTGCCTACCGCAAATTGGCTGAGAAGAGATCATATACCAAAATGCGCAAAGGAAGACGAATATTAAGGAAAATATTGCAGAGAAGCCCATCGACTTTTTTTTTTTTTTTACTTTTGTTTTGGATGAGTCGATAGATCGCAATGGAAATTGCGTGTTTACGGGTTTGTTTAAATGTTGAAAGGAAAATCTTGCTAGCAGTTGTCCGTCTCTTGCAATTCCTCGAAGCCGTCAATTCAACTGACTAATCAGGTCATTTTGGATGCGATTAATGACATGAAAACTTATAATTGTAATGTGAAAAGTATTTGCACTGAGAGCGCAACAAAGATAAAATATGTCAAAACTCTAAGGGTGCTAAAGGGCGACATTTCTTTATGTTTACATGTTGGTGTCAAGCTGAATCTACTTGTTGAAAAATGGCAAAAGAAGCTTGAACTAAATGCAGCGATTTCTCGTTCTTAAAAATAGGATGTGTTGCATTCACATGGCTTTCCCCACTCATCCTTCTACAAACTGTTCTTATGCAAGTTTTTTCTTCTCTCTATTTAACGTTAAAAGAAACAAACTTTCAGTATACATACATTTGTACTCGTACATTCGTTGTAGGTATAACAAGGATACAGTAGTCTAGAGCAATAGTCAGGTTTTTAAAAAGCGGATCGGTATGTGATGGCTTTGAAATTTCATGTTCTTTGCATGACCACGAGAATATCTTATAATACATTCACACGACTTTCTCTACCCACTAGCGTTTATTTCTATAAAGCTTCTACGAACTATTCTTAGGAAAGCTTATTTTTCTATCTACTTCATGATAATCGAGATAAAACTTTGCAGAAATATTTCATTACACATTTCATTGTAGCTACAAAAGGGATAGAGGAAGCTGAATCGGTAATCAGTTGTTTATAAGCCAGTCGCTATAGCTGCACTTGAAATTCCATACTCTTTCGATGATGTCGCGAGAAACAGTTGAATAGCTACAGTACTTTAAAAATGAAAGTAATGAAAAATTCAAACCAATAACGGATTTCTTGGAAATGGCTGATACCATAAAAATTATTTGAAATAACCCTGACACACTCCCATCGTGTTAATCTAGGTGTTTTTTCACAGGAGCATATTCTGTGAGAAATGCAATAATTGTTCTCAGCTGAAGTTGTCGCATTTAAGTAAGCTTTCAGCTCTTTTCTTCCATGGTTTTCTAATTAATAGTTTACCATGTTTGTTTCCTGGAGTTTTAAGTCAGGTTTTATGATGTTCTACTTTGGACCAATTTTGATAACCTCTCTTACTAAATATCGAGATGCTCCTAGAGCCGGCTCTGGCCCAATAAATCGCTCCTTGTCTTGCAAGTTCATTAGCTTTTTCATTTCCCTCTATGCCACCATGACCACGCACCCACATGAGTTGAACTTCTTTCTGTTCTGCTATGCTTGGAACATGTTTAGGCAGTTTAAAACCAGTCCTGACGTTACCTTATGACTACTTAGAGCCGTAAGCGCAGCCTGGTTATCTGAGAAATCTCTTTACCAGTACAATCTCTGGTAAGTTTTCATGTAATCATTGAATAATAGCACAAATTCTGTTTCAAAAACAGTAGCATAGTCACCCAAGGGAATAAAGCTTTTTGCGCCTTGATCTTACGGCATATACTCCCGATTCTGTTCCTGAGCCATCCTTTGAGCCGTCTGTAAATCACATCAAAGTTTTCTCAGGAGTTTCCGGAGTTTTATTCGTCCAACGTTCAGGATTAATAATGACCCTGCAGTTCTTTATAAAGTGTTTAACTGTAACTATATAGTCTAACGGAATTTCTAAAGATGCAACTATTTATAGAAATCGCGCTGATCGGAACCCAGGCGGTTACAAAGCGAACGGAACACTGAAGCCTGGCCACAAACCCATCTAAACTATTATTACCGTCATCCCATCCCCAAACACAGCCGGTCATCCTGTTACTACTTGCCACCAATAAAGCGTTGTTGCTATATCATTTCTATTGTTTCTTCGACTGCGGTACCTTTTAGCAGCTGTAACTGTGGGCACGTACTTTTCATTCAAAAAATCATTCTGGATCCATGAAAAGCATTTTTAAAAAGAGGTTGGTGTTTTTGTGTGTGTGTGTGTGCGTGTGCGTGCGTGCGTGGTTCATGCGCGCGCTGGCTCATCTGCTTGTGAACAGCATAACTAAAAAAAAATGTCGCTTAAACACCAAACTTAGTATTTAAGTTCAGCTTCTTCGAAGGATGCGACACAAACATTTTCAAGAAAATCACGCCACCCCAAACTACCCTTTGCGTAGAAAACGTTTCGTTATTGTTTTGAATTTCTCAAAAACAGCTATAAAGATTTTTAAAACAAGCGTATGTTTAAGATGTTTGCAAGAAAAGTAAAACGTGCGTCTTGAACTTTCTGGGTCTGAATAACTTTTTGTATAACTGGTAAACCGTAAGAGAGAGAAAATCTTACTGCGCGTAAAATGGAATCTCGTTAAGCGACACAATTTAAGTGTTAACCATTTCCGAGAAATTCTTTGTTATTGGATTGAATTTTGAAATACTTATACTTTTTACAAGTGGAAGTCGCTATTTGTATTTTTCTCGTGGTCATGCAAAGGGCGTTGAATTTCAAAGTCATTGAATAGCCATGTGCTTTTTAAAAATGTGACTATCGCTTTAGTTTATGCATCCTTGTAATTACAACGAAATGCGTAATGAAAGTTTATCTTGTTTAACAAGAAGTATACAGAATAATATTCTTTTGTAAAGGTAGTTTGTAGAAGAGTGAGTAGAGACAGTCATGCGAATGTAACATATGCGATTTTTTTTTATTTTCTTTCTTTCTTGTGTGTTCATTATTTTTACTTGTCTTGCATTTTATAATAGAGTTTTTCATTTAAGTAAACAGGAGCTGCCATGCTAATGAATCTTACACATCTTAAACACTACACAATGTCTTATTATACTATATTTATATTAATATAAACATTGTTGTGAAGCAAATTCATTATCTTTTCAAAACTACGAAAAAAAACAGCTATCTCCCAAGAGTGACAATGACTTGCGTTCGCCTTACCTTTTTCACCTGTTTTTTTTTTTCCTTCTACTTTTTAACTTTTGACATGTTTACTGTTTCTGTTCGCATTCTCTGAAACTTGGTTTTTCTACATTCTGTAGTTGTTCAAATTAAAGAATACTTTCACCATAGCTCCGCGAACAATAATTACAGTAAGCAGAACTACAAACATACTACCCTTATTTGTAAAAAATAACTATCAGGGTAAATAACACAATCAAAGATGATGCTTTTATCTGGAATTAATTCTTCCTTTCAAAACAAATTCATATTAATGTAGCTTAACTATTTAAAGGTAGTGCAACAATGTACAGTTTATTCAGGACGTGTTTCTAAGTTCCCCTCGGATAGTATGTAAACACGTATTTCCATTCTTGTACCTTAATATATTAGTTAAGCTCTTCCTCAATTATATTATAAAGAGTTTGTAACGTATAATTATTACGCGATGCATAGTTATTTACTGCATTTGTGTGTAAAGCAAGACAAACTGCATGATTGTATTTTGTACATGTGGAAATCAGCTGCAAAGTTTTCCTTTCAAATCCTATTTTGAACTGTGGCAACAACGCGCACGTGCATGTCATTCTTTTTTCCTAAGATTTTTATGGTGGTTGCGGTTAGGGAAGGTAGGGAACAAGTGTTTGACTACTGAACAACGGCCACCGGTTGGGGATGCTCTGCCCGCGATTTCTGTATTTCCTAGTTCTTAGTAAACATGAGTCTATTTCAGAAATTCCCAGTTGCTTAGCATGTTGCAGTCTATACAGTGTCATTCTTATCTCCTTCATTACAACTAAATGCACTGCAGTCAGGTGTAAGAGGGTCTCCATTGCTGCAGTAGGGGCTGTTTTGATGACCCTATATAAATGTAACCAAAGCGTTCGCCCTTCCTTTTGAGCCATCAAAATTAATTGCAAAATTTGGTGTCAATCTCGAATTGGTAAAGAATATGCTTACGGAGCTACCTGAATTTCAGAGTGAAAATAATGATGTACTTTCATGTCATAGTGAGTTCTGCTACTACATCCGAGATGTAGTATTGATGCATTGCATGCACTGTTGACATATACAGCTAAAGGTAACTAGTTTAATGGAGTTTGTAGGCGGATGATCTATTCAATCCTTATGGCTAACAATATCCAATGAGGACAGTGAAAAATTCTTTTCGCACTATAATTTAATAGTTACTGAAAATATATCTTCAATGAAGCATGAAAACATTGTAACTTGTATATTGAAATTTGGGACATGGAATAAGCAGTTCGGGTAAATACTATTTAATTTCATATTTCCTATCATTCACATTAATATGTTTTTAGAAATAAGCTACGTGCTTGCTAAGCCTCACATAAGCTACTGGTGGTAGATATTAATAATTCAAATAACAATATTTAATGTTATTGTACTGTGTTGTGTAGCATAAGCTAATCCTTTACGTGCAGGTGAGTGTCAATGCCGTTATTATACTAACCACACATGCCCCTATGTACCATTATTGAAGAAAAATGTGCGTTGCAGTCTAAATCATTCCCATATTTAGTCAGCAATGCTTGTTGGCAGCGTAGTACGGAGGACGTAAGCGCTCGCCTGAATAGTCTGTTACATTGCCTTTAGAAACTTCACACGTGATCTGACTGCACACAGCGACACCGTTTGTAGTTCGCTCACATTCATATTGACTTTCCTATGCCATGAGTTTGATTCCATGCGTCCTACATGCTGTTCCTGGAAGTAAAGAAAAAATATAAGGAGTCGTTAAGAGCTAGCAGCAGAAACTCATTCGTAGGGAAAATATGTTAATCATACTTGCTTTTGTATGAAGGTGCTCATTGTCCAGCGCCCGAGGCGTAGCGAGTTAGAACGTGGTGCCACGGTTCCTAGCCACGTGGATTCGAGCCCACCCATGTGGGCGTGGAGCTTTCGTCGCATGAATAAGATTGCGGAATAAGCATTTAAAGGGGAACGAAACAAAAACGAATATTTAATTCACCACATTAGTTTATTTGTCGTCAGGAATAAATAACGACGCACGCAGTTTCACCATCCCAAGGTGAATGGTTATCGGGTTACGGCCTGTTGTTGAGTAGACGCGAGATGTCCTGAGAGCCACACTGCACCCAGACAAGACGTATGCAGCATAGGTGTTTTAAATGACTAACAAGTTTGCGTGTTAATTTCATTAGAAGTTCATAACTAATCTGAATAACAAAGAGTAAAGCTAAAACTGGCCATCACTTTCATAATCCAGTTAAAACCTAATAGGTGATAAACACTAGTCCAACATCTGCTTTGAAAATGAGTGAGCGTGGTATCCGCCCTTATCAGTTTGAACCAAAAAAGAGCGATTCGGAATATTTACGCCGTTCTGACAGCGATTCCGAGACAGTGTGAACACCGAAAATTGTGCTGGTTCCGTCCATTGATGTAAGTGTAAAGAATGTATACATATGAATAATGATGAGGAAAGTGTATGTTGGAACTATGAAAACACAAAATTGGTGAAGGGTGATTTTGTCTGTATCACAAACCATCCTAATTTTCACAAATTTATTATAGATTGTGATGTTTTGAATACTGTGAGGCATAACTTAGCGTTAAAAACAAAAAGTAGAGCTAAAAACAATCACTCAGGACCAATAATCCTGTTAATAAGACCTGGCGATATTCCTGCTACAAACAGTTCACAGCGTGGATTAATTCATGGACTGCTATTGGACACAAAAGAAGAGTTGTCATACCATCATGTGTAGTGCTTAGTATTAGAAATGCTTTTCTAGAATCCAGCGGAGTATGTGTAAGATTCAAACTTCATTAACAAACACCCAAGTTAATAATAAGTTTTAATTAAATTATTATTATTATTATTATTATTATTATTATTATTATTATTATTATTATTAAAGCTGTATAACGTTCTTGACCAAACTTCTTACGTTGCCTGAAAACGTGAGAAGTGCTTCTATCGTAATAACTCTAATGGAGGTCGAAGCGTGGAAGTTATATTCTTTGGTAGTGAAAGATCGTCCGGTAATGGTCCGGTAATGGATCCACACAACGTGCATGCAAAACAGTTTTTTTATTTCACGCATTATCAGCAGTTTCCATTCTCCGTTAAATTCCTCATATTTATTTTTTCATGATCCAAGACCCAGATGCTTTGAACTACTGAGTTTTGACTCTAGTCGTTTTTATTTACATCGAAATTATGATCTAACGCTGCTATCATGAATCGAAGTTGAAGGCCATTTATATGAAAATGTATTCCTTTCGGAGCATATCCGAGAAGAACACATTGATGACTTTCTAAACTGCCAGTATGTATATAATATCGAATATGAGCCAAATCCTTTAAGAAGGTGCTATCTAAAATAATTTTCTTCAAAGAGTGATAAGCGTTTGATTCGCCTTTAATCCATAATTTATTTCTTTGCCCTTCTTCCAACAATTCATCATGTTCACAAGATTTCCATTCACTGTTTTCTAGCCATTTGTGCTAATTTTTTATACGATAAAGAATTGATGTGAATTTTTCAATTACTATGGTACCGTTCTCATTACAGTTTTATTCAGCCCACCATAAATGGTTATTTATACTGGATTTCCATTCTGTCAGCTCTGGGTATTTTTTCTACTATTTCACTTTATTTATTAGACTTTTAGATAAACGCCACACGTCAAATTCGTGTTCAACTTCCGGATACCGAAGTTTTAACAGTGTTTTACACCTTTATGTCTGTCGGAGAGAAAAAACTTCAACTCTACACATTTCTTGTTTTGCAAACCTAGTCATTATGTTGTCACAAACAGCCTTCACCAAATCGCTTTCACCGTACCTCTATGAACAACTTCAAAGTCAATAATGTTGCGGGAATTTAAATCTACGACAGAATAGATTAAATAATGCTCAGAAAATCATGGGAAATCATACTGCTAACCATATAGGTATACCACAACCATTTAATGAATTCAAGTTGGTTTTTCTTTCTTGAACCCAAAATGCTTTAACAACTAGTACTGTCAGGTTTCGAAAGGTTTTATCGAATGTACGCCTTGGAAATACTGCCAAACCCAGTGATTTGCAGGACTTAAATTGCTGAAACAATATACAGATTAGAACTTGCTATTAAAGCATTTCCTTCCGGTTTCTTCTCTGGTAAATTTTGAGAGTTCCAAGTGAAAGTATCACCGCAATAGTACACTGTTTTAACACAAAGCACTGTTCTTTTAATGTATTGAGAAATATTTTTGAATTCATGTCTACATAAAACACATACCTTGAAAAATAAAAGTAAAGTTGTCCAAGCAAGAATTAAATATTCCGCTGTAGTTTCATTTCCATGCATGACGAGTCCCTTCTTCTTATTCTTCCTCATCACTTGTATCAGAATCTGAAGTATCAGGTTCATAGAAGCTTTCATTCAGCTTATGCTCATCTTCATCGTCATTTTTTGCTTCGTAGATATTTTCATGTTACAACAAGGAATTTTTTTTATGATTTCAGTACGTAGTACACATTGTACTTCTGAATTCTTGGTTTTTTCATAAACTTCTATTCTGAATTCTCTTTCACTACTTTATCAACGCCTTCGTTGTCAATCTTATTGCAAGTAACACTACCACATAGCTCAGAAACTATGCTTTTACGATTTCTAGCCTCATATCTTTCTGATCTTTCTCATTTGCTCTTGGATGAAGATGGTGAAGGATCAATCGTCTTACTAGAACTTGATATCTGGAAATTGTCGTTATTTTTCCTTATAGTAGGAACAGTTCCAGGTTTTAATAAAGGTCCTCTGAAATTTTCATCCGCCATAAGCTGCTCTTCTAATAACTGTTTATGTTCATAATCTGTGTCCTTAAAATGGAAAGAACATACACGAACACCGGGACCATGCAAATAAAATGTTCTTTTGCAAAATTTTACCCATATCCTATATCTTTTGGGAGATTTGTCTCTGTTTGGAAACGTGTGAAAATGAGTTCCCTTGTGAGTTTCCCTTCTAACATATGCAATATGTGCAACATGCACAACATTTTCCTATTTTATTTTTCACAATATGATCTACGTTGTTTATATAATACTAAACTGGCACAGTAACACCGTCACCAGAACACCACCACAAAGTGATCCACTATTGAACTTAAATACCAACAATCACAATTAATAAACGTGGTCCAGCACGTCCAGCAATGTCTTGACTTGTCATCTCCCTACTGCTTCCAGCGCACGGCTGGCTCTGACGACATATAAGGTGGTTATTATTTCGCTTTCGCAGCGATAGCGGTGTGGCGGAGTAAAAAATAAGCTTACTACTTTATTCTATAGGTCACATCCTTCATTTAGGAAATAACATGATTTTTGTGTTTCGTTACCCTTTAAGGATCAACAAAAGGTAGAGGTCTGCAGGTGACGAAAGTTCACGTTTCGGCTGGGGGAAGGATGGTGATGACCACATCTCTCCATATCAGAACGTTCACCTTTGCTTTAAATGTGGGCTGAGGTCGGCAACCTGGTGGGTAGGCCAAGGCCCATAAGAGTTGTGCTACCCATATTTAATTAAATGCTTAACATTATTCGACTTTGCTCACTAACCGCGAGTGAATCCTCCCTTTCCTGTCTGCCCTCTCGTGACACAACTCTCCCACCCATCTGGCAAGTAATCCAGTTATTGTTTTCCATACATTCAGAAGTAATTTTAACCATATCCACAATAGATTCACTTGTATCAACTACTGACACCGCAGTTGACAGTAGTTGATTTTTGTTTTTCTCGTATAAATAGAGATGCTTGTTTAGAATAATTAGGTAAGTTGCATTTCAGATAAAGACTGGCCACCGCAGTTATTTTCAATAAAACTTTTACTTTACATTGCAGCATACTTTAATGAAGTATCGAATTCGTCCAGTGTGAAAACACGAAGTGACATAATTAGGAAAGGAAACGTTGCGAAAGAAATGTTCCAGGTCTAAGCTTAGGATACCTTCCCGGCAATTGCCATTTATGAGGACCGAGAAAAACCTAGAGAGAGAGGGGAGAGAGAGAGAAAGAAAGAAAAAGAACTCGGGGAAGAATGCCTTGGCGGGATTTGAACCGCGGACTTCCAGAATGCGGACCTCACACGCTACCGTGGAGTCATCTCCCTAGGTGTAAAATGCTTTGAACACACTATCTTTGTTTTAGAAGGTCCTTCTAACAATTCTAAGTTCCGGAGTTGGTGACGTTTTCGCAATCACAAAGAACGAATAAAGAGTAGTTTGTTTTCCTGGAACAGAATTATAACCGAATATACTACACGGAAGCATTACCAAACAATCGCCCTTGAAAGAGCTACAGAAAAGCTTGCATCATACCAGGTTGCTAAACTGTAGGACCATGTTCCTAAAAATAGACTTTTTTTTAACAGCCGTTGGAAGGGATTTCATAAATTGATAGAAATCGCAGGGGCTTTTTCTTTTTATAAGTAAATGTATGATGACGAATTAAATTGGTGTGTACGGGTGTTGTCAATTGTTCATTTAGCTTAAATCTGTTGCAATAATGAAATCCATGCATTGTCAAATGTATGACGCCCATCCTTTCTTCTCGTATTTAAAAATATACCCAAACCAGGAAGCAATTTGGCAGCGCGAGAAATTAACTTTAACAACAATGCAATTTCTCTATTTTCCTGAATATTAGAGAAAGAAAAGAGAGAGAGAGAGAGCTGCAGTTTATAACGAACACCCATATTTTGAGAGGTTAAGTATTGTATAAGGCATACTATGTAATAATGAACGCAACGAGAGATGGCCCAAATAGTCAAATGGTTTAATAACTGGACAGCAACAAGGAAGATTCCAGTCAACAAAAATTTAGAGTTCCTTGGTTGGAAGATGAAATGATCCAAATTTTGGTAATACCTGCACCAAACGCTCTTTCCGAAGAACCTTAACAAGACTTGGTAAAAACTATATGGTTGCCTATTTGTCGTCCATTTTAAATGCCTGTCTGCGACTCGGCTATTTTCCTCGCACCTGGAAGTTTGCCCATATCGCAGTTTTCCATAAGCCCAAAAACCCAAACACCTCCCTGAAAGCTATCGTCCTATTAGTCATTTACGACCCTCTCTAAATTGTTTGAAAAAGTTATCCATCGCCGTCTTCTCTCTTACCTTACTACTAACCATATTCTTCCACCCTACCAATTTGGGTTTCGTCAGAAACATTCCACCGCTCATCAGCTTTTGCGGTTAACCCAGTCCATTGTCCATGGCTTTGAGGTCCGTCAGTATTCCACGGCTGTTTTCTTGGATGTGGCACAGGCATTTGGCAAAGTATGGCATGATGGTTTGCTCCTCAAGCTCTACCGCAGCGGTCTTCCTAATTATTTAATACCTTTAATCGACAGTTTTCTCTCCGACCGCAGCTTTTCAGTGCGTATTGGCGGAATTCTTTCCTCTCCACGTACTATTACCACGGGCGTCCCACAGGGTTCCGTCTTGGCCCCGACACTGTTCAATATCTATACTTCTGATATGCCTGACTTGGCTCCGACTTCTTTAGCTCTCTACGCTGATGATACGGTACTATACTATTCTCATTCTAATCTCCAGCACGCCCAGCAAGTAGTACAACACTCTTTGGATCGTCTCACTCAATGGTTCCACACTTGGCGTATCTCATTGAACCCTCAGAAAACTGCGGCTAAAATCTTCACTCTCCGCCGATACTCTCCTCTCCCTCCGCTGTGTCTTTGTGGCAACAATGTATCTTGGCTACCTGCGACTACTCCTGTTACGTACCTTGGAGTGCTTTTGGACTCTAGACTGACCTGGTGCGCTCACATCAATCGCCTCATATCCTCGGCCTCTGGGCGGCTTTCAAAACTCTCGCCTTTGTTTCATCGCCATTCCAGTCTTGGATTACAGTGTTCCTTGTTACTTTACAAGTCTCTCGTTCGTCCGCTTATTACTTATGCCTGCCAGGTATGGGGAGCCGCTCACACATGCCATCTACGTTGTCTCCAGGTTATTCTGAATCGCTTCATGCGCATTGCTACTAATGCTCCATGGTTTATTTGGAATCACCAGCTCCATCACGAACAGGGACTCTTGCGTCTTCACGACTTCATTCGCAGAATCGCCTGCCGTTTCTTTTCCAATCTGCATGACGTTCCAGGAGCAATGCACATCGGCGCCCGTACGCGCCACCCCACACGCTTGAAGAGGAGACTTCCGCAGGATCTACTACTTGGTGCTGCCTCTGATTCTACTGGCTCCAGTGATTGATGCGTCTTACACCTCCAATATTGGCTTTCTCTTACGTGTCATATTGGTGTTACCACGTAATGTAGTTATGGGGCGCTATGTAAGCCTACCCCTGCGTGTTCTTCCGTTGTAATCTTATTTTACCACTGATCTGTAAAGCATTGTACTGCTGATCGATCAATAAAAAAAGAAAAAAATAAACTACATAATTATATTTCTAATGGCTGAGCATATATTCAATTTTACCTTACGGAAACTTTGTCTTTCGAATTGAAATTTCCCGTAGGGATATTTGATAAAATGTAGGAATACTTGAATTTTCGAACACAAAGTAGTTGGTAACATTGCAACGTACAAGCTGTTTCTTTTCTGGAAGTAGCAAACCGTGCAAAGAGAAGACGTCACTTCGAAACGCTGGGCATTGTACTGTGTTTCTTCAGGGCCTTTATTTTATCTCAGTTGAATTCGTTTTTAAGTATTTATTTAAGGGTGCAGAACTCATGTTTTTTTGTTTTTTGCAACCACAATATTATATAAGGCGCATTAGACGTACAAATCAATAATACAGCCACAAGGACTATTGCTAGAACATACACAGAATATTACATAGGCAATTAGCAGCACTCAGTAGCATGATAAATCATTAAGGAATACAAAGTAAAGTGTTACAATTTAAATTGATTTATACATAGAAATATCTTTAAAATAACAGATGGTTTTATGAAAGAACTTTGGATTATTCAGAGCAATAATAATTTCTGATATTCTGAGTTTCTTCCTAGAAGCAATGCATGTGGTGCATTCTGTAAGGATATGGTCTACTGTTAGGAGTGCTCTACAGGAGCTGCATACTGGTGGCTCATCTTTAGATATTAGATACGAGTGGGCTAGTTTGGTGTGTCCAATTCTTAATCGTGTCAATAAAACTTGATCTCTTCTTTGTAGCTTATATATACATGGCGTGTATTCATATAAAGCTTCCATTGTAGTATGTGGTCCAAAGCTTATTAATCTTATTTATGAATGACAGTAAATTTCAGTGAGGAGTGTGGATGTTTTTGATTCAGGAGTTTTGTATGCTTTTCTTTGCTGCAAGGTATATCAGTTCATTACCAGTTATGTCACAATACGAATGTATCCATGAAACGATAATTCCTTTTCCCTTTATTTTTAATGAATGGATCAGGACATAAATGTCCTGTATTAGTACATCTGTAGTCCACAAGTCCTTAATTGCTTGTATGGAACTGAGGGAGTCAGAAAACATAATGAAATGTTGGTCTTCCATATCTTCAATGTTCAGCATCGCCTGTTGGAATGCGTACAGTTCACAGGTAGAAATGGAAATTAAATTAAGTGGTTTAAATGAAAGAAATTTGTCTCTGAACACTACTGCACATCCGCCCCCTTCATTAGTTTTGGATCCATCTGTGTATATTAGTATCTAATTGGTGAATTTACTCTTAATTTCATTGCAGATGCGTTTAAATAACGTTAGACGGGTTTCTGCTTTGGTGTACAACAGTAGACATAATTTTATGATGGGTTTTAATAGTGACGAAGGTGGTTATCTATTAATATCCCTTGTTTTCTCTGAAGGGGTGCTAAAATTAAGCTATTTACAATATTTGCTTACTCTTAAGTGTGGTGGGATTTGGTTGGCTCAGCTTTCAGGATACTTATCACAATATCTACTGGAAAATAGCTAAGTAAATGAAGGTGTACTTCTGTCATGATGTTGATGAGATGGGGCTTAAGGGCGCTCAAAAGCTAAGGTTATTAGCGCTCTTACAAGGTATAAAATATAAAATTTAAAAGTAAAAAAACTACAAAACCACACACAGACCCGCTTGGTCAAAAACACTAAAAAACACAACAGAGCAAATACTAAAATCTACACACTAAAATCATGGTCAATAAAAGACTAAAACGTGTCAAGAGCTGTAGAACGCATGGGACATGAGCGCCATATGTCCACTGGGGAGAAGTGCCCCCATTAAAAGGATAACATAAAACCAAACAGCTAAAAGGCGCTCAGCGCATCAAATGCGACTGCTAAAACCAATGTCAGTGACAAAACGTAAAAGACATTCTACAGCATGCGCGTCGTCTGCCAAAACGTTGGCTATGCCAACAAGCAGATCCACGCGAACGCGCAATGGAGCTAAAACTTGACACTCTGTTAAAATGTGACGCACCGTTAATGGCATATCACACTGACCACACAGTGGTGCGCGGTCACCACTAAGCAGATATCTATGACTAAAAAGGCAATGTCCGATTCGTAGACGAGCTAAAATCACCTCTTCCCGGCGAGAAGAACGAGAAGAGGTGCTCCAGATTAATAGGAGAGGTTTAACCTCCCGCAACTTGTTCCCCCGGAGGGCCGTCCACTCATCGCGCCAAAGCGAGAGGATGCGGTGACGAAAAATAACACTCAAATCAGACGAGGGAACAACAGAAGTAAAAAATCTGGAGGATAAAATCGCCGATTTGGCAGCGGGGTCGGCAGACTCGTTCCCTGAGATGCCCTCATGACCTGGAATCAACACGAAGGACACGCTGATGCCAGAAGCATCAAGGGGTGGAGGAGGTCATGAATGCGCTGTACGAGCGGGTGGTAACTGTATTGCGCGCGAATACTTTGAGGAGCACTCAGGGGGTCTGAACAAATAAAACAGCGCCGTAAGTCGTGCCGCTGGACATATAGAAGTGACTGATAAATGCTAAAAAGTTCGGCGGTAAAAATCGAACATTGCTTGGGTAAACGAAAGGTAAAACTGCAATGACAAAAAACAAAGGCACACCCTACCCCAACATCAGTCTTAGACCCATCATTATAAATAAAATGAAAGTCCCCGAATTGCGCCTCTAGTTCTAAAAACGTTGATCTAAAGACTGAGGAAGGGGTCTCATTCTTCAGCATCGACGTTAACCCAAGGTGACAGAGGGCCTCAGCGCGCAACCAAGGAAGAAAACCCGTTCCCCCCTGGAAAGGGCCGGCGCTGAAGTAACGTGCAAATGCCAAAGAAGCTGTCGAAACCGAACCACTGGAGGGAACAATGCAGAGGAGCTAACTAAATATTGTCGATCAAGCGAATCTTCGAAAAATAGGTCGAAGGACGGGTCGTCTGGCAAGCTTGAGAGTCGGCATGCGTAGCTGCACTATAGCATCTCACGCCTGAAGGACAGCGGAGGCTCTGCAGCTTCAGTATATAAACTAGGTACAGAGCTGGTTGGAAAGGCCCCATAGTGACTCTTATGCCACGATGCTGAATGGCATTCAATCGACGTAATACAGATGGACGTGCCGACGAATAGACAATGCACCCGTAACCAAGCTTGGATCGGACCAAGGAGCGATAAAGACGCAGAAGAACGGTCCGATCAACTCCCCAGGACGTGCCACTTAAAACACGTAAAAGATTAAGAGAACGGTCACACTTTGCTTTTAAAAAGGAAACGTACGAAGTCCAACACAACATCCTATCAAAAATCAACCCCAAAAATTTCACCTCGTCTGCAAACGGAAGTATCTCCGGCCCAAGATAGAGAGAGGGCTGAGGGAAATATCTCCGGCGCCAGAAGTTGATGCAGACGGATTTCTCGGCAGAGAAATTGAAGCCGTTGGCGTTACTCCAGGCGTATAGATGGTCGATAAAGCTCTGGTGACGGCGTTCGAGTAGACAGGTCCGCCGTGAACTGCAATAAATGGCAAAATCGTCAACAAAAAGGGACGATGAAATGCCAGGTGGAATACAATCAACAATGGGGTTGATAGCTATCGCAAAAAGTGTGACACTAAGTACAGAGCACTGCGGTACTCCGTTCTCTTGAATAAAACAATCAGATAAAACCGAGCCTACACGTACACGAAAGATGCGGTCCGTCATAAACTCTCAAAGAAATATGGGAAGACGACCGCGGAGATTCCATGCGTGAAGTGTACGTAAAATGCCTCCCCTCCAACAAGTGTCATAACCTTTCCCCAGGTCAAAAAACACAGCCACTGTTTGACACTTTCTCAGAAATCCGTTCATAATATGCGTCGACAGACACCAGATGGTCGACGGTAGAGCGATGGCGACGAAATCCGCACTGAGCGCTCGCTAGAAATTTCTGAGACTCAAGCCAACATGTCAACCGCCCGTTGTTCATGCGCTCCATCACCTCGCAAATGCAACTGGTGAGGGAGATAGGGCGGTAGCTGGAAGGTAGTTGGCGATCCTTTCCAGGCTTAAGGATAGCGACAATGGAGGCTTCGCGCCAAACAGAAGGGAAAAGGCCGTCTTGCCAAATACGGTTATAGACCCGTAAGAGAAAGAATTTACTTTTGGCTGAAAGGTTCTGTAGCATCAGGACATGAATGCCGTCCGGCCCAGGAGCGGAGTACCTAGAGCAATGGAGAGCGTGCTCCAGCTCCCGCATTGTGAAAGTTGCATTATAACACTCGATATTAGCAGACCGAAAAATGTAAGTCTCCGAATCCAGCCGGTCTTTGAGATTGCGAAAGCCAGCGGAATAATGGGCGGAATTGGAAACCGCCTCAAAGGCAGCACCCAGAGTGTTAGCAATGGCAGCCGGATCCACTATGGTGGCATTAGAAACCTGAAGGCCAAATACAGTAAAATGTGACACTTTACCAGAGAAGCGACGAAGTTTATCCAAAACAACAGAGGAAAGTGTGAAGCGATTAAAAGACTCGACAAAACGAGTCCAAGATGCCTTCTTGCTATCCTGAATAATGCGACGAGCCCTGGCGCGCGATTGTTTAAAAGTAACCAAATTATCAAGTGTAGGGTGTCGCCGAAACACCCTAAATGCAGTTATACGGGCACTAACGGCGTCCCGACAAGCCTCATTTCACCACGGAACAGGTATTCGCCAAGGGTGAGAGGAGGAACGGGGAATCGCGCGTTTTGCTGCAGATAGAATAGCAGACGAAAGAAGTTGCACCATTTGGTTAACGTCAACAAAAGCCTGGTCCTCAAAACACACGAGGCCGGAATAGCATCTCCAGTCGGCTTTTCTGAATATCCAGGTAGGTACTCTGGAATGCTGGACGTGGTGAGACAGAAGAGAAACGATGCAGCGGTAATGGTCGCTGGAGTAGGTGTCAGCGACGACGTTCCACTGCAGACGACTAGCAAGCTGGATGGAGCAAACGGCAAGGTCTATATGAGATAATGAACCAGAAGAATCAGAAATAAAAGTTGGTTCACCTGTATTGAGGATAGAGAGGTTGAACTGATCAAAAATGTCGGAAAGAAGAGTTCACCTCGCACAAGCCCTTGGCGAACCCTACAGGGGTGATGGGCATTAAAATCTCCCAACAGAACAAATGGAGTTGGGAGATCGGACAGGAGATCTCGAACGTCCGCGTGAGCAAGGGTAGACGATGGAGGCGAATACACAGAATAAACGGAAAAGAAAAAGCCGGGTAAGTGAAGCGTAACGGCAACAGTCTGCAAGTCGGACGTAAGTGTGAGAGTTTGAAAATGAACGTCGTTACTAATATCATGACACCTCCATGAGCAGGCGTACCCACCTCCGGTTCAAGATCGTAGCGAACCGGAGTATACCCGCGGAGATCAAAAGGATCGTGAGGGCGAAGCTTAGTCTCTTGCAAACACACTACCATAGGTGAATAGGAACGCAATAAAAGTTGCAGTTCCGCCCTATGCGATCGTACACCACGTACATTTAAGGTCAGGATAGCCATGAATAAAAGGGATAAACTGTCTACTTAGAAGGGTGGCTCAAATTTATTTTGTGCTTAACATTTGGGGTCGGGCTGTTAGTATGGAGTTGGTCAGACCCCATAGGCCCCTCGAAGGGAGGTCCCACGCGCTCAGTGCCAGAAACCGATTCAGGCACCGTGAATCGGTTCTGGGTGGCAATGGGTGAAGGTGGCCGCTGAGCGTGGCTTGTCCCAGGAGCATCCTGGGACTGCGACCTTTGAGGAGGATAAGGTGAACTTTTCTTACCCCGCGCACGCGGAGGGTCTTTCAAAAAATCTTCCTTGCGTAGTTTCTGCTTGGACTTCTTATCAGTGCCTTGGGACTTCAGGACCTTAGGACCAGTTTTAGATGGTTTGGTAACTACAGCAGAAATGGACGGCCGGATGGCAGTGGCGGTTAATGCAGTCATGGTCCAGGTCTGAGTTTCGGCATCTACTCGCGGTACTGGCGAGGCAACAACAGAACTAAATGTACCAGATCGCAAGAGCGAAGGCTGGCGCACATGGTAACGCCTCCGGGCCTCAGCGAAGGAGAGTTTCTCCTTCACCCGGATCTTCTGGATCGCCTTCTCGTCCAAGTACCGCGGACATTCGGCAAATGACGCAGAATGAGACCCTTTACAATTAACGCAGACGGGCGCGGAGGTACAGGTACCATCGTGTGAGGGCTGACTACAAGAGGCACAGATGGAAACGGCACTCTTGCAGGAGACTTGCGTATGCCCAAAACGTTGGCATTTTAAACAACGCAGAGGTCTAGGTATATAGTGTCTCACCGCAATACGTTCGTACCTTGCTGAAATACTAGTGGGCAGATCGACGCCATAAAGTGAGAAACAGGGTACGAGTTGGAACTAACAATCCGTCGCGTTTAGCCTGCACACGATGAACCGCTGTAACCTTTTGGTCGGAAAGATATTCGATCAGTTCATCGTCCGATATTCCGTCGAGGCTGTGAGTGGTGACGACGCCTCGACAGGAATTCAAGGTGGGGTGCTTCTCAACACGGATGGGATAACCGTGGAGAAGCGTGGCGCATAACAAGGACATACTTTGTTGTTCCGACTTGCTTTGAACTAATAAAGAGCCATTCCGAAGTCGGGTGCAGGAAAGAACAGAACCAGCAATAGCGTCAATCCCCTTTTGTATAATAAAAGGGTTCACCTTCTCAAAGGATTGGCCTTCCTCGGTTCGGCTAATTACCAAGTAACAACCAGATGTTGGCGGTGCTACTTCCGTTACATAAACTTTTCGGCGCTTGTTGGTAGTAATGGAGTAAGGGTGCTCCATAGCGAAATAAATCCTCCACCATTGCAACCGTCTCCGACCTCGGGCTCTGACTTCCGGGGCGCTACCCCGGCTTGGGTGAGTGGCCTATCTATACCAAACTCACCCCAGGGTCACACCTCCCAGAACATAGACAGAGGGACCCAATCGCTGTCAGAAGTCAGCAGCTTATGTAATGGCTCCTCCGCGGGACTGCAGTTGAACAGCGGATACGAACACAAACCCTACATGACGACCCCGGGTGGCGGGGATTGCGCCATTACCCACTCACCCAGTGCGCGGGTATCCGTCAGGCCGTGTCCACGGAGGATTAAAATAAAAGGTTAAAAGAAACTAAAAGTGTGTGGGCGTTTCGCACTCAAGGTATGCCGGCGAAGAAGGAAAATAGATGTGTAAATGAATGGATGTGGGGCGATATGTGCATAAATAGAAGAGAGAATAAAGAAACGATGGCGAGGGCGTCTTGGAATGAAATGCACAGAGCACACGAGAGCCTACCTTGAGTCCCCCGGTCACGAGAACGAACCCACCTCGACCGGACGGGGATGAAGCGATGAAGATGGCGATGATTGGCTCGGGAACCCCGGGTGCGCTAAAACCCGTACTCACATAAGGTAAGCCCCTGGGGGGTGGACTTCTGTGTGCTACTACTTTAAGCGCATAACCTGAGTTAACAGTTTCCTTCAGATGTTCAGGGGTATTTCATGTGTTTCAAATTGCAGTTTCTTAATCGGACTGGTAAGGAATGCTCGCGTTGTTCTTAATGTAGAACTTTGGATATCATCTGACATTTTAAGTGCAATTGGGGACACAGTTGTAAACTATGGCTCCATAATCCAGTTTAGCTTGAATTGTAGGTCAGTTCTTCTATTGCTTAGAATTCATATCGCCTTGAATACCTGTTCCCATCAACTGATCCTAGTGTTCGGTAGTGCGTCTGCCACCAACTGCTGTACTGGAATAATATGATTATTATTTTTATATAGCTTCTACAAGTCATAAGTTACGAGAGTTTATTTTTCTACCTACTTCAAGTTAATCGAAATAATTTTTTTTTCAAAGAGAGCTTCATTACATACTTCGTTCCAGTTGCAAAGGGAATAGAGGGAACCGATTCGATATTGACATGTTTGAAATCGCGTCGCTATATACTGGCCTTGAAATTCCATACCCTTTCCAGGATATCGCGAGAAACAACTGAATAGCCACATCAAATTAAAAAGTGACAAAGTATTGAACTATTCAAACAAAAAGTAACTAGACATCTGATTTGTGTGAACTAAAAATGTCCAAAATATGATGCAAAAATCTTTAAATATGCTCTATAAATTCGAAAATATGCACTGAAATTGTTAACTTTAAGTTCGTACCTTTTGGTACCTCCAAGTTACATTTTTCCATAGACTTCATTCCGGTCTTGCAATTTTATTTGCAGTATACAATAACCATTTTCTCCAAATACTAAGGTGTAACTTTACGACGTTTATCCGTTAAAACAATTTTGCACGCTGTTAAGGTTCTCTCCACGTCTACAGATATTACTGGACAAAATTTGAAAGCACTGATTAACTGTGGGGAAATTTCTCCGGGAAGCACTATATTTTCATATTGTAGATATTTATTCACAGAACACTAAACCTTGATGTCAGGATTTCTTTCTAAAACATTGCACAATTTACCGCTTAATTTTCCTGCATACTTTAGAGGAGCATTCTCAAGTTTACTCTCAAACGAACTGATAAAGATTCACGGGAAGATAAACCAGATTATTTAAGATCTAGTCTCAGCTATAACTTTGAAATGTGTATTGATTACAGCCAGGTCCCTTTGCAAGCTGAAGCAGTTTTATGTCCAAGACATTAATTACAAATTATCATCATGTTATTTAGTAATATTTAAGATAGTTATATAGGGTTGAGTAAGAAAAGATTATCTTATGTGTATTATATATATTTTCTCATGCAAGATTTTATTACAAATTTTCAAAGTTAGGAAATAGCCCTTTGTGTTCTAACTGTTTGCCTCATCGAGAGAAAGCTACCCTTGCGAACTCTGATCTATTGTCACGCACAGTCATAAAAATAGCAAGAAAGACTCAAATGCAAGGCGAAAATCATCACATGTAGGGAGTTCAGCCAATAAGAAACGTTGCGCTTCCGCCGTGGCGGGAATCATTAAGGATATCTAAGCAGGGTGTTTGCCCAGTTTCGATCCCAGTCTTACGCAAGCTTTGGGAGTAGAATCTGCGTTCGTCCGTGAGAGATTTTCGCGCCAAATTGAACTATGGATGTTTGTGTGCAAGTATATCACTATTAAGACGAATCAAAGAAGTAAACGGTAGAGATAAAGTTTAAGTGTATCAGTTAAGTAATAAATCCGTGAACGTTGTATCCGGAAATTGCTAACATTTGTGAACCGGAAGTTTATATCAGTACGCCGTGTTTCATAGCCGTGAGGCTTTAGCCGGTGAAACTAATAAAGGATTGTTTCTTTGGAGCATAATTTATGGTATTCAAGTTGTGTTACGTGATTTGTGATTGTGCGACTTCGTGCCAGTAAATTGAACTAAAACTGATGTGTGATGTGTTGTTTTTCTCATATCTTGTGCAAGTCTCTCTCTGAAACCACACCCGAGATCAACTATAAAAGTACCCTCCTATAATTAAGCTATTGCTAAGATTTCAACCCAGGATGATGCCGGCTAGCCGGGTTTAAGTATCAGCCGGAACAACGAGGCTCCGACATCAACAGTGTAATCCCATATGACAGAACGCGTCACACTACCCACATCCGCACACTCACAATCAACTTTCAACGATTAATCAACAATCAATTCAATTAATTAATTAATTAATATCGTATCAAAGTAGTCGTATCAATTAATATAACCGCATCAAGATACTGTCTCCATAGTACGGACATTTCATTCTGTCACTAATGTGTTTGAATTTGAATTTTAAATGCAAAAATTAAAAATTGCATGTATTATATGCTCAATCCACGGGAAATGATGAAATATGCTGAAAAATAGGAAATATGCAACTATATGCACTGTGAAACTTTACACACAAGCACAAAGGAGCATATGGTTTGTACCCTTAAATTTCAGAATTTTCAATTTGGTCAAATATATAGACTCCATTTCGCCTTGGGGAAACACTGGCTCAGGTTTCGGAACAACATTGTCCGAAGTGTTTTAGGTTAACTTTATGTTTATTGCTGGTTTTAATAGCTTTATATTATTGAAATAACTGCCTTAAGATATACATGAAATGTTTCCTGTAGGGCAAACAATATTTTTTTCTCGTTTCAGCGGTAATACTGCGTATACACCAGAAAAACACCTGGTACCCTGCCATATGTAAATAATGCCCTGAGACGTTTTAGGAATGTTTAGAGGCAATTCGTTCACGCCAAATGACTCAAGGTAAAGCACAACAGAGGTCTGGCATACCCAATTCTACCACAAAATATAAGCTTGCTGGTAATAATGAGGAAGTGCTGGATCGATCGAAATTGTTTACAGTTGAACTACTTTTCCTTCGAACAACACATCATAAAGATGTGTGATTTCGTATTTCCTGCCAATTAATTGCATTTTCGTATGGTTGTCAAAAGCTATTTAGATAGAAAGATTATTCCTAAGCCTCAGTTCAAAAGCAATTTGCCCTCTGGAGAAAATCAAAGCCACCAAGCACACTCAGTTCCGATCAGCTCTAACATCAAACAGGTCAGAGCTGAAATCAGGAAGGATGACATTAACCTATTATTGCATGAATTATTTTCCTCTAATTCCTAAACCTGTTTGTACGTCCCTGTCACAGGTACCTTAATGGAAGCGATTTGAATAGTCTAGATCGCTTAGGCGAGACGAAATGGACTAACCATTCATTCAGAGCGAGTCGCGAGTTCGAATCCCAGAGACTACAGTCAAACTTCTGTATGGTAAGAATGGGGAAGGCTCGCGTAAAATAACCGGTGTAATGGCACGCATAGGTGATGACGGGGAAACATTTAACTGCAGTTGCATGGATTTTGCTTTTTATTATGAATAAAATAATTGATCTGCGCAATTTAGTATTTTTGCGATATCAAATAGTTACAAAATGCTCGTGTTTCATTTTTAAATATTAAGTAGAATGAAAATAACAAATATCACCATTAAAATGTTCTAAAACCATGAGTAAACATCTTTGCTGCCAATGTGTGACACTACGCAAAAGAAGGTGTTATCCCTTACATGAGTAATTTAAGCGAAGCTATTGAAGATGTTCCTTCTCGAATCTGGAATTATGACCAAAATAACCTCTATGATGATCCAGAAAGTAAGAAGGTGATTTGAAACGAGATGCAAAATACCTTGAAAATACTTCTAACTTTAGTAAGAGTTCAACCTATGTTTATTTCTTTATTTTCATTTGCTGCTACAGTGTTTCGCTCCAATTATGGTAGCGAATGCAGTTTATTACATTGAATACACAATACTTTGCAAAATACAGTTATTAAAAGCTATATAAATAATACATACAATAGAAAAGACAAAAAGTACATAACAGAAAAACAGGAAAACCGCTACGATAAATAACATATATACATTTACAATATTTAATTGATACAAGATTAGTGTTTATAGAAGGAGAGAAAACTTTGATAGAGAATTGAAATTAAAATGTACATATATAGAGGTAAAATAATTGTGGTAATGCTAAGCACAAATGTCTGCAACCTTATGTGCCTACTTTAAGGTTTGATCACATTTGATCCACTAAGACTGATAACGGCCCACAGAAAGTTCAACATAACAAAACCAAAAAAGGTTGGTTTGATGGGGCAGCTTTTGATGATTGCTTTCGATCTCAATTTCTTTCTGAGGTGAAAAATGAAGGACCGATTGTAACGATAGGTGACAATAATTTATCAACTGCATAAGGATGGCAGTGCGAGGAAAACAAATAAGTTTGTTTGTTTACCACATACATCTCACACAACCGCTAGATGTCGCCTTGTCTGCTCCAATGATGAGACTTTGGAGGAAATGGCCACGAGTATTCACGTTTAAAAATTATTTTTCCCTGAATATTTTGAAATGTTGCGTTTTGCGCTTTTATGAAACTACTGTCCTGCCTGTTCCAAATTACGTTAAGTTTATTTAAATATTTCGACCTCTAGGCGGTCTAAAATTAATTTGAGTGGCACTAAATGTTGCATCCGGATTTCGGTAATTTTTGAGTTACTTTACTCCTCATTCCTTTGATTTTTCTGGTTGAAATCTCCCTCTTTCAAATTGGCATGGCTTCTGCAAATATTTACTCATGTCATCAACAGATGACACTAAGAGCATATTCCGTAGGGATAGCATTTTAAGATCTAAAGGGGTATTGACATTTATTTATTTTCATTTGCTGTTACAGAGCATCGTTCCAGTTATTGCAGCGTATGCAGTTAATTACACTGAATACATACCTTAAAAATATAAATATGTATACGAAATAGAAAACACAGAAAGTACATAACGGCAGAAAAATGGGAAAGCAGTTGAAATGTATAATAATGTATACAGATTTACTAGCCCGGGAAAGAGCTCAGCTCTTATCCTGGACAAGGTCCGTCGCTGGCGGCCGACGCGGTCACTAAGATTGCTGCTGAGCAGAATCACCTGGGTTACCTCCTCTAAATATCTTGGGGTCCTACTCGTCCGTGGGCTCACTTTCACTCCACATGTCAGGGCAAAGGTCGGCCTTGGCCACGCCGCACTCAGGCAGCTGTACCCTGTTTTTTTCGCTCCCGTGTGGCTAACTACCTTAAACTACGACTATATCAAGCGATCATCCCCCCTGGTTCTGTATGAATGCAAGGTATGGAGATCGGTGGGAGCGACCACTATTGGCAAACTGCATACCGCTCAGAACAGGGCATTACGGATGATCTATGACACTGGGCGTAGATTCCCGTCTCTCATCCTACATACCCATTCCGGCCTCAAATACATAGTGGACATGGTGCGTGAGAAACCTCGCACCATGTACACAAAACTTGCAACCCATCCAAATCAGCTGGTGAACACCCTGGAACATTACGATCTCAGGGCCTCAGAAGGCCAAGAGCTACCGTCTATTCAAGGATGCCAGTGGACCACTGATGAAAGTGCTACCTTTCCATCTCACATTCCCCAAGTTAGGCAGTATTGCGCTTGGTCACTAGCTGGACGAATGACCGTTTAGCAGTGACCCGCCCACTTTTTAACTTGGTTATTCCAAATTCTATACCCACATCCTATCTTGCTTCGCTGTCAACCAGCCTACTTAATTTCACAACCACGCATGCTTGTATTGGGCTTGGTAGCCACTCGAAAGCTTAGTGGTTCGCCAAGTGCCAGCCAATGGCAGCATGGGAAGCGAAGCTCCGCCCACACACACACACACACACACACACACACACGACACAAGAGCTTGCGTAAAACTAAACTGGGTGGCGAAGAAGCGTGAGCAACAACTCGCACCTATAACACCGCAGGAACTCTACAAGCTCATTAGGCGATTGCCTAATGGGAAAGCCGCCGGCCCGGACAAGGTGACTGATGAGGAACTCAAGCATCTCCCGAGAAAGCTCTGGTGCAACTCACCAAGATTTTTAAAGCCTGTTTGAGGCGTAATTATTTCCCCACCACTTAGAAACTAGCCAAGGTAATTATGCTATCGAAGCAAGGGAAAAGCACCAGGCAACCTCAAAATTACCGCCCCATTAGTCTCCTGTCTACTATTCATAAATTGCTCGGGAAACTTATACTTTGACGGCTACAAAAACAGGTTTCGGAAACCCATGATTTCTCAAAATCTCAGTTTGGTTTTAGAAAAGGACACTCAACAGAATTACAGCTCTTATGACTTGCTGATGACATAACCGAGCAATTTAACAATGGGCTTCTACGTTGGCACTATTTTTAACGTCAAAGCCGCATTCGATAGGTGCTGGCATAATGGCCTTCTTTACAAACTGTACCAACTCTTTCCCGGCCTCCAGAATTACATATTTTTGTTACAATTTTTTTTAGAAAATCGTCGCTTCTATGTCCAAGTGGGCCGCTCCTCCTCCCGAGAGCGTGTTATGCAGGCTGGCGTCCCTCAAGGGGCTATACTGTCCCCGTTTTTGTACATATTATTCACAAACGTCTTCCCAGTGGACTCCAGATGCAAATTCGCTATGTATGCTGACGATACTGTGATCTACAACCACCACAAAAAAACTCGTTTGAACTTAGCAGAGTTGCAACGGTATTTTCACCGCTTCCTCTCGTGGTTGCACGACTGGAAGATAGAAATGAATGCAAGCAGGTGCTAGCTGATTTATTTTTCTAGACGGCTACGCCCTACGGCAATGGACCCAACGGTCGGTGGTCAAAAGTTGCTCTGCCGTCAGCAAGTCAAGTACCTCGGCGTTACTATGGACCGCACACTGCGGTGGACAGCCCACTTAAAAAATACCGCCAACAAAGGGCGCCCCCGTCTTCCGCAGCAAGAATCTACAACTGAAATGCAAATTAATTTTGTACAAACCTTTCATCCTATCAGTGGACCTGTACGCATGTCTGACATGGGCGAACGCCTCCAAAGCTACCCACAGACACCTCCAGACAATACAAAATCTCTTCCTAAGGAAACTCATCCAAACCCCCCTCCTCATGAACAATAGAACTATCCACCGAGAGACCAACATGCCTCGCACAGCAGATGCCATCACAAAACGAGACCCATCCGTATGGGCGCGCATTAGAAGACACACTAACACCCTCATCTCCAACATCGGCATTGGCAAGCCAAAACACCGTAAACACGCTAAAATAAAGATTTACTGAAGCAACAATGGCTCGCCACTCTACGCCCATTCATACCTGGCCCAAGGCCACACAGAGTTACGGCAGAGACCGCTACACCCCTGATTCTAGCTGCCGCACAGCACAACTGCCGGACTGTAAATATTGTGTATAATTCTACTGCCCATTCCAAACCAGAGTGCCTTTCACTGAAAACAAACTCTTTGTATTATCCGCGCGAAAGTAGTTCGCAATCCCCGCCCCTAATGGCTGCTTGTTCCCCTCTCACGTGCTTGTTGAACACTATTTGAATCTATAAAAACGCGCCCTGCCTGAGAATTATAGTTCAAAATGCAACATGAGGTAACAATCTATTTTATAAGTCTGCGGAAATGAACATTTTACTTAAGTTAATCATAATCCTCGGGCAAAGATGCAAAACCCAAATCCGAATCCCCCGAAGATGATTCAACTGCCATATCGGAATCAGAACTACTCTTAAAGTAATGACAAGCTTATCCACAATTCCACAGCACTGTCGCACTTAAAAACAAGTTCCCACATTTTATCCTCTTCTATGTTCTATTATGTCCGTTTATATTCCGTGCTCGCTTTGGTTACACTTATCACTGAAACGCCTGTAAAATCCGATATTAGTTTCGCAATATGCACTAATGCAAGTGTCGACTATTTTTCTAATAGCGAGTTGAATATATGAAGAGCTGTTTGTTTTTCGTCACGTTTTAACTGTTTCCCGCTTTTGTGTTTGAACAGTTTATTCGCACTACACGCACCTTCCTCTGCCATGTAAACTCAAATATCAACTGACTAAATCAGAAGATTTGACCTGAGCTGAGCATATGCGTGCCTGTGTATTATGAATGACTGTTCGTTTATCATATATCCTGTGTCACGCAAAGTGTTTATTCGGTACTCAGATAGCGCCTCGGGAATTCATTGCTGCATTTCTTGTATATGTAAGATAGTGGCAGTCATGCATGCAGTTGGTATTAATAAGCAAGATACTTTCGGCGTTAGCGCAATTGCAGACGAAAACCACATTTTGTAATCTCTTAACGGCTAGTACATATCCATTACCTTTAACGACGAGTTCTTATGATAACCGCAATAAAATGTGCAGTTCTATACCTTTTCTGCTCTAATATTTCATAATACAATACATGTATTAAGGAACTATTTACATTGGGGTAAGAGTGTATTCTTGGGTTAGTGACAAGCAGAAGCACGTGTTTGTTTACATCAGACGGAACTCTGGTTTGGAATGGACAATAGTGTTGGTAACTGTAAATAGCTCGTGTGGAGGTACTTCCGTCTGTCGGAACTGGGACCAACCGCGCATGACCAGGAATGTGTGGACGTGTATGTGTGTGTGTTTGTGTGAGTGTGTGTGTGTGTGTGCGCGCGCGCGTGTGTATCTACGTATGTATATATGATATATCTGTTTGTACATATGTGTGTGTTAAACAAAGAAAACAGTTCTTTTTAATCTTGAAAATTGAACACTCAAAGAGAACTAAAACACTGAAGCTTTTCTCGAAGACCAACAGATGGTCACCGTATGGGTTTTGGATGAACCCAGCATTCGCTCTCATACGATCTATAGCTAAATTGTAAGCCTATGTAAATTTCTGCATGTTAGCCGGGCCCAATGTACCAGGACCAGGTCACTTTCTATCAATAAGGTAAACCTGAAACCTATTTTATCGCACAGGTAAAGCCACAACAGCGGCTATGTAAGTAGGTTATTTAGGACAGAGCTGGCGCAGTTTTTTGCGTTTATATGGGAAAAGATAGGGAAAACGAGGGTAGATGCTAGGCTAGGAGAGCATCCAAGGAGGAAAATGCGTTTATATGGGGGAGTAGGGATTACGAGGAGAGTTGTCAGGCTAGACAGGGGTTGAAAGGGCAGCATGCATGTTTTATACTGGAGAGATAGGGAATACAAGGTTAGATGTCGACTAGACAGGGTTTGAAAGGTCGGAATATATGCTTTATAAGGGAAAGGATAGGGAATACGAGGGGAGATGCTAGGTTGAGAGAGTCTTCATGGAGGAAAATGAGTTTATATGGGGGAGAAAGGGAAAACGAGGGTAGATGCTAGGTTAGACAGAGCTTGAAGTAGGAGGAATGTGCTTTATATGAGAGTAACAGGGAATACGAGAAGAAGTGCTAGGCTAGTCAGAGGTCGAGTAGAGTATACGATTATATACGAAAGATAGGGAGTAGATGATAATGCTAGACAGGTACTGAAGAAGGAGGAAAATGCGTTTATAGGGGAGAGATAGGGAATACGGGGAGAAATGCTAGGGAAGACAGGGACTGAAGGTATGTAGGGTGTTTTCCAGAAGGGAAGAGTAAGAATTTCAGAGGTATTTAGAACACACACACACACAATATAACTATTTTAGAACACACTTAGAAGCTTTTTAGGTACATGCTTAGCTAACTTTGCAGGTATTCTGATGATGTTTTAATGCGGTGGAACAGGCATTTGACATCCTCTTACTGGCTTAAAATATTTTTAGACATAGAAACACATACGTGTTTTGGGGTATTGGGGTAAGCATTTTAGCCAGTGTACTAGGAATTGTGGAGCATTTTAGTGTTCATTTAGAGACATTTTAGGCACAGGTACAGGTATTTTTTTGATATGGACAGGGCTTTCAGGACATTCTGGTATGAGGCAGGGGAATTTTAGATGTTTCAGCAGCATTTTGGGAACTGGAGCAGGTAGATTCAGGGTATTCATATAGGCTTCAGAATATTTCGAGGTGTTTTATGATGCTTTTAAGGTATTTTGACAATTTTCAAGACGTTGTCAAAGCTCGTGCTAGGAGTGTTTGTATCTCTTAAAAGGTATTTTAGGTTATGGATGTGGCATAGGCAAAGACCATTAAGAGTTCCTGAATGGGCGTTTTGAAAGTGTAATGGCTGTTTTATCGACTTTTGGAAAGTGTAGTGGCTGTTTTATTGGCTTTTGGATAAGTGTAGTGCCTGTTTTATCGGCTTTTGGGAAGTGTAGTGGCTGTTTTATCGGCTTTTGGATAAGTGTAGTGGCTGTTTTATTGTCTTTTGGGAAGTGTAGTGGCTGTCTTTATCGGCTTTTGGGAAGTGTAGTGTAGTAGGTGTAGTAGGTTATTTAGGACAGAGCTGGCGCAGTTTTTTGCGTTTATATGGGAAAAGATAGGGAAAACGAGGGTAGATGCTAGGCTAGGAGAGCATCCAAGGAGGAAAATGCGTTTATATGGGGGAGTAGGGATTACGAGGAGAGTTGTCAGGCTAGACAGGGGTTGAAAGGGCAGCATGCATGTTTTATACTGGAGAGATAGGGAATACAAGGTTAGATGTCGACTAGACAGGGTTTGAAAGGTCGGAATATATGCTTTATAAGGGAAAGGATAGGGAATACGAGGGGAGATGCTAGGTTGAGAGAGTCTTCATGGAGGAAAATGAGTTTATATGGGGGAGATAGGGAAAACGAGGGTAGATGCTAGGTTAGACAGAGCTTGAAGTAGGAGGAATGTGCTTTATATGAGAGTAACAGGGAATACGAGAAGAAGTGCTAGGCTAGTCAGAGGTCGAGTAGAGTATACGATTATATACGAAAGATAGGGAGTAGATGATAATGCTAGACAGGTACTGAAGAAGGAGGAAAATGCGTTTATAGGGGAGAGATAGGGAATACGGGGAGAAATGCTAGGGAAGACAGGGACTGAAGGTATGTAGGGTGTTTTCCAGAAGGGAAGAGTAAGAATTTCAGAGGTATTTAGAACACACACACACACACAATATAACTATTTTAGAACACACTTAGAAGCTTTTTAGGTACATGCTTAGCTAACTTTGCAGGTATTCTGATGATGTTTTAATGCGGTGGAACAGGCATTTGACATCCTCTTACTGGCTTAAAATATTTTTAGACATAGAAACACATACGTGTTTTAGGGTATTGGGGTAAGCATTTTAGCCAGTGTACTAGGAATTGTGGAGCATTTTAGTGTTCATTTAGAGACATTTTAGGCACAGGTACAGGTATTTTTTTGATATGGACAGGGCTTTCAGGACATTCTGGTATGAGGCAGGGGAATTTTAGATGTTTCAGCAGCATTTTGGGAACTGGAGCAGGTAGATTCAGGGTATTCATATAGGCTTCAGAATATTTCGAGGTGTTTTATGATGCTTTTAAGGTATTTTGACAATTTTCAAGACGTTGTCAAAGCTCGTGCTAGGAGTGTTTGTATCTCTTAAAAGGTATTTTAGGTTATGGATGTGGCATAGGCAAAGACCATTAAGAGTTCCTGAATGGGCGTTTTGAAAGTGTAATGGCTGTTTTATCGACTTTTGGAAAGTGTAGTGGCTGTTTTATTGGCTTTTGGATAAGTGTAGTGCCTGTTTTATCGGCTTTTGGGAAGTGTAGTGGCTGTTTTATCGGCTTTTGGATAAGTGTAGTGGCTGTTTTATTGTCTTTTGGGAAGTGTAGTGGCTGTCTTTATCGGCTTTTGGGAAGTGTAGTGGCTGTTTTATTGGCTTTTGGGAAGTGTAGTGTCTGTTTTATCGGCTTTTGGATAAGTGTAGAGGCTGTTTTATTGTCTTTTGGGAAGTGTAGTGGCTGTTTTATCGGCTTTTGGGAAGTGTAGTGGCTGTTTTATTAGCTTTTGGGAAGCGTAGTGGCTGTTTTATTGGCTTTTGGAAAGTGTAGTGGCTGTTTTATAGGCATTTGGGAAGTGTAGCGGCTGTTTTATTGGCTTTTGGAAAGTGCAGTGGCTGTTTTATCGGCTTTTGGAAAGAGTAGTGGCTGTTTTATCGGCTTTTGGATAAGTGTAGTGGCTGTATTGTCGGCTTTTGGATAAGTGTAGTGACTGTTTTATTGGCTTTTGGTAAATGTAGTGGCTGTTTTTATAGACTTTTCAAAAGTGGTGGCTATTTTTATGCCATTAGAGTTCCTGGAGGGCTGTTTTTTGAAAGTGTAGTGCTTATTTGTATGCTATTGACACATGGTTTTCAGGCATTCTCTCATGTTTTATAGAGTTTTCTCTTGTATTACACAGGTCTTATGATGATCTATAACCATTTCTAACGTTTTTACAGTCATATCGGATCCTTTTATGGTCTTCTCAATATTCTAACGCTAACATGTAAGAAACTATGTAGAGTTGTGTTTTCTAACCCAACCTTAAGCTTTGCTAGTGATATTGTTTTTATCCAGCTTTTCTGTTTTTGTATGCTTAATTGTTGGCTAGGTGTATCGTCTTTACCAGTTAATTTATGCTTTATTAGATAAGGATTGTAACGGTAGGTGTCTGTCCCCTTTTTCTAGGCTTGAGACTAGCACTAGGATTTGCACCTAATAGCAGGGTTAACGCCTCCCTTCCACATTCTTATTTTTATTTATTCTTTAGGTGTCTGCTAGGTGTATACACAGCACATGGGTAAGCTTCCATTTTTTGAAGTATTGTGACACTTCCAAGGGTATTTTTTTCGAAGTTTTCATATATGTATTTGAGACTCTTTAAAGGTGTTTCAGCTTATGGTATCAGATATGAGTACAGGCTTTTAGGACATTCTGGCATACTGGAATGATAATTTCAAGTGTTTCAATAGCATTCTGGAGATTGGAAGCAGGCCTTTTCAGAGTATTGATACAGGTTTTAAAGATTTTTCGGAATATTTCGAGGTGTTTTATGTTGATTTTAAGGTATTTTAACATCTATACGGTATTTTCAGGGTACTGGTGGGAGTATTTAAGGCTCTTTGAACGTATTGTGGGCTATGGATGCGGCATGAACTCAGGCTTTTAGAGTATTCTGAACGGCTCTTTAGAAACTGTAGCGGCTATTTTTTTTGGGTATTGGCACATGGTTTTAGATTATGCTGATGGTGTTTAGAATGATTGAGGTTTTTGTTTAACACTTAAAAGATATTTTATGCTATTGCTTCAAAGTATTTTAACCCTTTTCAGACATTTTCAAAGCTTATTCCGGGAGTATTTGAGCAGCTTTAAATGTACTTTAGCAAACTAATCAGGTACTGTAGCAAGCTTTTAAAACATTTTGTGAAATTTTATGAGTAAATCAGGTATTCACACACGTATTTACTCTGGTTTCAGGTCTTGATAAATTTCTGCACATAGTTTTAATACCTCATGAACATTTATTATGCAGTGTTAGAACGCTTTTATATACTTTTAAAACACCTTTTTTTAAAATTTTGCAAACTTATATATGTTGAGGAGATAAGCTATGAGACCGAGAGGGATAAACTGTATATCGATTTACAGTTTTAGTGAATGTAGAAGTATTCTAAACTACCCTACCATACCTGCTCACCGATCATCCTAACCTATCACTACCTTACCTGCTCTGAATCATCTTCTCATTGTCTATTCCATTCTGTAATCCTCTAATGCAACCAGGAAACGTAACCATACGTGACAATCATAACGACCTATTCCCAAGACAATCTATGCTAACAGAACCATGCAATAACACAAGGTTTAATGTTGCATATAACAATGTAGAAAGAGATAATTTGTACAAAGAAGCCTTTCTCAGCAGCCATTACTACATCACCATTGTAAGTTCAACTTCTTAGAACTAATGCCCCAGCCTTACAAACCATTCTTCAAACTCGAATAATCATGCGAGCCTAACTCTAACTGTCCCAGACTATCCTAGCGTTATGGATTCTGTCCAGTAATAATCTAACACAATCTGATATCATTCCTTATAATCTTTCCAACAATCCAGTCCTAGGATAGCACTGAACATCCTAACCTAGCCTAAGATAGTATAAACAAACTTCACGTCCAGCCTGCTATCAACTAACCTAGATTGTTTACGTGCATGTTAACCTACCTCAATCTTAGCCAACAGCCCCTCATAACCTATTCAAAACGGTCGTAACTTAAAGCTATCCTCTAATTATCTATGACACCATATCATATCCTAACCCAGTCTAACCTCAGCTGCCTTTACACAAGCTATACTGTCTTCTCTTTAACGTACCTAGCGTAACCTAGAAGAAGAACCCTCTTATATGCTGAATGGAGAGTCCATCCTAACCTCATCGGATCCATTCACCACTTAAATGTTCTCTTAAATCAAGAACTTTGAATGCTTTAAAGGAATTCGATACCTTCTGCAACCACATTTCTCATGTTCACAGTCAACTTTCCGCACCCAATAACCAGTCCATTATCAGATAGTTTAACACCATTGAACCGCGTTGTGCACTGAAAAGGTCGCTTTTTTATGCTCGTAGCAATTCACTATGTTTTACAGTGTTCAGGCATGTCTTCGTAATGACTGTGCGTCCTTCTATACGAATAAAAGGAAACCGTATAAGCATTAAAGAATGACCATCACCTTTCTTATCACCACAATCATTTCCAAAAGCCCTCCAAACACTTTAAACATCTTCCTATCACAAACACCATTACCTCAAATTACACCATCACCTTGTACTGCCACGGCCGCCACATGGCTCTATTAACACAATACATCTACACTGTAACTATCGCATAAGTCCATTAACACCATTATTCTCTAATCCCTGAATCCTATCCATCACCACCACAACCATCACAACTATAGTCATTACGATTTACACCATAGGTATACACGGTCACCTGAAACATCATCTCCAAAGCCGACAATCCTATAACCATCTTCCTATCACAAACACCATTACTTCCAAATACACCATAACCCTGTACTACCACCGCCGCCACATGGCTCTATTAATCACCATTATTCTCTAATCTCTGAATCCTCTCCATCATCACCACAACCATCACAACTATAGTCATTACGATTTACACCATAGGTATACACGGTCACCTCAGCCATCATCTCCAAAGCCAACAATCCTATAGCAATCTTCCTATCACAAACACCATTACTTCCAATTACACCATAACCTTATACTACCACCGCCTCCACATGACACCATTAACACTACAAATCTACACTGTGACTATCACATAAGTCCATTAGCACCAGTATACTCTAATCCCTGAATCCTCACCATCGCCACCAAAACCACTACAACTATAGTCATTCCTGTTTACGCCATAACTCTGCACTGTCGCCTCAGCCATCATCTTCAGAGCCAAGAGTCCTATAACCATCTTCCTATCACAACAACCATTACTTCCAATTACACCATAACCTTATACTACCACCGCCGCCACATGGCTCTATTAACACCATAAATCTACACTGTAACTATCGCATAAGTCCATTAACACCATTATTCTCTAATCCCTGAATCCTCTCCATCACCACCACAACCATCACAACTATAGTCATTACGATTTACACCATAGGTATACACGGTCACCTCAGCCATCATCTCCAAAGCCAACAATCCTATAGCAATCTTCCTATCACAAACACCATTACTTCCAATTACACCATAACCTTATACTACCACCGCCTCCACATGACACCATTAACACTACAAATCTACACTGTGACTATCACATAAGTCCATTAGCACCAGTATACTCTAATCCCTGAATCCTCACCATCGCCACCAAAACCACTACAACTATAGTCATTCCTGTTTACGCCATAACTCTGCACTGTCGCCTCAGCCATCATCTTCAGAGCCAAGAGTCCTATAACCATCTTCCTATCACAACAACCATTACTTCCAATTACACCATAACCTTATACTACCACCGCCGCCACATGGCTCTATTAACACCATAAATCTACACTGTAACTATCGCATAAGTCCATTAACACCATTATTCTCTAATCCCTGAATCCTCTCCATCACCACCACAACCATCACAACTATAGTCATTACGATTTACACCATAGGTATACACGGTCACCTCAGCCATCATCTCCAAAGCCAAGAATCCTATAACCATATTCCTATCATAAACACCATTACTTCCAATTACACATTATACTACCACCGCCGCCACATGACTCTATTAACATCATAAATCTATACCATGACCATCATCACCTGACTCCATTAATACCGTCACTCCCTAATCCCGCAATTCCCGTTCATCATCACCGCTGCTGCATTAATCAAAATACTACCCCATTAGATAGAGCCTCTCGTATATGAAGCTATATTATAACAGAGCCACGTACCTATAAGTTCCAGTGGATATCTCTATTAGTTGTTTTTTTGTATGTTTCGTATTTATATGTGTGTGTGTGGGGTACTTAAGTGTATTTTTTTGGCTGCCGATGAGTCACCGAGTCTGTGTATGGGTATGTCTTCTTGAATGTCCATGTGTTTGGATAGGTGTTCGGGTATGTATGTGTGTGGTGTATGTATTTTGAACTGTCTGTATGTGTGTTTGTTTATGTATTTGTATGTTGAACTGTCCTTGTTGTGTTTGTGTGATAGTGTTGCGTATATGTGTGTGTGCGTGTATGGGTGTTGATTATGTAGATGTGTTTTGAACAGCCTCTGAATGTGTTTGTGTGATAGTGTTGCGTGCATGTCTGTGAGTTTACGTATGAATGTATTGAACTGTCTCTGGATGTTATTGTGAGTATATATGTGTATGTGTGTGCGTGTCTTCGTGCATATCAACGTGTTTGGTTAGATGTTCGCATGTGTTTGGCTAGGTATGTGGATGCTGGTTTGTGTTATGCGTATGTGTGATAGTGTTGCGTGCATGTCTGTGAGTTTACGTATGTGTGTATTGAACTGTCTCTGGATGTGTTTGTGAGTACACATGTGTGTGTGGATACATGTGTGTATTTTTGGCTGTCCTTGAGTCACAGAATCTGTGTGTTGGTATGTCTTCGTGCATATCAACGTGTTTGGTTAGATGTTCGTATGTGTTGGCTATGTATGTGGATGCGTGTTTGTGTTATGTGTTTGTGTGATAGTGTTGCGTGTATGTCTGTGAGTTTACGTATGTTGTATTCAACTGTCTCTGGACGTGTTTGTTAGATAGTTTTGTGTATGTGTGTGTGTAAGGTGTCGATGAGTCCGTTAGCATGTGTGTGTGCGGTTGTGTGTTGATCAAGAAGAAAGGAACAAAGAAAGGAATAAAGAAGAAAGGAAGAAGGAAAGAGAGAAAGAAGAAAACAGAAAGAAAAAAGAAGAAAGAAAATTAAGAATTTTAATTCAGACCTGGGGATACCTAAGTATACTTATAAATATATGGCTTAAATACTTTTTATTCCAGCCGTATATGTCTCCTAGTTTAATATTTATTAACCATTAAATTTTTATAAGATTCGAACAAGGACCTGAGGATACCTAAGTACACATCACGGTTTAACACAGATAATGAATTATATCTAATAAATACATTTTTGATCCACCTATACAACTCCCTTAGTTTAATATCTATTGAACATTAAATTTTTTGTTACTCGAAGTCAAGTCTCTAAGATAATAGTAAAAATTAATCCTTGAATAGCTTGATTATAATTATTTTCTAATGATACCAGAAAAGTCTTTCACTAAGCCTCTTAGTGCTATAAACTTATTGTGATTTTACCATATTTGTCTAAGTCTTTTAACTCATTAAGAATTAAACATTTAAGTTTTACCGATCCGAGGTCGGATATGAACTTTGGGACTCCTAAACCGTTGTTCAGGAGAATCTAACCAATGCTATCAATTTAATGTAATTTGTTCCACGAGGCTAGCAGTCCAACTTCAGGAATAATGAAGCATCAAAGTTTAAAACTCTGCTGGGATTCGAACTCCACCCCTAGAGATATCTTTCCGTAGGTAATCAATAATACAGGACTATGTGAATCATTGTTGATGCTAAAAGGGCATAAAGTCAGTAGTATGTTATTGAGAGTTTTGGCACAAGAACGGACACAAGGGACAATTTGTAAAACAGGGTTTAGTGGAAAACCGACCCAAATAACATGAGAGTTCTGGCACAGGTCACGTGATCTTTGGTATTGGAAGGGGCTTTAATTGGTTTAATTGGTTTTAGTTGGGTTTAATTGGTCTTTAGAGGAAAGGGGACCTAAAGTACATGAGAGTTTTGGCACAAGAACCGATACAAGGGACAATTTTTAAAACAAGGTTTAGTGGAAAAGCGATCCAAATAACATGAGAGTTCTGGCACAGGTCACGAGATCTTTGGTATTGGAAGGGGATTTAATTGCTTTAATTGGTTTTAATTGATCTTTAGATGAAAGGGGACTTAAAGTACATGAGAGTTTTGGCACAAGAACCGACGCAAGGGACAATTTCCCTTCCACGTGCTGGCTTTAGGGCAAGACCCGAACTAAACGCCATGAGACTTGAGCATCAAACTCAAGGATACTGGTGGAATTGGTAATTGTGAGGGTCGCCTACATGGCCACGTGGTGACATTTAGTGGAAGAAACATCTAAAAGTCGCGTCCCTCCTCAAGCAAAGTACTGGCTTTGGGTGGGGGAGGTAATTACTTTAAGGATGAGACATGGTTCAGCCGCCATAAAGTACACAGCGTTAATTCTAATCACGCAACTCATATTCGGGTGGTAAAGTATATAAAAATACAAGTTTCAATTTTTATTGCGAACACACCTAACGACTGAAAATGTTTTTAAAAATCAAAAGGTTTAATTTTCACCATCCTACCGGGACCTGTTGCTTTGTACGGCATGAATAACATGCTAGGGTATACGGTGTTCACTAACTAAACTACACCTCTTTATTATAATGAAAAATTTCGCAGAGTGCAATAACAAGCAATGAAAAAATATTGGAATATTTAGCTTTTAAGGTTAACAAGCGTCACTCAGTACTTAAATGCCATGATAAGAAAGCTAAAGCTTCTGTTAGCGGTATACAAGGATAAGAAATTCTGTATATCAATTTTTGGAGCACCCTATAGCCCGCACTGTATACGGTCGAGGGGAGCTCAGTACTCGCAGGCTCCCCTAATGTCTACAATTTAAAAGCTATTGTATCTGAGATTCACCCCTAGCGGCTTGTCCACATCTGGAATTGTTAAAAGGCACTGCTTGCCTTTCTCCGATGCGTTCTAAAAACGCCGATATTCATCAAGAAAATATTTTAATAACTAGGAGGTTTTACAAATAAATATCGCTACCAACAATTGATACTTCACATACAATAACATACTACTGACTTAATGCCCTTTTAGCATCAACAATGATTCACATAGTCCTGTATTATTGATTACCTACGGAAAGATATCTCTAGGGGTGGAGTTCGAATCCCAGCAGAGTTTTAAACTTTGATGTTTCATTATTCCTGAAGTAGGACTGCTAGCCTCGTGGAACAAATTACATTAAATTGATAGCATTGGTTAGATTCTCCTGAACAACTATTTAGGAGTCCCGAAGTTCATATCCGACCTCGGATCGGTAAAACCTAAATGTTTAATTCTTAATGAGTTAAAAGACTTAGACAAATATGGTAAAATCACAATAAGTTTATAGCACTAAAAGGCTTAGTGAAAGACTTCAGGTATCATTAGAAAATACTTATAATCAAGCTATTCAAGGATTAATTTTTACTATTATCTTAGAGACTTGACTTCGAGTAGCAAAAAATTTAATGTTCAAAAGCTATTAAACTAAGGGAGTTGTATCGTGGATCAAAAATGTATTTATTAGATATAATTCATTATCTGTGTTAAACCGTGATGCGTACTTAGGTATCCTCAGGTCCTTGTTCGAATCTTATAAAAATTTAATGGTTAATAAATATTAAACTAGGAGACATATACGGCTGGAATAAAAAGTATTTCAGCCATGTATTTATAAGTATACTTAGGTATCCCCAGGTCTGAATTAAAATTCTTAATTTTCTTTCTTCTTTTTTCTTTCTGTTTTCTTCTTTCTCTCTTTCCTTCTTCCTTTCTTCTTTATTCCTTTCTTTGTTCCTTTCTTCTTGATCAACACACAACCGCACACACACATGCTAACGGACTCATCGACACCTTACACACACATACACAAAACTATCTAACAAACACGTCCAGAGACAGTTGAATACACACATACGTAAACTCACAGATATACACGCAACACTATCACACAAACACATAACACAAACACGCATCCACATACATAGCCAACACATACGAACATCTAACCAAACACGTTGATATGCACGAAGACATACCAACACACAGATTCTGTGACTCAAGGACAGCCAAAAATACACACATGTATCCACACACACATGTGTACTCACAAACACATCCAGAGACAGTTCAATACACACATACGTAAACTCACAGACATGCACGCAACACTATCACACATACACATAACAAAAACACGCATCCACATACCTAGCCAAACACATGCGAACATCTAACCAAACACGTTGATATGCACGAAGACACGCACACACATACACATATATACTCACAATAACATCCAGAGACAGTTCAATACACTCATACGTAAACTCACAGCCATGCACGCAACACTATCACACAAACACATTCAGAGACAGTTCAAAACACACCTACATAATCAACACCCATACACGCACACACACATATACGCAACTCTATCACACACACAACAAGGACAGTTCAACATACAAATACATAAACAAACACACATACAGACAGTTCAAAACACATACACCCACACACATACATACCCGAACACCTATCCAAACACATGGACATTCAAGAAGACATACCCATACACAGACTCGGTGACTCATCGGCAGCCAAAAAATACACTTAAGTACCCCACACACACACATATAAATACGAAACATACAAAAAACAACTAATAGAGATATCCACTGGAACTTATAGGTACGTGGCTCTGTTATAATATAGCTTCATATGCGACAGGCTCTATCAAATGGGGTAGCATTTTGATTAATGTATCAGCGGTGATGATGAACGGGAATTGCGGGATTAGGGAGTGACGGTATTAATGGAGTCAGGTGGTGATGATGATGATGATGATGATGATGGTCATGGTATAGATTTATGATGTTAATAGTCATGTGGCGGCGGTGGTAGTATAATGTGTAATTGGAAGTAATGGTGTTTATGATAGGAATATGGTTATAGGATTCTTGGCTACGGAGATGATGGCTGAGGTGACCGTGTATACCTATGGTGTAAATCGTAATGACTATAGTTGTGATGGTTGTGGTGGTGATGGAGAGGATTCAGGGATTAGAGAATAATGGTGTTAATAGACTTATGCGATAGTTACAGTGTAGATTTATGGTGTTAATAGAGCCATGTGGCGGCGGTGGTAGTATAAGGTTATGGTGTAATTGGAAGTAATGGTTGTTGTGATAGGAAGATGGTTATAGGATTCTTGGCTTTGGAGATGATAGCTGAGGTGACAGTGCAGAGTTATGGCGTAAACAGGAATGACTATAGTTGTAATGGTTGTGGTGGCGATGGTGAGGATTGAGGGATTAGAGTATACTGGTGCTAATAGACTTATGTGATAGTCACAGTGTAGATTTATAGTGTTAATGGTGTCATGAGGAGGGGGTGGTAGTATAAGGTTATGGTGTAATTGGAAGTAATGGTGTTTGTGATAGGAAGCTTGCTATAGGATTGTTGGCTTTGGAGATGATGGCTGAGGTGACCGTGTATACCTATGGTGTAAATCGTAATGACTCTAGTTGTGATGGTTGTGGTGGTGATGGAGAGGATTCAGAGATTAGAGAATAACGGTGATAATAGAGCCATGTGGCGGCGGTGGTAGTACAAGGTTATGGTGTATTTAGAAGTAATGGTGTTTGTGATAGGAAGATGGTTATAGGATTGTTGGCTTTGGAGATGATGGCTGAGGTGACAGTGCAGAGTTATGGGTAAACAGGAATGACTATAGTTGTAATGGTTGTGGTGGCGATGGTGAGGATTGAGGGATTAGAGTATACTGGTGCTAATGGACTTATGTGATAGTCACAGTGTAGATTTATGGTGTTAATGGTGTCATGCTGATGCGGTGGTAGTATAAGGTTATGGTGTAATTGGAAGTAATGGTGTTTGTGATAGGACGATGGTTATAGGATTGTTGGCTTTGGAGATGATGGCTGAGGTGACCGTGTATACCTATGGTGTAAATCGTAATGACTATAGTTGTGATGGTTGTGGTGGTGATGGATAGGATTCAGGGATTAGAGAATAATGGTGTTAATGGACTTATGCGATAGTTACAGTGTAGATGTATTGTGTTAATAGAGCCATGTGGCGGCCGTGGCAGTACAATGTGATGGTGTAATTTGAAGTAATGGTGTTTGTGATAGGAAGATGTTTAAAGTGTTTGGAGGGCTTTTGGAAATGATTGTGGTGATAAGAAAGGTGATGGTCATTCTTTAATGCTTATACGGTTTCCTTTTATTCGTATAGAAGGACCCACAGTCATTACGAAGACATGCCTGAACACTGTAAAACATAGTGAATTGCTACGAGCATAAAAAAGCGACCTTTTCAGTGCACAACGCGGTTCAATGGTGTTAAACTATCTGATAATGGACTGGTTATTGGGTGCGGAAAGTTGACTGTGAACATGAGAAATGTGGTTGCAGAAGGTATCGAATTCCTTTAAAGCATTCAAAGTTCTTGATTTAAGAGAACATTTAAGTGGTGTATGGATCCGATGAGGCTAGGATGGACTCTCCATTCAGCATATAAGAGGGTTCTTCTTCTAGGTTACGCTAGGTGCGTTAAAGAGAAGACAGTATAGCTTGTGTAAAGGCAGCTGAGGTTAGACTGGGTGAGGATAAGATATGGTGTCATAGATAATTAGAGGATAGCTTTAAGATACGACCGTTTTGAATAGCTTATGAGGGGCTGTTGGCTAAGACTGAGGTAGGTTAACATGCACGTAAACAATCTAGGTTAGTTGATAGCAGGCTGGACGTGAAGTTTGTTTATACTATCTTAGGCTAGGTTAGGATGTTCAGTGCTATCCTAGGACTGGATTGTTGGAAAGATTATAAGGAATGATATCAGATTGTGTTAGATTATTACTGGACAGAATACATAACGCTAGGATAGTCTGGGACATTTAGAGTTAGGCTCGCATGATTATTCGAGTTTGAAGAATGGTTTGTAAGGCTGGGGCATTAGTTCTAAGTAAGTTGAACTTACAATGGTGATGTAGTAATGGCTGCTGAGAAAGGCTTCTTTGTACAAATTATCTCTTTCTACATTGTTATATGCAACATTAAACCTTGTGTTATTGCATGGTTCTGTTAGCATAGATTGTCTTGGGAATAGGTCGTTATGATTGTCACGTATGGTTACGTTTCCTGGTTGCATTAGAGGATTACAGAATGGAATAGACAATGAGAAGATGATTCAGAGCAGGTAAGGTAGTGATAGGTTAGGATGATCGGTGAGCAGGTAAGGTAGGGTAGTTTAGAATACTTCTATATTCACTAAAACTGTAAATCGATATACAGTTTATCCCTCTCGGTCTTATAGCTTATCTCCTCAACATATATAAGTTTGCAAAATTTTAAAAAAAGGTGTTTTAAAAGTATATAAAAGCGTTCTAACACTGCATAATAAATGTTCATGAGGTATTAAAACTATGTGCAGAAATTTATCAAGACCTGAAACCAGAGTAAATACGTGTGTGAATACCTGATTTACTCATAAAATTTCACAAAATGTTTTAAAAGCTTGCTACAGTACCTGATTAGTTTGCTAAAGTACATTTAAAGCTGCTCAAATACTCCCGGAATAAGCTTTGAAAATGTCTGAAAAGGGTTAAAATACTTTGAAGCAATAGCATAAAATATCTTTTAAGTGTTAAACAAAAACCTCAATCATTCTAAACACCATCAGCATAATCTAAAACCATGTGCCAATACCCAAAAAAAATAGCCGCTACAGTTTCTAAAGAGCCGTTCAGAATACTCTAAAAGCCTGAGTTCATGCCGCATCCATAGCCCACAATACGTTCAAAGAGCCTTAAATACTCCCACCAGTACCCTGAAAATACCGTATAGATGTTAAAATACCTTAAAATCAACATAAAACACCTCGAAATATTCCGAAAAATCTTTAAAACCTGTATCAATACTCTGAAAAGGCCTGCTTCCAATCTCCAGAATGCTATTGAAACACTTGAAATTATCATTCCAGTATGCCAGAATGTCCTAAAAGCCTGTACTCATATCTGATACCATAAGCTGAAACACCTTTAAAGAGTCTCAAATACATATATGAAAACTTCGAAAAAAATACCCTTGGAAGTGTCACAATACTTCAAAAAATGGAAGCTTACCCATGTGCTGTGTATACACCTAGCAGACACCTAAAGAATAAATAAAAATAAGAATGTGGAAGGGAGGCGTTAACCCTGCTATTAGGTGCAAATCCTAGTGCTAGTCTCAAGCCTAGAAAAAGGGGACAGACACCTACCGTTACAATCCTTATCTAATAAAGCATGAATTAACTGGTAAAGACGATACACCTAGCCAACAATTAACCATACAAAAACAGAAAAGCTGGATAAAAACAATATCACTAGCAAAGCTTAAGGTTGGGTTAGAAAACACAACTCTACATAGTTTCTTACATGTTAGCGTTAGAATATTGAGAAGACCATACAAGGATCCGATATGACTGTAAAAACGTTAGAAATTGTTATAGATCATCATAAGACCTGTGTAATAAAGGGAAAACTCTATAAAACATGAGAGAATGCCTGAAAACCATGTGTCAATAGCATACAAATAAGCACTACACTTTCAAAAAACAGCCCTCCAGGAACTCTAATGGCATAAAAACAGCCACTGCACTTTCCGAAAGTCCATAAAAACAGCCACTACATTTACCAAAAGCCAATAAAACAGTCACTACACTTATCCAAAAGTCGACAATACAGCCACTACACTTATCCAAAAGCCGATAAAACAGCCACTACTCTTTCCAAAAGCCGATAAAACAGCCACTGCACTTTCCAAAAGCCAATAAAACAGCCGCTTCACTTCCCAAAAGCCTATAAAACAGCCACTACACTTTCCAAAAGACAATAAAACAGCCACTACGCTTCCCAAAAGCCAATAAAACAGCCATTACACTTCCCAAAAGCCAATAAAACAGCCACTACACTTCCCAAAAGACAATAAAACAGCCACTACACTTATCCAAAAGCCGATAAAACAGACACTACACTTCCCAAAAGCCAATAAAACAGCCACTACACTTCCCAAAAGCCGATAAAACAGCCACTACACTTATCCAAAAGCCAATAAAACAGCCACTACACTTTCCAAAAGCCGATAAAACAGCCATTACACTTTCCAAAAGCCCCTTCAGGAACTCTTAATGGTCTGTGCCTATGCCACATCCATAACCTAAAATACCTTTAAAGAGATACAAACACTCCTAGCACGAGCTCTGCAAACGTCTTGAAAATTGTCAAAATACCTTAAAAGCATCATAAAACACCTCGAAATATTCTGAAGCCTATATGAATACCCTGAATCTACCTGCTCCAGTTCCCAAAATGCTGCTGAAACATCTAAAATTCCCCTGCCTCATACCAGAATGTCCTGAAAGCCTTGTCCATATCAAAAAAATACCTGTACCTGTGCCTAAAATGTCTCTAAATGAACACTAAAATGCTCCACAATTCCTAGTACACTGGCTAAAATGCTTACCCCAAAACCCTAAAACACGTATCTGTTTCTATGTCTAAAAATATTTTAAGCCAGTAAGAGGATGTCAAATGCCTGTTCCACCGCATTAAAACATCATCAGAATACCTGCAAAGTTAGCTAAGCATGTACCTAAAAAGCTTCTAAGTGTGTTCTAAAATGGTTATATTGTGTGTGTGTGTGTGTTCTAAATACCTCTGAAATTCTTACTCTTCCCTTCTGGAAAACACCCTACATACCTTCAGTCCCTGTCTTCCCTAGCATTTCTCCCCGTATTCCCTATCTCTCCCCTATAAACGCATTTTCCTCCTTCTTCAGTACCTGTCTAGCATTATCATCTACTCCCTATCTTTCGTATATAATCGTATACTGTACTCGACCTCTGACTAGCCTAGCACTTCTTCTGGTATTCCCTGTTACTCTCACATAAAGCACATTCCTCCTACTTCAAGCTCTGTCTAACCTAGCATCTACCCTTGTTTTCCCTATCTCCCCCATATAAACTCATTTTCCTCCATGAAGACTCTCTCAACCTAGCATCTCCCCTCGTATTCCCTATCCTTTCCCTTATAAAGCATATATTCCGACCTTTCAAACCCTGTCTAGTCGACATCTAACCTTTTAATCCCTATCTCTCCAGTATAAAACATGCATTCTGCCCTTTCAACCCCTGTCTAGCCTGACAACTCTCCTCGTAATCCCTATCTCCCCCATATAAACGCATTTTTCCTCCTTGGATGCTCTCCTAGCCTAGCATCTACCCTCGTTTTCCCTATCTTTTCCCATATAAACGCAAAAAACTGCGCCAGCTCTGTCCTAAATAACCTACTTAGGTACTGTGGCGATTTTACATTCTGGCCAGGTAAACCTTGGCGACCTACTCTCGGCTGCTGGATAATGTATACATATTTAACATACTTAAATTATTAACGATTAGTTTATATAAGAAGGAAAGAAAGTAAACGATATAGAAGTTGAAATTAAAATATATATCAAATTACTAAGTATAGAATAATTCAGGTCCACAACAGTAAAAACATAATTATAAACATGTTATGATAAATACAAATATCTAATAGTGCAAAACATCAATAGATAGTTATTACATCACAAATTGATACAAATAGTTATCCAGTGGCATTACATTACATTAAAGACTTACCAAATAATGTGCACCTAGAAGCAAACTACAGAAATGCATTCAGAAGGTGTTTCTTATATTTGTGATAAAACTGCTAAAATTCAAATCGTAAGTCATATTAACACCGTTATAATGAGCTACCATCCTGATAAGTGAGGAATTGTGATGGGTTAATGTCTTTGATTTATTGCAATAACATAAGAACGTGGCCTAAGGTAGAATTTCTAGTGTTTAACTTTATTTCTGGTAGAAATCCCTTGTTACCTATATGCCATTAATTATTTTATAGAGGAATAGCTGTTGTATTTTTCCACGATTTTCTTATAATGTAGCTTTTTATTTTCTCTTAGCAGCTCAGTATACTTCGTACAGTTGGCATATTTCTTGAATTGTTTAAAATAATGGGATTTTAAATTTTCTGTACTTTCTCAATTTGTACTATACATTTAAGGTTTACAGTACGGTGGCTAAATTAGACAACAACATTCCCGTTTAGATCTTATAAATATATTAAAAAGGCGCGGCAGAAAATCTGCATTTTTTAACCTTATGCCGTTTCTATTTATGAATCCTACGCTCTTAAAGGTCTGATTCACTATCTTCTCAATATACCCCTTGGAAGACACATTTGCATTAAAATTGACATTTAAATTGACCCTAATTTTAGGTTCCCAATTTTAAAAAATTAAATTGACCCTAAAGGGACCATCATAACGTCCTCCAAACAAAACACGACTAATGGCATTTACATTCCCCCATAATATCAAGCAACTTTTATTAAAGACATTTCTTCCTAAAACGCTTAATTTTGGAGATATTGTACAGTCTGAACTTAAATGGTCCACCCTGTATTATATCAACTACAGGACGATTACCAACTGCGTAAATGACATATTGTGTAAAGTTAGTAAGGTTAGTTAAGTACACCTCTTCGGATAGAAACCATGGTGACGCATAGAGATATAACATTTAACATGAAAGGATATACCTTGATATAAGATTAAATAAAACAAACATGGGCAACAGAAGTAATGTTCGCTCACGGAAGTAGTTTCACTGTAATAGACATGTTACAACTGGAATGTGAAATCCTTAAAACCAGAAGTTAGTAGGAAATTCACCGAGTGAGGTGGCTCAGGCGGCAAGGTGTGTGGCCCGCATACCGGAAGTCCCGGGTTCGATTCCCGTTGGCCGCCCACTCTGACCGTAGGAGTTTTTACTGGTTGACTAAGCAAATGCCAGAGTGGTGCATTCTACGACGATTTCCCCTTCCCCCATTTCTTCTCATTTTACCTCTCCGTTTCACGTTCAAGTGTGTTTTCAGGTCCTGCGGTGCTGGAAAGATGGCGTGGATGCTTACGTATTGGAAAGATTTCTTTCCTTGAACGCCAGGGTGGGTTGTCCCGCCCACTAGGGTCGCTTCGTCGCCCTCTCTCGGGATTCTTTGCATCTACTGGTACGCGGATGTCCAAATTGGAAATATCAGAAATCTCTGCGCGTCTCTGTGGACCTGTCTGCCTGCAGACCTGAGACCTCCTACGGCTCCTTCATCTCATTCCTGCCTCCCAGGGATGTACCCACAATAGATCAAGATGGTCGCAGTGCGCGAGGTGTCCCCCACGCATAAACACATCCTACAAGGAAATTCTAGGTATAACAAAGATCTTCAGTAAATTCTGCTTTCACTAATATAATTAAGTTAATTAAGTAAGGCTGTCTAGGAAATTGTAGTTTTGACTGATATAATTACGAGTTAATGAAGAGATAATCAAGAGTTGTTAGTAAATTTCCGTTGTAAAGATTTCACAGATGTTATACTCTCGATGCTTAACGTTAAGTCATTGCTGGTTATTTAGTTGATGTAAGCTTCAATGTAGTGTGCTTGCTTTCAGCAATAGAAGTACTGATTAGTGAATTTATCGCGTTCATTCATAATAAGTAAGGAAATTTATTATGAGGACGCAACGAGAAGAAGCTGGAAAGTGTGTTTCCTCGAGAAGTAAGTTTAGAAAGAAACGAAAGCTATTATTATGTCAAGTAAACATATCTGTGGGATGAACTTTTAGCCGAAGCATAACCAGCTAAGTCGCCCTAAAAAAAACACGCCTTTGCAATAATGAAGAATGAAAAAAATTGATATAATGGCAATTGATAGGGTGAAGAATTGATTTCAACAAGTGAATCTGTGAAATATTATTTACGTGTCAAGGAAATATTCGTTGTTACTGAAAGCGCACATGCAGCTACAGGGCATGGATGATGATGATGATGATGATGAGATGGGGTTTAAGGGAGCTAAATATCTAAGGTTATCAGCGCCCTTACAATGTACAAAAATTAAAAGACAAAAGCTAGAAAACGGGACACAGACCAACTTAGTCAGAAACGCTAAAAACAAATCACCAATTTCTAAAAACTACCACACTAAAACCATGGTCAATAAAAGAATAAAACAACATGTCAAGAACTGTAGAACGCAAGGGACATGAGCGTCATATGTCCGTCGGGGAGAAGAGCCCAATTAAAACCGACAATATAAAATCGCAAAGCTAAAAGACGCTCAGCGGATCAAATGCGCCGATTAAAACCAATGTCACTTATAAAACGTAAAAGACATTCTACAGCATGCGCGTCGTCTGCCAAAACGTTGGATATGCCAACAGGTAGACCCACACGAACGCGCATTGGAGCTAAAACTTGACACTATGTTAAAATGTGACGCACCGTTAAGGGCGCATAACAATGCTCACAGCGTTTTGCGGGGTCACCACTAGGAGGTGTCTATGACTAAAAAGGCAAAGTCCGATTCGTAAAAGAGCTAAAAGTACCTCCTCCCGCGGTGAAGAACGAGAAGAGGTACCCCAGACTAACGAGAGAGTTTTAACCTCCCGCAACTTGTTCCCCTGGAGGGCCGTCCACTCATCGCACCAAAACGAGAGGACACCGCGACGTAAAATAACATACAAATCGGTAGAGGGAACAACAGAGATAAAACATCTGGGTGATAAAATTGCCGATTTGGCAGCGGCGTCGGCTTACTCGTCTCCTGAGATGCCCACAAGACCTGGAATCCACAGGAAATATACGCTGATGCCAGAGGCACCAAGGGAGTGGAGCAGGTCATGTATGCGCTGTACGAGGGGTGGTAATTGTACAGCGCGTTAATACTCTAAAGGGCACTCAGAGAGTCCGTACAAACAACACACTGCCGTAGGTTGTGCCGCTGAATGTATAAAACGGATTGATAAATACTAAAACGTTCGGCAGTAAAAATCGAATATTGCCCAGGTAAACGAAAGGTAAAACTATGTTCACCAAAAACAAAGGCACACCCTACTCCAACATCAGTCTTAGACCCATTAGTATATATAAAATGAAAGTCCCCGAATTACGCCTGTAGCTCTAAAAAAGCTGGACTGAAGAAGGGGTCTCGATCTTCGGCATCGACGTTAACCCAAGGTGACAAGGGCCTCAGCGCGCAACCATGGAGAAAAACGCGTTTCCCCCCTTGGAAGGGCCGGCGCTGGCGTAATGTCTAAATGCCGAAGAAGTTGTCGAAATCGAACCCCTGGAGGGAGCAATGCAGAGGAGCTAACTAAATATTGCCGATCAAGCGAATCCTCGTAAAATAACTCGAAGGACGGGTGGCCATGCAATCTTGAAAGTCGACAGGCATAGCTGCACAAAAGCATCTCACGTCTGAAGGACAGCGGAGGCTCAGCAGCTTCAGCATATAGACTAGGTACAGGGCTGGTTGGAAAGGCCCCTGTAGCGACTCTTATGCCACGATGGTGAATGACATTCAATCGACGTAACACGGATGGACGTGCCGATGAATAGACAATGCACCCGTAATCAAGCTTGGATCGGACCAAAGAGGGATGAAGCTGCAGAATGACGGTCCGATCAGTTCCCCAGGATGTGCCACTTAAAACACGTAAAAGATTAAGAGAACACTTTGCTTTTAAAAAGGAAATGTGCGAAGTCCAGCTCAGCTTTCTATCAAAGATCAACCCCAAAAATTTCGCCTCGTGTGCAAACGGAAGTATCCCCGGTCCAAGATGGAGAGAGGGCGGAGGGAAAACCTTCCGGCGCCAGAAATTGATACAGACGGATTTTCGGCGCAGAAAATAAAGCCGTTGGCGTTACTCCAGGCGTAGAGACGGTCAATACAGCTCTGGAGACGGCGTTCGAGTAGACAGGTCCACCGTGAACTGCAATAAATGGCAAAATCGTCAACGAAAAGGGACGATGAAATACAAGGTGGAATACAATCAACAATGGGGTTGATAGCAATCGCAAAAAGTGTGACACTGAGTACAGAGCCCTGTGGTACACCGTTCTCTTGAATAAAACCACGAGATAAAACCGAGCCCACAAGTACACGAAAAATGCGATCCGTCATAAACTCCCGAAGAAATATGGGAAGACGTCCGCGTAAATTCCATACGTGGAGTGTACGTAAAATGCCGCCCCTCCAACAAGTATCATAAGCCTTCTCCAGGTCAAAAAACACAGCCACTGTTTGACACTTTCTCAGAAACCCACTCATAATATGCGTCGACAGACACCATGTGGTCGACGGTTGAGCGATGGCGACGAAATCCGCACTGAGCGTTCGCTAGAAGTATCTGAGACTCAAGCCACCATGTCAACCGCCCGTTGATCATGCGCTCCATCACCTTGCAAAGGCAAATGGTGAGGGAGATAGGGCGGTATATGTAAGGTAGTTGGCGATCTTTCCCAGGCTTAAGTATAGGGACAATGGTGGTTTCGCGCCAAACGGAAGGAAAAATGCCGTCTTGCCAAATACGGTTATAGACGTGTAAGAGAAAGACTTTACTCTCGGCAGAAAGGTTCTTTAACATCAGGACATGAATGCCGTCCGGCCCAGGAGCGGAGTGCCTAGAGCAATGAAGAGCGTGCTCCAGCTCCCTCATTGTGAAAATTTCGTTGTAACACTCCTGATTAGCAGACCGAAAATTATAGGTCTCGAAATCCAGCCTGTCTTTGAGAATGCGAAAGCCTCAAAGGCAGCACCCAGAGTGTTAGCAATGGCAGCCGGATCCACTATGGTGGCATTGGAAACCTGAAGGCCAGACACAGTACAATGCGACACTTTACCAGAGAAGTGACGAACTTTATCCCAAACAAAAGAGGAAGGCAAGAAGCGATTACCTCAACAGGAGTTCAAGGTACGGTCCTTCTCAACACGGATGGGATAACTGTGGAGAAGCGTGGCGCGCAACAAGTATTGACTTTGTTGTTCGGACTTGCTTTGAACCAACAATGAACAATTCCGAAGACGAGTGCAGGCCTGAACCGAACCAGCAATAACGTCAACGCCCTTCTGAATAATAAAAGGGTTCAGCTTCTCAAACGATTGTCCTTCCTCTGTGCGAGTAATGACCAAGTAACAATAGATGGCGATGGTGCTACATCTGTTACGAAAACTTTTCAGCGCTTGTTAAAAGTAATGGAGAAAGAGGGCTCCATAGCGAAAAGAATCCTCCACCATTGCAACCGTCTCCGACCTCGGGCGTTACCCCGGCTTGGGTGAGCGGCCTATTCATACCAGTCTCACCCAGGTCACATCTCCCAGAACATAGACAGAAGGACCCAATGGCCTTGGGGAGTCAGCAGCTCATGCAATGGCCCCCACGGGACCGCAGTTGAACAGCGGTTACGAACACACACCCTACATGACGACCCCGGGTGGTGAGGATGACGCCATTACACACTCACCCATCTGTGCACCCAGTGCGCGGGTATCCGTCAGGCTGTGTCCAGAGAGGGTTAAAATAAATAAAATTAGAAAAGAAACAATAACGGGTGTGGGCGTTTCGCACGCAAGGTAGGACGGCGAGGAAGGAAAAGATGTGTGAATGGTCGTGGTGCGAAATGCTCGGAAATAGACGCGAGAGAAGTAAGAAACCATGACCAGAGGCGGCATGGAACGAAATGCATACAACGCACGAGAGCCTACCTTGTGTCCCCCGGTCACGAGGACGAACCCACCGGGACCGGACGAGGGTGGAGGGATGACGATGGCGACGAGAGGCTCGGGACCCCGGGTACGCCAAACCCGTACTCACACGATGTGAGCCCCTGGGGGAAGTAGGTTGTGTGATAGTGATGTACAATGCGAGCTATCACTCTATACTTAAAGAAAAATAAACAATACAAATTCAAGGAAAGCTGAAATTTTGTTATGGGCTCAAAGCAAGAATGTAACTCATAACCCTTCACACACAATAGCTAAATTGTTTTGCATTGTTAGACAACACACCGGCAACTATAGGAGATATGAGCTTAATGGTCTGGCTGCAGAAATGGGACATGTAATACGACTTCCTCCATATCACTGTCAATATAACTCTACTGAGTTTATATGGGCCCAAATAAATAGAGGTTGCAAACCAGAATTCTACATTCAAAATTAAAGGTGCAAGAAAATTACTGGAGGACACCATTAAACACGTGACAAAAGAAGACTGACAGAAATGCGTTGCCTACGCGTAGCGACTTCAAGAGGAAGACTTCGTGAAGGAAGGACTACGAGATGAACGCATTCAGAACATCGTGATAAATCTACGTGAAGATAGCGATAATGTTCCAGTTCCAATGATAAAGAAGCAGTGAAGATAATGTCTGTCCGCTATAGAATTTCTGTTCAGTGAGTTATTTTACACATTTTCTCCTCTGCTTCCCTTTCAAAGTACAATTATGTTAGTGAATAGTTCTCAAGGATCGTGTATAAGCATTTTAAAACTTGCGTAAACGGATTCCTTAAGGTGTAATAATAAACTAATTATTCTAAAAAAGCTGACCAAGCCTATTATTGTTCGTAACTCGTTAGTGAATACATTCACGTATCAGTTGTGACAAGTCAACTGCGCTTGCATAGGAGGGAGAGTAGGTAGAGAAGGGATGTGGACTTGACCCGTCTGGTGGAAGTTAAAACACTATGAATGGCTGTTATTCAAAGTAAAATACATTTTTCTCTCTCCTGAAAACTTTATTTATTAAACTGTTTTCTTCACACCATTTAATTGTGCTTTGTATCCCGTTGTGATATGTTTTTGAAGCTCCTGGTGCCAGGCGGACTGCATTATACATTTATAACTAAATACGCCACCTGGTTTGCCTGTCCAGTAACCACATTTGTGGTATTTCTTCCACCAGTTTGACCATTTCTTGGTGTAATCCATATCTCAACAGCCCTCGCTGTGCTATAACCTTGCTCATTAGGGGCAATAATTTTCAATTTGTTATCCACATTCTTTGTTCATTTCAAATGACATATATAATAAAGAGGAAATTATAAAAAAACGAATTTTATACAGCTTATTTTATTTATTGTAATTAAAGTGTGCCCTAATGATCATACTTAATTTTAAGTTGTATTTTTATACGACATATCTTATAGCTTGTAAGCTTTACAAGAAAAAAAATCACTTCCCATCCATCGCAATGGATTTATCACAGGCAAAGCAGCTTCTTCCTTCCGCTTCATTCTCTGTAGTATCGAACACTGGACTTCACTAATCGCACGCCGAAGCAGCACTCACTATACTTCACAACACTGGGAACTGCACTTTATGTCGCATCGACAACACGAACTCCCTAACCTACTCACTCACTGACGCACTTGCTTGCTTATATACGAGGGCAGTCCAGAAAGTCCCAGACGTTTTGGCCTATCGTGGCAATGAGTAGGGCTAGAGCCGCCATATTGGTGTCAGAACGTTCCTACATTCAGTACGCATCCAGCTGAGGTAGCGTGAGGACTGTGCCTTCCTTACTGTGCTCTCTGTGAGTTGTAAAATTGTGCGCTGCAATAGAAAGTTCCGCCACTTGTGAAGTGCGGTTGGCTAAAAAGTACAAACCAATTGAAATTTATCGGGCAGGGAATAATGAGTGAAAGTCGAGTCAAGCAATGGTGCATTGATTTTAAAAATGACCGTACCAATGTTCACGACGGATCGCAGAGTTAGGTCTAACCTTATGACTGACGAACCGTCAATGCAAAGCAATGACAAAATTCGTGAAAATCGTCGTTTCACGATTACAGAACTTTCGGAACATTTTCCCCAAATTTCACGGAGTTTGGTGCATCAAACGATGCTTTGATACTGACGCTGAACTGCATACCGGTGTAAACCAGTGGTTGAAGTCGCAGGCGGCAGATTTCTACAGAGAGGGTATTGAAAAACTTGTGCCACGGAATGATAAATGCCTCAATTTGAATGGCGATTATGCAGAAAAATAGCTTAAGAGTGTACCTTTCAAATGTAGATAATAAGCGTTGATATTTGCATTTTGTTAATTGTGTATTTCAAAACTTCTGGGACTTTCTGGATTACCCTGGTATAACAGAGTGTTCGAGGATATTCGCCGGAGGAGAGGGGAAAGAGGCGTCCAAAATTTTCTGGTCGATTCTTGAAGGGCTTCCTGTTATTTACGTCGGGGAGTGCCACACCAACTTTTCTTCTGCTATTATGTAATCGTGGGCCCGGATTAATAAATAATAATAAATAATAATCATAACAACAATAATGAGAGCCTAAAGGTAACACACACTGCAGCGTATTTTATTTATGCTTGGGGAATAAGAAAAGCTTTTGAACAAGGAAACCCCCAGATAACACGACAAATATTGATGAAACTGTTGTTATAGATTTGAGTTTTTCAATACTTTGTCATTTTTAAGGTGCTGCATCATTTAGTTGTTTCTTGCTATGTCATTGAAGGAGTATGGCATTTCTAACTTTACAATGAATAAAGACCCACTTTTAGACATTTCACTACCACTTTGGTACCCTGTATTCTGTTTGTGCCTACAAGGAAATGTGTAAATATAACTATTTTGTACAGGTTATTAGCAATTAACATGAAGTAAATACAAAAATGAACTTCTGTAAGAGCAGTTTGTAGAAGGTGTATATATTTAAATAAAATATGGTGGGTAGAGAAAGTGGTGTGGCTGTAACCCGTCAGATTTTTAGAGAAGTTCTATGTGCGCACGTGGAACAGCCCAACTCAAAAACGAAATGTCGGATGAATACCAATGTCGCTGATATTGTTCTTTTATACAAGCCGCCTGTAGGACAAGGTTGAGAACGTAAAATCGGACTGAAACATTCGATGCCATGGCCGGAATTTGAACCACGGATTTTTCTACTTCCATTCGGTTGTTCTAACCAAATAATCTACCATGGGAAAATGCCAGCATGGCATTAAATTCCGCAACTGAGTTGCATTTTTTCCGCTAAACCACGAGGAGATCCCAAATTCATTTTGAGAGGACATACCCCAATGGCGACTTAAACTGTCTTAAGTACTTCTAAATCCCGGGCTTCACAGTTAATCACTAGGCTAAGGATCCGGTACAAGTTCGCAAACAATGTATATGTAATCTTACCAAAGAGTTCCGTAAACACATTACTGCTGATGTAAACAAAGACGCCAGAGCGCTGCCTTTTTTGCTACTGTAAGTACTACAGTCTAGCGATGGTGGAAAATGAAGTAGGACACATACGTCGGAATGAGAGACAACGTATTATAATACTTCTAATCACGAAGCGGATTGCAAACGGCCTAAACACACACACACACACACACACACACACCAATGCACCACCTCACTCCCGCTACTCGATGCGCCGTAAGCGTCACTTCACTCTTAAGTTGTCCCAGATTCTTAGCCTGTTAACCACTATTAGGTCAATCACTGATTTTTTCTTTCACACAAGTCGCGTGTAGGACAAGGTGCCATGGTATCTCAATTGGTTAGAGCAACCGAAAGGAGATCGCGAGATCCATGGTCAAAATCCCGACTATGGCATTGAAACTTTCACTCTGGTTCTACCTTACGAAACTCGCTATTTAAGTTCAGCATCTTCCAAGGACACGACACGAAGATTCTTAAGAACATCCCTACCCCAAACTAAACTTTACACAAAATACTTGCTTTATTTTTCCATTTTCTCATAAAGGTTCTAACGGTTTTGATTAAAATGTATATGTTTAAGAACTTTGCATGACTAATAAAAAGAATATATTGGACTTTCTGTGAACTGCTTATAAAGTCCCTTCATTCTAGACGAATTTTTCATATTGTTGCATAAGTGATAAATAGAAAAATTTACTACAGGAAAAATTCTGATTTTGTTAACTCACGCTATTTTGGTCATATGCATGCATTAAGCATTTTCAGTTTACTTGTTCCTATCAGTTTGAATTTTCGAATACTACACGATACATTCTAAGTGCTAAATCACCATCATTTTGCTTCTTGTGATGCCATGCAAATAACGTACTTTTAAAGATAGCACAGCTACCCGCGTTTTAAGATCTAACTATCGGTACAACTTGCTATATCTCTCCTGTACCTATAATTAAATCTATTATGAAACTATTTCTGTAAACGTTCACATCAATTAAGTAAGGTAGAAGATTTGGTAAGATTAGTTTATGCATGATAGTGCGTAGAAAAAATTATGCGGAAGTAACACATCAGATGTCTTTCTTTTCTTAATTATTGGTTACCGTCCGCCCACAGAATCTGGAACTGTGAGTGAAACAGGAGATGGAATATGTTTAAAAGTAAAGATAAATGTAAACCTACCGTAATACTTTAACTTAGGCGCAGGAAATCAAGCGATTGCTAACATGGTCCAAGCCACCGACATGGCCGGAACAGTTAAAATTAGCTTAAAAACTGAAGGTTATAGTCACATTACTTTCTCTAACCGAGGTTGACACGGCTGCCGTGTGGGTGGGTCATGTGCCACCCGTTAGGGAGTGGGGCTGATACAAACAGCAGGCCAGTTCAGTGACGTACCCTTCACAATGAGTGCGGAACGTGCTTCGCAAACGTTTAATCCTGAATAGAAAGAAAAATACTTCGCCATCTGCGAAGGTGGAAAATCACCTTGTTTGGTTTGTGGCACAATAGTATCATAACCTTCGCATTATAACATTAGAAGCTATTTCACAAATGCACATGCGGAGGAATGTGGTGGAGAAACTAATCGGAGTGGCTCGTGAAAAGTGCTGGATCGCCTTAAGGAAACGTTACAAGCCAAAAATGAGAGTACTAAAAAAAAGAGAGTTGACCGGCATAGTATAGTTCGTGCCAGTTTTACAATGAAAACCAAATTACCAAAACCTCTAAGGCTGTCTCTGGAGGAGACTTTGTGAAGGAATGCTTAATAACTGCTGCTGAAGAAATTTGCCCTGACTTAATGAACTCCTTTAAAGCTCTCAGTTTATCCCGTCGAACAGTCACCGAGCTAATTGCAAAAATCGGTTTCAATTTGGAGGATCAACTGGAAACGAAAACGGAAAGCTAGTTTACGACTCATTAGCATTAAACGAGTGTAGTGACAACGACACTGCTCCGTTAGCTGGTTTCTTAAGGGGAGTTGATCGAGATTTCAACATCAGTGGAGAATTTTCAGACCTTGCAACGTTAAAAGACCGGACCACAGGCGAGAATGTGCTTAACGCTGTAGTTAAGATAATAGAAAACTTCAATCTTCCCTTGTGAAAACTAGTTTGTGTTGCAACCGATGGAGCGCATTCCACGATGGGTCACACATCAGGATTTGTAGGAAGACTTGGAACTATTCTTGCAGAAAATGGAATAAACCCAGACACCATACTGCATGCACAAAGTCAGCAACGTTGCATACAATAATGTCAGTTGTGCGAATGGCGAATAACATTAGGTCGCATTCACTTCGTCATAGACAATTTCAGAAAGTTGAAAAGATATAGGTTCCGATTTTTTAGATCTGTGGTACTATTCTCAAATTAGGTGGCTAAGCAGGGCCAACGTTCTTGAGCGCGTTTTCGCGTTGAGGTGCGAAATAGATATTTTTTTTAAAAGGAGTAGAAAACAGAGTTTAGAGAACTTAGCACCAAGATTGGGTTTGTGACTTAGCATTTTTGAGTGATCTAACATTGTATTTATATTAATTGAATACCCAGCTACAAGGAAAAGATAATTTAACAATTACAATGATTGTAATCCATGATCTAAAAGCTTTCGTGGAGAAATTGCAAATCTGGATCTATCAAACAGAGCATACTGATTTGTACCTTTTTTCCAAATTTAAAATACGTATTTATTAAAGAATCATCAGAAGTGTTAAAGAAATAAAAGAAAATTTTGGAAGACGTATTGGAAGAATTCACAATCCGATCTGATGATCTAAAGACCATGGACACAGAATGGAGGTTGTTTAATAGTCCATTTTCATTCATAATTATAGATGTACCATACTCTTTGCAGATGGAATTAATTGACCTCCAGAATAACATACCTCAGCGTACTTGAGGACTCTTGGGGGATGAGTTATTTCGTGCATTGCCCAAAGTGAATTTTCCAAATTTGAGTCTCTTTGGCAGTCGTATTGTTGCTATGTTTGTTACAACATATGTACGTGAGCAGTTTTTCAGCAGTGATTAACATTTAGTGCACATACTGCGATTGAAATGCTCCAATTTAGAGCCAGAATATGACAAGATCATGAAAAATAAAAGGTTGTAAGGGAATTAATTGTTCTTCCACAGAAACCGTGTCTTGGACAAGTTTAAAAAGGTAGAATCATACGACTGAAAAATCCAATGCCATAGCCCGTATTTGAACCGTGGATCTCCCAGTCTCCGTCCGGTTGCTCTAACCACTGAGCTACCATGGCAACATGCCGGTAGGACACTAAATTTTCCGATAAACCACAAGGAGATCTCAAATTGTATTGAGATGACATTTGAGTGGTTCAAATCCCGGCTATGGCATTGAATTTTTCAGTCGTCTGATTCTACCTTTCCAACCAGGTCCAACACACGGTTTGTGTGGAAGAACAATTAATTCCATTAATTGACCTAATAGTGGTTGAAACTATGAAGCACGGGACTTAAAATACTTACCACATTGTAGGTCGTCATTGGGGTATGACATCTCAACATAATTTGAGATATCCTTGTGGTTTACCGGGAAACATGCAAATCAGTTGGGAAATTTAGTGTCCTACCGGTATGTTGCCATTGTAGCTAAGTGGTTAGAGCAACCACATGGAGACCGGGAGATCCGTGGTTCCAATCCCGGCTATGGCATTGAATTATTCAGTCGTCTAGTTCTACCTCTCCAAAAGGTTGTAAGCTGCAACAGTAGGCTCACTAGAACTACGCAGTCAGTAGCACTTCAGGTTTACGTGATTTGCGAACTGTTTTAGTTTAGTGCAGATTAATAGGCTTCCAAGTCATGCAAGTGTAAATACTGTTGTATAATCTGAAAATGAAACCTACCGAATTATTTATTGCATTACATTTAATTCCGTATTTGTAATAAATTACAATTTAGTAACACGTGTACGCCACTGACCAGTTAGTATCTCTATATTGTACGCACCTAAGGGAGGAGAATCAAATAATAAACCGAAAGGCTAATCCACGAGCTCCCCACACCTGCTCCTTGTATACGTCTCGCTTATTGTAATTCGCGTGACCAAGAGATTCTTAAATTCGTGGTATTAGGAGTAGGCAGATGGAGGGATCTCCAGTAACTGGAGCACAGCACCGTAAGTAGGCCATAGTGTTCCCTTTTTGCTTCCAACGCGATTCTTGGAAGGAAGGAATGAAGGGGAGAACCTAAGGGAGACCAGGTCTGGACAACGGTGTGGGCTAGCATGGGCGAGATCCCTAACTATTCCAACATGGCACCAATCCAGACGCGGCTAGTTTTGCCTAAGCCAATTGCAACCCTGGGGTCCTAAGGCAGTTGAGACAGCTCCCAGGAAGGGGGGACCCAGGTGTCACGCCAAACACAGGGGAAAAATCTTTTCAGAGCGCAAATTCCAACGTCCTGCCGCAACACAGCAACTGCGTCGCCTGGTCCTACAACCTCGAAATTGATGAGGTGAAACAAATGATAGGAAATGATGGGGACAGGAAATTCGTAGTAGAATGTGAACCACTACAGCATTCGCGTGCCGACACGGAGAAACCACGAAATAACCCATGGTCAGTGGCCAGCCCGACGAGAATCGAATCTAGGACCTCCCGAATGTGAGCCTCACACGTCATCGCGGAACCATCTCGCTCGCTATTTGTGGGGTTTATTGTAGTGATAGATTTACTTTCAATATCACGTATGGCTCTCCAGCCGAAAAGCACAGACTTAAGCGCTGTATTAATGCAGTTTATAATTAAACCACGCAACAGGATGACTCTACTTTAACTTAACGCATCACCCAAAACGGCTCAATATGCACTACTTCAGCAATCTTCGTACTCGCCTAAAAGCAAATGATTTGTAATAGCTCTGTATCTGGATTATCGCATGGAACTCCCGTAAGGACAGCGATACTGCGGCCCTCAGTTATATTCTCACAGGCCTCTACTGCAAGTAATACTGTGTTACAAAATGATATGCTGGATGTCTCGCCATTAGACGTCTCAGAGCATTTCACGAACGGCGCAGGGCGCTCGGCTCCTACTTCTTCGTATAATCACAATGAACACATTTGAACGCGCCACATTAAACTTAATCTATTTCCGCTTCTAATTGCTTCCATCCCTTAAATGAGAATCCTGATATAGAAACTTCTGAGTCAGCTCTGTCAACTGAAGAAAAATTGACAAGCATTTGTTAAAGAAATGTTCATACTTATATGCAATTTCTGCAGGTTATCAGAATATGGATTACATCTAAGTTTCACTCTTAACTATGAGGAGCTACCTTAAAGGTTTGTGTCTCCAGTCGTGTGGCTTCCGTTGCCTTGTGGGATACTTAAGCTCAATAAATAACACGAATTTTACAATCAGAAATCCCTCTGACAAATCCAAATGACAAAATTTTCTCTGTAGTTATTCGTAGCCTTCACTGATCCCTCAATGATCAGGAAATATATGATGGATTTTCTTCCCTAAAATTTCCCGTTCAAAAGATTACATACCTTCTATACAGAGTTAAGCGAGCCATTCCAATGTCTACCATCGATTGTCACGAAAACAGAGGTATTCTCCATCTGACACGTTTGTTCCACAGCGTAGAAGGTTGAACATCACCGACATAATACAGGATTTTCACAGAGTACTTGCTGCAACGTATGGATATACTAAGAACTATTGTCACCTAGCACCACGCTGCGCTCGATGTCTTGGTCACTGTTTCTGTATGTGCATTAAACCTAGATTTACGCCAGCACAGTGTGTGAACTGTCATCAAGACCACCCCGCCAATTATCGCGGCTGTCCTTGATGTCAGGAGATGCAACAAGGCGGATAACTGTGCTCTTCAACGCGATGCCTTGACGTACACTTTTCACAGCAGCGTCTAGTTCAGTTACCACTACAACAGCAGCGTCTAGTTCAGTTACCACTACAACAGCAGCCACAGTTAGAACCGTTGCAAAAACGGCCGTCCCAATAGCATAAGAATATAGTTTCCAAAACCATGCAGCGTCTCCATTCTCAAGTTGTCAGATCCGCTTCTTCTCTTTCGAAATGATCCCCAGTTCAACTGCACTGTAACTGTAGCTCCACGTCATCTTGGAATGCTGTCACTGATCTCCTCCATCAACTTTTGACGCTTTTTTGCACCTTTCTTTCTCCTGTTCTTTCCCATGTATCCCAAATTCTTGGCTCTCTTCAATCGTCTGCGCTTCCAAATGGTAGTACGTAATCTTATGTCTTTAAAAATTAATCCTGTTAACGAGAACTTTAAAGGCCTACGATCTTACGCGCCGCTTTCGTTGTTTTTCTTAATATGCACAATGTCGCCATTGCCTTTATTACTGAGACGCATTTTCTTCCTAAATAGAAATTCACCGTTCCTGGATATTCAATTTATCGTCATGAATGGTTGACTACGAGAGACTTTGGCGGTGTGACTATTCTTACCCGACGCACTCTTAGTACAGTGCCATATTTTTACGTAATGTTCCTGAACTCAAAGCCGTGGAAAGCCTTCCAGCACTTACAAAACTCTCAACCACAAACTTAATACAGCCCATCCCTCTCTGAGCTTTCCGCTGGACTACGGTACTCGCTGCTCGGTGATCTTAATTGTAAACACTTCTCACGGGGATGTAAGCTGCGAATCCCAATGGTCATCGCCTCCATGATGTCCTACACACCTCAGGCTTGTCTGTCTTGGCATCAACCGATCCTACTGTTCTAACAATCCATTTCTCACTCCGAACATTCTTGATATTGGTACAGTTATCTCCACTTCCAATCTTTATAGTTACCTTAACAGAACTTGATTCCGGCCACTGCCTGTTTCTCCTCACATTTGAACTCAGTCCTAGTGTGTTACCACCGGTTTCTCGACTTATCAATAGCTTTGTTTATTTGAAAACCTCTCAGAAAACTGGATTCCGCCCTGTATACTTCTTATGGTCTTGCAAATGCCGCTGATATTGACGATGCCATTCATCACTTTACCCGCAATATGTGTCAATGTATACACCTCTCTATGCCCTGCTCTAAAATCCAAGCTTTTCCCTTCGTTGTTTGCCCATATTTATATACAAACTTTCTGAGGAGAAAAGCCATATTCGTCAAAAATTGCAAAGGTAACAAAAACCTTGATTGCGTCAAAAACTCAACGACTTAACGTGCTGTGTAGAAATAGAACTCGAGCACCATCGCCTTCAGACCCACGCCGACCAGCGTCAACTGGCAACCATTTCTCCAAATGATCACAATTTATTTGATACCATCGGACGCATTCTTCGTGAAACAGTGTCATTCCAGCCCTGTACAGAGGTGATATACTTGCCACAGACGTAGCTAAATAAGATGTATCAGCATCTCATTTTGAGCGCACGTTCACTCCTAATAAGCCCCTGAACAAACAAGGTAGTGCTGCTGCTAAAACCGAACTCAGTGCCTATATTCACCAGCCAACTGTTCAGCAGGGAATCTCCTTTCGAGCCTAATTAACCACCGGACCTAATTAATTGTGTCCCTAACAAGAGATTTCCCAAACGTAATCTGATACCAAACATATTATTGAAGAGGTTGATCATGAAAGTGTTCACCCAGTTATCTTCCATCCTGAATGCCTTTCTTCAAGTTGGTTATAATGCCCTTCTTCAATTGGTTATTCTCCTTAAGAATTGGAAACTTGATCAGTTTATCGTGTTTCATAAACCGAGGAAATAAAAAACTGTACTAGAAAGCGAGTGTCTTAACAACTCGTTGCCAATACTGGCTAAGCTTTTCGAAAGGTCAATCTTCGCCGCCTCTATGTTCCTCTTTCCTAACAGAGCTATCCCACCTTTCCAGTTTGCATTCCCACCTAAGCATTCCACACTTCTCATCAACTCATGCGGCTAACCCATGCTATAGCTCAGAGATACCAGAATCGCCAGTACACCACGGTTTTAATTATCGACAACGTGCAGGTCTTCGATAAGGTGTGAAAAGAAGGCTTACTACTCAAACTCTATCGCATGGGCCTTCCTTAGTATATCTTATATGTCATTCACAGTTTTCTTACTGACCGCGCTTTTGTCGTCCATATTGGAGGTACCCAATCTTCTGTGCATAATCACCGCAGAGCTTCACCAGGGTTCCATATTAGCAAGATATTATTATATTCTTCAAATTCTGCACTCATGATATCCAAGATCTTGCACCCAATTTCATTACTTTATATGTGGATATACCGTTCTCTACTACACTCATTCCAACGTCCAAGCTGCTGTTTATGTTCTTCAGGATTCTCTTGATCGTCTTACATAATGGTCATTACTTTGCGTAGATCCCTCAACACGCTCAAATCTTGATACAAAGATTTGCAGTTTACGTTCCGATAACATTCTCCACCTCTTCGCATTTTAACTAATCGTGAGCATTGGCTACTTGTACAATCCCTGTAAAACATTTTTGAATGCGCTGGATACTGTGCTCACTTGTTCATCGCATTGTTCCTCTTGCATCAGGACGACTTTCTCAACACTATCATCCATTGCATAACCGCACTCGCTCGGCCTTTAAGAGCTCTGCTTCTTCTAAGATCTCTTGTTCGGCCGATATCATCTACGCTCCTGAGGTGTAGGGCGCGGCTAGCAGCTGCTACCTTCGACGTCTACAGGTTATACAAAACTGATTCTAATGGAACGCTACTGCCGCCCCATGGTTCGTCCGGAACCAACTACATCAGGAAATTGGGTCCATTTCGTATTCTCCAATTGATATGGCACATGGTTCGTCCCTTCTTCTAACGCTTTCAGGACATTCCGGGAGCTGTGACGTACAAATTGGTGTCGGAACCCTCCCCGGACAACACCTCTTTAAAGAAGACTCCCCCAGGGTCTTCTTTTTAATGCCGTCTCAGAAGATTCCAATCTAATTAATTCTGCACTCATATAAATTTGCAACTATCCATATACAACCTATTCCAAACTGAAGCGGCTACAGCGAGCCACAAAATACAATGGCTGGCTGTTGTCGTGGACGGAAGTGTGTGTATGCTCCAATTTTAACCTCAATATGGTTAGATCCATCATCAATATCAGCACTGGCAATTAAATGGAGCTCAAATATGCCAAACGATGTAAATCTACATTAGTTAATGGAGGAAAATATAGTGACTATGACAACCAAAATCATATGAGTTGTGATTAATGAATAACTAGCATAAAGTTTATTGATGTTGATACAACCTAATGTGATATAGTGAGCGAAGCAAAGATAATAATGTGGACGTGCCACTTTTGAGCTTTAAGTGAAGTTTCTGCGTATGATAAAACTGATCTACGTATTTTTAGATACGTGTTCCCATCAGGACTGCATATAAATGTACTCTGCGAGAAAGCAAATATTCTTGTGCAACAAGTGAATTGTCATCAAGGTCGTAATCGAACAACTGTATGCGAGTTTAGTGACTAATCAAGTGTGTCATGTAAATAAAATCCGAGTTAACAGTAATACCAAAAGCAATAAGGATATTAAATTGGTACGCGGGTTGACTACAGTTAAAAGTCAAATTGGGTCAAATGAAGTGACAACATAATCAACCTTCTGCTGAATCGTGGACTGAAGTTTTGTAATAGACGAAAAGCACCTACTGTTGACCACAGTAGAACAAAGAACCAAAAGAAGAAATTTGATTAAGACACAAAATAAAGTTTAAATCTCCAAAGCTAAGATGAATCTTCCAGGGAAAGACATTGCAGATGCAAAATGAAACACCGTTATAACAGACTCAAGATGGTGTTCGTCTCCTAGCAAAAAAAAAGAAAAAAACACAAAATTATAGTAGACACGGTATTAAAAAGGTGAATCTTAAGCAATGAAATAGGGATGAGGTATGATGAGTTTCTCCTGGATTCTCTAGTTTTGAAAATAAATTCTCTTAAGCGTTATAGACACTATTTAAGGCATGACTTGCTTCCACTGCCCTCTGAAGCTCACTTAAGAAAGTTAATAAAGGGTCTTGAATGTCCTTATGGTATGAACTACCATGCTACAATGCAATAGGAGACTTTTTTTTTACTGAAGAGGAACAGAACGAACATGTTGGAGTGCTAATTTTTGATGAAGTTAAACTTAGGGAAGATATGCAATTTAACCCAATACGCTTTAAGTAAACGGCTTTTTTGATATGGAAAATTTCGCATAGAAGAAAGTAAAAACAAATTACCAAATCGTGCTTTACTTTTCATGTTTTTTCCTCTTCTCTATAGCTGGATACAACCTGTAGCACTCTATGCTAGTCGAAATGCCACCCCTGGAGATATAATTGCAAAAATGCTTATCCAGATTGTTATACATTTGGAGCAGCAGGTGTTAAAATAATTGGTTTCACATCTGACGGCAGCCAATCTAATAAAAACTTACAGAAGAGCTTAGGTGTATCCGGCAAAACCAAAAGTCTCAAATGTTCTATTTCCAATCCAGCTGACTCAAGTTGAAAACTTTGGGTATTTTCGGATGCCTGCATGTACTTAAATGTATAAGGAACCATTTCCATGATAAAGTAAGAGTATTTTGTAATGGAGAAACGATTGACTACTCATACTACTCTCCTGTATTTTCCGGCATGAAAGTTTCCTATAAATGACTTCCGCTCATTTACACCCAAATTGGTTCCAACGAATGAATGTACGATTAGCACTCCAACCTTTCAGCACACCTGTTGCTAACGGAATCAAGTTCTATAGGAACATTCTTTCGGAAGGACTGGAGAGCAGCGAACCGACCGAAAAATTCACGATAGATCTAAATTCCCTGATTGACGTACTAAACTCATCAGTTCCTACACAAGCCTTATATACAGCATCAGAAGCTTATGATACATTAATAAAGTGGAAGGCCATTCATAGAGGTAGTAAAAATACATTCGCTTCTGACGGAAAACTGTCCTTAAGAGTGACTATAAAGGATTTCAGAAGTGGCCGCGTATTTGTGGGAAAGTAAATACAAGTACATACTGACAGCAAAATTCAATCAGGATCCCTTAGAGCGCCATTTTGGCATAATGCGATCATTAAGTTGTGGCGATCATCCGTCCGCTGTTGACTTTCTGCACCTATACATGCTTCAGGCTACCTACATACCTGCAAAGCTTGCTTTAACTAAAGATGGAAATTGTGAATACAATTCTAAATCTCCTCTCACCTGTTTTGTAAATCAAATTTGTTCTCTTGCAAAATAAACTGAAAATAAAGATTGTACAGTAAAGACACAAATTAAAGACAAAACTAAAGACAATATTGAGTTTATTGGCAGCGAAATTCATATTTTATACTGGGAAACAGATGTGCTGAATCTAACCGAAATAAGTGCTGGTATAGAATGTTTGGTGTGTTATTTAGCGGGATGCATTGAAAATAACAACATGCAAGCTGTGTTGCAACCTTCTGCACGCCAAATCAACAGAAATGGTGTCTTCTTCTCTAACACTAATTAAAGATTAAGATTCTACCCAGGGCTGTGCATATCTAAGGTATGCATCAAGAAGTGTTTACGATGTGCTGCTATGTGTAGAAAGCTTATCTGAAAAGCTATCCTGTGCATGCAGCTTGTGGGGTGATATATTTTTTGGAATGCCTGGAAAAGTTATACAGGATGTTTCAGAAATACTTTTACAAACTTTGGGTATGGGTTCCTTACACCACAAGAAAGAAAAAAATTCATATAAACATATATCCCATAATCCATTGTTTTCTCGTTAGGAGGTGTTCAACACAGTGGTACACATATAACACAAAACTCATAATAAATGCTCGAACTGCCCTCCTCTTGCTTCTATGCATGCCTGTACTCGTCGAATCATGGAATGTCGCACTCTGTCAAAAACTCCGGGATGGTGTCGAATGGTTTCGCAGGCTTCCATGACACGTCGATGAAGCGTTTCTGCATCCGGGATGGCTGCTCCATAAACCAATGATTTAAGATGCCCCAGAAGTAAAAATCCACAGGATTGAGGTCGGGAGAACGTGCAGGCCATGGAACTGGTCCTCCTCTGCCTATCCATCGGTCATGGTAAATACCAGTCAGTGCATCCCGAACAATGTGACTAAAATGTGCCGCAGCCCCATCATGCATAACCACATGTTTTTTCTTATTTGCAGGGGCACATCATCGTGAAGTAAGTCGGGAAGAGTGTGCTAGATAAAGTCCCTGTAGACAGCACCAGTAAGACGTGCTGGTAAAACGTATGGACCTACCAGACAGTCACCTACAATACCAGCCCACACTTTCAGACTAAACTGTTGCTGATGTCTAGCCTGAAGTACAGCATGAGGATTACGATCTGCCCGTACGTGTACGTTGTGGAAATTAGTAACACCATCTCTCCCAAACGTTGCCTCGTCTGTAAAAAAAACTGACGAGACAAACAATGGATTGGCTGTTTGTGCTACAAACCATCGGCAAAAGTTATCCCGTGGTGGATAATCGGCAGGCGAATGGCCCTGCACACGTTGAATATGATATGGATACAGGAGCTGCTCGTGAAGTACCCTCCATGCTGTCACGCGTGATGTACCAGATGCCACAGCCAATTGTATTTTACTGATACCTAGATCGTCTTCGACACACTTTAACATTTGTTCTTCGCGTTCCGGCGTACGAACAACTCTTGGTCTTCCTCGATCAATAATCCGTGGTGCAACGGTTCCTGTCTCAGCAAGGCGACGATAAACAGCGACAAAGGTTGCATGACTCGGCTGTCTTCGGTCTGGAAACTCCATCTGATAGAGCCGTGCAGCCTTGCGTCGATTACCTTTCGCGCGACCATACATAAAAATCATGTCTGCCTGTTCACGAAATGAATAACCAGCCATGGTGAAACGAAACACGTGCAGTTAACTCACTACGTGTACGCAATTGAAACGTTGAAGACAGACTAATGACAAATGACAAACGTAAACAAGTCTCCATCGCAACACTTCGCCATCTACCGTGTGTAGTACAATGGGTCAACGCCTTCTATGAATGCATAGAGAAATGAAGTTTTGAGGTTGGACCCCGAAGGCCGTTGAACTCACACTTTCTTGTGACAGGAATAACGCAAAAACCAAGGATTATGGGACATATGTGCATATGAACTTTTTCCCTTTTTTCCTTCTTTTGGTGTGAGGAACCCATACCCGAAGTTTGCAAAAGTATTTCTGAAACACCCGGTATGCGTTTTGAGTAAAGTGGCTGCAGTTAGGTTGCTGTGAGGAATATGTGATGGGTCTTCTGCCTAAACTTGTATTTCAATACTTGAAATGCAGATTTTTCTTCCGCAACTAAAGAAATATGGAAGGAGATCGCTACTCCTAAGTCAGCAATGTATTCGCGGATGTACCCCAAGATTTCCAGCTGCTGAAGTCTTCAAAAACGTAAGTTACCGATGTTTTACAATATGTAGTTATATGTCCTTCTAGACGCTATGTTACCACGTTAAATATTTAGTAAAAATTGCTGTCTTGGCTTGTGAATAGCCCAGTTTATTCTATCATTCAAGTCAGCTTCAGTATCATTTCAATAATCCATTTGCAATAAGTCATTAAGGCCTTGACTATTTTCCAGTGAAGGAATCTCCTTCTGGCCGAAGAATATAATTCGGTAGCAATGTTTCGTCTGATCATGCTATGGTTTTTGAGTTTATCAATCTGTGATGATCTTTTGAATTTCCGATGTACGATTCAAACTGCCAGCCTCCCTCGATGCAATTAGTAATTTCAGTCTGCTAATCAGAATATTAGGGTCAGACCAATAAACGTAGTCCAACTTCCCATCCGGAACGTGCTCCTTCCGTACGAGACCTGAACCGGTCGTTGTGTCGATTAGCCTGCGTATGATATTCTTATATTTATACCCCTTGTTTGATCTCAGACGACCGCTCCTGCTGTAGACTTGTCTGTGAACCAGAGTTTGTTTCAAAATCTGAGAATAGATATCCAGATCATCTTCAGTTTACGATGAGCTTTGAGGTACACGCTTGAATAATAGCTCGTGCAGCCCCAGGCTAGCCGCATAAGCCTCATCTCCTACCTGAACACTGTTATCTGCAAATTTAATTAATTTATTTCCTAGCTTATAGTCCCCATCTTCGTAGTGTACTCCGAAGGTAAAGTCCAGAACGCTGCCGCTGAATGTTCGAACCTTCTTCGAGTAATTCGCAAGGATGTCCGTCTCGACGGTTTCTTCTTCTTCGGGGCGAGTGAGGGGTTTGTGATTTTCTTGATTTTTTATTGTATCCTTCAGAGTAGCGATAAGGGGCTGGAAAACCTCCGGCATTACACGCTGGGTTTCGACTTGAGTCCCTTTAGAAAATGCAACTTTTCCCTTGTCGCCTTACTGTGTCGAACGATGGATTCCTTGAGTCTGATACCTTCCACATCCATCTTGAAATGAATGCGCATTTAAGCTGCTGCTGTCAATATATAGGAAATTTTCAAGTTGATACTTAGAATATGTCCATCTTTAGCACAATTAGCTGTAGCTGTGAAGCTTAACTTATCGTCTATAATAACGGGTGCCCCTTCGTGGTGTAGTGGTTACCATGCTGGGCTCTAGTTTCCGAGGTAGGGGGTTCAAAACCGGCGGAGGGCAATGGATTTTTTTCGGGCGTAGAGATCCTTAGCATGGCTTCCTTCAGAAAGGAAGTAAAAGCGGTGGTCCCGTGTCGTAGATTTACGGCACGTAACAGAATCTCAAGCCTGATAGAGTGGCCTCTGAGCAAAATTACTAGTCTTACACGCCCAATATAGAATAGGACGCTAAGAACCACAGCAGTTAAAGAGTGTCCATAAATAAAACACCATTTTATAACGGGTGCCGAATAACTTTCAACTACCTTATCGTTCATTACAAATATTTTTATCGTTTCTCGTATTGCGATGTGGTGATATCATAGAAGAGGCAATCACCTCTCCGTTTACCGCCGATATGTAGTATTCGAGTCCCGACGATAGCGTATATCTTGCGAGCTACCTCTGCACGGCTTCGTTTGCAATGTAATGATGAGCTGTCCTTTCATTTGTTCTACAATAGCATTTATGGCACCCACTTGCGATTTAAGAACATCAACATTATTTATAGTTGAAGTCAGGTACCTATCCAGCGAGCTTTGTAGGTTTACCATGGTTTCCAGATTTTTTTCTTCTGCTGCAACAATTTCTTAGGTATGGAAGCTAGAGTTCTGTTCTAAACTGTCTGCGTTTCAGCATGTCTATTCACAAACAAAAGTGTTTAACAAATTTCTTTGTTGCGGCATCGCTATCGTCCACGGGATTGACTATATCCCTTATTCGTTTCTTTCGAAAAGAAACGTTTCCGTTCGCATCGGGAAGCAACGTGCGTGCATTTATGTAATCTAAAATGTATTTTTTTATTTAGAACATCATGATCGTGAACTGGAGGCAACAGTACCTTCATCCTTATCGTATCAAGAATTACATTATTTTCTGCATCGCGTTTAAAGGCGTATTTACTTAGGTATTCCATTAGCCTCTCATGTTGACCTTCGAGCGATGATTGCACGTGCTGCCTAAGTATAGTTTCAAATTCGCCCATACGCTGTTATGAAGTCTTTTCGGTGAACGTCTGCATTCTATGCTCGACAGTCGTAAGCGTATCAACATAGCGTTTAGTCGTTGCATCATCTTCTTCTTTGGGAACCTGAACGTTGCATAATCGTTTTTTCTTGAATTGGTATTTTCCGTGTCATTTCGATTTATGATATAATGATTACGCGCACCCCTGGACGGGATGATTGTCCCTGAGGCAAATCTGTCGATACTCATAGCTGGAATTTCCAATACACTTTATTTATTCATTCACTCTGATAAAGACATCGAAACCGTTTCTGTATCGTCCTTCATTCAGCGGAAATGCAGGTACTATGACGACAAAGGGTCTCGAGTTCGATCCGTCACTCTCCGCATAAAACATGTCAGTATTCACGTAATTGTCGTATATATGCTGTAAGTTGAGATTATCTTGTCTGAGGAGCACAAGCATATTTGCATTGTCTGTAATTAGATGTTTGGTTACCTTTGCATATGACTGCGCTAGGTATACGGCATCGACGTTGCGGTGTCTACCCATGTTGCAATACGAAGCTATCCTAACCTGTTTGTAATTGATGACGTCATCGAATACGAATATAGATTTTTCTCTGGCTTCGGAGGTTTGCACCACTTTTTCACCGTCCTCGAACGCATATACTCCTATATCGGGTATGGTTTTCAGCACTTTGAGCAGGTACTGACATTTCGGTTGATGCAGCACTTTCCAGGTAAATGTAAAGATTCTCGAAACTTAGTCCATTCTCGTGGATTAGCAGGTTGAGTAAAATTGCTCGTCTTTCCCACATTTGAGTACCCAGAATAAGCGCCCTGACGTTGCTCGGGAAGAGATAGCCGTGCCTTCCTTCGCAAATGTCATTGTCGGAATCTATAACTTGTATATGTAGCGAACACTTTTACTTTACTACTTCCATCTTGCGACTAAGATTATAAGGTATACATTTTGCTTTTTATTTCCTAGGGTACCATGGGCTCTGGACTTGTTCGGAAGTCCGCCAAGAAGGGTTCCGCAATAATTAATTCTTAGATTAATTCTCTACCATTTGAGGCTCATTTGCCCGTTCGGTAGCCGAACGGTAGCTGGGAGCGGGGGTGGGACTCACATTTAGAAAACCAGAAGTACGCCAGCGCGTAAACAGGTTTCATTTTCGCTGCGCTTGGTTCCTGAGTGAACATAAACGTTTCTTGTATTTCTGCCCATACGTTCACAGGAAATTGCTGTTGAAAATGATGCTCCCTGATGCTGCGAGGGTATTCTTCCGCCCATATTTGGGTGTTATGAAAATTGAAAATGCCATTTTTCAGAAGGTAGCTTCGTCTCTTGCCATAATTAATTTGGCATAGCTGCATCTTGTTCTAGGAACCAATCGACGAAAGCAAGCCTAGGAGCCTAATTCGCTGCTGTGAGACACTGTACCTGTTGGATATGATACGGTCGCAATAACTGTTCTTTCAGCGTCCTGAGAGCAAACCAATAGTACAGTGGGCTTCAAGTGTTTTCCGATGGGCCAAGGGGTGTAGAGGAAGAGGGGGAAGAAATTTCTTCTCGACCAGTCATGCCTGGCTATAGCCAACAGTAAATGCCGGTCGTCTCAAAGGTCACATTTACTTCTGTGTATCCATTCAGTGACCTGGCTCTAAGAAGAAAGAAGACGAAACCAAATACTTTTCTCTTTACTAGAACTATTCAAGCGAAATAAATTAACATATTCTTTGCATAATATGTTGTTTAAAAATCAAATATTGCACTCTTTATGCGGGTGCTACGCAAGTTTAAGATTCGGTAATTTTCTTGAGAAACAAGGTTCGTATAATGTATATCTTGTTTTTAACGTTTGTTGCTAACAATAAATAATATTAATAATAATAGTTTCCTAATTATCACCAATAGAACGTTCTACACGTACTCCGAGGGTATTTATTACCTTGAATATAAGTTCGTTTTGCTTTTTAATTGTCATAGATATTGATCACAACGTTTGACGCTAAGCGTGTAGTTTCATACAGTTGGCACATTCAGTTCTGATAATATTCAAGTAATGTTTTAAAAATATGGCAGCAAAAGTAATATTAATGTCAAACTGTTGAAGCAGTTTGGGAACAATTAAGTACAACAATAAATTTTCTTCAAAATAAGTTATATATTGCGTTTGTTGCTGAAAAACGAATAAAGATTGTTTTGTTTGAAACATAATTCCCCTTACATGCACATTCACAAGAGAAAGAAGAAAAACCGTGCCAGTCGTATAGTGGACGTAGAGTAAAAACACCTATTTAGGTATTGTATGCAAAATGTTAATAGATGCGAGGAAACAACGTTTAGCGCAAAATATGCAGTTTCTATATAGCTGGTTTATTCGGTTAGGATAACATATAAGCTAAATTTTCAAAATAGTGACCCGAAGTGTTAATGCAGATAGGTTGGTGTGCTTTTGTTGCAATTAGTTCATTTGAAAGCACTCTATTCTGAACACTAAATTGCTTTCAAGTTACAAATCTGAAGATGCCCCCCCCAAAAAAGCACTTTATATTACGATTCACGTTCTGAGTTCTTAAAATGCTTCTCTTCTCTGGTCTAGAATGGAATGGAATGTGTAACGGAGGAGACTCGACCCCGATCCAGTGAATGAGGATATTGTGTTTGTGCCCCTCGAGGGTGCGCTCCCGGGAGGGAGGGACGAGGTGAGAGACAACGAGCGGCCGGAACCAGGAGTGACGGCACAGCAATGACAAAGTTCCTAAAATTTCCAGATTGAGACGCCCTGACAGTTGGGCAGGCAAACCGGGGACCCCACCCCAAACAGAGAGTCCAACGCCCCCCAAGAGGCGGTCCTTATTCCCTGGCAACAAGCCGAAGACAGAGAGAATCCTTTTTCTGTGCCACCCGTACCGGAATACCATCGCCGACACTTCCAACCCTGAAACAGACCTAACGGGGTTAAGGATGAATGAAATGAGGAATGGAACGTTATTCAGGGACTGAGAGAAATCCTATCAGCATTCGCCTGACGAAAACTCTCGAAAAAAAAACCGTGGGTTAGATTGGGCGGCAGCAGGGAAGCGAACCAGGGATCTCTCGAATGCGAGTCGCACGCGTTACCGCGGCGTCACCTGGACATAAACTGGAAGATGCGTAGTTCAAATCACGGCTATTACATTGAATTTTTCAATCTGATTCTATCTTTCCAACCTTGTCCTACACACGGCTTGAGTGAAAGGGTCTTCTTGTTAATTGAGATGAAACTGCAATTACAAACTTCGTTGTAAGTATAAGAAGAATGCAGTAGCTCAAACGATAGTCAGATTTTTATGTGGTGTCTTTGAAACTCCACGCTCTTTGCAGTCCCGCGAGAATTATGATTAGGAAGAAATATATTTAAATATAGATTAAATTATTATTTTAAATTGAACAAACTAACGCGTTGCATTCACATAACTTTCTCTTCTCACCATTTTACAAATTATTTTTTCTAAATCTCATTTTTCTGTCTACTTCTTATAATCCGGATAAAATTGCAAATCACATTTAGCTCATCTGTGTGGTGTGGGGGTCTGCCTCACATTCAAGAGGTCCCGAGTTAAAGTTTTTTCCAGGGTTTCCTCTTATCCTGGGAAGATGAATGCTGGATTCTAATTTCTAGGGACCTCGGGCCCATTTGAGCATCATTTTAACCATTTCGTTCATTCACCGTCCGTAATGGCCTACCCGGTTAAAGAAGTTTAATTGAATACCAAAAGAAAAAGTTCACATTTACACGTTTCGTTGTAGTATATGTAGATAAAGCGATAGTCAGATTTTTCAAACGCAAGACACTACGTGATGCTTTGAAATTCCATGCTGTTGTATGACCGCGACAAAAACAAAACGAATAGCGACTTCTCAGTTACAAAACGTATTCGAACCAATAACAAAAAATATCTGGGAATTAGTTAATCTCATAAAATACATGTATAACAAACTGCGTGCTTTAACGGGGTCTGCATTTCTTGTGTAGCAAAACTTTGTCCAATATTTTAGACCATACCAATCATCCAAAAGTTATTCAGAATGAAGAAGGCTTTAGCGGCTCTTCTCAGTCAGTTCAAAATATATATTTCGTATATCATGAAAATATTTTAAACAGTGAGTAATTTAATCAAAATCATTGGAGCCATCTTTAAGAAAATAGATTTCGAAAATGTTTCCATGTAAAGGGTTGTTCAGGATGGGGAGATTTTCTTGAAAATTCTTGTCACATCTTTGAAAGATGCTGAACTTAAATATTAAGTTTGGTATTTAATCGACTTTTCGCTTTGGATCTATGTTGTTCACAGAGACGCAGGCATATGGAGCTTTTGCCCTAATATATGATGTATTGCATTCGCATGACTTTCTCTACTCACCCTTCTTACAAAACTTATTTTGCACCTATGTCATGTAAATACCGATAAACCTTCATCACTTATTTTCACAATTCGTTGTAGATATAACCAGAACATATTAAGCTAAAGCGATAGCCAAATCCCTCAAAGCTGATCGCTACGTGATAGCTTTGGATTGGTTGGCTACAGAGGGGACTCGGCATTGATCCACATAGTGGATATTGTGCCTACCGCCCTCAAGGGGGCGTCTCCGGGAGACAGGATGAGGCGAGACAAGACACCGGGCGTCCGGAACAAGTAAAAACGGCACAGGAATGGCAGGATTCCTAAGTTTTCAGATAGAGACTCCCCGTCAGACGGACAGGCAGGTCGGGGACTCCACCCAGCACAGAAGGTGTCCAACGCCCCTCAAGGAATTTAGAATACTCCCGACAGCCATCCGAAAGCTGAGGGATGGAGAAAGTCACAAAAAGCATCCTTTTCCCCTGCACCGAAACACCATCGCCGACAATTGCAACCCTGAAAGAGACCAACGGATGAAAGATGAAGGGAAATTAGAATGGAGATGAAATGCAGGTCCGGAAATTTGGGGGTGTGAGAATCCTTCCCAGCACTCGCCTGGCGACCCGGGAAAAAACCCGAAAAAACCTATGGGTCAGGAAGGTCGGCCAGAAGAATCGAACACACGGCCTCCCGAATGTGAGCCACAGACGTGACAGCTTTGAAATTCTGTTCTCTTTGTATGAACACCAGAAAGAAACAAAGAAACAAAGAAGGAAGGAAAGAAAGAAAAACAATAGCAATTTGCAATTGAGAGAAGTATAAGTATTTGAAAATTCAAACTAATAACAAAGAAACTTTCAGAATACGTAAAATATAAAAGTTATTTGACATAAAATAAAAATGTTATTTGATATAGATTTTGTCTATCACAAGATCTACAGTAGTTGTGCGCTAAGACTTTGTCTCTCTCTCTCTCTCTCTCTCTCTTAATATTTACTAATTATCAAAAGTCATTGAAGTAGAGAGTAAATGATTCCAGCACACTTACTATGCAGGATTGTGTATTCATATGCAAATGAGGTCCTCCACCTCCTCTCCCCACCCATTCCCAGCTCCTTGGTACTTTCAGTTGCAGCTGAGGGTCATAAATCCTGTTAAGTATAATGGAAGCTTGACAGTTAAGCAATTAAGGCTGTCAATCAACTGTAAAAACGAACAATAGGGTAATAAATTTACGCTTCTGTAACAAAGGCGGAGACTATATTCTACCCATTCCATATCCGGCTACGTGGTTTCCTGTACTGCAGCAACTCATCCCACTCACATTGTTTAACGAACACGTGTAAGAGGTTATCCAACACTGTCAAAATGAACAAAGAGTATGCCGGACAAAGAATCAGACGCTATTGTCCCAGCTCTATTGTTTACCTTTAGGAAAAGCCACCTACGAGCTCTCAGTCGCATTGTTTAGCGAACACATGCAGGCGAACAATAGAAACGCTTGACCCGAGCTAACAAAGGAACAGATTCTATTGTATCCCTTTCTATTGTCCAGATCAAGGCTTCCTTATAAAGACCACCCGTGTAGCATCTCATTCCACTGGAATATGACAAAAGAACAAAGCTGAAACCTTCTGACAAAAGTTTGAATGATAAAGGAACAGATTCTATTGTGTTCCTTTCCATTGTTCGGACACGTGCATGTTATAACAAAAGAAACTTGCGGAGGTTTTATACTTGCCCTGTCTTTGTTTGTCCGTGTGAAAGACAGAGAGGCTTGAGTTCCCACGGGGCGAGCATCATATAACTACTAGAACCTAAATTACACCCCATCCCAGCTCGACTTCTTGTCGTCACCTGCGTTTGCTTTGGCCTCATGCCAGTTCTCTCCGTGTCTTAACGAAGTCCTACGAATATAACCGAACATAGTTAAGCTCTCTGTTTGGCTTTTTCAAACAGCGATATAAAAATGTATTTAACATATTTCATTACATACATTAAACCTCTGTGTATATTTGGATATTCATAGATCGGTGTTCGATTCTTACTGCAATCAAAAAGTTTAATGTTTTAATTGCTAATGAGAAAGTGATGCTTGATAATATTATATCGTTACCCTAATTAATGAAAGGGTGTTCAGAGGCCTCTAGATCGATTCTTACCGTACGAAACCCTAATGCTTAGTAAAAATTAAATTATGGACGGTCAGATTAAAATGTATTTAACAAATATGATCATTTATATTAAACACGAGTGTATACCAGGGAATATCCCAAATTGATACTTTGTCAGGGAAAAACATTATTATATCATTACTCTGATTAATGAAATACGTTCACGGGTACCCAGAGGTCCTAGTTCGAATCTTACCCCAAAAATCTAATGCGTAATAACTATTAAATTATGGAAGCATGCACGGGCAGATTAAATACGTATTTAACAAATATAATTTAATTTTATATGAACATTACGATGTTTTAATGAGTGGTATTGTTAGGGACCCAGAGGCCCTAGTTCGAATCTTACCCGCAGAAACGCTATAATGAATATTATACTAGGTGAGAATACTTGTTAAGATTTAAAATGTATTTAACAAATATAATTATTTATATTAAAACCTGTAGTATACATTGGTATGCCGATACCTACACAACATTCTTTATTTTCTTTCTTTTTCTTTGTAGCTATCTATCTATCTATCTATCTATCCATCTATCTCTTTCTTCCTTCTCGACTTGCACACATCCAACCGTTCGCATATACACATGCACAGAGCCATTACACACACTCATTCACCCACCTGATACACGTACATAGATCAGCAAGCGTACACCAGTGCACGCAGATACACGCACTCACGCACGCACACATACACCAGTGCACACACACACATACACATGCCTACACGCACATATACACGCCCATGTACACCCGCATACACACCCATGTACACACACAACCATACACACACGCACACATACACACATAACAATGGAAAATATTGCCTTTACAGAATTCAAAAATCTTTGTCTCATTTCACTGTAACCTAGCAAAATGTAATTCTTTTCAGGTTACCACCCTCACACGACTTTCATCACAACACATTTTTATAGCTTGTGTAAACACACCATGGAGGTACTCTGAGAGAGAGGGGGGAATTGAAGCAAGTAGGGATAGAAGTGCTGAGAGCCTCAGGTAATAATTCCATTGGCTGCATTTAATCACGTGATGTGTGTACATATCACCCCGCCATGGCGATGTGCTGGCATCGCCTGGTGAGTTTAGATCCCTATATAAACAGATATCCGCGCATGCTAGAAACATTGTGAGCTGATTAGCTCTACATTTAAATTTTAAAGAACTTAAAAACAACGCGAGGTGTTTTTAATTTAAGAAGATGTGCAGGCCATCTACATGTACAGCATTCAACAGGAAACAATGCAAGGTGAGTGAGTTTTTACATAACTATACAAAATCATTGCCGGCTTTTAGAATACATTTAATTTTGTTTAAACGATGCAGTACATGAAAGACGATCCGTTGCAAGAGAATCATATTTTGTTTAACCTGAACTTTACACTCACATTGATTTCTCTAAACATTCTTCTTGCATAAACATTCATATGATTTTCTACACTCATTCTTCGTTTCACTATACATTCACTCGATTTTCGCTATACATTCTTCTTCTATTAACACTCAAACGATTTTCGATACACATTCTTCTTGCATAAATATTCATACGATTTTCTCCACTCATTCTTTGTTTCTCTAATGGTTCATCTTCCATTAAGATTAATACATTTTCTCTACTCATTCTTTGTTTCTCTACACATGGATACCACCTCCCCCCACTCATGCTTTGTTTCTATGAATATTCATACGATTTTCTCCACTCATTCTTTGTTTCACTATACATTCAAACGATTTTCTCTACTCATTATTTGTTTCCCTACATGTTCATCTTCCATGAACATTCACACGATTTTCTCTACTCATTCTTTATTTCTCAATGCATTCATACGATTTTGTTCGCTCATTCTTTGTTTCTTTATACATTCATACGATTTTCTCCACTCATTCTTTGTTTCTCTGCACATTCATAAGCATACTTACAAAACCCTTGGTGATGTAGAACAACACAAACTTTAGTTCTATAAACAAATGTATAACTTGTCATTCAACTTGAATAATATAGTGAAAATAGTAATGCATGTCAATGTCTGTTACAGATTGTTTAACAGATAGACTTAACAAAATGGAGGAAGAGCGCGGTTTCCTTCCGACTCGACCAGTTCAAGATCTCGAAATAGGTCTTAAATATGAGATAAAGTCCTTAAAGGGAGCTCAAACAAGATACGGTACCAGGATCGTATCTTCGTTGGAGGATTGTCAAGTGTTCTTGCCAGAGCGCTATAATTCGTTAACTTATCAAGAGACTGCAGAAATACCAGGGAAAGTATATCTTCAGTATAACGGTATGGCAGAGATGGGGAAATTTAAGACATGTAAATTGTCTTTTATACCTACATAGAAGGTATGTAGAAATATCAAACCTAAGTATTGAATGTTCTCCTATTTTAACATGAAAAAATTCATAAATAAAACAACTGACTCTTGATAATACGTATAAAGATACAAAAGATATACGTTATAGAATTTATAAGAAAATTAGCAATATCACATGTTTTGAATTTAGTTATATCTATCGCATTGAAATAACGACCAATATCCGAAATTTATACAAATCTTTTGTTTCATTTTAAGTGTGCACTAGCAAAAAAAATGTAATTATTTTCAGGTTACCTTTACTTCACAAAGCATGCATTTTAAGAATTTCATTTTGTAATGTTTCAGACGGTGCAATAAGGGGAAGAAGAATAGGGGCAGCTTTGCAGACCCGCAAAGGAGGCTGACACTATTGGAGGATAAAATAAGCAACACCGAGACACCCAAGAAACATGCCGTTAAGAAGTGGGTTCCGAGACGTCTGCATCTCGAAAAGGCACAGCGTTAAAATAGGATTCTTCTATGATCATCCAGTGCTTATAGTGAAAAACAAAGATAAATTTGTGTACATGACAATTCAAGACTAGGAGATAATTAGAGAGCCTTCCTACATTCAAAGTATTCATCCAATTGAGAAAGTGTCAGCGAGTGGAATATTGTGAACATATTGTTTTCTCTTATAATATTGTTGCTTATATGCAACAGTTCGAATTAAAATATTTGAACACTAATTTAAATGATTGTGAAATACTTTTAAATAGCGATGAAATTTGCAGGCTAAAAAGACTTGAATCGTTTATAGCTTACCATTTAGGTAACCTATCTGCTGCAAATGTAATGATATATGCTGGAACGAGGAGTCGGAGGAAGAAAGTGATGGAAATGCAAGATAAATAACAATAAAAAAGAATGAATGTATGCATTTACATAGTGTTTTTATTCATTAAAAATCCTTACATTCCTAATGAAAAATACATCCTTACATTGATTAGTTTAAGTATAAGCTGCATCACATGAGTCAGAGGCTTGTATGTAAATACTTTATCGTGAATTATTAAACAATACAATGAGGTCTGTGCAGGAATATTTGCACTAGCTTGAGTTTCTATTCTGATGTTGACACCATCATTCGCAGTTTCCTCTGGTTGTTGTGAGCAATCTATAACAAATACAGGAGTAAATTTAAGAAAATCTTTTCGCATCAATAAAGGATAATTCTCTTTTTCATAATAAGAGCTTGAGTACATGTCATACAATGATGAAAATCTGGAGTTTCCAGAGTCAAAGGATAACATTCACTATTAAGATAAAGTCCTAAATTAGCTAGTTACAACGATCAAAAAGGGAACAGTCTTTAGTTGCATTACTCGATGTTAAAGTCAGAGCACCAAAATGACAAATTTCCACTTCTCCATTTTTAGATATGGTGGAGACATTCCAGGTAAATGCTTGCGACACAGCAGGCTGAGTATGCAGATCCATGGTCCTAAATGGGTAAAACATAGTCTTATCCACCTGGCAGTATTGCGGATCTCAGCATCAGAAAGTCGAATCACAGGCCGTCTCCACTCGATTAGCACAGGTTTAACAGCAGCATTCTCTTTACGCTGAGACGGTATAACTCAGTTTTTAGAGCCCTTGGATCGAATCAGCACCAGCACCGACTGGCTTTTGTGCATAAGCTTTGCAGTAGTAGCTGCTCCATTAGATTCAGCAATATTTCCATTGATCTATAGATAACTTCAACTAGGTAAAGTATATAAATGCTCAGCTTGACAAGGGATTCTACACTCGTTGTTAGCGTCCAGAGCTGATGTATTATACGGCAAAAACACATGTTCCTCTTCTTTAGCAATTTCGTCGTCGAATCTCGCCGTCCCGGTAAAGCGGGTGATATCCATGATTATAGGATTCTAAAGCCCAATGCCTGGAGAAATTTTTGATTAAATGACGTTAACACACAGTTGTTAATGGAATAGCATGGAGTGGGTGTCGAAACAAGTCGTTATTATATCCTCGAAGTCTCTGATTTCTTCTTCTAAACTCTATGCGCATTATGCTTATATCCTTGTTTCTTAGGTGAATGATATTGCTGTTATACTCTCCTATACGAAGGCTGATTTGTTCTATAAAGCGAGTGTTTATGTATAGCAGGTAAATTGGATTTGGTGGTTCTTGTGAAGTATGATATCCAAGCGTAACAGATGGTAAAAACTCGTAGATCGAGTGTTCACTTTTATCATCGAAGAGTCCGTTGCAATACTGCATTCGATTCGTATGATGCTCACCTTAAATATATTCACCAGGAATTCAGATTCAGTCAGCTGATTAGCTGGAATAACTTTACCACTGAAGCCCCAGAACGTTCCTATAGAACAATCAACCTACCGAGACGCTCACATCAACCAGAGGAAGCCGTAAATGATGGTGTCAACATCAGAATAGAAATTCAAGCTAGTGCAAATATTCCTGCACAGACCTCATTGTATTGTTTAATAATTCACGATAAAGTATTTACATACACGCCTCTGACTCATGTGATGCAGCTTATATTTTAAACTAATCATTGTAAGGATTTATTTTTCATTCGGAATGTAAGGATTTTTAATCAATAAAAACACTATGTAAAAAGCATACATTTGTTCTTTTTTATTGTTATTTATCTTGCATTTATATCACATTCTTCCTCCAACTCCTCGTTCCAGCATATGGCATTACATTTGCAGCAGCTAGGTTACATAAATGGTAATCTATAAACGATTCAAGTGTTTTTAGCCTGCAAATTTCATCGCTATTTAAGAGTATTTCACAATCACTTAAATTTGCGTTCAAAAATTTTATTTCGAACTCCTACATATACGCAACAATATTATAAGAGAAAACAATATTTTCACAATATTCCACTCGCTGACACCTACTTGATTGGAGGAATGCTTTGACTGTAGGAGGATTATCTCGAATTATCTCCCAGTCCTGAATTGCCATGTATAAAAATGTGTCTGTGTTTTTCACTATAAGCATTGGAAGATCATAGAAGAATCCTATTTTAACGCTGCGCCTTTTCGAGATGCAGACGTCTCGGAACCCGCTTCTTACCGGCATGCTTCTTAGGTGTCTCGATGTTGCTTATTCTATCCTCCTATAGCATCGGCCTCCATTGCGGGTCTGCAAACCTGCCCCTATTCTTCTTCCCCTTATTGCACCGTCTGAAACATTACACAATGAAATTCTTAGAAAACATGTTTTGTGAAGTAAAGGTAACCTGAAAAGAATTACATTTTTTTGCTAGTGCACACTTAAAATGAAACATAAAAGATTTGTATAAATTTCGGATATTGGTCGTTATTTCAATGCGATAGATATAACTAAATTCAAAACATGTGATATTGCGAATTTTCTTATAAATCCTATAACGTGTATCTTTTGTATATTTACACGTATTATCAATGAGTCAGTTGTTTTATTTATGAATTTTTTCATGTTAAAATAGGCGACCATTTAATACTTAGGTTTGATATTTCTACATACCTTCTATGTAGGTATAAAAGACAATTTACATGTCTTAAATTTCCCCATCTCTGTCATACCGTTATACTGAAGGTATACTTTCCGTGGTATTTCTGCAATCTCTTGATAAGTTAACGATTTATAACGCTCTGGCAAGAACACTTGACAATCCTCCAGCGAAGATACGATCCTGGTACCGTATCTTGTTTGAGCTCTCTTTAAGGACTTTATCTCATATTTAAGACCTATTTCGAGATCTTGAACTGGTCTAGTCGGTAGGAAACTGCGCTCTTCCTGCATTTTGTTAAGTCTATCTGTTAAACAATCTGTAACAGACATTGACATGCATTACTATTTTCACTATATAATTCAAGTTGAATGACAAGTTATACATTTGCTTATAGAACTAAAGTGTGTGTTGTGCTACATCACCAAGGATTTTGTAAGTATGCTTATGAATGTGCAGAGAAACAAAGAATGAGTGGAGAAAATCGTATGAACGTATAGAGAAACAAAGAATGAGCGGACAAAATCGTATGAATGCATTGAGAAATAAACAATGAGTAGAGAAAATCGTGTAAATGTATAGTGAAACAAAGAGTGAGTGCAGAAAATCGTATGAATGTTCATAGAAACAAAGAATGATTGGGGAAGTTTTATCAATGTGTAGAGAAACAAAGAATGAGTAGAGAAAATGTATTAATCTTAATGGAAGTTGAACCTGCAGAGAAACAAAGAATGAGTGGAGAAAATGGAATGAATGTTTATGCAAGAAGAATGTGTATCGAAACTCACGTGAATGTTAATAGAAGAATGTGTAGCGAAAATCGTGTGAATGTATAGTGAAACGAAGAGTGAGTGAAGAAAATCATATGCATATTTGTGCAAGAAGAATGTATAGAGAAATCCATGTGAGTGTAAAGTACAGGTTAAACAAAATATTATTCTCTTGCAACGGATTGCGTTCATGTACTGCATCGTTTAAACAAAATTAAATGTACTCTAAAAGCCGGCAATGATTTTGTATAGTTATGTAAAAACTCACTCACCTTGCATTGTTTCCTGTTGAATGCTGTACATGTAGATGGCCTGCACCTCTTCTTAAATTAAAAACACCTCGCGTTGTTTTTAAGTTCTTTAAAACTTATATGTAGAGTTTATCAGCTCACAATGTTTCTTGCATGCGCGGATATCTGTTTATATAGGGAGCTAAACCCACCAGGTGATGCCAGCACATCGCCATCGTGAGGTGATATGTACACACATCACGTGATTATTGCAGCCAATGGAATTATTACCTGTTGCGCATGCGCAGAGGCTCTCAGCACTTCCATCCCTACTTGCTTCAATTCCGCCCCTCTCTCAGAGTACCTCTATATTGCGTTTACACAAGCTATAAAAATGTGTTGTGTTGAAAGTCATGTGAGGGTGGTAGCCTGAAAAGAATTACATTTTCCTAGGTTACAGTGAAATGAGACAAAGATTTTTGAATTCCGTAAAGGCAATAATTTCCAAGGTTATGTGTGTATGTGCGCGTGTGTGTATGGTTGTGTGTGTGTTCTTGCGGGTGTGGGTGTGTGTAAGTATGTATGTGTGTGCGTGTGTGTGTGCGTACACCGGTGTATGCTTGTTGATTCATGTGCGTGTATCAGGTGTGTGAATGAGTGTGTGTAATGGCTCTGTGCATGTGTATATGCGATCGGTTGGATGTGTGCAAGTCGAGAAGAAGGAAAGAGATAGATAGAAACAAAAAGAAAGAAAATAGAGAATCGTGTCTAGGTATCGGGATACCAATGTATACCACAGGGTTTAATGTAAATAATTATATTTGTTAAATACATTTTAAATCTGACCAAGCATACTCACCTATTTTAATATTTATTATAGCGTTTCGGCGGGTAAGATTCGAACTAGGGCCTCTTGGTCCCTAAAAATACCGCTCATTAAAACATCGTAATGTGATATAAAAATTAAATTATATTTGTTAAATGCGTATTTAATCTGCCGTGCATGCTTCCATAATTTAATAGCTATTACGCATTAGAGTTTCAGGGTAAAATTTGAACTGGGACCTCTGGGTACCCGTGAACGTATTTCATTAATCGGAGTAATGATATAATGATGTTTTACCCTAACAAAGTATCAATTTGGGGTATTCCCTGGTATACACTCGTGTTTAATATAAATGATCATATTTGTTAAATACATTTTAATCTAACCGTCTATAATTTAATATTTATTAAGCATTAGGGTTTTGTACGGTAAGAACCGAACTAGGGGCCTCCGAATACACTTTCATTAATTAGGGTAACGATATAATATTATCAAGCATCACTTTCTCATTAGCAATTAAAACATTAAACTTTTTGATTGCAGTAAGAATCGAACACCGATCTATGAATATCCAAATATACACAGAGGTTTAATGTATGTAATGAAATATGTTAAATACATTTTTATATCGCTGTTTGAAAAAGCCAAACAGAGAGCTTAACTATGTTCGGTTATATTCGTAGGACTTCGTTAAGACACTGGGAGAGAACTGGCATGAGGCCAAAGCAAACGCAGGTGACGACAAGAAGTCGAGCTGGGATGGGGTGTAATTTAGGTTCTAGTAGTTATATGATGCTCGCCCCGTGGGAACTCAAGCCTCTGTCTTTCACACGGACAAACAAAGACAGGGCACGTATAAAACCTCCGCAAGTTTCTTATGTTATAACATGCACGTGTCCAAACAATGGAAAGGAACACAATAGAATCTGTTCCTTTATCATTCAAACCTTTGTCAGAAGGTTTCAGCTTTGTTCTTTTGTCATATTCCAGTGGAATGGGATGCTACACGGGTGGTCTTTCTAAAGAAGCCTTGCTCTGGACAACAGAAAGGAATACAACAGAATCTGTTCCTTTGTTAGCTCGGGTCAAGCGTTTCTATTGTTCGCCTGCATGTGTTTGCCAAACAATGCGACTGCGAGCTCGCAGGTGGCTTTTACTAAAGGTAATCAATAGAGCTGGGACAATAACGTCTGATTCTTTGCCCAGATACTCTTTGTTCATTTTGACAGTGATGGATAACTCTTGCACGTGTTCGGTAAACAATGCGAGTGGGATGAGTTGCTGTAGTGCAGGAAAGCACGTGCCGGATATGGAAAGGTTAGAATAAAGTCTCCGCCTTTGTTACAGAAGCGTAAATTTATTACCCCATTGCTCGTTTTGACAGTTGATTGACAGCCTTAATTGCTTAGCTGTCAAGCTTCCATTATACTCAACAGGATTTATGACCCTCAGCTGCAACTGAAAGTAATAAGGAGCTGGGGAATGGTTGGAGGAGAGGACTTGGGGGAACCTCATTTGCATGTGAATAGACATTCTAGCATATTAAGTGTGCTGGAATCATCATTTACCCCCTACTCATTGACAATAATGACTAATTTACAGACTATTCCTAGAAAATAAAAGATATATACATTCTATTTATCATGAAAATAGCTTAAACATATGTATTTTAATTAAAATCCTTAAGTCATTTTTGAAAGAATAAAAAAATTCGAAAAATGTCCAATGTAAAGGCTAGTTTGGAGTGGGGGATTTTCTTTAAAATCTCAGTGTCGAATTCTTGGAAGAAGTTGAACTTAAACACCAAGTTCGGGTTTTAACCAGCCTTTTACTTTTGAGTTATGCTATTTGTGGACACACACACACACACACACACACAATTGGACCATTTTCTAAATATAAATTTATTGGATTCAGGGATCACATACGTGATTTCTGGTGAAATTACGATATTGATTTTTCTGATAGAACACAACACTTTCTCTACTTACTGTAGTTACGTAGTAGAGAAAGTAAAAATGCTTACTTTGGATTCAGGGGTCTCAAAGCGTGTATTTCCGTTGAATATCTTTATTCAATTTTTTGGTGGTTCAAAATACTTTCTCTACTTTTTGTAACTACGTAGTAGAGAGAGTAAAAATACTTTCTTTGGATTCAGGGAATCTCAAAACGTGTATTTCTGTGGAATCTCGTTATTCCATTTTTGGGGTGGAATATAATACTTGCTCTACTTACTTTAACTACGTATTAGAGAAGGTAAAAACGCTTTGTTTGGATCCAGGGAGTCTTAAAACGTGTATATCCGGTGAATCACGTTATTCAGTTTTTGGGTGGATAACAGTACTTTTTCTACCTTCTTTAGCTACGTAGTAGAGAACGTAAAAATGCTTACTTTGGATTCAGGGGTCTCAAAACGTGTATTTCCGTTGAATCTCGTTATTCAATTTTTGGGCGTAATGCAATACTATCTCTACTTACTATAACTACGTAGTAGAGAAAGTAAAATGCTTACTTTGGATTCAGGGGTCTCAAAGCGTGTATTTCCGTTGAATATCTTTATTCAATTTTTTGGTGGAAAAAAATACTTTCTCTACTTACTGTAACTACGTAGTAGAGAAAGTAAAATGCTTACTTTGGATTCAGGGGTCTCAAAGCGTGTATTTCCGTTGAATATCTTTATTCAATTTTTTGGTGGAAAAAAATACTTTCTCTACTTACTGTAACTACGTAGTAGAGAAAGTAAAAATACTTTCTTTGGATTCAGGGAATCTCAAAACGTGTATTTCTGTAGAATCTCGTTATTCCATTTTTGGGGTGGAATATAATACTTGCTCTACCTTCTGTAGTTACGTAGTAGAGAAAGTAAAAATGCTTACTTTGGATTCAGGGGTCTCAAAACGTGTACTACCGTTGAATCTCGTTATTCAATTTTTGGGCGGAATGCAATACTTTCTCTACTTACTGTAACTACGTAGTAGAGAAAGTAAAAATACTTTCTTTGGATTCAGGGAATCTCAAAACGTGTATTTCTGTAGAATCTCGTTATTCCGTTTTTTGGGGTGGAATATAATACTTGCTTTACTTACTGTAACTACGTATTAGAGAAAGTAAAAACGCCTTGTTTGGATCCATTGAGTCTCAAAACGTGTATATCCGGTGAATCACGTTATTCAGTTTTTGGTTGGATAACAATACTTTCTCTACCTTCTGTAGCTACGTAGTAGAGAAAGTAAAAATGCTTACTTTGGATTCAGGGGTCTCAAAACGTGTACTACCGTTGAATCTCGTTATTCAATTTTTGGGCGGAATGCAATACTTTCTCTACTTACTGTAACTACGTAGTAGAGAAAGTAAAAATACTTTCTTTGGATTCAGGGAATCTCAAAACGTGTATTTCTGTAGAATTCTGTTATTCAATTTTTGGGTGGAATATAATACTTGCTCTACTTACTGTAACTACGTATTAGAGAAAGTAAAAACGCTTTGTTTGGTTCCAGGGAGTCCGGTGAATCTCGTTATTCAGGATAGGAATACTTTCTCTACTATCTGTAGTTACGTAGTAGAGAAGTTAAAAATGCTTTGCTTTGATTCAGGGGATCTCAAAACGTGTATATCCGGTGAATCTCATTCAATTTTTGGGTGAAACACAATACTTGCTCTGCTTGCTGTAACTACGTGGTACAAAAGTAAAAACGCTTTGTTTGGTTTCAGGGAGTCTGAAAACCAGTATTTCCGGTGAATATCGTTGAATTTTTGGGTGGAATACAATACTTTCTCTACCTCGTGTAACTATGTAGTGGAGAAATTAAAAATGCTTTCTTTCGATTCAGGGGGTCTCAAAACGTGTACTTCAGGTGAATGTCTTTACTGAATTTTTGGGTGGAATACAATGCTTTCTCTACTTCCTGTGGCTATGTGGTAGATAAGGTAATAATGCTATCTTTGGATTCAGGGGGTCTCAAAGCGTGTATTTCCGGTGAATCTCTTTATTGAATTATTGGATGAAATACAATACTTTCTCTACTTCTGTAACTACGTAGTAGAGAAAGTGAAAATGCTTTCTTTGGATTCAGGGAGTCTCAAAGCGTGCATTTCCGGTAAATCCCGTTATTAAATTTTTGGGTGGAAAACAATTATTCCTCTACTTGATGTAAGTGCGTAAGAGGGAAAGTAAAAATGCTTTCTTTGGATTTAATGGGGCACAAAACGTGTGTTTCCGGTGAATCTTGTTATTGGATTTTTGGGTGGAATACAATACTTCCTCTGCTTACTGTAATTGTGTAGTAGGAAAAGTAAAAATGCTTTCTTTGTATTCAGTGGGCCTCAAAAGTGTATTTCCGGTAAATCTCGTTTTTAATTTTTGGGTGGAATACAACACTCTCCCTACTTATTATAAGTAAATAGTAGAGACAGTAAAAATATGAGTTGTGGAATTGATAAGCGGCTGGTTGTCGTTACGGCTTCTTGCATGCAACCAAATAGGGAAAAGTGTAACTTAGACTGTAACTTTAAATAATTTCTGGCCTAAATTGTTGTCACGATGCACGGAAAAACCATGCTTCCTAAGGACATTATGGAAATAAAGAACATATGTTAGTTGATAGTGGGTAGAGAAAGCAGTAAATATTTAAAACCAAACCGTTTTGTTTTAACACTTGCTTGTTATACAATAATATAATGCGTCTAATTCCTAAAAATTAGTTTGTAAACTGCTTATGTCGCTGTGTTGTAATGTTATTACTGCTTTTTTTCACAGTTATTACATTCTTACAGCCAAGTCTAGGGAAAGTGTTGGAATGATATTTTGTTTAGCCTGTTACATCCCTTAACCTTCCTTGCGGAGCAGGTATGAGCTAGATACCTGGCAAAGCCTCTCGATAAGCACCCCGCTTGCCCCGCTCCCGGTGGAACGGAAAACATTTTGAGCCGTCTGTACACGCCGACCATGTAGGCTATTCCCCGAATATTGCTGCTGGGTTGTACATCTACAAGAATTAAAATGCTTCCTCTGCGGCGATGGTATTTCATGCACGCCCTGCTTTGTGCGCGGTCTACATGATCTCTAAGGTTTATGTATGATTATCCACTAAACACACCTCAGGTTCTTTTATTACTAAACCTGTGAGTTTCGATGCGCAGTACGATTTTGCTGCCATAATGACTCAACCTCTAGTGAAACTGACATAAACGTAGTGGGTTTTTTCAGTCAGTGACCGCAAAACGTTTATTGGACAATGAAGGCATTACTTCCACACTGTTAGCGCAGGCGAAATGCTACCAAGTTGTACTCGACATTTCTCCTAAACATTACACCACCGTTTCGTCGTGTTTGTTTGCATTAAGGGTCGTGTGGAAAACTGCTTATCCCCCCACCTCCTACTTCAGGTATGCTGTTTTAGTTACATCCGGGAGCCAATTCTCACACTGACTTACCTTGACCTAGCAACGTTGCCTATGTCTCCGGCCACATTAAATCTGCAAAACTGTGTTCAGAAAATGACTAATCATTTCAAAACCCTGGAAGATGTCACACAGTTACTACCACACTAGGTCAGGAATGGGTTACTCTACCCATTCTAAAGTAACAAACTATTATCTTCATACATTCTCATGGAATAAACCAGATAGTTTGGAAAAACAACTTTCGTTTTTTCGAAAGTGGCTGATTACAGAATATGCTATTATATATTTTTGTTTGTAATACCTCTATGAAGTACATAATAGCAGGAATGTAATAAGTTCCCTTCACTTAAAAATCTATAAGTACAATTCGATATATTAGCTAAAAAATAGCAAAACTCCTTGGGGACAAGATGGAACAAATGAAATTATAACACTTGTACCCGTGTATTAATGAAGAAATAAATTCGGAGAGAATTCAAGTCCTACGTGCAGCAGAGACACTTAAACAGCTGATGCTGATATCATACTATAGAAATATGAGTATAAAGTGATGAAAGAGAAGAAAATAAAAATGGAAGGAAATAGCTTTGGATAATTTTAGGCAGGAAAAATGCGGAGAAAAAAGGAGGAAAGGCTGAACAAGAAGGAGATTGAAGGAAGAAGAAAGAATAAGAGGAGGATGGAGGAGAAGGTGGAATCAATGGCGGAGAGGAGGATAACGGGCAAGGAGGATGATCAAGGAAAGGAGTTGATAGCAGATAGGAGTGGCAGCCTGGATCGGGAAGTGATGAACGGAGGTGTTAGGGAACAGGAGCTGTGGAGTTGTGGTTTTGAGTGAGAGGAAGAAGATGGCGGCGAGGGAAATTTGAGTAAAATGGTGGTATATGGAGATAAAGTGAATGTAGTGATAAGCGAAGTAACATGTTTTATTTTAAAGAAAAAGGAAAGTAATAGTGTTATAGAAGAGTGATAAATATAGTGCTTACTGTGTTAAGTGAAGTGCAGGATAAAAGGAATAAGGGAAGATTGGTTTAATCCAGAGTGAATGATAAGTTTAGTAAAATCACTAAGTATATAGTTAAGGTATATTAAGAAAAGTGAATGGTTAAGCTATACAATCTTAAGGAAAATAAATTGAAGTATTATAGAAAGGATAAATAAAATAAATATAGCACGTATTAATTTCGATATGAAATTATAAAAGAAATTATTTTCGTAATAAAATACTCCATGATTAGTTTAAAATGAACATCTGTTGTTACTTTTCATCTTACTTAATTTACTATTTACTAGAAATTAGAAATAGCTGGATACCAGTTATATTATGTTGCTGGTTATTACACTCTGAAATTTTCCTTTATTAGTTTATTTTATTACTTTGATGTCATTTCTTGTTATTTACTCGATCATAAGTAAAAAGCTGTACAACAATAACACATAAAACGAAAGAAGTGTTAAATAAATCACAAATTTGGAATACACGACCTGGTGTAGGAAACCAGGTACCAGGATGGCGTATTCCGGTTTTTTCTTTCTTCTCTCCCTTGCGATATCATGCAGAGACAATGCAGAGTGTGGAAATTTAACGCCAGCTTATAGCGTCCAGTTCCATAACATTTTATTATCACTATTCCCTTTGTATTCGTAGCAAAATGTGTAATGTAGCTATTGCCGGAAAGGTTTATCTCAATCAAAATAAGGTAGACAGAATAATACGCTTTCGTAAGAGCAATTTGTATATCCACTAATAAGCGATAGAGGGTAGAGAAAGTCATGCGAAAGTAACACATAGCTCTTTTCATTTCCGTTGCAATGTCGTTTTCTTATCCAGTATTTCAGAAGCACCATAGCAAGGAAATCTAGCTAGGTTCGCTTTAAGGTAAGTAATATTTAGATTATGCGAATTCAAATTATTTAGTAGAGCTTAGGGCAAGATGTCACTTTCTAGCACAAGACTGACCTAAGCGACATGTACGTTCTGGCACAGATCACGTGATCAAATAGCCTAAGGGGGCGTTTTTGGTAGGATGGGGGTGTCTTATCGGCATTTCCAGACCACTTGATGTCTTTAAGTGCAAAGAGAGCGGCCTGTTCGCTGTGAAAGGGGGCTTTTTTGTGGAATGAGAAGTCATAGCATCAACTTCATGATACGTGATGGGCTTTTAGTGTAAAAAATACCTATATGACATACATTCTAGCACAGATTCAAGGTCACCTGTGGGGAGATAATAAAAACAATCATAGCATTCCCACATGGTCACGTGATGGCTTTAAGTGGAAGAAATACCTAAACGCAATCTTCCAACACAGATACATAGTAATATAAACAACCACTGCTTCCAAACATCTGGAAATACAGTTGAGAATTTTTGCTTGAGAAACATCGATTATCATATACAAGCTCCTTCTACTCTCGAAAAAATAAAAATGATGGTAGGAAGGATAACATACACACATGCAGATTTACAATCATGCCTAGGTAAACGCATTTAATGAATGCGAAGGAACGGGCTTTAATGTTTACAACACACTGTACCCAAACCTCTCTCTCCACACACAGACAGACACAGACACACACACACCACACACACACTCACAGAAGTCCTCTCTTTACAGATCAAGTACTGACATACACACTGGCTAAAGAAAAATCCCCATCACCAGTAGGCAATCGATCCCTGACATATAAGAAGACTAGCATAAAGTACTCCCTCGCTTGCTAGAACTTGAACAAAAATTTCAACAAGACAGGTATCTAGACAGAGCGACTGAAGGGAAATCTCAAATCAGCAGCCGGGAATAGAACCCGTGATATTTTAAGAAGACTAGCATAAAGCAGCCGCTCGCTTCCTAGAACCTGAAACAAATTTCAACAAGACATGATTCTAGACACAGTGACTAAACAAAAATCCCCAGCTACAGCTGGGAATTGAACCCGACATATTAAGAAGACTAGCATAAAGCATCCGATGCTTCCTAGAAGCCGGACAATTTCGACAAGTCAGGACTCTAGACGGTGACTAAAAAAATCCCAGCTCAGCTGGGTGGGAATCGAGCCCGCAAATATTTAAGAAGACTAGCATAAACCGCCCGTTCGCTTCCGACAACTTGAACAAATTTCAACAAGTCATGACTCTAGACAGAGTGACTAAAGAAAAATCCCAGCTCCAGCTGGTAATAAACCCACAAATATTGAACATGACTTGCATAAAGCATTCACACGCTTCCTAGAACTCAGAAAATTTCAACAATTCATGGCGCTAGACAGCGTGACGAAAGAAAAATGCCCAGCTCCAGCTGGGAATCGAACCCGCAACCATTTAAGTTGACTAGCATAAAGCAAACCCCCTCGATTCATAGCACCGAAAAAAAGTTAAATACGGACTATCAAATTCAGAAAGGATATTAAAGTATATAACAGTACTCTAAATCATGATACTGATAATAAATAATACCGATAATAACTGAATTACTCGCAAAATTACCTCCGAAATACTAATACAAAACCATGAAAATACATTGCACTTGGTAACTACCCTCTGTGACAGGCTTAAACGTAGCAAAAAAAACAAAACAAAAACCCTCACCCACTTCTGACATCTGGGAAAACATATTCAGACCTCCCCAGGCTAATTTTGCAGGCATTGAGAGAGATACACACGCCCACACACACGTGCACACAGACTTACTCAAACAAGGGTGTGAGAGATTCGTTGCATCTGGGAAAAACACTTAACTATCCCACAGGGATTTTCTACAGATAGACAGGAGGTGGATGAGATAATTTCAAGAAACAAAGCTAGCAAAACCGCCTCCCGCACTTCCGTTATCTGAGGAAAACGTATACGGTGAGAACGAGAGAGAAAGAGAAAGAGAGGGATAGACAGACAGAGAAGAGATTCCAGTATTGGAAACAGAATTTCATACTGAAATAATTATTTACACACTCCCACGCTATATTCTGTAGGCATTGAGGAAGACACAAACGCACACATACACGTGCACACAGAGATTGCTAGGCGGGATGAGCTATTCTCAAGAACCGAAATATATAAGGACCTGTCATAGAATTCATATTCACAAACTCCGAACCGTAGTGATATTCACGTGCATCGCAAGCAGAGAAAGGTTTATTCACTATACAAACAGATTCTTTTCTACACAAGGTAAGTGATTAATAATGATTTTTCATTATTCATTTATACAGGTTTTACGATGTTATAATGTCTAAGGTGTGCGATATACCTATGTATTAGTTAAAATATCTCAATTACACTTCAATGGTCCATAGATACTTTTAAATGTTTTATTACTGAGCAATGCTTATAAAAACGCATTGAATGCGTACCACCTGTTAAATTTTCAGCTCATTCTTAACTGAATACGAAATTCACAGATTGCACAATACGTGAAACAGAATATTATTACTTATTTAATCATTCATAATATATTTACAATACATAAATCATGTTAAATAAGACGCAATGAATTAACAAACTTAAACACAGATAACTAGTTACCTTATGATTTAATTCACAATTTTATTTTTTCATCATTACAGTTTCTGAAATGGATTTCACTAGCAAAGTTATCAGGTTTGAGACAAACGATTGCTCTATGGATGCAGTGCCGGCTTCTCCATCAGTTATAGAATGTAAGATATTCTGCACATGTTTTTTTAATATTTTTAGATCGTAAAATAAAATTGCTAGAAACGCCACGAACGTCTTTTACACTCTAGAATTCATATTGATATTCATCATCGGGGATTTTATTTTCAAAACCATGTCATACATAATTATTTTTTACCTTTAAACAGGTTCTTTACGGACAAAAACAGCAGTTTCTTTATCGAAATTGTAATCAAATGCATAGGTTTTATTTCTTTATACAATGGGCCCAAACTCGACATTAAGCCCGTGCTATGTGAGCTTGCTTAAGCCAAACGATGGCTCAGTGGATACAAAGCTGGTTTCTCCATCAGTTATAGAATGTAAGATATTCTGCACATGTTTTTTTTCATATTTTTAAATCATAAATTATTAGTAGAATAACCAAGAAGGTTTCTTCCACACTAGAGTTGATATTGCTATTCATTATCAGGAATCTTATTATTTCTAACCACGTCACACATAATTAGTTTCATAAGTTTAAAAGGTTCTTTCGGGACCTAAACAGCAATTTCTAAAATTGCAATCTTTTGAACAGGATTTAATTGTTTATGCAGTGGGTCCAAACTACAAGAGCATCAAATAAATTGTGTTCAGGGCTTATTAAACGTGTTCCTGAATGATGCTATAAAGCAAACCATCAAAGCAAAGGAGATGAAGAATAATCACCAGGATTCGTTCACCACATTAAACCAAATTCATCGCCGCCACCTTATCAATCATCAAAAACATACACAGCACAACATCGGCAGACACAGCCATCTTAGATAATAGCATTCAGCAACGTCTAACACTGTTTACACCGATATCAGGAATTGCGCTAATCACCTAAAAATTTACGAAGGCGAAAGTTAAACTTTTCATAAGCTCACTCACACACACACACACACACACACACACACACACACACACCCACACACACATTCAGGCGCTTCATTCATTCCATCTCATGAACACAAGTTTTCCATCTGCAGAAAAAAAGGGACTCAGAAAAATCACGGTAAGACTATTTTTATTATTAATACAAACGCAGTTATAAGTATCATTATCACAAAAAGTGTGATCATTAACCCCTTTTCACTCGGCATTGAAACAAATTTATTGATAGCACAGGAGACATGGTATCTCACTAACAAATCGAATTCCTATCAGGTGTGTTTGCATTCGACTTGAACACATCACGCAGTGTTTACCACTCAGAAAATAGAGACAAGTATGATTCATTTGTTATTATTATTATTATTATTATTATTATTAGTAGTAGTAGTAGTAGTAGTAGTAGTAATATATTATTATCCCCCAAATCAATAAAAGAACCTTCACGCTTAACAAGGTGCAAAGCGTCACATTTACCTTTTTTTGGTATCTAACATTGCAATTCCTTTCAGGAGACCTGACGCTTCACTTTCAAAAACATGAAAACTTATATTTTACATTATGTTTCAGACCAGTACAAAGAAAGTGTCCAAGAGGACAAGAATTCAATTAAGATCTCTTTAGAGGGATAGTGATTCTAGAAGAATGACCCCTTCCGACGCTAGAAGACTGGCACGTTCAAAAAAGCACGAAATCAGTATCACCTTATTTCAGGATATTCCAGTGATCTACATAAAGCATGGAATAATAATTCTGTCAACATTATATAATTTTACTATATCCATTGCAAAAAGTCTCAAGGTACTCCAAGCGTACGTGAAAGCGAAACAAAAAGGGACGGCATCTATGGAAAAATGGAAACAAAAACCAGACTTTTAAACAAATGAAACTTTTGAACATGCAAATTTTTTAAAGCATTAGGAAGTATTTCGACTAAAATAAATCCTGGAACATGTGAATTTATTAAATCATAACAAATATTTCGACAAAACGAACAATGGAGATTATTGGCAGGCAATGTATGATCATTGATTGTATTTAAAGTATGCAGGAACTGTGATTGAGAAGGAATGTAATTGAATCATTTGTTAATAAAGGCAAGAAAGATCGCAAGGTTTATAAGCTCTTTTATTTATGTAAAGATACCTTACAGTGTTTCCTACATTTTCCCCAATGAAATAGTCTGATGTGTTGAAAAAATGTGTTTCAATGCAGAATCTTACGTTAACACCTACTTGTACTTGCAGAGCAAACATAAGAGACTTGCAGCCCTTTCAAACAAATGTGATTGTTCACCAATTGCTTTTAGTTCAGCAAGATATTAGGTTCAGAAGCATGAATTTTCATTCTGCTGGCACAGAGCTCACGTCATTTAATGGCATTAGCATTGATATATTTGCACTGGAAATAACACTGGCTTATATCACATCACAATGACATAATGCTCATATCTTTCGCAAATGGGAATTATCTTAAACAAAAAAAGAACGATAAGAAATTCATGTTTATATAGCTTCAGCTAACGTATATTCTAAACACAGGCGATTCAATCACCAAATCAAGTATAACAGACATTAATGTTCTTACTCAAACTGGAAGTCTCACCAGGTATATAGTTGTATTTGTTATTATGCCTCAGTCAATAGAACTGGAAATGACTGATTGAAATAAACCAAATATTAACTTAACTTTAAGCAATAATACATATATGATGTTAAAGATCAAGCTACGTACCAACCACTTAACGAAAAGATTCTTGCCATGGACAATATATGAATTTAGAGCTAGCAAGAAGCATACCACTACTATCCGTTGTATATCTTTTATACACTAACGAACTTGCACCCATATATGACACCAGAGAGCTAAACTAACATCATGACATTTACTCATTTTTATACATAATCATTCATCATAGATAACTATAAGCCTTAGACCATGTATTGCGATATACCTTACTTATCCTAAACTCTCATAGGAGGAAAGCATGAAATCAAGGAACATGTGGATACTAAAGTTTACAAACCTGAAACCCATAGATACGAGCAGAAGTCTCTAACACTTCCAGAATGAAGGCTTCTGGCGCGTCAAGACTAATTAGCAAACCGAATACCAATGTCGAGGGCACCAAGAATAATCAACTTTCAAAAGAACTATTAAGGCGAAGAAGACTGCATTTCATTAAACAATGATTAATATGTCATTACTTAAATAGCAAAGATGAATAACTCTGCATATTAGGATAACATTCCAAGTGCTTCTGGATACAACTGAAGCAAGTACGATTGAAATTCCTGCGAGGTTGTTGTTGTTATTATTATTATTATTATTATTATTATTATTATTATTCAAATATTTCTTACTAAACATTAACACATATATAGCAACGTCAAATGTTATGACAAGAGAAGACATGAGATGGGCTGCAAGTACTATTCAAATGTAAACATTGTGTAAACTTCAATGATGGTTATAAGGGAGAATGTCATGAAGATGAGTATGAATTCAGCATAGCATTGTTAAACAGCCATGGGATTGAACACTGGACCTCTCGAATATGAGTCACAAATGATACCCATATGCCATCTCGCGCCGTTTTAGGTTTAACTGCTTGCGCTTGGTAATGTTATCGTGTGTGCTCACAATGTCTGATAGCTGAATGGAACATAAACGTGAATAGTCGATTTTTGCTTACACATGATTGATCTGGTGCCATTTGGCGGCCAATTAGGACAAAGCCTGAATATCCCTGTAACTTCCTGTTGAAATGTGGTTCTATCTTTAGCACTTTGAGCGAATGCGCCTGGAAGTGTTAGGGACTTCTGCGCGTATCTATGGGTTTCAGGTTTGTAAACTTTAGTATCCACATGTTCCTTGATTTCATGCTTTCCTCCTATGAGGGTTTAGGATAAGTAAGGTATATCGCAATACATGGTCTAAGGCTTATAGTTATCTATGATGAATGATTATGTATAAAAATGAGTAAATGTCATGATGTTAGTTTAGCTCTCTGGTGTCATATATGGGTGCAAGTTCGTTAGTGTATAAAAGATATACAACGGATAGTAGTGGTATGCTTCTTGCTAGCTCTAAATTCATATATTGTCCATGGGAAGAATCTTTTCGTTAAGTGGTTGGTACGTAGCTTGATCTTTAACATCATATATGTATTATCGCTTAAAGTTAAGTTAATATTTGATTTATTTCAATCAGTCATTTCCAGTTCTATTGACTGAGGCATAATAACAAATACAACTATATACCTGGTCAGACTTCCAGTTTGAGTAAGAACATTAATGTCTGTTATACTTGATTTGGAGATTGAATCGCCTGTGTTTAGAATATACATTAGCTGAAGCTATATAAACATGAATTTCTTATCGTTCTTTTTTTGTTTAAGATAATTCCCATTTGCGAAAGATATGAGCATTATGTCATTGTGATGTGATATAAGCCAGTGTTATTTCCAGTGCAAATATATCAATGCTAATGCCATTAAATGACGTGAGCTCTGTGCCAGCAGAATGAAAATTCATGCTTCTGAACCTAATATCTTGCTGAACTAAAAGCAATTGGTGAACAATCACATTTGTTTGAAAGGGCTGCAAGTCTCTTATGTTTGCTCTGCAAGTACAAGTAGGTGTTAACGTAAGATTCTGCATTGAAACACATTTTTTCAATACATCAGACTAGTTCATTGGGGAAAATGTAGGAAACACTGTAAGGTATCTTTACATAAATAAAAGAGCTTATAAACCTTGCGATCTTTCTTGCCTTTATTAACAAATGATTCAATTACATTCCTTCTCAATCACAGTTCCTGCATTCTTTATATACAATCAATGATCATACATTGCCTGCCAATAATCCCCATTGTTCTTTTTGTCGAAATATTTGTTATGATTTAATAAATTCACATGTTCCAGGGTTTATTTTAGTCGAAATACTTCCTAATGCTTTAAAAAATTTGCATGTTCAAAAGTTTCATTTGTTTAAAAGTCTGGTTTTTGTTTCCATTTTTCAATAGATGCCGTCCCTTTTTGTTTCGCTTTCACGTACGCTTGGAGTACCTTGAGACTTTTTGCAATGGATATAGTAAAATAATATAATGTTGACAGAATTATTATTCCATGCTTTATGTAGATCACTGGAATATCCTGAAATAAGGTGATACTGATTTCGTGCTTTTTTGGACGTGCCAGTCTTCTAGCGTCGGAAGGGGTCATTCTTCCAGAAGCACTATCCCTCTAAAGAGATCTTAATTGAATTCTTGTCCTCTTGGACACTTTCTTTGTACTGGTCTGAAACATAATGAAAAATATAAATCTTCATGTTTTTGAAAGTGAAGCGTCAGGGAATTGCAATGTTAAATACAAAAAAAGGAAAGAGAGAAGCTTTGCGCTTTGTTATGCGTGAAAGTTCTTACATTGATTCGGGGTATAATAATAATAATAATAATAATAATAATAATAATAATAATAATAATAAAGGACTTCTTGTCTACATTTTCTGCTTGGTAAACACTGCGTAAACGGCCCAAGTCGAATGCATATACAACTAATAAAAAACCGATTTCTTAGTCAGATACCACGTCTCCTGAGCTATTGATAAATTCATTTCTATTCCGAGTGTAAAAGGGTTAATGATAATACTTTGTGTGATAATGATACTTATAGTTGGGTATGTATTAATAATAAAAAGAGCCTTACCATGGTTTTTCTGAGTCCTTTTTTCTGCAGATGGAAAACCTGTCAGTAGGTATATATAGAGAATTCCGGCACAGTTTTTTGGGCATATATGGGAAAGGATAGGGAAAACGAGGGTGGATGCGGAGGAAAATGGGTTTATATGGGAGAGATAGGGAATACCACGACCGATACTATGCTAGACAGGGTTGAACGAGGGAGGGCATTTATATGGAAGAGATAGTGGAGAGGCGTTAGGCTAGACAGAGGTTGAGGAGTAGAGTATGGGTTATATGAGAGGTATAGCAAATCGAGGAGAGGTATTAGGCTAGGAGAGTTTTAGTATGTGTTTATAAGGAGAGGCAAGAAAACGAAGAGAGATCCCATGCTAAGGTAAAGGTGTTAAAGTTAGGTTTATATAGGTTAGATAGGAAACCAAGGAGAGATACTCAGCTAGAGAGGGGAAGGAGGGAATGCGCTTTATGAGAGGTAGGGGATACGGGGAGTGGTGTTACGCTAGACAGAGGTTTAGAGTAGAGAATGAATTTATATGTATGAGTGGTATAGGAACAGGAGAAGAGGTATTAGGCTAAGGAGGTTGAGTTTGCATTTATAAGGAGAGACGAGAAAACGGAGAGATCATCAGCTAAACAGGGGACAGGAGGGGAATGCGCTTTATGAGAGGTAGGGGATATGGGAAGTGGTGTTAGGCTAGAGAGAGGTTTAGAGTAGAGAAAGCATTTATATATATGCGGGGTATAGGAACAGGAGGAGAGGTATTAGGCTAAGGAGGTTGAGTATGCGTTTATAAGGAGAGACGAGAAAACGGAGAGATTATATGATAAGATAGACAGATGTTAAAGGTAGAATGTGTTTTATATGAGATATAGGAAACCAATGAGAGATCCTCAGCTAGACAGGGGGCAGGAGGGGAATGCGCTTTATGAGAGGTAAGGAATACGGGGAGCGATGCTAGACTAGACAGAGGTTTAGAGTAGAGTATGCTTTTATATGTATGAGGGGTATAGGAACAGGAGGAGAGGTATTAGACTAAGGAGGTTGAGTATGCGTTTAAAAGGAGAGATGAGTAAACGGAGAGATCCTATGCTAGGATAGACAGATGTTAAAGGTAGAATGTGTTTTATATGAGAGGTATAGGAAACCAAGGAGAGGCACTCAGCTAGTATCACAGGAGGCTAGATTCCATGGGCAGGGCGTATCATAGCTGTATATGATTTCACAGGCAATTCAGCTAGTATCTTGAGCATTTAAGCTAATTCAGCTAGTATCACAGGAGGGTATATTCCAGAGGCTGATGTATCATAGCTGTGTATGATTTCACATGTAATTCAGATAGCATCGTAGGTATTTGAGCTGATTCAAGTAACATAGATGCTTAGAGTAACTCAGCTATTATCACAGGAGGATAGGTTCCATGGTTTAGTGTGTGTATAGTTCCGTATGATTTCACAGGTAATTCAGATAGTATCGTAGGTATTTACGATAATTAAAGTATCATAAGTGTTTAGAGTTATTAACCTAGTATCACAGGAGGCTAGATTCCAGGGGCGGGGCGTATCATAGCTGTATATGATTTCACCAGCAATTCAGCTAGCATCGTGGGCATATAAGCTAATTCAGGTAGTGTCACAGGAGGGTATATTCCAGAGGCCCACTGCATCATAACTGTGTAAGATTTCACAGGTAATTCAGATAGTATCGTAGGTATTTGGGCTGATTCAAGTATCTTAGGTGCTCAGAGTAACTCGGCTAGTATCACAGGGTAGGACAGATTCCATGGTTTAGTGTGTGTATTGTTCCATATGATTTCACAGGTAATTCAGTTAGTATCGTAGATATTTACGATAATTAAAGTATCATAGGTGTTTAGATTTACTCAGCTAGTATCACAGGAGGCTAGATTCCAGGGGCAGGGCGTATCATAGCTGTATATGATTTCACAGGCAATTCAGCTGGTATCTTCAGCATTTAAGCTAATTCAGCTAGTATCACAGGAGGGTATACTCCACAGGCTGATGTATCATAACTGTGTATGATTTCACAGGTAATTCAGATAGGATCGTAGGCATTTGAGCTGATTCAAGTATCATAGATGCTTAGAGTAACTCAGCTATTATCACAGGAGGATAGGTCCCATAGTTTAGTGTCTGTATAGTTCCGTATGACTTCACAGATAATTCAGATAGTATCATAGGTGTTTAGGATAATTCAGGTATCATAGGTGTTTAGAGTCACTCAGCTAGTATCACAGGAGGCTAGATTCCAGGGGCAGGGCGTATCAGAGCTGTATATGTTTTCACAAGCAATTCAGCTAGCATCGTGGGCATTTAAGGTAATTCAGCTAGTATCACAGGAGGATGACATGATTTCACAGGTAATTCAGATAGCATCGTAGGTATTTGAGCTAATTAAAGTATCATAGGTGCTTAGAGTAACTCAGCTAGTATCACAGTGTGGGACAGACTCCATGGTTTAGTGTGTATATAGTTCCGTATGATTTCTCAGGTAATTCAGACAGTATCGTAGGTATTTGGGCTAATTCAAGTATCACATGTGTTTAGAGTCACTCAGCTAGTATCACAGGAGGCTGACTGCATCATAGCTGTGTATGATTTCACAGGTAATTCAGCTAGTATCGTAGGTATTTAGGCTAATTCAGCTAGTATCACAGGAGGATACATTCCAGGGGTTGGGTATACCATAGTTTCGTATTTCACAGGTAATTCAGAGAGTATCGTAGGTATTTATGATAATTCAAGTATCATAAGTGTTTAGAGTAATTCAGCGCATTACAGGAGGGTAGGCTCCATGGGTCGGTTATAACGTAGTTTCGTATTTCACAGATAGTTCAGGTAATATCGTAAGTATTTGGGGTAATCAGCATAGTTTCTCAGATACTCGTGATAATTTCGATCAACGATTTGTATCACAGCTACTTAACGTAATTGCAAGTGATTCAGGTTGTATTACAAGTATTTGAGTCATTTTAACAGGTAATTCAACTAGTATCATTGATATTTAGGGCATACTAGATAGTATCACAGGTGCTCGCGCTAATTTTGAGTAGGGATTCGTATCAGAGCTATTTAATGTAATTTCAAATGATTTGGGTAGTATCACAGGTATTTAAGTAATTTTAACGGATAATGCAGACAGTATCACAGGTATTCATGGTAATATAGAGAGTAATTAGATTATAAACATTTCTCTTCCAACGTTACAACACTTTATATACTTTGTTTCTATATCTTATATGATAAACAGTTAGTGTGCGAGGCGGTGGGGCATAAACTGCATATTGGTTTGCAAATTGAAAAGCTTTGGGTCAACATACCTTATCTTCGGTTGTTGTAGGTGGCTGTCTCCTTTATCTAGGCTTGAGACTAGCACTAGGATTGCTCCTAATGGCAGGGTTAACACCTTCCCTTCCATCTTTTTATTATTTTTCTTTCTTCATCAGGCGTCTGCTAGTTGCATACACAGCACAGGATAAATTTCATTTTTTAAGATTGTAGACTCACGAGAAAATCTTCATCTTCGACATACATTTTCTTAAGCAGTGTTTGTAATACGTAATGTCCATACGCATAGGTAGCTCTTCCATCCTCGCCAATAACTCTTTTATTATCAAAGGGATTCAATGTAATTTTATTCACTCTCACTGTGGTAACACCGTGCTTTTGTGATAGGATTAGATTCATAGGCGTTCTGATGATTTTACAGATTTTAAGACAGTCTGTATAGCTGTCAAACGTAATGTACTGCTTAATAGCACTACGTTTAATACCCTTAATCTTTTGTACCATTGAGCCATGGATATCTAGTGCATACATCTTAGCTCGTAGTCCGACAAAGCGCTGGATGATGTTACCATTAGCCTCATCTTTAAATTTCCCAAGCAAATTCTTGTTTAGAGCTGAATAGCATATAGAGCTTGTAGGATAATCAGCAGTACCCAGATGCTCAAGTAAACGTAACTTGTCATAGTACACATCTTCAGTTGTTACACAATGAATGAATCAGTATCCATGTACATAAGCTTCAGGTTTCCAGCTCCGTAATATGGTAACACATCATAATGATAGTGATACATTAATGTCTTGGAGATGTCCAGCACACTCATACCAATGTATATAGGCTTGTCCAGAGGCCACATATACAGCAGCTAGATTAGCAGCATATATTGTCCTATCGATAAACGTAGGCTTGGCGATCAGCTTCTCTAGAGTCTTCTCATTTGTCACCAGTCGTATATCCATACGGTTAGGCAGATTCTCCATAGTTTTCCAAACATGGCGTTGTTAAAGAGCTTGTAGAGGTCCTTCTCGAAATCATTTGCAGCTTGTTGTAGTAGCCTGTTGTTAAATTCCACATAAGGTTTCAACCACTGTGACTATTGGAATTGCAGCACACGATGGATTTTACTCAAACGTAACCCATGATTAAGAGCTTGCTTCAAAGCCATGTAATGTACTACATACTTCTTTCGAGGTCCAAGATGAGGTATCGGTTTCTTTGTAGATGATTTCAATGGTTTCATACACTCAGGCAGGGAAGGTAGATCGTTGTGTAGATCATGAAGTTCTACAGGATACTCGATGTCTATGACGTCACACCCAGAGACAGGATGTCTGACAGTATCAAATATATTTAAATTCGTTCCATAGCTAACTGTATATTATGTCACACCAACAAGAGAGGTATTCTCACACTCTCATTCAGATAGATGTCATTCAAAGCCTAGCACAACCACCACCACCACCACCCATTGCACCAAGGTTAACTCCAGCTCTATTATCACAATACTTAAAAGTAAAAGCTTAAAAGGTAACGTAGAAGATTTCCCCCTTATTTAGTTAAATGTATGTATATACTACATTATTCCAGGTTTTCATTCCCTTTTCAATTCTTCCTTTCCATCTTCCCACTGAAAGACCATCACATATCATTACAATCACGGGCAAAGTAATTTTTCCAGAGTTACACAGATTTTAAAGTTCTAGAATCGAACCTAGTAATGCTTTAATAAATGTATTTTTAGTAATTTAGCTCCCCCGCATCATTATCTATCATATAATCTTTACTCGAACCTGGTACGATCCATAGGCTTGAAGATATATGAAATCGCCCCTTTGGGATTTGATCTGAGTACTTTTAAGTAATGTTTGTTATGATAACGATATTTAGGGACTAGATACCCTGTTTACGTTTTACTTGACGCATCTATCTAAATTAGATTACGAGTTATTAAATTTGTAAGTAAATTTCATTGAATCGGTATTCGAACCCTGAACATCAGTAACAAAATTATTTATAATATTAGTTTGGTATGTTACACACAGCTGTATGCAGTTACAGAATCAATCTAAGTGACATATCCTAGAGTATAGAGGAAAATTAAGGAAATCATTAAAAGATCGGGATGCCTTGTTACATCAAAATTAATACATTACAGGCGTATAAATTACATAACATACGTAATTTAAACTTCCAGGGCCCCCAATATAGTAAGAAGCTCCCATGCATATACCTATTTCCCCCTTATGGAAAATTGAAGGATACTTCCCCTTGTTTTATTAACCAGCACCTAAGGAGCAGTACAGTATAGTGAAATTGGCTGCAGGTCTTTCCAGAAATCACAACAAACCTACAAGGTTACCACGCATATGCGCTTGCTTCTTTCTAAATCTTGGTGTTATGAGGTGGTAAATTTTGTTTTGTTAAGTTTAACTCTGGCCTTAAGTTCCATGTATTTGTTTACATTGTCAAAAGGTAATTATTTCCTTCCTCTGTGATTTTAGAATGAGAAGTTGGCGGTAAAACCTTTATTGATTTTAAGTGTTTTGTGTGTTAATTTTCGGGTGTTTACACAAAGTAACATTGCGAAACAAAATGGGAGGAGTGAAGAAATTTGGAAAAGGTCAATTCCATGGCAATCAGCATTTGAGAATGTCAGTAAAATCAAATGAAGCAAAATGTAATCCTAAACTACAACCTGGTCACAGCGCAAGTTCCAAAATAATTCAGGCTAGTAACAATAGCTGCAACTCAAACCCCAGTTTATTTATTAAGGACAATACAAATATTATATTGGACTTAAATTTACTCACTTCCTCAATAAATAAAGCTTGGAAATGTATATATTGTCATGAACAATACAGCCTAACAGTTGCACAAGACGAACTAGGAAGAAGGGGCCTAACTTCTAAATTAAAAATTGTGTGTAATAAATGTAGGCCTGTTACATCCAGCATGGCGTCTATGAAGCATGGGAGTTGCTACGATATTAATATTAGATTCGTATGTAGCATGAGGTATATTGGCAAATTCAGAATTCCGCAAAAACTTTCTGTGCTATAATGGATCTGGCACCTCCACCAACAAAATTTATGCCGTATATGAAACCCTTCTAAGTGCCCTAAACACAGTTGCAAAAAAAATCAGTGCTCTGTGCCGTGCAAGAGGCCGTAAGCCTAAATGACGCAACAGAGATATAGCTATAGCATTGGATGGAAGTTGGCAGAAAAGAGGCCATAATTCCTCCCAATTGTGTTAGATAATGGAAAGGTAATTGATGTGTATCTCATGTCGAAAAATTGTTCTTTATGCCATGGAAACAGTCACTTAGAACACAACTGCAGTACCAGCTACAAAGGATGGAGTGGAGGAATGGAAGCAGCAGGTGCATTGGAAACTTTCAGCCCTCTGTATCCACACGTAAACTAAGGTACATACATTCATTATCTAGGAGACGGAGATTCCAGGTGCTGTCGGTATGTCAGTTCATTTCAAGATTATAGAAATGGCATTCAGATTACAAAATTGGAATGTATAGGGCATGTGCAGAAGAGGATGGGGTCTAGATTAAGAAAATTGAAGAAGGACTTGAAAGGAAAACTACTTTCGGATGGGAGATTATTATATGGCAGAGCGCGTTTATCAGATTCACATATTGTTGACCTGTTGCAAAGGTATTATGGCTTAGCTATTAGGAGAAATGCTGAAACTTCTGTTAGGGAAATGAAGTAAGCTATATGGGCAATTTATTTCCACAAATTGTCTACAGATCATTCTCTTAGTCATGGCTTGTGCTCCAAAGGTGTGGTTTCAAAACAGCACAGATTACTGGAGAAGCATATAAGCATAAGTATTCTCTGCCAGAAGCTGGACTACTTGGAATAAAACAAGTTTTCAGGGATCTTACCAAGGAGGAACTGCTGGAAAAATGTTTTATGTCCGCACACAAAATTCCAATGAAAGTTTTCACCATCTAATTTGGCAGCGCATCCCTAAAACTATTTATGTTGGAACCAGTGCATTAAAACTGGGTGTTTTGGATGCAGTAATATGCTTTAATGATGGCTGCTGCAGCAGAATTTAAGTATATGAACAACTTGGGATACTGGTGGGAGAAAACATAAAAATTACACTTAAGGACATAGATGTTAAAAGAGTCATCGAAGCAAAAATATATATACAAACCATGTCTAAAGAGGCCAGAGTTATGAAGAGACAAGAGAAAAACAGGAAACAAAGTGAGGAAATGGCAAAGAATGTGAATTATGGATCACGGATGTTCCAACTTGTGAGTCACTGCGGGTTAGGTCCAGATTTATCTTTAAACGCAGATTATCGTAATTTGTATTTTTCATATTTCAGGTGCACTTTTCTCTGCAACCCATTAAGCCACATATTTCCAACATTTATGAATTAATAGTAGAAATTGAGTGGTTATAAGACATAACGGTGCTTCATCCCCTGTTTTAAAGCCGCAATAGTTTGCTCACCCAACAATTTAGTTGCATACTGGACATTTCGTCTTTCAAAATAAGACGGAAGTAAAACCTTTCTGGAAAGACCTGGAGCCAATTTCACTATACTGTACTCTTCCTTGGGTACTGGTTAATAAAGGTGGGGTGTTCTTCAATCTGGCCTTAAGGAGGAAAGAGGTATACGCATGGGAACTTCCGTTATATTAGTGGGAACCCTGGAAGTTTAAATTACATATTTTATGTACGATTTCCATTTATATAATACCATCCGCCACACCTAAGTTTGAGCGCTACTTCATATTTTATGTCTAAATATATACACAGTTTTTTTTTAATATAACTGTTTGGTTACGTTTTTGTATATATATATATATATATAATGGAGGGTAGCTCACTAATATGAAAATATTGCAATTTTAATGTGCGTTTAATGCTCTGTATGCTACATGACTAATGCGAATGATACATTTAAAACAAAAACCCAAATATAATGACCGCGCCGTGGTTAGCTTTATAAACGGCTTAAAATCCACATCAGTAAAGCACATCCAGAAGAATATAGAGCATTATTGTTAATTAATAAACAGTCAGATGCATTGAACGATAACACAAATACGAGGACTACTAAACAAAGAAATAAACATAAGAATAATTAGAAGACTAAATCACAATATAGCTATGTCCAAACTTATGAACATAAATTGCAAAAATCGCTTGATATATTTAAACAGGATATGTCTAATGTGGAATGTCACAGTAAGTTTTCTGATTCCTTGAATTTTTACACACAACTACTGGTCTACTACCTGGACCACAAAATCCTGCTTCTTAATTTTATGAAGCGGATAATACAGGGAAGTAAAACAAAATCATCATAATACAAAAACTTGAGTAATCCGTAATGATCCTCCAAAAGGGATAGGAAAAGAAGGGTAAAATATACATATGAACGCATACAATTTGAGTTTTCAATCAAAGAAGAAAAACTGTGAGAAAAATTCTGCAACAAAACCAGCCTTACAAATTACCACTAACAAAGGAAAATATTGAAAGTTTCTATAAGTGTATATTTGAAACACATAACAACTGTATAAACGATAGTTACAATTCGTTTGTATGTGATGATGTAAACAGTCAAATAGAATTTTCTCCAGAACTTCTCTTCTCAGTTATAAAATCTATAGCTATACGTACAAATCCTGGTGCAGACAAAGTGTTACTACAGTCACTCAGAAACCCCGTTGCCGCAAACGTAATTGCTCAGATCGCTAACAGAAAACTAAAAACGGGAATAGTTCCTGACGCTCTTCAGACAGCAAGAACTATATTGTTACACAAACGTGAAGATCTAAATAACTTTAAAACTTGTAGATCAATTACTATGTTCAATAGCTAGGAGGATAATTGCAAAATGCTTGGACAGCATAGTGGGAGAGTACATTAACTTAATATCAACGAAGAGTTACTTCGACACCTGGCACTTTTAATAACCTTAATATTATTGATGAAATACTATATGCTGCCAAAAACAACAGAGTGTCTCCATCTATCGCATTTCTTGACAACAAGCAAAGCTTTTGATAGCATTGAATACGCTCATCTCACTGTTACCACGGAAAATTCTGCTTTGCCTGAACCTATTAAAAAAACCTTTGGTTAACATGTTGGCAGGAAACTATACTGAAATACACACTGACAGTGGAACTACACATCAAATTCACTTCGAGTGAGGAGTGATGCAAGAAGATCCCATTTCACCACTGCTTTTCAACTGGGGAATTAAGCACATACTAAACATATTGATTGATAAAAAGGTTTCAGGAAAATGCGGTTTTCAGCTAACTCCTAACACCACGCCACACACAGCCATGTGTTTTGCTGATAAGCTTGTGATTACAGGAAAAGATCAATAAGCAGCATCTGCCCTTGTAACTAGTGCCATCCATTAGCTTCAAGAAATTGGACTGAATGTCAATGCAGTAAAATCCAATGCAATTATGATGAAAAACGGAAAGTTTTTACAGGAGGAACTGATAACCACTAACGGATCAATCATGAGTACTGGAGCAGATGAAGAGCTAAAATACCTTGATACAACATTTAAAGTCACAATAGTATTTAACGAAACACAGGTATTAGAAAAATCAAAATTAAGTCTTGACAAGCTTAGAGTAACTCACTTGCTTCAACCTAGTCAAAAACTTATTGTTATAAATAAATTTATTGGGCCCACTTTGATATATCCGTTTCAGTCACTTCCAATAGAGAAAATTTCAAAGACCTTGCTCTTGAAAGCAGATAAGCTGATCAAGTGTTGTAAAGGAAATCCTACAACTTCCCAACAATACCCCAAATAGTATGTTATACACCAGCATAAAATTTAAAGGACTATTAATAATAAAAGCAACATGCGAAGCTTACTTACAACAACTGAACATTAACACCAAATTTTAAAACCTAGATGATGAAAGTGCAAATGCTGTTCGCAATTTTGCCACCGTAACAACTTATCTTACAGAGTTACAGATACCAGAGGACTCCTCCATAAGCTCCGTCAAACATTTTAGTAAGAAACTAAGATACCGGGAATTTGAAACATGGTGTTTATACCCACGGAAAGGAAGAGGAGTGCCACTTTTTTGGAAAAGGGTACAAGCCACTGGATACACAAAGATAAAAACCTTACCACATGTATTCGGGAATTGTGCCCAGGGAGAGCTGCTACGAAGAGTGTCACAACGTTGTAAGAGCACTGCTTGCCAATGCTTTACATAATTCAGGACTGGAAGTCGATGAAGAAGTACAGTGTGTGGCTAACTGCGGCAGGAACCGTCGTATTAATATAATTGCTATTGACAGGAAAAATCAGCCAAGGTCTTAGATCCCACAATCAGGCTTAAAACGTCCATAACTCAGTCAACGGATGTGGAAAAAGAAAACAAAGACCATATTATATGAATTGACAAGGCCAATCTTTAGTGCCTCTTACAATATTTGCAACATAGTGGTCACAGGCCTATTTTCCAGAGCCAGGGCACAGTACCAAAATTATTGTACAATGGAAACAACAGTACAAGATCTCCAAACAGCTACAGGACGACATTGTGCTAACCCGTGGCTATTTACCAAAATCATTTGTACAGTAAACATAGTATGGCATAGTTATTCTCTAAACTCATAACTAATTACCTGATATTCACTTATCACTTTTTAACAAGTATTTCTTTCTGTAATTAAAAAAAATCAATCTGTGAGCCGCCCTGTGTCACATGGCAAACCTTTATTATAAGCTCAGATTTGTACATTAAATAATACAATGATTTTATGTGAGAAACGCAAGTATTCAACGTAATGTTTTCTGAATTAATAGAGGGTATCATAAAAGTTTGGTTTGCATCAGTTTGATCTAGTTGTTTCAGATTATTTAAGGAGATGAGCAGTATCAAACAGAAAAAACAAATCTTTAGCTAAAATGGATTTGCGAATTTTATACCAATAGGACTCTACAGAATTATCTAAAATGTGCCTATTAACCCCATTGTTATATTAACACTCGAGCAGGCGCGCTGGTGTATTGAGTAAACCACCGTTCATTCTCTCCAAGATTTAAAATAGCCATTGTTGGAAACTGACCGTTTGAATATCTTCAGACTGAACGTTTTTGCTGCAGCAAACCCTGTGTTGAGTTCGCAGGAGACTCACGTTAATAATTCTTATAGTTTAAGTCACCCAGTGCATCATTGGTTGACAATCAACCACGCGACTGTTAATGCCACTAAAATTCATGTGCTGTTCATTATTTATAAAATCGTGTATCAAAATTACTTTTGAGAAATCGCTTATTTTTTCTCTAGCCTGTTCTATGGGGCAACATTCAAAAAAGAATTTCGCAGGAAAAACTGAACGATACTCAATGCAAGTTCTCAAGAATCTTCTGATTTTGAATTTGATTGATTAGACGGGGAGGAAGAACAACTACGGTTAGTGATCACAACAGTGAATCTGAGATAGAGTGTGGAACTTCAGAGAAAAGGAAAACTGCAGTATAACAGGAGCAGGAGAATGATAGTTGAGTCAGCCACTTTATCGATAAAAATGGAATATTCCGGTGCTTCAAATACAAATCTAATGCTTAAAACACACACAATATATATATATATATATATATATATATATATATATTGTAAATGTGTTTTCAGATTCAAAAGGTTCTGCTATTACAGGAATTACAAAACAAGTGGTAGCTTTCAATAACGTTGTTAGCAAAACCATGATAGATGAAACTGTGAAGAATGCACACATATACATTCAAAACTTGACATCACCACAAATATTTCTGGCAAAGGGATACAACGAAAACTTGTAAGGAGGGAATATGGGCTCTTATCAGAATACTTACTATGATTGGCTTAAAGGGTGGAAACAAGTCAAATGTTGAGGAACTTTGGAGTAAAGATGGTACTGGCATGATGCCCTAAGGTCTTGTACATTTATACAAACAGCTCTTATTTTTGCTCCAAAGTGTGAGATTTGATGATAAGATTGCAAGACCACAGAGGCGTGAGAAGGATAAAGTAGCTACTGTCAGATCACAGGTTGATAATTTTTGTCACAAATAGGATGTTATGGCGAATTTGTGACCATTGATGAAAAGTTGACACCATACAGAGCCAGATATTGCTTTATTTAATGTATACTGAAGAAAACGGCAAAGTATGGTTTGAAGTTGTTTGCCATTTGTGGCTCAAAGGCCTTCTATATAGGAGCAGTAGAATTCTACTGCAGAACACAACCTCCTGAACCTTCAGTGCCTCAAATAAGCCAATTGATATTGTACACAGGCTGATAGAACCTACATATCATTAAAAGAGAAACATTATATTCCATAAAACGTATATCGTGGCTTGTTCTTTCACATGCCGTAAATCTACGACATGTGACCATCGGCTCTACTTCCCTCCCGAAGGAAGCGTGTAACAAGGAAATGGACCACGCCAGTATGGATTACTTTCCTGTTGTTGAATCAAGGACCAAATTTTGTTCCAGTCCAATTCAGCAAATCCAGGAGAATATTTTTGAACAAGCTTTTTCAGCAACTAATGATCTATCTCACAAAAGGATCTGAAATTTCAATGCTACCAGTGGATATCAAAACGTTTTTGGCCAAATATAAATGTGAACAGGATGAAAGTTCGGGTGGAATACACCCCGTCCAAAAGAAAAGTCATTGCACACCATCTATGGGTGGTAAAAGTGTGTCACGACGATGCATTACACCATGTGCCACACTCTTATATGCAAAAACCATTCTTCTGTTGCGTGTCAAACTATGTTACCTTGGATGTGGCGGAAGAACAAGAAAGTAAAAATGCTCTGTAATTGAGGGACTTGAATGTTAGCCTACCAAAATAAAACTGAATAACATTTTGTGGATTTAAAATGTATCACATGTATACTTTTAACGATAAACTGTAGAAATGCTTTCTTTTTCATTATTAGATTATATATAATAATACACCATAAATTTGTATATTGAATTTTTTAAATGTAAATTATGTGCATATAAAATGTAAAACCTATATTAGGTGCACATTTCTTTAAAACTTACCTAATTATTGTATTACTAATACCAGAAGTAAGACAAAAATACAATGTTGACAGAGTACACCATGTGAGCGTTAGTGTGTTCAAACTATAGATGTTGCAGCTCGAGGGTTAAGCATACAGGTATTCCTGATGTATTCAAACATGTTAAGGCTCCCAATATTATCATGAATTTCCTTCGTAATCATTCTTTTCACAGGAAACAATGATACTACTAATTTGTGCTTGAGAAAACTGAAGCAATCATAAAGAACTGAACTGTGGTAGTCACCAAAGCCACAGTGTTTTCTGAAACCCCATCCTGTCCACCAACCTTATATGTTATCATTGGTGAAACACAAACTTCGACAAGAAGTAAACTCAGAATCATGTAACAGTCACGTAGCAGCTGAAATTTACTACTTAAGTACAACTCATGACCTTCGTTTAGTCCTGTCTGGTTTGGTCCTAGCTGGTGACAAACACTTCAAGTAATTTGGATGGGATAGGATCAGATATTCAGCGTCTAATTTTCCTGTAACAAGCACCACTTGCATAAATGTTGCATGCCCAGATAAGAACTTTAGGTCGATAGGCTTAACATTTTTTCCTACTAAACTTATTTGCCACTCTAAAAATAACAGTTCCCTTGCACTTTCAGAATCGAAGTTATTTTATGCTTCAACTGGTGTATACAGAACAGCAGGAACCTAAAACCACAACTTAATTTCTCTGAAACTGACATCAACTTCAGAGAATAAGAATCGAGATGGTTTATAAAATTTTCAAAGATTGATCGTTTTCAGCATTTGAAATTGTTTCGTACTCACTTAAATCTATTAATGGGAAGTTTCAAACCATCATACCACACATTTACAGAACATTTTTCATGCACATGGAATGACACAATATTTGTGGACAATATGGATCATCCAGCTTAAAGAAAAGAACGTTGTCTGATTTCAACAACCATCCAGGTAAAGTTCTGGTAGTATGACCACATTTCAGATGCCTAAAGAAATAATGTCAGCATTTAACCATTGCTCGAAAGCATCTTCATCTATCTTTTACCTCTCGTTTCCATTCACTTCTTCTTTCTTCTGGGTCCTTTTGTTTTCTGGGCACATCTGATCATATACCCTTGGTTGGTTAGGACATTTTGTGGGATATACCTCTGTTGTCAAGGAGGGTATCATTTTTGGTAGCATAAGAACTGTTCCATCATCTCGTTGCTGTCGACTTTTATTATGAGCTTTTCATAAAATATGTGCACACACATGCAGAATTTCCTGCAAAAACATAAGGGCAGGTTGCTCTGACATTCTTATTCACATAAAAACCACTTATTACGTACATTTGTAAGCTGTCCTTTGTACTCCCAAGAAAAAGCTATAGCCTTGTTCTCAGCAAATATAAAGGTTGTAACAAAAATACACAGTACAAATTGCAGGACACATTCCTCATACATAGACGAAGAAATTATGTTATATGAACATGGGTCTGAAACGCTTTGTTACCGTGTTAGAACTCATTTTCTCCAACTCATTAATAATGGGAAACACACAAGAACAGAACGTACCAGCATACCACATACAACTCTTTCTCACAGGAGATGTTCAATATGGCCTCCGTGAGCATTGATACATGCATCAACCCGCCGTCGTAGTGAATCGCGGATGCGCTGATGTATCTCTGGAGTATTGCGTATGGTTTCGCAGCCTTCCATAATGCGGGCACGGAGACTCTGAACATTGGGTACTGGGGTTCGATACAAAATAGCTTCCAAATGCCCCCACTAATAAGTCCAGTAGGTTTAGGTCCGGGGAGCGAGGAGGCCAGGCAATTGGTCCACCTCTACCTATCCATCTGTCACCGAATATGTTATTTAGAACCGACGGACATTAACAATAAAATTAGGAGATGCTCCATCGTGCATGAAGTACACGTTTTGTCGCACAAACAAAGGCACATCTGCTAACAGATGAGTAGGACATTCTCTAAGAAATTACGATAACGTCCGTTGAGCCTGGGTGGAAGAACGTGAACCTCTACTAAACAGTCACCAACAATGCCGGCCCAAACATTGACAGAAAACCTTTGTTGATGACTTGCTTCAACAGTTGCCTGGGGATTGACGTCAGCCCATACATACCGATTGTGATAATTCACAATCTGATCTCATTGAAACGACGCCACATCTGTGAACAGCACCGTTGCACTAAAATTAGGGTTGGCACTTTGTTGCATAAACCATTCGCAGAAGCGTACCCTTACAGGAAAATCAGCTGCTGATAGAGCCTGCACACGCTGTAAATGGTATGGATACAGCCGGACCTCGTGTAACACTCGCCAGACAGTCATATGGTCAACATTCATTGTTGCAGCTACTTGTCTTGCGGTGTCCTCCCGTTGCGGTGTCCTCGTCCTTCTAGTCCTCTCCTGGTCGCGAGCATCAGGCTGAAATGCCCCATGTCCCTAGATGATCAATGGCTTCAAACGTTTTTCTGTCGGGGCACCTTCGTCCTGGCAATCTCTCCCGGTACAAGGACAAACGTTGAGTGCAAGCGCCCTTGCCGTGTGCAAATCCATACATCAAATGGGCAACTGCAATGGCATGTGTGTACACTACCATTGCACGAGCCGAGTCCGTGATCAACTCTACTTGTACATAGTCACACGTGTGCTTGCGAAGGTCGTACTGCTCACTGGAATAGTTGATGTTACCTTTAAGCAAGCAATGACGTAAATCGCATGACAACAGGGACATGTAAAATAAAACACTGGCGGTGCACCTACGATAAAGGCAACGTAACCAGACGTAACCAAGAGTGCATGTTCCCCATGATTCTAATGTTCTGTTCGTGTGTGTTTCCTATGATTAATGAGTTGGAGAAAATGAGTTGCAACATGCAAACAAAACGTTTCCAGACCCATGTTCATATAACATAATTTCTTCGTCTACGTGTGAGGAATGTGTCCTGCAATTTGTGCTGTACATTTTTGTTACACTCTGTATAATGGAACATAACAAATCGAGTTGAAGTTTTTTACTTTTCTATTTAAAGCAAACATTTTCCTTCAGTATACTCGTGTGCGAAATGAAAGAACAACTGAAAATAATCTCATAAATCTAATAAAGTTTACACTTTATGATAGTGAAAAACGATTGTAAGTATAAAGACCAGTCTGTGATCATAGATGTGGCATTTTCAGTCAAACCTTGGTTACAGGGATGAAATTTCCGGCATAGGTTTGATTGTAATGTAAAGCTCTACAATTTATGTTGAGAATAAATTAATCCGTATACTTTTGCATGTGTTTTATGCTCACCTAAGCTAATGGCTATTTTTTTGAGGCAAACCTGTTCAGTTCCTAACAGGTGTAGTGAGTGCAAAACGAGAGCTCATTGAAGTTGGAATTACTCAATGAAAAACTAAATTTCTAAGGTGCTTTCAATAAGCACTTCAAGTTTTTAAAACACTTTTATTAATAATTTTAATAAATTGCATACGAAGTCTTCAACAAGGTCTGTTCTCCTTTTCACACCAGTATGAAATCAACTTTTGTACCTATTTAATAAACTGACCCAAATGCTTGAGTGAAGTATCCAATTTCAAACCAAACAAAATTTCCTTTGAATCTGCTCAATGTGAAGCTATTGACCAGCTTGTAGCACACTCTATGTAAAGATAACTTTACTAAACACATATACAACAATTTTTGCTGTTAAACTCTGAATTTAGGAAAACTTATAGTATTTGTATATATGGTATGTACTCAGAGCTTGTGTATCCCAAGTATTTCAATCAATTTCAAAAATTTCCTATTGAGACAGCTTACGTGATTTGCTCATAACACTCATGTGTAATTTATGCAGAATCTTAAGGCTTATCTGTGACTGGATATTTTATTTACAGTGGTGCCTTTTCCCTGAGGTTGGTGTAGTCTAATGCAATAATAGGTACTTGTACACAACTTCAACTTGTTACTTTGTAAGATTACATGGGCTCTCTAATTCAAGAATGTGCATTATTTTCTAATTCAAGAAGGTGCATTATTTTCTTTCTCGAAGCAACAACTGTGTGCTTTACATTGATTATTTGATATACACATAAATTGCTTTATTGTTCTTCTGTTTTAGTTACTACATTGTTTGAAAATCTTAAATGGATAATTTTGTATTACGTGCATAACAAAATTAGAAAAATGTATTTACTACTTTATATAGTAAAAGAAAAACACATTTATTTTGTCCCAAATTTAACGTTATCTGGTTAGTTAGTATTGTATTGCATAGCTCTAACTAGTATCATAATGCAAGCAAATATTGCACTGCTCCTAAGTTATCCTTTAGGCTGTGTTAGTCTTAAATGAATAATACCAGGGATATAAAGATCCATTAATAGTAATTTTTCCACGAAAATATGGGAAATTTATTTCTACGCTTATTTTAACTCTTATAAATGCACTAATCGTTGTTTAATAATATATTTAATGTAATATCTCCCCCCTTTAAGTTAGTAGTAGGGGCCAGATCAGAGTGACTGCTTTCATTAGGTTGACTTACCTTGTACTGCATATGCACTCTGTTTGCGAAGCGGAACATAATGCCTACTACGGTATATTTTTTTACCCACTGTCTGTACCCAGGGGATACATGCTCTTTGCATCGGTAACTTGAAATCACTGACTAGGTCACTCTAATTCGCCCCCTAGTTACTAGAGTTGTGCAAACAACATACTAATAAGACCTCTGAATTCTAAGTCTTTAAAATCAACGACAAAACCAAACTTACCTCAATAACTGTCTGGTTTTGTATATCAATATACCTCAAACTGGTTGCAATTGTAAAACAGATATGGGGACTGACAGGAGTTCAAGATAGGTGTCTATCTAATAGATTTGTGATTTCCAAGTTGTCATTTACTGGCCCCTAAGGAATTAGTTTATATTCCATCCAATTTTTTTACATTACTAGTAAAGTTATCAATTACTCATCATTTAGGAATGCCCAATCATAAAAAAAACTAGATTCCCAATAAATTTTATGCTACATGAAGTAGTAAGTGTGGTGCACTAGATGAAATACTTGGCTTGTTCCATTTCCCTATGTAACCCAAACTCAGATAATGATAATTTTATGATTGGGCACATTAATCTGAATTAGTGGATAAAATTAAATCGAATGAACTGAATAGGTGTGCAAGTAACCTTGACTGAAATTTCCAACATGTGATGTAACTTTTTTTGGAAGCCCAGACAGTTAATACCTACATTCTGCTCTTTGTTCTCCATGTTGTTGTACTGAAGATAGTTTGTTGGGAAGTTACAAAATTCCAAGTTTTATCGTTTAGAATTTTAGACATTACAATATTTACAAGCTTTAGGAATTGGAATGGCCATAATACATTTTATAAGCTAAGAGAATAAGGTGTCATTCACAATGAAAATTAAGGATTAACATAGCAACGTTAAACCACCAACTATATATATTCATTAATATCGACAAATGCAAACATAAGCAGTAGCCAACGCAAGAGAGCATTATACAGCTAAGCTAATATGGTGGCCTGCAAAGTAACCAACGACAATAGAGGTTATGCACGTGTATCAAAGCGAACAAGATCTAGCTTCCTAGTTAAAGGACGTTAAACTCACAAAAAAGCATTGCCTACAATCGCAAATTATTTTGCTGCGACTTCTATAGACATTCCAAAGTTTCCTGTCCCATGATTTTATACAAACTCAGTTAGCTCAATACATGCCGATGGAAAATCTGAAAGGAGGTGGCAAAATGATCATGCAATGAGAATCACTCTCTGATGGCTAGTATCTTATGTTTGACGTATCTTATGTTTGATGGCTAGTATTGAATGTTTGGACCCTGCACCGCGCGCAGGAAGCTACCTGCGGGTTGCCGATAAGTTCCTCGGAACCGCACCTGGGTGGGACCTTCGATCAGCCGTCAGAACAATAGCCACAGCGAAACAATAGTCCATTATGTGCCGCTTCCCTGTTCCACAATATTCCAATTGACATGTTCTAATAGCCTCCCTTTCTAGAATGTTTCGCTGTGTATGCGAGGCTTATATAAGGGACTGTTCTTGCCCGGGTGTTGAGAAGGTTAACTACTTGGGCCACATAGTCTCGCCAGCCGGGGTGGCCATGGATCTAGAGAAGGTTCGGACTGTGCGAGATTGGTCTCGCCCGAAAGATAAACGAGAGTTGCGCAACCTATCTATACAGCTAATACCGCCTGTTCACCAGGCTTCTCCAACATCGCAAAGCCCCTCACCCGTCTGACATAAGAACAGCGGTCTTACATGTGGACAGAAGAGGCTGAGGACGCGTTCCAGGCGCTTAAGTCAGCATTCTGCAGTACGCCCGTTCGAAGTTTTCAACAATCAGACGGCGGTTTTATCGTGCACACCGACGCCAGCGACAGCGATATTGGAGGCGTTCTATCCCAGGTCCAGGATGGTCAGGAGCGGGTAATCGCGTACTACAGCAAGGTGCTCTCCAAGGCGAGAAAGAATTACTGCGTTACCCGGCGGGAGCTCCTGGCAGTAGAGAAGTCGATGGAACGCTTCCATAAGCACGGTCAGCCATTACAACCGAGGACTGACCACTCCGTCCCTCACTTGGCTGTTGAACTTTAAGAACCTATAGGGCCAGACAGCCTGTTGGGTCCAGATGCTTCAGGAGTACAAGTTTGCATAAGATAATCGTAGAGGAAGAATCCATTCCAATGCGGATACCATGTCAAAATGACCCTGCACAGAGGAGTGCGACCACTGCACTGGGATGGAGGAGCGTGCAACAGTGTCCATGGGATTTCGGCGGTGTCTGCGGATGGGTGGGGTAGCGCGATGGGGTAGCAGGCCCGAGGAGGGAGCAGCTGGCGGACGTCGACTTCGGACTGCTTCTGACAGAAGTGGGAACAGGAACTAGATCGAGCTGGGAAGACATCCCACATAGAAGTAGTGTGTGGGCTCAGTAGGACTCACTGAAGTCCAAGGAAGATGTGTTGCTCAGAGTTTGAGTCAGCTGACGAGAAGACCCACAGAGAAAGAGAGCCATTGATTGTTTCTCGGAGTGAGGTGACGGAAGTCCTGGAGGAAGTACATGCGGGGACTTCACGAGGACATATCGTACCCAACCAAACGATCAACTGGTTACGACAAATGTACTATTGGTTGAGGCTACGGACAGAGGCTGAGAGGTGGTGTGTGCGCGGCGAGTCGCGGCCCACAATCTAGGAGCCGGGTTCGCATTCAAAAATATAACGCGGGGGCACCCATCGAAACCATCGACATATCTGGGCCATTCCCTGTGTCCGACAGGGGTAGCAAATACATGTCTTATGGTGGCCATGGATTACTTCACCGCCATTCCTAACCAGGGGCCAAGACCTTCGCGGACTGCCTCGTGGAAGAACTGTTCTGCCGCTTTGGGGTACCGTTAGAGCTACACAGCGATCGCTAGTCGTCCTCCGTGGTGTAGTGGTTACCATGCTAGGCCCTAGTTCCCGGGGTCGCGGGTTCAAACACGGCAAAGGGCGATGGATTTTTTTCGGGCGTAAAATCCTTAGCATGGCTTCCTTCGGAAGGGAAGTAAATCCGGTGGTCCCGTGTGGTAGATTTACGGCACGTAAAAGAACCTCAAGCCTGATAAAGAGATCTCTGAGCAAAATTACCGGTCTTTCACGCCCAATATAGAATGGGACGCTAAGGTCTATAACAGTTAAAGAGTGTCCATACATAAAACTCAACTATTATTGATCAGGGCACAAACTTCGAGTCGAACCTCATAAGGGAAACACTGGAGAGTCTTGGAGTGCACAAGACGCGCACAACGCCTCTCCATCTGCAGTCAGACGGCACATTCGAGCGGTATATCAAGACTGTTTAAGCAACCTGAGGAAGGTCGTGGACAATCACCAGTGACTGGGATGTCAGGGTGCCGCTTTTCATGCTGGCCTACCGTTCGTCAACGCACGACACCACCGGGATGACACCAACCGCTTAGTTTTAGGAAGAGAGCTGCGACTTCCATGCGACCTGATGTTTGGGAGCACCCCAGGGGTAGAACAGCCGGCAATAGATTACGTGGAGAACATCGTGGACCGACTTCATGATGGCCCATCAACACATCCAGTATTGAGCGACTGGATGAAGACCCGTTACAACCGGCAAGCCAACAACCAAGGTTTCCAGCAGGGTAATTTGGTGTGGCTGTATTGCCCCAAGCTTCAACCACCATGGCAAGAATTGTACCGCTTGGTGAACAGGTTCAATGATGTAGTCACAGCATCCAGAGACTGTCCCGAAGGAAGATGCTGGTGGACAACCTAGATCATGTGGCCCGCAATTACAGCGTCGGTCGGGGACGAGCAGTTCTGAGTAGGGAGCAGTGTGACCGAGCGCGCAAAGATATCTGCGGGCCTTGGTAAGCGTCTACTGATCCAGCATCTAGGCGAGGTCTGCGACCGCCATTGGAGCAATAGCCAGTGCGAAACAATAGCCCATTAATATCCTGTCCCTGTTCCAGAACATTCTTTTCGACATGTTCTAGTAGCCTCCTTTTCTAAAACACTCCGCTTTGTATGCGAGGCCTACATAAGGGGCTGCTCTTGCCCGGAAGTTGAACTAGTTAAGGAGTTACGATGTTAAGTGCAGTCAAGAAGTAGAGGGGTTTGGAGAGGTAAAGGTGGACAATGCCGAGTGCATATCAGTTATGAGTTGTGACTCTGCGGTTCAGTTATTAGTTGTGACTCAGCACATCAGTTGTGATTCGATTCGACGGATCAGTTGTGTACTGTTCTCAGTATGTGCCAAAGGTGCCTCAAGTGTAAAGTATGTGCTACGCTGAACACCTAAGTGAACCAATAAAGTGTGTTCAGCAGCAACTGGTGCTCCCATTTGTTACAATACCTATAATCTAGTTTTTCAAGTTCGCGTTATGCTTATCCTGAATTTTCATTGTAAATGGGCCTAAATGAGAATGTGTACTACGACTTTAAAACATATGTAATTAATATTAGCTACTATCCTGGCTCAGTGTTCTCTATATATGTGGAACGTATCGATTTTAATTGTCTTTGAGGATCCTTAGGAAACTGAAATGTAGCCACCTTATCTGCACCCTTATTGTAATTGCGTTTACAGACAAATACATTACACATAAGGGCCACTTTGTCCTCTTAGTGTATATTAAAAGGCAACCATATACAGAACAAGTACACACGATGGGTGTTTTACACATGCTGCTTGTCGAAATCCCTTAACAAAACTTGATTTATCACTGCTTTATTACTGAAGCAATACCGACAAACCGCCTATGCTTGTGACGTAACAAACACGAATCGCCTTGGAGGGTCAGGCCCGAGGCATTAAGATGGCTCTGATACAGCTCGCGTCATTTTTGCGTTGGTAAGCAGGCTTGACTATATCTATCCAGCTTAGCAGTTGAATCGCATCTATCCAGCTTAGCAGTTGAAACACTCAATGAGAGTAAGCAAAATTATAGGTGTGCAATGTCAGGTCTAGGAAAAAACAAACAGAAGTAATCTGAAAGTGAACATATTGTTGAAAAGAAAAGTGCGGTAAATGTGAAAGACATAAGAAGTGGGAGGTCAAGCACGAATAGGCTTTATTATGACAACAGAAGCGGTGGATTTTGTTTGTACTGTGCAAAAATTTTAAAAACCGATGACTATGTCTTACAAAACATCGGAGGAAGATTATCACTTTACCTTTTACAGCTTATAGAATGGCAATGGATAAAACGGACAAGTTGGAGAAACATCATGCAAAAGCGTTTCCATGAAAACAAAGCATTTACGTAATATTAAGAAACCTATTCATATAACGCATTGTGAGAGTGCGAAATAAGTATTATAAAATAGGCTATCATTGTCCTCTCTAATTCGCGGTCTGGATTCTTTTTAGCCAAGGAATATATTCACCATACTACCAGATATGAACCTCTGGTAAAGAGAGTGATCCTGAAAACAATAACACACCCAATGGCTGCGTAAATAATCGAATTTGTCGCTCAACTTAAGTGAACAAAACGACGGGTAGTGAATGTTTGTCGTGTATTGGTGAGATTTTATATCAGCATGATTCTTTAGAATTACAAAATAAGTAATTTTCAATAATGGCAGACTAAGGAACAAACTGCGATCATTCTCTATGTAGATGGTAATAATTAAATCAGAGGTAAGTTTATGCTTAGTTGAATTGGAAAGCTCAGATGCCGCAACGGAAACTACTATGTAGGTATTTTGAAAGCAGAAAAATTGATTCACATAAACATATTACTTATGCATCTGTTGTGGCAGCAACACTTTCAGGTAACATTGAAGGAGTTAGACGGAGCTTATCAGAACGGGCCGCAAGAGAAGTAACATAAGTTCGTTCAGAGCCTACGTTTTGTCTACAGCTTTGACTAATGCACCCTTCAAATATCCTCCCGTTAAAATTGTTTTTTATATCCTAAAATATATTAAGGCTAGGTTCAATGATAAGACTGATTGATAAGGCGCATTCCCCAGTAAGACTAGCTCCCAAATTTTACACAATAGATGCATCAATATATTAACTCAAGATATTTTATCGACTTGACTAATTCTCTCTCTCCTAATATATATCGCCATAAGGATGCGGAGTGGACTCAATTTGTTCGTTTCAATACGTATTGTACATAAAAAAAACCTGATAACATCATATCCCACATTCTTCGAGCTAACATTGTCTTTACGGTTATCAGGAAGTGGAGGAGGTTTTCGATACTTAAGCACACCTGCTCGAGGAAGGAGTGAAACGAAGGACACAAAGAGCGGCAGGATCGGACACAGGCGGGGTTCCTAAAGTCTCCGGACATTGCATCCTGACGCTCGCGGAATGCCACACACACCTACCCCTCCCCATGAAAATGTTTCTCTTCTCTTAGGGCCCGTACCACATCAAACGCCAGGGCAGATAGTTTCACAAAGCAAACTTCACCGCCATACGCCTCACCCGTCGTCCACTCGCCTGACCCTTCGACCCCATTATACAGCAAGGAAATGGAGGACAGGAAAATTCGCGGCATCATATAATCCATCCCAGCATTCATTTACCAACAAGGGAAATCCACTAAAAGCCCTAGACCAGAGTGGCCGGTACAACGGGAATCGAACCCGGGGCCTCTCGATTGTGAGCATCACACGTTACCGCGGAGTCATCTCGCTCGTTCATTAACGTTGGATACTAATATCTAAAATAACTTTCTATTCATTTGTGGTGTTTCACATTATCTACAGTCACAGTAGAACGAACATTCAACGCAATTAATCGTACTTGCACAATACACCGCAATCGGATAAGATAAGTAGTTAATGCATTAATAAAAATTTGCATTGAAGAACAAGAGGAATTGCTCGCCACTTACACTGAGATTTGTACGCCCGAAGAAAATCTCGGCGAATAACGCTATTGTAAAAGTAAAGTGAACGCTGTAAGTACAATTATCTGTATGGGTATTTTTTATCCCTTTGTAACCTTTTATTTCAGTTTTATAATGAAGATTTTAAATATTTTATCATGAACAAAGGATAAATATATGAACCCGAAAATTGCCGTAACTAGGGGACAAATTTGGGGGTGGGAGATCTTCTATGTGTAAATAATACAAATTGTGCATGGGTTAGTACTGGTAGAGTAGTTTTAGTTTTAAATTATAAGAAATATGTTTGTTTACGTAATCGTTGCATTTAAAATAACCACAATTAACTCTGAATCGATATTGTGGGGTACGAGGATATCCCCTCCAACATTCCAATGCGCATGAGGCCGAAATGTTTCTTACTGTGCACTTCTGCTTTCCGGTAGATACGTTCAGTTCGTTATCAGCATATTTTGTAGTTAACAGTCGTAGTGAAGTGCTGTTAATTTGACCAGGTTAGCAAAATAAGCTGCTGAGGGTATGAAGCGACCCCACCACACAGTTTACATTACAAACACAAACATTTTAAGCGCTTTATTTTTGTATTGTTCACAGAAATATTCTCGTCAAGGCTATCAAGGTTAGAGTATGTGCTAAATTTCCAAATGTTGAAGCTATTGTGATTCAGTGGTTACGTGAGATTGAAAATGTAGAGGACAGTGACGGTCAAGCTGCGAATGAAAGTGTGTCTGAACACAACAGTGAACACGATACTGAATCTGAACTGTATATATCACACAGTAATCAGGGTGAACAACCAGTAAGTGAAGAATAAAAGGAAAATGCAGTGTTGGGCATTCTTGTACGCCACTACAGGTATGCGAACACATATTCTTTTCAGAGGACGTGCCACTTGAAGTTCTAACACGCAGAAATGTGAAAATTAAATAACATAGAAACAGATATGCGGATCAAACCAAAACAGAATTGAGAGATGTTACATTGACAGAAATGAAGGCCCTCATTGGATGGTATTATACTGGAATTTTCAAACGTAATAAAGGAAATCTAGAATATCTTTGTTACCGACGGTTCGGGTCGCGATGTGTTTCGCTGCAGTTTGTTATTGAAACAAATTGTAGTTCTCCTAATTTGTGCTCGGTTTGATGACTCTAGAACTAGGAATGAGAGATTGAAAACATTTCCTGCAGTTGCAATCTCATATATATACACACACATACATACATACATACATACATACATACATACACGTGTGTGTGTGTATACACGTGTGTGTATGTGTGTGAGAGAGAGCTAAAAGTCATTATGATATTTGATGCCAGAACATATCTCCAAAGAGCTTAATTTATACTGGTGGAGGCACAGATGGAATGGGTTGGTCATCTGAGAAGAAGAAATTATTGATACCATCACAGAGTGTAATTGGACTACCAAACCTATCGCAGGTACCTAGAAAATACTAAGGCGGACCATTACTTCAGTTCAGTAGAAGTTGGTTGAACTGAAAAAAACGGAACCTAACTTATATCGGCATTCTACAGAAAAATAAAAGAGAATCGTAAAGAGGGTCATCTGAATATAGTTTTACAAAAGAAAAGACCCTTGTTTCACATGTGCCAAAAAACTAAGGCAATGACATTAATTTCGTTAATGCATCACTGTAAAGCCACTGAAATGAGGCCGGCAAACTAAAATAATCTGCTTTTATAATTAAACAAACGAGGGTGTTAGAAGTGAGGGGTAAGTCTTCAAAACGAATAAAGAGAAGTCGTGAACTGATAAGGCATGTTAACAATCAATAAAACAAGGAATGAAGAGATGCAGACAACTGATAGTAATGTTAATTAGCCTAATGGCTTGCGGACAAAGGGGTTCCTATATTGAGGGCTAGAATGGATATGAGTGCAATCGGAAAAAAAATGCATCTAAATAAATGGAGGAAGTTAGAATGGACTCCTTCGAGATTGTGCTGCTGTGTGTATGGGTTCGAGTCCCATGACGGTTAAAATATGTAACTTAGGGAGTTATGATAGTAGAATTGTGGGAAAGCATTCTTAAAAAAATGCAACTAATTAAATGGAGGAATTTAGAATGGACCCCTTGATTTGTTTATTTATTTATGGACGCCCTTTAGCTACTGTGGTCCTTTGCGTCCCATTCTATATTGGGCGTGAAAGACCGGTAATTTTGCTCAGAGACCTCTTTATCAGGCTTTAAGGACCCCTTGAGATTACGATGCTGCGTGCATGGGTCCGAGTTCCCTAAAGGTTAAAATATGTATCTTTGAAAGTACTGGTCGTAGAATTGCGGCAAACGTTTAAAAAGATACACCAAATTAAATGGAGGAATTTAGCATAGACGTCTTCTATATAGTGATGCTCTGTGTATTGGGTTCGATTCCTGTGAAGGTAAAAAATTCTAGCTTTGATCGTAGAATCGTGGGAAAAGGTTAAAAATAATCTAATAAATGAAGGAAATTAGATGAAACCCTTAGACATTGCGATGCTATGTGTATTTGGGTTCGAGTCTCGTGAAGGTTAAATCATGTATCTTTGAAAGCATTGGTCGTGAAATTGCGGGGAAAACTTTAAACCTAAAACTAATTAATCGAGGATGTTAGAACGGACCCCTCAGAGAATTTGATAGTGTGTTTATCGGTTCGAGACGCGGAAAGGGGTAAAAATGGTGATTGGATAATATCTAGAATCCCTCCATGACCTCAGGGTGATGTCGGTATACGAGAGTGATAAGCTTTACGGAGCAAATATGGCCAGCCGGTTGTCTAAAATAGATAGTGATGATGATTGCTGATTATTATGAAGCAAATTAAATTAAACTGTGTTTTATTTATGGACGCTCTTTAACTACAACGGTCCTTAGCGCCCCATTCTGTATTGGGCGTGAAAGACCTGCAATTTTGCTCAGAGTTCTCTTATCAGGTTTGAGGCTCTTTTACATGCCGTAAATCTACGACACGGGTGCATCGGCTTTACTTCCCTTCCGAACGAAGCCATCCTAAGGATTTTTACGCCCGAGAAAATCCATCGTCCTCCGCCGGGTTTGAACCCGCGACCTCGGGAACTAGAGGCTAGCATGGAGCCACTAGTCCACGGAGGACGACATTATGAAGCAAGAGCTCATTGTTGGCACCATCTCGAAGATGATGGTGAAATGTACCAAAAGGCAAAAACATTAGTAAAATTTAAAACTGTATTATATTACGTTTAAATTTTTGGGTAAGAAAAGACATTCTAATATCACATTTAATTTTCACTTTTCTTATTGTTACAGAAGCCCTGAAGGTGTAGATGAAGTAGTTCCCCGCCGCCCATGATGCAACCAACTACCGAATATTGCAAGAAAGGCGTATAGGAATATATAATCTAAAATAAATAATCATACATTTGTGTCTCAGATGTCCCGCGCCGTGCTGCAAGACAAAGACGAATGTTTGTTTTTTCACATTTGCAGCTTGATGAGCAGCAGCAGACTAGAGGGAAATCATGTATGTATGTATTCTTGGTTAAATGAACCTACTTCTAAGTAATGAATCTATATCATTCCAAAACCGGAAAAGAGCAGAAGACACCTAACAAGAAGACATCTACGATAAGCATATGCTGGTTTTCATTTATGATCCTAAATACCAACCGGGAGAGTGCAATGATGATTGCAAAACAATTGAAAATGAGGAAAAAGTATGGTGATCAATAAAAAGGATAATTTAAATATATAACTGTCTCCATTTATTTCTCCTTCCCCTTTTTAATCAGATAATTGTCTGTTATCGGTGAGATGACACGTGGACGTTGCGGTCGCGATAACACAAGTGCGGTGCCTAGCACCCGCCCGCAGGGCAACTGGCGCGTAATTAATGTAATTATTGATTGTCACTGGCACCACTTTTCAACATCTCCACGCATTGCAACATCTCCAATTACCTTTGGGCTTTCGCGGTCAGACCAATGACAATGAATTTTCAAACATGATTCCACTTTCTTGGAATAATCATTTCCTCCATGAGTAACTGGCCAAAATAAATGTAATTTTGATCACGACCTTTGTAAAATGAATATTAATAATAGGGTATTTCGAAGAAATTGTTAATTCTAAATTATTTACTCGTTAACGCTTTACACTGACGTAATGGCTTCCCTAATTTTTGATATAGGAAATTCTTAGCCCAGAACAATTACCAAAAACATATTTTGCTTTTTTCTGAATACATATAAAATCGAGGGTCAGTCAATAATCGTCGGCATTTATTGGCTCAAAATTATGCATTGTTAAATGACTATTTAAATATGGCAACCAACATTCCAGCTGAGGAAGAATTTTGCTGCCCACATCATCTTACGGTGTGGGTTGATGATCGCCCTCCTTTGTCGTGCGCAAGAGGGCGTGCGAAGGACAGCCATGTTGGTAGGCTACGACCCAGCAAGAAATGTAGCGCCGCTTTCCGTAAATCTAAATTTTTTCGCCGCAAAGTAATTCTAAAAGCCATTTTCGGGCGATAAGAGAACCAGACTGTAAACTTTAGAAATTCTATATTCCTTAAGTGAGGTTGGACTTGCTTACTATAAATCATGCTATATTCCATTAATAAATTTCCAAATTTCCAGATATACAGGATGAATCAATGAAGTTGACTGTAAAATATTTCCGAAACTAAGCGTTGTGGAAAAAGCGTCTTGAATAGAAGCTGTTTGATATTGTAGCGGGTCAGGTTGAGCGCCGGAGATTACGTCAGATGAGGTAACCGAAGCAGAAAATGTTGAAACACCGTTACTTCAACACGGGCGCGCTAAGGAATGCGAAGTCAGCACTTCCGAAAACATATTAACTACGGTGGTCTGACTCGTGGTGTGTGATGGGTAATAGAATCGTGGAATTGTATCGTGAATAGCGGAGAGAGGGTGAAGTGTATCGTCGACGACCTGTGGTCTGCCTTCCATACACGAGTCGCCATCTCAACAGCAGTTAAATAGGTAAGAATGCATCTGCTCTAAGATCTGCTTGCACGGACTTCACCCAGTCTAAGCTGCCCGACTACGGGCCCCATGTACTCATACTGAAACAAATACAATCTATTGAGTCCATGCATCCTCTGTGCAGTAATTAACTACCCACATCCTGGAGCGCCGCCCCGGCCTACTTACCACCCCGGTCCCAACGCATCATCCCACCTCTGAGCTATCACCCTCCTAGCGTAACCAACTACTGCGGGGTAACCACCCCCGGTAGGGGCATTACATTTGGTGAAGGCGCCGGATACAGTTGTTAGAGAGCCGGGTACATGTGGTATAGGCGCCAAGTACAATTGGTGGAGGCGCAAGTACAATTGGTGGGGTGCCGAGCAAAATTTGTGGAGCGCCAAGTACAATTGGTGTAGGCCGAGTACAATGTGGGGTCGGCGCACAAGCCGGTGGAGTACACCTACAAGTTGGCACTACCAAGCAACAGTTTGGGACTAACGTAAGATACATAAATACCACCACACAATGATGGAATTGCCGTGTACGACTCCCAGAATTTTTTCTCCCCCTCTGTGATGATGAGATGCGGTTTAAGGGCGCTAAACAGCTAAGGTCATCATCGCCCTTACAAAGTATAAAGTTTAAAGTCCAAAAACTAAAAGACGGGTAAAAAGCCGCATAATTAAAAAGCGGGACACAAACCCGCGATGTCCAAAAAGGTAAAAAACAAAACACCAAATACCAAAAACGAACACACTAAAAGCATGGACAATAAAAGAGTAAAACAACGTGTCAAGAACTGTAGAATGCGAGAGACACGAGCGCCAGATGTCCACTGGGGAGTAAAGGCCCCCATTAAAAAGGCAATATAAAATCGCACAGTCAAAAGACGCTCAGCGCAACAAATACGTCGGCTAAAACCAATGTGATTGATATAACGTAAAATACATTCGACAGCACGCGCGTCGTCTGCCAAAACGTTGGCTAGGACAACAGGCAGACCAACACGAACGCGCAACGGAGCTAAAACTTGACACTCTGTTAAAATGTGACGCACCGTTAAGGGCGCATCACACTGCTAAGAAAGTGGTGCGGGGTCACCATTGAGCAGGTATCTATGACTAAAAAGACAATGTCCGAATCGTAAACGAGCTAAAAGTACCTCTTCCCTACGACACGAACGAGAAGAGGTACCCCAGACTAACGGGAGAGGCTGAACCTCCAGCAACTTGTTCCCCCGAAGGGCCGTCCACTCATCCCTCCAAAGCGAGAGGATACGTTTACGTAAAATAACAAACAAATCTGTGGAGGGAACAACAAATGTAAAATATCTGGGTAATAAAATCAGCCGATCTCGCAGCGGCGTCGGTAGACTCATTACCCGAGATGCCCACATGACCTGGAATCCACATGAAGGAGACGCTGATGCCAAAGATACCAAACGAGTGGAGCCGGTCATGTATGTGCTGTACGAGGGGGTGGTAATTGTACAGCGCGGAAATACTCTGAAGGGCACTCAGAGAGTCCGTACAAACAACACAATGCCTCAAGTCGTTCCGCTGAATGTATAAAATGGATTGATAAATACTAAACAGTTCGGCGGTAAAAATCGAACATTGCCCGGGTAAACGAAAGGTAAAACTATGTTGACTAAAAACCAAGGCACACCCTACTCCAATATCAGTCTTAGATCCGTCAGTATATATAAAATGCACGTCCCCGAATTCTTCCTGAAGTTCTAATAACGCGGATCTAAAGACTGAAGAAGGGGTCCCATTCTTCGGCAACGGCGTTAACCCAAGGAGACAGTGGGCCTCAGCGCGCAACCATGGAGGAAAAAGCGTTTCCCCCGTGGGAAGCGCCGGTGCTGGACTAACGTCAAAATGCCGAAGAAGCTGTCGAAATCGAACCCCTGGAGGGAGCAATGCACAGGAGCTAATTAAATATTGCCGAGACAGCGAATCCTCGTAAAAAAAACTCGAAGGACGGGTGCTCAGGCAAGCTTGAGAGTCGACATGCATAGCTGCACAAAAGCATCTCACGCCTGAAGGACAGCGGAGGTTCTACAGCTTCACTATATAGACTAGGTACAGGACTGGTTGGAAAGGCCCCCGTAGCAACCATATGCCGCGATGGTGAATAGCATTCAATCGACGTAACACAGATGGACATACCGACGAATAGATAATGCACTCGTAATCAAGCTTGAATCGGACCAAAGAGCGATAAAGGCGACGAAGGACGGTCCGATCAGCTCCCCAGGATGTACCACTTAAAAACCATAAAAGATTAAGAGATCGGTCACACTTAGCTTTTAAAAAGGAAATGTGCGAAGTCCAGCTCAGCTTTCGATCAAAGATCAACCCCAAAAATTTCACCTCGTCTGCAAAAGGAAGCATCTCCGGCCCAAGATGGAGAGAGGGCGGAGGGAAAGCCTTCCGGCGCCAGAAATTGATAGATTTTTAGGCGGAGAAATTAAAGCCTTTGGCGTTACTCCAAGCGTAGAGACGGTCGATACAGCTCTGGATATGGCGTTCGAACAGACAGGTCCGCCGTGAACTGCAATAAATGGCAAAATCCTCAACAAAAAACGACGATGAAATGCAAGGTGGAATACATTAAAAAATGGGGTTGATAGCAATCGCAAAAAGTGTGGCACTGAGTACAGAGACCTGCGGTATACCGTTCTCTTGAATAAAACAACTAGATAAAACCGAGCCCACACGTACACGAAAGACGCGGTCGGTCATAAACTCCCAAAGAAATATGGGAAGACGACCGCGTAAATTCCATGCGTGAAGTGTACGTAAAACGCCGCCCCTCCAACAAGTGTCATAAGCTTTCTCTAGGTCAAAAAACACTGCCACTGTTTGCCACTTTCTCAGAAACCCATTCTTAGTATGCATCGACAGATAGACCAGTCGGTCGACGGTAGAGCGGTGACGACGAAATCCGCATTGATGGTTCGCTAGAAGTTTCTGAGACTCAAGCCACCATGACAACCGCCCGTTTATCATGCGCTCCATCACCTTGCAAATGCAACTGGTGAGGGAGATAGAGCGGTAGCTGGAAGGTAGTTGGCGATTCTTCACAGGCTTAAGTATAGGGACGAAGGTGGCCTCGTGCCAAACTGACGGAAAAGCGCCGTCTTGCCAAATACCTGTAAGACCTGTAAGAGAAGGAGTTTACTGTCCGCTGAAAGGTGCTTCAACATCAGGCATGAATGCCGTCCTGCCCAGGAGTGGAGTGACTAGAGCAATGAAGAGCGTGCTCCAGCTCCCTCATTGTGAAAAGTTCATTGCAACACTCCTTCATAGCAGACCGAAAATTATAGATCTCGGATTCCAGCCGGTCTTTGAGAGTGTGAAAGCCGGCGGAATAATGGGCAGAACTGGAAACCACCTCAAAGGCAGTACCCAGTGTGTTAGCAATGGCAGCCGGGTGCACTACAGTGGCATTGGTAACCTGAAGGCCAGACACAGTACAATACGACACTTTACCTGAGAAGCGACGAAGTTTATCCCAAACAACAGATGAAGGCGTAAAGCGATTAAAAGCCTCGGCAAAACGAGTCCAAGAGGCCTTCTTGCTATCCTGAATAATGCGACGAGCCCTGGCGCGCGATTGTATAAAAGTAACCAAATTATCAAGTGTAGGGTGTCGCCGAAACACCCTAAGCGCAGTTCTACGGGCACGAACGGCGTCCCGACAACCCTCGTTCTACCACGGAACAGGCAGACGACGAGGTTGAGAGGATGAACGGGGAATTGGTCGTTCGGCGGCAGATAGAATCGTAGACGTAAGGTGCTGCACCATTTGGTTAATGTCGCTGAAGGGCTTGTCGTCAAAATACACGAGGCTGGAATACAATCTCCAGTCGGCTTTTGTGAATATCCAGGTAGGTACTCTGTAATGCTGGACGTGGTGAGACAGAAGAGAAACGATGCAGGGGTAATGGCCGCTGGAGTAGGTGTCAGCGAAACGTTCCACAGCGGACGACTAGCAAGCTGGAGTGAGCAAACGGCAAGGTCCTGGTGAGAGAATGTACCAGAAGAATCAGAAATAAAATTAGGTTCACCTGTATTGAGGATGGAGAGATTGAGCTGATCAAAAATGTCGGAAAGAAGAGTTCCTCTCGCACAAGCCCTTGGCGAACCCCACAGGGGGTGATGTACATTAAAATCTCCCAACAGAAGAAATAGTGTTAGGAGAGCGAACAGGAGAGCTCGAATGTCCGCGGGAGCGAGAGGAGACGATGGATGTGAATACACACAGCAAACAGAAAAGAAAAGGCCTTGTAATTGAACAGTTACGGTTACAGCCTGCAAGCCGGACGTAAGAGCGAGAGTTTGAAAATGAACGTCGCTACGCACTAACATCATCACACCTGCATGAGCAGGAGTACCCTCCTCCGGTTCAAGATCGTGGGGCACCGGAGTATACCCTCGGAGATCAAAAGGATCGTGAGAGCGAAGCTTAGTCTCCTGCAAACACACAACCATAGGTGAATGGGAACGCAATAAAAGTTGCAGTTCCGCCCTATGCGATCACACACCACGTAAATTACAGGTCAGGATAGCCATAAAGAAAAGGGATTAACTTCTTACTTAGAAGAGCAGCTCAAAATTACCTTCTGATTAACATTTGGGCTCGGGCTTTTGTAATTGAGTTGGTCAGACTCTATAGCCTCCCAGAAGGGAGGGCCCACGCGCTCAGAGCCAGAAACCGATATTAAGCGCTGAGAATCGGTTCTGGGTGGCGATGGGTGAGGGGTGCCGCTGACCGCGGCTTGTCCCAGGAGCGTCCTGGGACTGCGACCTCCGAGGAGAAGTTGAACTTTTCTTACCGCGCGCACGTGGAGGGTCCTTCACAAAATCTTCCCTACGAAGTTTCTGCTTTGGTTTCTTTCAGCGGCTTGCGACTTCAGTACCTTAGGACCAGCTTTAGATGTCTTGCTAACTATAGCAGAAATGGACGGCCGGATGGTAGTGGCGGTTAATGCAGTCATTGTCCAGGTCTGAGTTTCGGCATCTACTCGTGGTACTGACGAGGCAACAACAGAACTAAATGTACCAGATCGCAGGAGAGAAGGTTGGCGCGCATGGTAACGCCTCCGGGCTTCGGCGAAGGGGAGTTTCTCCTTTACCCGGATCTCCTGGATCGCCTTCTCGTCCAAGTACCGCGGACAATCGGCAAACGACGCAGAATGAGACCACTTGCAGTTAACGCTGTAGAACAGGTACCTTCGTGTGACGGCTGGCTACATGTGTCGCGGTAACTGTCGTGTTATCTTATTTGCTGAGCGCCTGTTATTGTTTTACTATTTTGAATTTTGAGTTCTTTGTCCTCCGGCTAGCTATTATCACTCAGTGGAGCAAATTTCTTAAACAGGGTGTGTAAACGGAACTGAGTTGTTACTAAAAGATAACACTGATAAAAGAATTCGTTTTTACACTTCTTTGCCGTCATACTTTATTAATTTCACATAATTACTCTTGATACACGCCTGACTGAAACTGTTATATTCTCGAATGTAACTATAATGACTTATTTGCCGCACATTATTAATTTGCGTATTTCACATTTTGTAACTAACTTTACGACGCGAGAGATTCTGTAGAATTGCGTAACGTGTACTTCGTGAATGTTTCTGTTGAACTGCGCGACGTGTAGCTCGTGAATGATTCTGTAGAACTGCGCGACGTGTAACTCGTGAATGATTCTGTTGAACTGCGCGACGTGTTCCTCGTGAATGATTCTGTAGAACTGCGCGACGTGTAACTCGTGAATGATTCTGTTGAACTGCGCGACGTGTAACTCGTGAATGATTCTGTAGAACTGCGCGACGTGTAACTCGTGAATGAATCTTTAGAACTGCGCGATACCTTCTCTGGCTCTAGAATCTATACTCCCTCACCCCGATATGCCTAAACATTATAACAGAGCTGCTATTGGTTAATAAAGCGCGCCAAAATTAGCGTCTATTTTTTTATCGAATCAAAATTACGAATACATATGCTCTAGGGAAGATATTCCCCCCATTTCTAAAGAAAAGCACACTACTCTGACGTCATTTGTTTGTCTCTTCTAACTGATAAACAACTCACCCCCTCGTTTCATTGTTATCCGCTCCTATTGTCAGTTTCAGTGAGGCCGTGTAAACTTATTTCCTAACAATGCTTATAATTAACAAACATCTCAAATCATAGTCATACAATAATGCTAATTTACACTACAATCACTCTGGCATTCAGTGTTGTGATATAAAATACTGCCTCACATTAGGCACAGATGGTAACGGCACTCTCACAGATTATTGCGTATGCCCAAAACGTTGGCATTTAAAACAACGCAGAGGTCTAGGACTATAGGGCCTCACCGCAATGCGTTAGTACGCTGCTGAAATGCTCGTGGGCATATCGACGCCATCAAATGTTATAAACAGGGTACGAGTGGGTACCAATACTCCGTCGCGTTTGGCCTGCACTCGATGCACTGCTGTCACCTTTTGGTCTGAAAGATAGTCTAAGAGTTCATGTCCGACATACCATCGAGGCTATGGGTGGTAATGACGCCTCGACAGGAATTCAATGTGCGGTGCTTCTCAACACGGATCGGATAACTGTGGATAAGCGTACCGCGCAACAAGGTCTTACTTTGCTGATCGGACTTTGTTTGTGCTAATAAGGAACCATTCCGTAGACGAGTGCAGGACTGAACAGCACCAGCAATAGCATCAATGCCCTTCTGAATAATGAAAGGATTCACCTTCTCAAAACTTTGCCCTTCTTCGGTTCGTGAAATGACCAAGTAACAACCAGTTGTCGGTGGTGCTACTTCTGTTACATAAACTTTTCGGCGCTTGTTGGTATTAATGGAGAAAGAGTGCTCCATAGCGAAATAAATCCTCCACCATTGCAACCGTCTCCTACCTCGGGCTCTGACCTCTCGGGCGTTACCCCGGCTTGGGTGAGTGGCCTATCTATACCTATCTCACCCCAGGGTTACACCTCCCAGAACATAGTCAGAGGGACCCATTGGCCGTCAGAAGTCAGCAGCTCATGCAATGGCCCCCCGCGGGACTGCAGTTGAACAGCGGATACGAACACATATCTACATGACGACTCCGGGTGGTGGGGATGACGCCATTACCCACTCACCTAGCTGCGCACCTCGTGCGCGGGTATCCGTCAGGCTGTGTCCACGGAGGATTAAAATAAAAGAATAAAAGAAACTTAAAGTGCGTGGGCGTTTCGCACGCAAGGTAGGCCGGCGAAGAAGGAAAATAGATGCGTTAATTAATGGACGTGGTGAGAAATGTGCAGAAATAGAAGAGAAGAAAGAAACGATGGCGAGGGGCGACATGGAATGAAATGCACAGAACGCCTCAGGGCCTACCTTGAGTCCCCCGGTCAGGAGAACGAACCCATTTCGACCGGACGAGGGTGGAAGGATGATGATGGCGATGAGTGGCTTGGGAGCCCCCGGGTGCGCCAAAACACCTACTCACATAAGCTGAGCCCCTGGAGGGACAGGAATTCAAGGTACGGTGCTTCTCAACACGGATGGGATAACCGTGGAGAAGCGTAGCGCGCAACAAGCTCTTACTTTGCCGATCGGACTTTGTAGTAATAATGAACCATTTCTAAGGCGAGTGCAGGAATTAACCGGTCCAGCAATTGAGTCAATGACTTTCTGTACGATAAAAGGGTTCACGTTCTCGAAAGATTGTCCTTCCTCAGCTCAGGTAATCACTAAGTAACAACCAGATGGTGGTGGTGCTACTTCTGTTACAATCAGTTTTCGGCACTTGTTATTTATAATGGAGAAAGAGGGCTCCATAGCGAAAAAAATCCTCCACCAATGCAACCGTCTCCGACCTCGGGCTCTGACTTCCCGGGCGTTACCCCGGCATGGGTGAGTGGCATATCTATACCTATCTCACCCCAGGTTCACACCTCCCATAACATAGACAGAGGGACCCAATGGCCGTCGGAAGCCAGCAGCTCATGCAATGCCCCCCCGCGAGACTGCAGTTGAACAGCGGATACAAACACATACCCTACGACCCCGGGTGGTGGGGATAACGCCATTACCCACTCGCCCAGCTGCGCACCTCGTGCGCGGGTATCCGTCAGGCTGTGTCCACGGAGGATTAAAATAAAAAAATAAAAGAAACTTAAGGTGCGTGGGCGTTTCGCACGCAAAGTAAGCCGGCGAAGAAGAAAAATAGAGGTGTGAATGATTGGACGTGGGGCGAAATGTGCATAAATAGAACAGAGAATAAAGAAACGATGGCGAGGGCGTCACGGAATGAAATGCACTGAACGCACAAGAGCCTACCTTGAGTCCCCCGGTCACGAGAACGAACCCACCTCGACCGAACCGGGATGAAGGGATGAAAATGGCGATGAGTGGCTCGGGCACCCCCGGGTACGCCAAACCCGTACTCACGTAAGGTGAGCCCCTGGGGGGTCCGCTCTGTCACCTATGCATATACTCAACTCTAATTATTTTGCTTTCTGCCCCGCCCTCCACTGTAGATAAGAAAACCCAGTCATGATGACATGTAAAAACCCACCCGCCCACCCGTTGCATCATGACACATTTTTTAAGATCATGCTGTATTCGAATAGTTTCTTAGTCAGATGTGTAGTTTTAGTATGTAAGTTTTTTTTCTCTTTCAGCTGCACCATGTAAACATTATGTGAGTTTAAGCCCAAAAGTCAAGATGCCGTGAGCAGTGAAAAACACCGTCACCAGTGCGATTACAACACACATAAGAAACGTGTAAACGACAAACGTGCAAAATTAACAGACCCAACCTTGCAGTGAAACGAGATAAATATACAGGAATGTAGTAGAGCTTGACAAAAAGAATACGCCAATATATCAATGATACCGTGTATCATTGTAGAAGTAGAGCTCCAAATTTATAAATGTATTCAAAGCTAATTATCCCCATAACGGCTTCGTCGATTTCCATAAAATATAATACATTCAGAAAGCGAGTTCAATGTGTTATCCAAGTATAATTACAATTATTATTGCTGCAATACTTTACTTACCCCAAATCAATTTATTTTGATGAAAAGTAGCTTCCACTGGCACGATAAAGGAAATCATGGCTGACCCATATGTGTTACGCATAGCGAGCGCTAAGTATTCACAAACGCCAGGAGATGGTTGACAGGTTCAATGTCAGCGAAGCATGCTGACGTTTCACTTTCCAACACAACAGTAGTGAAAGTGCTTCCACACATAAATCCGAAATGCATTTTCTTCCACATCCGTGCAGTAATAAGTGATTATAATGAAGGGAAAAAAGGGAAAGTAGAAAGAAGTAAAAAATCAAAGGATGTTAAGTTTTAAATTTTCACCATAGCTCTCAAATGATTGAAAAATAAATAAATTAACTTGTTGCAATGCAATGTATTGTATGCTTTTCACCTCAGCGTAATTTTAAGTTTTTTGTAGACCAGGTCGTGATCTACGCGACACATTTCCGTTTTTTAGAGGTATGATAAGGAAAAATGTCTTAAGTGAGGTGCAAAAGGTTATCCGAGTGCGACCCTGGAGTATCCGCACGTTTTTAAGACACCAAATGTTCAGATTTAAAGATTTGATCGGAGTATATTGTTGTCATACAAGCTAAGTTGCGATGACACATTTGTTTTTTAGTTTGTGGAATATGCGTACATGAATTATGAGAGGTTAAAGATTATAGTAGGATAAAGATTAAAAATTATATTTGGAATGTTTTATGAATGTCTAAGATTCACCGAATATTTAAGATTAATCTTAGCATTGTTCTTAAGTTAAGTTATTTCGAAAATAATTGGCGAATGTTAAGACAGTTGCAGTTGATTTCTCCAAAAACAAATTGTGCAGGCGAGAACTATAAATAAATAAAAAGCTTTAACGACAGAAGAATAAGACAACGCAGAGTTAAAGGTAATTTATAATGTAAGGGTGGTGAATGCTAAATAAATAAATTTTCAAGAAAATCAAAATTAAATGTAGTGTGGCAAGAAGAAACTCACGCTATACACGGAAACCGGTTTCACCCCTAGACGTTCAATTACAGGGCACCTCTCAAAATCTATTTGTGCAGCAAACACGGGAGGCAGAACTAAAAGCAAGGGTGTTAGCATCCCAGAACATAGCAAAGAGCCAGAAAAAAGAATAAAACGTTATATGATTCAAAGAGGCGGCACGTCAAGTATAAAGTTGGCGACTTGGTGAAGCCATACACCCATAAAAGGAGGGTAGGTAGAGCCACGAAATATTTGATGAATTACACAGGACCGTATAGAAAAATGAAAAAACTGAGTCCGCTAAATTATGTAATTAAAGCGAAAATTCCGTAAAACGACAGAATGTCCATGTTAGTAGGATTTCACCATATTACGCTTAGAAGAAAGTGAGGGTGCAACACGCTTGCGACAGGCGCACAGTGAGTAAACACAGTCTTATTGCCTCATATAAATAAACACAATAAAAATCGCCAGCATATCACTGTTTATCAATACACAACTGTAAGTGTTAACATTATTACATGCCGAAATGTCTTACACAACCCCCCATCTACGCTGCAGTAAGGATGAAGTATAAAACAAACAAGAAACAGAAAGCAGGTGAAACATTAAACCTCAACAATAGTTCTAAAATGCGTAAGATAGGTTAAGTAGAGGTTACAATACAAGACGTAGTATATCTTCAGACCTCCAGCATAATTTAAGTTATAAAGTGATAATCCACGCGATTCACTTTTAATGGTTTTTTTTTTGTTTGTGTCCTGATGAAGAGAAAATATATGAAAGTGAAATATAATGGGAAATCCGAGACGCGATCCTATTATTCGCTTAATACAGATATCTAAGATACAGAAATTTGAACAATACATATATTATCACCCCAGGAGTTGAGGGCACAAGGTGCCGATATGTTAGGTCTACGAGGGACACAACAGAAAACAAGTGTGCATAAAAATAAGTATTTTCCTTGTTCTTAAGTACGGGGAGCAGAGTTAAAATATGAAAGAGAATAGGAAACAAGATTTAGTGGAGGTCGTAAACGTTATTTCATAGTAATGTTGTTTATACAATTCTTAGTTTAAGATTAATTTAACATAGGTATTTGATAATTTGTTTTCAGAACTATAGGTTGATGCCAGGACATTTTTTTTTCTTTGCACCTTACACATACGTGAACGCATAGAGAATAGATAGTAATTGAAAAAATCCAATAACGTTCACTCTGGTACGACAATGAAACGCTACAGTACTAGAATTAAATAAATGTCAAAAGAAAATCTTTAAGACAGTGTAACAGGCAAGGCGAAGTAAATCCATGTGCAAACCAGTGGATAAATGTAACGTGGTAAATAAACAAATGACAATCAACAAATTTATCTCACAACCAGGGCAAATAATACGGGACATGGACCAAAAAAAATATAGAAATTTTGAATCTCGCATCCTGTCTCAAAATCAACACGAGCATAGAACGGAAATAAATATTAAAGAAACAGGCTCAAAAGAAACAAGGGGATGCAGTATATTGTAGCAGCAACTAAGCAGGAAAGTCACAGGTATTCTCCACAATTCACTCAGATAGCACAAATGTAACACTTTATACACACGTGAATGGGATACAGAATGTTTTTTCGCCGACTGAGAAACACAGATCTCGCCTTTACACACATCCAATTCTGAATGACTGTACGCACTTCGGCAGACAGCGAAACTCCAGTCTTGTAATGAATCCCGCTGACACAGGTATTTGTCGCAACAAGTGCAAAGTTCGACTTTGCACTGCTCAGTGAAGTACAGCACACTGGGAGTTGTATGTAAATCGATTAATGAAAGACGAAATGTAAATATGTACTTTTCCCCTCGTGATTCATTGTCCTTTGTATGATTTGTTACCATTTGTTACTATTATATTAGTTACAATGGCGTTAAATTGTGTTATGTAATAAAATATTTCTTTTCTGTGAGCTAAGAGCAAAATTTAAGTCTGTTCATAGAGGACGTTCTCAAGGATGCAGGACCAAGAGAAACCGCGAATGAGGGTCAGTCTACAGCAGCCTCAACTACCCCCCTCTTAAGGAATCAAGGAACATCAACAAAATTGTGGAAGCCTACATCAACATCCCAAGAAGTAAACACCGTCTACACACCAAATAGAATTTAACAAAAACAATTTCATTGTACAGTTACAGACGATACATAATTGTATATATGTAAATATATGACTTTTTTTGGAACAATCATACCAAGGCAAGCAGAACTTATAGGCGGTTGCATCATACCTAGATAACGGAGCTTAGATTTTTTCTTTTCCGTGTTTTTTTCTCTCTTTCTTTTCAAAATTTGGCGAGACAGAGAGTCGGCAGGGGCACTCACTTTTCTAAATTTACCTTTTCTCTGCTATGTATAGTGACATCCCGTAAAAGTTAAAAAACACACCATAATCCTTCCCACCTTTCCGAAGTGAAATCCATCTTTGAAAAAAACCTGTCACTGCGCACCAAGAGACAGCCAGGAAGAGGAGCAACCAACAATAAAAACCCAGGTCAAGCAGTTTTCGTCAGAGCACAGGTGACAGTAACTCACCACGAGGGTCGCGCCAGGCCAGGAAGAATTGGTGCACCCTGAAGGAACGCCACTGCATAACCGAAGAATCGATATGAGACGAAACAAAATGCCATCCACCAGGAAAATAGCTTACGTAGGCGGAGTTAATCAGCAGTTCTGTCACAAAATGCCCAAACATACAAGGCAACGTTCACCTCAGGGCACGGAAGTAAGCAACGAAGAAGAGGCGAAGAAATGCAGTAGGCTGCGGGTGCGCAGTCGAACTCACCCCTAACTAATTCACCAACCCTTACAAAAAGTATTTTCTTCCCTGATATCCGAGTTTTGGACAGCACAGTACCCCCGAGCATGTCAAATGTATAAGGCTCAACCCATGTTTTTTTCTCTCTCTTTTCTATTAACCCTCGTCTGAATAGACAGTTCTAGTACCCCTTAAGATGTTTGTCCCCCTCTTAATCTTTAAATTCCGGGGTCGGAATTTGGCGAACCTGGGACCCATGTAGCGGGTCAGGTTGAGCGCCGGGGATTACGTCAGATGAGGTAACCGAGCAGAAAATGTTAAAACGCGGTTACCTCAATACGGGCGCGCTAAGGAATGCGAAGTCAGCACTTCCAAAAGTATATATATATATATATATATATATATATATACTACGGGGGTCTGGCTTATGGTGTGTGATGGGTGATAGAATCGTGGAATGGTATCGTGAATAGCGGAGAGAGGGTGAACTGCATCGACGACGACCTGTGGTGTGCCTTCCATACACGAGTCGCCATCTCAACAGCAGTGAAATAGGTAAGGATGCATCTGCTCTAAGATCTGCTTGCACGGGCTTCACCCAGTCTAAGTTTCCCGACTACGGGCCCCATGTACTCACACTGAAACAAATACAATCTATTGGGTCCATGCATCCTCTGTGCAGTAATTAACTACCCACATCCTAGAGCGCCGCCCCGGCCTACCTACCACCACGGTACCAATGCATCACCCCCCCTAGCGTAACCAACTACTGCGGGGTAACCACCCCGGTAGGGGTGTTGCAATATTATGGGGGAAAGTAAATATCATTAGTCGTGTTTTAGATGGAGGACGTTGTGATGGTCATTTTAGGATCAATTAAATTTTTTAAATGGAAACCTGCCTTTTATTGTTGTTTTCTCACTCCTCATAAAAAACTTAACATTTGCGTAAAGCACTTTGCAATTGTTCTTACACCAATGTAAATAACAACGAAAATTCTGAATGGCTGTGTACGAAGAGCACAATGACTGGTTGGACCCTATGGATGGCCATTTGAGGGTCAAATAGCTTTTCGTAATTGGGAACCAACATTTGTTTATTTTATCTCCTTATTCCTCATCACAATAATAAACAGCTTTTTATAAACCATTTTCTAATGAGAAAACAACATACAAAATGTAGGTTCCCATTTAAAAAAAATACATTCGCCCTACAATGACCATCATAACGTCCTCCAAACAGTACACGACTAATGCCATTTACTTATTCTCATAATACCTAGCAAATTTTATGAAAGACATTTCTTTCTACAACGCTTAGTTTTGGAGATACTGTACAATCTTTACTTAAATGGTTCACCCCGTATTCCTCGAGTGATTCTTGATAAAACGACATTTTCTGCCCTTTAATGACCTATCTAAAGGAAAATCTCCTTGCGGTGTAATTTTAAAAATTTTGGATACAAATAATTATACTGGTTCAAGCGGACTGCAAAGCGAACGGAACGCTTTGAAGCCTGACCACAAACCCATGTGTAAACGATTAGTAGGGTCTTTCCATCCCTCAACTACGGCACGTAGTCCTGTCACTAGCACCACCAAAGCAAAGCGTTGTTGCGATGGCATTTCTGTTGTTTCTTCGATTTCAGTACGTTTTAGGAGCTGTGAGTGTTCGCACGTGCTTTTCTTCCATCTTTTAGTTAGACTTATAGCTATATCTTCAGAGAAGTTATATAGTGTTTTACTTAGTGCAGTTTTATAGGTTGAGCAGTGTTTAATAACTATTAACGTTTAATAGTTTAATACAAATGTGGAGGCCTTGGGAAACGAACAAGTTGCTGCCCCTCTAGCCGCATCAGCAAATGACCCCCTGCCGAATACCAGTAGTGCCAGGACCACGAAGAAAAGAGTTACAAAACCTTTCAATAAGCAAAGTCAGATTTTTGTGTGTGATGTTCACGAATATGTAGAAAATAACTATTTAGGTACGGGTTCATTATCGGAGACCGCAAGAATCTATAAGCTGGACAGAAAAACTGTGTAGAATGTTATCCAGAGAGTTCCGGTGACTCATAAAAAGCCCAGGCAACAAATGGGCGGAGTTAATAAAGTGGACGATTTCGGCTGTGTCTTTATCAGGCGCAAAGTTTGCCGATTTTATAATAAAGCAAACCGCCAACGGTCCATGAACTATTGCATCGTCTGAAAAATGTAACTGACATTCCTTACGAGGAAGCTACACTTCGCGAACTGCTAAAGAAGCTGAGCTTTCGTTTCTGTCGTCTAAAAAGGAGGAGCGTGGTAAAATGGCTTGGAGATACCAATTCCTCCATAGGCTTCAGGAGTTGCGATCGCAAGGTTTAAAGATCTATCTTGATGAGACCTGGTTCGACACTCATGACTTTGCTAAGATGGGATGGGACGACGCTACCTGCAACTGTGTACTAAAGTCACCGTCGTTACAAGGGGAACGTATTATAGTGCTTCATGGTGGAGGCAGTGAAGTGTGGGTGCCGATTAGCCTTTTTTTTGTCAGCTAAGAACATTGGAGACTACAAAGCTGACGCTCATGATGAAATGACAGCGGCAATTTTCGAAAAATGGTTTTTGAAAGATCTGTTTACAGACTTTCCAAATGACAGAAAATGTGTAATAATTATGGACAACGCAAGCCACCATTCGCGGCAGCTATTTAAAATTCTCTGCATGAACACGAGGGTTCAAGATATTATTTCGTTCATGGAAGAGCGGAATATACCGGTACCGAAACCCGTTCCCATAAAAGCCGTCCTTATACAAACAATCCAATCTACAAACATAACCAAAAAGTATGTAGTTGATGAACTTGCAGGTTCTCGCGGCCATGCAGTTTTGCGTCTTCACCCTATCACTGCATATTTAACTCTATAGAACTAATATGGGCCCAAATGAAAGGATTTTCTAGGAAAAACAATGTGACTCAACTTACGTGCCAGTGTATGTAAGCTGTTACGTGAGGGAACTAAAAAAATTGGCTCCTAGGTTTGGTCATCCTGTGTCCAGCATACCACCAAAATTGAGAAAAAATACATGTCACGATGCAGACAGCAGCCTGGAGAAATTCGTGATTCATGTAGGAGAGAGTGATAACGACGGGTTAACTCAAGTTCAAATCTGGATTTTTTTAAACTATAAATCTACAGTCCTTTTCTTGCTGTCATAATTTGTTCTAGTTAACTGGTACTCTGAAAACAAACCATTTTTACTTCCACAACTATTTACCTATAATAAGTAGGGGACGCACTGTGTTCCGTGCAAAAGTTCCATGTCGGGATTTCGCCGGAAATACACATTTTGCTGCTCACTGAATGCAAAAATGCATTTTTAAAAGGAGGTCGGTGTGTGTGTGTTTGTTCATCTGCCTATGAACAACATAACAAAAAATAAAAGTAGCTTAAACAACAAACTTGGTATTTACGTTCAGCTTCTTCGAAGAAGGCGACACAAAGATTTTCAAGAAAATCCCCCAACCCAACTACCCTTTACGAGGGAAAGTTTTCGTTACTGTTTTGAATTTCTCAAAAACAGCTAAACGCTTTCTATTAAAATAACACATGTTTCAGGTATTTGCATGAAAAATAAAATGTGTATCTTGAATTTTATTTTCTGGGAATAACCTGTAAACTCTTCCCCATTCTCAATAAAGTTTCGTATAACTGGTAAATCGTAAGAGACAGACAAAATCTTACTGTGCGTAAAATGATTTCTCGTTAAAGGATACAACATATGTCAAATTATGTTAACCATTTCCGAGAAATTCTTTGCTATTGGTTTGAATTTTTAAATACTTGTACTTTTTACACGTGGTAAGGCCCTATTTGTATTTCCCTCGTGGTCATGCTAAGAACATGGGATTTCAAAATTTCAAAGTCATCGAATAATCATGTATTTTTTTAAATCTCTCTATCGCTTTAGCTTATGTATCCTTATAATTACAATGGAATGTGCAATGAAAGTTTATCTCGTTTAAGAAAAAGTAGATGGAAGAATATGACTTTGCAGAGTAGTTTATAGAAGAGAAAATCATGTGAATATAAGACATAACATCTTTTTTATTTTCTTTTGTCTTCCGTATTTTTACCATCCCTGCATTTCATAATAAAGTAAACAGAAGCTGGCATGCTAATAAATCTTACACATCTTAAACAATACACAGTTACTTTTTATATTGTTATATTAATAAGAACGTTGTTATGAAGCTAATTTATTATCTTTTCAAAGCTACGAATAGCAGCACCTATCTCCCAAGAGTGACACAAAAAACTTGCGTTTGCTTCACTTCTTTCACCTGTTTTTTCTTTTTCTTTTTTAACTTTTACATATTTAGTGTTTTTGTTTACATATTCTGGAACTTTGTTTTTCTACATTTTGTGGTTGTAGGACAAAGAAAATAGAGTAATTTCACCATAGCTCCGCACACAATGATAATTAGAATAACAGAACTGCAAACATACGACCTTTATATATAAGAATTAACTATTAGGGTACGTATAATTAAAAATTGTGCTTTTATTTGGGAGTGAATGTTACTTTCAAAATAAATCCATATTAATTTATTTTAATTATTTAATGATAGCCCAACAATGTATAGATTTATTCAGAACATGCTTCCAAGTCTGTCTCGGAAACGTTAACATGCATTTCCATTCTTGTAGCGTAGTATATTCTACTCTTCCTCAGTTATATTCTAAAGCGTCTGTAACATAAATGTAATTATTATGCGATGCATAGTTATTTACTGCGTTTGTGGGTAAAGTAAGTAAGACAAACTGTTTGATTGTATTTTGTACGTGAGAAAATCAGCTGCAAAGTTTTACTTTTAAATACTATTTTACACTCTGACAACAACGCGCACGTGCACATGGATGTCAGTAAGATGTTTATGGAGGTTGCGGTTAGAGGAGGTAGGGAAGAAATGTCTGGCTACTGTAAAAAGGCTGCCAGTTGGGGATCCTTAAACTGCTATTTCTATACAATTTTGTGTTCCAGATATCTGATTTACATATTTACCACATGATTTGCACATAAAACATGAATCACTTTAGAAAAATTGTTCAGAGTGTATAATTTTTCGAATTTTACGCTTTTCAATTAGCAAAATCGAATTTATTTTTACTTTCATAAACATTTCTTGCAATAATATTTTTATTATCCTCATCTTAAAGTAATTGTCAGAGTTCGCACTGCAAGAAGCTATTTGAGTGATATCAAGCACTGAAAAAAAAACATTGAAGAGAAGCATTAAGGGTACGACGGCGATTTTATACTTCAGAACTGCACATCTGTGTTAGCTGGCACTTTATAATTGTTTTAGTGTCTGCCCCATTAAATACCCATCCCTCTTAAAAGCTTCGTGGAAATTTATTAGCTTATTTTGTGTCAATCAATAAGCACTCCCGTAGGAAGGGGGGTTCCGACGCCTTCAGCAGCCGTGGTGCGGGTGCTGCGTATCCCTAGCACTCGTGGTACTTCTGACGCTACTAGAAGTACGTCGGGCTGAACGTCTGAGCCCTATCCGTCAAGGAGCCGTTCGGATTGTGTTGGTCTCGACGAGCCAGCGGTTCCCGATAACCATGGGAGACTGGGTACGTCTGCGCGGTGACGTCCAGGCGAGGTTGTAAGACGCCTCAATGTCCTCCGGTACCGCCCTAGATAGCCGGTAGATGGTGTGCTAGTTCAGTGCCGGCCCTACCGAGGTTCTCGGTAGTCTTTTCGTTTGGGGTTTACGCACGTAAGTGGTGTATCCACTTCCGTCCCTGCGAAACGGGAGGGGGCAGTTTAACATTTTCAGATAATGACCTCATGGAAAACACCACGGGAGGGAGTGTCACTCGGCTAACTCCTTCCACGAGGCTTGTGGGGCCTTCGACTCCACGTAAGCTTGACCATAAGCACAAGAACATGTTTTATTGTGATAGGCTTGACCCCTCTTGTGTTAATAATATTATATTTCTCATTTCTTTCCATCTTCCCTAAGCTGGTTTGTTCACTTTCGTGCAATTTTCATCGCTCAAAACTAAACTACACTGAACGAAATCATAGCCATACGGATGCTCAGTCACGTTGCTTATATACCACGCCTCAATACGCTGCAATCAGACGGTCCAGAGAATCTTGACAATTCTAGAGAATCCCTTCTTCCTCATGAGTTGTGCCCTTAGTACACGTGCACTCTTGCTGACGAACAATCTCAATTGTTTTGCTTGTTGCGGAGTAGCTAGGGCCACTCATTTGAGTAGTTTTGGGAATGCAATGATGGCGCTGCCTTGTTTACTTCTTTCGAATATCAGTATAACTTTGAGAATATTTTTATACAATACTCTGGAGCAAGTTTATTTCCTTATCTGTGGAAATCATTGAGCAAATTATTGTCTTGCTCCCTCACATCATAAACGTCTGTGCAATAAACTACACATTGTCTGAATCACCAGGTTTAAAGTAAACACTCCGCCTATGTGAAGCCGTTCTCGTTGCGTCAACTTTGATGTCGCTCCCTGCTTCAAATTTTTATAACATTTAATGTTACCTGCTCTGTTGGTGAATTTTATGTCAACTCGTAACCTGTACTGCGTAGTCTCAAGCGCCAGCTGCTCTAGTGGTATAACTATGAGTTCTTTATCTCAGGATGCGCGTGAGTATATTATGAAAGGATAAAACCAGTTTTAGCTAGCGGAGAAATTTTAATGTTGACTTAGTTAACTAATGTTCAGCTTTAGAGAGTCACCGACTGTTGAATTTAAGAATTAAAATACTTTCATAGCAATAATTAAACGAAGCGTCAGCTGCCGTAAGTCGCAGAAATGTTGCTGAGCAAGATCCCTCTTAATAGCCGCTAAATCTTACTCACTCAAGCGCTTCACTGGGCGCTATACTACTTAAAATGAAACTCACGTTCACAAGGATTATCACGCGAGTAAGTCACAGAATTAAGTAAGTGACTCTGATTTAGAGTGCACGCCCTTTTCTTAACTTAAGCTCCACTTACATAATGCTACCCCTACCAACGTCCCTTCTCAAACGGCCCAAACTTAAAATTCCAAGTATGCGTATCTTAACTTGTTGCCATGCATTTCAACAGCTTTTATACTAACGCGTTCGCTAGTCGACTGTTACTAATGACTTTGCTTAACATGATTCACTAATGACCTATTTCTCCAGACAAATCTTTCAACTTAGGTTTATTATATTAAACATTGATTTTATACTTGGAAATTGTTTATTGCAATTATTCCTTTATCTTACCATTATTTCCTTATTTAATTATTTATACCTTCCCGTCAACAATTGCGGTATTAAAATGTCGCATTACATTATTTTCTTATTCTCAATAAGAAAAGAATGTACACGTTTGCCCGAATAAAAGTTTAACTTTATATACATCTGATCCCCTGTAGGCAACTCTTTCAATTTTCTTACAAGTTTTGCAACTTTCTTTTTCTTTACACTCATTTTTACACACAAGTATTTTAAGAACTGATTACTCTTATCTCACACATTAAATACAATACTTCTTATGCTAAATTTTCTTTGCTATTTTACATTTTCTTTTCCTTTGAATTTATATAAATTTCCAAGAGTCTTTCTTTGGGTACTTTCGTAAAGCTTTGATTTTAATGGTTGTTTTATTCACGTCAATTCACTTTCACAATGCTCTGCTTAAGACTACTTTTTTTTTACAATTTTATACTTATTCTCTACTTGCAATTTTCAGAATCTTGTCTTACACGTTATACATATTTATTATTATCATCTATAAACCAATTTTCACCCACAAATTCAATTATCAAATGTTTAGAAGCATTTTATGCATCCTGTATGGACGAAGGGTTTGCTTATGCCAACAACCCATTAGTTTTCCATATTTGGCATCCTTAACTCATAAACGTGTTTTCCAAATTTAGAAACAATTACTCAGGAATTTTGTATGACAGTTCCCTTCTTGTATTTCTCCCATTTAACCTACTTGGCAATTTATTATTTTTCACTAAAACTAAATTACCTATTCCTGATTCCCAGTTAGGATTTCTTTCTTTCCTTTTGGAGTTACGTTTTTCTGCCTTTGTCTTAACTCTTTCAAAAGCAATACTAGCCCTATCTTCCTCACTTAACCGAACTTTATTCACATCTAAATTCTTATGCATTTCTCTATGTGCAGTTCTGAACTAGGAACTGGACTTCTCTATCTATTCCTAACGTCATTTTGATTTCCATTTCTCCGAAACTGTGCTCCTTGCCCGAAGAAATGTGAACCTTTCATGGAATTTCTTGCCTGATTTCTGTTATTTTCTTTGCCTTCACTTCTAACATTACTTATTTCGCCTTTAATTTCCTGCTTGAAATTTTCTCAGTACTTGCTGTTGATTTTCTAACTTCTTTCCTAGCTCCTGCTGACCCTTTTGTAGCTCCTTTTACCCTTTTTCTATCTTCTCTCCTAACGTTTTCTCTAATTTCGCTTCTAGCTCTTGTTGATACTTTTTAATGCCTCTCCTAGCTTATCCTATAATTTCTTCCCTAGCTCTTGCCAGTTTGACGACTTTCCGCCCTTATAATTATAAACATTTCCATTATTGCCCTGAAATCACTTCCCCCATTCCTTAATTATCTAATGTTTCTCCCTGACTTCTATTGTTTCCTGTCTCTGAGCTATTCTGCATCTATTCACCATTTTCTGTGTTTCTGTTACCCTAATTTGTACAATTCCTTGTCTACTGCTTACCTTCTTCATGAACCGACATTATTCCTACTGAATTATTTTCACGTAACATTTTTCCACTTCTTAACCACATCTACATGAATGACATTGAAATAAGTAAATTTACACTCTGTAACCTGATTAGCTGATGCACTCACGTTGTCTACTAATGCTGATGTCTTCCTTCTTCCTGCTCGCCGTGTATCTGTGTAGCCTGAGCTACCGCCGTTCTGTATTGTCTCCCTTCATTCCTTCCTTTTCGTGCTATCGTTCACTAGGTTTGATTTCCAGTGTGACCTCCTCAGCTTCTGATGGTTCTCAATTCGAAGTCCCACGACGGTGCGCCATTTTTGAAGCCGCTCTCGGTGCGACAACTTCGATGCCACTCCCTGCTTCAAATTTTTATAACATTTAATGTTGCCTGCTCTGTTAATGAGCTTTATGAAGTCATCTCGTAGCTCGTTCTACGTTGTCTCAAGCGACAGCTGCTCTAGTGGTATAATACGTTCTTTATCTCACAGTATGCGTGACTGTATTGTGAAAGGATAACACCAGTTTGGTTAGTTGAGGAATTTTAATAGTGACTTAAGATGTTCAGATTGAGAAGAGTCGTCGACTGTTCAATTTACAAATTAAATTAGGTACTTCTATAATAATAATAATAATAATAATAATAAGTATTATTATTATTATTATTATTATTATTATTAAAGGAAGCGGCAGTTGCCTAAGTCTCAGAAATATTGCTCAGAAAGATACCTCTTAATAGCGCCAAATCGTACTCACTCAAGCGCGTCACCAAGCGCTACACTACTTAAAATGAAGGTCACAGTCACAAGGGTCATCACACGAATAAGTCACAGAATTAAGCAAATAAATTACTCTGATTTAGAATACACGCCCTTTTCTTAACTTAAATTCCGCCTATATATCGTTACCCCTACCAAAGTCCCTTCTCACGCGGCTCAATCTTCAAATTCGTAGTATGCGTATCTTAACTTGTTGCTATGCGGCACCTTTCCGAATCTCAGAATCTCATTCCCCCTCTAATTTACAGATTCCTTCCTACATGACTTTGCAAACATATTGAACTTAGAGTTCTAATTGCATTCCAGGAACCTTTATACTAACACGTTCACTAGTCGGCTGTTACTAATGACTTTGCTTAACATGACTTGCCAATGACCTTTTTCTCCGGTCAAATCTTTCAACTCAGGCTTATTGCATTATACATTCATTTTATATGCGGAAATTATTTATTGCAATTATTCCTTTGTTTATTTATTTATTTATTTATTTATTTATTTATTTATTTATATATTCCCGTCAATAGTTACGGTATCATATGGAACCTTGATACGATAACCGCCTACAAAGTAAAGACGTAGTATTAATAGAAGAGAATCATTTCATGTGCAATATAGATAGTTGTCCGTTATTACCCGGAGTGTTTCCCGAAGATTTCTTCACTACTATTAAATAATGTATGTACTTCGTTAATAACGTGGCGGAGTGAGTGGGTATTTTCACTCACCGCCGTGTTTATCACTCCTTGTACTCAGTTTATCTTGCCCGTGCTCCCTTTTGGGTGGCTACTGCGAGTAAAAGCTATGCAATTAATCATAGATTATAGCGCTCTGTAAATATTACTTGCCTTCAGAGTTTGGTGCCCGAAGCGTATATTTTGCTAACATGCACCAAGGAAAGAGAATTTGATATTTTCTCCCCTGAAGTAACATTCCCATAAATCCTTAATATCAATTACTTTGCATACACTTTTTCTCAGTGCTTAAAGTGACATTAGAGGTGCCGATATGCAACCAGTGGTGAATGCAGAGACTTTCCTCCGGGGGGATATCAAGCTTGACGGGGGCGGGATGTTATAGGCTTCAATTTTCGTGATGCCATATTAAAAAATAACGGTACTAATATTTTAAAATTTCCCTTAATCTCTGATATTTAATTACATCATGTGTAAGTGCTAAGTATGTATAGCCTAAGTTAAGTAATTATCTTAATGAATAAAATCAAGAGATTCAATACCATGATGTTATTGCATGCAATAACTTACATTTACAACTAATACGTCGAGGCTTTTTTACAGCATATTTGATGATGGCATCATCAGTGTAAAACTCTGTAGGTTCCTCGTCTCCTTCTGTTGACACTACACAAGCTTGTATCCTGAGCCATCCTATTTCTTAATTTTGTTATTAACCTATTCATTGTGCTGAATGTCCTTTCTACACTGGCAGTGGAAATGACAATGCAGAGTACACATTCAGCGAGAGTCCTTCGTGCTTCATAGCCGATGCCAGCCCTTAATATAAACAAAGCAACATCAGAAGACGAATCTTCTGATTTATTACGAGCAATACACTTAAAAGAACGCAAGTTTGCAATAACAGCGTGGATATTTTTAAGTCCAAACATCAAGCACAGTTCTTTACAATGATTATCACTAAATTCTTCAAATGTTTTAAAACTTTCAAAATATGCACTTAGTTCTATCACTTTCACCGCCTTGTCATTGAACCATTGCTCAGTTTCATTAATTAAACTATTCACAAATGTCCTAACGTTTTTCATATTTTGTTTGTGTTCCCTGAATAGCACACTTTTGAACTTCTGTTGCGCCCACTTGTAGTTTTTTTAATGTTACTTAGTGATTCATTTTCCGCACTATGGTCATCGCAAAGGCAAAAGCAGTCGATGTGTCTTAAATGTTCCAGAGTTCCAGAAACAAGTACGGGCAGTTTTGAAATTCTGAGTGATTGCCTTTGCAAAATTTTACTTAAGTTTTAGACGGCATTGAATATATATCCAAAATCACTAAACCTACAATGAAATTGTAACTCATCATTTCTAACAAGATTCCTCCTGCCAAACTTACTAAATCCGCACCGTCATTGTGTATACGTTCACATGCCATTATAATGGACTTGTAGCATAGGAATATAGCATGAACTGTGCGATAGTGTTCAATCAGTGGATGTCAACAGCTTCGGGTATTTTTAAAACAGGTTGTTCTAATGCATGCTGAATTTCATACAATACATTTTCTCGTTCAGGAGAAGCATGAAAAAGTTCATAAGTGTACTTAACAATATGTAATGTGCGTTTTATTATAGGGTGTTTATTCCTACAGTTGGTGGCAGCAATCGAAAAAACATGTGCTCTGCAATGAATGTATGACAACTCTGGCCCCTTTTCTCTGATAACCGAGCGTTGACCCCAGTGATAGAACCATTAAGATTAGCAGCACTATTGAAAGAGCACGTTACTATAGGGCTAATCTTACGAATTAGAGGTTCATATTTTGTTGTGTACGGGATTTCTTCCTTACTAAGTAAATACACACTTCGAATTAAAGAAGACCCTACTTAGCGATTTAATGCTTTTTCACTTTCATTTTGTTTACCTATTTGCCCATGAAATGCAGCGTTTAATCCCTGTAATTTACAATTTTCAAGTGCAACGGCTTTTGCGTGTTTTTCTGACTTGGCGTGCTTTTCTAAATTTAGTAAAAGGTACAGAAATGAACACTCTCCCTGTTTTTTGTAGAGCTTCAATATAACGTTTAAATGCATTTCACATTATTTGCAAAAAGCACCCCCCGATCGCGGTCAAAGTATAACCAATTGCACCTATACTGCCATTTTTGCTGGTACTTAATCTCGCGTTCAACACTTTGTTTAGATTGACGACTTAAGGATGGGCCAGAAATAGTGTACTTTTCGTTCGAAAACCTAGGAAGACTACACGAAGATTAAGAAAGCAATTCACCATTATATACAATAGCATTTCTTCCAATAGACTCACACTCATCTGTCATCTGCAAAACGCTGACTTTTATTAAAAAAGAAAGCAAATAAAGTTTATTGTTTCGACATTGTATTTCTGTACTAACACCTCCTTTTATAAGACGAATTGACGATGACCGCACATTGCATAAACACATCACCCTTCCATAGTAGTTGACTACTAACCGTTAAAATAGCTGCAGCGGCACTCATTTTGCTTTTGAAGGAGGTATGATGCGATAGGAAGCCAAGTAAACACAAACGATAATTAAAACTGTTACCTCTGTTTACGGCGACATCCATTGTTGTTTTTAATAATAAAGGAATAAATAATAATCAAAAAGGCAACAATGTCTTTATTTCGGCAATTAATAATTTATATAAACAACGCAGAAAAAGGCAACATAAAACTGTGGCGTTTCAATCACAAGGATGTAAATCGCACAGATTCACTTTCAAGTTATTATTATTATTATTGAGTTTTATTTATGGACGCTCTTTAACTGCTATGGTCCTTAGCGTCCCATTCTATATTGGGCGTGAAAGACCAGTAATTTTGCTCAGAGGCCTCTTTATCAGATTTGAGGTTCTTTTAGGTGCCGTAAATCTACGACACGGGACCACCGGCTTTACTTCCCTTCCGAAGGAAGCTATGCTAAGGATTTTTACGCCGAACCGGCGACCTCGGGAACTAGGAGCTAACATGGTAACCACTACACCACGGAGGACGACACTTTCAAGTTGAAGATGGATTTAACACATTTAAAAAGGCATTCTGCCAAAGTTACTGTGTCTGCTTATTACATTACACCAGCCCAGACGATAACTCAGATGCATACACTATTTTGACTTTTAATGTTATATACATTTACAAATAGATATGAATTTCTCGGGGGGGGGGATTTTCCCCCTCGGGCCACTCTCTGAATATAAACACTGTATAAAGCTTATATGAGTAATTACAGAGGGGTGCCGACAACTTTAAGAGTGTAATCGGTTAGTGAAAGCTAATGCCATAATGAAATAGAACGTATACGGTAGACTATCTAAAGAAAGAAAAAAAAACACATTCAAATACAATAATTAACCACTTTTCATGCAACGTTTTACCAACTACATGCACAAAAAATTATTTATACCTTATAAGTTGTAAATAAGGCCCAGGATACAATTAGCGTTGTTGTCTGCAACTCACAAGAAGGCCCACAGCTTCCTATATGGATTTTCTTCCTTTCTTTCGATTCCTGGACACGTACAGTGAGCGCTACGTCTCCCCTATAGCAGCCATGACCTGACATAAGGTTCAGGTTTAAACATAGTGACTGGCGGTCCAATTAAAGACACAAACATTAGACTGGAAAGGATAGTAATTTTAAGTGAGTTACGAAGATCAGACATTGTAATGTTCATTTTATTAGAACCACGTTCACAATCGGCACAGCTTATTGGTATGTGTGTACAGCGGCGAAACACTTCAATTTCTACTCTGTCAACAGCTGGAAAGTCAGCCTTACTATTAATTTTCACACTTTTGAAATCCCCAACTCGATACATATAATAACTTCTGCCTCCAGACACCTGGTAACGATTTCAAACTTTCAATTATATTTAAATGCAGTTTTATATTTTCACATGCATGTTTTATGGTGCAATGACGCATTTGAAGTACTTCTGACAGATGTTTCAGCAGAACATCATGTAATAAGTCCTAGTAGTTTGATAAAATTATGACAACTCAATTTGTTAGCCAATCCTTCAAACTGAATCCGCTCTTTACTGTTGCGGCAACTGTTTTTACATTCAGCATTATAGTGTGGATCAGCATTACAATGTGCATATAACACAGAAAAGGAACACCACACCGATTCGACACAACGAAAAGAAGAGCAACCCACCTCACGTGTATAATACAGGATGGGCCATTTAAGTTGAGACTACAATATCTCCAAAGTCAAGCGATGTAGAAAGAAATGACTTGAATAAAAGTTGCTTGATATTATGGGGGAAAGTAAATGCCATTAGTCGTGTTTTATTTGGAGGGCGTAGTGATGGTCATTTTAGGGACAATTTAATTTTACCCTAATTGTAGGCTCCCATTTAAAACAAAATAGTCTATCTCGTTTTGCAATGTAATATGTTGTACGAAAAATGCACCATCCTGTTTCAAAATTATACTTATTTTCACTGTCAAAAAGTTTTCCAAAGTTTCTTTTACAACCTCCAATAATATTTTTTTTATTCCTGCTGTACAATGAGCATGATGTTTCTTGTGTTCGAATATTTTCTTTCGGGAGGACTGCTGCTGGCTTTCTGTAGTACATCCGTGAGGTTTTATAGCACCCGAAATCCACTATTGTGATAAAGACACGCCGGAATTTGAATAAAACTTGAAGTATTTTACTTTACGACAAGTTAAACAGCCAAGATTATTAGAAACGGCTGACCACTCGTATTTTTCTTTAACCCTTTATTTACTGACGAAACTTATGATTCCCGTCAGATGTTGCATGAAATTGTTTCACTCATCAATGCTTTAGAACTGAAGGGACAAACGGGTCCTATTCCAGACAGTTTGTGCTTCCAGCATTAGATGTCAGCACCGACTGGATGCCTCATGGAGCCACGTTCATTGGCCAGGAATGGGAACTGCTGTAGTGCAAATGGCTGCTGGACATTACAAAAAATATCGTGTAGTTTGTTAGAGAAAACCAACGTGTAACTGAGGTAAGGGATAATATTTATTCTGTAACTTTTATAATTACTAATGTTAATTTTGATGGAACATCAGTGCTTCACCCTTGTAATATTTAATTATAATGTATAATATGTTTGGCACTTTGGAGTTTCGTCAGGACCATAGCAGGGGCAATGCATTTTGAGGTTATATTGTATTTTAGCTGTTTTTGTTAATTGTTTATAGCTTTTCCTGATTTCAGAATCATTTATAAATAAAAGCATACAATTTCCGAGGAGAATAGTGAATTTTAATTTCTAAAACAGTAAAAAATTGCATGTGACTTGTAAAACTTTAGTGAAATTAGTACAATTTAATTTTGTTTCAGGCTATGGCTACTTATTACAGAAGAGGTCTTACAGATGAAGAAACTCTTGCTGAATTAGAAAATTTCCCAGATGATATTGACACCATTTGAATGGAGTGATAACAGTGACGATGAAATGATGAGCAGTATCCTGAAGAATAGTAAAACAAAAACTGTTCAGGTATTCGCTAATACTTCACAAGATGTTCCAGGACCTGCAAGCAACAAAAATGAAGAAGGGGAAGGAAATGAGGAAGAATCTAATGTTCAACCTTTATCTGTTTCTGCAACTCAGTGAAAGAAAAGAAAGCATTCCACAACTATACCCATTTTACTCTAAATTCAGGAATAGGAGTACTTTTAGGAACTGCGATGCACCAGTGGACTTTCTTATGCATTATTTTGACAGTAACATTGTGGAAAATCTTGTATTTCAAAGCAAATTATATTCCGAACAGAAACAGAGAAGCATACCAGTAATAACCTCCAACGATATATGTGCTTACATATATCTTGGCCTACAGTTTCTTTTTGGATACCACCGTCTGCCAAGAATCAGAGATTACTGGTCTTGTGATCCAGACTTAGGAGTTCCATTAGTGAAGAACATAATGACACGTGATAGATATTTCCAAATTCTTGCTAATCTTCACGTAAATGACAATCTTGAAATGCCATCCAACAACTCTGATAAACTGTATAAGCTGTGGCCACTGATATCCAGTTTGAACAAGAATTTCATGAGACACAGGGATCCAGCTCGAGTGCAGTGCATTGATGAAAGTATGGTGTTGTTCAAACGTAGGTTTTCAATCAAGCAATACAATCCTATGAAATCTTTCAAAAGAGGATATAAACTGTGGTGCAGATCAGATATGTCCGGATATATTTATGAATTTGAAATATATCAAGGAAATCAGAACAATAATAATTCAACTAACGCTCCCAAAATTAATAATATTGGTTTAGGGGGTTCTGTAGCAGTGAATTTCATAGAATCTTTAGAAGGAAAAGACCATATTGTTATGATGGATAACTATTTTTCCTCTCTTAAAATTTTTGAGCAACTGAAAGATGTGCGCATTTATGCCTGTGGTACTGTACGATCAAACCGTGAAGGACTTACAAAGCTTGCAGCAGACAAGAGCCTGAAGAGGGGACAGTTTGATTTCAGATTCTCAGATAAAGACTTCTTGTTTGTTAAGTGGATGGACAATCGTGCAGATCACTTTCTCTGAAATTATCGTAGTAATGAAACATGCAGTGTATCAAGAACCCAGAAATATGGAACAAAGATTGAAGTGAATGCACTGCCAATTGTACAAGATTATAATGAACACATGGGTGGTGTAGATAAAGCCGACACGTTGAGGTCTCTTTATGAAATAGATAGAAATTCAAAGAAGTACTGGTATCGACTGTTTTATGCAATGGTGGAAATGACTCTTGTAAATTCACACATTCCTACTGCAATGTAAAACAAAGACTTTCCCTGATCGATTTCAAACGTAGAATTACACGTGGTCTACTCACACTTGGAAACCCAATGTCCAAAAAACGGGGAAGGCCCAAAAATGATCAGACTTCTCCTCTGCCAGCTCCAAAGAAAAGAAAGACATTTTCAGTACCAAATGATATTCGTTTCCAAAATACAGGATTACACTGGCCAATATTTGTGAACTCAAGAGGCAGATGTGAACTTTGTTCATCCACAAAAGTCGAATCTAGACCTCATTCAAAGTGTTGCGTGTGTAATATCTTTCTCTTTGTTAATGGAAAAAGAACTGCTTTTATGAGTATCATCAGAAACAATGATTATGACTTTTTTTTGGGACTTTAGAGCCCCTTATTGTAATTCATCTCTATGATCCTGTCGGGACTTACAATCCCATTGAATTCTTTTTCTATTTAATTACCGTTACACAACATTTTGAATAAAATTATGGGCCATTTCTTCAATAATTGTACATTAACTATGAAAATAAAAATGTTGAACCCTCATTTTATACTTCTTAAAAATACGGTAAATAAAGGGTTAAACACATTAGTTCGGTATTGATTCCAACACGATGGAAAACATTTGACTCAACTGTCACTTTATCACTTGTTAATGTAGGCCTACCGTTCACGGCATCACTGGATCTCGAAATTGTACATGTCGATAAGTCTTTCTGAGCAACACCTGTTTTGTTTTTGTTTTTTTTCGTATCATGGGGTATATTAAAATAAATTTTGATTGCCCGCTGACCACGATTCATTATAAGTATTGACATATCTTATTAAAATATTGTTATAGCCACAGAAACTGATCAAACATACGCCTCTTATAAAACTATTTTAATAAACGACTTTAGCCAGAGGGCTGTTTGAATTGCATACAGCAGATATGATGGTTATATTTGCTATTGTTGCGTATACGTTTTGAAATAAACTGGCTAAAAATATTTAATCAGTAGATGAAACATCCTTTTAAGCTATGATTGTTAAATGTATCATTCAAATATCTCAATCTTATCAAATTATTAATTTCAAATATATCACTCTTATTTTAAACATTCTTATTGTGTTAGTAAGTTATCACGTTTCAGTTACACAAGGCAGAATGACTAGTGCTCGCGTTCAGGGGAGACTGGTCTGAAGAGGGAGGGAGTCGTCTTGTTACACGTGGGTCAAACGAATAGCGCCGCTATAGATATATAAAAATTGTATCCATTGATAAAAAAACCAATCAAGCAGCAATTTTTACTCTTGAAGCTTAAACCAAGTCCTGTAATGACGATCTGGATGACCAGCAAAGGAATAATACAAATAAAATTTTATCAAGTTCTATAAACGGTGTGTCATACCGGCTCGTTTCCTAGCTTTCGGGTGCGTATTCGGTTCATGCCGGTCCACTTTAAGCACTCTTGCTCTTCTGTTCCAGGGTTGTAATCGAGCTGGATGGCTCAGACAGTAACATCTGGCGTTCGCATTTGGGAGATCCCGGGTTCGGTGAACCCGAGCTTCAACTTTTGGTAATTTCCCCTGATCAATAGGCGCGATGGTTTAGTGAATTATACACCATCGCATATTTTCCTATCCTCATTTTCTTCCCTATTTGATTTCCTATTTCATCTCTTTTCATGCTGCAGGGTTAGGCTCGGGTAGGTGAACAGTGGTTTGCGGCGTATGTGATGGAAGTGCTTTGAGCAGGGAACTATTGCTTCATTAGCATGCTTGCTCATCTGAAAACGTTATGGTCCCGCTGTGCTGCGCCTGCCTCATTCAGATCTGCCCACCCTTCATACTCTCTTTCCTCATTCCTTCCGGAGGTCACAATGGGTCAAGACTTGGCCACAGTGCTGAAATTCTCCTGCGTTTCAAATCCAAATCCAGTGATGTAGCTTTGGATATTCTTAAACATCAATGCATGTACAGAGTTCTCACATTCTTTGAACTATCTTCATCATAAACAAGATCATCATGTGCCCCCGTATAGCGTAGCTTTTCAAGAGTTCAGAAATATACCTATGCTGTTTTTCATTTGCTGCAGTTTAAAACAGTTGCCCTATGCCTGTTTTGTTCATATGTAAATAGCTTTTGCTGTCCTCCCATAATAAACTCTCTGTTGCTTTGTGAGATCGTTTCTATGATTTGCAAGAATAAATTGATATTCCCTTGATTAAACTCGCGCACCCTCAAACTAAATGGTGTAAGCGCATTTTCCGAACCATGTATCGTTAGGTGTAAATAAGAGGACTCATTTGTAATAGCTGGCCTTATCAGGTTATTCAGATTATGATTAATTATGCAAAAAATTTAATTTAATCGAAGAGGGGCATTGCAGAGCGATCTGAAGTTATATATTACATTCTACTATGTATGAAAATTGTATAGTATCATGAAGAATTAAGACATGTAAAACCAAGAAACCTATTCGTAACGTAAGGCATCAGTCAATTGGGAGGAATATTTACATCTAACGTAATGTGATATTTATAGACTGGGCGAACAATGCTTTATTTGCTTGGTATGCGGAAAAGGGAAATACCACTACCTCGGGCGCTAAATGGTGTAAAAGCATTTTCAGAATCGTGTCTTGTGAAGTCTATATAAGCTGTTCATTTCTAATGGTTCGTCATTTACACATTTAAGAGTTCCATTAAATATACTTTGTAACCACTGCTGAGGATCTGCATTTTCTGGAATTTCCCTCTGTTTCAGGAAAAACTGAGTAATTTTTCTCTTAGCGTTCTCCGCTTATACTCTATTGTGACAGAATCCATCCTTACTGCACATTGTCCTCCAGTGGTCGCTGGTACTAGGACCCCTTCCATATTAGCACTGCTCAATTGTTTGAATATATACTGCCGTTTGTGAAAATTGCAACACCAATAAGGAAACGCAGGAATTCGAATTCAATGAATTTAATACCACGGGTTAGGTACATGACAAGTAACAAATGATAAACTTTTCAAATCTATACATGACCTTTAAGCCCTAATATTCAGTATTTGTGTGACTTCCATGCGCTGCAATTAGAGCTGCTATACGCCGTGGCATTGGATAAAAAAGGTTCTGAATAAGTTCCTGAGGGATTTCCCTCCACGCAGTTTGTATTTGAGCCCAAAAATCCGTGGCACTGGTTATTGGAGGACCGTGATGCACCAGGTGCCGACAAACCATATCCCAGACATGTTTGATGGGCGACATGCCAGGCGAATGTGCAGGCCAGAGAAGCAGTGGTGCCCGTCGCTCTTCGAGGAAGACTTGTACATTCCTCGCAATATGTGGCCGGTCATTGTCCTACTGAAATGTGGCCTGTGGAGAAGCCTGAAGCAGGGGGAGTATCTCAGGCTCTACAACCACCGTTAGGTACCAGTTGCTGTTCAAAGTGCCCTCAATTCGTAGGAGGCGAGATCGGCTGTTGTAACCAATGGCGCCCCAAACCATCACAACTGGTGTTTGTCCACTATGTCTCTCAACAATGCAGCCCTCCAGGTTGCACTCACCACGGTACCGCCAGACACGTATTTGGCCATCACTGTAGTACACGCTGAAGCGAGACTCGTCCAAAAGACTACATTTTGCCACTCAGCACCCCAGTAACGGTGTTCATGTGCCCATTGTAGTCGGAGGAGCTTGTGGTTTCTGAACAATGGAAGCCGACGTGTTGGCATGCATGCAACCAGTCGAACCTGCAGCAGACGGCAACGAACCGTTGATGCAGACAAGTTCACACCTGTTGCAGTGCTCAAGCGTCGAGCCAACACTGCGGATGAAGCTGTATGGTCCGCTATGTCCATGCGGACAAAATGACGGTCATCCCGTACTGTGATCATGTTCCGTGGTCCAGTACGCGCTCTTCGCTGCGTACGACCTTCATCTATCCACTGCTTCCACACACGCATCATTGTCGTAGCAGCATGCCCTGTACGAGCCAAAATGTCACGGTATGACAATCCCGCTTCCTGGAGACCAATTGTTCTGCCCCGTTTGAACTCACTCACATGCCGATATGCCTCCCTTTGACGTCGACGAGGCATACTGGCGCTCACCTTATTGTTTCCACCTTGTTTGACAGCTCTGCACTGAATACACTGGGCGCAACGCTGACCTTGTCGGTCCGACACGAGAGGACTATATGGCTAGTATCCTATGCTTTTCTTTCGTTAAAGGTTTTGCATTAACCTCTACTACTTCTACATGTGCCTATCGTTACATTTTCTATTCCTACCGTTCCTTTTCCCCCCATACTTTGATTTCTTTTATTCGTACTGGATCGTGTGTCTCTTCTTTCGTACTCTTTTTCTGGTACAGAAACTACTGCTAACACTCGCATTTATTTGCGATCGTAACCTCCAAGTGTCATTTAGCTAATGACAATCGAATGCCATTAGCACCAACTTTCAGCATCTCCCCGCAACATCCCTAGTTATCTTTGGGTTTTCCCAATTAGTAACTTATAGCTTCGTAGTTTTGTTATATATATATATATATATATATGTGTGTAATGTATATGTAATATATATATGTGTGTGTGTGTTTTACACCTGGAATTCGGTCTGCATCATGGCAAGGTTAATGGGCACAGTAACGTTAGTTCCACTACTACTAGATAATATGCATCGCCAACTTCAGAGGTGGAGTTTCCTTTACCTCGGACGTCTCCGCCTTTACCGTGGCAGGCATTTCACCATTACAATTACGTCAGTCAGAGATTAACTGAGTTACTCAGATCGTCGCCATTTTAAAACATTCCCGGTTCATCTAGTCAGAAGGAATCTCTACCGCGGTCGTTCGACGTACAGCCGTGGGTAAACCGAGTGTTACAAGAAGAAACTGACTGATCTCAGCGGTGGTCAGATATTATCCCATCTGGCTCACACACCATCCTTCAGGAGCGCTGAAGGTCTGCAGAGGCCGCTGTCAGAACAGTCCACGATTGTTCTACCCCATAACAATACCAGAAGAGACGACACGGCCAGCATTCGTTCAGGCATGTCCTCTCTTCCAGGTGAGGTTCTGCAGGACAAACAAGAATAGTTCGCCGTCGGCTGACCTGTTTCAAGGTTTCTACCCCCCTAGACGACAATCTCTTAGGCAGCTCCACTTAGAACAGGACTGCTTGCAGGAACGCTACATGTCAGTGTCACCGCAGCAGGCCACACTTAGACAGCCCGCAACAACAACGGCACAAAGGGTAATAATTTCAAATCTCCTGTTTGAGACGTAGTCTCCAAACCTAAACGTGTACAGGTAATGCTCTTTCTCTTCATTTGGCAACGTGCATTTTGTAATTGCACAGGATGGAACATTTAAGTTGAGACTGTACAATATCTCCAAAACTAAGCGTTGTAGAATGAAATGTCTTGAATAAAAGTTGCTTGATATTATGGGGGAAAGTAAATGCCATAAGTCGTGTTTATTTGGAGAACGCGATGGTCACTAAAGGTTAATTTAATTTTTTTAAATGCGAACACACATTTTATGTTGTTTTCTCACTCCTCATAAAAAACTAAACATCAGTTGTATAAGGCACTTTGAAATTGTTCTTACACCAACTTAATAACAAAGAAAATTCTGAATTGCTGTGTACGAAGACTTGAATGAATGGTTGAACCATCCATGATGGTTATTTGAGGGTCAAGTTACGTTTTGTAACTGGAAACCAACATTCTTTTATTTTTTCCTTATTCCTTATCACTAAATAAACCATTTTCTAATGAGAAAACATACAAAATGTGGGTTCCCATTCAAATAATTAAATTGACCCTAAAGTGACCATCATAACCTCCTTCAAACAAAACACGACTAATGGCATTTACTTTCCCGCATAATATCAAGCAACTTTTATTATACATTTCTTTCTACAACACTTAGTTTTGGAGATATTGTAGTCTCAACTTAAATGGTCCATCTTATATAGTCTTTCTTTTTAAATTTATTTCTTCTCTCTAATCTAAAATGAGTAAGTGTCCAATGTGTACCGTACCAGTCAGCGAAAAGTATAAATGTATTGGTCACATCCGTGAGGTTAATAAGTACAATGATTGTAAATATAAACTGGGCAGTTTTTACAATGTAGCTATATGTGAACTGAACGCAAACAGCAGCGACTGTAAACATTTTGCACCATATTGCAAAGCAACAAAGAATAGCCCTGTATGTCTAGAATGTCAGGCTGGTCGGGTGTGCGTTCAAAACATCCCCAATCCATGCGGACATATTCCTGTGTATAACCAAACCCCCCTTTTTGTAGTTTAACGACCTCTAACCTGGTAGGTAATAACGGACGATGAATGGAATGGGTGGAATGGTGCTCAAATGAGCCCCGGGCCATAGAACTTGAAGTTACTTGACATTTGCCTTCGCAGGATAGAGAAAACCGCAGGAAGAAACTTTATCCGTGTAACTCACCCTAACAGAGATCCGAACTCAGGACCTCTTGAATGTGAGACAGACACACTATCTCCGCACCAGAGAGCCGGCCCAAACCGTTGTCGGTACCCGGTGTGGGTGGTTCCAAATGTTTCCTTGTTAGTTGGTTTCTTTTCAGGGTGTTTCTCATTTCTATATTGATTTTGTCTTTTGAATGCATATATATATATATATATATGAGTATATTATTTTGCAATCTTAGTTTACAAATAGTGAATTTATATTCTAATTTATTCCTTTATCAACTCCCACGTTCATGTTTACATTTTGTTTTTATTGTGTACTGATTTCACAATCTCTCTATTAATAAAGTTATACTTTAAATACTTAAAAGATGTTCTTATTTTTCATATTTTGTTTTATTGAATGTGATTTCACATTCTCTTTATTAATCTTATATTTTTAACACGTGATTGTGTTTTATTTTGTCATTCTTTCCCTCCTTCATTTATCCTCTCCAATTTCATATAACGTAAGAAGGATATCTTAGCATTTTGAGGTTAGCTAACAGTTCTAAGATAATATAATATTCCAAAAACATACCTCCCCTGATGTCATTCTTCAATCTTGTGCGAAGGAGTGTGTGAGTGCCTTCATAACCGAGAGCTGGATTCCCCCTCCCCATCAAAGACATCACAGCTGGAGATACGTAATTTATTTGTTATATTGTTTTACATTTCAGTCTTGTCCTATCTTAGTCCACTGCTCTATACTGCACCAGCATCTTCTTTTCAACATACATGTCATACCTGCATTCGCCATTATGTTTCTATGTATGCTTAATTTGACGTTCTCCGTTTATGTTCTAGCAACATTAGAACCCACGAAGTCATTACCTGCTGACAAGCTAATGCCACTGCCTGTGTTATCGCAAAGGTAACGTCCAGTGCCATTAGCACCTCTTTTCCGTATCTCATCGATAACAGACAATTACCTAATGTAAAACACGAAAAGAGAAATAAAGAGACAATTACACATTTTAACTTATTCTTTTATTGATTACCATGTTTACACCTTTTCGCATGCTTTTCCATCGTTTTTCAATCCTCATGCCACTGTCCTGGTTAATATTGAGGATTGTATATGAAGACGACCACATTCTCATCGAAGATGCTCTTCTTCTGCTTCTTTCCAGTTCTGTAATGATAGAGGTATATTACTTACAAAAGAGTTATTTAACTAAGAACACATATATTTTCCCTCTAGGTTGCTGCTGCGCAACAAGCTGCAAATATGATAAAAAAAATCGTATTGGTGTTGCAGCACGGCGCCGGACATCTGAGACACAAATATATGATTATTTATTTTAGATTGTATATTCTGATACACATTTTACTTTCACGTATTCGGTAGCAGAAATGAAAATCAGATTTGACATTAGAATGTGTTTCTTTCTTTTTTTTTACCAAAAATTGAAACTAGTAATAATAAAGTGTTAACTTTTACTCACGTGTATGCCTTTTGGTACGTTTCACAATTATCCTCACATATAAAGCACAAGTCAGCACTTTGTGAAAAGACGGCTAGGTACAATTGTTGGAATGCACCCTTCTATTGCACTTCTACTTGTGATGATCCCAGCAATGAGATCTTGCTTCATAATAATCAGCAAAACCACCCACGTCACATCATCACTACCTATTTTAGACACCAGGCTAACCATCTCGAAGTATGTTTGCTCTGTAAAACATCATCATTCTTATATATCTGCATCACCCTTGACGTCATGGAGGGATTCTAATATTATTATCCAAACACTATTTTGCCCTTTCTCGCGCCCCGAACCGATAACATAGCGTCACATTCTCGAAGCGGTCCATTCTAAATTCCTCTATTTAATTAGATAGGTATATACATTTAAAAGTCTTCCCCAATTCTACGCTCAATACTCTCCAAGTTACATTATTTCAATGCTACGGCCTCGAATCAAATACACAACGGCATCACATTCTCTAAGGGGTCTATTCTACCTTTCTCCATTTAATGAGATGCATTTTTCAATTTTTTCTTAGCAATTCTACGACGAGTACTTTCAATGATACATTTTTTCAACTTCCCGGAACTCGGACCGAATAATACACACACCACAATCTCGAAGGGGTTCATTCTAACATTCTACATTAAATTAGATGTGTTTTTAAAGTTTTCCCACGCTATACTACGTCCAATACTTTCAAAGGTATATATTTTAACCTTCGGGGGTCTCGAATCCAATACACACAGCATCACAGTCCCGAAGGGATTCATTCTACATTCCTGCATTTAATTAGATGCACTTTTTTTAATTTTTCCTGCACTTTTACACTTAATACTCTCCAAATTATAACATTTTAACCATCATGGGACTCGAACCAAATACACACAGCATCACAATCTTGAAGGAGTCCATCGTCCTCCGTGGTGTAGTGGTTACCATGCTAGCCTTAGTTCCCGAGGTCGCGGCTTCAAACCCGGCGGAGGACGATGGATTTTTTTCGGGCGTTAAAATCCTTAGCAATGGCTTTCTTCGGACAGCGGTCCCGTGTCGTAGATTTACGGCATGTAAAAAACTTCAAGCCTGATAAAGAGGCCTCGGAGCATAATTATAGGTCTTTCCCGCCCAATATGGAATGGGACGCTAAGGACCACATTAGTTAAAGAGCGTCCATAAATAAAACTCAGTTTTCGAAGGGGTCCATTCTAACGTTCTCCATTTAGTTGTATGTATTTTTTCCCGATTGCAATCTTATCCAGGCACCCCTTCAATCTAAGGAACCCCTTTTGTTGGCACACCATTATCAGTTGTCGGCAACCCTTAATTGCTTGTTTTATTCATTGTTAACATTCCTTACCAGTTGTCGGCATATGTTTATTGTTTCATGACTTACCCGTCAATAATGGTGTTGATGAATTAAGTAAAACATTTATGTATGATCTTTTCAACTAGCAGATGCACCTTCGTTGGTCAATGGCAATATTCTTTGGAATCCTACACACTGCTGGTGTAAATTCGCGTGTACTTTATTCGACCTTCAGCGACAATACTCTCTTTCAAGATTTCATTTCCTGAAAGGTTCTTAAAGGCAATTGTGTGAGATATACCTCAGTGAAAGGTTACTCAATATTAGACTGCCTAGAGAACTTCAGAGGCCCAACTGGACGTATTTTCAATTAGCCATTGCCCTTTTCAGTGCATAACCTCGGTCCCGTAAACGGTAGGGGTATTCTCTGTCCTCGATCATCTGATAAGAAGACTGAAGTCGTGTATATAAACCGCAACCGACAAACTTGTGTATCCTACTGGTGCTCGATTTGCTTTGAGTGTGTGAATGAATGATACTTTGTTCAAGTTCAGGGCTTGTGAAATCCGCTAAAATAGAACGTTATCTGGTTATTCTGGTTAATGCTAGCCTGTAGTTCCTGAGGTCGTGGTTTTCGGCGGAGGGCGATGGAGTTTTTACAGCGTACAAAATCCATAACATCGCTTCCTTCGGAAGGGAAGTAAAGCCGCTGGTCCCGTGTTGTAGTTTTATGGTACGTAAAAGATCCTGAAGCCTAATAAAGAGGCTTCTGAGCAAAATCCCCGGTTTTTCACGCCCAATATAGAGTGAGACGCTAAGAGCCAATGCATTTAAAGAGCGTCCGTAAATAAAACTCAATTTAATTTTTAATCTTTGTTTTGTTCTATATTTTGGACACTAATGGACATAACCACACCACTCTTAACTATCAAGGTTATGTTTTTAAGTTCTTTAAGTATTTAATGGCTACAGAAATTTGAAGCTGTTGTGCTATTAAGATCTTCGTTTTACGCATGTCATTGTTATGCCTTGGCTTTCTAGAGATCTTTTGATGTTAATAAGGAAATGTCAATAGGATTAGCCTTAATTCATTACTTTAACTTTCAGTTCAAATACCCGCTAAGAAGATGCAATAAGGGTCTGGGGTATGCAAGTAACCCACGACACAGTTGTTTTCATAAAAGGTTCATAAACACTGATTCAGGCTTAAAATGTGCATAAAATCCAAATTTACGCCTCTCCAAGTTACGCCCGCCCCCATTAATATTTTCATAGAATACGCTTTAAGCAAACGCCAAATGTCTCAAATAAATAACTCTCACGGTAAAGTCTATGTAGGCACAATTATTCTGCAACATTTTCTACACCTCCTGAGCCTCAAATACTCCCCGGAGGTAGGTCGCTGGATTCAACACTGGAACTGAGTTATGGGGGACAGGAGGAACAATTTGGATATTATCTTGACGATCTCCAACTCACCACTCTGGCTTAAACAAAATGTACATTAAAGTGTCATTGAACAGTAGTAATAATCATCATAATACTTTGAGTTTATTACGTTTTAACTTATGAAGTTATAAGAAATTCAATTAATTCTAGATCCATATTAAAGGAACTAAACAAACATATGCAGGGCAGAAAGGGTATAGATGTCCACACTTAAAACTGCTTAGAGAATTAATAAAACGGAACAAAAAAATACTTAACCGCTGTTGGTCTATCTCCAAGAAGTAATTTAAGAATTAAACGAATGCAATGCAATATTTAGCAACGTTGCATCAGTGAAGTCAGGTGGGAAATATGCGGCAGGACCTGAAGTAAACAACTCGTGAAACCTGGCGGTACTCTCCAAAGCCGATGAAGTGTATCGGAAAGCATATATAACATTGACGATGTTTACTACTATCGTACTTCCAAATAGAACAAGAACAGCAACATTCCTTTTTGTTAACGGCGCTTTTCCGATTGCTTTGAGAGTGATATGCCCGTTTCCTCTCGTTTGAGTTACATGATGGCTTGAGTGTATGTTTGCATTCTTTACTTAGATTGATATATACATTACCGAGAAATAATTCAAATTTGTACGGTACCACAATTGAAAACTTTAATATTCATGCAGTGAAAATAAATAAATAAAAAAGAACAGCACATCAAATGAAGCTTTTGGAAAATGCACTACTAGCTTGTGGCAATCGCAATTCCTCTGGTCTCACATGAAAACGATAGCGCGTTTGCGAGACATGCCTTAACGGCCACATCAGTATCTGTCTCACGTGATGATGTACCAAACACAGACAAAACCCACGACGTGGTTCAAGATTCTGCTGATCCGTCATGCTTCGCGGAGTGGTGTTTTGGGGCGTAACGTTCCGGTTCCCAGCCACTGAATGCACACGGATTTAAGGAGCTATGTTAGGCAGCATTCTGCAAGTAACAGAAACCACATTCTGGGAAACACGGGAAACAGCAATCTGCAGATAACAGAAACCACATTCTGGGAAACATGATGAGCAGCTTATATAGGAGAGAGCGGGAACACTGTTTTGCATTTATATGGGAAAGCATAGGAAAAACCGTCGCATCCACCCTCGGATGCGACGGTTCACTGAGGAAAATGCGTTTATATGGGAGAGATAGGAAATATGAGGGCTGATACTAGGCTAGACAGGTTGAATAGGGGAAATGCGTTTATATGGGACAGATAGGGAATACGGTGTCGATTATGGCTAGACAATGGTAGAAGGAGGGGGAACGCGAGATAGGGAATACGGGGACAGATGCTAGGCTAGACAGTGATAGAAGGAAGGGAATGCGCTTTATATGAGAGAGAGATAGGGAATACGTGGAGAGGTGCTAGGTGAGAAGATGCTGAAGGAGGGGAATATAGGCTTATACTGGAGGGATGGGAAGTGCGGGGGAGGTGCTAAGATAGATGTTAAAGCTGGTATGCGTTTATATGAGAGAGATAGGAAACCGAGGAGAGGTATTAGGCTAGCAAGGGTTGAATGACAGAGTATGCGTTTATATGGAAGAGACGAGGAAAACGGAGAGAGAGAGAGAGAGATCCTATGCTAGGAGATAGTTGGAGGGGGAAATGCGTTTATATTGGCAAATTTAACATCGGCGGTATAGGGACTACAGTCTCCACTTAAGCTATGAATTACCGAAGGATACCAATCGTAACCAGCTAATGGGGGTATTTAAGGTATAAGCTATACGATTATAGTCTTAAAAATGTGTCTACAAAGCACTAACAGAGTATTTACTTTTAGCTTTACCGAATATTATATACCTACTGGAAATGAGGAGCATCCAATCAAAATGTATAGGCTGATTTTTTCGACCTGACCCTGCAAAAAAGCAGAGGAGGAGAAGGTAGCCTAGGTTGGGGAGAACGGTTGGCAGTATTCCCCTTGCGTGGAACGACAGGAATTCGTAAGGTTCGCAACTAGAGTTGTAAAATTACCGTAGGTTACCATAGGTTATCATAAGCGTAGACTACGGTAGTTTTCCTAGTAGAATTGGTCAGTTAAGATCCTACCCGCGTTACCTGCACGTTAGGTGTGTTGCATACCTATCAGACGTTACCTCATATCGATCGCTTTGTTTACGTTTGAGGCAGTGGTTTACTGGATTCCTCTAGAAACCTTCCAACCGCTGAACAAAGAGGATCGGCACATGGAAGGATTTCTCCTGCAATAACTGAAAAGTTGGTTTCCGTACAGTGGAACTTGCGTTATATGGAAGACAACAACTCTGTGTGTTCAAAAACTTTTGGAAGCTCCAATAAGTATACTATAGTTCAGATCGAAGACACTAATGGTGATCATGGGTAACGTTATTTTGAACCTATAAGTACAATTTTTATTTTCATCACTGTGACCAAAGTCATGATCACAGTGTGACTTTCACATTAATTTTCTTAATTCGTTATACTTTGTGTTATGTTTCCTTCCATACCAATGCTACCAATACTACCGGCAATACTGTCATTTACTACGGCATTTATGTATTGTACCAAACTACCGTACCGTAGTTATGGTAGAGCGCAACGCTATTCGCAACCGAAGCACAAATGTAAACATGTACAGTAATGTCAAAAGTTGTACTTCTCACAGATACATCGGTAGATTCTTCAACTACCTTGTAAAGTGACTGCCCTTGATCTAGATTCTTTTTAAAGTAATTATACACATTTTATATCACTTCCCGTGTCTGAGAATGGAGAACATTACTTCCACCCAATTTACTTTTAGCTACAGACATAGTAACCAACAATTATGCACACAAATGTACTACAATCACTCGGAACGCGTGATACCACCTTATCTCACATTGTGTACGCGGCTGCTACTCTGTTACTGCTGACTCAACACCTTTCCCAGAAGATAATGCACTTGTCCAGCTACTGCGCATACAGATAAGCGGGTTCAGGACGAAAAAATTAGTCTATACGAGGCGTGTTTTTAAAGTAGGTTTCGATAATTTTTTAAAAAACAATAAAAGGACATTATTTTCCAAATACTTTATTATTATTATTATTATTATTATTATTCATTACCTTACACTACTTCTCCACATAGTCACCGCCATTATTCAGGCACTTGTGGTAACGGGAAACCAATTTTTGTATGCCATCGTCAAAGAATGATGCCGCTTGTGATGAGAGCCAAATCTTCTTGTTTCACATCATCGTCGTTGACATGTTTTTCACCAAGGAATTTCTTCAGATGAAGAAACACATGAAAATCGCTTGGTGCCAAATCCGGACTGTAGGGAGAGTAGTCGAATTGTTCCCAACCAAATGATGCGACCAGATCTTGAGTTTGTTTGGCTGTGTGTGGCCGGGCATTATCACTCATTATTGTTTTCCCATAAACCTCACACAATTGGCGATGAATGTTTGCTGGCGTAACATTTCTCGCATTCAAAAAACACATCACTGATCTGACTTCACAGTCGGTGGGTCGTACGATTGTTTTGAACATTTGGAAACGCTCTAACAACAGTAAAACACAAAGTGACGATCGTTGAAGCCTTCGTCTGGCTTTCTAATGAATAGAGGAAGTGATCGTGCATGCTCAAAATCGCGACTGCAGCGGCAAAATATTAGAACGGTACTTACTTTAAAAACAGGCCTCGTATATTGTCCACCTCTGGATAAAATTGAGTTTGATGCGGTTTCATGGAGTATTTTGCGTACTCCACATATTGCCGCATTCAGATTGCATCTATGTGTATATTGTAACGTTGAAATAGTATTCTGAAAATGAGCGGTTAAAGCAAAACGTATAGTCCATATGGGTGAATGTATCACAACATACAATGTTCACCAATGTGACTTTATTTTACTTTTCTTGCCTCTAATTTGGCACTATGTAAATTTAACTTGTTCGTTGCTTACAATAGTTCAAAACATTACTCGGCATAGTCATCTTCTGGCATTGTTTGACGTTGTTTCAGCAAAATCGTTGTTGTTAAAGAATAACACTGAGTGCATATCAGGAGTATCCTGCTGTCTTGTGTGTATTGCATCCTATGGATTTAGAAAAAGAAATTGTGATTGTAGGGGAGGAGGATAAAGAGATTGGAACAAGAAAAAGAATGAAAACGGAATCAAAAAGAGAAATGGAAACTTAAGTCCGGTTAATCACCAGCTTGTGCCTTCTTTATTGTAAAAATATAATCTGTTCTTCCAAAACTCAGCAGCAAATTGTCCACTATATGATAAAAAAGCATTTTTCTTATTCTTTTTGTTCTAGGCATCAAGATAAAGATCCTCACTAAATTCATTTTGATCCCCTGTTAGCATAAGGAGGTTCGTTTTAATTGCTGCTCTATCCCAGAAACTATTCTGAGTAGAGTCAAAAGAAATGTGTTTGCTACACCAAATAAATAAATAAATAAATAAATAAAAAAGACATCATATCTTCTAGGTGTAAGCAGTCCAAGGTGTTAGCACATTTCTATATATTATGTCAAAGTAAAACTAACTGGTGTCTGTCTCGCACTCAAGAGGTCCCGAATTCGAATCTCGATTAGGGTGATTTATTTCAGAAAGTTAAATAACGTAACTTGCGCGTGCTAACTTGGATTTTTGTAAATTGCAGATTAAATCAGGAGGAGAGAAAACTCTTGTGTGTGCTGTACCAAAGAGTACTGGACAAACAACATTAAATACAATTGCAAAAGGAGTTGCACCTGGTATAGGAATAATAGATAGAGAGATGATCATAAGGCTGCAAAGTAGGAAACTGAAAGAAAGCATGTAGTAGAATTCTTATAAAAATTGAAAGACGCAGGTCATTACAATAGGAGCAAAAGCCCAATACGGCATTTATCGTGTGACTTGAGTATAAACAAACTTGTAAAATTAATTAATAACGCATTAGCAACTGATCTGAGAATTTAAAAAAATCATTCTTCTCTATAATTTTCAACTCAAAATTTCATTTGGGTTTTGTCTCACCTGCAGTTATAGCCTTAGAATGCGGTATAAAATTCAAAATGCTGTAGATGCTAATCAGAAGCAGAAGTTAATGTCAGAACTTCGTGCTCAAAGGCTGAAAGCTCGAGCTTTTCATAAATTAATGAAGAAATCACCACTTGGAAATAAAACCTCTGCATTTGACTAAGAGCGAATCCAGCCTCTGCCAAACTGAATATAAGAGAGGCATATTACATCAACAAATAGTATTTTATAGCTTCTGTGTAACAAATATAGAAATTACACAACCTATTTTCTATGTATGGACTACCACTCCCTCAGAAGTTTTGCTGATGGGTGTAGTGGCCGGAGTAAACATCAACATCTGATTCATGCTGTTGCAGTCTGACTACTGAAGAGTTCTCTGTCACATATAAGGGATGAGGCCTATATTTTCAAGTTCGATGGCATTCTTTTTTAGCCGCAGACAGGGCTTTGGACGATCTGAGGAAATACTGTACCAAATTCCAGAATGTATGTACAGATTTATAACGAAGTTGGGGAAACTCGGGTTATTGCAAAAGAGTGGGAGCTTAAGGATTATAAATAACTGCCATGGGCATGGTAAACGATAGTGAAGTAAAACAAATAATTCTGAAAAAGTCAAAATTGAACAGTGCCAGTTTTCACCATGTAAAATTGAAAACAAAAATTAATTATTACTTTGATGTTCCCTCTATATCATTCACAACATTGGCAAAACGTGGACATAACGTGCTCTGCAACTGAGAGGCCTGTACTACCATTATCAAGAAAGATAAAGGCAGCGAAAAGGGAAGATGTGAACAAATTACTGAATTTAAGATTTGGCATAAACTGGAAAAAAGAGCTTAATTTTTTTTTTTATTGGCTTTAGAGGTTCCGTGCAGCAGCATCACTCCCGAATATATGGAATATGATTGTTGAAATGAAGAACCTAGAGTGGGTAAAATTTAGTAAATTTATTGTAAACTGTAGGGGCTGTAACACATTATTGTAGTGAACCAGTTTTTCAAAGTAATTTTAGTTCTCCATTGGATTCCTTGAAGTAAACATTAATCTTATGTTGTTCTAATTGTGATATAAATATGAAATTACTGAAATTAATATTTTCAGGTATTAAAGTTAATGTGAATTAGTAATATAATACGGAAAACTCATAAAAATGTATCATGTCCTACATGACAGATCAAAACGTGTATTGTCCATAACATAAATTGGCTTTGTAGCATTCCTAATAAAGTTCCTATCTCTTACAAAGTGAAATCTAAATCAGTAGTATCTCAATACGGAAATAACTGTGAAAACAGCAATACATGTTATTGAATAGCTCAGTAGGTCTCGGTTTTTCCTGAAAAATTTCAGTTAATGGACATTATACGTTCTGATTAGTTGCCCTTCAAATAGTTCCCTCTGGCTAAAGTTTACGCACGCTGGAGGGAATGATGTCCTCCGGGATGTGAATGTATTGTTGAAATGTCAACTTTTCCTCGATTTGTCACGTATCGAGGCAAATCACCTAATTTAAATCCACCCCCAAAATGCGACAGAGTAACATCTATTGCATTGTTTCGATGCCATGTATTCCGACTAGAGCCTCCTAGACGTAGTCGGACGAAATTCTTGTATTGGATCATAGCAGGTGTCGAAGAAAGTTTTCTCATCCGAAAATACTACACTCAGTCATAATCATTATATTTTGGCAGTGCAATGTGACGTATTCTACTAGTATCTATCTGTAAACCCTTTCTGGGATTAACATAAACTAATTTCATACGGCGATGAATATTTGTCCCGCGATTCTGGAAAGTCAACATGGGCGTTCAAATTCTTGCAGTACTGAATGGCTGTTGTGTTGCAGCAACTACCTACCGCATCTTATTCCGGAGTGGAAACACATTGATGGACGCCCCTCCCACCGTTTTCTTGTTAAATAACCTAGTTCTTGTTACGGCTTCATTCAACGAGATGCTGATCCTGGGTGCCGTGTCATTCGTCTTTCTTCACTTAATACAACGACTTCAGCCTTTGTAATATTCGCCCGGAGAAACAAGAATAAGTGCGGAGCAAGGCAATAACCAAAATATTATAAAGAAACGCTACATAAATAAAATATTAAAAAGTATAAAGCTAAAAACACAGAAAAGCAATAAAAGGGGAATATACGTACACGTAAAGAAAAACAGACACAGAACAGATGTGCAATAGAAAGGGAATTTTATATAAATTAAATAGAACAAATGAACACACTGTATTTCTTGAAAGGGTAAAAAGTTGCTGACAAGAAACAATTTGTAGCAAGTTGACTGTGGCGACCAGCAACAGGCTCATTAAGAGAAGCTCTAGACAAAAGTTTTGTGTATGTGAAGGGTGAGCCAGCCAAGCTAGAGGAACAATGAACGGAAAAACCACTCACTCATGCGCAGAGAAAATTAAATCAGGCGTAAATAACGCGTTAATAGAAGACGCTAGACAATCTTACTTTCTAAGGAATCTTAACCAATAAGCGCAGAGAAAAGTTTGTTGAAGAAGCCAATTAAAGTGTATAAAAATCATGTGACTAGAGCAAGGGCTGGACGAAAATAGAAAATGGGCGTAAACTAAAAATGTTTCTAAGACGGGAGCTCAGCTTTAGATAGGGGTAATCTCGTCACTTTCGTGGCGTAATATTGTAGGAGAAAGTATGTCGCTTCGCGTCAGAAGTGTACGCGCTGAAAATTCGCACAGAATATTGAAGTATTGAGTAGCTGCCGTTTTAATTTAATTACATGGGAACGTGTTAGAAAATGGGAAATAACAGTAACAAATTTAATTTGAAAGTGGAACCGCGTATTAGTCTTGCGTGACGGGAATATTCGAAAGTATTATTTTAGTGAAGGAGAAATTGCTTCTTATTATTTATCATCTCCTATCCACGTCTCTCGGTAAGAACCTCAACCTTCACATGTTATTCACACTCGACCGAGACAGCCGAGAAAACTCAACTTTCCTGCGCACAGTTTCTCACACCTTGACCGCAACCAAACATTCACACCTAAAAACATGAAACGTTTCGTTCCACTTCAAAATGGCGCCCAACGTTTTCCACACCCAGCCAAGCAATATCACTATTTCCACTTCAAAAGTGAAGGTAAAAACCTGATTTCTATAAAGTTAGGAATATTCAGGTAAAGCAGTACGTCATAAATATATTTCTACAAAAAGGGTTTAATTGATTAATTTTAGTTACATGTGTCGTTATTCTAAAATGCTCTATGACAAGCGATACACAATTTCGAACGCTTAGAATCGCACGAATCCATCCTTGACAGTACATTTTATTCATAAAAATAGCAGTTAGAATATTTTCCAGGCAAAACTTTGCGTCTTGTCACAAAAGAAATCCTATGAGAGGAATTTGCTAACGTAAAGAAGCAAAATGTGAAAATATAAAAATAAAATACACTCACATTTCAGTGCAACGCCCATATTGCATCATTTTCCTTCAAAAGCGTAACAAAAGCTGAGAATAAAGAAATCCAGATACGCGAAAAACAATTCTAATCTGATAGTGCCGCTACTCATCCTCAAAGTGCAGGTGTGGTACTTCAATTAAGTGGTAAACGTGAAGTGAAACTAGAAGAATACACACATTTCACTGTATTCACATTCCGCATCACTTTCTCTTTCGAGAACACTATTTACGCTTTCAAACCATGATGTTACTATGTTAGTGTCGTTACCTGCTTTTTGCCTAGCATATTTGAACATGGTGTACTTTGGTCCTACTAGTACTTGCGCATATTGTTCTAATCTACGTTGTTTTGACCAGTTTATTGAAATCTCACAACCTGTAGCGCGGTTAAGCTAGTAGAAAAACGTTAATTGTTGAGGTATCGTAATTACTTTAAGCAGAGTTTTTGTGATACTGTTGGTGGAAAATGTTAGAATATAATCACGAAATTGAAATAGTGTGCTTTTGGTCCTATCATACTGAGATCCTGCTTCTTTGCATTAGCAAAATTCTCTCTTAAGACGGATCTCCACTGCCTCAACAATCAACAAAGCATGTTGATTTAACACGTTGAGCTCAACATGTCGGCGGTAAACCTCTCCACTGACCAACAAGTCTTGTGTAACATGTTGGTGGAGCATGTCTTGGCTAAACGAAATTGTTTTCCACCAGCAGTGGAAAACAAGTTGAGTGCGATATGTATTCGGCTAACTTCGCGCATACACGACTAACTTTGGCCAGACATGATATAGACAACTGGCCCGTGCATATTCTTCATTGCTTACTACATACAGTCTTTGCGAGAAAAATGGAGTGGACTAAAGAAAAGATAATACAGTAATAAATGAGATTCATGCAATACCCATCATCTGGGATGCATATCTAAAAGACTATGGAAATAAAATCAAGTAAATCGAGTGTTTACGTGAGCATGCCCGTACTTTTTGGACGTAGAAAAAAGAAAGAGGTTAAGCCTAATCTCATTTCAGCTAATATGGCTGCTCTGAAATTTGTCTCCTGTTTTGTAATTGTTGGTGAAATTATAGTCAGCAACAAATTGAAACTTCTTTTTTTTTTGACATTCTTAGAAAATTCTTGAAGCCGAATCTGCCCTCAACTTTCAGCTCAGACAAGATGCTATTTACATTCTTTCTGTTGCTTAGAAAAGGGCGCACCCACAACTTTCTTCTTTTATTCTTGCGCCTCTTTCACCAAGCACACTTTATGACCACAAAGGCAAAATCTACATAATCAAAATCCATGTGACCACTTGATATTAACAAACGCAACATGTTTACTGTGCATCACTTGTTAATGAAGTGGACAGGAATGTTGATAGGAATTCCAACTACACATATGACTCAATATGCTTCGCATTTTTTTAAAGTTGTTCATGTTTAACGTTGAGTGTTGTGTGTTGATTGTTGAGGCAGTGGAGACCCGCCTTTAGCACTTGTAGAGAGGATCAACCAATGTCCCTTACGATAACATGCAAAGCTTTAACTATGAAAGTCTGTGAACACTGTTTTTATTATGCACGATTTATGTTCCAAAGAGTTTTCGTGCGATTCTGAGAGTTATAGATCCAGATGAGGATACTCTTAGTGTCAGGTGACCATATTTTTGAAACAAGAAAACGGGACATTTTAAATTTTTCTCAATGAAGCAAGGGACAAAAGAGAATGCGTAAAATTGTTTCGTCATATATACGAAGGTTTCAAACAAGTAATAAATAATGTGTAACTTACATGTCCATATATATAGTTCTGAATTCACTCCAGCCAAACAATGATGTAGAATTATTAGCGCAGGAGTCATCCCACATACATGGATAAGTTTAGTAGTACAGTCCATTGATCTGAAAGATTGGTTGTGGTGGACAGTATGGTAAGCGAACGCTCCTTCAGCAGCTGCTAATTTCATATCTTTATCATCAAAACCTTCACTTTTGAAAAAATTAGTCATCAATACGGTGCTAGAAGAAGCACTTGCACGCACCACTGGATTATGTTTTTTCACTGTTTATATGTTATGATATATCCGATCGCCCCCTATGGCTTATACTGAAAGTAGATTCACACTTATTGCATCGAACATATGGGTCAAGGATTTTTTTAATGTATGGATATTTCTTTTGTAGGTCACTATTAAAAACACGCTTACTTTTCGGCGGTGGCATATTACTAATTTCAAGTGTTTTGGCACTTGCAGTTTACATAAGTTCACTGCATTTTATTATTTTACAAATGCAGAACACAGTACTGTCTTCTACCAAAGTCACAACTGTAATGAATTTCTTTTGACTCGAGCATATGCGTTTACAGTTTTCGTTATTGTTCGCGGCATTCACATCAAACACAAATGATGACGATTTGTTTGTTGATAGCGTAGACCTGCACAGCTCAATTGTCGACCGCAACTCTACTTTTCCAAGGGAAGTCTGCACACGGTTTCAGGTGCATATGTAGGTATTGTAGACCCATAACACAAACAGCACTTTGCTTTGTCAGTTGTTAGTATCTTTAAATTTTTTATCAAACTGCTGTAAAACTGACTTTTGAATTTTTGAGGTGATGTAAAGCAGGGTATTTTAAATTTTTGAGAACTATGTTTCATGGCGTTTTATGCTGTTAAGTCACTGCCAGAAAAAAGGGACATTTTGGCGTACCATTTCTACTTTTAAAAAAAGTCGGAACAGAGACTCAAAAAGAAAACAAAAAAAAAGTACTGTCTCGGCTAATACGGGACGTCTAGTCACCTTATCTTAGTGTCTTTCCGGATAAAATTATGACATGCGGAGGCTTATGTAACTTTGGAGTGATAAGAATCCCGTCGGTCTCATCCCAAACCACCTCAACCAGCCTGGCAGTTAAATAGTGTGTGGTGTGTATTTTCTCAAGGATTGTAATTTATGAGTGCTATCGGTGGACGGCAGAAATCAGTGGAACAAACATCAGTCATTGATTCCTGAGATTGGTGCATTACATAATAAGCTATATGGACACTTTCTGCTTATGTATGTAGAGGGACGTGGAGTTTCTGGCATCTCTATATCAGCGAAAGAGATCTCATAAAAGGGATTCCGAAGCTAGTTTCCCTTGGTCTGATTGATCCATATCTTTTCGGAGCTATTTGAGTTCCAGCAAAGTTTGTAAAATGTGGCAGTTGAGACAGGTACAGGAGTATAGATAATCAATTTAAAAGGATGGTTGCCGTGGTATAACAAATAGTGGTCGGAATAGTCGCGTTGTGCCTGTCACAGAGCCTGGGCCGAATGTCACGATATGGTTATACAATATCATGTCATCTGCACATCGATTGCATCGATGGACTGCCAACGTCGATATCATATGCGGCCTGTGCTCCTTCATTCCCAGCGCGGGGTTAATAACGAGCAAGAAGTGAACGTATGTTCTAAAGTTGCGAAAATTAACAAAGTAATTCTTTTCTTCTATCATTTATGTCATTATCATCTCTCTTTCTAATATACATACAAAACACGGAGACGCAGTACAGAAATATGGTGTTTCCAGAGTTAAGCACATGTTCGGATACTTTCTATGCACTTCCCTGTTCCCTTACAAATAGTGTGAAAGCCATTTCGACAGCATACTTCAAGGAAGATAAGTCTTAAATTTAAATTTAATACGGTATATTTCTACGCAACTAAAAATTTATTTATATGATTAATTTGTAGCATTTTATCAAACGAGGTTTTAAACTTTTATGACAGCATATAAAGGTTTACCTCCTACACATTTTCACAATGTTCGTTAATATCTCTATATTTTCATACTCATAAAATATTAGCTTTATATACTGCGAAACTGAGCACTTGTGTTTCCTTTTCGCTTCTAGGTGCCACTATCTGATTAAAAACTCTCTGGAATGTACTTTTAAGGCTAGCCTAAATCTCAGTTGAAATAACTAAGTCTCCTAAACATTTTTGGATATGTAATTATATTTTCCCGGAATAAAATTATAGCTCAGCTACTACTGAAAAAGAGCAACTGAGACTCCTCCCACACAAAGTGGCCAAACGCAGCAAAGTACTCATCAAAATTAAATCTGAATTTTAAATGGTTGTAGAATATATTGGTCATTCTGAACAGATGATGAAATATGCTATCGTAACCTTAATGTGTAAATTGGTTGAATAATACATAACTATCTATTGCTGAAAATTGGACAATAAAAGGCTATCTTTCTTTCTTTTCTGTTTTGCACTTAAACTTATTAAGTCTAGGAATGCTTTCGTGTAAACAGTTTTGCTACCCGAGTGAACCTGGAAGAGTAACGTGAACACTTAAATAAACCTAGCCGGAAAGAGTGACTAGAGTTGCAGGTTTCTTGAGATTTCTAACTTTATTTTTATTTTTTCACGTGTTCTAGAAATGCTATAAAGATTGTTGCATATGCGCTAATCAGGTTCAAAATTATGAATTTTAAGTAAAAACTTGAATGTTTTATGAAAAGCCCATACTCTCTGAATTTCAGATCAGTTGATATAAGAACATTTTCAACTTCCTTTTTCTCGGTAGTATTTTTTGGACAATTTTCAGCACTTAAATGTACCTTACATGTAAGTTTTAAGCTATTACAGAAACACTTTGCAAATGGTTTCCCCAACACATGCTAACTAAAACTTGCTATGCAGTTATTATTGTAAGCCCAGGAGAACATCACAAAGCATGCCAATCTGATAAGTATATACCTTTAGCAAAACTTGAAACTGACAATGAAAAACCATTATTTTAAAACAGTATTACTGTTTTAAGTTTATACCTTAGTAAAATTATTCTCTAACTCAAAAGGAACCTGAATCTAAAATTTTGTTTAAAAGTTGAGAAAACTGCGTCATAAGAAGCATTTTATAAAAGTTTATATTTGTATACAAATAAGCATAATTTAGAAACGTTTTAACATATATGCACCAAACTTTGTGAAATTTATGTATACAGATGTAGACAAAATTAAACAGTTCAAAAGGATTAGTCCCCTACTTTGGAAAATTCACAGATCGGTTCCCCATATGTCCGGATTTTCACATGAAGGCTAAGATCCCGCATAGGCACTTAATCTGGTTGCAAAAAAGCCACTGATTTTAAGGATACTCTCGACCAAATTCCTGGAAGTTAGTTGCCCTTGGCAAAGTGTACCACCGCATATTGCCGCCACCTCTCTCATATTTGCTACCGGCAAAGTGTCCCCCCCTAGAGGGGAGCAGTGTATTTTAATCTCTGTAGTAGAATTAGACGCCACTTTCAAATTCTGACAGTCCACTAGATAAGTGTGTTAGGAGTCCTTTGAAATTTTACTTTCAATGATAATCATCGTTTTCGGACAACTGACCCCTAATCCACGTGGCTGCTGTCAGAAGTTGGAAGTAAGGTTAAAATCACTATAGATCACGTTAGATACGTTTACTAGTGAGCAGCGTGGGTACGGTACGGTTCTTTTTTTGCGGGGGGAATTAGTTATCATAGTTTTTATTTTATGATGACATAACGGGTTATAAATTTAAGGATATTGATGGCTTTTGTACCTGATGCCAACCAGCCGCTTAACGCTAAACATTCTACGCAAATTCAATCTCTACCACTTAGATGTGCAGGGGACATTTTAAGTATTTCCACAAACGCAACTTCGGAACTAGAAAATAAGTGACGTTATAGGTAATGTTTGAAGGTAGTGGTTGAGTCTTCCCCAACTTATGGCTAACAAAGATTCAAAACAGTGGCAGTGAGGATGAAGACGCTAGAGCAAATGTAGTGAGTGACAGGAGAAGCTAAGCATCCAAAAGAAACTTAACCGAAACCGCGACCTCACAGTTTTTGAAGTTCCGTATATAGAGGATGTTAAAGAATACAACCACACTAATTTAAGAGATACTAAGACGGATCACAAAAAAGTAATTTGAGATAGACCGCGTGTGGTCTATGGGACATTTTGTTTTGAAGTTATGCGAAAATTCAGAAGTGCTACAATAATTATTACTCGCTGAAGTAAAGTCACACAGTTTATTATCAGAACATTAAATTTCTTCTCAGTAATGGGAAAGCAATATTAACTGCAAAAACGCTGAAGTTTCAAACTTATGGACTTGGCTATTTTGTTGTTTTCGATGGGTATGCAAGCCGCTTATTACAACACTATGTACTAAGTTCCTTAAACCTCCTAAAAGATTACTGCAGCTTCCATTCAGTTGCACTATTAGCCCAGTGGCTAAACATACAAAAATGTTGTTAGCATTCAGGATACCAAAATCAACTCCAAAGTACCTCATTTGCTTTTGTATCGCTCTTCCTCCTTCCTACTACCTACTTAGAAAATAATCATTTAATTTAGCTTAATTTTCTTTCTCTAGCAAATACCAATTTTCGCAATATATACACGCATACATACCAGGTGAGTCGGCAGCCCCTATTTATTTTTTAAATTATGCAACGAGCTAAGCGACATATTTGACTTACGGCTTTTTTGAATGCCTTCTAACGGCTGATTTGCAAAACACTTTATAGAAGAGGGATAGATAAATCCGTGCATAAGTCTTTTAAGGACAGAATACAATCGCTATGTATGTCGATACAGAAAAACATCCCCCTGACACTGGGAGCTGAAGTAGCAGTTTTAGCCAATTTTACAAACTGTTATTATTTAGCATACATTCATGCACACCTTTGAAAACGCCCCTAAAGGAACAACGTATCACATGCATCGGTTGACAAAACCATTTGAAAACAAAATGGCATATCTACGCACTGCGACGAATTGGATTTAAGCCGTCAGTCAACGTTGTACAGCCTTGTTAAAAAATGCTAAGTATTAGGTAGATAATTTCTCCTATGTCACAAACTATGGCGTATTTCAGATAATACAGCAATTGTAATGATTGATGCAGTTTATTTGTTTGAATTAAAACTACCAAACCGAGCTCAAAACACTGTATGACGCTGCAAAAAGCGTGTAAAGATTCGAGGTGGGGTCTAGTTTTGCAATTACTCATTCGTATAGGAACCTCAGTTCGCAACGTAACATTACTCGAATGGTATTATGGTCATCGCAGTCTAAGTATCCCCATGCGGCGGCCTTTGTGCAGTAGCCAAACACTTGTTCCCTACCCTCCCTAACCACAACCATCATAAACATCTTAGTGACATGCATGTGCACGTGCGCGTTGTTACCACAGTTAAAAAATAGTATTTAAAAGCAAAACTTTGTAGCTGATTTCCATATGTACAGAATACAATCATGCAGTTTGTCTGCTTGCTTTATACACAAATGCAGTAAACAACTATGCATAGCATAATTATTACATTTATGTTACAAACGCATTAAAATATAACTGAGGATAACCTGAACTAATATACTACGCTACAAGAATGGAAATGCATCTTAATATATCCGAGAGAAGCTTAGAAACATGTCCTGAATAAACTATACGTTGTTGGACTATCATTAAATAATTAAAATACATAAATATGAATTTATTTTGAAAAGAACTCTTACTCCCAAAACAAAGCCTCATTTTTGATTATGCTATTTAAACTAAAAGTTAATGTTTATAAATAAGGGTTGCATGTATGCAGTTTTGCTTAATGTAATTATTATGTGCGCGGAGCTATGGGGAAAGTATTTTTTATTTTGTTTGTCCTGCAACCACAGAATGTTAGAAAAACCAAGTTCCAGAAGATGTAAACAAAAACAGCAAATATGTAAAATTAAAAAAGCAGCAGGTGAAAAACGTAAAGCGAACGCAGGTCTTGGTATCACTCTTGGAAGATAGGTGCTTTTTACGTAGCTTTGAAAACATGATAAATTTGCTTCACAACAATGTTTTTATTAATATAAAGCTAATATAAGAAGAAGTTGTGTATTGTTCAAGATGTAAGATTTATAAGCATGACAGCTTCTGTTTACTTAAATGAATAGCTTTATTATAAAATACAGGATAAGTAAAAATACGGAAGGCAAATGAAAGAAAGTAAAAAGAAATCTTATGTGTTATATTAACATGATTATCTCTATTCATTCTTCTACAAATTTCTTTTACAAAAGCTTATTCTTCTATCTACTTCTTCTTAAACGAGATAAAATTGCATTGCACATTTCGTTATAAATATAAGGACTCATAGGCCAAAGCGAGTCAGATTATTAAAAACCAGATGATGACTTTGAAATTCCATGATCTTAGCATGACCACGAGGAAAGTACAAATACGGACTTCCACCTTGTATTTCAAAATTCAAACCAATAACAAAGATTTTCCCGGAAATGATTAACATAATTTGAACTAAAATGTGTCCTTTACTGAGATTGCATTTTACGCACAGTAAGATTTTGTCTATCTCTTACGGTGTACCAGTTATACAAAAAGTTGAGAACGAGGAAGAATTTACAAGTTAGTCCCAGAACATAAAATTAAAGACACAAATTTTATTTTTCATGCAAATATCTTAAACATGCGGTATTTTACTAAAAATCGTTCTAGCTATTTTTGAGAAATTCAAAACAATAGCAAACATTTTCCACGTAAAGGGTTGTTTTCTACATGTTCGTGAAATCTGGCTTTGCTTATTCAAAGTTTTTGTAGCCCCTTTCTTCGTGGTCTTGGCACTACTGGTACTTGGCAGAGTCATTTGTTGGTGCGGCCGGAGGGTCAGCAACTTGGTTCGTTTCCCAAGGTCTCCACATCTTAATTAAACTATTAAACGCTAATAACTATTAAACACTGGTAAACCTACAAAACAGCACTAAGTAAAACACAATATAACTTCTCTAAAAAGTAGGATATAAGCTTAACTGTCACAGCTGCTAAAACGTACTGAAACCGAAGAAACAACAGAAATGACATTGCAACAACGCTTTGCTTTGGTGGAGCTAAAGAAAGGACCACACATTGTAGTTGAGGGATGGGAAAATCCTACTAATCGTTTACTGATGCGTTTATGGTCAGACTTCAAAGCTTTCCGTTCGCTTTGTAGCCGACTGGGGAAACGTTGCCTGCGACCAGTATATCATGGTTCCTTTAACACTGTGCCACTTTAGTTCGCGTTCAAATCCTTCGGGTTAAGTTCAAACCTTTTATTACCTTTACCTTTTGTTTTATGAATTTGGACCTATAATTTGATATTATGATATAAATAACATTTTTATAACATCATAAGTGTGTACAAAACAGAATAATCGGCATGTTTTCCACTGACAGGTGGATAATTTATAATTCGTATGTCTGGTGCGGAATATTAGGAGACCAGCTAATTGGACCGTACTTTTTTGAAGGCAACCTCACAGGGCCACGGTACCTTGCATTTCTGCAAGAAGAGTTGCCATTGCTCCTAAGATGTGCCACTAATGAAACGGGCATGAATATGGTTCCAGCAGGATGGAACTCCACCACACTGGTCACTGATTGTAAGGAATCACTTACATAGAACATATCCGCAAAAATGAATTGGCCGAGGGGGCCCAATCGCATGGCCACCTAGATGACCTGATCTCACCCCACTGGATTTCTTCCTGTGGGGTCATTTAAACAAACGGGTCTATGCTCAAGAGCTGCAAAGCCCAAATCATCTACGGGAAGTCATGCGTGAAGAATGCAGACAGAATACACCGCGCATGTTACAGCATGCAAGAAGGTCTCTCCGGCAACGTACACATATGTGCATTGATAAAGGGTGTCGTCAGTAGTAGGATATTGTATGTTTACCATCTAAATCAACGTCACATAGTGCTATAGTACTTGCAAACATTAGGTGAATGGTTATTTAATTGGATTTAATTGTTCCTTAGAGCAAAGGGGACTTAAACGACATGTATGTTCAACATCAAACTCAAGGTTACTGGTGGAGTTGGTAGTCTTAAATTGGTATTTCCGGTCTTTAGAGCAAAGACAACCTAAATAACGTGCACGTTCTGGATCAAATTTATGGTCACTGGCGGAGTTGACAGTTTAAGTGTCATTCCCGTCCACGTGGTGGCTTTTAGAGCAGGATTCGACCTAAACGACACGTAGGTTCACCACAAACTCAAGGTTACTGGTGGAGTTGGTAGTTTTTAGGGTCGCTTACATGGCCACGTGGTGGCTTTTAGTGGAAGAAACACTTAAAAGTCGCGTCCCTCCTCAAGCAAGTACTGGATTTGGGTGGGGGAGGTAATTACTTTAAGGATGAAACGTGATTCACCGGTCGTGAAAACCAGTCCTACAACGCTTTCCCAGGTTGACTAATAAATCTTTCAAATCCGGTACAGTTGCAAACTTAAAAATTAATGGATCGCGTCCGTGAAAGCCAATAGGCGGCTGTTTTTCGCTTCAAGCTCCGCCCTCAAACCCTATGAATGCGCAAACGCCACCCTACCCTTCTGCAATTATCCCCACCATTATACCACTGCTATATATGGTCCCAGACCTAGCACACTGAAAGTATTACATGAAGGTGATTGTAGAAAGAGTTTCTGCATCTGGACGTTATTAGTATGGCAGGAATGGAAGATCTTTGGAGTGAGTGTGGATGATGATGATGATGATGATGATGAGATGGGGTTTAAGGGCCCTCAACATCGAAGGTTATCAGCGCCCTTACAATGTATAAAGTTTAAAAGACAAAAACTAAAAACGGGACACAAACCGGCTTAGTCAAAAACGCTAAAAACAAATCACCACATTCTAAAAACTACCACACTAAAATCATGGTCAATAAAAGAGTAAAACGCCGAGTCAAGAACTGTAGAACGCAAGGGACATGAGCGCCATATGTCCGTCGGGGAGAAGAGCCCCATTAAAACACACAATATAAAATCACAAATCTAAAAGACGCTCAACACATCAAATGCGCCGATTAAAACCACTGTCACGGATAAAACCTAAAAGACATTCTACAGTCTGCGCGTCGTCTGCCAAAACGTTGGCTACACCAACAGGCAGACACACGAACACGCAATTGTGCTAAAACCTGACACTCAGTTATAATGTGACGCACCGTTAAGGGTGCCGCACACTGAACACAGAGTGGTGCGGGATCACCACTACGCAAATGTCTATGGCTAAAAACGCAATGTCCGATGCGAAGTCGTGTTAAAATCACCTCTTCCCGACGAGAAGCACGAGAAGAGGTGGCCCAGACAACCAGGAGAGGTTTAACCTCCCGTAACTTGTTCCCCCTAAGGGCCGCCCACTCATCGCGCCAACCCGAGAGGATGCGGTACCGTAAAAGAACATAAGAATCGAAGGAGGGAACAACACAGGTAAAACATCCGGGTGATAAAATCGCCGATTTGGCAGCGGCGTCGGCAGACTCAGGCCCACATGACTGGGAATCCACACGAAGGAGACGCTGGTGCCAGAAACACCGAGCGAGTGGAGGAGATCATGTATGCGCTGTACGAGTGGGTGGTAATGGTACAGCGCGTTAATACTCTGAAGGACACTCAGGGAGTCTGCGCAAAGAACACAGTGCCGTAACTCATGCCGCTGGATGTATAAACGTGACTGATAAATACTAAAAAGTTCGGCGGTAAAAATCGAAAATTGTGTGATTGTGGAGAGGAAGCATACCACTACACCTACTACCACAAGGAGGAGTGCAATGGATTCATACATTCGATTGTCTGTAAAATGCCCTCATATCATGACCAGATGTCTTCAAGAGAAATATGCACAGAACTGCCCAGTCTACAGAAGAAGGTACCTGTAAGTAGACCATCTTTTATTCCTTTCTAGGAAATACTATGCCACACCTAATCTTTAAAGAAAATAACGAATTTGAAATATGTTCATTCTTTCAGAGGAAGGGATGCAGATGAGGAACAACACAGAGGCGTAAAGGATGTTGATGTCCTTGTAACCAGCCATGTGGTCCAATACCATTCTGAATTTTGTAATGGTCATACGCATGCAACCCTATGCGAGAAGCCAGAGCTGCACGATCAAATGAAGTCGTACTTCCTGTGTGATGAAAACTGCGCTGTATTCTTACTCAGATGGAGAAACCTAAGGTAAGTGGCATTGAAAATATCTATATGTTCTTACCCTGCACGGGATTGTAGAATATCTAATGTTTAAAAAATCAGTATTGTTCCAGAAATCGTCAGACAACGCCTATTCCTAGAGAGGACACAGATGAAGTAGATTTCCCGAATGCACCGCAACTTTTGATGACTTTAGATGACCAAGAGAGGCCAATCAATTTTCAAGTAGATGACGATCTACTCCCGGTGACCCCTGAACATTCACCCAGGAAACAAGCAGAATTACACAAGGCAATAGTGAGTATTAGTTTCAAATCTATGAAATAACACTCATGCTTAAATAAACTGTAACCGCTACATCGCTCTCTTTGTGGTATCTAAGATGTGCAATTTCTTTCAGGAGACCTGCGATTTTATTTAAAAGAAAACATGGTTTTTCTAATAGATGCAGTATGAAATGTTTCAGGTCTGCTACTAAGAAGCCCACCAGGAGGAAGAACAATAAACCTTTGAAGATCTCCATAGGAGGTTGGCGCTATTGGAAGAGCAAATTACCCGCGCTAACACTCCGAAGAGATGCAACCACCCGCACTCGTGCTTCAAGAAGCAGTAGGGTCAATATAGGATTGTATTATGAAACCACAGTGCTCCTCATAGAAGAAACAGACAATAATAATTTCGTGTATATGACAAAATATGACTGGCAGATAATTAAAAAGTCTCGCAGAATTCGAAACATATCTGAAAGTGAAGTGTCCGAACAGAGAGTACAGTGAACATGTATTCTCCTATAATATCATAGTGTTTATGGAAAGTGGAAAAATTACGCTTTTTAATACTTCTTTAAATTACGGTGAAATTCAGTTGAATTATGACGTACTATCACTAATAAAAAGACTCAAATCCTATATAGATAGACATCTGCAGAACCTCTGTATTGTAAATGAAGTCACTTATGTAGGGACAAGGAGCTGGAGGCAGAAGGCGCTGGAAATGTATGATAAGAAATTAAACAAGTGAATATCTCTTTTATAACTTGTTTTTATTCACGAAAAAACCCCCTTACACTTCCTTATATCAAGCATGAAATAACTACATTTTAAATTAAAGACTGCATCACATGAGTCAGGGGCTTGTATGTAAATAATTTGTCATGAATTATCAAGCAATACAAAGATGTCTGTGAACGAATATTTGCACTAGATTGAATTTCGAGTCTAATACTGACAGCTCCATTTACAAACTCCTCAGGCTGATGTGGGCAGTCATTGACAAATATCGGTGCATGTTTAAAAAAATCTTTTCTCTTCAATAACGGGCAATTCTCTTTCGAATAATAGGGGCTTTGGAACTTTGAATACATTTCATATAACGAGGCAAATTTAGAGTTTCCAAAGTCCAAGTTCATGTCATGGTAGGGATAGCATTCACTATTGAGGTAAAGTCTCAAATTGATTATGTTGCAATAATCAAACTGGTTGCATTATTCACTCTCGAAGTCTGCGCTCCCACAATAACAAATCTTGGTTTCTCGGGTCTCGATGTTGTTGCAACGTTCCATGTAAATGATCTAGTTTGAGGTACTGCAGGCTGAGTATGCAGATCCATGCTTCGAAAGGCTATATGTAATGGCCTGTCTGACTTGACAAGCTTAAGGATCTCCACCTTTTTACCATCAGCAAGACGTATTATAGGCATCTGCCACTCGATACGTGTAAGTTTAACACTAGAATTTTCTTCTCCTTCGGGTGTCAGAATAAAGTTCTTAGAGTCCTTGGATCGAATGAGAACCAGCTCAAACTTGCTGTTGAGTATGAGATCCTTGTGATCATCTGGAAATCTCAGAAGCATGGACAGCCGTACTATAGCGTTGAATGCTCCACTTGCAGGATGCACAATATCCACATATTCTCCAGAGTAGCACCATCCAACATTGAGTAAACGGTTGGATTCGATAAGGTTGAGTGCAGCATAGTTGCGCATAGTTGATGTAATCCATGGATTTCTTGTTCTATCTATAGTTGATCCATTCATGTCCAATCGAATCTCGTCAAACATAAATACAATAGCATTATTGGTGAGCCTTGCTGTAGTAGTTGTTCCATTAAGTTTAGTAAGAGATCCCTTAATGTAGAGATAACTCCGGTTAGGTAGAGTATATAAATCTTCAGCTTGACAAGGGATTCTAATCTCATCATTCGCGTCCAGAGCCGATGTATTATATGGCAGAAGCACATGCTCCTCTTCTTTAGCAATCTTGTCCTCGAATGTAGGTGTTTCCGTCACATTGAAGATGTCCATTACAGAATTCTGAAGCCCAAAGCTTCAAGCAACCTCCTATTGCTCGATGTTAACACACTGAGTGTCGCAAGTAGAGTATGATGAATACGACGATGCGCAGGCTTATTATATCCTTGTAGGCGTCTTCTGCTGCTAAAATCTATTCCCATGTCGATGTGTATGAAGTCTTATGCTTATATCCTCGTTTCTAAAGTTGATGGAGTGACCGTTTTGGTCGACTACTCGAAGAGTGATTTGGTCGATAAAGTTAGTGTCTATGATAGGCAGGTAAATGGGATTTGAAGGTTCTTGCGAAGTGTGATATCCAGGCGGAACAGAAGGGAAAAACTCATAGATCGAGTGTCCGCTTTTACCGTCGATGAAAGAGCCTGTTGCAATACTGCACTCGATTCGTATTATGCTTACCTTAAATATGTTTACTAGGAAATCTGATTCAGTCACTTGATTCGCAGGAATGCCTTTGCTTTCACTGAAGCCTAAAAGGGTTCCAATAGAGCATTCCCTGGAAAAATCCATAAGAAAAGGACATTTAATTTCAGCCTTCATTGTATTATTATTAGGTCGAATAAAGAAAACCTCATCCAATTGAAGATTATTTTTATGTATGCATTAATATCAGTAATCTCATAATTCTATAAGGTATATCAATGTCTTTAAGATCGTCATTGTAAATGTAATGAAACTGATTATTGCTATGAACCACATTGGGAATAGAATAGAAGGTTTCAAAATTCAAAAGAGCGATCTCATAATGTCCTTTAAGATCGATCCTCAGAGGAGGATTCAGGTGCGTTGTAAGAACAGATTCATAACCGCTAACAGCAATAGTGTAACTCATTGTGATAGAAATTGTAAGCACAAGTGTCCACAGATGGCTGAGCTAAAACTCTGAATCCTCTCGGTATTATACATTAACCTAACACCACTGAGATACCTTTCTATCTCTTTAGTAGGCTTTAGGTTCCCAAAGCTATCGAAATAAAATGCAATGTTATCCTCCTTCGTTACAGCAACCCAATGGGTACCTTCATTCTCTGAAGAATCGAGATTGACGATAATCCTCTCATGCTGATGAGGCTTTGTAGGAAGTTCATCAATCACATATACCTCTAAAATGCGCAATCTTTAAACGTCTAGCATACATGACGAGATCAGTCTTACTCAAGGCTTTTTCCGGGACAAGTATAGCCCTCTTCCTAAGTTTTTGAATTGCCATTCCTGCTGTTGCGTCTCTTCGTTTTCGCATTCCTCGTCCTATTCTTCTCTTGAAGACTTTTCGTTTTGCTTCCATCTCTCTGTTATGTCTTGCCATTTCTGCAAGCTGTTTATCTGCAGCCTTTTTCTTATTCACTGCTGTGGCGATTTGAGCTGCGCCTCCAGCTGCAGCACCTGGGCTGCAATAATGGGTATGAGAGGTAGAAATCCACAATGCTTTTTCTTCCTGGAGCCACCACCTACAGCCACCTTGCCCTTCATAATTGCTCTAACTACCCTGGCGGCCAACTTTTCTCCTAAAGTAGCGTTCGATGCCTGTACTCTTTTCCACGCCTTCTCAGCTAAGATCTTATCGGCTATATTTCTCGTAGCAGAGACCCTATGCTCAGAGTAGGCGATATCTTGCTGCTTACACGCTTCGTCTAATGGGTTAATTCCGGGGTCTCCTCTCTGTAGGCGTTTTTCCAACTTCGTACCTGGACCGCAATATCTGTAGCCCGGTAAATGTGCTTCAAACGGCAACCAATTAATGAGAGAGTTAATTAACCCAGAGCCTCTTGAGATCTTGATCCTCCGAGCTCCCATGATAGACTAGTCGACTTTAAAATAGTATTCTACTTTTATACTCTCAAGCTACAAACTGAAATACATGCGCACCTGATATATACACATTAAGCATGCTTTTTATATTTAGTTATTAAGATGGAGCTCGTGAAGCAAGATTGCTCCCTGCTCATTCAGGTGCTAGACTTCGAAAGTGATTTTAGATGCAATCGACACGGAAAGTTATTTCCCTCTATTGTCAGAGCTCTTATTCTAGGCAGCTCAAGCGCCGGAAAAACTAATGTATTACTGAATATGCTGCTTCATGTGAATGGTTTACGTTTTGAAAACTTGTACATCTATTCAAAGTCCCTTTACCAGCCAAAGTATCAATATCTCATCAAGCAACTCGAAAACATTGAAGGGATAGAATTGAACACTTATGAAGATGGAGAAAGTGTCTTACATCCCTCTGAAGTTAAAGAAAACTCCATATTTATATTTGATGACGTCATCACTCAAAAGCAGGGGAAGATCGCCTCTTTTTACAGCATGGGCAGACACCGTAATGTGGACTCTATATATTTAGCACAGTCCTATGCGAAAGTGCCTAAACATCTAATAAGAGATAACACGAACATGATTATTCTCCAAGCAGGATAACTTAAAATTGAAACATATATGAGGACAATGTAAACAGACATATTATATAGTGAATTTCAAGACCTGTGCAAAGGTGTTTGGGAAAGTGATTCGGACGGAAGACTCTTTTTAGTGCTAGTTCCTGAATTTCCTATGAATGAGGGTCGATATAGGAACGGCTTCGATGTATATATTAAAGTAGAAAAGAAAGAAAAGGATCATTGATAGGTCGAAATGAGTATTGACAGGTACGGTTCACAGAGGACTGCTCCAGTTAAAAGAGCACTTCATCAATTAATCATAAACCGAGATGGGAAAGGAAATTATCAATTTAAAAACAAGAGACTAAGCATTGTACATGATCCCGAGGAAGACAATGACGCAAGCACTAAACGTTATGTTGATACGCTTACGACTTCTACCGAAAATCGAATGCAGGAATTCACCGAAAAAGTGGCATATCAGCGCATAGGTGAACTTGAAACTATGATAAGGAATCACATCCAGAAATCGCTAGATAGACAATATGAGTCTCTAATGAAATACCTGGTCACATATGCACTTAAACAAGATGCTGGAAATAACATTATTCTAGATACAATAAGAATGAAGATACTATTATCACCTCAGGAGGACTACGATGTACCGAATAGGAAATATGTATCGGACTATGTTAATGCAAGAACACCAGCGCTCGATTCAAATGGGAACGCTTCCTTTCAAAAAAGATGAATAAGAGAGATAGCGGATCCCATCGATGACAGTGATGCAGCAAGTAAAGGGTTTGTTAAACACATTATTGGTAAAAAGCACAATGAAGCACAGAAAGCTCTAAACAGGAGACTAGCCTCTATTGGAAATGATATCACCGAAACAGTAGTGAAACATATGGAAACTATGGCGAGCCGACAGAGCTCCATGGATAAGCACTTGACAACAGCTATGAATAATGCGAATACTCTTAAATCCGAAGTGAATGTTATAAATGCCATATTAGATCAAATGAAAAGCCAACACGTTATTACCCTGCAGACGAAGCCTTTCAGGGGGAATTCACTAAGATATACATTAACATCGGGTCTCGAATACTACAGAGCACCTGTAAACGTAGAAGTCATTGCATGCTATATGACATCATCAACACCTCCTTTTGTAAGAGCAGATACATTATTTGCTATAAACAATAACATAGTCGGAATCTTCCCTGCTGCTATTGCAAACGGGTATACACTCACCTTTACTGCCCCGGGCAGTCGAGCAAAAGATGGCCATATTCTAAATATCGAATTGAAGATAGCATATAAACTGACGCCACCAGAAAATAAAACAGCTACATATTGAGGCGAATAATAAAACTCAACATCATTTCAAGATGGACAGCGAGAGTATAAGACTTAAAGAATCTGTAGCCAGGCATACAAAGTCCATAAGGGAAAAGTTACGTGCACTAAAAGGACCAAGGTTTGAGACCCAGAGAGTAATGAGTGAAACTCTTCAGCCAGTAGCAGAACCGTTACATGATATTCTGCAAATTCAGAAAAACAATAGTGATACTTAAAGCATAGAGGAAAGCCAAAAAGAGTGATCCACTTAAAGAGGAGAAAGATGAGAATATCTTAAGCTTCCTGCAGAAAGTTCGAAGGAATGATAAGAATGAAATAGAGAAAGCATACGGTGTGAGATACGAATATGGAAGCTGTATGCTGGGAAACAAGATCATTGACTTCATCTACAATAAAGTACGAGTAGATGATGAAACGTACGAGGTGACACCTGGATCGAGCGAACTCATCTTCAGGAGGATACCTGAAATGCATGTCTATACAGAAGGGGATCTGGATACATACAGCAGAATATTTAAAGCAACCCAGGTTCGTCGTAGAAACTACAGCAGACTCGGGAAACTGAGATCAGGCAATTCCTACAAGTATAAAAGCATCATACGGCCTTTGGTGACGAAACACAAGGGTTTAGGCTTACAGTGGAAGGAGCATCGACCTAATACGAGGCAAGACTACATCTATTGGAACGACCCTAACGACCTGATGAATCGCTTGAGAGTTCTCATCGCCTCCGGAGACGTCGGAAATAATAATCACACACAAGAAATTAAAGAAATTATTCATGAACTGAAATCGAATAGGATTATAGCATGACGGTGAAGCAAGATATAGCAAGAGAGCTCCATGCTCCCGCCCGAAGAAACTTCTTGCGTCGAAAGATCGTTAGCAAAGGTCTGCATGATCTGGTGCAAATCGACTTGGTTGAGATGATCCCCATGCAAAGCTCAACAAAAACTTCGAACATATCCTGATTGCAGTCATCTTCTACTCTAAAATGGCCTATGCAAGGCCATTAAAGGACAAGTCAGGTCAAGTTGCAAAGGCCATGGAAGATATACTAAAGGATATGGAAAAGCCGCACATGAATATAGAGAGTGATAATGGAAAAGAGTTTTATAAAAAGCACTTTAAAAATCTAATGCCAAAGTATAATGCCAATCACTATACTAATGTGAAGGCTGCAGCTGTTGAACGTCTAATCAGAACTTTAAAGAATATGAAGTATCGGGAGTTTCTAGCTCAAGGATCATACAAGTGGCTAGATCTTGTACCTAGAATCGTTGGAGAGTACAATGGTACTTACCAATCAACCATCAAACTTAAGCCCAGTGAAGTCAGGAACAATGACCTCCTTCTGACTGTTTACAAGTATAACCATTCCAAAAAAGAGAAGAGGAGTGCAAGGCGGTTTAGTGGTGGTGATTATGTAAGGATATCTAACAATAAAGGGCATTTCGAAAAGGGCTTTGAACCACACTGGAATGTTGTAATCTTCCAAGTGGCTCATGTGAAATGAACCAATCCTACCACCTACATCATAACGGATAAGGAGGAACATTCTATGGGCATGAACTGCATTCTTCAATATTCACTAACACTTATTTGGTGGAGAAGATTTTGCGCAGGCAAGGAGAGAGGATACTTGTGAAATGGTATGGACTCCCTAATAGCCAATGGATTGATGGAAAGGATTTATTGTAAACTGGTCGCAGGCAACCTTTCCCCAGTCGGCTACAAAGCGAACGGAAAGCTTTGAAGACTGACCACAATCCCATCAGTAAACGATTAGTAAGGTCTTCTCATCCCTAACTACAACACGTGGACCTTTCTGTAGCTCCACCAAAGCAAAGCGTTGTTGCAATGTCATTTCTGTCGTTTCTTCGGTTTCAGTACCTTTTAGCAGCTGTGATTGCTCGCACGTGCTTTTCTTCCGTCCTTTAATTATATCATACTTCTTCAGAGAAGTTATATAGTGTTTTACTTAGTGCAGTTTTGTAAGTTTAGCAGTGTGTTTAATAGTTATTAGCGCTTAATAGTTTAATTAAGGTGTGGAGGCCTTGGGAAACGAACCAAGCTACTGCCCATCCGGCCGCACCAGCAAATGACCATCTGCCGAGTACCAGTAGTGCCAATACCACGAAGAAAAGGTCTGCAAAAGCTTTAAATAAGCAAAGCCAGATTTTTGTGTGTAATGTTCACGAACATATAGAAAAGAACCGTTTACGTGGAAAAATGTTTGTTATTGTTTTGAATTTCCCAAAAAGAGCTAGAACGATGTTTAGTAAAGTACCGTATGTGTAAGATATTTGCATGAAAAATGAAGTTTGTATTTTGAATTTTATGTTCTGGGAATAACTTGTAAATTCTTCCTCGTTCTCAACTTTTTGTATAACTGGTAAACCGTAAGAGATAGACAAAATCTTACTTGCGTAAAATGCAATCTCAGTAAAGCACACATTTTAGGTAAAATTATGCTAATAATTTCCGAAAATTCTTTGCTATTGGTTTGAATTTTAAAATACAAGTTCGGAGTCCCTATTATTATTTTCCTCGTGGTCATGCTAAGAGTGTAGAATTTCAAAGTCATCATATAGTCATCTGGTTTTTAAAAATCTGAATATCGCTTTAGCTTATGTATCCTTATATTCACAATGAAATGTGCAATGGAATTTTATCTCGTTTAAGAAGTAGATAGAAGAATAAGCTTTTGTAAAAGTAGTTTGTAGAAGAGTGAGTAGAAATAATCATGTGAATATAACACATAAGAATTCTCTTTTATTTTCTTTCTTTTGCCTTCCGTACTTTTACTTATCCTGCATTTTATAATAAAGCCATTCATTTAAGTAAACAGAAGCTGCCATGCTTATAAATCTTACATCTTAAACAATACACAATTTCTTCTTATATTAGCTTTATATTAATAAAAATATTGTTGTGAAGCAAATTTATTATTTTATCAAAACTACGAATAAAGCACCTATCTACCAAAAGTGATATAAAGGCTTGCGTGCGCTTTACGTTTTTCACCTGCTTTTTCTTCTTTTTTAATTTTACATATTTACTGTTTTTGTTTATATCTTCTGGAACTTAGTTTTCCCACATTTTGTGGTTGCAGAACAAACAAAATAAAGAATACTTTCACCATAGGAGCTATGTAATAGCACAGTAATAATTGCAGTAAGCAAAACTGCAAACATGCAACCCTTATTTATTAACATAAACTGTTAGGTTAAATAGCATAATCAAAGATGATGCTTTGATTTGGGAGTAAGAGTTCTTTTCAAAATAAACTTATATTTTTGTATTTTAATTATTTAATGATAGTCCAACAATGTGTAGTTTATTTCGGACATCTTTCTAAGTTTTTCTCGGATATGTTAACATGCATTTCCATTCTTGTAGCGCAGTATATTAGTTCAGATCATTCTCAGTTATATTTTAAAGCGTTTGTAACAAATGTAATTATTATGCGATGCATAGTTATATACTGCATTTGTGTGTAAAGCAAGCAAACTACATGATTGTATTCTGTACATGTGGAAATCAACTGCAATGTTTTGCATTTAAATATTGTTTTTAACTGTGGCAACAGCGCGCACGTGCACATGGATGTCACTAAGATGTCTATGGGGTTGCGGTTAGGGAGGGCAGGGAACAAGTGTTTGGCTACTGTACAAAGGCCGCCGCTTGGGGATCCTTAGACTGCGATGACCATAGCTAATACTGAAATAAAGAGTCTTAAAATGCAGTACCTTGTGTTTTGATTCTTTTTTTCCCTTGAAACATTGAGCTGTACAATGTCCTATTTACTTTGCATTATATACAATAGGAGAAAAGGAATAACATATAACCAACATATGTATGCAGCCACGTTTTTGATGAAACCTTAGTCGGCATAGAGTTGGCACGAGAGGAGATCCTCATGAACAAGCAAATCTATACTGGCCACGCAATTCTCGATCTATCAAAATTTATTATGTATGACTTTCTTTATAAAGTAATGAAACCCCAACTGATGACCTGGTCCTGAATTATATGGATACAAATTCATTAATTTTCGAAACATCCTCAGACATTTACAAGTTCATGAAAACCAATCCCCAGCATTTTGACACATCAAATTATAATAAAATAATGTATATAGCATAAAGCAGACCAACAAGAAAGTGATTGGGTTGTTTAAACGTGAGTTGGGTGGCATGGTGATGACTGAGTACGCTGGACTTAGGGCAATGCTCTACAGCTATAAATATAACAGCACCATTATGAAAGCGAAGGGGATTACCAAAGGTGGAATGCAAGCAATCACCTTAGGGGAATATTTCGAGTGTCTAAAAGATTTAAATCAAAAAATTTTGGCCAAACAAATTTTTTTCAGAAGTACAAAACATAAAGTCTCAACTGTGGAAATTAACAAAATTGCATTGCATGGAGGAGACACGAAGCGCAAGATGATTGATGGCTCATGCAACTCTCGCGTGGGGCCATTATTCACTTAGGGCCTCGTAAGCCATTCCGACTTCCCTGGATGTCTCATCTCCATCTCATGTACCATATTGTATATAGATCATTTATTGTCTAATTTATTGATTGTATATATTGTATTTAATTATTTTACTGGTTTTAATCCTTTTCTCCTATTGTATATAATCCAAAGTAAATAGGACATTGTACAGCTAAATGCTTCAAGGGAATAAAGAATCAAATAAAACACAAGGTACTGCATATTAAGAATCTTTATTTCAGTATTAGCTAAAATAAATCCTTTCCATCAATCCATTGGCTATTAGGAAAGTCCATTCCATTTCACAAGAATCCTCTCTCCTTTCCTGTGCAAAATCTTCTCCACCAAATAAGTGTTAGAGAATAGTGTAGAATGTAGTTCATGCCCATAGAATGCTCATTTTATCTCCTCTCCATCCTTATCCTTTATTATATAGGTGGTAGGATTGGTTCGCTTCACGTGAACTACTTGGAAGATTTCAACACTCCAGTGTTGTTCAAACCCCTTTTTGAAATGTCCTTTATTGTTAGATATCCCTACATAATCACCGACACTAAACCTCCTTGCACTCCTCTTCTCTCTTTTGGAATGGTTATACTTGTAAACAGTCAGAAGGAGGTCATTGTTCCAGACTTCACTGGGCTTAAGTTTGATGGTTGATTGGTAAGTACCATTGTACTCTCCAACGATTCTAGGTACAAGATCTAGCCACTTGTATGATCCTTGAGCTAGAAACTCCCGATACTTCATATTCTTTAGTTCTGATTAGACGTTCAACAGCTGCAGCCTTCACATTAGTATAGTGATTGGCATTATACTTTGGAATTAGATTTTTAAAGTGCTTTTTATAAAATTCTTTTCCATTATCACTCTCTATATTCATGGGCGGCTTTTCCATAACCTTTAGTATATCTTCCATGGCCTTTGCAACTTGTAGACCTGACTTGTCCTTTAATGGCCTTGCATAGGACATTTTAGAGTAGAAGTTGACTGCAATCAGGATATGTTCTAAATTTTTGTTGAGCTTTGCATGGGGATCATCTCAACCAAGTCGATTTGCACCAGATCATGCAGGCCTTTGCTAACGATCTTTCGACGCAAGAAGTTTCTTCGGGCGGGAGCATGGGGCTCTCTTGCTATATCTTGCTTCACCGTTATGCTATAATCGTAGCCGATTTCAGTTCATGAATAATTTCTTTAATTTCTTGTTTGTGATTATTATTTCCGACGTCTCCGGAGGCGATGAGAACTCTCAATCGATTCATCAGGTCGTTAGGGTCGTTCCTATAGATGTAGTCTTGCCTCGTATTAGGTCGATGCTCCTTCCACTGTAAGCGTAAACCCTTGTGTTTCGTCACCAAAGGCCGTATAATGCCTTTATACTTGTAGGAATTGCCTAATCTCAGTTTCCTGAGTCTGCTGTAGTTTCTACGATGAACCTGCTTTCAATATTCTGCTGTATGTATCCAGATCCTCTTCTGTATAGACATGCATTTCAGGTATCCTCCTAAAGATGAGGTCGCTCAATCCAGGTGTCACCTCGTACGTTTCATCACCTACTCGTACTTTATCGTTGATGAAGTCAACGATCTTGTTCCCCAGCATATAGCCTCCATTTTTGTATCTCACACCATATGCATTGTCTATTTCATTGTTATCATTTCTTCGAACTTTCTGCAGGAAGCTTAAGAAATTCTCATCTTTCGCCTCTTTAAGTGGATCACTCTTTTTTTTACTTTCCTCTTTGCTTGAAGCATCACTATTTTTTCTGAATTTGCAGAATATCATGTAACGGTTCTGCTACTGGCTGAAGAGTTTCACTCATTACTCTCTGGGTCTCAAACCTTTGTCCTTTTAGCGCATGTAACTTTTCCCTTATAGATTTTGTATGCCTGGCTACAGATTCTTTAAGTCCTATACCCGCTGTCCATCTTGAAATGATCTTGAATTTTCTTATTCGCCTCAATATATAGCTGTTCTATTCTGCTGGCGTCAGTTTATATGCTATCTTCAATTCGATATTTAGAATATGGCCATCTTGTGCTCGACTGGCCGGAGCAGTAAAGGTGAGTGAATCTCCATTTGCAATAGGAGCAGGGAAGTCTTGCTCTAAAAGCCACCACGTGGACGGGAATGACACTTAAACTGTCAACTCCGCCAGTGACCATAAATTTGATTCAGAACATACACGTTATTTAGGTCGTCTTTCTCTAAAGACCGAAAATACCAATTTAAGACTACTAACTCCACCAGTAACCTTGAGTTTGATTGTGAACATACATGTCGTGTAAGTCCCCTTTGCTCCAAAGACCAATTAAACCCAATTAAAAAACCATTCACCTAATTTTTGCCAAGTAGTATAGCGCTATGTGACCTTAATTTTGATGGTAAACATACAATATCCTACTGCTGTCGTCATTTTGAACATTTACTTCCTTGATGAAATCCACGCTCTTTAACAATTTATTATTCTGTTTACCCTTGAACTTAGCACATTTACATCTCCTTTGTCAATAGAAGAAGTGAAACATAGGTTTTAAACATGAAACAAAAAGTGTTAGATTTAATATCGTCGATATGCGCCCAAAAGAATGAAAGCTAACTACGTCCCACGGTTTACAACACCAGATACGGTACAGATTAATGGGGTAAACATGATACACAATTATCTGATTATAATCCTTGTGTCTTTGGCTCACAGGAGAGCCAATAACAAAAATAAATAAATTAGTACACTAAAATACAGAAAATAAACACAAGGAGAGAAAAAAATAACCAAAACAATTTGATGTTTGTATCAGATCCGACCCTCCGAAGCTAAACTTTGCTTTACCACATTCCGGCAGCTAACCCACTAGGCCAGCACCCACGTAGTCTATTGTGCTCTTAAGAAAAACATTCCTCTATCTTCTTGTAAGCATTATATCCATGAAACACCGTCTTTTTTATGGCTTTCGCAGCTCTTTGTTTTTCATTCAGGCCTTTAATCTTTAATGCTAGTTGCGTATAGTACGGAATAGAAGGGCAGAGCTACAATAACAGTTTGTTTGCTAAAAGCGTTAATGTTTTCACATTAGACTATAAACTGCGTTTTGCATAGATATGAACACCTAGAGGCAAATAATTACATGACTATTAGAATGCATACCTCTAAGTTTATGCGAAGAGCCCGCGAAGTCTGCTTCATATGAAATGAATTTTGATAACTGGTAAATCGTAAGAGATAGATAAAATGTAGATCCCTTTAAAACATATATTTTTTTTGAATAATTTTTATGTGTTATCAGCCATTTTCCAGACATCCGTTGTTATTCGTTTGAATTTTTCAATACTTTTGTCATGTTTTGAAGTACTCTCACCACTCAGTTGTTTCTTGCGATGCTATTTCCCCCCTTGTTTACCCAGTTTATGATCATTGTGTTTTACTGTTTACTTTACCGCTTATTACCGTAATTACACGTACAACACACACACCCATGCCCATGGTAGGACTCGAACCCGCGATCGTCAGCTAGGCGGAGCGTCGAAGCTATACGCTCCAGCGACCACAGCTACGAGGGCCGGCTAAGAAAATATGTCATGCAAAGTGTGTGCGATTTCAAGGCAAGCATACAGCGACTCGTTTTTAAACATGTGGCTATCGCTTCAACCCCTGTGAGCCCTTTGTACCTAAAACGGAATGTTTAATGAAACCGTTTCTGTAGCAACTTATCGCAATTGATATGGGATATATAGAAAACGAAGCTTTGGAAGAATAGCTTGTAGAACCCATATAAAAGTAAACGATAGTGGCATGAGAAAATAATTTTAATGTAACACGTCAGATTCTCCTAGGTTTATTACAGTAGTCTACAGATAAACTAATATGAAGTTTCCATTCGTTAGCTGAGCTTGCAGACAAGCTGATTGTATATGACGAGGCTAGTGGACGTGCGTCTGTAGGGTATTTCTACAATGAAAGATACTGTACATTGCATACCCAATCGCTCTGTATTTCAGTCCGTTTATCTGCGCCTGAGAGAAACTGGATGCCTGTGGTATACAGACCACTTGCTGGTGCAACGCGAAAAGTCGCACTATTCACTTTGAAGGAGCGTTTTATAGATTTCGAGCGAATGTACTATCTGCTAGCACCCGCGCAATAGCACGTGCTATAGGCACAAATAGTATCGCTGTATGGCGGGTGTTAAAAGAAAACTCCATACCTACCACCTGCTCAAAGAGCACGCGTTAGAGCTGGCGGACTTCACCTCTGGGTTAGTTCTGTAAATGTGCATTACAGCGGTAGGATGCATCTTCTCTTCGACGTTCTTCACAGAAGAGGCGACTTTCACCAGAGAAGGATTTATACTTAGCCACAGCAATAGGCAATAATGAGATTATGATAACGTACAAGCCGTTTTCGAGGCAAAACCATCAGAAGTTCAGTGTGAACATCCCCTCTAGAAGCCGCATGACCTTGAAGTTGATGGAGGGGCTTCCGAGTATCTGCGATATTGTGGGCTGTACTGGAAGGCCAGGCTGGCCACATGGGAGATGCCAGGCGAAGAACCGGCTTACCTTTAGCCCAACCCTAAGGTGTTATGCGTTTCCGTATCGATAGGGTCTATGGCACATGGGAGATGTGTCGCAAACGGAGAGATACCTCACGACCACTCACAGTCTTACCCAGTAGGACCTGAGTTATACCCAGCTAATCGTGGGAACGATTGTAGTTATATACGTTCCACTAAATCGGAAGGCTCCTTATCAGCAGACCCGAGAGTTTTAAAACTAAAGTTGAGCTGGCTGGGCCCTCGGAAGGAGACCTTGTGGGCGAAAACCAAAGTAAAGTAGACAGGAACTGCAACTCCCGGAGATGTGGAGAAGCAGGCCCTACACTCAAAGAGGAGGGGGAAGAGAACTAGGCTAATGGCCAGGATCGTGGGGGGAAGCAGCTGTCCCTAGGAATACGGATCATGCAGAACCCACAACTGGGCTGGAGACTGCGCCTTTTGGAACCCTCACTGTTCAAGTGGGGCAGGTTAAGCTGTGGTGATTTCATTCTTTCAGGCTAACATACAACGCAGTATTACCGCATCGCGACTTCTCTCGAGTAACGTAACGAAGTATGAAATAGGATGTCTCATGATACAAGAAACCTGGCTTCTGCAGTGTCTTATCATGGAGCTAAATGTAAAAGGTTTTACTATCTTCAGCGTTTAGTCTGAAGTAAAACCTAGAGCATGTGTCCGTTCAAGACTCAGCAATACCTGGACCCTGCCGGGATTTCATACCGAAGACCTGGCAGCAGTCCTAGTGAGGTATGAGGAGGGCGGAGTGCCACGTCAGGCGGCAGCCTGCTCTGGTTTTCCATATGACTCCGAGGATTCACCACCTCCTCAGGAGCTCAAAGGCCTTGTGACATATTGCAAGGATAGCAACCTCAACATGCTGATTGGCAGTGACTCCAACGTCCAACATAGCGATTGGGGTAGTATGAGCATCAATAGCAGAGGAGAGAAGTTGCTCGAGTATCTGAGTCCTGCAGACCTCGAGATTCCGAACCAAGAGGACGTAACGATTTTTGTGAATTATCAAAGGGAGGAGGTCCTAGACTTGTCACTACTGTCCTTTGGGATGGAGATTAAGGACTGGAGGGTTTATTTGGAATCTTCCATTTCCGACCATAGACACATACGCTTTGGTCTGGAGGGAAAAAGAAAGGACGGCCAGTACAGAAACCCAAGGAGGACTCTTTTAGAAGAGACCTGAAAGGCGGACTGAGGAATGGACCGCAGATCAAGCTAAGAAATACGCAAGACATGCAGTGGTACCTGGGGTTTTTCACGAACATCCTGGTGTCCTCCTACAAAAGAAGCTGCCTCCTTGTACACGAGGCTCGGTCTAAAGATGAATTCAGTTGCAATTCTTTTTTTAACATCCATCAGGGAAGAGACACGAAGGCTATACAATGCGTATAAAGCCAATACGTGTCAAGTAACTTGGAACTCTTATAAGGAGTCCCAAAGAACATCCTCCGAGGAATCTTGGAGGCTCTTCTGTGATGAAGTACAGAAGCAGTCGAGCGCTGCTCGCTTGTAGAAAATGCTAGCCTCCGGAGCTAGGGCCAGGCTGCCCTCTTTAGAGGAACCCTCTTGTGCTATGACACAGTCAGAGGGGGAGACCCTGGGGCAGTTGCTTGAGACCCACTTTTCAGACTTGCATTTATAAATCAAGAACCAAACTCGGGTAGAACAGTTGGCCTACCTGGTCACAGAGATTGTTACTTTTACAAAACTGAAATGAACCATTTTCACTCTTGAAACCTATAAAAGCGCAGGTGTGGATGGGGTCTTCCCGGCTCTCCTACGGGGAGGAATGGGAGATCCTTTCATCCCACTTAGTAAGAATATTCAGGGCCTGTCTGGCTATGAGACATATTTTTCGCAAACCACTGCCAAGCAGGCCCATGATGCGATATCAGGGCCTGACCTGAAAGTGAGTGAGTTTCTCCTGAATTTGAGCAGTTAAGATCAGAGGGATTGTAGGCTACCTTACGGGCCACAACACTCTGCGCAAGCATCTATGCACAATGGGTCTTACACAAGAGAATTTGAGACCTCACAGCATATACTATGCAAATGCGAAGGTTTCGCTTGGCGTGGGTATGTATCCCAAGTGTCCTTCTTTTTGGAACCTGAGGAGATAAGAACGGCAGATGTGAAGGACCTGGTACCATTTACTGCCTCTTCGCAATCACAATAATACACATTTTAAGGGCACTTCAAGGTAAAAGAATTGTACAAAGCAATGTGTTCCAGAGTTTAAATGAATGCTGTAGGTATTCTGTTTAAACATCTAGAGTCTAAAGTGGACATCACAAGTAAGTCATAGGCTATAGCTACAAGGCACTTCGCAATACGAAAATCTAAATGTATTACCAGAGTGACAGCTATTATTATTATTATTATTATTATTATTATTAAAAAGCATTGTTACAACACCCAAAATGAGGAAGCGAAATACAGTTGGCTTAACTGTTATTAGTCCCTGTCTTTGACTTCAGATCCTGCCAGCGAGTCAATGTAACATTCCATTGCTTTAGGATTTAAATAAGCATATGCAAAAGAAAGAAAGCCACAGAGTTTTGCATTATTTGATTTTTCTAAAGGTAACGTTGTTTAAACGCATACATAGTTATGTGGTTGGAAATGTTTCTATCAATACTTGTACGAAAATTCAAGATGCAATGCGTAATTAATATGCCGTTACCCAACTTAAACCAAAATAGGTAATTTGTATCGTAGCTTTACAAAACTCCAATGGAAACACATGTTGCTTTCTATTGGACATCGTATTACTAGATTAGAGTTTGAGTGCCAGCTATGCGTCATGTTCCAAACCTAGATTAAGTTACTTTAAGTTATTAGCGCTGTCATTGGTTTTACGTTGTTCAAAGATACCACCTACCATTTATTAGTAGTCATAAAATGACGTCCTCATGGTGTAGTGGTTACCACGCTAGGCTCTAGTTCCCGAGGGGTCGCGGATTCAAACACGGCGGAGGGCGATGGATTTTTTTCGGGTGTAAAGATCCTTAGTATGGCTTCCTTCGGAAGGGAGGTAAAACCGGTGGTCTCGTGTCGTAGTTTTACGGCACGTAAAAGAACAAGCCTGAAAAAGAGGCCTCTGAGAAAAATTACCGGTCTTTCACACCCAATATAGAATGGGACGCTAAGGACCACAGCATTAAAGAGCACCCATAAATAAAACTCAATTTAATTTATCAAAATGGCAATACACATAGCCAAAAAATATCTGTGATATACATCGTATATGTGCGATAAATACCCAACTTAAAGACTTAACTTCTGAGTATGGTGAGAAATTAATGTTAAACCTGTTAAAAATTCTAAAACAAGCGTATAAGTGTATATTATATTTAGAGTATACAATTGACGAACTGGGCTACAAAGCCGTTGAGGTTGGATGACTTAAGTTAAAATGAATCTGGCGACCCTGGCTGGCACAGTTAAAAATGGTTTGATTGATCCGCACTTTCTTATTGTGTGGTGTAGTTAAATCGGTAAATTCGCTCCTAGTTTCTAGTCCACGTGCTACCTTAACTCCTTGAGAATGTACCTATATGGTTCCAACACAGTGAAACGTCTCCTCGTTTCGAAATGACAGTGCGAAAGCATAATAGCGTGTTTACTGGACGCTGGCTACGAAGAGGTAAGTAGTAAGAAAAGCTATGTTCTAGATTACCGCTGTAATCTCTCGTCAATCCCTAGTCCATTCTGGATATCCACCTTAATAACTCCTTGATCCCTTGGTGAAGTAACATGTGAAATAAGTCCAGAATTTTTAAAGGAATGCAAATATGTAGATTTGCGAGCTGGGGATGCTGTGATCCTGAGCGGCGACTTCCAATCTGTGTGGTAGTGATGTTACGTAATTTGTGAAGGTTATTATTGTGAAGAGTTTGTCGAACCTTGTGTGATAGAAAGATTGTGTAATTATACGATTGTAAAATGTTGTAACGATGTCTGTCAAGCTAATGACTTTACAACCATGGCCATAGGCTCAACCCTAATAGAGTGTGGGGGTGTAGGGTCTCGCGTTATATATCAAATGAGTCTATAGTTAACTCAGAAACACACAGACATAATAACATTTTACCTATATTGAGACCGCTTTTTGGTTCGAATCTCGTCATGTATAAATTATGAATGTGAGGGTGTCATATTATACACCAAATAACTTTAGAATTAACTAACAATAAAAAATCCTTTTGACCTATTTTGAGACTAATTTGTTTCGAATCTCGTCGTGTATGAATTCGTAATGTAATGGGGTCGTTGTATATCAAACAAGTCTTACGATTATCTAAGAAAGCCGTTATCAGATTTGAACTATACTGAGGTTTGCGTTTGGTTCTATTTTCGTTGAGTACATAGGTGGGTGGTTTTGTTGTCTTTGAAAGCTTTATCGTGATATGGTGTCAAATCAAGGACCCGTAATGATTGGTCAGATTGGTTTCCATATGCTTTAAGGGGAGGGTTCGATACTCACTGAGTGTATAAATTATTAATAGAAGAAGTGTCATACTGTGTATCAAGTAAACCTAGAAATAACTCAATCAAATAAGACCTATCTTGGGTTACCTTTTGGTTGGATTCTCGTTCAGTGTATTAAGTAAAAGGGTGTCATTATATGAACTAAGTATAGAATCCACTCAGAAATCTGTCGTCCTTGTGGTCTATCTCCCGAGGTCGCGGTTTCAAACCCGACGGGGAGCGATGAATTTCTTCGGGTGTAAAAATCCTTAGCATGGCTTCCTTCGGAAAGGAAGTAAAGCCCGTGATCCGGTGTCGTAGATTTACGGCACGTAAAAGAATCTTAAGCCTGATGAAGACGCTTCTGAGCGAAATTCCTGTCTTTCACGCCCATGTGGAATGGGACGCAAAGAACCATAGCAGTTACAGAGCGTCCATAAAAAAACACTCAATTTAATTTAACTCAGAAATCCATTGCGAACTTTCCGTATCCTGAGATTCGATTCTCGTCGAGTTGAGCGGATCCTAGGTGTCTCGATTTTGGGATGTGCCATGTTCTCAAGTTAGGGGGCATATAAGTGGTAACGTCAAATTTTTCGATTATTTGAATTTGTTATTTTTTGAACAGGCATATTTTCCACACTCTCCGTAAATTTTAACATGATATTGCACCTCTTAATGCATTAAAAATACAATACATACTAGTTCGCTTATACTGCCATGCCCACTTTTTAATCGAAATGAACACTGCTCGTTACATCATTTTATTTTGGTACAATGAACCGCTACGGGCAATTTCACTCCAAGATTATTTTATCTGTCATATAGTACACCCTTCTTCCACCAGGAGGCTACACAAGTGCATAATCTGGAGAGCGCGTGTTTCTGTTGAGGTTGGAATGGAAGTGGTGAATTTTTTTAAAGTAATCGTTTTTACTGACTTACCTAGTGTATTTCACAAAAATTGTGCTGGTCTTTATGATGTCAAGATCAAATAGAGTGTATAAAAAGATAACATTTCATACAGACCGTTTTAAAAAACAGAAACAACAAGTAGCAGACAAACTAACACAACATAGCCTATCAGCTTCATCTTCTAAAATTGATTCCGATCTGCACGTGTTGGATAACAGTGTATCCAATGAAGATTTATCAATGTCTGGGCTAAGACTTATAGATCTAAACATATTATGTAGTGCAATAAACATCTCATGTGCGCGCTCAAATTGTAAAAATACTCAGTGTCAACATGATGGAAACAAGCAGTGTTGGTTTTGCTTCAAATTTGTGTGTGAGAGCTGCAGTTTTGAATGTTCATTCTCTTCATCCAAGAAAGGGCCAGAAGGTATTTATGAAAGTAATTTAGGTTAGCATATGGAATAAGGTGCTGGGGAAAAGAGAGAGAAGCTGCAACTATCTTTTGTGGTAGATGATCATACCTCCACCTATTCTAAGATTTGGTGCCGTACACAAACGCATTTCAAATACAGTATTTCTAGTAAAGGAAATGGAAGAGAAGGAAGAATTAAGTAAAGAGCCCACAGATTTGTGTGTTTCAGTTGATGGTACCTGGATGAAGAGAGGCCATACATCCGTTTGGGGTAGCTTCAATAAGTGTTGATAACGGCAAAATAATGGACACTGCCATTAAATCCAAGTATTGCCTTGAATGAGCAGTGAGAACATCCTTGAAAAATCTAACAGCATAGTAGGAATGGGCTGAAAAACATGAATTAATTTGCAGCAAAAACTATGATGGTTAAGTGGTGGCATGGAATCAGGAGCTGTTGGCGACATGTTTTGCAGATCCCAAAGTCAATATACAGTAAGGTACACAAAATATCTTGGGGATGGTGACTCTTCGTCCTACAAGCATGCCTTGGATGCAAATCCTAGACTATCCAGTTGTAAAACTGGAATGTATTGGACGCATTCAAAAAATGGTTGGTCGAAGACTTCGTCGACTTCTGAAGGTGAAAAGGGGTGCTCTCTTGGAGGATGGAAAAAGTTTAGGAAGTAGAGATAAACCTGACTGCAAAGGAAATAGATTCTCTGCAGGTTTACTATGGAAAAGCTATAAGAGAAAATAATTCCATTGTAGAGAATACGAGGAAACCAATTGGGGCCATTTACTTTCACAAACTGTCAACCGATCATAAACCTATACACCAGTTGTGCCCCAAAGAAGATGGTGGAAGTACAATATTGACAGCAGCAGCTATACACACAAGCATTCATTCCTAGGGGCAGTGTTAAATTAAATATAGCCAACAGAGCTCTGTCACAACCTGAACTTCTGCAAAAAGTATGCATGGTGAAACCCAGAATAATGAAATTCTTAACAATTTAGTGCGGATTAGGTGCCCTAAAACCATGTTCTGTGGTCTAAAAGTGCTGAATATTGCTGTGTATGATGCTGTGCTGTATTATAACAAAGTAAATAATAGCAGAATGAAGGTTTGAAACAAAGCGAGACTAGAACCCGGAGTGTACGCAATAGAAATATTTAACTACATGGATCGAAAGCGATTAGCGATAGCACATTCAAATCTCCTGAAACTGCACCAGGAAACACGTTAGAAGAAGAGGGCCAAAAGAATGAATCAAGAGGACGATGAGGATTATGCATATGGTGGTTACTGAGAATTGCTAACTTCCGAAAGTAAGGTTTTTTTTTGTTTATATACTCGAAAAACTTTAATTACTCATTTCCGGAATCTACATTTTTCATAACATATGTTCTTTTTTCCCAGCAACCAACAGCAATAGAGCTATTCAACTTTTATGAAGTCTTTGTAACTTAATATCGAAGCTTGTCCCCTATAGAGAAGTTAATTGGAGTATTAGAATTAGGTTTATGCTAGCTCTATACATTGATATTATCCGAAATGAAAAAAAATTAATGTAATTAATTGTTATTTTACTAAGTATTTATCACACACAAAAAGCTTTAGAGGTCAAATAGTTCGCAACAGGTGACAGTAATTCAGTAAAAAATTAAAACGAATTGCTTCACAAATTTCAGAGATAAACGAACATCATTTCTAACCAATCTTTCATTTTTTTAGTTTGTGTATTGTCCAAACTGTGTAAGGAAAATTCACCATTAATTTGTTTACATACATTTTATAGGTAATACGTGCGCAAAATTTAAAAAAGAAATATACCTTTCATAATGAGCTAATTCTCATTTTTAAATTCATTAGTGACTTGTGACTTACGTGCCCCCTTAAGAAGCATTAAGGCTAGAAATAACTCAGAAATGCATTTCCAGGATCAGATATCACCTACATTGAGGCTGGCTTTTGGTTCTATTTTCGTTGAGGTAAAACTAAATTTCAATGGAAGGGTTTCATTTTGTGTATCAAATAAGTGCAGAATTAATTCCGAAATCCATTGCGATAATTAGATTTCACCTATCCAGAGGCTTGCTTTTGGTTCGAATTCCGTCAAGCGTATAAAGAAGGGGGTCATGTCCGCACGGTCATGTTGTGTATAAAATACGTCTATAATTAACTCAGAAATGCATTGCCGTAATCAGATTAGGACAATCCTGAGGGTGGCTATTGGTTCAATTAGTTCTGTAATTAACTGGGCAAACTAACTTCAACGAAACACGGCTGGCGTAGGCCTCCTCTCTCTCTCTCTCTCTCTCTCTCTCTCTCTCTCTCTCACGCAGACGCGCGCGCGCACACACACACAGAACCAGGGATTGCGATCAGCATGTTGTTTGTTTACTGTGTTACTGTTACAGTAACACTTAAAAAAGGAATATTTATGTATAGATAAAATTGGGTTTTTGTCTTCAATAAAAACCATCCCAAATGCCGGAATACTTTTATTTATCCAAAATCCACGTTTGTATTTCTACCTCGATGTTTTCAATTTCTAACTTTTAACATTGGAGGCAAGGGGGTGATATATGAATGTGGATGAGCTTTTATGCAGTTATTTAACATTCTCTTTGCTGTATCTCTTGAAAAAAATCAGTGCTAATATTCGTATATTCTGGAGATTTCTCACTATGAACTCTAGCATCTCGGTTGGGATACTGAAGACCAGGAAAACCTGCAAATATCCAATTAAGAAATTGTGCCTGTTTATCGTAGCAATGCTGATCACAATATATCTCCCTTTAGTACTGTTGTTCTGTATGATAAGCTTACTTTGGATTCATTGAACTATGTTATATCCACTCTTCCGAAACTATATTTACACAGCTGTCTGCTGCGATGTCAGTCACATAAAGATTAGGTTTTTTTCCTGGTTTAATGCTTGTGGAGCTTGAAAGGCTTCCTGTATTCATTTCAATGGCAAAAATGTTACAAAACCGTATTACTATACAGTCTCTCTTTTTTAAAAAATGAAATAAAATGTTTCAAACCATGTAAATTGATTACCTGCAAACCAGGCGCTAATGCAAGTTGGGGTCGATAATGTTATGCATAACAATTATCTATTTTTAATATAATGTGTTGCAGAAAGCCTATAAGCCATACATTAAACGACACTACTTCAATTGCGTTTCTGGGATGTTCACTAAAAATAGAGATGGGGTGACCTATACGTGCTCATTATACAACAGGAGAAATAATGTGTATATAATAATTCCTTATTATGAATATCTAGATCATTGATTAAGCCGCTCTTAAACCTAACTGCTGTGGAATCCTTATTCGCTTTGAAATTTTGGGTCACATTTATCTTTTGCTAGACCTAAATTTGTGGAAACTAACTTTTTTTGTTAGGTTACAGGCAAAAGACCTCACTACTTAAAACTACTGATACAGCATGTTCTGTATTGTCCTTATTGCAGATTCAACAGCGGCAACCTTCACAAATTGCGGGTTCAAACCCGCCGGACGGCGATGGATTTCTTCGGACGTAAGTATGGCTTCGTTCGGAAGGGAAGTAAAGGCGGTAATCCGTGTCGTAGATTTACGGCACGTATTAGAACCTCAAACCTGATAGAGGCCTGAGAAAAATCGCCGTCTTTCACGCCCAATATAAAATAGAACTCTAAGAACAACAGCAGTTACAGAACGTCCATAAATAAAACGCAATTTAATTTTGTTTACATTACTATGTTCTATAATGGCTAATATTATACATCCGCATTAAACTTTTAAAGCATTTGGTATAAAATCCTTCGCTCTTGTCGCTTTATATGCTCTTAGGGATGTTTTCAATACTTATAGCATCATTCCCATAACCTCTGCAATATTAACGTGGCTGTTTTCTTTTAAAGGCTTTGCATACGCCATTAGAGCAGGAATTAACTGTAAAACGGGTGTATTTGAATATTTTAATAATTTCTTTCATTCGAAACCATTTCTATGAATCAAGTCACTGATTTCTTTGTTGCCTCATGAAATTTCTTCGTCCAGGACCACGATGTGTTATACTTATGTTTTGTTTATTCATGGTATAACATTAAATCATGTTTGGTGGTCTAATTAGATTATTGGGTATATGACTCTACTATATAATAGAATTAACATTACATCTGACAATACTTTAACAGGAACAGAGAACCTTGTCTTAGGTTCTAACGTTCCGAGATTCCAGCTCAGATCTATGGTGGTTTCCATATTACGATTTTTAAGCAAAGTTTCAAGTATTTCCTAAATATACTCTTAATGCAGTTCACAAAAGCTTACCAGAAAAATTCAAGTTATATTAATGATTAAGTGACAATAAATTCTTCTTTAACGTAAGTAGGGATAAATTGTACTTCCTGATTGACTTTAGAATACTTAATGAGCTACCATGACGCCACGATCCGGCTTCGTACACTCACGCCTATGACGTAAGGAGATACACCTCCCGGAAGCTCGAGGCTAGAAATCACTTGCATGTTGGGTTCCCCACCCCAAACTCCTGAGTGCTTTTAGCAGATCCCGGTTATCCAAACAGAGTGGCCAAGAATTTTGGGATTGATCGCACCACAGTTTTTAAAACGCTATCGTTTGTTTCTGAAAGAATTGCGCAGAAAGCAAACGAATGGACAGTTTTCCCAAACACTTTAGAGGAAATGAACAGAGCAGGAACAAATTGGTCGAATAAGTTTCAAATTCCTACGGAGATTGGTGCGTTGGACTGCACCCATATAGAGATTAAAAAACCAAGAGGGTATGGCGATGACTACATCAATCGTAAAGGTAAAGCTACCATAAACCTTCAAGTAGCATGCGATGCCAATGACGCAATTCTAGTATCGATGTCCAATGGCCAGGCAGTGTTCATGATTGTAGAATATGGAAGCAGAAGCCAATGCAGCAAATAATACGGCAGTACAATGGATCTATCTGTTTGCTTGGAGACACCAAGTATGGTATTGCACCGTGGTTATTAACACCTTTCCGAAACCACAAGATGAACAAGAGCAGGCTTTTAACGCCGTTCATTCGAGTGAGTCATGACAGAGAGTTTTTGGGCAGCGTAAACAGCGTTTTCCGATTCTAGCCAATCGTCTGAGAAGTTCATCACACAAAGTTCCGCAAATAATACGTAGCTGTGCTGAGCTACGCAACATAGCAGAATATTTGTATGGTGACTGGAATTTTGATGAATATGTACCTAATGGTGACGAAAATAAGCCAGAAGTCTTTGAAGATGGATGCGGTAGCAAAATAAAAGGAATGCAAAAAACGACTTGAAGTAGTTGGTGTATTATTAAACAATCATTGAATTGCTAGAATTGATCGTGTATGGAGAACGTATTATTGTATTTTTGTAAGTGTTGTTGGTCATTCCTTTATAAGCAACAGAAATAGTTTAAGTATTTCTATTAGTAAAAGCATGTTTGTAACAGCGTATGAATATTTGTATTTTGCAATGAATTCTGTAAAATAAAGTTAAAGTGTACAAAATAATAATTGAAAAAGAAACATTCCCTTAAATGTGCAGGCACCTGAGTTCACACACCCATTTCCTTCTCTCTCTGTCTCCCTCTCCATATGTATACATATATATATATATTGTACACACACACATCCTGAAGAAAATTTACATATTTGTTTGTAACTGCACTTGCGGCCGATTCCTCTATGCCCATAATTTGATCTTTCGTAGATTTGCCGCCACAATCGATCTATCTATCTAATTATCTATTCATCAGTCAATGTATCAATCCATCTCTCTCCCCACACACACATGAGTATATATATCAGGGGAGTCAGCTGCCCCTAGTTATTCGTATCTATGCAACCCGCAGTTTATAGTCTAATGTGAAAACATTGACCCTTTTAACAAACAAATTGTTATTGTAGCTCTGCCCTTCTATTCGGTACTACACGCAATTGGCATTAATGATTAAAGGTCTGAATGAGAGCCAACGAGCTGCGGAAAGTCTTAAACAAGAAGGCGTTTCATGGATATAATGCTTGCAAGGAGATAGAGGAATGTTTTCCCGAAGAGCGGGATAAACTAAGTGGGTTCTGGCAGAGTGGTTTAGCTGCCGGAATGTGGTGAAGCAAAGGTTAGCTTCGGAGGTTCGAATCCGATACAAACATCGAATTGTTTTTTTTCCCCGCTCTTTGTGTTTATTTTCTGTATTTTAGTGTACTAATTTATTTATTTTTGTTACTGGCTCTCCTGTGAGCCAAAGACATAAGTATTACAATCATATAATTGTGCATCATGCTTACCCTAATAATCTGTACCGTATCTGGTGCTGTAAACCGTGTTACGTAGTTAGCTTTCATTCTTTTGGGCACATATCGGCGATATTAAATATAACAGTTTTGATTGATGTTTAAACACCATGATTCACTTCTTCTATTGACAAAGGAGTTGTAAATGTGCTAAGTTCCAGGGTAAACAGAATAATACATTGTTAAACAGCGTGGATTTCATCAAGAAAGTAAATGTTCAAAATGACGACACCCTTCATCAATGCACATTTGTGTACGTTGCGAAGAGACCTTCTTGTATGTTGTAACATGCGCGGTGTAATCTGGCTGCATTCTCCACGTATGACTTCCCATAGATGATTTGGGCTTTGCGACTCTTGAGCATAGACCCGTTCCTTCAAATGACCCCACAGAAAGAAATCCAGTGGGGTGTGATCAGATGATCTAGGTCGCCATGCGATTGGACCCCCTTGGCCAATCCATTTTTGCGAATATGTTCTATGTAAGTGATTCCTTACAACCAGTGACCAGTGTGGTGGAGCTCCATCCTGCTGGTACCACATTCCTGTCCGTTTCGCTAGTGGCACATCTTCTAGGAACAATGACAATTCTTCTTGCAGAAATGCAAGGTATCGTGGTCCTGTGAGGTTGCCTTCAAGAAAGTACGGTCCAATTAGCTGGTCTCTTGTTATTCCGCACTAGAAATTGATGCTTCTCTGTACCTGGAATGCAACTTCTCTCATTCAGTGAGGATTGTCTATACTCCAGTAGTGCACATTATGGCAGTTAAGTTCCGTTATTGTGGAATGTGGCTTCATCACTGAAGGGAACATTTCCTAAAAAATCTTCATGCTTTTGCGCTCGCTCATGTAGCCATTGTGCATATATCACTCGCGCTTAAAGTCGCGTCCGTGGAGAGCCTGGTGTAATAGTAGATGGTACGGCTGACATTTATTACGATGCAATGTGTGCATCACTGAGGACTGACTTGTGTACAGATCTTCTGCTATGGCTCTTGAACTGGTATGTGGATTGTTTTCTATTGGGTTTCGCACAGCTTCTTCATTGCCTCCAGAGGTTATTGGAAATTCGCGAGCAGGCGGTGCTCTTCCAAATGATCCTGTTTCACGAAGGCGTCTTTCAATCGTTCGAAAAGTGTCTGAGTAGGTGCCCTCCTTTCTGGAAATCGTTCTTCATACAGGCGCTTTGCTGACAGTGCATTACAGCTTGTTTTTTCATAGATTAACAGCATGTCAACATACTCGTCGTTTGTATACATTATGACAGCAGCCGTGTCTCGTAGAAAGGTTTGAGATACTGAGTAGACAATGGAGAGAGTCTTATTTATTGACGCCAAGCATTGACGCAGGCGCAACTAGCTAAACCCACTTTGCGTGTGGGAAGTGTTTTAAACTTGGTTGAGTGGGTCAAGCTAATACTGGCCACAATAAAACACGTACTACCAAGTATAAATTATCCACATGCCAGTGGAAAACATGACGATTATTCTATTTTGTACACACTTATAATGTTATTAAAATGTTAGTTATATCATAATATCAAATTATATGCCCAAAGAGATAAAACAAAAGGAAATAAAAAGCTTGAACTTAACCCGAAGGATTTGAACCCGAATTAAAGTGGCACAGCGTTAAAGCAACCATGATAACACCATTCGGCCAATGCTACCTTGCGACCATAGGTTCCTATAGGAATTAGTAATCGCACAACTAGACCCCACCTCGAATCTTTACATGCTTTTTGCAGCGTCATACAGTGTTTTGAGCTCGGTTTTGGTAGTTTTAATTCAAAAAAATAAACTGCATCAGTCATTACAATTACTGTATGATCTGAAATAAGCCATAGTTTGTGAAATAAGAGAAATTATCTACCTAATACTTAGCATTTTTTGACAAGGCTGTACAATGACTAACGCTTAAATCCAATTGGTCGCAGTGCGTAGATCTGCCATTTTGTTTTCAAATGGTTTTGTCAACCGATGCATGTGATACGTTGTTCCTTCAGGGGCGTTTTCAAAAGGGTGCATGGATGTGTGCTAAAGAATAAACGTTTGTAAAATAGGCTAAATGTGCTACTGAAGCTCTCAGTGTCAGGGTGGGATGTTTTTTGCATCCACATACATAACGATTGCATTCTGTCCTATAAAACACTTATGCACTGAGTTACGTATCCCTCCTCTATAAAGTGTTATGCAAATTAGCCATTAGAAGGCATTCAAGAAAGGCGTAAGTGACATATGTCGCTTAGCACGTTGCATAAATTCAAAAATATACAGGCGCAGCTGACGCACCTGGTATATATATATATTCACTTGCATTCATACACTCGCCTCTCTTTCTCTTTGTTTGCTTCTTTTCCCTTTCTTTTTAACCTTTATTTTAATCTGACAAGAAAACAAAGAAAATCATATTAATAATTAACTTTCAGTTCAGTACGTAAAGGAATAAGTGTCGGGTTTCAAATATTCGTGTGCTGTGTAAAATTCTGCAAATAAATCTGCAGATTGTTTACTGAGAGTAGAGCTGGGTCCTTGACGTGAACGTTGCAGTACCTCTTCTCCTTGGATTTGCATTCTCGTAAACTTCTGTTGCTCTGGGAGCACCAAACGCTGCAGCTTAGTGTTAGAAGGTTTTGTTGTTTCTCCTGATGCATAAACGGATAGCTTTGTTTTTTAGGCTTCTTTTCCGTCTGGGTTTTACGTGAACCACATCATTTATCACCAGTGCCACCTGTTCCTTCTCTCTACAGGATGGTGCTTCATGGCCAACAGCAAGAGCTCCCAGAACGTTGGAGAAACTGGGGCCTATTTGGAGTTCAAAATCTCTAAAGATTCTTTTTCCCAGTTAAGCAGTTTTATGAGTTTGTCTCCAGCTGCTGACACATCTGATTTCTTTTTCAAGTACTCTTCATGTTGTTTAAAGGCTTTTACGTGCTCAACAGTCTCAGTTCTTCCAGTAGCTTTAGTGAAATCCTCACGTATATTTTTCCACGTGCTCTCCTTTTTTGCTGTTACTCTTGGTAAGTTAGACTTGCTAATAAACTTTTCCCTTAGTATCTTTACAGGCATAAATCTGCTTTCTGAACAAGGGCTCTGCGATTCCTCTTCGCTCGACATATCTGTACTGTGAACTTGTAGAGTTGAAAATGAAAAGACTTGTAGCTGCATATTGCGGCCGACTCTTTTATGCCCAACAATTGGTGCTTCATGGGTTTACCGCCACAAACGAAATGCATGTGCGAGCATCTTTACCAAAACAGCGCCAAAAGTCAGAAGCAAATACTTGCACACGATTGAATAAAACCAGTGCAAGCAAGCACTCTAAAGTAAACCGGCAAAATTTACTATATTCTCTTCTTTTATTCACCCGGAACGCGTAGCAAATATTTACTTGAAAGTTTTTGCAGGTCCTCTACTACTTTTTATTCACTCCACTCATGGTTTCGATCCCAGTCCATTTTTGGTCCCACCCACCCTCTCAAACATTTCCTTTTCCCCACTCACTTACCCTTTCTAATGTTTGAGAAGTTTTATTTTTTCCCCGGTCCGGCAAGATTTGGAACTGCCGTATTTCTGTTCCCTCACCTTTCCTTGCAAACAGGTGCAATATGGTCAGGTTAGAAAACTAGTGCCCCTGTAGGTTAGGAGTAGACACGCTTTTAGCCATAGGGTAGCTAACAGAAGATCTCGCCAAATTTGTGCAGTATTTAAATAATTTTTTAAAAGTGCACTATTCTTAAGTGGATTTCAAGTTTTTGTCTGTTCCAACTGCGACAGTTGCTTTGCTTTAGATTTTCAAGGGGACCATCAGGTAGAGAAAAAAACAAACCTTTTTGGAGGGCATAGTATTAAGATGCAGGTATTATTATACCCACAGAGAAATAAAAACCGAAGGCAAGTCTTCGGGCAAGCGCTGAGTAACAAATATTTCGGTGAGGCGACAGCATGTGTTTCCGGCCGCTGAATTCGTTTTAGGCGAGGAATAGCAGAATAACAAACCGAGAGAAACTTTTATTCTGGCTGGTGTATATCTATGATGTTTTTATTCCGTTGGGTGGGATTTGCTACAAATCCGTGTTGTTCTTGTGAGAATGGTTTTATTTTAAACAAAGCAATGTAATGGAGTCCCGCTAAAATAAAGTATATCCAGAAATTGTAGTTTTCAGGCACGTGTATCAGTGCGCGTCTAGGTTTTTAGGTAGATAAAAGCAGTCCCTAGCCCCTTTTGTTGTTTACGAGGAGAGCGAACTTAAAATGTGTTTGGTCGTTCTTCTCCCAACATTACGTTTGCTTGACTTGTGAGTTCACGAGGCCTAGAAATTTTGTGTGAGAGCATCATTGAAAACTTGAGTGCATTTTTAGGGAGTTTTGGTACATAATATGTAGTTGAAAACATACACGTACACGGCACATCAGGAATTGTGTAGTATAAGTCACTTAGTCATTCTACTCAGTGGATGGACGTGGTTCCATACCGCCAACGACAGAGTAGAAATGGTATATATTTGTGATAAGGGGTGTATTAATGTTAACATCGCCCAGAGAACCTGAGCGATGAGAATCAGTGGAGCCCTATTTGCAGGTGAGTCGCAAGATCCTGTTAGTAGGGTTTCTTGTGGTGTATATAGTGTTGTGAATAAACGCCCGCAGGAGTTGGGTTACAGAGTTTTGTTGCACGGGGTTGCAACTTCGTTAGCGCAAAAGTGTGTTAACGGGCAGGTTCACGGAGAACGCTGCCGCGATGACAACCATGATGTTAAATAGGTCCATGGAATGGCCTAAGTGTCTAGCATGACCAAACATTTTCCTGTCCTGCCTGATGAGAAAGAATATAGGATACATAATCGTTGGATGTTCCCATTTGAAATTTTTTAAATGACGAACTGCTCCATTTTGAAACCCCGGGGTCAGGATTGCAAGTTAAGTTCCGTAATTTCGGCCTTGTTGAAGACTAAGTTTTATGTCACGTCACGATAATGCAAATCCTTGGGAAAGGTAATAAAGACTACCAAGTTATAGAAAGGAGCACTGGTATGCAATTATTGCGTCAAAAATTGCAAAGAAGGTCAGCTGCTTTATTACGGATCAGCCCCAAGAGCAAACTGTACCACCCCTCTTCAGGGTACGATACCTGACAAAAGAATAAACGGTTCTGGTATCGTTCCAAAACTTTTTTTGCAGTTATGGTTTTGTATCGTGCATGTCGATGTGTAGCCCGTGTTGGTTTTTGTTGCACACTAGTTTTAAATTCTTTTGGAACCTTTGACATTTATTTTAAAATTGCTATTATGGTGCATGTGGTGCAAATTTCTGTTAAATTTCAGTTTGAATTTTTAGGCTTTTCTTGCAGAAAGTTTACATTTTATGACACGGCGTAGGCATAATTTCAGCCATATGCCAAGTGTACTCTAAACTTCCCTTATCAGTGTGCGCATTGCTTTGAAGCAATTTATCAACTATTTTCTTGTTAAAGTTATGTGATACTAGGAGTACACTTTTAATCTTAATTAAACACTTTTTCAGCTGTATTATTATTGTAAATTGCAATTCCCCCGTGTAAAGTATTTAACGACAAGCCCTTACGGTAATGCTACCCTAGGTATAAGAAACTATTAGGTTATGTTTTTCTCCTGATTTTTAGATAGCTCCATCGACAATTTTATTGGAATGAATAGTGCAACACATGTTTAAGGCAATACTGTAATATCTGTTTCTGGAACTAAGAAAAGCTTTTACTTGATTATGCTGTTGGTAGTGGTAGTCTTATGTTCTAAGAAGAAAAACGAGCAACTGAGTTAATACTGGATTCTAATAGACCCCTTTCCTTTCATTTGTCAATGTTTATGTATTTTGGTACCCGTTTTCCCCCCTGCACTCGTAATTTCAGGAAGGTACCACTTTTATCTTCCTACTCCTTTTTGATTGCTGTGTTCGTAATTACTTTCTGTATTGGAATTGAAAACTAATACCACTGCTTGTTTCTGTTTTCACTACACTTGAAACTAGAGACAGCACGATAATTTTGACCTGAATTTTCGCAGCATCAGCTGAAAAGTAAATACCATCGCTGGATAATGGCCACCAATCGTTGGAATGCTGGCTTCGAAATTCTCCGTGTGGCAAGCATCGACCGCATACACAAAGCAGCGTCAAAATTTTGAAGATGCCTGAAGTATCAGCTCCGTTTATAATTTGTAAGACCGGGATGAATCTCTCGTTAACCATTCATAGACCCCTTGAGCTATTGTCAAATCGTATTTTCATTTCTCTATCCACCCCCAGTCACAGGGCCCTTAAGGTGACCCCGGTACTTTCGTTTTCTTATTGTCAGTTGCATGCGGGCCATCCGCTGCGAATCCCTCTTTCTTTTTCTATGACTAAGCTTTTTGTCACTGGTCATAAATTGTAAGCGAAAGCTTCCCCACAGGAAACAAAACACAAAAACCTAAACAAGGAAAAACAACTTCGTCCGTTTAATCTCTCTTTTCTAGTTTTCGTGTTAACAATTAAGGTTACCTACATAATGGCTCACAGACAGAATAGCACCAATTTCCAATTTGTTGCTGATAGCTAAGCAGTTGTCACTATTAATAAATTGTAAACAAACGCTATTACGATCGTCATAAACGGGTGCGATTTTTTTTTTTTTTTTTTTTGTAATTCACACATTCGTCGCGCCTATAATTCTTATTCGTTAATGCTAAGTTCATATCGTTCCTCATTGTTTATGTTGTTCAATTAGTTATGTATGATCTTATAGTTTTTAAATGTGACCTATCAGGCATCTCGATAATGAATTTTGTGTTTTGGGCTCCTAATACGTTTTGCGCGGCTTAAGTAGTCGTATGTAAGATTTTTGAGCCCTCTGAGAGTCTCAAGGACTTAAGAGTGTCAAACCGCAAGTTCTCTGTTGCCGTGTTTTTAATGCAATAAAGTTTGAGTTTTATTGTTGCAAGCGCGCATTTCTTTTGTTATGTTACAGTACTCAGGGGAGTAATATTGCGAGTTTGTGTGCTGTCAAGTTAAAACCACGAAGCCTTGTGGAGCACTGGAAAATTGAGCTATGTTTGGTCGACCTGGCTATTGCTGTCGCTTTTGCGTTTAGAGGGCCCCACTGTTATATATCTAGTTGTGTATGCTGGTATCTCCGATAGATTCCCGACCCTGCGGTGTCTTCGGAAGGGTTTGTGAACGTCATTTTTGTATGTAAAGCTTGTTTATATGCATAAGGCCGCACAAATATGGTTTTGTTCGGTTTCGCACACGTTCGCGTTACTTCTGTTGAGCATTTGCATGCTTATTTGTCCACCGTTATTAGTTCATTCACGCTCAGTGTCCAGTTCAATTTTCTGTTTCGCGGCGTTTGTCTATGCAACTATACATTTCATTTCCTTAAAGCATGTGCCGGAGTTCCTATTACGTCAGCTCCTTGTCTCACAATTCTGTTAAGTTATACCACACGCTACGTCTATGTGATGCGCGTGTGTCAAGGTCCGTGCCTTGTCAGCCCCTTTGGATGTATGTTACCAACGTGACAGCTAGCAAGTATCCATAATCGATATTTTGTTTTTGCTCAGTAACTCCATTTAAACTCCCGCTTCACTGGATGCGCTTTTTGGCTTATATCTTTAGTCAGCCAGCCTACACCACGGTTGTGTATATCTTAGAATCGCTATTGGCTTCTTGACATGAAAGTAAGACACTCTAGGCGTCCCCCCCGGGGGCTCACCTTATGTGAGTACGGGTATTGGCGTAACCGGGGGTTCCCGAGCCACTCATCGCCATCTTCATCGCTTCATCCCCATCCGGGCGAGGTGGGTTCGTTCTCGTGACCGGGGGACTCTATGTAAGCTCTCCTGCGTTCGGTGCATTTCATTCCATGTCGTCCCTCGCCATCGTTTCTTTCTTCTCTTCTATTTATGCACATTTCGCCCCACGCCCATTTATTTACACATCTCTTTTACTTCTTCGCCGGCCTACCTTGCGTGCGAAACGCCCACACACTTTTAGTTTTTTATCTTTTTATTTTAATCCTCCGTGGACATCACCTGACGGATACCCACGCACTGGTTGCGCAGCTGGGTGAGTGGGTAATGGCGTCATCCCCACAACCCGGGGTCGTCATGTAGGGTATGTGTTCGTATCCGCTGTTCAACTGCACTCCCGCGGGGGGGGGACCATTGCATGAGCTGCTGACTTCTGATGGCGATTGGGTCCCTCTGTCTATGTTCTGGGAGGTGTGACCCTGGAGTGAGATAGGTATAGATAGGCCACTCACCCAAGCCGGGGTAACGCCCGGGAAGTCAGAGCCCGAGGTCGGAGACGATTGCAATGGTGGAGGATTTATTTCGCTATGGAGCCCCATTTCTCCATTATTTCGAATAAGCGCCGAAAAGTGCTAGTAACAGAAGTAGCGCCATCGACATCTGGTTGTTACTTAGTCATTACGCGAACAGAGGAAGGTCAAACTTTCGAGAAGGTGAACCCTTTTGTTATCCAAAAGGGCATTGACTCAATTGCTGGTCCGGTTCTTTCTTGCACTCGGCTTCGTAATGGTTCCTTGTTAGTGTAAAGCAAGTCCGAGGCACAAAGTAAGTCCTTGTTAAGCGCCACGCTTCTCCACGGTTATCCCATCCGTGTTGAGAAGCACCGCACCTTGAATTCCTGTCGAGGCGTCGTCACCGCTCACAGCCTCGACGGAATATCAGGCGATGAGCTGGTCGACTATCTTTCCGACCAAAAGGTTACAGCGGTTCATCGAGAGCAGGCTAAACGCGACGGTGTGTTGGTACCTACTCGTATCCTATTTCTCACGTTCGATGGCGTCGATCTGCCCACTAGTATTTCAGCAGAGTACGAACGTGTTGCTGTGAGGCCCTGTATTCCTCGACCTCTGCGTTGTTTCAAATGCCAGCATTTTGGGCATACGCAAGTCTCTTGTAAGAGTGCCGTATCCATCTGTGCCTCATGTAGCCAGCCGTCACACGAAGGTACCTGTTCATCAGGACCCGTCTGCGTTAATTGCAAAGGGTCTCATTCTGCTTCCTTTGCCAACTGTCCGCGGTATATGGACGAGAAGGCGATCCAGGACATCCGGGTAAAGGAGAAACTCTCCTTCGCCGAAGCCCGGAGGCGTTACCATGCGCGCCAACCTTCGCTCCTGCGATCCAGAACATTTAGTTCTGTTGTTGCCTCGCCAGTACCCCGGAAGGATGCGGAGACTTAAACTTGGACCATGACTGCATTGACCGCCACTACCATCCGGCCGTCCATTTCAGCTACAGTTACCAAGCCCTCTAAACCTGGTCCAAAGTCTATGAAGTCACAAGGCACTGAGAAGAAATCGAAGCAGAAATTTCGTAGGGTATATATTTTGAAAAACCCTGCGCGTGCGCGCGGCAAGACAAGTTAACCTTCTCCTCCTCCTCCTCCTCCTCGGAGGTCGCAGTCCCAGGATGCTCCTTGGACAGGCCGCGCTCAGCGGCCCCCTTCACCCGTTGCCACCAAGAACCGATTCTCGGCGCTTGAGTCGCTTTCTGGTTCTGAGCGCGTAGGTTCTCCCTTCGAGGAGGCTATGGAGTCTGACGAACTCCATTCCAAAAGCCGAGTGCAAAAGAAAATTTTAAGCCGCACTTCTAAGTAGACAGTTTATCCCTTTTTCTTAATGGCTATCCTGACCGGGAATTTACGTGGTGTACGATCGCATAGGGTGGGACTGCAACTTTTATTGCGTTCCCATTCACCTATGGCCGTGTGTTTGCAGGAGACCAAGCTTCGTCCTCACGACCCTTTTGATCTTCGAGGGTATACTCCGGTTCGCTACGATCTTGAACCGGAGGAGGGTATTCCAGCTCATGGAGGTGTTATGTTATTAGTGCGTAACGACGTTCATTTTCAAACTCTAACTATTACGTCCGACTTGCAAGCTGTTGCCGTTAAACTACAGTTACCTGGCTTTTTCTTTTCAGTTTGCTCTGTATATTCACCTCCATCGTCTCCCCTCGCTAACGCGAACATGCGCGCTCTCCTGTCTGCTCTCCCAACACCATTTCTTCTGTTGGGAGATTTTAATGCCCATCACCCCCTGTGGGGTTCGCCAAGGGCTTGTGCAACGGGAACTCTACTTTGTGACATTTCTGATCTCTTCAACCTCTCTATTCTCAATACAGGTGAGCCTACGTTTCTTTCTGATTCTTCCGGTACACTCTCTCACTTGGATCTTGTCGTTTGCTCCATTCAGTTTGCTAGTCGTCTGCAGTGGAACGTCGTCGCGGACACCTCCAGCGACCATTACCCCTGCATCGTTTCTCTTCTGTCTCACCACGTCCAGCATTCCAGAGTACCTACCTGGATATTCAGAAAAGCCGACTGGAGATGCTATTCCAGCCTCGTGTCTTTTGCGCACCAGCCCTTAAATGACGTTAACCAAATGGTGCAGCACCTTGCGTCTAGGATTCTATCTGCCGCCGAACGTGCAATTCCCCGTTCATCCTCTCACCCTCGACGGATTCCTGTTCCTTGGTGGAACGAGGAGTGTAGGGTTGCCGTTCGTGCCCGTAGATGTGCACTGAGGGTGTTTCGGCGACACCGTACACTTGATAATTTGGTTACTTTTAAACAATCGCGCGCCAGGGCTCGTCGCATTATTCAGGATAGCAAGAAGGCATCTTGGACTCGTTTTGTCGAGTCTTTTAATCGCTTCACACCTTCCTCTGTTGTTTGGGATAAACTTCGTCGCTTCTCAGGTAAAGTCTCGCATTGTACTGTGTCTGGCCTTCAGGTTTCCAATGCCACCATAGTGGATCCGGCTGCCATTGCTGACGCTCTGGGTACTGCCTTTGAGGCGGTTTCCAGTTCATACCATTATTCCGCCGGCTTTCGCTCTATTAAAGACCGGCTGGATTCCGCAACATATAATTTTCGGTCTGCTAATAATGAATGCTATAACGAACTTTTCACAATGAGGGAGCTGGAGCAAGCTTTTCATTGCTCTCGGCACTCCGCTCCTGGGCGGGACGGCATTCATGTCCTAATGTTGCGGAACCTTTCAGCCGACAGTAAACTCTTTGTCTTACAGGTATATGACCGTATTTGGCAAGACGGTATTTTTCCTTCCGTTTGGCGCGAAGCCACCATTGTCCCTACACTAAAGCCTGGGAAGGATCGCCAACTACCTTCCAGCTACCGCCCTATCTCCCTCACCAGTTGCATTTGCAAGGTGATGGAGCGCATGATCAACGAGCGGTTGACATGGTGGCTTGAGTCTCAGGAACTTCTAGCGAACGCTTAGTGCGGATTTCGTCGCTATCGCTCTACCGTCGACCATCTGGTGTCCCTGTCGACGCATATTAGGAATGGATTTCTGAGAAAGTGTCAACCGTGGCTGTGTTTTTTGACCTGGAGAAAGCTTATGACACTTGTTGGAGGGGCGGCATTTTATGTACACTTCACGCATGGAATATCCGCGGTCGTCTTCCCATATTTCTTCGGGAGTTTATGACGGGCCGCGTCTTTTGTGTACGTGTGGGCTCGGTTTTATCTAGTCGTTTTATTCAAGAGAATGGAGTACCGCAGGGCTCTGTACTCAGTGTCACACTTTTTTGCAATTGCTGTCAACCCCATTGTTGATTGTGTTCCACCTGGCATTTCATCTTCCCTTTTTGTTGACGATTTTGCCATTTATTGCAGTTCACGGCGGACCTGTCTACTCGAATGCCGTCTCCAGAGCTGTATCGACCGACTCTATGCCTGGAGTAATGCCAACGGCTTTAATTTCTCCGCCGAGAAATCCGTCTGTATTAATTTCTGGCGCCGGAAGGCTTTCCCTCCGCCCTCTCTCCATCTTGGGCCGGAGATACTTCCGTTTGCAGACGAGGTGAAATTTTTGGTGTTGATCTTTGATCGAAAGCTGAGCTGGACTTCTCACGTTTCCTTTTTAGAAGCAAAGTGTGACCGTTCTCTTAATATGTTACGTGTTTTAAGTGACACATCCTGGGGAGCTGATCGGACCGTTCTTCTGCGTCTTTATCGCTCCTTGGTCCGATTCAAGGTTGATTACGGGTGCATTGTCTATACATCGGCACGTGCATCTGTGTTACGTCGCTTGAATACCATTCATCATCGTGGTATAAGAGTCGCTACAGGGGTCTTTCCATCTAGCCCTGTACCCAGTTTTACGCAGAAGCTGCAGAGCCTCCGCTGTCCTTCCGGCGTGAGATGCTTTTGTGCAGCTATGGTTGTCGGCTCTCAAGCTTGCCTGACCACCAATCCTTCGAGTTATTTTACGAGGATTCGCTTGATAGACAATATTTAGTTAGCTCCTCTGCATTACTACCACCAGGGGTTCGATTTCGACAACTCCTTCGGTATTTGGACGTTGCGCCAGCGCCGGCCTTTCCCAGGGGGCTGCGCGCTGAGGCCCACTATCACCTTGGGCTAACGTCGATGCCGAAGACTGAGACCCATTCTTCAGTTCTTAGATCAGCTTTTTTAGAACTCCAGGCGAAAGTCGGGAACTTTCATTTTATATACAGTCATGGGTCTAAGACTGATGTTGGAGTAGGGTGTGCCTTTGTTTTTGGTCAGCATAGTTTTACCTTTCGTTTACCGGAGCAATGTGTCGATTTTTACCGCCGAACTTTTTAGTACTTATCAGGCACTTTTATACATCCAGCGGCATGCTTTACAGCACTGTGTTCTTTGCGCAGACCCCCTGAGTGCTCTTAAGAGTATTAACGCGATGTACAATTACCACCCACTCTTACAGCGCATAATGACCTGGTCCACTCGTTTGGTGTCTCTGGCATCCCCATCTCGTTCATGTGGATTCCAGGTCATGTTGGCATCTCAGGGAACGAGTCTGCCGACGCCGCTGCCAAATCGGCGGTTTTATCACCTAGAAGTTTTACCCCAGTAGTTCCCTCGTCAGATCTGTTTATTGTTTTACGTCGCCGCATCCTCTCGCTTTGGAGCGATGAGTGGACGGCCCTCCAGGGGAACAAGTTGCGGGAGGTTAAACCTCTCCCGTTAGTCTGGGCTACCTCTTCCCGTGCTTCTCGTCGGAAAGAGGTAATTTTAACAAGCCTTCGTATCGGACATTGCATTTTTAGTCATAGGTATTTGCTCAGTGGTGACCCCGCACCACTCTGTGGGCAGTGTGATGCGCCCTTAACGGTGCGTCACGTTTTAGAGGAGTGTCAGGTTTTAGCTGCATTGCGTGTTCGTGTGGGTCTGCCTGTTGGCCTAGCCAACGTTTTGGCAGACGACGCCCGTGCTGTAGAATGTGTATTACGTTTTATTCGTGACAGTGATTTTAATCTGCGCATTTAATGCGTTGAGCGTCCTTTAGCTTTGTAATTTTATTGCCCGTTTTAATGGGGACTCTACTCCCCAGTGGACATATGGCGCTCATGTCCCTCGCATTCTACAGTTCTTGACACGTTATAATCCTTTATTGCCTATGCTTTTAGTGTGTTGGTTTTTGGGATTGTTGTTTTGTTGTATTTAGCCTTTTGGACATCGCGGGTTTGTGTCCCGTTTTTTAATTATACGGTTCTTTTAGCCGTCTTTTATTTTTTTGACTTTATATTTTATACATTGTAAGGGCGCTGATGACCTTAGCAGTTTAGCGCCCTTAAACCGCATCTCATCATCATCACTCTCGGCGTCCAAAGACCTAAGCATCTTTTTTTCTTTCTTGCTTCTTACCCCTCCGCCCGCATTAACTGATACGTACACCATTAATGTCATTACAGCCTCAGTAACTTTCTCCCTGTCTGTTTCCCTTTGGTGATTGTATTTCCTTTGTTCCCTTCCGCTTTTCGTCAGATTCCCTTGTATTGTACGTTTTCCTTTGCCCCGCTAATACCGGTTTTTATTTTTCATGTCTCCTGGTGTTCAGTCTATCCGATCCCTGTGCTCCACGTGCGCCTACCACCTTTGAGGACCCACGCACACGACGGACGCTGTTTGGTTTCGATGCAGTTACTGGTGTCCATCTGTGATACCTGTGTTTATCTTGGCTTCTCTCCGACTACTTTGGCGAGGGCGGATGGAAACCTATTATGTTCCATGGTTTAGGTTTGTTTTCCATGTACACACACTTGTGTGTCCTGTTGCAGACACGTGGCTCCTCATTGCCAATAACGTATGGGTCGTTGACTTTTTTGAGTGCTACATCCTGTTGTCTCTGCGCCAGTTCCTACGACAGCTGAGCGTGCTTTAGCGATCCTGATACACTTCGCCTTTGTGTTCTACGGTGCCAAGATGTCGCTTTTGACTCTCTTCACCCGTATATGTATGTGCGAGCGTCTCTCACCTTTATCTGTCTGTGCGTGGATGTTCCTGTCTTTTCACTCCTTTCCTTGCCTGATTCTCCTCCTTCCGGAATGCCTCTCCTTCCTTTTATTTGTCATCTCTCCGTTCCTCCCTTCGCTGTCTGTCCTGACACTTCTTCCTCTCCAGTATGTTGTTTCCTTCGCGTAGGTTGTTGTATGTAAAACATTTTTACTGCATTCTATTAATGTTTTGAACTATATCTGTTGTTACTGCACTTGCTCAGGCGTGGACGGCTGTGTTTCCCTGGGCGGGCGGTGATGTCACGATGCATGGGTTATAATTATTATTATTATTATTATTATTATTATTATTATTATTATTTTATAATTATTCATGCGCTCAAAAGCGTTATGAATCACAAGCTACGGAATTAAAATGCATCCAAGTGACAATGTAAGTTCAGATACCCACGTTATTGAATGTGAGGAGACAGATTTCGTTCAACTCAGGGGAGTTGTACGAATTCTGCTGAAACCTGGCGGGCATTCGCCTAAGGAGCAATGCTCTGCTTAGTTAGCAGAACTGGACCTTTAAAAACCGTAGGTTTTTGGTCGCTTGGTCGATTACTGGAAGGTGCTGAAGGAAGCTTTGTCCGTGGACCTCTTAAAAAGTATTACGCAAGATGAAGTATAATCTACAAGTAATTCTACACCATGCATCCGACAGCATCTGCCCCCCCTTCAGGTAAGCATTCGTTCCTTCTAACAATTTGTGATCCCTTAGACGGTCTCGAGGCATGTGTTATAATAAATCTTATATTTTTATAGACTTGTGGGGTACTATGTAAATGTTTAGGACTGCACTGATGAAATTGACACCTTCCTCTTTTTACATGTACTTTAGATCTTAGGAACCTTTAAAGACCTTCCCCTCATTCCAGGACTTCCTTCTTAAGCGAGTACTCGGGTTCGTGGTTTCGAACCCAAAGTCAGAAGTAGCATGTGGAGTAGACGCGTGGGTCTCCTGCCAACGTGAGTTAGTCGCACTCCTTGAGATCCACCTGAGCAGCCCCTCCTTTACCATAACATGTGCTGAAGGCACCAGTTGGCTGAGCGCCTCTCCCTTCTGACACCCCATCCTTCATCCCCTATTTCAACTGTAACACTTGATGATAGAGCCATTTTTGAGCTCTGCTTCCCTCATCCCTTATTTTCTACCGCGACATGTGGTGGAGGCGCCTGCTTGAGCGCCTAACAAACCCCCAAACGCACCCCTCAATCACAACGCGACAATATTTACTTATCGAGGCATATGGAGACCTAGAGAATGGCAGGTCCACACTGTTTCATTGCATAACCTATACAGGTGTGAAGTTCTAATTTGCATTTTGGAATGTTGCTGTCTGAAAAATAATTTGTGTTATGTTACAACGTTAAAGGCTTCTTAAATCTTCCGTTTAAAGTACCAATCTACTCATTATTTCTATTAGGTTTATTTTCTAAGTGCTCACTATTCGATTATTTAGGGCTTTACAAATCTATTTCTATATTAAGCTGACTTAAAACACCTGGCTGTATCCCGGCAAGAAGCTTACGGAAGGTTATAATTAAGTTACGATTGTGTGATGCAAGTTATCATTAAACAGTTGATTGTCTATCATTAATCTGAATCAAAATTTGGCGTTCACTTCCATGTCAGTGTACTTAGAACAGGATAAAGATTCAGGTTATCAAACTAAAAATATAACTATTTTACTGTAAACCAAAACATGTATGGATCGATAGCTGCATAAACAACATGAGTACATTTTTTTAACGAAACTCAGTTAAGTGTGGTCCACCATTTGTATAACTTGGACACATATGTTGTGCATAAATAGCACAAGTCCATCAATTTCAAACAGGTGTGCATGTACACCCGTGGACAAAAAAATGAGTCATGTGTTGAACACCAAATTGTTCTCGCCCTGTTTACACTATACACAATCCAGTTGTGTAGCCGCTGCAGCAAGTTGTTTTACAGCATTACTAAACGTGTTATCTTCTACGTGTCTTCTCTGTAGCACTGTGGGAAATCGTAGTCTACTTCTATGGGTAAGCCCGCAGGTTCCCTTCTTGCATGTAGCAATAATGTTTAATCAACACACCCAGGTTACTTATTTTCGATATACTTATTGCATTTCATACACGAAAATCGGTTAAATTAATAATAGAATAATTATAATGCTTATGTAGGGGTTGATACTACTTAACTGTTAAGTGTTGCACACGAAACCACGTTATACGCAGAAGTGCGCAAACGCATTAGGCCCGAACAGGTTCTCTTTCGGTGAATAACACCGCGTGTGACAATAGCAGAACGCGCTCACAAAGACATACGCATAAGGAAGTCTTTCCTTGTACTAGTCAATGTAACATGCTTTTATGTTCGTGAAGCTGCAGGTCGTATTGGACTGCCTGCAACTAAGCGCAGAGCTGAAAGTTTGTCACGGAAGAAACAAACAATGTTCACTTTGTGATAATTTATTGTTAATGTAAAGATTTTAGTATGTAAATTCCAATTAAAACACAATTTGATGTTAAGAGTCCGCTTTATTTAACATAAACATTACTTTCTAATAACATTACATTAATGTACATTTTCAAGCATAAGCCACTGAATACTATACTTGTAGATATTCTTGTATGCAAAATAAAGGCAAGGAATAGTACTTGATCAGAATGCACAGTCCAGATAAAGGCTTCTCTAATTTTATTTCAGAAAGCCCTTTTTCATCGTCATTTTTTAAGCGTTATGAACATCTCTGGTTCCCAAAGTAGACACAGCTACAACAAGAAAAAGTATGACATATTGGACTATCACACAAAGATATTTCCCTGCGTTTAGCTGTTTTTCACATAACGCTGTAACAGATATTCGAATGCCGGTAAATGAATGCCCATCATCGTCAGCCTAATCTGTCAAAAAAATGGCTGGGTGTGATGGTACAAGCTAAGATGATGATTTTTCTGAGAGGCTGAGTGGTGTTTGGCCACTTCGGTACACTATAGATTAGTTTAGATCAGGTGGCCGGGTTTTTGTTGGGAGTTTTAACGATCTCCCGCATATCAGCCTAAAAGGCTGATTGTGCAACCCCATTGGAAAGGATGCTTTCGTTGTTTGCAAAAATTTATTTCCTGAACAAGTTGCAGTATCTAGGTTCCAATGTTACCATCCTTTCCTAGGTCTTCTCTGGTTATGGAAATAGTAAGTCTCTTTCTTGTCAGAAATGGGCAGTCAAAGGGGATGCGTGCGACAGTTTCCTCTTCCACTTCGCACATTCTGCAGATTGGTTCATCCTTGTAGTTCTACTTTACGTAGATGTTTCCTGAAGTGAATATGTTCAGAAACTAATGCAACTACTTTTATATTCCTGATCTAACCATTCTCAGGAGATATGAGGAAAGGGTGTTGCATGAACCTAAGACCATTTTCCTGGCTTGTCTTTGGCCGGGATAGGTTTGCTACCTGATTTGGTGCTTTTCCCTAATCCATGCTTTTGCCGAGGTTTTAGCAATACGTGACTTATTCCAACTGCGGGTTCAGGGCCAACATATGGTACCTCAGTGCCCTTTTTAGCCAGCTGATCAGCTTTTTTTTCATTTCGATAAATGCCCTAATGCCAGAAATTCAAGTCTGCTGCGAGGTGATACGGCAAACAGGGCATTCCCAAACCAGTTTTAATTTTATCTGGTCAGAAAAGAATGATTTTCAAGCACTCCTCTGCGAGGATGAGAATGTTTTTATCATGATAAACTTTCTCAAGTTTTGTTACAGCACATCTCAGAATAGCAAATACTTCTGCCTGAAAAACTGTGCAATATGTCTCAGGTTTACACGAGTATTCGTCCCTTTCGGTACACTATACAGCGCCTCACGAAAGTATTCGTCTGCATTTAAAAAAATTCTAGAGCTAAATTAATAGAGGGGAAAATCTAATTTTTCTTTGGCTATAAAGATCAAATGGTAATATAGTTTATGTGTTTTGGCGGTTTTTCAGATACTTTATTTTATTATTTTTATGAATTTTGAAAAATATGCTAAAATTGCAACTCTTTTGTGCGTGGTGTTTTCAAAATTATCTTACACGCATTGAGTAGAACAATTTTTTGTGTATTACTTGGTTTTGCTGTGAAAATAGGATTCTCTTTGACGGTGGAATAAAATGTCAAAGTTGGAAATTTTAAACGTTTTTGCCTTAATTTCTCATTTTTGCTCACTTTTTACTGCTTTACGAACTTATTTTTCCACCAGTTTAAGTCACATGTCGATGAAAGTGTGTGGATGTATGCACAAACAAAAACTGTTCTGGCCAATGCATGAAAGATAATTTCGAAAACAATTTGTGCAAAAAATTGCAATTTTGGCATATTTTTAAAGAAAATTATAAAACTGATAAAATGACCGATCAGAAAAACCGGCAAAATACGTAAACTGTACTACCATTTGGTCTTTATGTCCAAAAAAAATTTTTTTTTCCTCCATTAATTTGGCTGCTATAATTTTTAAAGTGCAGACGAAAACCTTCTTGTGTGTGTTTAAGTAGTTCCATTAGAAACAGTCTAATGGGCTTATATCCTGTGAGTATGCTGGCCAAGCCATTGGTCCATGCCGTCATATTTACCATTCTGGGTAGTTAAGCGTTGATATGGTGCATTATGCAACGGGTCGAATTAGCTGGCGCCCCTTCGTATTGCTATCCGTTTGTTATTTGGGTCTAGAATGGCACTTCTTTCAGTTGGGTACGCGGCTAGCGAGACAAAAACATGTGGACAGCACGATATCCATTGACTGGCCCAACATAAAATAGTCGCATTGGATTGGCTCGGAGTAATAACAGCCCAACCGTTGATGCCTCATTGGACCTCAAAGGCCGCCTCTTGCATCCACTGAGGGTTCACAGCGCTCCTATAATTCATGGGTAGCCATTTACATGTTTTGTGGAATTCTGCTTTGTCTATGAATACAACAGCTGACAAAAAGTTTAGATCGAGTTCAGTTTCTCCTATGACCAACCTAGCGAATGCTACTCTCCGTCCGTCATCAGGCTGCTGCTTTTCCTGCTGAAGCTCCATGCGGTAAACATAAAACATAGTATAATGTGGTGTTCTCCACGCGGAAGATTGGATGCTATTGAAACTCCTGTAAACATTCCTCATATTATACTGCTGCTGACGAATAGCATAAATAATCACACGCTCTACCACTGCCTGGTCATCGACAGCGTGATGTCTTTCGGGGGAGACGTTTTATACACCGTTCCTGACTCTAAAAGGCTGTTCGCAGCTCATAGAAACGTGTGATCCATAGGAACTCCCTGGAGAAATTTCTGTCGCTATAGATGAGTCATTGTTGCATTCTGCTGCGCCTCTCCATGTAATAACATTGTGTTTAGATACTCTTTATTCGAAAATATCGTTCTAGTTAGCAAGAGGATATGGGGCCACGTATTTAACGTATTCAATCTCTAGAAAGTCTCATGCACTTACATTTGGATAACAACGTACAACTCTAGAACGTTCTCGAAGAGAGGGGGAAAAGTATATAAATGCAACAAGTGAAAATGTAGTGCGTTGACTGTTCCATTATCAAAGCATATTAACAAGGGACACCATTGCGGCTTTATCAAACGAGTTGGTGAATACATCGGGTCACTTGAGAGCACCTGGCATTCGCATCGTATGTAAAATGCAGGTTCGCTTTAACAATTCGCATATTATACACACAGGGTTTCGAGAAGACGCACGTGGTATTGCGTTTCAGCAGCTGGATAGCTCTGTGTATTATGACTTGTCTTCTTAAAACTGTATATGAGATTTTATCTTATATTAGATGCAAAAATACTAACTAGTTACAAATGTACTGGTGTGAATCGTTACAATAACCTACCACTAAAAACTGAAAATCTTGCTAGGACATCGCAATAAAACGATACCGATAGCCATTCTAGGAATTAACTCAATAATTTATAGACACTTAGCAATATTCATCGCTCTTTCTGCTGCATACTGGTCATTCTACGTGAAATAGAATACGGCATTTTAAAAAAGGTTTTCAGATTTTTATAATACATTTGATACATCGGAGTAAGTAGCCGCAAGGTGTTAAATTTTAGCAGACATAATTTCCTGAAAAAGCTATTCGCAATCACATTTATGGAGATTTCTCGGTTAAAGTGTTCTTTAAACACATGTATCTCTTAATCTGTATATCGTACTGGCTTATTTAAGGCTTAAAACTGGGCTTTCACACTATATAATTTCAAATGTAAATGAAATTAAATAAAAACGAATTTAACATTATTTTAACATTTATTTTGAAAATATTAAGCGAAAACAACATGCTCAACATATATTAAAATATTAGCGTACTTCTTGACGTTAGCTGCAATAGATTTCCAAGTTTTGAAGTGGATTTCATTTTAGAAACATATAAAATAAATATATGGGTATTTGAGATGCACCACTCCGAAACAGACTATGTACTGTTTACTTTACGTCACCCGGCACAGAGGGGAGAAATGACTAATGAGCATTTAGTTATAGCACATGTCTTGAAGTATTTTATGACCGATTTGGAAGCAAGAGCGGAGTAAGGAAATTAATAAACTTCACTCGTTCGCGGGGAATAATCCCGCTCTGCATAAACATAATTACCCAGGTGTTATAGAATGCTCAGTGAATTTAATAAATGAGTGACGTAAAGAAGCGAGCATGATGTGTGTTTTAATTCATTCAATTAAAAAATTACAAATATAAATAAGATGTCTGTGCGCACAAATACGATGTTAGTGAAATTGAAGTTGGGGAAGATAGTTTTGTCCTCACAGCTGAAAGTGTGCTAAATGTTGAACAGGGCTTCCTGACGCTAAACATGTAACTCGTGAGTTGGGTGTACCGGAGAATAGTTTTCAAAATCATCCCGAATCCAAATCCCTGAAAGCTCAGAAAGGATTACACAAACTCGGCTGGTAGGTTTCTATAAAGGGAGCAGAGGAAAGAGTCCACTTAAACTATCATCAATGAAAACTTTACATCATTAGAAAAACTCTCATTAAGAAAAGGAAACTCACTAAGAAACATTATCCGTGTCAGACATTACAACGGAGTAAGAAGTACACTTAAAGATTAAGTATTTCATACTGAAAGCGACTCTGTTTCGGACGAAAAAGAAGACAAAATTCAGGATAGTTCAAATATATTAGAAAAGTTGATTCACGCATTTCATGCTACTGAGCATAGAAATCTTTGAAGTTCAAATCGTGACAGTTTTCGAAAGTTGGTCTTTCTAAAATCCAAGAATATTTCAAACGTCTACACAAATGGTAAGAGTTACTAAACAATTAGCCGCAGAAAAGCGAATTTTGGCCACACCTCTAATGAAATCTGGAGGGAGATTAGGAGTTTCAGTGGTAGAAAAGATGATAAGACTTTTACAATTCTACGTCAACAAAATAATGGTGGACAAAAATAATGATGCTACACGGAAGGACAGCCGTAAACATCCATATACAGAAGCTATTAATGTTGAGCAATCTAAAATAAAGTTGCCGCAGCTTTAAAAAAACACCACCCTTATTTGAAAGTTAGTTTTTTTGTTTCTTTCTCACATTTGCGTAGTTGAGAATAAGGCAATGTTTACTTACTAGAGCTCACGGCATACATTTTGTTTGTGTTTGTGCTTAGCATGAAAATGTAACGCTAATAATTGATGACTAACATTTCTAGACTGTCAAAATTTAATATATACTAATCAGTAACCATTACTGTCTGCCACAAATAGTCTGCAATTCTCCATCCTGAGAATGTTACTTAATGAAATGTGCTACCTGTTCAGGAACCAACAATCTAATAAAAGATCTACAGGAAATATTTGATGTGAAGATATAGATCGGAATACTCATAAAAATGGTAACAGTTGACCATACAAGCCTGGAAATATTGCAGCCGTTCACTGAGGATTTCTTAGATAAATTATCTGTTGTTAGCTTTGTTGTTTCTTACATTTATCGCTAAACAACAGACATTGAAACCGGCGTCAGGAGAATGCATTGTAATTGGCGACTTTGCTGAAAAGTATGCGTTTGTGAACTGTGACACAAGTTTCTGTTCAGGGGGTTTATTTGAATAACAGGCACCACCTTATTCACCTTATGTTGTATATGAGCAAAATGCTACAGAATATAAGAACTTTGCAAGAATATCAGGGTATCTACAGCACAAAACAAACCTTGTCCATCTTTTCAACTGAATCAATGAAATTTTGAAAACAGAAATAGCAACTGTTTAAAAAACGATTCATTTTTTGGATGGAGCAAGGGCATAATATAAAAACGTAAAGAATTTTGTGAACCTGTCTATCCATAAAGAAGATTTCGGTTTTGAATGAAACTTCTGCGCAACATCGCTAAGAAAGGAGTCATGCAATGGTATTGGGGAACCACCAAAAGACTTGCGGGATGTTCAGTATCCAGATAAATCAGGATCCCATCACAACACCTGAGAAACTGTTTATCTGGGATCAAACAGTACTTAAAATATTAATTTCAAATGATTTCTTGGGAACAACACCGTAAATTTTGAACTCTAGATATGAGAAAACAGAAACAATAGCTGAAACACAAAAGTTACATTCCTTTATCCCACTTTTAAAAACAGATCTAACCAAACTGCTCTTTTGAAAATGGAGGGGAGTGTGTTTTTATATATTAAAATTAATGTACTGTGTTCTTCTCTATTATACGATTTTGATTCATGTTCTATTATTTTGTAATGATAGTCGTGAATATTTTATTTCTTCTGTTCGTGTGAAACAACGCAATTAAATTAAAATAGTTAACTGCTCATTAGGTACGCGCCACTTTAAGGACATAGTCTGTTTCAGTGATGCAACCTGGGTTCTGCAAGCATTTACACCCGGCACACCCGACCGAATAAAATATTTTAATTCTGATAGAACTAATGGGAATTCCATCCTGCAATTTCCCACTGTTATGCAATACATTTAAGGGAAATATACGGTAATTTGATTATAACTTAATACCTCAGTTTTCGGTTTAAATATTTTATGAAAGTTAAATGCATAAAATGTCTCCCTTTTATTTTTAACTACATAAAGTAAATTTCAGGAAAATTGCTTCATTTAGCTTTAAATTGACATTTATAACAATTCTCTACTATGAATATAACCAGAAGTATAAACGGTTTTAAATTACGAGTTACGTGAAATTTGGATAACTTTGATAATTAACCCTGGCTAATATAGTTGCTGCAAAATTTAGAAAAGTTTCAAACGATATTCCACTTGAAAGAAGTGATAAACTTTGCCGTTCGTTCCTGACCATACAGATTTATGGGGGTAATTTTGACTGCAGATCCCATTCCATACAATGAAGTCACGTTCGTTTCTAACAAACAAGCGGTATGGCAAGTGGATTGTTGAAAGTTTGGGTTTATAGCCTTTTACAATGAAGCGGTATATCGTTTGTACCTTTTCTAAATTTTGCAAGAAGTAAATTTATTCTTCTCTGACAAACGAAACTACGCATTCATTGTATTTTATACGCTAGAATACACTGATAGAGTCTGAGAAAGATTGGAAAACCTAAGGTCTATTATCAACTGATTTTATTCTATTTGGTGTGAATCACTCGTGCACGGTATTCCTATTTAACCAAAGGTTGTTACCTGATTACTAGCTGGGCTGTTACTAACACTGGTGTTTAATCTGTAGTACGTCTTCCTACAAAATGAATCCTTTTTATCTGAATATTTTATTCGAGTCTGTTACAATATACTTCTCTACCGCGTACTTAGTAGGCAAGGAAGTATTGCATTTCACCAAAAAATTCGATATCGATTTCACTAGAAATGCCTATTTTGAGCACCCCTTATTTTAAAAGAAAGACATCTTGGGGATGCATGCGTCTGTGAACAGCGTAAAGCAAAATGAAATTCTGGATAATGCTAAACTTGGTATTTAAATTTAGTACCTACCAAAAATGCGATACGCAGATTTTCAAGAAAACCCCACTCTCCAAACTACCCTTTACATAGAGAATTTTTCGTTATTTTTTACTTTATTAAAATAGCTCAAACGATATTGATTAAAATGCCACATATTTAAGATATATGACCAAATACAACGTATATCTGGAATCTTCTAAGAATATCCTGTGAAATCCTCTTCACTGGGAAGGCATACTATATAATTTTGTATAACCGGTATGCCACAAGTGATAGATAGGACTGTTCCTGCTTGATTGCGCGCCAAACAGCAATGAAGTACTCAGACCACACAGATGTGTGTCTGTCTGCAGCATGCAACACAGTTCAACACTGGGGAGAGCTATCATCCCGGATGAATAAAGTGTTGTACAATGGCGCTATACGTACCATTCTCTCATTGAATTCAGCATCTTTTGATACACAAGACACTGCGGGAATCCGTCCTTTTCCCCAAATAGAAACTGTTTTTCCCACGAAATAGCCAACGGGCCTCCCCAGCTGGACATACTGATATGTTATAATTATGAAAAACGACACAACGTTAAGACTGGCAGGAAGCGCAACCACTTATGCTATGACCTTTGCCCAGAGACGTAATGGCTTTCACTCTCCCCCTCCAGCCATCTCCGTTGACTGTTGCTGCGTATATGTGAGTATTCTGACCCGATCAAGCCGAGTTGAAACAAGCTGCGATGAAAGCTTACTGCACATAAAATGTAGATCTCTTTAAAAGACACAATTTATTTAAATGTCATTTTTGTGGCATTCGACATTTCTAAGGCATGTGTTATTGTTTGTATTTTTCATGCTTCGTCACATTTTGAAGTGGACATCATTCAGTTGTTTCTCGCGATGTCATGAAAAAAGTATGGAATTTGAAGGCCACACATATAGTAGCTTCGCATATAGCAACGTCATAGTAATGTCGCAAGTTACAAACCACACACATTTTTCTTACAGTCTGTTCGGGTTTGCAGAGAACACTCACCAGACCGTGTTCGCCAGCCCGTCAGTGGCACGTGACCGCTAGTGTTTTGCATTTCTATATTCATAGTGGTTTTAGTTTAGTGAACTTGAAGCTAACTACTTAAGAATTCCTATGTCTGCAAATCAGGCTTCTTCTGTCGTGTTCCTACAAGGAACATTAAATTTCAAAGCCATCACATATCCATCCGCTTTTTAGATTTGGCTATCCCTTAAGCCTTCTGTGTCGCTCTTGTACCTACAACGACACTATAATAAAATCATTTCTGCAAATGTTTATCTCGATTAACAAAAAGTAGATGAAAGAAAAAGCTTGCGTAAAAATAGTTTAGATATACAGGCTGAATCACCTCAAACTTGCACCGCAAATATTTCGGAAATGGAAAGTGCTTTTGATGTGCAGTTTTCACAGTACTGATTGGTAGTCATAGTGATGGTGATGAGATGGGGTTAAGGGCGCTAAACAGCGAAGGTCATAAGCGCCCTTACAATGTGTAAAATTTAAAATCCCAAAACTAAAATACAGGACAAAACCGCATAGTCAAAAGCACTAAAAAACAAGCACACAAATCCTAAAACCACCACACTAAAACAGGGTAAACAAAACAATAAAAGAGTAAAACGAAGTGTCAAGAACTGTAGAACGCATGGGATATGAGCGCCATATGTCCACTGGGGAGTAGAGCCCGCATTAAAAGACAATTTAAATCACACAGCTAAAAGACGCTCATCGCATCAAATGCTTCGGCTAAAACCAATATCACTGATAAAACGTAAATGACATTCTACAGCATGCGCGTCGTCTACCAAAACGTTGGCTATGTCAACAGGCAGACACACACGAACGTGCAACGGAGCTAAAACTTGACACTCTATTAAAATGTGACGCACCGTGAATGGCGCATCACACTGATCACACAGTGGTGTGGGGTCACCACTAAGCAGGTATGCATGACTAAAAAGGCAATGTCCGATTCGTAGACGAGCTAAAATTACCTCTTCCCGACGAGAAAAGCGAGAAGACTAACGGGAGAGGCTTAACCTCCCTCAACTTGTTCCCCCCGGAGGGCCATCCACTCATCGCGCCAAAGCAAGAGGATACGGTGTCGTAAAATAACACACAAATCTGACGAGGAAAAAACAGAGGAAAAACATCTGGGTGAGAAAATCGACGATTTGGCAGCGGTGTCGGCAGACTGGTTCCCTGAGATCCTCACATGACCTGGAATCCACAGGAAGGAGACGCTGATGCCAGAGACACCAAGCGAGTGGAGCAGGTCATGTATGCGCTGTACGAGGGGGTGGTATTTGTACAGCGCGGTAATACTCTGATCCCCAGGGGCTCACCTTTTGTGAGTACGGGTTAGGCGCACCCGGGGTACCCGAGCCATTCATAGCCATTTTCACCCATTCATCCCCGTCCGGTCGAGGTGGGCTCTCGTGCGTTCTGTGCATTTCACTCCATGTCGCCTCTCGTCATCGTTTCTTTCTTCTCTTCTACTTCTGCACGTTTCGCCCCACGCGCATTCAATTACACATCTCTTTTACTTTTTCGCCGGCCTACCTTGCGTGCGAAACGCCCACGTACTTTTAGTTTTTTATCTTTTTATTTAAATCCTCCGTGGACACAGCCTGACGGATACCCGCGCACTGGATGAGCAGCTGGATGAGTGGGTAATGGCGTCATCCCCACAACCCGGGGTCGTCATGTAGGGTATGTGTTCGTATCCGCTGTTCAACTGCAGTCCCGCGGGGGGGCCAATGCATGAGCTGCTGAATTCTGACGGCGATTGGGTCCCTCTGTCTATGTTCTGGGAGGTGTGACCCTGGGGTGAGATTGGTATAGATAGGCCACTCACCCAAGCCGGGGTAACGCCCGGGAAGTCAGAGCCCGAGGTCGGAGACGGTTGCAATGGTGGAGGATTTATTTCGCTATGTAGCACCCTTTCTCCATTGTTACCAACAAGCGCCGAAACGTTTTTGCAACAGAAGTAGCACCGCCAACATCTGGTTGTTACCTAGTTATTACACGAACAGAGGAAGGACAATCGTTTGAGAAGGTGAACCCTTTTATAGTACAGAAGGGCATTGACTCTATTGCTGGTTCGGTTCAGTCCTGCACTCGCCTTCGAAACGGGTCATTATTGGTACACAGCAAGTCCGATCAACAAACTAAGACCTTGTTGCGCGCTACGCTTCTTCACGGTTATCCCATCCGTGTTGTGAAGCACCGCACCTTGAATTCCTGTCGAGGCGTTGTTACCACCCATAGCATCGTGGGTATATCGGACGAGCACCTAGTGAAATACCTATCGGATCAAAAGGTGACAGCAGTGCATCGGGTGCAGGCTAAACGCGACGGAGTATTGGTACCCACTCGTACCCTTTTTATCACATTTGATGGCGTCGATCTGACCACGAGCATTACAGCAGGGTACGAACGTATTGCGGTGAGGCCCTATATTCCTAGACCTCTGCGTTGTTTTAAATGCCAACGTTTTGGGCATACGCAAGTCTCATGTAAGAGTGCCGTTAACATCTGTGCAACATGTAGCCAGCCCTCACACGAAGGTGCCTGTTCAGCAGCCCCCGTCTGCGTTAATTGCAAAGGGTCACATTCTGCTACATTTGGCGACTGTCCGCGGTATTTGGACGAGAAGGCGATCCAGGAGATCCGGGTAAAGGAGAAACTCTCCTTTGCCGAAGCCCGGAGGCGCCACCATGCGCGCCAACCTTCGCTCCTGCGATCGGGAACATTCAGTTCTATTGTTGCCTCGCCAGTACCCCGGAAGGATGCTGGGACTCAAACTTGGTCCATGACTGCCTTGACCGCCACTACCATCCGGCCGTCCAAGTCTGCTACTGTTACCAAGCCCTATAAACCTCGTCCAATGTCTATGAAGTCACAAGCCACTGAGAAAAAGCCGAAGCAGAAACTTCGAAGAGAGGACTTTTTAAAAGACCCTCCGCGTGTTCACAGCAAGGATAATTCACCTTCTCCTCCTCGAAGGTCGCAGTCCCAGGAAGCTCCTGCGACAAGCCGCGCTTAGCGGCAACCCTCACCCATCGCCACCCGGCACCGGTTCACGGCGCTTGAATCGGTTTCTGGCTCTGAGCGCGTGGGCCCTCCCTTCGAGGAGGCTATGGAGTCTGACCTACTCCATACCAAAAGCCCGAGCCCAAAGGTTAAACAAAAGGTAATTTTAAGCCGCCCTTCTAAATAGACAGTTTATCCCTTTTTATGGCTATCCTGACCGGGAATGTACGTGGTGTACGATCGCATAGGGCGCAACTGCAACTTTTATTGCGTTCCCATTCGCCTATGGTCGTGTGTTTGCAGGAGACTAAGCTTCGCCCTCACGATCCTTTTGATCTCCGAGGATATACTCCGGTTCCTTACGACCTTAAACCGGAGGAGGGTACTCCTGCTCATGGAGGTGTCATGTTGTTAGTGCGTAACGACGTTCATTTTCAAGTTCTCACTCCTACGTCCGACTTGAAAGCTGTTGCCATTAGATTGCAATTACCCGGGTTTTTTTTGTGTTTGCTCTGTGTATTCACCTCCATCGTCTCCCCTTGCCCTTGCGGACATTCGAGCTCTTCTGTCCGCTCTCCCAACACCATTTCTTCTGTTGGAAGATTTTAATGCCCATCACCCCCTGTGGGGTTCGCCAAGGGCTTGTGCGAGGGGAACTCCTCTTTCCGACATTTTTTACCAGTTCAATCTCTCTATTCTGAATACAGGTGAGCCTACGTTTATTTCTGACTCTTCCGGTACATTTTCTCACTTGGACCTTGCCGTTTGCTCACTCCAGATTGTTAGACGTCTGCAGTGGAACGTCGTCGCTGACACCTACTCCAGCGACCATTACCCCTGCATCGTTTCTCTTTCGTCACACCACGTGCAGCATTCCAGTGTCCCTACCTGGATATTCACAAAAGCCTAATGGAGCTTGTATTCCAGCCTCGTGCATTTTGACGACCAGCCCTTCACCGACATTAAGCAACTAGTGCAGCACCTTACGTCTACGGTTTTCTCTGCCGCCGAACGCGCAATATCCCGTTCATCCTCTCAACCTCGGCGAATGCCTGTTCCATGGTGGAACGAGGATTGTCGAGACGCTGTTAGTGCCCGTAGAACTGCACTTAGGGTGTATCGTCGTCACCCTACACTTGCTAATTTGGTGACCTTTATACAATCGCGCGCCAGAGCTCGTCGCATTATTCAGGATAGCAAGAAGGGATCTTGGGCTCGTTTTGTCGAGTCTTTTAATCGCTTTACGCCTTCATCCGTTGTTTGGGATAAACTTCGTCGCTTCTCAGGTAATGTGTCGCATTGTATTGTTTCTGGCCTTCAGGTTTCTAGTGCCACCATAGTGGATCCGGCTGCCATCGCTAACACTCTGGGTGCTGCCTTTGAGGCGGTTTCCAGTTCAGACCATTATTCCGCCGGCTTTCGGTCTATCAAAGACCGACTGGATTCCGCCAGCTTTAATTTTCGGTCTGCTAATACCGAGTGTTATAATGAACTTTTCACAGTGAGGGAGCTGGAGCACGCTCTTCATTGCTCTCGGCACTCCGCTCCTGGGCCGGACGGCATTCGTGTCCTGATGTTAAGTAACCTTTCAGCCGACAGTAAACTCTTTCTCTTACAAGTCTATAACCGTATTTGGCAAGACGGCCTTTTTCCTTCCGTTTGGAGTGAAGCCACCATTGTCCCTATACTTAAGCCTGGGAAGGATCGCCAACTACCTTCCATCTACCGCCCTAACTCCCTCACCAGTTTCATTTGCAAGGTGATCGAGCGCATGATCAACGGGCGGTTGACATGGTGGCTTGAGTCTCAGAAACTTCTAGCGAACGCTCAGTGCAGATTCGTCGCTATCGCTCTACCGTCGAGCATCTGGTGTCCCCGTCGACGCATATTATGAATGGATTTCTGAGAAAGTGCCAAACCGTGGCTGTGTTTTTTGACCTGGAGAAAGCTTATGACACTTGTTGGAGGGGCGGCATTTTACGTACACTTCACACATTCAATATCCGCGGTCGTCTTCCCATATTTCTTCGGGAGTTTATGACGGACCGCGTCCTGCGTGTACGTGTGGGCTCGGTTTTATCTAGTCGTTTTATTCAAGAGAACGGAGTACCGCAGGGCTCTGTACTCAGTGTCACACTTTTTGCGATTGCTATCAACCCCATTGTTGATTGTATTCCGCCTGGCATTTCATTGTCCCTTTTTGTTGACGATTTTGCCATTTATTGCAGTTCACGGCGGACCTGTCTACTCGAACGCCGTCACCAGCTCTTTATCGACCATCTATACGCCTGGAGTAACGCCAACGGCTTTAATTTCTCCGCCGAGAAATCCGTCTGCATCAACTTCTGGCACCGGAAATATTTCCCTCCGCCCTCACTCCAACTTGGGCCGGAGATACTTCCGTTTGCAGACGAGGTAAAATTTTTGGGGTTGATTTTTGATAGGAAGTTGTGTTGGACTTCGCACGTTTCCTTTTTAAAAGCAAAGTGTGACCGTTCTCTTAATATTTTACGTGTTTTAAGTGGCACATCCTAGGAAGCTGATCGGACCGTTCTTCTGCGTCTTTATCGCTCCTTGGTCCGATCCAAGCTTGATTACGGGTGCATTGTCTATTCATCGGCACGTCCATCTGTGTTACGTCGCTTGAATACCATTCATCATCGTGATATAAGAGTCGCTATTGGGGCCTTTCCAACTAGCCCTGTACCCAGTCTGTACGCAGAAGCTGCAGAGCCTCCGCTATCCTTCCGGCGTGAGATGCTTTTGTGCAGCTATGCTTATCGACTCTCAAGCTTGCCTAACCACCCGTCCTTCGAGTTATTTTACGAGGATTCGCTTGATCGACAATATTTAGTTAGCTCCTCTGCATTACTACCTCCAGGGGTTTGATTTCGACAACTCCTTCGGCATTTGGACGTTGCGCCAGCGCCGGCCCTTCCCAGGGGGGAAACGCTTTTTCCTCCATGGCTGCGCGCTGAGGCGCACTATCACCTTGGGCTAACGTCGATGCCGAAGACTGAGACCCCTTTTCAGTTCTTAGATCAGGTTTCTTAGAACTCCAGGCGAAAGTCGATAACTGTCATTTTATATGCACTGATGGGCCTAAGACTGATGTTGGAGTAGGGTGTGCCTTTGTTTTTGGTCGGCATAGTTTTACATTTCGTTTACCGGGGCAATGTTCGATTTTTACCGCCGAACTTTTTAGTATTTATCCGGCTCTTTTATACATCCAGTGGCATGATTTACAGCACTCTGTTCATTGCGCAGACTCCCTGAGTGCCCTTCAGAGTATTAACGCGCTGTACAATTACCACCCACTCGTATAGCGCATACATGCCCTGGTCCAATCGCTTGGTGTCTCTGGCATCCGCGTCTCCTTCATGTGGATTCCAGGTCATGTTGGCATCTCAGGGAACGAGTCTGCCGACGCTGCTGCCAAGTCGGCGATTTTATCACCCAGAATTTTTACCTCTGTTGTTCCCTCGTCAGATTTGTTTATTGTTTTACGTCGCCGCATCCTCTCGCGTTGGAGCGATGAATGGAAGGCCCTCCGGGGGAACAAGTTGCGGGAGGTTAAACCTCTCCCGTTAGTCTGGGCTACCTCTTCCCGTGCTTCTCGTCGGGAAGAGGTAATTTTAACACGCCTTCGTATCGGACATTGCATTTTTAGTCATAGGTATTTGCTCAGTGGTGACCCCGCACCAGTATGCGAGCAGTGTGATGCGCCCTTAACGGTGCGTCACATTTTAACAGAGTGTCAAGTTTTAGCTCCATTGCGCGGTCGTGTGGGTCTGCCTGTATGCATAGCTAACGCTTTGGCAGACGACGCGCGTGCTGTAGAATGTCTTTTACGTTTTATCCATCACAGTGATTTCAATCGGCGCATATGATGCGCTAAGCGCCATTTAAATATGTGATATTATATTGCCTTTTTAATGGGGGCTCAACTCCCCAGTGGACATATGGCGCTCATGTCCAAAACGTTCTACAGCTCTTGACACGTGCTTTTACTCTTTTATTGTTTTGTATATGTTTTAGTGTGGTGGTTTTAGCATTTGTGTGCGTGCTTTTTAGTGTTTTTGACTTATCGGATTTTCCATTTTTTAGTTCTTGATTGTTATATTTTACACCTTGTAAGGGCGCTGATGGCCTTTGATGTTTAGCGTCCTTAACCCCATATCATCATCATCGTAATACTCTGAAGGGCACTCAGAGAATCCGTACAAACAACACAGTGCCGTAAGTCGTGCCGCTGAATGTATAAAACTCATTGATATATACTAAAAATTTAGGCGGTAAAAATCGAAAAATTCCCAGGTAAACGAAAGTTAAAACTATGTTCACCAAAAACAAAGGCACGCCCTACTCCAACATCAGTCTTAGACCAATCAATATATATAAAATAAAAGTTCACGAATTGCGCCTGAAGCTCTAAAACGGCGGATCTAATGACTGAAGAAGGGGTCCCATTCTTTGGCATCGACGTTAACCCAAGGTGACTGTGGGCCTCAGCGCGCAACCAAGGAGGAAACCACGATTCCCCCCTGGGAAGGGCCGGCGCTGGCGTAAAGTCCAAGTGCCGAAGAAGCTGCCGAAATGAACCCCTGGAGAGAGCAATGCAGAGGAGCTAACTAAATGTTGCGTATCAAGCGAATCCTCGTAAAATAACTGGAAGGACGGGTGGTCAGGCAATTGCATTCAGGCGACGTAACACCGACGGACGTGCCGAAGAATAGACAATGCACCCGTAAGCAAGCTTGGATCGGACCAAGGAGCGATAAAGACGCAGAAGAACGGTTCGATCAGCTCCCCAGCATGTGCCACTTAAAACACGTTAAAGATTAAGAGAACGGTCACACTTTGCTTTTAAAAAGGACATGTGAGAAATGCAGCTCAGCTTTCGATCAAAGATCAACCCCAACAATTTCACCTCGTCTGCAAATGGAAGGACCTCCGAACCAAGATAGAGAGAGGGAGGAGCAAAAGCCTTCCGGCGCCAGAAATTTATGCAGACGGATTTTTCGGCGGAGAAAGTAAAGCCGTTGGCGTTACTCCAGGCGTAGAGACGGTCGATACAGCTCTGGAGACGGCATTCGAGCAGACAGGTCCGCGTGAACTGCAATAAATGGCAAAATCGCCAACGAAAGCGGACGATGAAATGCCAGGTGGAATACAATCAACAATGACGTTCATAGCTATCGCAAAAAAGAGTGACACTGAGTAAAGAGCCCTGCGGTACACCGTTCTCTTGAATAAAACGACTAGATAAAACCGAGCTCACACGTACACGAAAGACGCGATCCGTCATAAACTCCCGAAAAAATATGGGAAGACGACCGCGGAAATGCCATGCGTGAAGTGTAGGTAAAATGCCGCCCCTCCAACAAGTGTCTAAGCGTTCTCCTGGTCAAAAAACACAGCCACTGTTTGACACTTTCTCAGAAACCCGTTAATAATATGCGTCTACAAAGACATCAGATGGTCAACGGTAGAGCGATGGAGACGAAATCCGCACTGAGCGTTTGCTAGAAGTTTCTGAAACTCAAGCCACCATGTCAACCGCCCGTTGATCATGCGCTCCATCACATTGCAAATGCAAAGAGCGAAAGCCGGCGGAAAGATGGGCAGAACTGGAAACCGCCTCAAAGGCAGCACCCAGAGTGTTAGCAATGGCAGCCGGATCCACTAATGTGGCATTGGAAACCAGAAGGCCAGACACAGCACAACGTGACACTTTTCCGGAGAAGCGACGAAGTTTATCCCAAAGAACAGAGGAAGCAGTAAAGCGACTAAAAGACTCGACAAAACGAGTTCAGGACGCCTTCTTCCTATCCTAAATAATGCGACGAGCCCATGCGCGCGTTTGTTTAAAAGTAACCAAATTATCAAGTGTAGGGTGTCGCCGAAACACCCTAACTGCAGTTCTACAAGTACGAACGGCGTGCCGACAAGCCTCGTTCCACCACGGAAATGGAATACGCCGAGGGTGAGAGGATGAATGGGGAATCGTGCGTTCGGCGGCAGACAGAATCGTAGACGAAAGGTGCTGCACCATTTGGTTAACGCCAGAGAAGGGCTGGTCCTGAGAACAGACGAGGCTGGAATACAATCTCCAGTCGGCTTTTCTGAATATCCAGGTTGGTACTCTGGAATGCTGGACGTGATGAGACAGAAGAGAAACGATGCAGGGGTAATGGTCGCTGGAATAGGTGTCAGCGACGGCGTTCCACTGCATACGACTAGCAAGCGGGAGTGAGCAAACGGCAAGGTCCAAGTGAGAGAATGTACCAGAAGAATCAGAAAGAAAAGAAGGTTCACCTCTATTGAGCATGGAGAGGTTGAACTGATCAAAAAGGTCGGAAAGAAGAGTTGCCCTCGCACAAGCCCTTAGCGAACTCCACTGGAGTGATGGACATTAAAATCTCCCAACAGAAGAAACGGTGTTAGGAGAGCGGACAGGAGATTTCGAATGTCCGTGTGAGCGAGGGCAGACGATGGAGGTAAATACACAGAGCAAACAGAAAATAAAAAGCCGGGTAATTGAAGCCTAACGCCAACAGCTTGCAAGTCGGACTTAAGACTGAATGTTGAAAATGAACGTCATTACGCACTAATAACATGACACTTCCATGAGCAGGAGTCCCTCATCCGGTTCAAGATCGTAGCGAATCGGAGTATACTCTCGGAGATCAAAAGGATCGTGAGGGCGAAGCTTAGTCTCCTGCAAACACACGACCATAGGTGAATGCGAACGCAATAAAAGTTGCAATTACCACCTATGCGATCGTACACCACCTAAATTCCAGGTCAGGATAGCCATGAATAAAACGGATAAACTTCCTACGTAGAAGGGCAGCTCAAAATAGCTTTTTGCTTAACCTTGGGACTCGGGCTTTTTATATGGAGTTGGTCAGACTCCATTGGCTCCTCGAAGGCAGGGCCCACGCGCTCACCGCCAGAAACCGATTCAAACGCCGAGAATCGGTTCTGGGTGGCAATAGGTGAAGGCGGCCGCTGAGCGCGGCTTGTCGCAGGAGAATCCTGGGACTGCGACCTTCGAGGTGGAGGAGAAGGTGAAGTTTTGTTGCCGCGCGCACGCGGAGGGTCTTTCAAAAAATCTTCCCTACGAAATGTCTGCTTCGAATTCATCTCAGTGCCTTATGACTTCATAACCTTGGAACCAGATTTAGATGGCTTGACAACTGTGGCTGTAATGGATGGCCGGATGGTAGTGGCGGTCATTGCAGTCATGGCCCAGGTTAGTGTCTCTGCATCCTTCCGGGGTACTGGCGAGGCAACAACAGAACTGAATATTCCCGATCGCAGCAGCGAAGGATGGCGCGCTTGGTAACGCCTCCGGGCTTCGGCGAAGGAGAGTTTCTCCTTTACCCGGATCTCCTGGATCGCCTTCTCGCCAAGCACCTCGGACAGTCGGCAAATGATAAAGAATGGGACCCTTTGCGATTAACGGAGACGGGGGCTGAGGAACAGGTACCATCGTGTGACGGCTGGCTACATGAGGCACAGATGGATACCGAACTGTTACAAGAGATTTGCATATGCCCAAAACGTTGGCATATAAAACAACGCAGAGGTCTAGGAATATAGGGCCGCACCGCAATCCGTTCGTACCCTGCTGAAATACTCGTGGGTAGATCGACGCCATCGAAAGTGATAAATAGGGTACGAGTAGAACAAACACTCCGTCGCGTTTAGCCTGCACTCGATGAACTGCCGTTACCTTTTTGTCGGAAAGATATTCGACTAGTTCTTCGTCCGACATACCATCTAGGCTATGGGTGGTAACGACGCCTCGACAGGAATTTAAGGTGCGGTTCTTCTCAACACGGATGGGATAACCGTGGAGAAGCGTAGCGCGCAACAAGGTCTTACTTTGCTGATCGCACTTTGTTTGTACTAATACGGAACAATTCCGTAGACGAGTGCAGGACTGCACCGCACCAGCAATAGCATCAATGCCCTTCTGAATAATAAAAGGGTTCACCTCTTCTAGCATCTGTGGCAGATGGTCTGTCAGGAAGCTGCCATTCCTGTGCGAGTTCATTTTTCCTTCTATGAACAAAGGGCCTATGAGCTGATGGTTCACTATCCCATACCACACATTTAAACTCCATGGACGCTGACATTCCACGTGATGAAGCCAACTGGGACTGTCAGCAGACCAATAGTGCATGTTTCTGCGGTTTATCTGGCCATGGTTACTAAATGTTACCTCATCACTAAACAAGATACAAGATGAATCTGGAGTGTCATGTCTTAATGCCCATGTAAAAAGTTAACACTATTCTCAAAATCGTTTCCATGCAGCTCTTGATGGAGAGAGATGCGATAGGATTGGAACCTATGTCGATGGAGAATGCGCAGTACACTTGTCTGACTTATGCCACTTCCACGTGCAATTGTGCGGGAACTAATTTGCGGATCTACTGCAACGGCAGCAAAAACATTAATTTCTGCCTCTTCTGCAGTCACTTGTTTGTTTCTGTTACGTTTTCTAGGTGTTACAGTACCATCTTCACGCAATTGGTTGAAAAGGTTGATAAATAATTGCCGAGGTGGTTGACGTCTAATGCGATACGTTTCCGCATACACCGTACAGGAACGAACTGCATTCTTCCTACACTCTCCATACACCATGAGCATGTCGGCTGATTCTGCATTAGTAAACCCCATCTTCCACTCACGACTTACTGCGTGAACTGTCACAAACTAACTGACCAGAAAGTCGCAATGCAATCCATGAACAGAAAACAATGCAAACAACATCGTACCTAGCAACTAAGCAGGTTGAATGGGACAAACAATTGTCGGGGTGGAAACTTTTCAAAATAAGATTTCTCGTAAACCACTTGCACTAGAATCCTGCAACAAATACCATTGACATTCTAATTTAACCTTCCTTTATTCTGTTGATGTAACTAGGCATTGTTTCATTTATAAATTGTATGTTTGCTCAAAAAACACGCTTTCTCAGTATTATTAAAATCTATTTATAGGCTAAATGTACGAGCCCCTGAGTACAAATCAATGCTTTGAAATCTGCACATCCATAACACTTTCCATTTCCGAAATATTTGCGGTGCAAATTTTAGGTGATTCACCCTGTATATTAGAAGTGGACGTCAAGTATTCTATGCAGCTTCAAGATCTACATAACGATACGGCGTTCCTGTCCGAGTATGTGAAATCTAAGGCATGTACAAAGTATTAATTCCACACCTCGGACCATGGCAAACGTATGTGGTTCATTACATTGCTAAATCAGGCTCTCTAGCATGATCTACAGCTGATGAAAATTCATCGAGCACTACGATTTCGACAGTCAGGCCGGTTAAAACCGTACGTTGAATTCAACAACCGACAACAGGCTGCAAATGATATTGGAAAAAAATATGTACAAACTGTTCAACAAACCCAAGTGTGGAAAATCTATAGAGAATTTCCGGAATTGTATGGATATACGGCATATGAAAGATAGAAACAGAGATATTTTTCCAACTTTTTGTGCAAGAGTTATGCTGTTCACACACATACACACGTACGCACACACGGACCTTTTTTTTAAAAAAAATTCTTTTGGGCTCAGCGTGCCTCAAAACATGTTTTGCGGTGAAATCTCCGTATCGACTTTTTGGGTGGAATGCAATACCTCCTCTACCTACTCTGTATGTGGTAGAGGAAGTAGCTGCCTGCAGTCGTAGCGAAGCCGATCGGCTCTCTCCGCCGAAATTCGCATTTGTGACATGAAACAGCTGTGTTATCCCGTATGGCTTTAAGTCGGGTGGCCACTGCTAGTCGAAAGCGTCGATTTCTGGTGGCGACCACTGCAGGTATCTCCCCTCCCACTCGCCTATCCGGGTTCCATCTCTCTCTCTCTCTCTATGCTTTTTATCCGCATACACAGCTATGTGTTGAAGCCGGGAAGGTCGCTGTTTGTTACCTTGCTAACAGAAATTACGCTCAAACATATAAAGTCGCGTATCGTCTGTACCTTGGGTGTATTATATGTATTAATATCAATATGGTTTTATTGATTCCAATACGATATTAATCCTTTGATGCATTGAACACTTTATTATTGTACATACAGATGAGCAGGGTCGACTTTGTGTATTTTGAAGTTTAGACCTCTAAATGTCTCAAAGACATCAGCTAGTAGTGGTATATCTGAGGCAAGTAGAGTTCGCTGTACTCGCCCAGGTTTCTCACATTAAACAGCTCCCATTCATTTCTAGCATGATTGTAGTCAGCATCACTAATTTCCTCTTTATTTAACCTATTCTAGAAGGAGGCGTTAGAGACAAGCAGGTTTCGTTCAAAACATCTCATGATATAACGTTATCATATGGAAATATCCTCTTACGAGGCATTAGCTACAACTTGTCTTCTCCAGAGTGCTTCAGTGTTTGAGGATACGACGTCAGATTTTTCACCAGCTTATCCAAACATGTACTGAGGAACCGAAAGCTATCCACAAAACGAAGTTTTGTACATCCTACATGCTTGCACAATGGTATATAGCTTTCTTCAGAGTTAGCAATTACCTCCACCCGCTCACTTGTACATCCCAACTCCTTAACAATGAAATGTGAGTCATTCCCACTCAGGTTGTGCATGAAGCCGGGAATATATTTAGGTGCTTTGAGGCTAAATTACATTCATTATGTAGACTTCCGCGATATTCACCGCTGATCTGATCATGATCGCGTACTTTGTAGTTCTCTTCAGTAAAGGTCTTTCCGCACAAGTAGCATACTTTAGAGGACTTGAAATGTTTCTGGTGTTCATCTGTAAGTTTCATAGGCATGGCAGATTTGTATATATTATCAATTTTCTTTGCAAGGGACAACAGATATTCCATAAGCTTCTGAGCAGCATCAACACCACAACATACATAGGAATGCTTAGGAAGACTCGCTTCCAGATGTTCTAAACATTGATCATGTTTCACATAAACACAGAAACTAATAGGTAGATTCTGCTAAGGGGTTGCATATGAAGTTTAAGGATTGGGGAGGTATGTATGACATGGTGCGAGGATGCTTTCAACGTCTGCATTTATGACGTAAGGAGTTTCAACATCCTTTCAAAATTTTTAAATTGAACAACTTATTTCTCCTTGGTAGGAATTACTACCCTTGCAATACTATGCTGATTAAAGATGGATACATGCTCTTATAGTTTTTCCAGTCCACTTCGTCGATATCGATCATCAATGTGTGTAAAACAGCGCTTACAGGTATAAACACGTTCCTTGCATTTAGTTTTCTGACGTTGAATAAGTTTTTAAAATTTCTCTCTCTCTATATATATATATATATACGTATATATATATATATATATGTGTGTGTGTAGTGAAGCTTTCCACTACCGTCACTCAATAGTAGGTCACGGTGTTCAGGTGGTTCGGTCTCTGCAACCATTATTGGATACACTTCGTGCTTCTCGTCCAACCCGAAGACGTTGATAGACATCCTGTTAAGCTTCTCAAACTTACATATTTCAGAAAGTGGAGTAAGATAAGAAACACAGCTGACGTCATATTTATTTTGAAGTTGATCGTATCTGCTCACGCGTTGTGCATACTTCTCAACGAATTCGGCTAATACAGAATACATGAAGCACATCTTGTCGCTATAGTAGGGATGTGAATGCAGGCTTTTCTTGCTTCAACAGATGGCGGTAGTGGTATGTAGCTACTTGTAATGGATTGTACTTGTTAATACGATGGCGAACCCCGTCCACAGCAAGCAGGACCCAGTTGCTACCCTTAAGCTGTGATTCCTCCATTTCAGTAACCAATTACTGGAATTTCGTTTCCAGCATAGAGTCCAGATCCGTTTCTAGAAACATAGGTTGATTCCGGGTTTTAAATGTTTTGTCACAGGTTTCTCCGATACTGTTAACAAATCCACACTAAGCTAGCAGATTAATTTTCACTCTTGTGAATACCAAGCTCTTTATGTACAGCCTGCATTATCCGCTGTTTTGCCCCATGCAGGTACATAATCAGATCCTTAGATGATTCGCATCGTACAAAATACAATTTGAAGCGTCCATCGAATGAAGTTTTATATTCTTTCATGCCACAGTCCTCCATTGTAGATAATAACTGATGTTTAGTAGGTTCTAATCTACTTTTCTTCTCAGGTATGCTTATTTCGCATAACCTTCAAGTCGCTGGCCTTTATAACTGTCGATGAAGTTTACATTATAATATTTACACTTGAAGAGCTTCTTACAGCCTAGCTCATGCCTTTTATCACACCCCCGTAGTAATTTCTTTCCACATTTACCGCAAGAATATCCTGATTGACCAGGAATGATATCCTTGTATGCGGAGTTATTCATCTTTACTCTTGATGTAACAACGTATTAATCCTTCTTCAAGGAAATGTAGACCCCTTCACCTTAATAACACCTTAGAAATCCGATTATTTTCTGGAAGAACAACGATGTTGACACCTCGAGAATAATTAGCAGAATGAAGTTCAATGCCCGAGGTCACCCTATTCATAGAGAGCTCAGGAAACGTTTTAGATCAATTATACAGTGAATTTTAATACCAAAACGGTGATTAAGCGTCTAAACGTTTATATTTTAATACGTGTTACACAGGTGTTCGGACGTGTCCGTAGGTCCTCGTGCATGTTCGAGTATTTAGAGAGGCGTTCAGAGATGTTTATGTATGGTTGTACGTATTCGTAAGTCTTCGTACAGGTTCTGTTCTTGGAGGAAGTTTTAGAATGTGAGCATGCATATCAATGTGTACGGGCGTCTCCGTACAGGTTTGGGTGCTTAGAGTGAGTGAAGTATTGTAAGGGTGTATGTATGAGTACAGTGATGATCGTAAGTCTTCGTGTAGGTTCCGGAGCTTGGAGAGTTTATCAGAGGTATTTATGTCTTTTATGTTCAATTGTGTGTGCGTGTGAGTGGAGAAACGAGCTGGTTAGAGAGATGATTGAATGAGCTAGTATGAACCGTTCGTCAAACAACCAAGAGACAAGTATACTGTGAGCAAGCATTCAGCATATACCACGAAACCTAGAAGCACACGTGAAATATGCGAATGAAATAGAATGACAGGGAAATGATGGAAAGGAAATCGTGGTAGATGAGAAACTACTAGCATTCACCTCCCAACCAGCGAAAACCACGAAAAACCCAAGACCAGAGTGGGTGCTCGATGGGCATCGAATCCGGGACCTCCTGAAAGCGGACCACAGACGTTACCACCTGAACCATGTCGTAAAAAACGGATTTGCCACATACCACTCATGGTAATGCTCTACCTTCACCATGACACCACACCGCGAGACAGGTTGTCTAGCTCCGTCCAACATGCTTAAACGCGTCTCGTAACTAGCTGTATAGGCTGTCACACCAAAAGAGAAATATTCTCACACGATTATTCCGACGTTTCCATTCAACGTCCACCCCCGCCACCGCCGCTACCGTCACCACGCATTACACCAAAGATAACACCATTGCTATTACCACAGTACTTTAGATGTAACGTAGAAGGTTTTTCACCTTATTGAATAAAATTCATGTATATTCTGTATTATTACATGTTCACATTGCTTTTCAGTCTTTCTTTCCCTCTTCCCTCCAATCTCCACAGAATCAGGACACAATATGACATCTTTATACGCTTAATACTCAGTTATCACAAAAAAACCAGGCTTAGTACTCAGTTATGACAGAAAAGCATTACATTTGACTACAATCACGAGAAAGTAATTTTTCCAGGGTTACACATATTTTAAGCTTCTAGAATCGTATCAGGTACTGTTTTTAATAAATTTATTTAAAAAAAATAGTTCCGCGCATAAGCATTTACCATTTAAGCTTTATCGGAACCATCTAAGATCTACAATTGTTAAGATACATGAAATAATCCCCCCGGTGTCGATATGACTACTTTAAAGTAATTCTTTGTCATGATAATGTTATTTTTAGACTAGTTCCACTGCCTGTTTACGCTTTATTTTCTCAATCTAAATTAGTTTATAACCTATTAATTTGATAAGTAAATTTCATTGAATAGTATTCGAAGCCAAAAAACTGCGGACAAAATTATTTATAATATTAATTTAGTATGTTAAACATAGCGGCATGCAGTTTACGTGATTAACCTAAGTGATATATCCTAGTGACCGTAGGAGACTACAGGCCGCAATGCAGACAGACCATAGTGACGCGCGGAACTCCTAACAATTCGAGGCTTGAAGACCCGTCTTACTGTCTGTTTACGTTTTATTTTCTTAGTCTAAATTTGTTCATAAGCTATTCAATTTATAAGTAAATTTCCTTGAATCAGCATTCGAACTCGAAACAGTAGGGACAAAGTTATTTGTAATATTAATTTAGCATGTTAAACATAGCGGCATGCAGTTTACGCCATCAGCCTAGAATTAAGGACGTCATTGAAAGATCGGGATTCGAACTAGGGACAACTGATCTAAAATATTTACGGTATTGATTACAGGTATAAGCAGCTGTCAATCATGTTTTGGTTTAGTTCCTTAGCGCTGATAGATTTGGAGATATTGGCGTTCTTAATAAACTAGGACCCGATCCCCATTACCACAGTCTCTACGATATATACCCAAATAAAGAATCTAGTAATGTCTATTTAATACATTTTAACTGAATGATTTATCTAAATTACTTCTAGAGCTATTACATTTAGAAATAAATTAAATTCAAATAGGTATTCGAAGCCGAGGCACTAAGGTCACAAATATTTATAATATTAATTCAGCATGTTAAGCACGTTAATATACACTTTGCATCATAAATCTAAATGATATATCCTAGAGTATAGGGGGAAAATTAAGGAACTCATTGAAAGACCGGGATTCGGACTAAGGATAACTGATTGACAATTATGCACGATATTAATTGTACGTCACAGTAGCTATCGATCATGCTTTGACCCACTCCCGTACCTTTTTTGGTGTCTGAGATAATTGAGTTTTACAAATTAAGGATCGGCGCCAGGACTACAGGTATCCAAATATACATTACAAAGAAACTAGCTTATGATATAAATATAATGAAGTTTATTCGACGTCTCTATCTCAACTACTTTAGACGTTACTGGAAGATGAATATGTATCCATGCCATTGGATTTCAACCAGGGCCTCCAGGTCAACTTGGAACAATACGTAAATGACGCGCCGCATTCCAAGGATGTAATCACCTTTTACCGCATTACACCATCTGTTTTCATTCAGCAGATATAAGCATTTAACAGTAGTAGTAATAATGGCTTCTTTTTTGGCAGCCGCCAATTAATGTGGGCATAATCAATCAACTTAATCGAGAGTAGAGATAACAGAGGGAATTTGGATACTGAGCGACAAAGATCGCCGATTAATGAGATGGTATACGATCAATATTTCCAAATTTATCAGCGCTAAGGAACTAAACCAAAACATGATTGACAGCTGCTATTACCTGTAATCAATACCGTAAATATTTGTAGATCAGTTGTCCTTAGTCCAAATCCCAATCATTCAATGACGTCCTTAATTCTAGGATACATCACTTAGGATGATGGCGTACACTATATGCCGCTATGTTTAACACATTTAATTAATATTATAAATGATTTTGTCCCTACTGTTTCGAGTTCGAATGCTGATCCAAGGAAATTTACTTATAAATTTAATAGCTTATGAACTAATTCAGACTGATAAAATAAAATGTAAACAGACAGTGAGACGCGTCTTCAAGCCTCGAATTTTTAGGACTTCCACACGTCACTACGGTCTGTCTGCATTGCAGCCTGTAGCTTCCTGCGGTCACTAGGATATATCCCTTATGTTGATCACGTAAACTGCATGCCGCTATGTTTAACATGCTAAATTAATATTATAGATAATCTTGTCAGTAAGTTTTGGCTTCGAATACTATTCAATGAAATTTACTTATAAAATTAATACCTTACAAACTAATTTAGATTGGGGAAATAAAACGTAAACAGGCAGTGGAACTAGTCTAAAAATAACCTTATCGTGACAAACAAATACCTTAAAGCAGTCATATCGACCACTGGGGGATTATTTCATGTATCTTAAGAATTGTAAAGAATTGTAAATCTTAGATAGTTCCAATAAAGCTTAAATGGTAAATGCTTATGCAGGGAACTAAATTACTGAAATAAAGTTACTAACAGCAGTACCTTGTACGATTCTAGAAGTTTAAAATCTGTGTACCCTGGAAAGATTACTTTGCTCGTGATTGTAGTCAAATGTAATGCTTTTCTGTGATAACTGAGTATTAAGCGTGGTTTTCTGTGATAAATGAGTATTAAGCGTATAAAAAACTGCCATATTGTGTACTGATTCTGTGGAGGATGACGGGAAGGGGTAAAGAAAAACTCAAAAGGAATGGGAACATGAAATAATACAGAATATACCTAACTTTAATTAAATAAGTTGAGAAAACCCTCTACGTTACCTTTAAAGATTTGTGGTAATAGAAACAGTGTTAACATTGGTGCTATGGGTGATGACGGTGGCGGCGGTAGATATTGAATGGAAATATCTGTCGGAATGATCGTGTGAGATTACTTCTCTTTTGGTGTGACAGCCTATACAGCTAGTGACGAGACGTGTTTAAGCATGTCGGACGAAGCTAGACAACCTGTCTCCGGGTGTAGCGTCATATGGTGGAGGTAGAGCATTGCTATGAGTGGTATGCGGCAAACCCGTTTTTTACGGCATGGTTCAGGTGGTAACGTCTGTGTGCGCATTCAGCAGGTCCCGGGTTCGATTGCCGTCGACCACCCACTCTGGTCTTGGGTTTCTCGTGGTTTTCACTGGCCGGGAGGTGAATGCTAGTAGTTTCTCACCTACCAAGATTTCCTTTCCATCATTTCCCTTTCATTATATTTCATTCGCATATGTATTCCACGTGTGCTTCTAAGTTCCAAGGTATACGGTGAATGCTTGCTCAAAGGATACTTATCCCTTGGTTGGTTGACGGATCGTTCATAATTGTTCATTCGATCATCTCACTAGTCAGCTCGTGTCTCCACTCACAAGCGCTCACACACACGCACACACACACAATCGAACATAAACAGACATAAATACCTCTGATCTCCAAGCATCCGAACCTGCACGAAGTCCTGAGATCATCTCCGAACACATACATATACCCTCACAATACTCCACACACTCTAAGCAGCCGAACCTGTGTGGAGACGCCCGTACACATTGATATATATGCTCACACATTCTAAAACTTCCTTCAAGCACACGAAGCTGTACGAAGACATGCTAATACGTACAATATGACATAAACATCTCTGAACGCCTCTATAAATACTCTAACATGCACGAGCACCTATGGACACGTCCAAAACCCGTGTAACACGTATTTAAATATAAGAGTTTAGCATTTAATCACCGTTTTAGTATTACAATTCAGTATATAATTGATCTAAAAAAAAAGGTTCGTTCCCTCCCTATTAATAGGGTGACCTCGGGCATTGGACTTCATTCTGCTAATTATTCTCGAGGTGTCAACATTGTTGTTCTCCCAGAAAATAATCGTCTTTCTAAGGTGTTATCAAGGTGAAGCGGTCCACATTCCCTTGAAGAAGGATTAATACGTTATTACAGCAAGAGTAGCGATGAATAACTCCGTATATAAGGATATCATTCCTAGTACATCAGGATATTCTTGCGGTATATGTGGAAAGAAATTTCCACCGGGATATGATAAGAGAAGGCATGAGCTAGGCTGTAAGGAGGTCATCAAGTGTAGATGTAATGTAACATTCAATGAAAGGTATAAGGACGAGCGACATGAATGTTTATGCAAAATAAGCATACCTGAAAAGAAAAGTAGATTAGAACCTACTAAACAAGTCATTATCTACAATGGAGGACTGTGACATGACAGGATATGAAACTTCATTCGATGGACGCTTCAAATCGTATTTTATATGATGCGAATCATCTAAGCATCTGAATATGTACCTGCATGGGGCAAAACAGCGCATAATCCAGGCTGTACATAAAGAGCTTGGTATTTACAAGAGTGTGAAAATTAATCTGCTAGCCGAGTGTCGATTTGTTAACAGTATAGGAGAAATCTGTGACAAAACATTCAAAACCCGGAATCAATCTGTGTTTCTAGAAACGGATCTGGACTCTATACTGGAAACGTATGTGTTACTGAAATGGAGGAATCACAGCTTAAGGGTAGCAACTGGACCCTACTTGCTTTGGAAGGTGTGTGCCCTTGTATTAACAAATACAATACTATATGAGGAAGTAGCTACATACCACTACCGCAATCTGTTAAAGCAAGAAATTCCTGCATTAACATCCAGAACTATAGCGACGAGAAGTGCTTCATGTATTCTGTATTAGCCGAAATCGTTGAGAAGGATGCACAACGCCTGAGATAACACGAACAACTTCAAAATAAATATGACTTCAGCTGTGTTTCTTATCCTACGCCACTTTCTCAAATATCAAAGTTTGAGAAGCTTAACAGTATGTCTATCAACGTCTTCGGGTTGGATGAGAAGCACGAAGTGCATCCAATAATGGTTGCAGAGACTGAACCACCTGAGCACCGTAACCTCCTACTATTGAGTGACAGTTGTGGAAAACATCCACAGAATCTTGAAAAAATATATATAAAGAATTTTGAAAAAACTTATTCGACGTCAGAAAACTAAATGCAAGGAACTTGTTTATACCGGTAAGCGCTGGTTTGCACATTTTAATGATCGATATGGACGAAGTGGACTGGAAAAGATACAAGAACTTGCATCCATCTGTAATCAACATGGTATTGCAAGGGTACTTATGCAAGGAGAAATAAATTGTTTAATTTAAAAATTTTGAAAGCATGTTGAAACTACCTTATGTCATCTATGCAGACTTTGAAAGCATCCTCGCATCATGTTATACATCGCTCACCAATCCTGAAATTTCATATACAACCCCTTATTAGCAGCATGTACCTATAGTTTCTGTTTATGTACAACCTGCTCAATCTGTTAAACATCTGGAAACTGATCTTCCTAAGCATCCCTATGTATATTGTGGTGTTGATGCTGCTCAGAAGTTTATGGAATATCTGTTGTCCCTTGCAAAGAAAAATGATAATATATACAAATAAGCCATGCCTATGAAACTTACAGATCAACAGCAGGATTTCAACTCCTCTACAGTATGCTACTTGTGCGGAAATACCTTTACTGAAGAGAACTACAAAGTACGCGATCATGATCAGATCAGCGGTGAATATCCGGAAGTCTACATAATGAATGTAATTTAGCCTCAAAGCACCTAAATATATTCCCGGCTTCATGCACAACCTCAGCAGGTATGAATCACACTTCATTGTTAAGGAGTTGGGATGTACAAGTGAGCGGGTGGAGATAATTGCTAGCTCTGAAGAAAGCTATGTATCATTCTCAAAGTATGTAGGGGATATAAAGCTTCGGTTTGTGGATAGCTTTCGGTTCCTCAGTACAAGCTTGGATAAGCTGGTGAAAAATCTGACGCCGTATCCTGAAACACTGAAGCACTTCGGAGAAGACAAGTTAAAGTTGATACTCGTAAGTGGGTATTTCCATATGAGTACGTTACGTCATGGTATGTTCTGAACGAAACCTGCATGCCTCTTAAGGACTCCTTCTCTAATAGGTTAAATGAAGGATAAATTAGAGATTCTGACTAAAATAATGCCAGAAATGCATGGGAGCTGTTTAATGTGAGAAACCTGGGCGAGTACAGCGACCTCTAGTTAAACTCAGATGTCCTTCTAGCGGATGCCTTTGAAAGATTTAGAGATCAAACGCTCAAAACACACAAAGTCGACCCAGCTCATTATTTCACCTCTCCAGGCTTTATAGGGAATGTCATGTTGCTGTATACTGCAATTCAACTGTAAATGTTACAAGATTGTGATCAGCTACTCATGATAGAGTCCGGTATAAGGGGAGGTTTATGCCAATTTTCTCACCGGTATGCCGAAGCAAACGTCTACATGGATCAGTATGATCCTTCGAGACCAACCCTATTTATTACATACAAGAACGCTAATAACCGATATTGTTAGACAATGTGCCACGCCCTCCATCATGGCGGATTTGTGTGGGTGTCACCTGAAGAAATCGATTTAGAAGGACTACAAGAAGCTGATCCTCATGGATATATAATAGAAGTCGACATCGAGTATCCTGCGGAACTTCATGATCTACACAGCGATCTACCTTTCCTGCCTGAGTGTATGAAGCCCAAGGAATCATCTACAAAGAAACTGATACCTCATCTTGGACCTCGATAGAAGTATATAGTACATTACATGACCTTGAAGCTAGCTCTTAATCATGGACTACTGCTAACAGAGATCCATCGTGTGCTGCAATTCCGACAGTCACAGTGGTTAAAACCTTATGTGGAATTCAACAACAGGCTACAAATGGTTTCCATAAGGACCTCTACAAACCCTTTAACGGCGCCATGTTTGGAAAACTATAGAGAACCTGCGTAATCGTATGCATATACGGTTGGTTATAAACCAGAAGACACTTGAAAAGTGAGATCGCCAGGTCTACGTTTATCGATAGGACGATATATGCTGGTAATCTAGCTGCTGTGCACATGGTCTCTCGTCAGATTGTATTCAACAAGCCTATGTACATTGGAATGAGTGTGTTGGACATCTCAATTCATTAATGTATTACTATCATAACGATGTGTTGTTGCCATATTATGGGGCTGAAAACCTGAAGCTTATGTATATGGACACTGATTCATTCATTCATCGTGTGACAACTGAAGATGAGTACCAGGACAAGCTACGTTTTCTCGAGCAACTGGACAGGGCTGATAACCCTGTCAACCATAAATGTCAATCTACTCAGAACAAAAAGATGCTGGGAAAATTTAAGGATGAGACCAATAGCAAAATTATTCTACGCTTTGTTGGACTACTGACGAAGATGTACGCTTTAGATATTCAAGGCTCGATGATAAAAAAGATTAAAGGTATAAAACGTAGTGCTAATAAGCAGTACATTACATTTGACAGCTATACAGACTGTCTTAAAACCCCAAAAATCATCACAACGCCCATCAATCTGATCCTATCACGAGAGCATGTTGTTAACACACTGCAAGTGAATAAAATCGCATTGACCACTTTTAATGATAAAAGAGTTTTTGCCAAGGATGGAATAACTACATATGCGTATGGACATTATCGTATTACAAACACTGCTTAAAAGAATGTAACCTGGATCACAAGATGAATATTTTCTCAGCGAGTCTACAATCTTAAAAAAAAGTTGACTCATGTGCCGTGTATGTACCTAGCAGACGCCTGGTGAAGAAAGAAGATGTAAGAAGAGGCATTAACGCTGTCATTAGGATAAAATCCTAGTGTTAGTCTCAAGCCTAGATAAAGGGGAGAGAGATCTACCCTTACAATCCTTATCTAATGAAGCAATGATTAAACTGAGAAAGCTGCTACTCTGGGACAAAAAAAAATGCAACGATATAAAACAACAAAGCCCTCTAAAAGATTATAATATCTTCTCAACCATGAGGATGAGGTAGCTTATACTACTTCTATATACCTTCACTGTAACCCTATACACTGTTTAACCCTCTACGTCTCACACACCATCTGTTTAACACATAAAGGTTTGCAGGATTTACAAACGTGTTGTAACATTGGATCAGAAACGTTTATAACCTAATTACTCTCTATATTACCATGAATATCTGTGATAATATCTGAATTACCTGTTAAAATGACGTAAATACCTGTGATACTAGCCAAATCATCTGAAAATTACCTTAAATAGCTCTAGTACGAATCGCTGCTCGGAATTACCATGAACACCTGTGATACTAACCGGTTTACCTCAAATATTAACGATACTATCTGAATTACTCCAAATACTGTGATACTATCTGTATTAGACTAAATATCTATGATATCACCTGAATTATCTGTGAAATCATACACAAATATGTTGCGTCCAGCTCTTTCGGGGACGTGATACCGGGAATCCAAGACGTTAGGGTGCGACATAACCTTTGTTAGCGGTTTAAGCCTTTTTGAAGACAATGAGACTATCTGATAATATACATGGACGAACATTACACATACATCAACACTAACCTCCCTAGCCTCTCTCCTCGTTTTCCCTGTATTTCCCATATAAACGCATACTCTACTCCTCAACCTCTGTCTAGCACTTTTGGTATTCCCTAACTCTACATATAAAGCGTATTCCCGTCCTTCAGCATCTGTCTAGCCTATCATCTCTACACCTTTTCCCTATCTTTTCCCATATAAACGTATACTCTACTCCTCAATCTCTGTCTAGCCTAGCATCGACCCTCGTATTCCCTATCTCTCCCATATAAACGCAGTTCCCTCTCCTTCAACTCTTTCCTAGCATAGGATCTCTCTCCGTTTTCCGTCTCTCCACATAAACGCATACTCTACCATTCAATCTTGCTATCTTAATACCTCTCCTCAGTTTGCTATCTCTCACATATAAAACACATTCTACCTTTAACACCTGTCTAGCCCAGCATCGTTCTACCTTTCCCCCATCTCTTCCGTATAAAGCGTGTCCCTCCCTCCTTCATCATCTGTGTAGTCTATTATGTGTCAGTGTATTCCTTACCTTTCATATATAAATGTCTTTTCTAGTCTCCAGGCCTATTAACCTATCACCCCTCCACGTTTTCCCTATCATTCCCATATAAACGCATACTCTACTCCTCAACCTCTTTCTAATCTAGCACTTCTCCTCGTATTCCCTACCTCTCATATAAACGCATTCTACCTTTAACATCTGTCTAACCTAGCACCTCCCTCGTATTCCTTACCTCCCACATATAAAGCGTATCCCCTCCTTCAGCACCTCTCCTCGTATTCCCTACCTCTCTCATATAAAGCGCATTACCCCATCCTTCATCTCTCTCCTAGCATAGGATCGCTCTCCGTTTTACATATCTTCCCCACATGAACGTATACCCTACTCCTCAACCTCTGTCTAGGATACTGCCTCTCCACGTATTCCCTACCTCTGTCATATAAAGGGTATTCCCGCTCCTTCAGCCCCTGTTCAACCTCGGATTTCTCCTCGTTTTCCCTATCTCTCCAAATATAAACACATTTTCCTCCTTGAACGCTCCTCCAACTTAGCTACTCCCATCGTTTTCCTCGGCTCTCCATATAAACGCATACTCTATCATTCAAACCCTTCTAGCCTAATACTTCTCTTCGGTTTGCTACCTCTTCCATATAAAAGCCATATTCTACTCTTCAAGCCCTGTCTAGTCTAGCACTTCTCCTCGTATTACCTATCTCTCCCGTATAAGCCTATATTTCCCCTCTTTCAACATCTGTCTAGCCTATCATCTCTCCAGGTTTTCCCTATCTTTGCCATATAAACGTATACTCCGCACCTCAAACTCTGTCTAGCCTAGTACATCTCCTCGTATTCCGTACCTCCACATCTAAAGCACATTCCCCTCCTTCTTTATCTGTCTAGGCCTATCATCTCTCCACCTTTTCCCTATATTTCCCATATAAACGCATACCCTACTCCTCAACCTTTGTCTAGCCTAGCACTTCTCCTCGTATTCCCATACTTCTGCCCATGCTTAGCCTAGCATCTCTCCTTGGTTTCCTATCTGACCCATATAAAACACATTCTCTCTTTAACACCTGTCTATCCTAGGATATCTCTCTCCGTTTTACTATCCTCCCATACAAAACGTATTTCCCTCCTTCACCAATGTTTCACGTACTTGCTCTATTCATTTTCCCTATCTCTCCCATATAAACGTATTTTCCTCCTTGAACCATCGCATCTCTCCCGGCTTTCCCTATCTTTTCCGATTTAAACGCATTTTCTGCGCCAGCTTCCCTCTAAATGTATTCTTCAATCCGTCCCCGCTGGTAACTGTTAATTGAGGTAATGGACTCGATCTGCTTCGGGAAATGGAGTAACACAGTGGGTATTAAACTATAACTTTAGTAGTAGCACCGCGCTTACGCAAGCGCACACCCAGGTGCGCGCGCACACACACATTTACACAAACTGAAGCGTCCGAGAGTCATTAAAACAAAGCAATAAAATGCTAATGCAACAGAAAGGCTTTTGGTAACTGAAGCCTCTAATTATCATTGGTTTTACTATTCACAACAGAGAGATAAACATTTATATGCTTTTGATTTTAATGATCACCAATGAAAAAAGAAGACTTAATTTTACTATCATACTGATTTCTGGCACCGGAATGCTTAAGAATTCTTCGGGGGAAAATTAGATAACGTTTCCTTTCACTACATAGTCGGATTACTTGCAATATAAAAATTATTTTCAGTGATACCAAGAGTGCTGATATACATGAGGATAGGCTTCCTAGATGCCTAGTCGAATCGAAGCAGAGATCACGAGAGTAAAAAATGGCTGTTATTAGTTTTTGAGCACCATGATTTTAAACTGCTGATTAAGTGCGAATCTGATTGACGAATAATGTATCAATGAGACAGTCCATTGCCTGAAAGACGCTCGTATGTAGTTATTCTTTTAACTGTGTTTTGATCTTTGAGGCAAGAAAGCTGCCAATATGCAGAAGCATATAATAAACCCAACAGTGCGCTAATGTATTCCACTGCTGCAGTTAAGAGTGGAAATAAATATTATGGGTTTATGGTTGTCATTTAGGTGTATTTGGGGAGGATACCGGAACATTTTAAAAACCAGGAAGTTCGGGTCTCATTTCGCGTAATGGAGAATAAAATGTGTGATTAGCTAGGATTATTATGACAGAAAACACCTTTTACTAACAGACAAAGCAGTGGTCAACATTACTTATATTCCAATATATGTAACTTATGAAGAAAGCTTCAAACCCTTCATGACGATACCTACCTACAAATTTTTGTAATGTGGATAAGAAAGCCATGTCGGGGGAGAAATCCGCTAGTTACGAAAGTAAGGTTTGGAAACAGGCATCTTGTGAATGGCAATAGCATGTTATGAAGATTAACATACATCCGGATTGGAGCAGAGTTGTATACAACCTTCAAGCAGAGCCATAAGGGTTATAGTGGAATTAACATTACTTCAGACAGGTTCTTTGAGAGTTCAGTCAAGTGCTATTGCCATAGATATTTTCAGGGCTAATCTCGATGCCATAACTGCTAACCTGTTAACTGGCTAGTGAGCTATCAGAAGCCGTACATAAGGTGTTTTGTTTCCTTTGCTTTTGTTTCTTTAAGTGTCCAACTTTCCTATTAGAACTCAAAATTCCGCAACTAAATGGGCGGAATGATGGGGACCATTGAGCTGAAAGTTATCCGACATTTATTTCATTATAAGTGAAACAACGAAAAAACGTTATATGGATATCTCACCCCAACTGAAATTCGAACTCGAGCCCTTTAGTTTGCAAGGTGTACAAACTAATCCCACATCGCGGAAGTGCGAGATAAAACCGTGTAATGCTACTACAGCCCAAGTATCGATTTCCTACAGTTTAAGGAGGCATTTTTAATTCCAGATTTGAAGCTTTTAAATTATAACTATCAGCTAAATTTTTTGTATATGGTCTTTTTAATGGCAAATGGGACTTCTGTACAACCGAAATTTTGAGGCAAGTTTCGGCAAGGATTTGATTCTTCTGTTTCTAATAATTAATATATATGAAGTACAATTTTTGAATTGGCTGCCGCAATTGACTGCAACAGCGCATTTAATTAGTCGACTGATTCTCGTTTGATTCATGTATAGGAAGCACAGGAAGGTTATTCGGTTTGCGGTCGGCAAGAGCACGATCGCGCGTTGGGGGACTGAGGCGGCAGCGGCAAAGAGACAGCATCCCAGAGCATAAAAATAATGGGTTTTTATTGAAAGCTTAAACTTATATTTAAAAAGATAGCATGATAATGAAAGCTTATAATAATGATGAGCACTATATGAGGAGCTGAAAATAATCTCCCCCAACAGCAATATATTTCGACATCTGGGTATGATATTCCCGTGAACGTCCATAAGCTGCGCAGGTGTTTCTAGCAATTTCTCCTGTGATATTTTACTTTAGATCTTCCATTTGTGTCGGTTTATTCCTATACAATTTGTTTTTTTAATTTTCCCCATTAACAAAAATTACAAGGCCTCACATCGGGGATACGAGAGGACAACTGAGTACCGTTAATTATATCATAAAAAAATCCCTTCAACCAATCTAAATTATTTGTAAGCAGCGTAGGCAGTAGCAGAGACCTGCTGGAAGAATGTTTGCTGGTTTCAGTGTCCGTTAACTGTTCGAAAAATAGTCTTGATATGCCATTTCGATATATTTGACCATTGACGGTATCTTAAAATAATGGCCCTATTATTTTGCGGAAGTTCAGACCATATCACCCACCAATCTTTCCAACACATCGAAATGACATATTAAAACAATTTTTCGAATCGCTAACGTAGTTGAATGCCAGAGAATCACTTTCCAGCAGTGACTCTACTACTGCTTACACAAATTACGAAATTAGAATAGATTGACTGAGAAGAATTTTGAAATAGAATTATCAGTATTGGGTTGTTGCCCTCTCGTAGCCCTATCTGGTCCACTGATTTTTATTTATGGAGATACCTAAAAGCTGTGTATAAGAATAACTCACATAAAAGAGAACATCTAAGAAAAAATACCACAGCAGTAATCGCCAGAATCATAACTGCGGAACTTTTGGATGTTCGCGGGAATTTCATACGCAGAGGCCGATATATTGCTCTTGAGGGAGATGATCTCCAGTACATATAACAGAGGTTAGTGGTCATAATTATTTTCACTTTTCAGTATAATTTTATTTATTTTTAAATTTCATTTTTAGCTTTCAGTAAAAACCCATTCCCCCAACGCACGGCCGCGTTTCCACGGCCCGCAACCCTAATATCCTCCATGTAGAAATTGGAAATGCACAGGAATACGCTAACTTTTAACGATTCATCAGAGCTACAATGTTCATCTCCTACAATTTCTACCTGTACTTGGACAATTTAGTGTCAATATTCCTATATTCTCAAAAACTGAGGTCTAATTAGTTGTCAGACTTTAACAACAGCATACGCCTCACAACCTAAAGTAATTTCATAAGAAAATGACAAATAATTTCCAATAGTTCCATTAGCAATAATTACTACTTTGCAAATAACGAAACTGTCATATGATGACACGTGCTGTTTCCAGCATTTTACCCAAATTTTGCACCTGCTACTCCAATCTTTCTTTCGTTCAACGCATTTCAGTTTAGCAATCGACTGTTGCTACGAGTGCACTCTTGCTGAGTTTTTTTTTTAACAATGGTGAATAGGAATTGACAGGGTTTATAAGAGCTGCACCCATGAAGAGCTTTATAAGAAGATAAAGAATATAATCAAACGATTTTTTTTTTTGTTGATGACCACTGCTAATTGCCTGTGTAGCGTGTGTGAGCTAAAGCTATCGTAGCTGTTTTCATTCATTATCTAAAGTACTGCACTAATTACGGAAAAGTTCGATAATACAGAAAAAGATACACTATGCAGAAATGGTACATCAGGTATATGAACATTTAAACTTTCCTTCGTTATATTTATATCAAACAATCACTTGTGTCGAGGAAAACCATGATAAATGCATTCTCGATCAATAAACAAGCAATCTGGAAAGTCGAAACAAATTTTTTGAAAGACACAAATTTTCTATAAAATGTAGTTTGAAGGCAGCATGAAGTTCGAAATACTTTACATGCAGTTGGGACAAGCAATCTTTTTGTGTTCAGGACAAGGTTTTAATACTTATTACAATACGATTTTGATTTCCGGTGTTTCACTCTTGGACAGAAAGCACACCCATCTGGCCCTCCTTTGGGGACTTCTAATGCAACTTCAGATTCAGGGAGTCCAAAACTACCTCTAATTTCTTCTTGAAGTTCTTTAAATAAAGGCTTCGAAACACGCCTCTCCTCCCTAACTCCAATCCTAGGTCCGTCAGAAAATGATGCCGGTTTATTTTACTCTCCATGTCTTTAACTGATAACATATAGCATAAGCAATTCTGAGAGACCAGCGTCTAGTTTTTCTGCTCGCTGTATATGTGTGCATTAGCTGGTCCAGAGTATCAACGACTCCTTTTTTATAATTATATAAACGAATTATTTTGGTTTCTTTGTTTCCTGATTCACGCTTTTATCATAATGCATAGTTGAAAGGAGGATTACACTTTTTCCTTTTTAGGACAGTACGAAACTAGAGTCGTCTCTGCATCAAACACGAAGTCAGAGCTTGCTACTTGTTTCTTTCCATTATGAACAAAAGATGCGGGAATTTTTTTCTTGATCCGCCGCCTTGTCCCTACAGCAGTAAGGTGGCAATACATCATTGTTTCTGCTTAAGATGTAAACATAAACTATTGTCCATAGTAATATGGGATTGGTTCCCTACATTGGTTCTGTCAATTCTCTCATATAGTTCATTGGTAGAGACTCATGAGATACTTTTTGAACCCCTCAGTTATATGGAATCACATTGAAAATAAAAGAAGTGTGTGCGTCACAAAGGGATACAATTTTTAATCCATATTTATCAGGCTTCGGCGCAATATAAACTCTAAAAGGGCAGTTACCCCTAAAACCAAGAAGCATTTCGCCTATAGTAGAGCATTCATGGGGAATGTAATAAGTTTCACTAATTACAAAAAAGCCTCCCCCAGCATTCTGATTGTATAAATCTGTCTTCTTTATTGCGCAGCATTTTGTCATCGAATCTTAAACAGTTTATGAGAACACAAAATCTTGTCTCTGACATAAGTAGTATGTTATTCTACGTTCTAGCAGAAGAGGCATGAAGGACACCTAATAAAGGGCTCAGTGCAAAAGCGAACTAAAAGACGTCTATGTTCTGCCACAGGTCACGTGACGTATGATGGAAGGGGGTATTCGTCAGTGTAATGGCTATTGTAATTGGTATTTCCGGCCACGTATTCATGGTTAGAGCAAAGGCCACCAAAATGACGTCTATGCTGTCACAGGTCACCTGATCATTGGTGGGAAGGGGATGGTTTTTCGGTGAATGGCTATTTTAATTGGTATTTACGGCCACTTGGTGGATTTTAGAGCAAAGACGACATAAATAACGTCTATGTTCTGGCACAGGTTACGTGATCTTTTGTGGAAGGAATGTTTTTCGTGTAATGTCTATTTTAATTGGTATTTGCGACCACGTGTTCGTGATTAAAGCAAAGAGGACCTAAATGACATGTATGTTCCAAAAACAGGTTCAAGGTCACGGCATCTTTTTGTGAAGTGGGAGAGTTCATAGCGTCACTTCCATGGTTACGTGATGGCTTTTAGTGGAAGAAGTACCTAAACGCCATGTATGTTCCAAAGAGATTCGTCATGGCATGTTTCCGTGGAATGGGGCGGATTCTTAGCTTCACTTTGATGCCAAGTGAAGTCCTTTAGGGAAAAGGGGACCTAAATACACTGGGCATTCCAACACAAGTGCTGGCTACCGGTGGCGTAAGTAATTATTATTAAGGATAAGATGTGTCAGCATCCCTTCAGAACCAACGCTACAAAGTATTCCACGCAAAGGCGTCCTAAGTACAAAGAAAATTCGTTTAAAAGGCTAGTATGAAGCATTCCACAGTTCGTGGCTAGGGGTAGAAAAATTTCCTCATGACATATCAGCAAACACTAGTGCTAATTCATCCTCTGAAGCCCCATGGTATTCACAAGTTACGAAATAATAGTCGTAGGAAAAGCATTAAGAGTTAGAAAATGCGAGGGGAAACGTTCATAGATTCCCACTTGTGAAACAATTGTAAGCAAGAGCTGGGAATACCCTTTCACTAACATGCTATAAGAGTCTAGACGCGCGGAGTGAATTTAATGACTTTCTCAAGTGGTATACCATGTAATTCGAAATAACATTCACTCTTCTAAGCCTATAGGGTAGAGAAGAAGCTGAATTAAATACCGACACTGGTATTTATTAATATTTATTTGACGTCTGAAAAGGTTCTTAAATATTTTAAAGGAATCGATTCAACCTTCCAGACATACGTAGGCATAGTGGAGGATAATTCAAGTTAACGATCCATTTCCGCCCGTAACTTAACTCGCCCTTCCTCTTAGTATAGCTTCTTTCCGAAGGCAAGTAAAACCGGTGGTCCCGTGATGTAGATTTACAGCACGTAAAAGAATTTGAAGCCTGATAAACAGGCCTCTGAGCAAACTTACCGGTTTTCACGCCCAATATAAAATGGGACGCTAAAAACCACAGCAGTTAAAGAGCGAACATAAATAAAACTCAATTTAATTCTACTTTTCGCCCTTCCTAATCAGGTAAGCTCAAAAGCTGCTGTCCCTTGCCTTAATTCCGTATCTAATAGAAAGGCTAGTGTGAAGCATTCCACAGTCCATGGCAAGCGGTAAAAAAGATGTCCTCATCGCATACCTCCAATCGCTAGCGTTAACGCACCCTCTGAACCCGCATATCATCCACATATTATGAAATCATAGTCTCAGGGAAAGCATTACGTGTTAAACGATGCGAGGGGAGACGTTCACAGACTCCCACTTCTGGAAGACTTGTAAACACGAGAAGTGAATACCCTTTCTTTAACACGATATAACGGTATAGACGCGGGGAGAGAATTTAATGGCTTTCTCAAGTGGTGTACAATGTAATTCGAAATAACATTCACTCTTCTAAGCCTATAGGGTAGAGAAGAAGCTGAACTTAAATACCGACACTGGTATTTATTAATATTTATTTGACGTCTGAAAAGGTTCTTAAATATTTTAAAGGAATCGATTCAACCTCTCAGACATACGTAGGCATAGTGGAGGATAATTCAAGTTAACGATCCATTTCCGCCCGTAACTTAACTCGCCCTTCCTCTTAGTATAGCTTCTTTCCGAAGGCAAGTAAAACCGGTGGTCCCGTGATGTAGATTTACAGCACGTAAAAGAATTTGAAGCCTGATAAACAGGCCTCTGAGCAAACTTACCGGTTTTCACGCCCAATATAAAATGGGACGCTAAAAACCACAGCAGTTAAAGAGCGAACATAAATAAAACTCAATTTAATTCTACTTTTCGCCCTTCCTAATCAGGTAAGCTCAAAAGCTGCTGTCCCTTGCCTTAATTCCGTATCTAATAGAAAGGCTAGTGTGAAGCATTCCACAGTCCATGGCAAGCGGTAAAAAAGATGTCCTCATCGCATACCTCCAATCGCTAGCGTTAACGCACCCTCTGAACCCGCATATCATCCACATATTATGAAATCATAGTCTCAGGGAAAGCATTACGTGTTAAACGATGCGAGGGGAGACGTTCACAGACTCCCACTTCTGGAAGACTTGTAAACACGAGAAGTGAATACCCTTTCTTTAACACGATATAACGGTATAGATGCGGGGAGAGAATTTAATGGCTTTCTCAAGTGGTGTACAATGTAATTCAAAATAATGTTCACTCTTCTAAGCATATAGCGTAGAGAAGGAGCTGAACTTGAATACCGATACTAGTATTTATTAATATTTGTTTGACGTGTGAGGTTTTATTAAATTTATAAGGATTCGATTCACCCGCCTAGACATACAAAACGCGGCGCTAATATAAGTTAACGGTCCATTTATCGATTCATCGGATCAGCTAGCGGAAGTACGTCTGGAAGGGAGATTCCCGCTATGATACGTATGGTTATCCTTACGTGGGGAGGCGAGGGGGCATTGTAAATATTAACAAGCTGTTCAACTACTTAAAGGCTATAAGAAGAAATTCACTACTTCCGACCGCGTGCTCTCATAATATTCAATAAAAAGAAATGTTTTATGGCCAAGAGGAAGTGTTCATTCCCGGACACTTGATTGCTTTTATAGCACGACCTCTAAATGACACCCTCCTTATAGCGTAGATCCAAACTCGCTTTTGGAGAGGTAATAAAAAGAACAATAGAAGAATTTCCAGACCGTTAATGAACATGCGCCACAACCGCCATTCTCTCTCTCTCTCTCACTTTCAATCTAGCAACCACATGCATATTGCATATATACACGCCCCGATACACACAGCTAAAAATGAAATACAATAAATTTCCTTTACAAGAGCCTACATGAAACACTGTGTAGATTGAATCTTAACGTTTCCCACAGAGCTGCCCAAGTACTTAGGGCTATGACAAGAAATTCACATTTCCTACCGCGTGCTCTCATAATATTCTGCAACAAGAAATCTTTTCGGCAAGGGGGAAGTTTAAGTGTCATTTCCGGAAACGGGAATGCTTTTATGCTATGGAACCTCTAAATGACACCTTGCTTCTATTATAGATGCATATTCACTTGTGGAGAGGTAAAAAAACAGCATTTCCAGACCGTCAAGGAACATACGCCACTACCTCTACCTCTCTCTCTCTCTCATGCACGCACATAATGCATATATACTCCCGCCCGCATAAACATAGGCCAGGCATGGCGAGACTGTAAGCCTGCCCCGAAGCACCTTGATGCAACCTGGATAGCAAAGCTATGGAAGGGGGAGAATTTGGAAGGCAGGCGGGGTAGTGGTAAACAAAGAACTGATTCAGTGGTGGCCTGCACTCTGTATTTAAAGTAAATTAAGCTTCTCCGATGTCGTTTACAATGAGAGATTCGAAATCGGGAATTATGTAGTTTACTGCTAGACGTAACTGGCCATGAAGATGTTCTTTCGTCTGTCGGGATCTGTATTGGCGTTTTACTAATTTAATCATGGAAAATAATAATATTCACAGACGTACGTTGTACAAAACATTGCTTCCATGGAAATTGCATATGACTGAAGCTTCGGATAGTTATTGTCGCATAAGATTTTAAAACATTCCACTCCTATTAAATCCTTGCATCTGACTTTCATGATTTCGACAGATTGTAAATGTATCACCTCCTTTTTCAGATTGATTCTGGCCTTTCTTACATCTATGTTTAATGGATAGACATACACTGATATATCATATTTAAAAACTCTGAAATCACGAAATCTGTAATCACAAAAGTCACTTTTAAGTGTGAAGAGAATACTTATTAAATACTGAATTTATCTGAGGAGAAATTTGAAAAGAGATTTAAACATGGAAAATAGTACACCTGCCCCTCTTTCAAGTGATCTACCCAGAGTGAAAGTGTGTTTACGAACGCCTGCACTGAACTATACTTATCAACAATATTTTGATTGCGTTATTGAAATGTAGCTTGTTTAAGTGCGTACATATATCGCATAAGAAAGCTAAGTCGCAGACCCAGACTTCGCTATTTAGTTCCTAAATTTCCATTCCCTAAAATACGGAAACAATAAAATTACAATAAAATGGCCTTAAAGCATGTGAGAAAAATGTAAATGTAAAGCTAAAATAAATTGCCTTTTCTTTCATGAATCCGGGAAATGCATCTCTGAGGTTGAAGAACCGACGTAACATTGCACCTCTGTTAAGCCATGTAACATCACACAAATATTTAATATCTTGAAATGATTCTCCCATATTTTTAAGTATACATACTTCGAAACTGTCGGTGTTTCAAAGCAGTTCCTTTTTTTTTTGTTCACAGCACAATCCATCACTATTGTAGTGTAACTGACTTGGCACAAAGTGCTTCTTGATGCAACAGACAATGCCAAGCATAAAAATTGCTCGAAATACCTTTATCACCGTCTGATACAAATTTCGACCACTGTAAACAATATCTTTATGTACTAATTTTTAGAGCTTTAAATATTTCCTCACCAGCAGCACTGCCTTTTAGTGGGACTAAATCGAGCCAATACTCTTCAACATTAGGTTGCTTATCAACACCTCTAATGAAAATGGCCAATTGAGGTGTCACTTACATCTGTACTCTCGTCCAGTGCAAGAGAAAACTTCACAAAGTCAGCCATTTTCAAATCCGTCTGCCGTATTACGTCGCCAGAAAGCACTTCAACTTTCTTTGCAATGGTTTGTCGGAAAATATGCCAACACTCAAAATGATGGACCTGTTGAGGACATAAAATCCCAGAAATTTTTATTAAACATGTTTTAATAAATTCTCCTTCCTGAAATGCCTTAAGGCCTTTGCAATTTCCCAGGTAACATAACTAGCGTGATTTCATTTCTCTGGCATAGTTTGGGTCTTTGTAGTTGGTTTAGGTCCATTGTTTTCTATCGATTTCAAAATTTCTTGGTTCTTTCGCGACCTGTGAACACATTGAAAATTAGCAATCTTACCTGTAGTTTAAATAAGAAATAAAATCTCATAAAATAAAACGTTTAATAATAATAATAATAATAATAATAATAATAATTACAGACCCAACTTGCCTTGTAACTTGGCATATTCGGAATGATAAGCATTGTAATGGCTTTTCATGTTGAATTGCATTACTCCGCTTTGGGACATATTAAACATTTTGCATTGCCACCATCCTCAACGAAGAACTTCTCCTCCCATTCCATGAAATGTTCTGCTCTTCGAATGTTGCTTCGCAAGCGGCATTGCAAGCCGCCACTGTTTGACGTAGTACTGACCACTCTGACATGAGGAGGAGGTGGAGGGGCGGGAGAAGCTATGGAGGGGTAGTGCGCGAGTCAACTGAGGCGCAAATTGACTCGCGAAGCACTGTTTCGCCATGGCTGACATAGGCCATAACAGCTTCACTGAATCAAATAAATAACTTGCTTTCAAGCTTGAAATTCGAGAGCGCATCCCTCTTAGGACTACTTCCAATGATATCTACAATGAAATATTAAATAAAATGAATCTCCTTTGCAAATACCTAGTTGAAACACTGAGAAGTCTAAACCTTAACTTTCCCTTAGAGATACATGTTTCATAGGGTAAACAGTAGCGTAGCGTTCCCTGTCTTACACAAGTTATGCTAACAAAATTTATCATATCCGGGGTTCTTAAGCTCAATCATTACCGAGGGTTGAGGGACCGAGGGGTGGGTGGCATGAGATATTTTCCGCCGAGTGTTAATGATATGCTATAAGCTCGCATAATAAATGTACTTTTCTTTAATACATACAGATTGTTGAAGGAGGGAGTGATGTAGAAAGACCTCCTATATAAGGGCGTCTACATAGCATACAGTTCACAGTTTCATAATCCATCGAAGTGTGGCTTACTAGTGATACTCGTACAACGAAGGGAACTTCATACACGGTTTCATAACCCATCGAAGTGTGGTTTACTGTGATACTGGAAAAACAAGGGAGCTTTATTAATTCACCAATCGATTCGATTCTATTCTATGCAAGGTATGAGACTGCTAATGATATCTCATTCAGCTATACAAGTGTTACGAATTTTATTTGCGAGGGAGTGAAATACTTCTCTCACAGCAACGAATGCTTGTGGCTACTTACATATCACGCAAGATTTTTTCTAAAACCAATCGATATTTTTCAGTGTTTTCTTAGGTATTCTAAAGAATAATACAGACTAAGTTCATTTAATCAGAAATTATCTCTGCCGGCTAATTGCATGCAGTGTGCTATATAAACATCATGTAGATTTCAGACATCAATAATATTATACGATAGAGGTAATCGCGACTATTAATAACCACTACAGCTAAAGGATTATACACTATAACATTTACATTGATTGAATAAAAGTAATTGGATTAAGTTTTTAGCTAAATTCAATAATTTTGCTTATTACGCAATTTGTGTTATACGTAAACCGCATTATCTTAAGCAAATACATCACCATTCAATTTTTGATCAATAACATGCATTATGATATGAATAAATTTTATCACCTCGAATATTCCGTAATTTCGATGCTTCTCTTCATGTATAGGCTTAAGAATGGATCTTTCTAATTCAACTGCACCATTCAGTTCAGCAGTCCCTTGTGATATTATGGAGAAATTCCTTAATGATATAGCTAAAATACATGTCATAGCTCAGATAGATCTCTCACCAGAATTATTATTTACGCGAAAAGTACACCAATCATTACAAGCATCACATTACTTTGATGACACTTAAAACATACACTACACAAACACACAGATTGTCTCGAAGTAATGTCTATACACTCCAACAGAACAACAAACATTACAACAGGCTTATACAAATCGATTGCGACAGACATCATGAAACAGTTCCTTCATGATGTAACCATCCACCGAAACATCAACCGACACAATCACCTGCGAATTGCAATTGCAACCCTCAACACACAGCACTACACCTCCTAGATCAGTATCATCCCAACCCAGTTTCCCCTCATTGAGCTTTCACCATCTACATCCATAATCAGAGAATCATAGAAGTCATTAAGCTTACTCAGTCTTCTCCTAAAAACAATACAGACATTTACATCATCATCACAATGAGATCATAATTCACAATTATCAGGAATCGTCGCATTATCACTGCCACTTAACAGGAATACACAAAATGTTCGAAGGCGTGATAGTTGGAGAAGGCTAAACTTCGAGCATATGTATCCTATCCTAACTCCAATCCCACCTTTAAGCCGTATTCCCCCCTATGGTAGAAGAAATCGCCTTAACAATAAAAAGTGTCTCAATCACAGCTTGCCACATACATGCACACAGTGGTACAAGTCTACACAGGTATACAAAATACACACCAGTGCACACTCATCAATATACACCTACACATACATATTCCGTCATTCTTTCATTCCCATTTCACATTCATATCTATTCTGGATCTGATCAAAACTCAGGAAAACCCAGGTAACACTTTGTATTAATACTATTTTCTTACCTATAAGCATCACAGTAGCATAAAAACATTACTGATAATCTTCACTCGGATGTCTAACACATGTAAGTCTAAGCAGAAGAGGAGTTATTACACTGTCAAACACGATTCTATTAGTTCAATGTGTAATGTTCCAAGTCTGCTAGCAAGATTCTATCTTCAGCGATCCAAGTCTGCATGGGAGAAGCTCTGCACCGTACAAAGTTTTCCATTCCCTAAATACAAAAACGGGAGAATTATTTGCACAGTAGCACTAGCGGTAGCAGTAGCACTCATTACTATTGTCAATTCCATGAAAGAAGATTCAAACATAAATAAAAAGTGCAAAAGCTTCTCATTCTCTTTCAGCTTTATAACACTGCATTTCTTTTCAGGACACCTGACACGTAACTTTCAACAATATCACTAATATTATCATTTGTTATGTTTTAGGACACTAGTAAGAAAAGCACCCAAATGTAGGACAAGAAATCCATAATGATCTCGATTGAGGTTGATGCTACTGGAAGAATGAGTTACCTACACCTATACACTCCCGCGAGATGCAACCACCACACTCTACCTCAAGATCGCCACACCACAGAGCAACAGTGACAACACAGGACTACTCTAATAATCCCACTGTGTTATTGATAAAAAACGAAACATTAAAATCAATGTACATGTCATTAGTTGTCTGGAGGATAAAAAGTCTCCCAGTATTCCAAGAACCATTGATTTTGAAAAAAAGTCTTGGTGCAGTAAATTCAGTAAACATATTGTATTCTCTTATGTCATTGACTTTATGGAAATGAGACCAATAGACTTTAAACAGACTGAACTCTTGATTATGACAAAACATTGCTTTAAGCATCATGAAATTATATTAGCTAAAGGAACATTGATATTTAATGACAGGCAGTGGATTATCAGTCATAATTAATAAAGTCTATCGATGGTGATTTTTTGGAGTGAATATTATGTAACTATCTCCAAATTAATAAAATGGAAATAACCACTTACCTAACATTTCCAGACTCAATCACCCACTACAGAGGCTAAAATACCTTAAAAAATGCATTATAATTCCTTTTCCAGTGTCTGAAATACATTGGAAATATCTGTACCAACTTCCCGAAATACCTACACAAGTGTTCATAAATACTCAAAGAACATAAAATAAATTCAAATGGTTCTGAAAAAATCTTTAAAATACCTGTACCTATACCCTGAAAATGACTGGTACTGTTCCGAAAATGCCTTTGAAACACCTGAAAGTCTCCTAACCCGTTGCATTACCATGAAAATAACTGTATAACCATCTAGAAATCCCATAAATGGACACTAAAATGCATCACAATTCCTACCACAGTGCCTAAGATACCTTTGAACATGTTCTAAAAATCCATTACAATTCTTGCTCCAGTTCTAAAAGACCTTCGAAATGGCTATACCAACATCCCAAAATACCTGCATATGTGTTAAAAAATACGTAAAAGCAACATAAAATACATTCAAAATGTTCTGGAAAAAATCTTACAAAACCTGTACAATGCCATCAAAATGACTGCTAATAAATTAATTGGCTTTACTAATCAACACTAATCAGGCTTTCTAACCTGAAATCGCGCTAGTTAATCATTAACGTTATTCGACAGACGGCATTCTATTATAGGGTATCAAATATAATTTATTCTATACTGACACAACCAGACTAACCTCATTGTGGCAACGATTTTACTCACATTTGAGTGGTAAAGGGTTCAGTCCCAGGTGACTGCAGAAGAGTTGTCACCTTAATACAGTATTCAAGATCATAAGCTTCTGTACATGAATACGAACTTATCCACAGATATCACGAGTCTGATTAATCAAACCATCAGATTTTATGTTATCAGAAAATAGGGAGGGAGGGAGGGCAAAAGAAAAAGAAAAAAACATAAAGATAATGACTAAAAAATCTTTATTGAAAATTATCACTATTTATGTACATACTGAGGCTTTCAAGGCCGGCGTCATAACTAATAAATGAATTACAACTATCCGGGCTTGTAGGCCGTGGTCTAGAAGGCATCGTGGATACCGACTTTCGCCAAGTACAGCGCTTGGCATCTTCAGGGTGAAGTGATTCAGTGTCTGCGGTGATCAGAGTCTGAATGTGGAGACCGGAGGATGGCGCTCTTATATAGTGGGGGTAGGCGGGGCTTACTGTGAGGTCCTGTGCAGTGATTGGCTCGCGTCTCTGGGAGTGGGTGGGTTTGGCGAGGTATTATTATGTCTGCTATTTCTATGTATCTGTTTCTCCAAGATAGGTGTCCAGGCTTTATGCACTCTCGTCATACTTCTTTCCAGTTAAAATTCTTTTTGTGTTTATATATTTCAATGGCCTCCCTCTGTAGTCGAGCATGGTAGTTTGTAATTGTAGATAAAACTTCGGTTTCTTTGAAGCTGATGTCATGGCCGAATAATAGCGAGTGTTCCGCCAGGGATGATTTTTCTGTTTGTTCCAATCTGCTGTGACTATTTACACTATTTACACTACATTAAGCACACACCAGAACACTGAACAGTGGCAAACATCATTTTAATACACTGATTCTTTTTTAAATATAAAGGCATTTTGTTATGCAGAGTTCAATCTTAAGCACACTTTATTATCCCGCTTCTCTTCAATTTCTGAATAATCTTGCCAATCTCAATGGAAAAGTCATTTTTACCACCAGCAAGGAACATCATTAGCAGCCTCAGCTCGTCTACTAAGTCATTGGGATCTGTCCACGGATATAAAATCCTCTTCATTATCCTTCGTGTATATTATCCTTGCTTGGAGAGTAAACGCTAAAATGTTTATTTTCACTCACGTGTTGATTCAGAGTTTGATCATCCAAAAACACCGTTCTTCTTGCGTCTAGCATACCAGGTCTTGAAGAGATTTCAAGACCACTTACAGGCGTTCCAATACTATGCATTTTGAATTTAACATCTCTGGCCTTGAATAGATTTCAGCAACGCTTACACGAGTTCCAAGTACTGCACCATTCAATGCTTCATTATTGCATCTTAGCCTGTGTTGTTTAAGTCTTGAAATAGATCAGCTTTTAAAAATCCTGCTGCATATACAGCACTTGACAGAACAATTCTTCCCAGGGGTTATATATGCAAAATTAATAGCAATAAGAGAATCAAGCAAACATTTCTTTAGCATCCGCAAATGTAACCAGTATTTTACCATATATACCTAAAATGTAACCTATATATTATCACATCTATTAAACTTTAACCAATCTATTACCATATCTACCTAAATTGTAACCATATCTCCATAAAATGTAACCAATCTATTACCATATCTACCTAAATTGTAACGAATATACTTCCATATATCCCTGAAACGTTTGGTTGATTCCCATTGATTCTCCTATTGCTATGTGTAATGGATCTACATCCTGGAGATGCAGAGTGGCACCTTCTATCCTAGAAATGTTAGGGGCTTCAGCATACCCCTAATGGTCAACTTGTGTATTGCATCACTTTCACTGCGTATAGCTATTCATAGACAGCTCTGTATACAGCGACCTTCTTTGCTTGAACCAGAAAATTCTCAATGCTATTTTATTCACAGAAATTACACAATATATTGTGACATTTGTGATATAATTGTTACATGTGTGACCAGCATTATTGCGTATGTTTGTGACCTGGCAACCCAGACCGGATATGTTGCAATAGTAGTGGGGATAGAAACCAGTTCTTAGAGTAGCATGCCTGACGCTAGGTTAAGCGTGAGTCGAGTCGAGTCGCTCAATGCAAACCAGGACAGTACAGTTTTACTCGCGTCTGCCGGATGGCGTCTGCCGGTTGGCGTCCCGCCGACGGACAAGAAGGTAATGTAATCAACTTTTATTGCAATATATACTAACCATCCAAATTAACTTCATGTAATTTCTTGTAGCAGACAGATCCTTCCTTCACCCCACACAATGATTTAGGAATATTTTTAGTAATTTGCAGGTGTATGTAGGAACTTCTATTAGCTCGCCCCGTCGGACCTCGTGTAAATGTTAGATCCTGTTCACGGTACCTATCGCTCTACCCCCCCCCCCATTGAGTTAAAATATGTAAAGATGTTACGACAATTGGTGCAAGGCACCGCGTAATTGGCGTGAGTCGCCGGGTATTTGGTGGAGACTGCAAAATGTTTTTTTCTTTCTTGAATTTGGAAATGTAGTTTGTGATTTGGTCCTCCACGTGTTCGTTAGAACATCTAATTTTTTTGTTGGCGTAATGGTAAGGGTTTCTTTTTCATAACTTGTGGCTTTATATTCTAAATTCATCTTGAAGTAGTTTCTTAAAAGTCCCATGTCTGTATCTTAATTTCCAGCACCATTTTAAAATTTTTGCATTGTCTGTCGGCGGCACGTCGGTGTAACTTTTGCCTACATTTTCCCCCTTACCATGGCTTCACTTCTGTTAAATTCTGTGTCTGTGATAAACTGTTTGTACTGTCCATTCTAAATTTATTATTTTTGTGAATTCTGGAAAATTTACTGATATTTTGGAACTTTAATAATATAGTTGCATGTGTTAGCTGGTGTACGTAACATTGCGTTATTGATTGCGTGATCTTGTAATTTATTAACGACTAGAATGTGAAGCAAATATTTTACAGCTTGCGTGTTGCGCGTTTAAAGCTGCGTGTGTATAAAAAGTGAGGTGCATCTATTTAAAATAATAAAACAAAAAAGTCAAGAAGAGCATATATATTAAGAATTCATATTTGTGCATCGTACGCTCGTCGTGGTACGCGTAGTGGTAGTACTAATAATAATTTTGCTTCACCGTTGCCATGTTTGGTTTATCTAGTTACGCAATAATTTTTCTTGGGAAAGTATTTCAAAATGACTAATTTAAGTAAAAGTTTCAGCTACTACCAGCTGTGCCAGTATCTTCACCTAAATAGGTTTAATGTGCCTCCAATATGGACCAGTAGGACTTGGATGTTGATGGATCAGCTATATGTGTGTTACCAGATTTTGGAAACTTGCACCATTTTGTGATGAAAAAAACAAACAAACCTGTAAGTATGTGAACATTGTGTGTGCCAAAGTTTGAACAATTGAAAAAGTTTCACAAATCAGACAGGTATGCTAAATTTTTATTTTTGTTTCACTGACTAATGCTTAATTAAGCTCTGCTTTTCAGGAATGTGTGCTATGTATGTCTCTGCTAAATTGAAAGTTTATCACCATTTTGTGTAACCAAAATTTTGAATTCTGTAATTGGGCATTGGAAATTATTTGGTTTGTCATGTTATGCTGCAGTGTATGTGTTTGATGTGTACTGTGTACTTAATTTTGTTTGATTTTCAGGAATGTTATGTGACAGTATTGTTTTGGTAATGATGTGCTGTGTTCTGTTGCATTTGTTTGGTTTGATTTTAGGTTTCATTATGATGCTGTGATCTTTTTCTTTGCAGAAAATTGTTGCATGAATTGTGTGTGTGTGTTTTTGTGAGGTTATGTGAGTAGTATATGGAAGATTTGCCTCGGTGGATGTATCAAAGAGTAACCCCGGTGGTGGTAGTGAGAGAGATGAGATGAGTTAATGTCAGCCTTGGTGGGAGTGCCGAAGAGTAACCCCAATGGTTGAAGTGTGAATGTTTAAGTTTTCAGGGGGGCTAACATGTACCTGGAAATTGTGGCAGTATTTTATATCACAACACCGTAAATGCCAGAGTGATTTTAGTGTAACTTAACATTATTGTATGACAATGATTTTAGATGTTTGTTAAATATAAGCATTGTTAGGAAATAAGTTTACACGACCTCACTGAAACTGACAATAGGAGCGGGTAACAATGAGCGAGGGGCTGAGTTGTTTATCAATTAGAAGAGACAAACAAATGACATCAGAGTAGCACGCGTTTCTTTAGAAATGGAGGGAATTTCTTCCCTAGAGCATATGTGTTCGTAATTTTGATTGGATATAAATATAGACGCTAATGTTGGCGCGCTTTATTAACCAATAGTAGCTCGATTATAATCTTTAGGCATATTGGCGTGAGGGAGTATAAATTCCATACCAGAGACGGGTAACGCGCAGTTTGACAGAATAATTCACAAGGCAAACGTCGTTCAGTCCAACAGAAGGATTCACGCGTAATACGTCGTTCAGTCCAACAGAATCATACAAAGGTTATACGTCGCACAGTTTAAGAGAATCGTTCATGTGTTATATGTCACGCAATTCTACAAAATCTCTCGCGTTGTAAAGTTAGTTATAAATGTGAAATACACAAATTAATAATGTGCAGCAAGTAAGTGATTATAGTGATATTAGAAAATATAACAGTTTCAGTCGGGTGTGTATCAAGAATAATTATGTGAAATGAATAAAGTGTGACGGCAATAAAAGTGTAAAAACAAATTCTTTTATAAGTGTTACCTTTCAGTAACAAATCCTTTCCGTTTACACACCCTGTTCAAGAGATATGCTCGACTGAGTAGTTAATAATAGCTAGCTGGAGGACAAAGAACCCAACATTCAAAGTAGTAAAACAATAACAGGCGCTCAGGAAAAGAAAACACGAAGTGACCGCGACAAATTGCCTCCCATACGTGGTGCAGATAAACATGAAGCATCTTCCAACTACCAACAAATATCCTACTTCAAATTGGCGCCCAACGTGGGGCGAAATAACCAGGAAGGGGCGAGTTAACCAGGAAGGAGCGAAATAACCAGGAAGGGACGAAGGAACCAGGACGTGGAGCGAATGGAGCAGTGAAATTAACTACAAGATGCAGATTCCAGAAAAAACCACAAGAACGACCGACGACGCGGATGAGTGGACATCGTAACTACGAGAATAGAAGGCAACAGGGGAATCCGACTACAGGACACCAAGACAGCGAGACGACGCAGATCCATCGTAGTACGACGCAGAGGTGACATATACATCTAGGAGAGAGGGGCAGGAAGCTGGACATCAAAACAACATCATCAGAGAGCATCATAAAGGTTAGAAAACTGTAATTTTTTTTACATCCTAAAAAAAATTGTGAGAAATTAAATGTTGTTAAGAAGGGGTAGGATTAAGAAAACAATGTCCACTAATAATACAGAAGAAACAATTATGGAAGGGGATAATGTAACAGTTAGCTGTAATTCAATACAGGTTACAGAAAATAGCTCAAACAATGTAGGATTTGAGGGAGGAAATGTTATTGAAGAAAGTCAGAATAGAATAGCAGAAAATGTTAATTTTGATGCTAGTATGATGATGGAAATGCTGAGAAATATTGGTGAATTATTAATTAAGAAGAATGAGAAATTAGAAAAACTAACTCAGAACATGGAAAGGGGTAATGAGAATTAGAAAAAAAAAATAGATCAAAACAGGGAAGATATGGAATAGAATTATAGGGAATTAAGGGAAGATAATGAGAAATTAAACTAAAACTAACTCAGAATATTGAGAAATTAGAGCAAAAATTAAATCAGAATATGGAAAAGAATAATAGGGTATTAAGGGAAGATATTGGTAAAAGTAATGAGAAATTAGAAAAGAAAATAGATCAAAATAGGGAAGATATGGAAAAGAAATTTATGGAGCTAAATAGTAATATGATAAGAATGAGAAATGAAAATCAGGAAATAATAGCAATTGAGATAGGGAAAGGTTCAAAGAAAATGTCAGACATGAGCAGGGAAATATCTAACTAAAAACATGAGGTTAGTAATAAAATTGAACATGTTGATGTAAAATGTACAGAGTTAGGTAGCCGAATGAATAGCATTTCAAGTGAGCTAAGAGAGATAATGGAGGCTACAAATGCAGATGTAATTCAGGTGCAAGTTAATTTCAGAGGGGAGATATCTGAAATTCAGAAGGAGTCAGAAACACAACGAAATAAGTTGTCTGAAGAAGTTAAGGTCTTGTCTATAAATAATCAAAAACTAACTTCTGATATTAACAAGTACCAAGCTGTTCAAAATGAAAACTCCAATCCAGTACAGTTTATTGCACACTTGTCAGAGTATTTTCAAATTAAAAAGATACTGGAAGAATTGAAAATGATAGTTGTTAAAAGATGTGTTGTTCAGAAAACTTTAGATTGGTTTCAAATGCTATCAGGGGGTGAAATTTCATATGAATCCTTTAAGAGGTTATCCATGAACAAATTTTGGAAGGTTACGATAGAGCTGCGAGTAATGCTTAGCCATAGACAATTTGATCCAGGAGAGGGAATAGCAATGACCGCTATAAAAAAAAAAAAAAAAAAAAAAAAGACCAAGATGATGAAAAGTAGATACAGGATAGTTAAAGCTGAACTGCAGAGCAAAGTATTGGAATGTAAGAGGGTTAATTATGCATATATATGTCATGAGAAAGGAGAAATAAATTCAGGACAAAAATAAATGTTTAAAGGGGAAAAAGAACATTTTTTTAGTAAACTCTAACCACATTTGAAATGAAGCATGTAATAATGAAAACTTAATGTCATATTAAAGTAAAAGTACGTAGATATAATTCAAATAGTATTATGAATATAAAGTACAAAACAACAAAAAAGGGGTAAAGATTAATTAAAACAAAACACTTATGTAGCACACAGATAATATGAAATTATGTGTAGAATTAAGAGATGTAAATATATTTGTGTAGAGGATGAATATTTTGGTAAATATGTTCAAAAATTACAAAATGAACCAGGTTAAAAATCTTAAGTGTATAAATTTCTATGTCAATAATCTAAGAAAGTATAAACATTTTGTAACTAAATAGTTCAGGGTACAGTATTTGCTATAAAAAAAAATTGTAATGCCAGATGTATGTATAAACACATTAGACCCGAGTCAGTGAATAGTGGCGAGATAAAGGCAAGATGTATAACGTGTGTTAAATGCGTGTGCAGTGTTAAATGCAAGTGATAAATACCGTGTGTTACAAGATTCAGGAGACTAAAACCCCAATTATAAAATTTCCAAACAAGTTGTAAATGTTTATAATTATGTTTCTAGTGGGGCATATGTGGCAGTATTTTATATCACAACACTGTAAATGCCAGAGTGATTTTAGTGTAACTTAACATTATTGTATGACAATGATTTGAGATGTTTGTTAATTATAAGCATTGTTAGGAAATAAGTTTACATGACCTCACTGAAACTGACAATAGGAGCGGGTAACAATGAGCGAGGGGCTGAGTTGTTTATCAATTAGAAGAGACAAACAAATGACGTCAGAGTAGCACGCGTTTCTTTAGAAATGGAGGGAATTTCTTCCCTAGAGCATATGTGTTCGTAATTTTGATTGGGTATAAATATAGATGCTAATGTTGGTGCGCTTTATTAACCAATAGTAGCTCGATTATAATCTTTAGGCATACTGGCGTGAGGGAGTATAAATTCCGTACCAGAGACGGGTAACGCACAGTTTGACAGAATAATTCACAAGGCAAATGTCGTTCAGTCCAAGAGAAGGATTCGCGCGTAATACGTCGTTCAGTCCAACAGAATCATACAAAGGTTATACGTCGCACAGTTTAAGAGAATCGTTCACGCGTTATACGTCATGCAATTCTACAAAATCTCTCGCATTGTAAAGTTAGTTATAAATGTGAAACACGCGAATTAATACTGTGCATCAAATAAGTGATTATAGTGATATTAGAAAATATAACAGTTTCAGTCGGGCGTGTATCAAGAATAATTATGTGAAATGAATAAAGTGTGACGGCAATAAAAGTGTAAAAACAAATTCTTTTATAAGTGTTATCTTTCAGTAATAAATCCCATCCGTTTACACACCCTGTTCAAGAGATATGCTCGACTGAGTAGTAATAATAGCTAGCCGGAGGACAAAGAACCCAACATTCAAAGTAGTAAAACAATAACAGGCGCTCAGCAAAAGATAACACGAAGTGACCGCGACAAATTGCCTCCCATACGTGGTGCAGATAGACATGAAGCATCTTCCAGCTACCAAAAAATATCCTACTTCAAAATTCGATTAGGTGAGTTGAGAAATATTTTGCTTATTGGTGTTGCTGAAACGTGCCCAGTATGGCGTGTGTGATGTATTCACACAAGAGAGTAAATGGAATGAGTTGAATGCAATGAGAATAATTTTTTTTGTGTGTTTATGGAACAAGTTTAGTACCATCTTATATAACGAGCTTTAATACCATCTATTTTCCAGCTTAATCTTGATTCAGTAGATGTGGATGCAACAGTATAATGCTATGTTATTTGTGTCATTCCTGAAATGTTAATGTGATTTCTTTAGTTTATGCCTATGTCAGGTATTTTTGGTTTTGCAGGTAGTTGAATGAGACACGTCAGTGAAGATATTCATTTTCCCAGTAATTACTGTGTATGACGATGAGAACTAAGATGATGATCATAGTGCGGAGGATAAGATAGTAATATGGAGGAGAATTTATGTTATTGACAGTAAAGCATGAGTTTTTGTAGTTGGAAGTATGTAATGAGTGCACTTATTCATTTTCTTTATTAGTAGTACCAGCTGGTGAATTATAATATTGGGATTCCAAATAATTTACTATATTTGTGTTGTGTTATTCTGTGTTACAATGTATGCATTTGATATAATATTTATGTATTCTGGTTCTTTCAGGTCTCCTTACTTGCATTCTAAAGCAGTTATTGTAAAATTTTGGATTGTAACCCCTTGAAAAAGTCAGTGTTTATGTCAATGTGTAGTCTTTTTTTTATCTTTGCTCAACACTAAAATTGACTGTTTGTAAACTTTGGCCAACTTTGTGGCATTTTCTGTTCACATTAGTGTAAATGACATACTATTTGCTTCTTTTATGTATGATGATCTTCTGGGAGCACAAGTTATATCTATTTGTGATTCATGTTATAGTGATTTTGCTGGTTCGGTAGCTTGAGTGTCCAAAGGTGTAACCCTGCTCTACAGACATGCCAGAGGTTGCAGATACACCAAAGGAGAGCTGTTTTTAGTCCACTACACTGCAGTGGCATAAGGAGCCACTATCTCGGGGGGCAGTCTAAGGCAGCGATTGCTCCCCACAGCTTCAGCGACTTGCAAAACAGGAGAAACTCTGCGGCTGAAGCTTCGTCATTGTGGGTGATGTGGAAATTACACCCACAAACAGTTACGTCAAGACTTGGTGCAGTGTAGTGCCTATGTAACAGTGGCAGTACGGTGTAGTGTGCATGTGCGGGGTACTCGTAACTAGGCAATACATCTTGAAATAAATCGTCGGTGGCACTCGAGACTCCATAATGTTTGAATTAGCTTCACATGTTCACAATATATTTTTAACTTCTTCATTGAGAGATATTTCTGCTCCATCCTAACTTTCTGAATGCCCAGATATTGTTTGCTTTAATCTAATTTTGTAAAGTATGTCATATTTTTTTTCTTTCTCTGTAATTCTATGTAAACACAAAAAAAGTCCTTCTTGTTTCGACGGGGACATCGATCTGGGTAGTCAGGGGGAGATGTGACATTTGTGATATAATTGTTATGTGTGTGACTGGCATTATTGCGTATGTTTGTGACCTGGCAACCCAGACCGGATATGTTGCAATAGTAGTGGGGATAGAAACCGGTTCTTAGAGTAGCGTGCCTGACGCTAGGTTAAGCGTGAGTCGAGTTGAGTCGAGTCGCTCCTTGCAACCAGGACAATACAGTTTTGCTCGCGTCTGCGGATGGCATCCCACCGACGGACAAGAAGGTAATGTAATCATATATATTGTAATGAAAAGAAGCTAGAAACAGTGATGTGTATTGAATTTATTTAAAGGTGAGTCGGAATTGTTACACTAACATCACTTAAGTTTACTTTTGTGAGTAAACTTAAGTGATGTTAGTGTAACAATTCCGACTCACCTTTAAATAAATAATGTAATCATCTTTTATTGCAATATATACTAACCATCCAAATTAACTTCATGTAATTTCTTGTAGCAGATAGATCCTTTCTTCATCCCACACAATGATTTAGGAATATTTTTAGAAATTTGCAGGTGTATGTAGGGACTTCTATTAGCTCGCCCCGTCGGACCTCGTGTAAATGTTAGATCCTGTTCACGGTACCTATCGCTCTACCCCCATTGAGTTAAAATATGTAAAGAGGTTACAACAATATTCGCCAATGTTACAATGAAACTCTGTGGCTCCATTTTATACTCACTGATTCTGTATATAGCTAAGTGATTAGCTGTAAGTAATGTAATTCTGTCATAGTCTAGTATTTTTATAACTTGCCTGTGAGGTTTATACAGCAGTGGAAAACAGTATAAAGGCACTGCATTTCCTACTGAAAGGTAGTAATTATAATTTCTTACCCATACCTATTTAATTTATTATGAAAGTAGTAGATGTGGGAAGTATAGAAGTAATGACAGAATTAGTTTCTATTACAAAGCGAGTAACAAAATAGGAGCATTCCCATTTCTTGGATGGAAATTGGTATAAAGACAACCTCTATCCTACTGGTTATTGCTTTGTTAGTACTTTGTCGAAACACCTCTATTTTTATATACATTAAAAAGTATTTTAGGCATTGTTTGGTGGGGGTTTTATTTCTTACATTGAAATTTTGGCCCACTCTTCTGGTCTGATATTTTCAGCTGATATGGCCTGAAGTTACGCTTCAAGTATTCGCCAAAGCTTTTCCAAGGATTCAAAACTGGGCTGCATGACGACCATGGAAAGGCAATATCTGTTTCTTCAAACCACATTTTTGCTGTAACAGAATAATTCACAGATGCATTATCTTGTTGAAAATTAGACTCTCTTCCCATAGGTCCTCATACATTTCAATAAATTCTGTCCCTAGCATCCTAGAGTACATGTTAGTTCATTCTAGTGTTCAGCCACGCAATGCATGATTTACCTTTAGCGCAGAATTCCCAATTCATAACACATCTGCCACCAAATTTCTCCTGGCTCTTATTGGCCGCTCTGTCCTAAGATCATGTTGATAAGGAAATATATTAGGTTCATCTAAATTACAATTCTTCTCATCACTGCAGATCACTTTTTCCCATTCTGAAATCCATGACATAATTTTTCACAAAATCCAAGCCTTCTTAAGAGTGAGTGTTACAGCTGGATTATGCAGTTGCATTTTGAATTGAAGATGTTTCGCATTTGACAATATTTGTTTTACACATCTGACATTTACTGGCACCTGTAAATCAGCAAACGGTGGGGAAGAATTAACAATTTTGGACCGTTGTTTTGTTCAAAAGTAACTGCTTAGATACCTCAGATTATTTTCTACTATGCAAATAGCTTATGTTCCTTCCATATTGTTCATCCAATGTAACAAAACTATCAATCATGAACTACAAGTGTTCAATTTCTTGGCATCAGATGACTAAACAGTTGTATTTTCTTGTATACGTTGATTTTTGCTTTTTCATCACGTGTTAAACATTTCCTACATGGCATTGTCACAATAATGGTTTATGCAATACCCGTCAAGCAGTCAATACTGGTGTCTGTTCACTGATTGCAGTAGAGTCACATATGCAACGCTAACACCACACAGCTCTGCCTTTATACAGATTTCCACCCTCTACCACCTGAATCATTGACTCCTTGTCATACTGCTCACATCAACTGAGATAGCATTTGAATGCATTTGTCAGTGTACTGAATCTTATACCATTTTACATAAGCTGTATGCAACAATATTCCAAAAGAACATGTTCAGTTTAGTACAAATATCCATGTCTTTATACTAATTTCCACCACTGTAGTTATCAATGTTGTAAGAATCACCTATAAAATGAGAAAATAACAGATTAATAGTTCAGTCTCCTGTTGGCATATACACATGAAGCTTCGAAAGCATATACTACACCGGGTGAGTCAGCTGCCCCTAGATATTCATGTCTATGCAAACTGCAGTTTATAGTCTAATCTGAAAACATTGACCCTTTTAGCAAATAAACGGTTATTGTAGCTCTGCTCTTCTACTCAGTACTATACACAACTAGCATTAATGATTAAAGGCCTGAATGAGAACCTTAGCCGAGTGGGTTAACTGCCGGAGATTCAAATCTAATACAAGCATTAAATTGTTTTACTTTTTTTTCTTTCTCCTTGTGTTTATTTTCTGTATTTTAGTACAATAATTTATTTATTTTTGTTATTTGCTCTCCTGTGAGTTAAAGACACAACAATTACAAGCAGATAATTGTTTACCTAATAATCTGTACCGTATCTGTGTTGTAAACTGTGTTACGTAGTTAGCTTTCATTCTTTTGGGTGGATATCAACGATATTAAATCTAACAATTTTTGTTTTATGTTAAACCTTAATTTTCACTTCTACTGACAAAGGAATTGTAAATATGCTAGGTTCACGGGTAAACAGAATAATAAATTGTTGAAGAGCATGGATTTCATCAACGAAGTAAATGTTCAAAATGACGACACCCTTCATCAATGCATATTTGTGTACATTGCTGGAGAGACCTTCTTGCATGCTGTAACATGCGCGGTGTAATCTGTCTGCATTCTTCACGTATGAGTGCCCGTAGATGATTTGGGCGATTATTCTATTTTGTACACACTTATAATGTTATCAAAATGTTATTTGTATCATAACAAATTATAGGCCAAAGGAGATAAAATAAAAGGTAATAAAAAGTTTGAACTTAACCTGAAGAATTTGAACCCGAACTGAAATGGCACAATCTTAAAGCAACCATGGGAATACCATTCGGCTAATGCTACCTTGCGAGCTTAGGTTCCTATACGAATTAGTAATCGCAGAACTAGACCCCACCTCGAATCTTTACACGCTTTTTGCAGCTTCGTACAGTGTTTTGAGCAGTTTGGTAGTTTTAACTGGAATAAAGAAACTGCATCAGTCATTACAGTTACTGTATGAACTGAAATATGCCATAGTTTGTGACCGAAGAGAAATTATCTACCTAATCCTTAGCATTCTTTGACAAGGCTGTACAACATTGACTAACGGGTGAAATCCAATTGGTAGCACTGCGTAGATTTGCCATTTTGTTTTCAAATGGTTTTGTCAACCGATGCATGTGATTGGCTGTTCCTTCAGGGGCATTTTCAAAGGGGCGCATGAATGTATGCTAAAAGTTTGTAAAATTGGCTAATCGTGCTGCTGCAGCTCCCAGTGTCAGGGTGGGAAGTTTTTGCATAGACATACATAGCGATTGCATTCTGTCTCGTAAAACACTTATGCACTGAGTTACCTATCCCTCCTCTACAAAGTGTTAAGCAAAACAGCCATTAGAAGGCATTCATGAAAGGCATTAGTCACATATGTGGCTTAGCACGTTGCATAAATTCAAATATAAATAGGCGCAGTTGACTCGCCTGGTATATGCATATACCGCGTGGGTCTTCTCATCTTGCGAATTGGTAACTAGGTAATCCTGGATTTTACAGACGATGCGAAATGCAGGTGCTGATACCGCATTCACCAGATTGCTGATTAAGGCTACGGTGAAGCTCGTTGTTAACGTGCTCTAATAGCGCAATGGTTAACGTGCTGGAAAGTTATTGTGAAGGTCGGAAGTTCAAATCACGTCTGCGAATAAATGAGAATTTTATTCATTTCTGTTCATGTTTCGAGAACGTTCTAGCAAATCATGATTTCTTTCCGAATGCACTAGAAATTGCCTATAAATACAAAGTTCCAGCGGTTCGTGCTCATTGTGGAACAATGTTTTTAATAGAGGGTATCTGGACATGCTGTTAGTTAGGACATTCTGCTCTACGGGAAAGCAGCAGAATGCAATGGAAGTACGTCATCTATACCAACAGCGGTTTCCGCAGAGAACACTTCCTACATTTCATACTTTTTGCGAGTTGCTAACCGCCTTCTGGAATCAGGAACAGTGCACAAGGCAGCACATCCACGAAGACATCGCCCTGTCTGTGACCAAGCAACGATGGATCGTGTGACTGAACTTGTCATTCAGCATCCGCATTGTAATACGAGGACATTTACAGGTATTTCAATATTAGCCAATCTTCCGCGTGGAGAATACTACATCATGCAAACTTTCACTCTTATGATCTTCAACTACACTGGGAGCTACTGCAGCCGGACCATGGACGGAGAGTAGCGTTTGCTAGAGCACCTTCAGGTGGCAGTATTTGAACCGGGGACCATCACTACGGAAAAACAATGTGCACACTGCGCTGAGTGCAAATCACTGCACGCACACCAGTGCAAACAGTTATTTAGGCCGAAATTGATACGATGCGATGCACTGGGCAGTGTTTACAGCATAGAACCTACAACGCTGTGACTGCATAACTTCTCAATCCGCAGGCTGAGAAGACTCACCCGGTATGTATATATATGTGTGTGTGAGACAATATAATATATATATATATATATATATATATATATATATATATATATATATATATATATATGACATACTAGTTTAAGCACGAATCCTGGTATTGGCACTGAAACACAGCCAACTTACGAGAAGCTTAATTTCTTATATATTACACATGGGAAGAATCGTTCTGCCAAGTGCTGTATATGCAGCAGGATTTTTAAAACCGGATCTACTTCAAGACTTAAACATTATAGGCAAAGATGCAGTAACGAATCATTAAATTGTGCAGTACTTGGAACTCCCGTAAGTGATCTTGAAATCTATTCAAGGCCAGGGGTGTTAGATTCAAAATGCAGAGTGCTTGGAATGCCTATAAGTGGTCCTGAAATCTCTTCAAGACCTAGTATGCTAGGTGCAAGAAGAGCGGTGTTTTTGGATGATCAAACTCTGAATAAACACGTGAATGCAAATAAGCAGTTTAGTATTAACTCTCCAAGTCAGCATGATATACACGAACGGAATGTTGAGGAGACTTTATAGCCCTGGACAGATCCCAATGACCTAGTGGACGAGCTAAGACTGCTAATGACATCCCATGCAGCTGGTAAAAATGACTTTTCTATTGAGATTAGCAAGATTATTCAGAAACTGAAGAGGACTGGATTATAGCACGATTAAGACTGAAATCTGCATTAAAAAAGCCTTAACATTTAAATGAAATGACTGTGTTAAAAATGATGTTTGTCGCTGTTCAGCGTTTTAGTGTTTGCTTATTGTAGTGTCCATAATAATAATCCTCAATAAGAATTAGTCATCATTGACCTAAGTGTTTTTTTCTTCTTTTTCTTTTACCCTCCCTCCCTATTGTATGATAGCATAAAATCTGATGTTTTGATTAATCAGACTCGATATATCTGAGGATGAGCCCGTATTCATGTATATAGCTTCAGATCTTGAATACTATATTAAGGTGGCAACTTCTCTGCAGTCACCTGGGATTGAACCCTCTACTTCTCAAATATGAGTCACAACCGTTGCTACTGTGAGGTTAGTCTGGTTTTGTCAGTATAGAATAAATTATATTTGATACCCTATAATAGAATGCAGTGTGTCGAATAGTGTTAATGATTAGCTTGCGCGATTTCAGGTTAGAAAGGCTGATGAGTATTGATTAGTGCATCTAATTAATTTAGTAACAGATTTTCATGGCATTGGTACAGGTATTTTTAAGATTTTTTCAGAACATTTTGAATGTACTTTGTGTTGTTTTTAAAGTATTTCTAACACTCATGCATGTTTTTATTGAAAATGATTATACTTCTTACAGACCTTAGCCTGGTCTTGGCAAGTTTTTAATATAGAGTCAACTGAAAAATTCAATGGCACAGCCGGGATTTGAACAACTCAATTTTTCAGTTGACTATTTTAATAACTCATACATGTATTTTGGGTTGTTGGTATAGCCATTTCAAAAGGTACTTTAGACACTAGAGCAGAAATTGTAACACATGTTTAGCACATTTTCCAATGCATTTTAGGGCTGCGGTAGGAATTGTGAAGCATTTTAGCGTCCATTTGTGGGCTTTCTAGCCGCAGGTACAGTTATTTTCATGGTATTGGAATGGTTTAAGAGTATTTCAGGTTTTTCGAAGACATTTTGGAAACAGCAATGATTTTCAGGGTATAGCTACAGGGTTTTAAGAATATTTCCTCTGAACATTTTGAATGTATTTTATGTTGTCTTTCAAAGTATTTTTTAAAACTTATGCAGGTATTTCGGGGTGTTGGTACAGCCATTTCAAAGATATTTTGGACACTGGAGGAGGAATTGTAATTGCTCTTTAGAATATTATCGAAGCTACTTTAGGCGCTGTTGTAGTGGCAGTTGTAAATATTTTAGCGTACATTTGTGGGATTTTTAGATGGTTGTACATTTATTTTCACGGTACTGCAAAGGGTTAGGAGAATTTCAAGTGTTTCAAAGACATTTTGGGAACAGTACCAGTCATTTTCAGGGTATATGTACAGGTATTTTAAAGATTTTTTCAGAACGTTTTGAATCTATTTGATGTTCTTCTTTAAGTATTCATTAACACTTAAGCAGGTATTTCGGTATGTTGATATAGATATTTTGAATGTATTTTAGACACTGGAGAAGGAATTATAATGCATTTTTGAAGGTATTTTAGCCTCTGTAGTGTGTGATTGAGTCTGAAAATTTTAGGCAAGTGATTATTTCCACTTTATTAATTTGTAGATAGTTACATAATATTCACTCAAAAAAAATCATCATTGGTAGACTTTATTCATTACGACTGATAATCCACTGCCTGTCATTAAATATCAATATTCCTTTAGCTAATGTTATTTCATGATGCTTAAAGCAATTTTTATCGTAATCAAGAGTTCAGTCTGGTTAAAGCCTATTTGTTTCATTTGCGTAAAGTAAATGATATGATGTATGAGAGTACAATATGTTTACTGAATTCACTGCACCCAAACTTTTTTCACAATCAGCTATTCTTTGAATACCGCGAGGCTTTTTATACTGCAGACAAATGACATGTACAATGACTTTAATATTGTATTTTTATAAACAGCACAGTGGGATTCATAAAATAGTCCTTTGTCACTTTTGCTCTATGGTGTGGCGGTCTTGAGGCAGAGTGGTGGTTGCATCTCGCGGGTGTGTATAGGTATAGGTAGTTCATTTCTGCAGTAGCATCAACCTCAGTCGACATCATTATGGATTTCTTGTCCTGCTTTTGGGTGCTTTTCTTATTAGTGTCCTAAAACATAACAAATTGAAATATTAGTGATATTGTTGAAAGTTACGTGTCAGCTGTTCTGAACAGAAATGCGGTGTTATATACCTGAAAGAGAATGAGAAGCGTTTGCACTTTTTTATGTTTGAATCTTCTTTCATGGAATTGACGATAATGAGCACTAAACTACTACTACTACTACTACTACTACTACTACTACTACTACTACTACTACTACTACTACTACTACTACTACTACTACTACTACTACTACTACTAATAATAATAATAATAATAATAATAATAATAATAATATGGAAATAATTCTCACAATTTTGTATTTATTGAATGGAAAACTTTGTACGGTGGAGAGCTTCTCTCTTGCAGACTTGGATCGCTGAAGATGGAATCTTGCTTGCAGACCTGGAACATTACAGATTGAAGTGATAGAATCGTGTTTGACTGTGTAATAACTCCTCTCCTGCATAGACTTACATATTTTAGATATCAGAGTGAAGATTATCAGTAAAGTTTTTATGCTTCTGTGATGCTTATAGTTAAGAAAATAGTATTAATACAAAGTGTTACCTGGGTTTTCCTGAGTTTTGATCAGATCCAGAATAGATATGAATGTGAAGTGGGAATGAGAGAATGAAGGAATACATATATATATATATATACATATATATATATATATCTATATATATATATATATGTATGTATATATATGTGTGTAGGTGTATATTGATGAGTGTGCAATGGTGTGTACGTTGTGTACCTGTGTAGACTTGTACCTATGTGTGCATGTATGTGGCAGGCTGTGTTTAGTGTGATTGAGACATTTTTATTGTGTGCTCTTAAGGTGATGTTTTCTACCATAGGAGGGAATATGCATTAAATGTGGGAATGGAGGGGAAAGGTGCGATTGGTCAAAGTTTAGCCTTCTCCGACTATCACGCCTTCGAACATTGCGTATATTCCTGTAATATAGCAGTGATAATGGGACGATTCTTGATAATTGTGAATTATGATTGATCGCGATGATGTAGATGTCTGCAATTCTTTTTTTTTTTTGAGAAGATTGGGTAAGGTCAAATGGTTTCTATGATTCTCTGATTAGGAATTGGTGGTGAAAGCTCTATAAGGGTAACTGTGGGTTGGGATGATAATGATCTGGGGAGTGTAGTGCCTTGTGCTGAGGGTTGCAATTGCAATTCGCAGCTGATTGTGTCGTTGGGTGATGAATACCATGGATTTATGTTTCGGTGAATGGTTACGTCATGAAGGACCCATGCCATGATAAGTCTGTCGCAATCGATTGTATAAGTCTGTTGTAATGTTTGGTGTTCTCTGTGAGTGTATAGACATTCCCTCGAGAGAAGCTGTGTGTCTGTGTAGTGTCTGGCTTCAGTATCATCAAGGTAATGTGAAGTTTGGTTTGATTGGTGTTCTCTGCGAGTGTATAGACATTCCCTCAAGAGAATCTGTGTGTCTGTGTAATCTGCCTTCAGTGTGATGAAAGTAAATGTGATGCATGTAAGGATTGGTGTACTCTTCGCGTGAATAATGCTTCTGGTGAAACATCTATCTGGGCTACGGCATGTATGTTAGCTGCATCATTAAGGAATTTCTCCACAATGGTGATATCACAATAGACTGCTGAGCTGAATGGTGCAGTTGAATGAGAAAGATCCATTCCTGAGCCTATACATAAAGAGAAGCATCTGAATTAGGGAATCTTCGAGATGCAATAACTTATTCATATGATAATTGAATGGTGAAGTATTTGCTTAACATAATGCGTTTACGTATAACACAAGTTATGTAATAAACGAAATTATTGAATTTAATCCCGCTAAAAGGTTAATTCAAAAACATTTTCACAAGCAACGTAAATATTATAGCATATAATCCTTTAGCTGTAATGATTATTAATAATCACGATTACCTCTATCGTATATTATTGATGTCTGAAACCTATGTGATGTTTATATAGCACACTGCATGCAATTAGCCGACAGAAATAATTTCGGATTAAATGAGCAGTCTCTCTGTATTGTTCTTTAGAATACCTAAGAAAACACTTAAAAATAATATCAATTGGTTTTTAGAAGAAGTCACGCGTGGTATTTAAGTAGCCACAAACATTCGTTGCTTTAAGAGAAATATTTCACACCCTCATAATGAAAGATTCGTAACACTTGTATAGCTGAATAATGAGATATCATTAGTAATATCCTACCTTGCATAGAATATAATCGATTGGTGAATTAAAATAAAACTCACTTGTTTCAGTATCACAGTAAAACACAGTTCGATGGATCATGAAACTGTGTGTGAAGTTCTCTTCGTTGTACGAGAATCACTAATACGCCACACTTAGATAGATTATGAGGCTGTGAACTGTATGCTATGTAGACACGGTTATATAGGAGGTATTTCTATTACACTCCCTCCTTCCGTAATTCCGTATGTATTAAAGAAAAGTACATCCATTGTGCGAGCTTAGTCTTTCATTGGAACTCGGCGGAAAATATCTCATGCCACCCACCCCTCGGTCCCACAACCCTCGGTAATGATTGAGATTAAGAACCCCAAATGTGATAATTTTGCTGTTAGCTTAACTTGTGTAAGACAAAGAATGCTTCATTACTTTTTAGGCTATGAATCATGTATCTCTGTGAAAAAGTTAAAATTCAGTCTTCGCAGTGTTCCAAATAAATATTTTTAAAGCAGATTCATTTTATTTCACAGTCCATTGTAGACAATTGGAAGTAGTCTTAAGAGGGATGCGCTCTCGAATCTCAAGCTTGAAAGCAAGTTATTTATTTTATTCAATGAAGCTGTTATGACCTGTGTGTATGCGGGTAGACGTATATATGTTTTATGCCCGTATTTGCGAGAGAGAGAGAGAGAGAGAGAGAGAGAGAGAGAGAGAGAGAAGGAGGGAGGTGGTGGCGTATGTTCCATTTCTTAATTTGTATTCTTTATGGACGTTGTTTAACTACTATGGTTCTTAACGTCGGCTTTTATATTGGGCGTGAAGGACCGGTAATTTTGTTCAGGAGCCTATTTATCAGGCTTGAGGTTCGCTTACGTGCTGTAAATCTACGTTATGGGACCACCGGCTTTACTTACCTTCCGAAGGAAGCCATTGTAAGGATTTTTACGCCCGAAAAATCCATCGCCCACCTTCGGGTTTGAATCTGCAACCTCGGGAACTAGAGGCAAGCGTGGTAACCACTCCACCACGAAGGGCGACTCCCCACTGCACCAAAAGATGCCATGACATGAATCTGTTTGGGAACATACATGGCCTTTACGTATTTATTCCGAAGGACGACTCGAATGTTCCATGACGGTCTGGAAGTGTTGTCATTGTTTTCTATTGCCTCTCCACAAGTGAGAATGAATCTATAATAGAAGAATGGTGTCATTTAGATGTTTCACGCTATAAAAGCAATCACGTGTCCGGAAATGACATTCACTTCCCCCTCGACAAAAAGATGTTTTGTTACAGAATATTATGACAGCACAAGGTCGGGAGTAGTGAATTTCTTCTCAGAGCCTGTAAGCACTTGGGCAGCCCTGTGGGAAACGTTAAGATTCAGTCTTCACAGTGTTCCATCTAGGTACTTGTAAAGGAGATTTATTTTATTTCATATTTCACTGTGTGTGGGCGTGTATATATGCAATATGCTTTGCTTGCTAGAGAGAGAGGGGTGGTGGTGGCGCATGTTCCATGACGGCCTGAAAATGGTTGCATTGTTCTTTTTATTATCTCTCTACCAGTGACATTGGATCTACGCTAGAAGGAAGGTATCATTTAGATATTTCTTGCTATAGAAGCAAACACGCGTCCGGGAAAGACACTTCCTCCTCGTCAAAAAAGGTTTCTTGTTTCAGAATATTATGAGAGCACGAGGTTGGAAGCAGTGAATTTCTTCTCATAACCTTTAAGTACTTGGAGATCTTAACATTTACACTGCTCCCTTGGCTACCGCACATAAGGATAACCATACGTATCATAGCGTATCAAAGTCCCATTCTATACTGGGCGTGAAAGACCGGTAATTCTGCTCAGACGCTTTCTTATCAGGCTTGAGGTTCTTTAACGTACCGTAAATCTACGACACGGGACAACTGGCTTTACTTCACTTCCGAAGGAAGCAATGCTAAGGATTTTTATGCCAGAAAAAAATCCATCGCCCTTCGCCGGGTTTGAACACGCGACCTCGGGAACCACAGGCTGGCATGGTACCAGTAGACCACGGAGGAAGGACAGGACCCTCTCTGTGGAGCGGGGTCCCCGGTCTGCCTGTCCGATTGCCCAGGCGTCTCAATCTGGATACTATAGGGACCATGCCATTGCCGTGCTGTCATTCCTGGTTCCGGCCGCCTGGTGTCTCACCTCGTCCCTCCCGGGGTCGCCCTTCGAGGGGCATAGGGAAAATATCGTCATTCACTGGATGGGTGCCTAGTCCCCTCCGTTACCCATTCCATACGTTTGCCAGCAGAGAAATAAATAGCCACAAAATGAATTTCGCAGAAGTTAAAGAGAATAATATTAAAAGACAAATATGCTTGTAATAGCATTAAGGGGTATTTAAGGAGGATTGCGTTAGTTTGTAAGTGTGAATTTAAGTATCAACTAATGTATTAGATGTATACCGAGCGATGGTGTAGTCAGTTATATAAAAATAAGCATCTTTATCTATGTTTCTAGTACATGTAAAGCTCTCTTGATATATGTTATATAGGAGCTATAATTTGATTTCTGTAAGTACTTCTGTGACAAAAATAAATGCATTAAAATAAAATAACTAATTCTAAGCTCTAGCTGAAAACAAAATTTAAATCTGGGGTTGTTTCAAGTAAGGTGCATTTCTAAATGCTCTGTAGTTCTGCTATTCACGGTTCTACTTCTTCGGTATCGTATGCTATCTGTTGTAGGTTTTTTTGTCCCATATTCGAATACGACTAGCATACCTACCGTTACAGTTCATAGTGGAAATCGTTATTTGAAAGAGACAAAATTAGTACCAATCCAAAATCTGAAAGTGCACTTGTAATCAATGTGGATGCGAGTAATAAATATTTCTTTTGAAGTTTTGCACGGACCTTAATTCTAACCTAGTACACATACTTTGAATTCTCTAAATGGTGCGCATGTGTAACACGTGCACATAGTATATACACTCCATACTACTCGTATCTACATACTAAAACTTAAACGTCTCATAAGTATGAAGAGCGCACTATAGCTTACGTGCGGTGCTGTGTTCCAATTACTGGAGGTAACTCCATCTGACTACTAGCTCCTAAAGGTCTCATAATCTAGAGCAGGTATTGGCTTTCAATTGCAACAGTAGTTAGAAAAAGAAATATTAGCTTCCAGATACTTACTGATTAGCAGAAGTCATTAACTGATTCGCAGACATGGCATGAAACTGCTTTCGGAAAATGAGGATTACCTAGAAAGACACCTGAAATCTGAAATATTGCTATCTGGTAGCAAATTCAAAGACGAGCTCACAACATTCTTCAGTAAGCTTTTCTTCAGTCAAAAATTGTTTTAATCTCAACACCTTTGATGTTTCAGTATATACAAGACATGGGAACTACAGTGTATATTGCAGTTATGTTGCAGCTATATACAGAAAACTTCCAACGTAAAATATGTTGGTATTCTGTGATTTAGCACGTGTAGATGCAAAATAGCTTACTGTTTTACCCAAATGTATAACAAATTTACATTTTAAATTCTCTACTGAAGGGAAACTGTACTTTTATAGTAGCGTTTAAGTCTGTATTATCTTGTAAAACAGAAAAAGAATTGTGATTGATTAATGAGCTAAAATACCATAAAAATTCTGAGAGTAAAATAGTTTTACTAACATGCAAATGTGATTCAAATGAAGTTGATATGACATATGCGATTCAAATGACGTTGACATTAACACATTCTTATTATTTTAGTGAATGTCATCTCAGTGTTGGTTTATTTTATTTTTTTAGGTAAGCCATGATAATCTGTCACATTTCCTTCAGCACAAAGGTTCTACAGCTCATTCCTTATGAGTGCCCCTAGGAAGAACAAACAGCAGCAACAACCATTAATTTCCTCTATGACAAGTAGTGCAGTCGACAGCTTTAATCTGTCGTCCTCCGCGGTCTTGGGGTACCTCCAATTCCCGAGGTCGCGGGTTCTAACCGCGTGGAGGGCGTCAAAATCCTTAGCGTGGTTTCCTTCGGAAGGGAAGTGAAGCTAGTGGTTCACATGTAGATTTACGGCACGTTAAAGAACCTCAAGCCTGATAAACAGGCATCTGTGAAAGAATTCTGGCCTTTCACGCCCAACATAGAATGGGACCTTAAGAACCATAGCCGTTAAAGAGCGTCCATAAATAAAAAAAAACTTTAAACTAGATTTATGTGAGGCTTTAGTGTCGGATAATGTGCCATGGTACGTGCTAAAGAACCCTACTTTTAAGGGCTTCCCGGAGAGCATCAGCGGCCGACGTATACCAGAGGAGTTGATGCTGCGCAAGAATTATTTTATGCACGTGTATGAAAAGACTATTGTTGAAATTAAAACAGACATCGGTGACCACTATATTTGGCTTTCAGTCAATAAGACCACCAAAAGGGTGGCAAATTTATAGCTAATGTCGTGGGTAGGGAAATAAGATTCCATGGCACTAGAATAACCCCACTTATTCCTGTGCAAGGAATTGGAGAAGACGAATCACAGTACTGTAGCCCGCACTGTCAGGGATGCCTTAGGCATCCTATTGGCCGGAAGATAGAGATGCAAATTTCTGCTCTTGGTGACAGACGCTGCTGCCTATACAGGGTGGACCATTTGTGTTGAGACTGTACAATATCTCCAAAACTGACCCTAAAATGACCATCACAACGTCCTCCAAATAAAACACGACTAATGGCATTTACCTTCCCCCATAATATCAAGCAACTTTTATTCAACACATTTCTTTCTACATCGCTTAGTTTTGGAGATATTGTACAGTCTCAACTTAAATGGCCCACCCTGTATATTAAAAGCGGGAGCAACACTGAAAGAATTATATCCCATTATGATTCATGTCAGTTGCCTTGGCAATAGTCTACACGGTCCAATAGAGGAAGCGAGAAATAATTTTTCTGGAGTTAACAGCATTATTTATTCCCTTAAGAACGTATTTCTCAAAGCTCATATCCGCATTCAATCCTTTAAGGTAATACGTCCAAGCATTCCCCTTTAACCCGAACCCATACTTAACTGTTAGGGCACCTGACTATTGGCAGCTTTTTATTATGCCGAACGCCACGAACAAATCAATCAGGTAGTAGACACGTTCGACTCTAATGAGTCAGCTTGAAAAGAAAAAGCCAAGACTGCCCTCAAGAATAACAATGCCGCAACTTGGCATTTTTAAGAACTCACTTCCCAAAAATACCCCTTACGCCTGCAGTTCCCATCTCTACCAATGAAAGATGCTGTTGACGTGATCGGGGAGGTGCAAATGTGTCTGAAGGAAATACCTGGTTAAGTAGGTACAGCATGTGCCACTAAATTAATAAATATTCTTCTGAAGAATCACGAATATGAAAACATGAACTGTCCGCCATTATTCAGAGCAGAGGTTCGAATCTGATTTGTCTTGGGAGCCACGAGCGATAGCGACGATGAAATGTGCACTTTTGATCTGCTGTACTGTAAAGAGATGTTTCTCAGCACACACAAATGTACTAAGAGACGATATAAAAAGTTTTACTTCAGAAAGCTTAGAAATGAGATTAATTGTGTACTACAATCCTATCGAAATGTAAATATAAAATTTAATGTGAGTTGTAGTGTTAGTCCTTTATATTTAGATTAAAATGCTGCAAGACGGATTGTGGTCATACATAGGTACATATCTTAAGTGTGTATTTTTATGTGAGCGCCAATGCATGAATGGAAGTTTTCAGTAAAAGGCTATGAAAGATTAGTATAATTGTGTCAACATGTATATAATTTCAATGAACTACTGACTTCTGATTGAACTACTATAAAAAAGAGAGAATAATTGTATCAGGGCTAAAGATTTTAATTGTTTATGCTGTTTTTCGAGTGCCGATATAAGGAATACTGTCTTCCACAGCAAAGAAAGTCGCCGGGAGATGAAGCGCAGGGGGGAAATTGCTGATTAGATACGGTCTGATACCCTGCCTACTTGCTCATGATACTCTTGTTTATGACACACACGACAGCTCAGTTACAGCCCATTGAATAGTTTTACTCCTTGTGTAGCATGCGTTCTCCGTCACACACATTCACTGTCCTTGTCGCACTGTTTCCAAACAGATAAGAGCAGCACATTCCTGTCAGGGACTTTCTCTCGTTGGCGAACAGTAGTTAATTGTTTATTTTCTAAATAAAATTAGGATAACTGTGCCAACATTATATTCCAATTTTCGATGTTAATATTGGTGTTCGTTATATGCTTTATTAAGACTCTTAAGAAGGCTAAAACGTTCAAAAACCTAAATATGGCTATTCCACAAAAATAAAAGGATAAAATACTGTTACAAAAGCCAAAAATCCCGGGGCCCAGTAGTAAGGCTTGAGAAGAAGCAATGGCTGTCTGTGTCGCGTTATAGAGTAAACAGCATGCACTCGAAGTAGAAGCGATTGTTGAACTCGGGAAATTAAGAAAAACGATAGAGAAACAGAATACCTCGCGAACAATCAGGATTGTAAAGCTAAAGCGGGGGAGGGAGGTGGAATGACAGACCGCCACTGCTCGCAGGGGCGCGCTAGAGGAAATCGAACCGCCTGTTATCCATTTACTTTCCGCTTGTTAACCATTTTTACATAATTGCTTTCGTCCCTGTGTAATGCGAGATCCTATACGCAATCTCTGAAGTCGAGCGCGGGAATGCTGCGATTCTACCTATTTCTAATTTTCCGCGAATCGCGTCCATGACCCTTGACCTGGACCTATCCCTTGGCCTACGTTATGTCCAAACATTGCACCGCTCAGTGACGTACTACGTCGTCCATCTCCTGGGCATTCAGAGTTTGTAGCACCCGTTCAAGGCCAGGCGTAACTACACGTCGCCTATTGAAAGGCTCATTTCCTCCGTTTCTTCGCGTAGGGGTTCTTGGCTTATTAAGAGGGGGTTCTTCGCCTACTCTGTTCCATTGTGAATGTTGTTTCCCCTGCGTTGCTGATTATTCCACAGATACTTTGGAAATGTAATGTATTGGATGGGATACTCTTGAGATCGCCTACGTGGCCTATTCATGTCCTAATGGTCCCTGAAGTCTCTAGATCAGTAATTCATCTCCTGATTTCTTGTAAAAGGATCTTAGTGTCGCTATCGAAACGTGAAGTAGTTATTTCTGTTCGCTTTCAACGCGTCTCGTGCCTTCGTCACAATTCCGATTCAGGTGTGTTCTATTCTCCTGTCTCTACTCGGTCCTGAGTTCAGGCCTATCTCCGGGCCAAACTTCAACTCGCGTTTCATGGTTCTGCAGAGCGCTAAGGAGTTCCATTGCTTCGCTCAGCGTCCTCGGACGGGTTACTACCAAATGGTGACGTATTACGTCAGGGAAATGTGACACTAGGAGGGAGACGAACTCTCCTTCGGGCACTGGTGGATCCATGGGTTGACTCAACTGGCCGAGTCGCAAGAAATAGTACACCACTGACGCTCGCTGAGTTTGCTTATATGCGGTGTGTGCGCGCTTGGTATTGGGCAACCCCGCTCCAATACATCTTTAAAAATTACGACTGGGAATGTTCATATTGCGCATGTTGGTCCACTGTTAGTTAGAACCAACACAAAGACGAGCTTGTCAAGATCCTTTTGACCAACATCATTTTTAAAAGATCAGGGACTCCACTAAGTGCAAAATACGACTTGATATCATTAATGAATTGTTTCGCATTGCCAACCTCGCTATTGAACTTGGGATTTGTCAGCTCATTCAGACATTGTAATGGTATGCGACTTGTTGCATTGGTTGTTCTACGTTTGACATCACAGTTGAAACATGTGGAGAGGCCGAAAGAATGCATGCACTTTCGTTCGGCTTCGACTAGTGACACATGCTGGTACTCGGGAACGATGGAGACGCGGAAACCCGAGACGTTGTCCGCGTGTCCGTAATCCCCCAGGAACGCGGTTCGACTTACTCAGGCGCGTGCCTGCGAGCAGTGGCAGTCTGTGTTAATTCCCCTCTTAGTTTTACGATCTCGCATGTCTGCGAGGTATGCTGTTCCTATCGCCTTTCTTAGTTTCCCGAGTGCAGTATTCGCTTTTACTTTGAGTGCATGCTGCTTAATCAGTAAGGCGACAAATAACCATTTCTTCTTCTCTAGCCTTATTACTAATTGTACACATCAAATTTTCATTCTTTACAGTTTGCTGTGCCCTGACGGAGTGTATTTCCACGCTAACCTCCTGTCTGACCAATTGTGCACTTATCTGTGTTGGGCTGAGCTGACAATAGTTGGATTAATGTTTGCTCTTTGTCTGCAATTTAGCAGGCTCAATTGGGCTCATTCGCTGTAGCATTTCACTCGTGTTGAGTGGTTCTGTAACTTCCCTTCCCTTCCATTTCCCTGAATCTTTGGTCTACACCTTCTTTCGTGCTATTATTGGTTAAGTTACTCCTTCGGTCAGTGTTATCAGCTTCCTTGTTGCCTACAAATTTTGTGGTTTCTCAACAGCATTTACAAACGGTTACACCCCAATTTATTTATATTCTATTCTATATACACTTTCTGTAATATACTGTACAAATGACACTGAGTGCTGCTGCGAAACGTTCCGGTAATCCGTAATTCAATCCTTCAGTAAACGTAACAGTTTTCGGAGCGCTGGCTGTCGGGCCAGTGCCGTGTGTCTATTTCCTGCCCGCCATGGAACAGTGATGTCGCTAGTCGTTACGCGTCTACTGGTACGTTCTGTTGCTGCTGTCGGTGGCTCTGGTGGTTGATGTCATCGGCGTCATCTTCCTTCGTTTCGCTGTCGGGCCCCTCAGTTGCGTTAGCTGGATGGTAGTACTTCGAGCCCCAACGTAATGGGCTCCATATGCGGCTGACTAGGCTCTTCGTCTGTGTAATGCCGAGCTGGCCGTCGACTGTAAAGTAGTCTGCCACTACCTCGGAAAGCTCAGGAGCTGAGGATGGCGGGAATGAGAGAGTTGTTCAACATGACGATTTGGTAGAACTGAGGTTCTTATTTTTAGGTTGGTTTACACTGCCTTGGCGACCTTAGTAACAACCTGCCGTCTAAACTGAAACACTGAGTTTACATACTTTCGACACCTACTGTGCATTTGCCCGTTCTGTGCGCGTAGTTAAACGCGTTTTAATGCGCTCTCTTACGTGTAGAATGTAAGTATAACAGCTCACATAACTTGCGTGTATTCACTCCATGGTTTAGAACAGCTAGTACTTATCATATAACGTGTTTACGACATAGAATCAAGAAATAAATCAACTCACGTTGTGGCTTTCGAACGGTGACAACGTAACACCTGGTGGCCTTATAACAGAGTGAAATTATATTTCAGCAGTTTGAGCCATGATGAAAATTACCCCTACTTTTGTACATTTCATGTCCGTTTTGCGTTTATCCAAGGCACGTAACATGCACTCAATCTTACATTTACTGTACGTACTACTTTATTATCTTTCATTTGGTTATCGCCACCTCGGCAACTACCAGGCTTCATGTTGGCAACGTATTTGAAAGCAAAAATTCTTCCCACGCTAATTTTTAGATCGAAGACAGAACCAGTCCTTTGTCCGTGTCACGTATGGGTCAGAACAACGGCTATACCTCTGGACTCAACGGAGCCATATGCACCCTCAAGCTCTTTCACACAAAGCAGGTACCCTCAGACACCTGCCTCTTGCTTAGGAACAGAAATTATACTTTCATTTGAACGCAGGAGATATTCACATGTATTTAGAATGGAACATATCTAATTCGTTAATTTACTTTATACACATTTTATTATTCTCTTAAGTGTTATTCCTGATAATCCTGTTTCCAAATTCTCATTAAGTATCCGGCTCGTTCTCGATAAACGACCCTATTCTCTTAAGTATAGCTATCGTAAAATTCTTATATGCTACCTATCAGCACGAAAACGTTTGCTTTCGTGAGACGATTGACAAAATAGTTAGCAAACTGAAAGCTATAATATACACTCTTCCCTGAAGGTAGTGTAAATAAAGCTGCATGATAAGCTTTTTAGCATACAATGGGTCTTACAGGATAATATCAGTGTCAATAAGGTGATTAATACTCGTAAACAGAAGCACACTGCGTCCTGCGACTAGCTAAGCTGAACTTGCGGGATATCTATGCGCGCATTTATTTGTAAATTTCTTGCTCCATCATTTATTACTGACCCAATCTGAAACTCAGCACGCATAAAGAGTTATAATTAAATTAATATGAACTATACGGAAACGGCTGTTTAACAATTGTAATGTAATATGCAGTGAATAGATGTTTTAACAAAAAGTTAATACATATAGCCTGAAAGCACGACATTTAAACGTTAAAATAAAATCTGTCTAACTTCATACGAAAAATATGTTGTAAGGAGTCAACCGTTGTATACATTAGCAAGCATGCTCTTTAAACAATTTCGAAGTCGCAAAAATTCCAAAAGAATGAAGTTTGGCCGAAAAAGTACATGGTTATGTTTCATTTACCAATAAATGACAAGCAAAAAGTGAAAATAAGTTTGTCCAGTTTTATGTGGAATGACTCAGCAATCCATTACCAAGAACCAGTTCCTGAATACCTCGATCCTGGGGATGTCAGATTATGCAACTTAAATAACAATAAATTGTTTGAGCCAATGTCATTATTAGAGCCAATGCTAAACATTAAACTATGGTTACAAGTCGACATGTTTAAAGTAAAATACTCTACGATTTCCCCCAAAATATGGCGACTCCTTGGTTCAAGTGCACTTACTGCTAAAGCGGAAGAGGTGTCTACCACTGTAGGAGAGAAATTAAGTATACAATTCATCAATAAGTGAAGCGCAGATACATCTTTTAAAACTGGATGGCATGAGAATGAATATTTAACGTGCCACCCTCAAAGGAGAGAGCAAGAGAGAGACAATACACGCATACACCTGCACACTTATAATTGCATTCAAATACCGATGAATATAGAGCAATTTCTTTTACGAATAGTATATGAAACCCTAGCGAGTGTCATAGTACGCGCACATGTAAACGCCCGTCTCGTAACTGGCCTAGGGATACAGAAGCCTATTCACTAACGCACATTCCAAAACACTTGCTCCTACATGGCTCCAGTCTGACGGCGACTCCTTCAACATATCCCAACCTGCACCATATCCAATCTCACATTCCTTTGTATCCTGAATACCTGCGTCTACTTGGCTCTAGTCTGACTGTGACAGCATAATCAAGCTTTAACTTGCTTGCCTCCTACCCTTCTTTGAATTAAGAACGTCTGCATATACATGCATCCAATATGGCGGTGACTCATTTAGGTCTCAACCTTCATCACACACTCTCCCACATTCCTTTATATCTGGAACACCTGCATCTACCCGGCTCCAGGCTGGTGGTGACGTCATTAACAAATCGCAACACAGCCCACTACACTATAGGCCTGCGCGCTGATTTCAATATGGCGGCAGTCGAAGGCGGTGGGGAACGAATTCCACAGTTCAAAGAAAAACGACAAATGAACGTAAAAATAAAGAACTAAGTTAACTTAAAATAATAGCAACTAGACACCACTAGAACCAAAGATAACATTAAAGAAATAATGACTTTCACGTATTTTTTGCGTGTATTGGATTTGAAAAAACTAAAATAGTGCTATAAGTAATAAACACAGTAGAATATGTAGCTGTAGTCGTTATGAGCCTATCAAATAATGTAATTGCAGCAGTATTATCGGTACTTTGTTTTAATGATAATAAATGAAGACATTAAAACAGAACATAATTACTTTGCAGTTAAACAGCATTAAGTTATAAAGGTGCACATAAAAGCCAATTCACCTTATTACAAAGAAAGTGACTCAAAATATGACAATTTTAAATTTAATTATGCTCTGAACATCTGTGTTATGTTTTGGGACAAAATATTATTTTCACTAAACTCCTTGCCTTTATATAATCATATGTTTACAAGCTCAGCTTAAAATGGAATGAAAATAAACAGCTAGATAAAAAATATCAAACATTTCAGTTTATTACGACTTACCTACCTTTGAACACTATTGTAGGAACTTATTCTCATGCTTTATATATTTCATTACAACAGGAATTGCAAAATTGTACAAAGAAGCATTTTGGGATATGATTATATTTATTCCACTCAAAAGCTGTGAATATACAATAAAAATTAAAATATTCTGCACTAATTTAATACATTGGAGGAATTTTTCTCATTTACCTCTGTACAAGTCAATACACACTGACGAACTTTATTAACTTTCTTTTGTATTTGCTGAAAATTAAAGTCAACATAAAAGCTAACAGTCCATCCACTAAATCTGCTAATGTTACTATTGGTAATATACTAAAGCTTGCCACATACTTATTAGTTTAGTAAAAAGAGTAAAATTACTGAAATATATGATGTGAAGCCAAAGTCAGATAGCCTCAGTGTGTTCATTATAAAATATATACAATAATTCATGTTGCAGAAAAAAGTGGCTTTTAATATACAAATTATACCTTGTAAATATAATAGAAATACTGAAAGTATTGTTTCCTTCCTCATGGCAAGCACAAAATGCTCTTATGAATTTACACACAGGTCAGCTTCTTATTTTTCTTTTATCACAACACTTTTGTTTCTTATCCTGTTACCATTTTGGAGTAATTATTTAGAATAATTTTGCAAATAATTGAGCACACATAATTAAAATAGTCTTCAAATTTATGGTTGCATTGATTGATGATCATTTCTGTGGTATCATCCATAATGTTTACTATATAGAGACTGCACAAATTCTTCAACAAGGCAAGATGATTACTGCTTTTAATAAAATAATCGTAACACTATTTGACTAAGCCTTGAAATAGTTGGATACACAACCACATTACTGTTATGCAATTAATTGTGGGTTTCTTTACAGAACCTCTGCTTAAGGAATCAATCAGCCTTGCTGCACCTTGATATTTATACTCTAGTGTCATTAAAAACCAATAACTCAACGCATTTGGGACATATTATACCATTTCCTACCTTGAAAGCAGCATAACCTGCAATGTAAAACACGATAGGCATTACATCATTATCCACTGGTTTTGCTATTTCAATTTCTAATTCACAAAAAGGCAGCAATGATGGAACATTTTTGTTTTCAGAATCTGCGACCACATTTAAGCTTCTTACTGGAATGTTACCATTTTTTGATGAAAATGAAAGCAAATTTTTAATTCTGATCTTTTTCTCACTCTCATATAGCTGTTGGAGAGAGAGAAAATAATTAATGCCAGACAACTGGCGGTAAAGACTGAATCGCTCTTCAAGAGGATCTGTTTGAAACTTGCCAAACGGAACATAGTTTACTTTTAATTCTGTTAGAGCATAATTTGCTAAACCATAAAGGCCTGAGCATGTCTGCATTATTGCATCAAATGTGCGCCTAGACAGCCCTTGGTATACATTTCCCCTACAGAGATATCCCAATTGCACAACCATGGTTAAAATTTATTCAGGAAAATTAACTCTTCTTGCTCGATGGCAAAGACTGCTTTGTAATCAGCATTTTTATACCTTAAATCCTTATATAGAAAATTAACATTTACAATATTCCACCATTTTAGGATAATATTTAAAAACCCTGCTGTTTCTCCATAACCATCATTGCATTGTAAGAGGGCATCAATATTTTCATAATTAAACATTTTACACACTAGACTCACTTTTTGTGTCTTTCAATATTTGAAGGATAGACAGCCTTTGCATTTAACTTATGGCCAAATTTCAGCAATTGATTCTTTTCTTTGTGATAAAGTGATCTGAGGTGACCAAAATTAGCACTTTTAATTATATTTGGATTTTCAAAATCAGGAAAATTAAACATAAGATCTTTCTGGTTTATTCAATTATACCTTATATTTTTTAAAATATGCACAGTATCATAGAGCAAAAACAGAGGCTGTGATTGGCTAAAGGGATTTACTACTGAAGAATAACCAAATGTATGTGGCGTGAATTTGTGAAACAAAAATTTGTTGATCTGATTATTATCAGCTATGAGACTGATTACTTTTACATCAAGTTTGCCAAGTTCGCAGAGAATGTTACTCACAGTAGCATGTAAGAAGTCCCCAGAATTTCTACTGACTGGCAAAATGGCAATGACATCTGAATAATTACCAAATGCAGCGTTTACTGAAAACACTTGAGCTGTTTTAGCAAGCTCATGTGTATTTGTTGCACTAGTTACTACCAATTCACCACCTTTAAAAGTTAACTCTGGTGAAATATAAACTTCATCCATCAAAAGATTAACAAATCTTTCCTCAGGTTTCAAGCAACAAATGCGACCAACAATGTAGGAATTGCTAATATTAAAATTGCTGTCACTTACATTTAGACTGGCAGTCAGTTTCTTAAGTTACTTGGATGTGGAAGAGTTAGTACCTGTGACTGACGTATGGTTTTGTAACATGCAGGAGATATCAGGAACATTCTCAGAGCCAACCTAAGAAGATCTGATGAAAATCCGTACCTTTCCTTCTTAAAGGAGAATAATTCTATCTGCTCTGTAAGGACAGTTAACCTCACTTTTTTACCAGCATCTAGCACCTCATGCTCTTTTAACAATTTCACTGCTGCAGCAAGTTTATTTTCTTTAAAGTTTGACATAGGCACACTGCACAATTCAAATAATACATCCACCTGAGATTTCTCCAAGATAACACTAAATTCGAGATTCATTTCTTTAGGATTCAATTCTTTGTCTATATACACTTTAAAGCACCTATCACTAGAAACCACAAAACTACTAACAATATAAGGCACTGATACTGTATTATTTTAGCACTGTAATAGCACTAACATTAATTGAAAGTGCCAATCTTTTCTCTCGTTCACACATTTTTTATATAAACTGTTACATCTTCATATGTGAGTAACTTGTTATTTTCTAATTCCTTATCATATGAAGCTAAACTTTGATTCAGGGCTGTTTAAAGTGCTTCATCTTCCCTTTCCTCTCTTGTTCTTCTTTTCTTTGGAAGTGAAAACCTTAAGTGGGGTGTGCTTTCATTAACAACTGTAGGAAAAGCACCATCAGTAAGGCAAGGATTAGCATGTGGAATGAAATGCACTCGTCCATTTTTATCCTGCCATTTATCCTCTTGAATAACCATTTCTTCTGGAAAGTGTCCAATGCAGACTCTTCAGTGAACTCAAAATTCCGCCTGCATATTCTGCTTAGCCATTATTCTCATCGTTCCTCATCTCTGGGAAACCTAAAGCAGGTTACATACGGAGGTTCATAATTCGATCTGCAACCTGGTACTGAACACTTGAAAGGCATTGCAGCTCTGAAAATACAAAGAAAACACTGTTGTTTTATACATTTACAAAAGCATACAAATAGTTAATAGTTACTTTCAGAGTTGTGCCAGATATAACCAAGTATACTTCTGCAACATACTACAATAACAGATATAACTATAATACCAGATATTTTACTTACCCCAATGTGGTTTGCAATCAGTAGAAGTGGGGGTAAAAATCAAATAGTTTCACACGTGAAATAAGTCAAAATATGCACAGGAGAACTGCTTTATTCATTGATAGAAAATCTGCAACACAAACATGCATTTCCAAAGTTTGCCGCCTGCACTAGGTCACGAGACCATGCCTTGACGTCAGAGCGTGCAGGCCAGATATGTAGTAGGCTGTGAGTCACAATCTACATGACATAGCCCCCTTATAAATCTCCCCCACCATTCAATCGTGATTCCAGTAACCGGTTTACGCATCCCAGCTGCGTTAGAGTATATAAGTAGCTAACCCCCCACCTCCTTTATTCGAGACGCAATCTTTCGGACAGTTTGCAATGGTTAACGACAATTAGATGTCAGGAATGAATTAATTCTGGAGTGAATGCAGTGAGGAAGCTTACCATATACGTATTTCCACATAGAAAGCTGTAATGGGCTCATATATTCAATAATAATAGGCCCTCATACCACGATCAGATGTCTTCGCGCGATGTATGCACAGAGAGTTGTGCAGTCTTCCAAAGAAGGAACTTGTAACACATTTCCTTTGGCGAGTATAACCTTCCATAATTCTAGTTTAAAAAAAGCTAAGTTGAAAGATTTATTTTCAGAGAACCGAACACAGAAGCGAAAGGTCTTAGCGATGTGGATGTGGTCGATGTGTTTGTTACAAGCCATGGAGCAGAATGTCATTGGGAGTTCTGCAACGGATATATGCGTACAGTATTCTATTTCTTATGCAATAAAAATTGCACCATTTAACAGCTCATGAGGAGAAAATTCAAGTATCATTATAAAAATAATGTAATGTACACTAGAAGTTCTTTGTAATTCCTATATATCTAACGTGAGTAGTATTAGTCCCGGATGAGCCAATTGTTTTAACGATAATCCTGCCGCTAGGGGCGCTCGTGTCGCTAGTGTCGGTGCGTGCGACGGCGGCGGCGGTAAGTTTGAAAAGCGCCCTGAGCGATAGGATTATCGTTATTGCAATTGGTTCATCCGGGACGAGTTGAAAGAATTGAGGATTAGGGTAAGGTGAAGGAAGAAGAGGAAGTGACGTGGAGTGTTTTGATTGGTTCGTTAATTTGGGTGGAAGATGAAGGAAGGAAGATGGAAGAGTATGGAGGTCGCGTGATGGAGAGGAGCTGGGTGGCGAGGTGTTGTCTGTGCGGAGGTCGGGACTGAAAGAGGGAAAATATGGGGGAGCGAGGGATAAAAAGTGTAACAGAAAGTGACGTGTGAAGTTGTGATTGGTGGGAATAAGAAGTGATTTTATTGGTGGAAAGGAGCAAATGAAAGTTGTTGATTGGTAAGAATAAGAGAGGTTATGATTGGTGGAAAGAAAAAGGAGTGGGGTATGTTGGAGGTGATGGGAAAGGTAAGTTTTGCTAGCAACAAGATTTGCAAAAGCCTGTCGTGAACTGATCAGCAATTTTTTGAACGTTGGATGGTAGTTTTCTTGAGTGGATAGAGAGATGGGGCGATATGAGATGCGGTGGCGAAAATGGGAACTAAACAAGGTGGTTGAGACAAGAGGTTTAAGGACGAGGAAATTTGGAGGTTAGTGGTGAACATGGCGGTCGCAAGAGGTGGGGGTAAGGAGACGCGGTGGTGAGAATGGGAACTAAAAGAAGATGGCGGTAGCAAGAGGTTAGAAGAGTAGATTTTGAGGTTAAAATAGCGGGAACTAAAAATGGCGGAGGGTCTGCGACAAGGAGATGCGGTGAGAACTAAACAAGATGGCGGACGCAAGAGGAGGGTAAGGAGATTTGAGGTTACAGTACCAAAACACGAAAGGATATATTCCTACGCCAAGCAGGTCCGAAAAATAATTATGCGTGTGGTACTTACCTGTTACCGGTGTGGATGCGTCACCAAAAGCGCGGCACGCGAGGCGGAAAAATAAAAGCAAACTGTTTTTGAAAATGCTTAACCAGCTTTAAAATCAACCAACATCACTACGCACTGATATACCTAGGTTTTTAAAGCGGTACAGACACCCTTTGCAGAGGCGTAATTTAACTATACCAAAACCTGGTACTGGACCATCGTGATGGTCGCTAGCGTACGTAGGAGCAGGGTTCTCATAGCCGGTCGAAAGCGGTCAAAAACGTGTACGACGTAGGTGTTCACAGTAGCTGCTGTCGAGTCAACCGTCGAGGTGTGAATAAACGAGATCTGTTCTCGCCGGCAATTTGGTTCGGAGATGTGAGCAGCGGCGAGGTGTTGTCTGTGCGGAGGTCGGGACTGAAAGAGGGAAAAGATGGGGAGCGAGGGATAAAAAGTATAACAGAAAGTGACGTGTGAAGTTGTGATTGGTGGGAATAAGAAGTGATTTTATTGGTGGAAAGGAGCAAATGAAAGTTGTTGATTGGTAAGAATAAGAGAGATTATGATTGGTGGAAACAAAAAGGTGTGGGAGTGGGGTATGTTGGAGGTGATGGGAAAGGTAAGTTTTGCTACCAACAAGATTTGCAAAAGCCTCTCCAGAACTCATCAGCAATTTCAGCAGACGATGTGCGTGGCGATAGGCCCGCTGCGATGAAAGAGCTGCAAACTGCGCGATAACTTGAAAAATATTGCCTGCCGTGACGCATTGCGCGCGCGCGTTTACCGTAAACCGTTACAGTTGCCATACTTATATTATCCGTCTTTCTTTTTTTCTTTTTCTTTTTTTTACGTTTGTTTTTTAAAAAAAATAAACTAGTTTTTCGGGGGTTTTCTCTGGTTGGTAGACGAATGCAAGCTCTTTCTGCTTTTTCACAGGTTTTCCCTGGTTGGTAGGCGTTTGCTGTAGTGGTTGACGAAGCCCTTTCTAATTTTCGAGGTTTTTCAGGTTTTTCGTGGTTGTCCCTGCCCGGTAGGCAAATGATGAAGTTTTTGCTTGTCAGCGCACGGATACTAGGCACATACTCGCGCACACACACACGTTGCAGTTGTCATACTTATATTATTCGTCTTTTCCTTTTTTTCTTTTTGTTTTTTCGTTTTTTTAAAAAATAACTAGTTTTTGGAGGTTTTCTGCGGTTGGTAAACGAATGCAAGCTCTTTCTGCTTTTTCATAGGTTTTCCCTGGTTGGTAGGCGTTTTCTGTACTGGTTGACGAAGGCGTTTCTAATTTTCGAGGTTTTCTCAGGTTTTTTAGCGGTTGGCCCTGCCCGGTAGGCAAATGATGAAGTTTACCTTGTCGGCGCACGGATACTAGGCACGTACTCGCGCGCGCGCACACACACACACACAAACGTTGCAGTTGCCATACTTATATTATTCGACTTTTCCTTTTTTTTTAAAATAACTAGTTTTTTTTGGGAGTTTTCTGCGGTTGGTAAACGAATGCAAACTCTTTCTGCTTTTTCATAGGTTTTCCCTGGTTGGTAGGCGTTTTCTGTAGTGGTTGAAGCCGTTTCTAATTTTCGAGGTTTTCTCAGGTTTTTTAACGGGTGTCCCTGTCCGGTAGGCAGATGATAAAGTTTTTCTATAATGTCGTCGTTTCGGCTTGTGGCGCACGGATACTAGGCACGTACTCGCGCACACACACACACAGACAGACAGTCACACAGACAGGCACACACACACGGACATGTTTCCAAAAATGCCTTTTTTTGGGATTCAGGAGGTCTCAAAACGTGTATTTCCGGTAACATCTCGGTATCGAATTTTTGGGTGGAATACAATACTTCCCCTACTTACTATACGTAGTAGAGAAAAGTAAAAAAAGTGTAAGTATTGTAAAATTTAAGGAAATAACAAGCAATATCTCGAAAACGGTTCACTCAACAAAAGAAATGTATATGGCATAAGTTGTGTACTTTAACGCGATCTACATTTTTTGTGAAGAAAAATTTTGTCTATCTCTTATGGTTTCCCAGTTATGCAAAAGGCGTTCACAATGAAGAATACTTTTGGAGACATTCCCAGAAAATTTGAGATATACATTTTATTTCTCACGACATTATCTTAAACATATGATATTTTCATCAAAATCGATATAGCCATTTTTGAGAAAATTAAAAAAAGTGTACTATCTTGTTTTCATGGGTTTACCAGATCGGTAAGCGTTAGAATACTCTTAGAGCTTTTTTTTTCAGGTTTTCGCGGTTGTCCCTGTCCGGTAGGCAAATGATAAAGTTTTTCTATAATGTCGTCGTTTCGGCTTGTGGCGCACGGATACTAGGCACGTACTCGCGCACACACAGACACACACACACAGAGAGACACACAGACAGGCACACACACACGGACATGTTTCGAAAAATGCTTTTTTTGGGGGGGGGGGATTCAGGAGGTCTCAAAACGTGTATTTCCGGTGAAATCTCGGTATCGAATTTTTGGGCGGAATGCAATACTTCCCCTACTTACTATACGTAGTAGAGAAAGTAAAAAAGTATAAGTATTGAAAAATTTAAGGAAATAACAAGCAATATCGCGAAAACGGTTCACTCAACAAAAGAAATGTATATGGCATAAGTTGTGTATTTTAACGCGATCTACATTTTTTGTGTAGTAAAATTTTGTCTATCTCTTATGGTTTACCAGTTATGCAAAAGGCGTTCACAATGAAGAATACTTTTGGAGACATTCCCAGAAAATTTGAGATATACATATTATTGCTCACGACATTATCTTAAACATATGATATTTTCATCAAAATCGTTATAGCCGTTTTTGAGAAAATTAAAAAAAGTGTACTATCTTGTTTTCATGGGTTTACCAGATCGGTAAGCGTTAGAATACTCTTAGAGCTTTTTTTTAAGTTTTTCGCGGTTGTCCCTGTCCGGTAGGCAGATGATAAAGTTTTTCTATAATGTCGTCGTTTCGGCTTGTGGCGCACGGATACTAGGCACGTACTCGCGCACACACAGACACACACAGACAGACAGACACACACACACACACAGACACACACACGGACATGTTTCCAAAAATGCTTCTTTTAGGATTCGGGAGGTCTCAAAACGTGTATTTCCAGTGAAATCTCGGTATCGAATCTTTGGGTGGAATGCAATACTTCCCCTACTTACTATACGTAGTAGAGAAAGTAAAAAGTATAAGTATTGGAAAATTTAAGGAAATAGCAAGCAATATCTCGAAAACGGTTCACTCGGCAAAAGAAATGTATATGACATAAGTTGTGTATTTTAACGCGATCTACATTTTTTGTGTAGTAAAATTTTGTCTATATCATGACATTATCTTAAACATATGATATTTTCATCAAAATCGTCATAGCCATTTTTGAGAAAATTAAAAAAGTGTACTATCATGTTTTCATGTGTTTTACGGGTCGGTAAGCGTTAGAATACTCTTAGAGCTTTTTACAGGTTTTTTCGCGGTTATCCCTGTCCGGTAGGCAGATAACAAAGTTTTTCTATAATGTCGTCGTTTTGGTTTGTGGCGCACGGATACTAGGCACATACTCGCACACACACACACACAAACACACACACACACGGACATGTTTCCAAAAATGCTTTTTTTTAGGATTCGGGAGGTCTCAAAACGTGTATTTCCAGTGAAATCTCGGTATCGAATTTTTGGGTGGAATGCAATACTTCCCCTACTTACTATACGTAGTAGAGAAAGTAAAAAGTATAAGTATTGGAAAATTTAAGGAAATAGCAAGCAATATCTCGAAAACGGTTCACTCGACAAAAGAAATGTATATGACATAAGTTGTGTATTTTAACGCGATCTACATTTTTTGTGTAGTAAAATTTTGTCTATATCATGACATTATCTTAAACATATGATATTTTCATCAAAATCGTCATAGCCATTTTTGAGAAAATTAAAAAAGTGTACTATCTTGTTTTCATGGGTTTTCCGGGTCGGTATGCGTTAGAATACTCTTAGAGCTTTTTTCAGGTTTTTTCGCGGTTATCCCTGTCCGGTAGGCAGATGATAAAGTTTTTCTATAATGTCATCGTTTTGGCTTGTGGCGCACGGATACTAGGCACATACTCGCACACACACACAAACACACACACACACTAAAATAGTAGCGTATAAAAATTTAACAAACCGTTGATTTTCAAGAAAATTCCCGCACCGCAAACTACCCGTTTAGCGGGAGAAAGTTCGTTATTTTTATTGTTTTAAAAATGGCTCTAACCCCTTTTGATTACGGTACGGCATGTTTAAGATATCTGCATGACAAATAAAATGTATAACTTCAATTTTCTGGGAATTGCTGTGAAGTAGTCTCATTGTGAATGTCTTTTGTACAACTGTTAAACCGTAGGAAACGAAGCCTTACTGTACAAGAACGTTAAAGCACACTATTTATGTGTATTATTATTATTATTATTATTATTATTATTACTTTGTGGCGTTGTCTATTTACAAAGTTTCCATGTTGATTTTAATGTTTAAAAGCTTTAGACCTTTCTCACTAAAACTCGTCATTCTCTTTCCTTTTTTTTTTTATTTTCATACAAAGAGAACGGAATTTCACAAGTGAAACAGCACTGTAATAACGATACCAACAAACTAATTATTATTCACCCACTGAAACACATAAAAACAATAAGTAATAATCACAGACCCAGTTTGTGGGTATTTAAATGAAACATATGCACAATACAATGCATCCAAATATTCAATATTGAGATTTCACTGGAAAACTAAATACTTGTTTTGAGGTCCCCTGAATAAAAACATTTTTAGAAAATTCTGTGTGTATGCGTCAGAGCAGCATAACTCAAAAATGAAAAGTCGGATAAATACTAAACTTGGTATTTAGGTTGAGTACCTTCCAAAGATACGACACAGAGATTTTCAAGAAAAACCCCTCCACCCCAAAACTCGTCATTCTTTTAACTTTTCTTTTTTCATTTTCATACAAAGAGAACGGAATTTCACAAGTGAAACAGCACTGTAATAACGATACCAACAAACTAATTATTATTCACCCACTGAAACACATAAAAACAATAAGTAATAATCACAGACCCAGTTTGTGGGTATTTAAATGAAACATATGCACAATACAATGCATCCAAATATTCAATATTGAGATTTCACTGGAAAACTAAATACTTGTTTTGAGGTCCCCTGAATAAAAACATTTTTAGAAAATTCTGTGTGTATGTGTCAGAGCAGCATAACTCAAAAATGAAAAGTCGGATAAATACTAAACTTGGTATTTAGGTTGAGTACCTTCCAAAGATACGACACAGAGATTTTCAAGAAAACCCCTCCACCCCAAACTACCCTTTACATGAACTATTTTCCGAAATGTTTTATTTTCTAAAATTGTCTCTGACGATTTTAATTACAACACCATATATTAAAGACATTTATATGAAAAATAAAATGTATATCTTGAATTTTGTGGAAATAGCCTGTGAAGTCTTCTTGATTCGGAAGAAATTTTCTATGATCTTGTATAACTGCTAAGGTTTGAGAAAAACATAGAATACAAAAAATTTAGATCTCTTTAAAAACACACACAATTTATTTGAAATAACTTTTTTGTGACGTCAGCCATTTCTGAGATATCTGTTATAAATGGTTCGAATTGTACAATGCTTAGCCATTCTACTTCACTTCTTTCAAACTACTTAAAAATCATATAAATGAATGTATCACCTCATAATAAGCCTCTATATACGAAAAATGCTGAGTATTCAAAAAGTCAAGAAATTCGATTTTCTAGCCCCTAGTGAGTGTAAAATCGCGTTTACTTCACTTCTTTCAAACTGCTTCTACCCTTTACATGAACTATTTTCCGAAATGTTTTATTTTCTAAAACTGTCTCTGACGATTTTAATTACAACACCATATATTAAAGACATTTATATGAAAATAAAATGTATATCTTGAATTTTGTGGAAATAGCCTGTGAAGTCCTCTTGATTCGGAAGAAATTTTCTATGATCTTGTATAACTGCTAAGGTTTGAGGAAACACACACAATTTATTTGAAATAACTTTTTTGTGACGTCAGCCATTTCCGAGATATCTGTTATAAATGGTTCGAATTGTACAGTGCTTAGCCATTCTTTTTTAAAAGGCATGTCGCTTTTCAGTTCTTGCTCGCCATGTTGATGGAAAGAATTTAGAATTTTAAGACCAGTGTATAGCGTCCCTTTGGATGTCTAACGGTTGTGCAATGCAACCATTTCCCGAAAAGTTTATCCGGATTAAAATTAAGTGGATATGAAAATAAACTTTCGTACTCACCTATAAGAGATAGAGGGTAGAGGTTATACGAACGTAGCACTTGAGAATTTTTATTCAACAGTTGGTGTTACTCATTAGAAAGGAAGTATCTGCTGATTGTATTTAATTCTTACATTTTACATAACACGTATGCACTGGCACAACACAAAACACTACACACGATACCCATAGGTTTAAATATTGCACTAATAACATCAGGAATACGTGAACTCTGGTCACTTCTCATCCTCATACAGCACTACACGCAAAGAACGTGCTGATGTGAAAACAGATGCGTGAGAAGCGGAAAGTCGTCAGCAATAAAACATGCAACCTTTATGGCGGTGGCAGGAATTGCACAGTGGCGATTCGTGACAGGATGACCGCGTTTTTTTTTGTTTTTTTTACAAATTGACAATTTTTTGGCGAAACGAGGCATTTAACTCGACGCGCGTGCTGAAATAGCGGTTGCGAAAAGCGAGCTTATAAAAACCCGGTGCCGAGAGCAAACGCACGTAGTGAGAAAAAATCGTCAGAGACAGTTTTAGAAAATAAAACATTTCGGAAAATAGTTCGTGTAAAGGGTAGAAGCAGTTTGAAAGAAGTGAAGTAAACGCGATTTTACACTCACTAGGGGCTAGAAAATCGAATTTCTTGACTTTTTGAATACTCAGCATTTTTCGTATATAGAGGCTTATTATGAGGTGATACATTCATTTATATGATTTTTAAGCAGTTTGAAAGAAGTGAAGTAGAATGGCTAAGCATTGTACAATTCGAACCATTTATACAGATATCTCGGAAATGGCTGACGTCACAAAAAGTTATTTCAAATAAATTGTGTGTGTTTTTAAAGAGATCTAAATTTTTTGTATTCTATGTTTTTCTCAAACCTTAGCAGTTATACAAGATCATAGAAAATTTCTTCCGAATCAAGAAGACTTCACAGGCTATTTCCACAAAATTCAAGATATACATTTTATTTTTCATATAAATGTCTTTAATATATGGTGTTGTAATTAAAATCGTCAGAGACAATTTTAGAAAATAAAACATTTCGGAAAATAGTTCATGTAAAGGGTAGTTTGGGGTGGAGGGGTTTTCTTGAAAATCTCTGTGTCGTATCTTTGGAAGGTACTCAACCTAAATACCAAGTTTAGTATTTATCCGACTTTTCATTTTTGAGTTATGCTGCTGACACATACACACAGAATTTTCTAAAAATGTTTTTATTCAGGGGACCTCAAAACAAGTATTTAGTTTTCCAGTGAAATCTCAATATTGAATATTTGGATGCATTGTATTGTGCATATGTTTCATTTAAATACCCACAAACTGGTTCTGTGATTATTACTTATTGTTTTTATGTGTTTCAGTGGGTGAATAATAATTAGTTTGTTGGTATCGTTATTACAGTGCTGTTTCACTTGTGAAATTCCGTTCTCTTTGTATGAAAATGAAAAAAGAAAAGTTAAAAGAATGACGAGTTTTGGGGTGGAGGGGTTTTTCTTGAAAATCTCTGTGTCGTATCTTTGGAAGGTACTCAACCTAAATACCAAGTTTAGTATTTATCCGCTTTTCATTTTTGAGTTATGCTGCTCTGACACATACACACAGAATTTTCTAAAAATGTTTTTATTCAGGGGACCTCAAAACAAGTATTTAGTTTTCCAGTGAAATCTCAATATTGAATATTTGGATGCATTGTATTGTGCATATGTTTCATTTAAATACCCACAAACTGGGTCTGTGATTATTACTTATTGTTTTTATGTGTTTCAGTGGGTGAATAATAATTAGTTTGTTGGTATCGTTATTACAGTGCTGTTTCACTTGTGAAATTCCGTTCTCTTTGTATGAAAATGAAAAAAGAAAAGTTAAAAGAATGACGAGTTTTAGTGAGAAAGGTCTAAAGCTTTTAAACATTAAAATCAACATGGAAACTTTGTAAATAGACAACGCCACAAAGTAATAATAATAATAATACACATAAATTGTGTGCTTTAACGTTCTTGTACAGTAAGGCTTCATTTCCTACGGTTTAACAGTTGTACAAAAGACATTCACAATGAGACTACTTCACAGCAATTCCCAGAAAATTTAAGTTATACATTTTATTTGTCATGCAGATATCTTAAACATGCCGTACCGTAATCAAAAGGGGTTAGAGCCATTTTTAAAACAATAAAAATAACGAACTTTCTCCCGCTAAACGGGTAGTTTGCGGTGCGGGAATTTTCTTGAAAATCTACGGTTTGTTAAATTTTTATACGCTACTATTTTAGTGTGTGTGTGCGAGTATGTGCCTAGTATCCGTGCGCCACAAGCCAAAACGATGACATTATAGAAAAACTTTATCATCTGCCTACCGGACAGGGATAACCGCGAAAAAACCTGAAAAAAGCTCTAAGAATATTCTAACGCTTACCGACCCGGAAAACCCATGAAAACAAGATAGTACACTTTTTTAATTTTCTCAAAAATGGCAATACGATTTTGATGAAAATAGCATATGTTTAAGATAATGTCATGATATAGACAAAATTTTACTACACAAAAAATGTAGATCGCGTTAAAATACACAACTTATGTCATATACATTTCTTTAGTCGAGTGAACCGTTTTCGAGATATTGCTTGCAATTTCCTTAAATTTTCCAATACTTATACTTTTTACTTTCTCTACTACGTATAGTAAGTAGGGGAAGTATTGCATTCCACCCAAAAATTCGATACCGAGATTTCACTGGAAATACACGTTTTGAGACCTCCCGAATCCTAAAAAAAAGCATTTTTGGAAACATGTCCGTGTGTGTGTCTGTGTGTGTGTGTTTGTGTGTGTGTGTGTGCGAGTATGTGCCTAGTATCCGTGCGCCACAAGCCAAAACGACGACATTATAGAAAAACTTTGTCATCTGCCTACCGGACAGGGATAACCGCGAAAAAACCTGTAAAAAGCTCTAAGAGTATTCTAACGCTTACCGACCCGGAAAACCCATGAAAACAAGATAGTACACTTTTTAAATTTTCTCAAAAATGGCTATGACGATTTTGATGAAAATATCATATGTTTAAGATAATGTCATGATATAGACAAAATTTTACTACACAAAAAATGTAGATCGCGTTAAAATACACAACTTATGTCATATACATTTCTTTTGCCGAGTGAACCGTTTTCGAGATATTGCTTGCTATTTCCTTAAATTTTTCAATACTTATACTTTTTACTTTCTCTACTACGTATAGTAAGTAGGGGAAGTATTGCATTCCACCCAAAAATTCGATACCGAGATTTCACTGGAAATACACGTTTTGAGACCTCCCGAATCCTAAAAAAAGCATTTTTGGAAACATGTCCGTGTGTGTGTCTGTGTGTGTGTGTGTGTGTCTGTCTGTGTGTGTCTGTGTGTGTGCGCGAGTACGTGCCTAGTATCCGTGCGCCACAAGCCGAAACGACATTATAGAAAAACTTTATCATCTGCCTACCGGACAGGGACAACCGCGAAAAACTTAAAAAAAAGCTCTAAGAGTATTCTAACGCTTACCGATCTGGAAAACCCATGAAAACAAGATAGTACACTTTTTTTAATTTTCTCAAAAACGGCTATAACGATTTTGATGAAAATATCATATGTTTAAGATAATGTCGTGAGAAATAAAATGTATATCTCAAATTTTCTGGGAATGTCTCCAAAAGTATTCTTCATTGTGAACGCCTTTTGCATAACTGGTAAACCATAAGAGATAGACAAAATTTTACTACACAAAAAATGTAGATCGCGTTAAAATACACAACTTATGCCATATACATTTCTTTTGTTGAGTGAACCGTTTTCGCGATATTGCTTGTTATTTCCTTAAATTTTTCAATACTTATACTTTTTTACATTCTCTACTACGTATAGTAAGTAGGGGAAGTATTGCATTCCGCCCAAAAATTCGATACCGAGATTTCACCGGAAATACACGTTTTGAGACCTCCTGAATCCCAAAAAAAAAAGCATTTTTCGAAACATGTCCGTGTGTGTGTGCCTGTCTGTGTGTCTGTCTGTGTGTGTGTCTGTGTGTGCGCGAGTACGTGCCTAGTATCCGTGCGCCACAAGCCGAAACGACGACATTATAGAAAAACTTTATCATTTGCCTACCGGACAGGGACAACCGCGAAAACCTGAAAAAAAAGCTCTAAGAGTATTCTAACGCTTACCGATCTGGTAAACCCATGAAAACAAGATAGTACACTTTTTTAAATTTTCTCAAAAATGGCTATATCGATTTTGATGAAAATATCATATGTTTAAGATAATGTCGTGAGAAATAAAATGTATATCTCAAATTTTCTGGGAATGTCTCCAAAAGTATTCTTCATTGTGAACGCCTTTTGCATAACTGGGAAACCATAAGAGATAGACAAAATTTTTCTTCACAAAAAATGTAGATCGCGTTAAATTACACAACTTATGCCATATACATTTCTTTTGTTGAGTGAACCGTTTTCGAGATATTGCTTGTTATTTCCTTAAATTTTACAAAACTTACACTTTTTTTACTTTTCTCTACTACGTATAGTAAGTAGGGGAAGTATTGCATTCCACCCAAAAATTCGATACCGAGATGTTACCGGAAATACACGTTTTGAGACCTCCTGAATCCCAAAAAAAAAGGCATTTTTGGAAACATGTCCGTGTGTGTGTGCCTGTCTGTGTGACTGTCTGTCTGTGTGTGTGTGTGTGCGCGAGTACGTGCCTAGTATCCGTGCGCCACAAGCCGAAACGACGACATTATAGAAAAACTTTATCATCTGCCTACCGGACAGGGACACCCGTTAAAAAACCTGAGAAAACCTCGAAAATTAGAAACGGCTTCGTCAACCACTACAGAAAACGCCTACCAACCAGGGAAAACCTATGAAAATGCAGAAAGAGTTTGCATTCGTTTACCAACCGCAGAAAACTCCCAAAAAAACTAGTTATTTTAAAAAAAAAGGAAAAGTCGAATAATATAAGTATGGCAACTGCAACGTTTGTGTGTGTGTGTGTGTGCGCGCGCGCGAGTTCGTGCCTAGTATCCGTGCGCCGACAAGGTAAACTTCATCATTTGCCTACCGGGCAGGGCCAACCGCTAAAAAACCTGAGAAAACCTCGAAAATTAGAAACGCCTTCGTCAACCAGTACAGAAAACGCCTACCAACCAGGGAAAACCTATGAAAAAGCAGAAAGAGCTTGCATTCGTTTACCAACCGCAGAAAACCTCCAAAAACTAGTTATTTTTTAAAAAAACGAAAAAACAAAAAGAAAAAAAGGAAAAGACGAATAATATAAGTATGACAACTGCAACGTGTGTGTGTGTGTGCGAGTATGTGCCTAGTATCCGTGCGCTGACAAGCAAAAACTTCATCATTTGCCTACCGGGCAGGGACAACCACGAAAAACCTGAAAAACCTCGAAAATTAGAAAGGGCTTCGTCAACCACTACAGCAAACGCCTACCAACCAGGGAAAACCTGTGAAAAAGCAGAAAGAGCTTGCATTCGTCTACCAACCAGAGAAAACCCCGAAAAACTAGTTTATTTTTTTTAAAAAACAAACGTAAAAAAAAGAAAAAGAAAAAAAGAAAGACGGATAATATAAGTATGGCAACTGTAACGGTTTACGGTAAACGCGCGCGCGCAATGCGTCACGGCAGGCAATATTTTTCAAGTTATCGCGCAGTTTGCAGCTCTTTCATCGCAGCGGGCCTATCGCCACGCACATCGTCTGCTGAAATTGCTGATGAGTTCTGGAGAGGCTTTTGCAAATCTTGTTGGTAGCAAAACTTACCTTTCCCATCACCTCCAACATACCCCACTCCCACACCTTTTTGTTTCCACCAATCATAATCTCTCTTATTCTTACCAATCAACAACTTTCATTTGCTCCTTTCCACCAATAAAATCACTTCTTATTCCCACCAATCACAACTTCACACGTCACTTTCTGTTATACTTTTTATCCCTCGCTCCCCATCTTTTCCCTCTTTCAGTCCCGACCTCCGCACAGACAACACCTCGCCGCTGCTCACATCTCCGAACCAAATTGCCGGCGAGAACAGATCTCGTTTATTCACACCTCGACGGTTGACTCGACAGCAGCTACTGTGAACACCTACGTCGTACACGTTTTTGACCGCTTTCGACCGGCTATGAGAACCCTGCTCCTACGTACGCTAGCGACCATCACGATGGTCCAGTACCAGGTTTTGGTATAGTTAAATTACGCCTCTGCAAAGGGTGTCTGTACCGCTTTAAAAACCTAGGTATATCAGTGCGTAGTGATGTTGGTTGATCTTAAAGCTGGTTAAGCATTTTCAAAAACAGTTTGCTTTTATTTTTCCGCCTCGCGTGCCGCGCTTTTGGTGACGCATCCACACCGGTAACAGGTAAGTACCACACGCATAATTATTTTTCGGACCTGCTTGGCGTAGGAATATATCCTTTCGTGTTTTGGTACTGTAACCTCAAATCTCCTTACCCTCCTCTTGCGTCCGCCATCTTGTTTAGTTCTCACCGCATCTCCTTGTCGCAGACCCTCCGCCATTTTTAGTTCCCACTATTTTAACCTCAAAATCTACTCTTCTAACCTCTTGCTACCGCCATCTTCTTTTAGTTCCCATTCTCACCACCGCGTCTCCTTACCCCCACCTCTTGCGACCGCCATGTTCACCACTAACCTCCAAATTTCCTCGTCCTTAAACCTCCTGTCTCAACCACCTTGTTTAGTTCCCATTTTCGCCACCGCATCTCATATCGCCCCATCTCTCTATCCACTCAAGAAAACTACCATCCAACGTTCAAAAAATTGCTGATCAGTTCACGACAGGCTTTTGCAAATCTTGTTGCTAGCAAAACTTACCTTTCCCATCACCTCCAACATACCCCACTCCTTTTTCTTTCCACCAATCATAACCTCTCTTATTCTTACCAATCAACAACTTTCATTTGCTCCTTTCCACCAATAAAATCACTTCTTATTCCCACCAATCACAACTTCACACGTCACTTTCTGTTACACTTTTTATCCCTCGCTCCCCATCTTTTCCCTCTTTCAGTCCCGACCTCCGCACAGACAACACCTCGCCGCTGCTCACATCTCCGAACCAAATTGCCGGCGAGAACAGATCTCGTTTATTCACACCTCGACGGTTGACTCGACAGCAGCTACTGTGAACACCTACGTCGTACACGTTTTTGACCGCTTTCGACCGGCTATGAGAACCCTGCTCCTACGTACGCTAGCGACCATCACGATGGTCCAGTACTAGGTTTTTGGTATAGTTAAATTACGCCTCTGCAAAGGGTGTCTGTACCGCTTTAAAAACCTAGGTATATCAGTGCGTAGTGATGTTGGTTGATCTTAAAGCTGGTTAAGCATTTTCAAAAAAAGTTTGCTTTTATTTTTCCGCCTCGCGTGCCGCGCTTTTGGTGACGCATCCACACCGGTAACAGGTAAGTACCACACGCATAATTATTTTTCGGACCTGCTTGGCGTAGGAATATATCCTTTCGTGTTTTGGTACTGTAACCTCAAATCTCCTTACCCTCCTCTTGCGACCGCCATCTTGTTTAGTTCCCACCGCATCTCCTTGTCGCAGACCCTCCGCCATTTTTAGTTCCCACTATTTTAACTTCAAAATCTACTCTTCTAAGCTCTTGCTACCGCCATCTTCTTTTAGTTCCCATTCTCACCACCGCATCTCCTTACCCCCACCTCTTGCGACCGCCATGTTCACCACTAACCTCCAAATTTCCTCGTCCTTAAACCTCTTGTCTCAACCACCTTGTTTAGTTCCCATTTTCGCCACCGCATCTCATATCGCCCCATCTCTCTATCCACTCAAGAAAACTACCATCCAACGTTCAAAAAAAATTGCTGATCAGTTCACGACAGGCTTTTGCAAATCTTGTTGCTAGCAAAACTTACCTTTCCCGTCACCTCCAACATACCCCACTCCTTTTTCTTTCCACCAATCATAATCTCTCTTATTCTTACCAATCAACAACTTTCATTTGCTCCTTTCCACCAATAACATCACTTCTTATTCCCACCAATCACAACTTCACACGTCACTTTCTGTTACACTTTTTATCCCTCGCTCCCCCATATTTTCCCTCTTTCAGTCCCGACCTCCGCACAGACAACACCTCGCCACCCAGCTCCTCTCCATCACGCGACCTCCATACTCTTCCATCTTCCTTCCTTCATCTTCCACCCAAATTAACGAACCAATCAAAACACTCCACGTCACTTCCTCTTCTTCCTTCACCTTACCCTAATCCTCAATTCTTTCAACTCGTCCCGGATGAACCAATTGCAATAACGATAATCCTACCGCTCAGGGCGCTTTTCAAACTTACCGCCGCCGCCGTCGCACGCACCGACACTAGCGACACGAGCGCCCCTAGCGGCAGGATTATCGTTAAAACAATTGGCTCATCCGGGACTAATACTACTAACGTGTTAAACCATCTCCGTTCCAGATTTCGAATGACAACACCAAACATAACGGTAAATGAGATGACTTAGCTCCTGAGAGGAACGCTTGGATGTAGTTGATGTCCCCATCGCAGAGCAGTATACTCAGCCTATAGACGATGCACAGAGGGTAGACAATTTCCTGTCTGATGAGAACGCGATGCAACAGAGAATGAGAATCTACTTCAGAAGACCCCAGAGCGTTCATCCAGGAAATAAGCTGAATTTTGTAAAACATTAATGTGAGTAGAAAGAACGTTCATGCATTAAATTTTTGTCTCTCGAATGTTTTCCTTTTCCGTACCCTAAAAAGTGTTGTTTCTCAGAGTCGACCAACCTCCTTTGCAAAACATGATTTCTAACAGATTCAATATGCAATGTTTCAGGTCCTGTAAGAAGCCCAGGAAGGACACCTTTGGTGAACATCTTAGAAAGTTGAGATTGCTGAAGGACCGAAAGAGCCATATTGTCGATCATCCCACAGGAGATATCCCCAAGAAAGATGTAAGCAATCGTACCCCATGACATTTACATCATTAAAAGCCATATGACAGGACTTTTCTATGATATTCCAGTCCTCTACATCAACACGGACATTGGCAGTTCTGTGTACATGAAATTTTTGACTGGGAGATAATGTGAACAAGTATCGCGGTATTGGAGCCCTTCCTGAAAGTGAAAAAATTCCCGTGTTGCGAATACAGTGAAAATAATGTTTTCACATACAATATTACTGCCTTTATGGAAAATGAGGAAATTACACTTTTGAACGCTGAAGTATTCTTAAGTAAGGATGAAATAATTTGACTAAAAAGTACCGTGTCATTTACTGACAGGTATTTACATAACCTAACCATTGTAAGTGAAATGGCATATGCAGGGACATATGCCGCATTTATATCATACATAAAAAGTATAACTGTCTGCTATAAGGCTTGTACTTATTCAGAAAAATGCCTTACATTTCCCTATATATTCCTCACGCTTTCCTGCAAAGTACATAAGTTCATTAAATGAATGATTGCATAACATGAGTTAAAGGTTTGTGTGTATATACTTTACCAATACTCACAATACAGTGATGTCTGGAGGGGTATATTTGCCTTGATTGAATTTCAAACTTAATGCTGACAGCTCCATTTACAGTCTTCTCAGGCAATAGGAGCAGTCTATGATAAATATCGGAGTATCCTTAAAAAACACTTTCTTAAATAAGGGGTAATTGTCTTTCGCATAATAGGAATTATGTAGCTTTACATACATTTCATACAGTGAAAAAAATATTGAGTAACCCAAGCGCATGTTCATGTCGTGGTATGAGGGATAACATTCCTTATTGAGATAAAGTCTCAGATTAGTTATGCTACAATGATCAAACTCGGAGCAGCTTTTACTTCTGTTATTCATTCTTGAAGTTTGTGCGCCAACAAAAACAAATCTGGGTTTCTTTGGTTTCTATGTGGTTACAACGTTCCATGTGAAGGACATAGTCTGCGGCAGAGTGTGTAGCTCCATGGTTCGAAAGGCGATATGTAGAGATGTGTCTGACTTAATCTTGAGAATTTCTACTTTTTCAGCATCCTAAAGGCGTATTACAAGCATTCCCACTAAATGCGCACAAGTTTAACAATACCATCTTCTCTTCCTTCAGGTGCAGCAATGCAATTTTTATAATCCTTGGATCGAATGAACACCAACTTAAAACTTGCTATCGCGTAAGAGATCCCCGTGATCATCAGGAAATTCCAGAAGCATTGATAGAGGGACTATAGCACTGAAGGCACTATTTGCAGAATGTACAATGTCCAGGACAGCACCATCCAGCAAACGGTTGGATTCCATATGGTTGAGGGAAACTTAGCTATGCAATTACAGGACTTCTTGTTCTATCTGCAATTGATCCATTCATGTCCAGCCGAACTCGTCAAATATAAATGCAATAGCATTATTGGTAAGCATTGTAGTAGTAGTTGTGACATTCTATTTAGTACTAAAACCCTCAATGTAGAGGTAATTTCTGCTATGTAAACTCTATATAAATCTTCAGTTTGACAAGGGATTCTAATCTCATTATTAACGTACGGGGCCGATGTATTATATGGTAGAAAGACACGTTCCTCTCTTTAGCGATCTTGTTGTCCATGGTGGGAGTTTGTCTCATTGAAGATATCCATTATAGAATTCTGTAGCCCAAAGCTTCGATGAAGTGCCGATTATTCGATGATACCACCCTGAGCGTCAAAGGCAGAGATGATGTACACGATGAAGAGTTGTCTTATTATATCCCTATCGACGTCCTTGGTCTTACCGTTCTGATCGACTACTCCAAAGGTGATTTGGTCGATAAAATGCCTGTCTGTGATCGGCAGTTATATGGGAGTTTAAGTTTCTTGCGGACTGTGATATCCTGGCGGAACAGAAGAGAAAAACTCATAGATTAAGTGCCCACCTTTACAGTCAATGAAAGAGCCTGTTGTAACAATGCACTTCATTTGTATAATGCTCACTTCAAATATGTTCACTAGGAAATCAGATTCAGCCTGCTTGTTTTCAGAGATAATTTTATTTTCTGCGAAGCCTGAAAGAGATCCTATAGAAAACTCCTTAGAAAAATTAGCGGTAAAACATTTAATTTCAGCCTTCATTGTGCTTTTGTTAAGCCGTATCAAGAACTTCGTCTCTCAATCCTAGCTTATCTCAGATAAATGCGCTAATGTCAGAAACTCGTGGACTTCACATGGAATACCGATGGCTTAAGCTGATAATTATAAATTTTATAAAACCTATTATTGCTTTGGTCAACTTTGGAAACTCATTAGAAGGTTTCAAAGTTTAAAAGAGCAATCTGATAATATACTTTAATATCCATCTGTAGAGGATAATTCGGATATGCAGTAATGACAGATTCTGTACCGCTAACAGCAATAGTGTAACTCACTGTGATAGGAATTGCAAGCACAGATGTCCACAGATGACTGGGCTAAAGCTCAGAAATCTCTAGGTGCAAGATATATATCTTAATAACTTTGAGATACCTTTCTACGAGTATCTCTTTCAGAGGCTTCAGATTTCTAAAACTATCAAAATAAAATGTTGCCTTCCTTCTTTACAGCAACACAATGGGTACCTTAATTCTCAGGTGTAGAGATTTATATTTCCCTCTTTGTAATGAGGCTTTGAAGGTAGCTTGTCGAGCATATATGAGCCTCTAAAATGAGAAATTTTCTAAGGTCTATCATGCAACTTGATATCCATGTTACTGAGGACTCTTTTCAAGGGAAGAGTATAGCTCTCTGCCCGAGTATTTTGAGGCCATCTTGTTCTGTTGATTCTTCTCATTCACGTTCTTTACCTTTAGACCACTACCTTTTACTTCCTGATATCTATTTAAGCTTCTGCAGTTTCAGAATAACAGCTGAAGAGGCTATCATTGGAAAAAATCCTCTTCTCTTATTACTAATAGTTCTCCTCCGAACTCCCATTCCTTTAGCCAACATTGCCCTGTGTTTCCACAAACTTCCTATCAGTTGGAACCAGAAACAGAGCAACCTTGCCTTCATAATTGTTACCAGTCCCGCAGCCATCCTTTCACCTGTATTTGCATCATAATTGAACCCGATTCCAAGCCTTCTCTGCCAGAAGTTTATCAGCAATGCTTCTTGTAGCAGAGTGTGCTCTGAACTTGCGTTCAGAGCAGGCGATGTGTACTGTTTACATGCCTGGTCTAAGGGATTGATCCCTGGATACCTTCTCTTTAGGTTTTTTTTAACTTAGTGCCAGGTCCACAATACCTACAGCCGGACAAATACGCTAAAGGGTAGTCAAAAATGATGGAGCTTATTAGCCACTGGAAGTCTTAACCCCTAGCTATAATGAGATACTAATCTATTATACAAAGTGAACCAGAACTCCACCGACAAACCTTCAGAGTTTGTTCAGGCATACCTTCCGAGTAATTTGGTATAAGGGACACTGGTCTCCGGCAGCTCGTTACAGAGTAATAAAGTAATTATGATTTATTGGGATTGTTACCACAATCACCCTTCTTACTGTGAAAATAGCTTCACAACAACGAAGAAGACTGTATAATATGCAATAATTAAAAGCTACAATACACAACACAGAGTAATGCAACATCCCGCAGACGAAACACATACACTTTCATCACAGTGTGTTCAATCTGATCTGTCAGTGAACAGTAAAGCACATAAAAACACAGAAGTGTTCCCTTACAGTTACTGTTCAAACGTCGACCAACCTGATGAAGGCACCTTCGGCTCTTAAACGCTCAAGCATCCCAGGAGTTTGGCGTAGTACTTTCGCGGCTGCGATAATGCTAGCAACCAGATCCACGCGAGTATCGACAGGAGTCGCATAAACTAGGCTCTTCACATGTCCCCAGGAGAAGTTCATTGGTGTCAGGTCTGGTGACCGAAATGTCCATGGAACGGGATCACCGCGACATATCTATTGTCCTCCAAACTGTACATCAATGTGGTTACTAAGATCGAGTGTAAAGTGTGTCGGCGTCCTGTCATGTTGAAAGCGCATAAACCTTCTAACTCTCAACGGCAGAACTTCTAGAAACTGTAGGAAGACATGTTGAAGGAATATTTTGTACACGACTCTATTGAGTATATCAGGAAGTACGTAAGATCCAAGCACAAAATCGTTGACAATACCAGCCCATACATTCACAGCAAACTGCTGTTGATAGAATCGACATAACAGTGCATATGGACTTTGGTAATCCCATACATGGCTATTCCTACTGTTGAACATGCCGTCTCTTGTAAACTTGGCCTAGTCTGTAAACACCACCAAAGCAAGGTTTGCTGCACATTGCTGTAAGAACGAATTTGCCAACTCCACTGGAAATAGGAAGTCCGCTGTCTGAAATTACTGCACCTTCTGCGGATGATACGGGTGCAATTGTTCATGTACGACTCTCAAAACAGCTGATTTGCTTGTGTTCAGAGCTCTTACAACGCGCCGATTACTAGTGGACGGATTGTCACCAATCGCGTTTAACATATTCTCTTTCAAATCGGGTGTTCTGGCATGCCTCGCACGGCCAGTATCTTCCATTCTAACAAGGAAGGATCCGGTTTCTCGTAGGCATCTATGTACAGATGCGAAAGTACTGTGATGTGCTTGCAGTCGGTGCGGGAACAACTCAGCATAGCGCCGGCGTGCCGCTCTTTCATTGCATTCAGTGAACCCATACAGGAGGTGCATATCGGCCAACTCATCAGTAAGCCCATCCATACCGCTGTGTATCATTGTTATTGCACAACTAACACTGCTGGAAAAACGAAGACCTAGACAGTAGCAGTACCGAATATAAACTTGAGGCAACGAGGGCATTACTATTGTCCACAGCAGGTTCCGTGAGCGAATGGAAACAACGTGTTTACAAACAAGACACACAGCGTATAATGTCGACATTTGCACTATTGTGCAGCATTTTCACTGCAATACAGATACAAAGCTAATTGGGACAAGAAACAAAACCAAATACAATTACTCTGTAACAAGCCGCCGGAGACCGAGGGTCCCTTATACCAAAATACTCAGAAGGTAACTCCGAACATCCTCTGAAAGCGTCGATGGAGTTGTGGTTCAGCCTGTATGTTTGCAATGCCATTTATACTTATTTCTCTTGCATATCTAAACTAACCTAACTTATCCCAATCTAGCCTAGGCTAACCTAAGTAAAATTAGATTAATTACGTTATCTACATTGATTACATTAACTGCATTATTAGCATACTTTACATTAATTGCACACATTCTTTTTTAAGAAATCATATTATCGGTTGTATGTAAACATTCGGTATGCTTTTTGTGAATTAGTTGATAAAATGAAGCTTGTGAAGCAAGAGTGCTCTCTGCCAATTCAGGTATTATACGTTGAAAGTGACCCTAAGATGTTGTCGCTATGGAAAGCTGTTTCCTGCAAATTTCAGAGCTCTTATTTTAGGTAGGTCCAATGCATACAAAACAAATGCATTGTTCAGTATGCTGCTTCACGAGAATGGGGTACTCCAAAATTAGCAATCACATTTCAAGAGAAACAAGAATTTGCGACCAGCGACCCGTAGAATGCTTTTAAAACTAAAAGTGGGGGACGTAGAACTGCCCCAACAACTAAGAGAGTGTGCCTCACGTCCTATAAGAGTTTTTCAAATTTCAGATACGAGAGAAAACCGTAACGTCTGTGAATCTAGTGTTGCTGGACACAGTACCTATGATATTGAGATAGGTCTAGTAAATGAAAGTAGCTCAGAAATTGATAACTCAACTTCACATTAGAGTAGTGATGCGAATGAGATCAAGGAAAGTGTAGATGTTTTAAATATTAATATTAATTTAGTATTAATCTTAGGCAATCCGTACACAAAGAAAAGAAAACGGTCTCCAAAATATCCATCCCATGAATTACAAAAATAACAGAAAAACTTAACGAGAAGCATTTCATATTGAATGTGAATCGGTCCCAGAAGAAAAACAGGATTTCAAAATAATTTAGAATCTGGTAGCTTTTATAGTGCAGATGATTGGAAAGCAAAAATTCAGATTTTGACTATTTTCGAAATCTGGTTTTACTACCAAATTAAGGAACATTTTGGCGATGTTTCTAATCACAGGATAAAGGTAGCAAAAACATTAGCTTCTGAGAGGGGCATTTTGTGGACTCCTGAATCCAAATGCGGTAGTCCGTTTAAAGATTAATATTGAAGTAGGTGGTTTGCTTCTCGTAATTTTTATTTGCGTATTGTCTTTATCAACTTAAGAAAGTGTTTGTTTTTATGCCCCACGCTTTGGCACCGACTTGAAGAAGTATTATTGTTACGTAATATGTTTTTACGTAAACTTGAAGATAGTAATGTTTTTATTACGTAATTTTAACTTGGAGATTTTTGTTGTTACGTATTTTTTTAAACTTGAAGATGTATGCTTACGTAATTGTATTTTACGTAATATTTATTTAGTTGCATTTAAGGAGTTCCTAAAACACGCTTTGGGCGTCGGTTTGAATTTGTTGACTACCTATAGTTACTGTTATTACGCAATATGCTGCTACGTACAATAAGCTGATTTCAAGATGTGTTTTTGTTATTACACTCCAAGTTTTACACCATAATATTTAACTTTGTTATTAAAACTGTTTCTATATATTATTTATGTTTAAATTTGCCTCGGCTACGTCAGTCTTGTTTGTAGTCACGTATCTCTAAATTAGGGTGCGGTGTGACAATGATTGTAGACATCACAGAATTTAAGATTTGAAAATTTACTTCTTTTATTAGTTCTTGCACATTTTCATAAAGCACTACACTTTTTAAGAACTGTGAGAATTTTCAATAATTTCACTTAGCGCGTATACATATTTTACGATTCACTCGTAGAGAAAACATCTACCGTCTGATCACTACCAAGGTTAGCCAGCAACTGAGCAACTCTCAACGGTTAAAAACTCGTAAGCTTCGGTATTTCAAGTCTCTGATTGGCTAATTCTAGTCCAATAGAATATCTGCATTTTACTTAAACTTTTTCCTTCTATTGATTGGTTAATTTTAAACTGTTACTGAATTAACCTTATCTTTGATATAATCATGACTGGTATTTTTTCAAACACTAACTCATTATTACCACAAGGTTACCTCATTATTACCTCATTGTTAGCAACTTAAAGCTTATTATTCTCACAGCACTTGCATTATTAGAGTATATAATGTATTCACATAACATTATTAAAAACATGTTTATAATAAAAATAAGCATTTACAATGACTGTTACATAGAATTTAAATAATTATTACATACAAATTGTTTCAAGGCGGGCTGTTATTGAATTTACTTTTATATTAAATACAATTTAAATTATTCAGGTATTAAAATACTGCCTCAATATTCTCATATCAAACTAGCTTTCTCAAAATTTGCTCAACTCAGACCTAAACAGTGTAGGTATACTTGTAGGTACCAAAGGTACGCAGTCTGCTTGTGTTTGCGTGGATCATGAGAATGTGAAGCTGGTGTTTAACGGAATGAACATTTTCCATTTTACTGTAGATTCAGGTATAGTTCTCTGTAATTACAAGGACTGTGTCTTTCAAATAATTTGTAACTTCTATCACCAGATTGCTATTTAAGGAAGTCTCATAAATGCTCAGAAACAGAAAACTTCCTCAATAATATTCCGGACATATTCGAAGAAAAAAGTACACAGCAGGTGGCTTATAAACAGTGGTTTACCGTGTATCACACAAATTTAAAAATAACACAATCACCTATTTTAGACTTTCTGGAAAAATTGTGAGATAAATTCTCAATCATGCCTTTCTAGGTCAACAAACGTCTGCGTTTTTGTCTGAACGGAAAATAAATTTGAAACCTAAGAATGTACTGTAATTTGTGATTTTTCGGAAAACTATGCCTTTGCCCGTTCAGGGGGTGCATTGGAACAATAACCAGGCAACAATCCATCCATTTGTAATTTTCTTTAAAGAAACGAACAGTTTAAAATACACAAAAAATTAAATTCCAGAAAGCATAAAACATGATACAAATGATGTTCATCTGTTCGAATAGTTAACATATATCCTAAAGAAGGCAATAAGAGATCTGGAAAAATTTACTTTTTCGATGGCGCTTGCGCTCAGTACAAAACAGAAAAAAATTAGTAAACATTGTTTTCTTGAGGAAGATTTTGGAGTTAGCGCCGAATCGCATTTGCTCGCCACTTCACGTGGCAAGGGGCCTTGTGATGTAATCGAGGCACTATTAAACGTCTAGCAGCGAAAGCGTCTCCAGCCGGGAGAAGATCCCATTACAAGACCTCATAAATTATTTATTTGGGCGCAGAATCATATCACAAACATTACATTTAACTTACTGTTAATCAGCACAAAGAGGGTAATATTTGAAAGCAAGATATGAAAACAGAAAAGCAATAAAAGCCGCGTTAAAGCTACACTGTTTCGTACGATTATCAATGTCAGAGGCTGCAATAAAACGGTATTCGTTTCAAAGTGAAAAAAAGCTTTCCATTTAAACGAACCGTGGTAGGTGTGATTTGGGCCTGTAGAATATTTTCCGAGCACACTGTGCCTTCAAACGAACTTGAACGCTTTGTGCATCGTTCCTCCCATTTATTGTCAATTGCAGTAGATCCAGCTCGAATTGACAGTGCGAAGCTCCGGGTGTCCACTAACACCAAGTAGGATTCACTGCGCAATATAACTAAGTAAACAATCTAATTATAAATGGACCAGAATAATACCCTCGGGATATTTGACTTGCTGTACAAAAATGCATGGATGAAGAAAGCAGACTCTTTTTTCATTTTTTTAAATGGCTGTTTTTACATTTAAATTCAAATTCTAAAATTAAAAGCATCTTTAAAACTAGATATGTTTCGTTTAAAACTGTAAATAATGTTTTACAAATGCTTTACAAGTTCATAACTTAAAAGTTTTGCCCGCTCAAATGAACAAAATTCCCTTTCATGGAGAATACACGAAAGATAAGATAATTAAGGGATCCATACAAATCTTGCATGGGAGTACTATCCACTTATGGCTTTGTAATTGTTTTCGGATACCCTGAATATCTCACCCCATCTTAACTGTATGTTTGTATATATTGCGTATATTTTATTTTCTTAAAATTAGTATATACTTATATATGCATGCTCTATGCTATATGGTGACGAGTGAATGGGTGGGTTTGGGCTTAGTATTTAAAAAAACATATTAATATGAGAAATCAGAAACATTTTATTTCAGTATTCTTTTTTTCTTACAACAAATCCTTCCTGTCAACCCTTTGCTCTTTAGCGAATCCATACCATTTCACAGGAATCCTGTCGACGTAACACCTTCTCTTGAAGATAAGAGTTAGGATATAATGTAGCATGCAGCTCATGCCCATAGAGTCGTCCTCCGCAGACTAGTGGTACCGTGCTAGCCTCTTGTTCCCAAGGTCGCGGGTTCAAACCCGGCGGAGGGCGATGGATTTTTCGGGAGTAAAAATCCTTGGCATGGGAAGGGAAGAAAAGCTGGTGGTCCCGTGTCGTAGATTTACGGCACGTAAAAGAACCTCAAGCCTGATAAAGAGGCCTCTGAGCAGAATTACCAGTCTTTCACGCCCAATATTGAATGGGACGTTAAGGACCACAGTAGATAAAGAGCGTCGATAAATAAAACTCAATTTAATTTCATGTCCATAGAAGGCACCCTTTAGATCCTCACCATCCGTATCCTTTAGTATGTTAAGTGGTAGGATTTGTACGTTTCACACGACCAACTTGGAAGATTTCAACCCTCCATTTGGGTTAAAAACCCTTTTGAAAATGTCCTTATGTTTAGATATCCTGACACAATCACCAATTCCAAAATGGTTTGTATCCCTCTTCTCTCTTCGAGGGTGATTATAGTTGTACACAGTCAGAAGAACATTAATGCTTAATTCATTAGGTTTCATATGGATGGTTGTGTGGAAATTGTCTTCTATTGCAATGATGCCAGGTAAAAGATCTAACAACTTGTATGATTCTTAAGTTAAAAACCCCTGATACACCATATTCTTTAAGGATCTTATTAAATATGCAATAGTTGCAGCCTTCAAAGTGCTATACTGCTGTAGAAGTTAACATTAGACATTAACATTTTAAAGTATTGTTGTAAAGTTGTTTTCCAATGTTGCTATGGAAGTTTTGGGGTGTTATTTCCATTTTTGCAGTGTCCGTAGCCTTTGCACTTGAAGTCCAGTCTTGTCGTTTTAAGATTTTGCATATGCCATTTCATAGTACAAGCTGATGGCGATCGGGATGTATTTGAAAATTTTGTTTTGTGGTGTCATTTCAGCCAAGTCGATGTGTACTTAATTGCCGAGTCCTTCGTAGATAACCTTATGACATAAGGGGTTTCTTCATGCACGAGCATGAAGCTATGTTGTAATATTTTGCTTCACCATCGTCATATTATAATCCTAGACGATTTCAATTCTTGAATGATTGCTTAAATTTCTTGTGTATGGTTATTACCGCCTTTCTGGATGCAATTAGTATTTAGGCTTAGTCTATTGGGATTGTTCCAGTAGATGTAATCTTGCTTCCCCTCAGCACGATCTTCCTTCCACAATACGCCAAAGTCTTTCCGTTTTTAGTAGAGGACGTATAAGCTTTTATGAATCATTCCATGTCAAATGGAACGATTTTTAACAAAATCGACCGTCATGTGTGAGATTTTTTAACTTCTCTATACGTTTTATGACAAAACAAACGTATGTATGTTTTAAAATACATTTTAACAGTAGAATTACGCCAGTTACTAGGTAACCAATTTTCAGAAATACCACCCTCCTCGACATGTTTAAGTACGGATAGTTCTTGTCCTTTTTGTATTAGACACATTCCAAATATTTCCTTTTAAAGCTCAGAGAATCCATTTTCTTCCTATGCTTTATATATCATTTCAAACGAAACATATATACTTTATAAAAATAGCCTTCTCATTTGATACAAAGCTGTCTACATCTGCGAGCTACACCTGACTGATTCAGCCACTCTGTGTACAGCGTGTGCTGAACATCTAAAGTGAATCAGTTTAGGATACAGGTCACACATTTGTTTGGCGTCCTTTAACATGTATGTCGCATCGTCAGAAATGGACAGGAGAACGTTATCTTTGAACTCCATCAGGATGTAAGAGGAGCATTGCTCTATCAAACGTCGTTATGATGGTCGAATGATTTGCCTTTTCGTTCACTTTTGACATTAACAGAAGACTCTTGCCAGCATCATCTGCAGAAAGAATTCCGAAAACTATTTTAACTACAAAGCGTTCAATGGGATCCGTAGTCTCAGCAGGAGTAAAAATCCTTAGAATAACTTCCTTCGGAAGGGAAGTAGAGACGCTGGTCCCGTGTCGTAGATTTATGACACGTAAAAGAACCTCAAGCCTGATAAAGAGGCCTCTGAGCAAAATTACCGGACTTTCACGCCCAATATGGAATGGGACTTGTGAATTCCCATGTAAAATCTAACGGACCTACGCGTACTTACTGCAGGAGTGTTGCATTCTTACATTTAACTGAAGGGATAATTTATACATACTCACTTAGTCAGCCTCCTCTTGTCTAGGACCTACACTCCTACGACTTACAACCGACCTAGGGTAAGGGGCCTGTTGAGAAAAGGGGCATTGAATCAGAGAATGAAGAACATGGAACAGGGGATCGGTTCGTAACCAGGTATGAGAACGAAGAATTTGATTTCAAATGAAGGCGAAGGGGAAACAGGAAAGGTGATGGAACAATTGGTGGAATGAATGGCGGGGAAAACCGAAGAACCTGGAGAAAACCCACCCAGACGCTGCTTCTTCCACCACAAATCCTTAATGGGGGGCCCTGGGGTCGAAATTTGGCCACCTTGATGGGAGCGGAGCGGTCTAACTACTTGGTCACGGCGCCGCCCCAGGGGTAATTTATAACATTTGTAATTTATTCATTTATCATTAAAGTTTCTGGGATCATTACTACCGCTAGAATCGCGAGAAAAGTTCGAATTGTCTGGTAATGTTATTCTATACCTATTATTACTGGATTATTCAAAGTTCTGATAAATTATGCAAAATTTTAATTAAATGGTAGAGCGCAGTTCACATTGAAGGTTTGAAAATTGAAAGTGTTTGCCCAATATTTCATAAAAATGAGTAACAGAACCTGCAAATAACCTTTTATGTTTGAAAAGGGGGACGTGACTACTGACGCCTTTAATGGCTTGAATTTCCAGGGATGGGGTGATTCCGGGGAGCCATTAGTCGCCCTAATTATTAATTATATCCCGTGGCCGTAATTACGTCACCGGATCAGAATTTATAGTCTCATTAGTAAACATTCACGGGGGTGGGAGCAGAATTCCAGGAAGCAATTTGTCATCCAAATTAGTGTTTATAACCCAATTATCACGGTAATGGATTCAGAGCCTAGCTAATGTCACATCTTATCCAATTTATAGTTGCATTAATAGAACTCACGGCACCCTTATCTGGCAACATATATAGGAAATTCATTAAAGCCCTATTAAAAGCAACAATAACCCATTGAGGTGATTGTGTGCCTAATTAGGATTCCTTATCAGTTGTAGCCACCGGTTATTTTTAATGCGTAACCCTACCACTTAGTCCTTTGTTAACCTATACTCCCCCTTTGCGCAGTACTCCAGCTCCAGTTAAACTTAAAGCATTACAACCCTTCCGGAATAAAATACTCCGTATTGCAGTTTACGCACCCTGGTTTAACCGCAACGCGCAACTGCATCGTGAACTTCTTAGTGTTCTCACCATTCGTCAGTTCGTTCGCACTCACTCTCAGAACTTCTTTCATAAACTTCCAAGCTTCTCCTGAGCAGCATTCCTTTCTCTCGGCCGACAATCCGCCAATACCACCAGGATTTGAAGTCACCTGCCTCAAGATCATCTGCTGTCACAGAATGCATCGTTTGTGGAAGATAAGATCACCTCTAAGCCTAAAGCTATATTAAATTCTTTGTTGTGTTCTAGAGGGATCTGATTGAGATTGAACTGCTTCACTGGTCGTTATTCTTCTACTGAGTTTATGTTCGTTATTCATTCCTTGTGTAGTTTTGTTGCTGTGATCCCGCGAGTCTGTATAGCGTTGTACGCTGGGCGACAATTGCTAAAAGAACTATAAGTTTTGCCAACATTAAAGGGAACAAACCATTTAAGTAAAACCTAAGGAATCCTGGAACACTCAATTAGCTGCGGAGGAACGGAAGAAGACCAACAAAGGCCTGTATATGCACCAAACGCTTTTTAAACAGCATAAAGGCAGGATGAGTTATTCCAGCGTTATAATTCTTTAAACTCTTTCTTTCGGCATATTCCTATTTTCAAACTATGCAACATGACGTAATTTTTTGTATAAATCAATGAAATTGTACATACCTCCTTATAAATTATACGATAAAAAATTACGGGAAGAATTTTCGTTAAAATTCTTGGTTGTGATGATATCAAACAATACTCATATTACGTAAAGTTTTACGCAAAGGCATTGACGTTTGATTCATCTGGTATTTTCTACCAAACTAGTAAGACAGTTTAAATTCATCTCTCCGGTTTATTAGTCTACTATTAAAGAATTTAACATAACATATTACACTGCCGTTTGTGAAAATTGCAACACCAAGAAAGAACTTCCCGAATAACTCCAAACTTGGTGGAAGTGTAGAAGAGTGTGCAAGCAATAAGTGATTAGGTTTGAAGAGAGATAGGGTACACATAGGCCGAGCAGAGCCCTCTCGTGTCGGTCCGACAAGGTCAGTGTTGCGCCCAGTGTAGTCAGTGCAGAGCTGTCAAACAAGGTGGCAGCAATAAAGTGAGTGCCAGGATGCCTCGTCGACTCAAAGGGAGCCTTATCGGCATGTGAGTGAGTTCGTGCGGGGCAGAATGATCGGACTCCGGGAAGCGGACATACCGTGACATTTCGGCTCGTATAGGGCATTCTGCTACGACAGTGATGCGCGTGTGGAAGCAGTGGATAGATGAAGGTCGTACGCTGCGAAGAGCGGGCACTGGACCACGGCACATGACCACAGCACGGGGTGACCGTCATCTTGTCCGCATGGCCATAACGGACCGTACAGCTTCATCCACGGTGTTGGCTCAACGCTGGAGCACTACACCAGGTGTGTACCGGTCTGCATCAACGGTTCGTCGCCGTCTGCTGCAGGTTGGACTGGTTGCATGCATGCCATTACGTCGGCTTTCATTGTCCAGAAACCACAAGATCCTCCGGCTGCAGTGGGCACGTGAACACCGTCACTGAACAGCGAGTGGCAAAATGTAGCCTTTTCGGACTAGTCCCGCTTCAACGTGTCCTACAGTGATGGCCGCATACGCGTCCGGCGGTACCGTGGTGAGCGCAAGCTGGAGGACTGCATTGTTGAACTGTATAGCGGACAAACACCAGGTGTGGTGGTTTGGGGCACCATTGTTTTCAACGACCGATCTCGCTTCCTGCGTATTGAGGGCACTTTGAACAACAATCGGTGCCTAACGGTGGTTGTAGAGCCCGACGTACCGTCTGCTTCAGGCATCTCCACAGGCAACCTTTCAACAGGACAATGCCCGGACACATATTGCGAGGAATATACAAACCTTCTTCGAAGAACGACGGGTACCATTGCTTCCCTGGCCTTCACGTTCGCCTGATGTGTCGCCCATTGAACATGTCTGGGATATGGTTGGTCGGCACCTGGTGCGTCACGGTCCTCCAGTAACCAGTGTCACGGATTTGTGGGATCCAATACAAACTGCGTGTAGGGAAATCCTCAGGAACTTATTCAGAACCTTTATGATTCAATGCCACGGCGTATAGCAGATCTAATTGCAACGCATGGAGGCTACAACAAATACTGAATATTCGGGCTCAAAGTCTTGTATAAATCTGAAACGTTTATCATTTGTTACTTGTCATGTATTTAACCTGTGGTATTAAATTCATTGAAATCATGCGTTTCTTTCTTGGTGTAGCAATTTTCACAAACGGCAGTGTATAAAAATAATATCAAGGTGTAGAAAAATGTTTCAAAACATTAAAAAAAAAGTAAAAGCATTACTATTACGCAACTAATATAAAATAGGTATTTTGTGTACCTATTATACACTAAAACCTAATTGCTATGCTACATTTTTTAATTACTGTAAATGAAATTATAGGTTTTAGAAATTTCTCAGATGGGTATTCTTGAGGGAAAATTGCCTCCATGACGTTCAAACTAAATGCTCCGAAAGCCAATAGTTTTCAGAAGACTCCGTCTGAATTCCCGGAAGTTAAATGTCCTTGGCAACAAAGTCTTACAAAGCATATTGTGACATCTGCCACATTTTGCTTTCTGCAAGCGGGCAAGCTGTCGTGTTAGGGAACTGTGTGTTGAAAGCTCTCTAGCGGAACTTATCTCATTTCCCACTTCTGAGAGCTAGGGTTAAAACTCTGTAGGGGGCGTTAAAAGGTTAACCGGTGTTGCTGTAACATCGAACTCCAAAAGCACACGGCTGTCAGCTGACAGAAGTCCGAAACAATTCCATTACAGCTCTTCTTACTGATTTAAACGCTAGCTTTATTTATTGGGCGGTAGACCTGGTTGAAATGACAGGCAAGGGTTTATTCATTATTTGGTGCTAGGTATAGTTTGCTTTGCTTTTGTCTCATGCGGACAGAATGATTATATCTTAAATACAACAATTTATATATTCCTACTGGTAACCATCTGCTTAAACCAGCTAAGTTGCTTTACCCAGATTGTAACGTTCATCTTAACAAAACAACAATACTTTATACTGCCCATTCCGGTTTAAGTGACGTAAGGTCTGATATTTCGGAGCATTAGCGGGATGCTTCCCTCCGTAAAAAAACAGACTAATTCCTCTTCACAGACCAACACGAAATTCTTAGCCACAACGTAATAAACATAAGGTGTACAGTGGCCCCAAAAAGTAAATGCGGAAAATGAAGTTTCAGTAGTCAAGACTTATACTTATTTTGGTCATGTCGACATACTGAAATGTTTCGGTCCGCCTTGTTTTATTAGTGGCCTTCACGAAAGAAAACTTACGCCTACCGCTTCCGTCCCATTGGTATCTTAGAATTCGTTCTGAAACGTCAACATCGGGCTATATGGTTGTAAGTCTAACTGCTAAATGCCTCATATTCCCGCATTTTAGCTTCTGGAGCCACTGTACTGCTATATACTTGAAGAAAGACTTGTTTTCCACATAGTCTCAAAACACGTTATTTCGGTTGTCGCCATTAATTGTACAAAGAAACTGTTTAATACTCGGATTTCTCTTTAACACACTAGAGACAACAAAACCAACGTGCATTTAAATATCATACGAAACAGAAAATATACAAGTATTTTAGGCATCTAGTGAATTTCAAGCTAGGCCTCATTCATCGCTCTACGTACATCCAAACGAAATTAGATCTCTACCCAAATGCACGTATTACATTCGTTACAGCTGCGATTGTCCTTTGATGTGTCTTAGATAAAAAAGGTTTCATATATTCTCACCATAACCCAGTTATTGATATATCCCATATAAAACAATCAAGATATACAGTCTATGCGCTCTGTTGACATTAGATTGATCCTTCTACAACCCACTTGTTAGGAAAACACAATTCCAAAACTGCAGGAGCAATTTGGCCTGTGGTTTTGAATCATCTCACGCTGAAAAAAAATCAATATAGTATGCGTGTAAATATAATCAAACTCTTTCCAATGAACTTAATTACACACTGCGCAGTTGCCATGATAAGTGCTTGCGACAACGTAAAATGACAACAAATCATTCTACAATTCCGCTCCCGACATGCCAACTGATCCTTCAAAAAGATTTAGGTGGTTGAATATTCTTTGAAACAGTATTTCATCCCCTTCGTTTCACTCTTAATGATATTCTTGAAATCCCGGAGTTCTTTTGCAGAAACAGATTTACCATTCCTATACGCAATATTGCAGTATTTGGACAAAAGTGAGTTAACACTGGTTTATATCTGCCGAATCCAATGTGATAAATGTACATCAGATTTAAATACTGTTTTCTTCTTTCGGAATTTATTTCAAACTTAAGAGGAATATGTTAAATCCGTTGGCACCTACTTAAGATCTGAAAAAATTAGAATAAGTGTAAATGAATGAAGAGAGCAATAATCTGGTTGGACACATCCATAACCAGTGCTACCCTGTACCCATGATCTCCTCGGATGAAAGCCTGGGATTCTGCAGTCGTGCAGTAGCCCACAGAGCATTTCTGATGTGTGATATTTTTATTTCCAACGTGACAATGATAAAGAATTGATAAAAGAGAAAAACACAGATTAGTTTATTTAATATAGAGGATTCTTAGTTCACTTCAGGTAAACCGATTGTGGTGGTGGCGGTGGTGGCGGCGGCGGCGGTAGTCGTATTCGTGGTGGGGTGGTGGTGGTGGTGGTGGTGGTAGTACGAAGTGCCTCATATTCGTTTCTTAAGCTTTTGATTGGAACTTTGATTGAACGGCTTCACTATCACAAATGCTATGAAGTTTTAAAGCATCTTTGTTAAAAAAACAAGGTTAACAGGAACTCAACCAATGAGAATTGTGACTCTGCATCAAGTAGGTGCTGTCTATCTCGGGACTGTCGGACAATGAGAGAGAATTTCTAGGAAAGACCGGTCTTCGCTACTTGTGTATTATTAAACAGCGTTTATCTTATGGATTATAAATGATTTAGTCCTGGCAAATATGTTCAAGATATCAAGACAAGCAATACAAAACTTGCTAAGATGACACCAACGGCACTGTTTTAAGCTGCTCTTTCAGATTTGTATTTTCAATAACCTAAAAATAAATAAATAGACGCACAAACATTATTCCTAATGTAAGGCGTGTCACAAGTTCAGTGATTCCCATACGTTTAAGATTTTCTTTTTCTCCAAGTAAACTGAATATAGACGATGCTTAATTTGGTTGGCCGCTGTAGTTGCATAATTTCAGTGGGTATCGTTTGGAGAAGTGCAAATTCCACTTTTAACATTACCAGTCATCCGCACAGAAAGGCAAGTTAACTCATTCTGGGCAAGCTGCTTTACTCCCGTTCACGTCAGGCAAACCTCGTCCTGGACAAGTTAAAAGTAGCGTGGTCTGCTAACTGTCCTACACAGCGTAGTAGCTCGGTTGTATCAGTGCTTTATTGTGTTAACATTGTCACGGACCATTCCTAACTTAAGGAAATGATCTATGGTATTGTCACATAGTCTTTTGGTCACTTCATTTTCCTTTTGCGCATAGCGGTGTAATGAACCACGTGCGACGCAGTCGCTACTCTCCTCCAGTAGCTCACTATCGAACACGCTATCCTCCCTCTTTCGGAATCGCTCACTTCAGCATCGAACGTTGCATTCCTTCTCTCCCTTCCGGTTGCTTAATAACTGTCGAACACATCACTCCTCTTCTACACTCTTCCCTATCGCTCGCAGAAGAGAACATAGCGTTTAACCTCAAATTAACATCACTCACAACAGTGGATTCACTCCGGCCAGCACAGGCAAAAACAGGCATGGTAATTCCCAATGTGTTCTATATGTCTCTACAGTTTCCCCCACCCGCGTCTTCTTCCATGGTGTAGTGGTTACCGGGGCAGGACCCAGGAGAAATATGCCCCCTAGCAGCTTCAGCAGCTAGTGTAAGTCTAACCAAGGGACCTCGGCGCAGTGGTGCACTGTCGAGGTACCCCATAATCTTCTGGGAGCTCCCACGTCCACGCCGTCCGCCCCGGGCAACGTCAGTGAGCAATCAGTGACGGCTAAGTGGAGCGCACCAATTTTCAACGTAGAAGGACAAAGGGATCATGGAATCTAAACGACGCAAAGACAGGGCGACCTCAGAGACCAAAGAGTCCAAGAGGGCCCTGGATACGAAATCTATATCGCCAAACAAGCCCAGTAGGGTCAACCAGGCGACCCTAGACCAACTTCCAGGGAGTGGGGTCAACATGGCGACTCCACGACCAAAAAATACCAAAGATCTAGACATAAAAAAGGGTGTCAACCTGGCGACCCCTTCAGAAACAGAGGTCAACCAGGCGACCTCACCTCCAAAACATCCCAGGGTCAACCCGGCGACTCAAAAGGCGCCCCCAGAATGCAGAGTCAACCTGGCGACTCCGCGGAAACAGCCCAAGGTCAACAAGGCGACCTCACCTTCAACACAGTGTGTGGTCAAACAGGCGACCTCACCTCCTAAAGAGACCAGGGTCATCCAGGCGACCCAAAATATACCCCCAGAAAGCGGAGTCAACCTGGCGACTCTGCGAAAACAGCCCAGGGTCAACCAGGCGACCCAAAATTCAACCTCAGAGAGCGGAGTCAACTTGACAACTCCACGAAAGGCAAAAACCAAAGACGCCACGACAGAGGTAACCATCAACTTGCCAACAGTCATCAGCCCAGGTCAACCAGGCGACCTGCCCCTCCAAGGAGCCCGGGAGCAACCAAGGGATCCACAGAGCGTTGCCGGAAAGCGAGGTCAACCAGACGACAGCACCATCCACCACTGAGGCCACCCACGCAACAGCAAACTCCATGAATCCTAGGGTCAACCTGGCGACCCTAAAGGATCTCCCAGAAAGCGGGTTCAACCAGGCGAACCAGCGAACTGGGAAAGCCAAGGACCGAGCCCCATCAGAGGACAGTGCGACCACAACTACACCTGCGGTCAACCAGACGACCGCTCCCCCACAACCGATTCAGGACATGCCAGAGGACCAAACGCCGGGACTGCTCACACTAGAAGAGGTGATACACAGCTGCGATCGGCTATCAAAGGCCCACAAGACCCAACTCCGCCTGGCTTTCTACACGATGGCGGCCGCCTGGAACCAACTACGTGGCAGATATGAGGGCCAAAAGCAGGAAAACCAGAAACTCCAGGAGGAAAACCGACGGCTGGAGAGGCAACAGCAAGACAACCAAGCCTTCCAACTGCAACGCGCAGCAATCGAGGGCACTCCAACACGTGCAACCTACGCAGCAGTGACTTCTGCCCCATCCAGCTCACCTAGGACATCAAAGGAAAACAAAATAGAACTAGCAAAGAGGAACCAATTGGTGACGGTCTTTTGCACATCGGACACATACCCATCAAGCAACGAACTCCAAAAGAAAATAACACAATCCATTAACCAGGCCAGAGACAACATCAAAATCAGAGCCATTAGGAAGACCAAGACGAACAAAAAGATGGTCATTGTGGAAACAGACTCCGAGAAAGACGCGCAGAAGCTACTATCCCATCCAGAATTAGTAACAGAAGTGAAAATGGAAAAACAGCGAAAATGGAGACCACGTATAATAATCTATGACGTACCAAAATGGATCTCCATGGAGAGACTACAGGAAATGGTCTACACCCAGAACTTCACGCCAGAATGGGAAATCAACAACCTCATGGAAGCCTTCCAGCCCAAATTTCTCACTGGTCCGAGAAGTGAGGAAAAGACCCACGTGGTAATAGAAGTGTCACCCAAACTAAGGAAGGCCATCCTCCAAAGAGAAAGACTATTCATCGACTTCGGCTGCTATTCAGCAAAAGATTTCCTGGTGGTACCACGATGCCACAATTGCCAGGATCTAGGACACACAGCGAAATTCTGCACCGAAAACAAACAGGTGTGCGGACATTGCGCGGAACAGGATCACCTGAAGAAAGACTGCAAGAAAGCGAAACTACGTGGTCAATGCGTTGCCTGCACCAATAGAGGGAAAAACTGCAGAAACCCAAACACCACCAGCTGCACGACCTATCACGTTTTACTACAAAGAACGATACTACGAACGGACTATGGATAATGACCCACACGAACAGAACGCACAACCATACAACGCGCGAACCAATCGACAGCAACAATGCAGCATCCGATTTCTACAAATAAATGCAGCCAGAAGCAAGCTAGTGCTGCAAGAGCTACGACGGATCTCAGAGGAAGACATTGACGTCCTCTGCATCCAAGAACCGTACTCCATCAACGGCCGCATCCCTTTCATGCCAGTGTCAGCCCGGATCATCACTCAGGGTGAAGCACCCATGACAGCAACCATAGTACTCAACCCGAACATCCAAGTCACAAAAATAGCTCAACTATGTACCACACATTCCATTTGCACGGAGCTCTCCATGAAGAACAACAATCAAAGTATAACCATAATCAACAGCTACTTCCAACCAAGCCAAGAAATAGAAGGACACCTACAACATCTTCGACGAACTCTGCTGACAATCCCGAACACCCCGATCATCTGCACAATAGACGTCAACTCCAAATCTACGCTTTGGCACAGCCAACGCGAAGACGACCGTGGACACCTCCTAGCAGATACACTCATCGATCTGGGAATGCAAATAATCAACCGCCCAGGACACCCGCCCACTTATGTGGGCAGAGTAGGTGTGGTAGCTAACATAGATGTAACACTTGCCAACGCCGCGGGAGCACATATAATCCACAACTGGAGGGTAACACAGGAAGAGACCACCAGCGACCACAACAGCATCCACTTCGAGGTAGGCCTGAAAAAAGTTGAAGGGGAAAATCGGAACTGGCGATTTAATCTGCGACGGGCAAACTGGACTCTCCTCCGAGAAACCTTCCAGCCGCCACCAATAGTCCAAGAGAACGGAAACATAGATTATGCCACCAACCAAATAACTACAGCCATAACCCACAGCATGGAACAAGCCATCCCAAAAACGAACAACAAGTCTAATCCTAGAAGCAGTGCATGGAATGAACAACTGCAGCGTTTCCGCAGAAATGCCAGAAGGGCCAGGAACGCTTACCAACACTCTATAAGCCAGGAAGAAAGAGAAGTTAGACTGCTCATTTACCGCAGAAGGAAAGAGGCCTATGCTAAGCTCCTACACAACACTAGAAAAGACAGCTGGGAATCCTTCACTAGGGATTGCCTAGAAAAGGACCATTGGGGCTTACCATATCGAATAGTGCGAGAAAAGTTCGAGCACACACCAAACGTAACAGTAACCAAGGCGGACGGCAGACCTACAACTACAGCAATAGAAACTGCAGAGTGTTTAATGGTTCATCTTATCCCGGACGACAACAGAATGGATGACCTACCATATCATCGAGAGCTACGCACCAAATTAACAGAAGCCTATAGCACGCAATATAGTACACAGCCCTTCGAAATAGAAAAAATTACCAGCGATATTAATGAACTTCGAAAACGCAAGGCTCCTGGACCAGACCGGATCCCGAACGAGGTCATCCAGGCACTAGCACAGCCACTCTATCCAATCCTGTGTGGACTCTACAATGAATGCCTTAGACAACGTAAGATACCCCTTGCATGGAAGACAGCCAACCTGGTAATAATCAAGAAAGGCCCAGATAAAGATGCCACTAACCCGGACTCTTACCGACCGATAGCATTACTGAACACACTCAGCAAACTACAAGAAAGACTAATATGTAAAAGACTGGAGGAGACTCGACAAAGATCTGGCCTCGCTGAAACACAATTGGCTTCAGAAAAGGGAAATCAGCCGAGGACGCCATAAATTCATCAATAGCCAAAATCGCAAACACTCCATCAAAATATGTCTTAGGGATTTTCCTAGACATAAAAGGAGCATTCAACAACCTATGGTGGCCTTCCCTCTTCAAGGACCTAAGAGACCTCAAATGCCCAGAAGACTTATACGGGACACTAAGGAACTACTGCGAGGTGAGACAGGTATCCCTCCAGGCAACCAACAAATGGATAAGGAGAACTCCAACAAAGGGATGCCCACAAGGCTCTGTCTGCGGGCCTATCTTCTGGAACATCAACCTGGACCGTCTACTAAAGAGACTCTCAAGAAACGACAACCTGCTGGGGCATACTACATATGCGGACGACTTGCTCCTAATAATAGACGGCAACTCTAGCAGAGAGATTGAAGCTAAAAGCAGCCAAGTATTAAACGAACTGAATGAGCATATGCAACAACGGAAACTGAAGATCTGTCCTGAGAAAACCAAGTAAGTAGTTCTCCAAGGAAAACTAGTCAGAGACCCAACAATCCACATGAACAACCATCGCATCAGCCGTGCACGAAGCATGCGGTATTTAGGAGTTACCCTTGATGAGGGTCTCCTATTCAAACAGCACGTAAAGGAGTGTACCAAGAAGGCGACCGCCATCATTCATAAAATAGCACGTCTGGCTAGAAACCATGGAACAGTTCCATACACAACAATCCGCATGTATAACGACATGTTACTGGCACCTATTGCAGGCTTCGCGGCCAGCGCATGGGCCCAACGACTGTTCCTCTCCACGGCCCAAAAAAACCCTGAGACGCACACAAAGAAAGATGCTTCTCCATCTATCTGGAGCATTCTCAACAACACCAACAGACGCCCTGCTGGTCACACTCGGCATCATGCCGATTGACTTAGAGATACGAAGAAGAGCAGCGACCTACTGACTGAGGAAAGAGAATCTAATAAGGGCGGCTGAGATGACTGGAGCTCCTGTGAGAGACGAACAAGACATACTAGAAATCCTGAGAGAGGAATGGCAGGCGGAATGGGACGCCAGCGACACCGGAAGGACATACGAAATCCTACCCAGTATAGAGGAGCGGGTGAAGGATCTAAACTACCTACAACCATCAAAGGGCCTCATCCACTACATTACGGGTCATGGGCCATACGCGACATACCTACACCGATTTGGACTTAAGGACAATGATGCCTGCACCTGCGAAGCCAGGGAAACCCCTGAACATGCAGTCTGGGAATGCCCGCTGACTACTACGACCAGAACAACAGCACTATCCCACTTGGAAAACAGGCAAAACAACGAAATCATCAGAAGTAGACGACTCTGGAGATGGCTTAATAGAACGACCAACACCGTGTCTCTGAAAGCCGCAGCCAACTACAGAAGACGCAGATAATGGACGCTGAAAGAACTTCCGGATAAGACAACAACCCTAGACTTAGTCATTTGAACTAGACATAGATTACCTAATAATAAATAAAATAAGTATGTAAACTCGATGTACAAGAAATCAATAAAGATGAAAAGATAGCCTGAGATATAAGAAAGGACTCAGGTAAAAAAGAATAAGGAGGCCGAGGTCTTGCTGAAGAGCAAGATCTCGGCCTTTTTTTTTGTAGTGGTTACCATGCTAGGCTCTAGTTCGCAAGGTCGCGGGTTCAACCCCGGCGAAGGGCGATGGATTTTTTCGGGCGTAAAAATCTATAGCGTGGCTACCTTCGGAAGGGAAGTAAAGCCGGTGATCCCGTGTGGTAGATTTACGGCACGTAAAAGAACCTCAAGTTCAATAAAGAGCCCTCTGAGCAAAATTTTCAATCTTTCACACCCAGAATAGAATGGGACGCTAAGGACCACAGCAGTTATAGAGCGTCCATAAATAAAACTCAATTTAATTTAATTTCATCCAGTCCCTTACTTCCTCAAAGCCTGAAACCAGTTACAACAAGACTCTACTGTCTCAACAACACTACTACTACTGCTAAAGGGGAACTGAGTGGAGTGGGGGACGGTTGCAAAGCGGAGATAATGGCCTTGAGGATGCTTGCGAAAATAAAAACGCTATAACTATGTCGCCAGCACGCTCTAATATATAGTTGTAGAAGAGTTCAAGAATGTTCGCGACGATGGGAGAAACCGCCAAGAGCTCTGGAAACTCCTAGCCAGGACGGGAGAAGGCAAAGGAATATCGAAAAATCTTTCCTTGCGCCTCGATGGCATTTCCGGAACTTCCGTCGGCAAAGAGTACCTCCCCAAAACAACCATGCACTGCCGAAGGACAGGAGTAGTATAACTGGATTTTGAGTCCGTTCGTTGACCCCTGTAGACGTCATCACAGCAGGGCATGTAACAGAAACAAGGCCGCCGCCGCTGCTGCTGCGTCCACGTGTTGTTGCGTCTACCTTGGTTAAGGCCGCAGACAAGTCTACCGCCGCGACCACACTTAAACAGCTGTTTTTAAAACCCGCTGTGTTGATCTTGGTCGCGGCAACACAATATAAATATATTTTTATAAAGTATTTATAAAAAAGAGTGAATAAGTAAATAGCATTTATTGGATATTAGTAATATTGTTTATTTGATACCATTGCAATGGAAATATTAATTTTTTGCCAAGAAATTTTTTCGTTACCTTAGGAAAGGCCTTCCGATATCGTTTTGACGTGAAGTAGGCTTATAAGAATACAGCGCATGCAGCTGCCAAGTCTAGATCAACAGATGTCTCTTCCTGAATGCAGCGCGTTGCATATAAGGTCACGCGCCTTTCACTTTGTAGAAGGCTAGATTCATTTCCTTGTTACAATGTATATAAACCTTGCGCTGTCTTTGTAAGATTATAACTTTGACGGGGGAACAGAAACAGATGGGAACAGGAATAAATAAGGTAAGCTATGAGTTTAACTTATATATATATTTTATAAGATGTACATTTGTTAGAATAAGCAAACTTAATATTTTCTTTTACATATTAATAAGTACATTATCTTTGAGGCAAAGATTTATATATTTTTACATATTAATAAGTACAAATAATGGTTTAGAGCATACACAACAAAACCAATTAGTATTTGTTTTACATATTAATAAGTGCAATATCTTTGAGTACATATAGTTAGCTAAGCAAAAAGTTGTATTTTAATAAGTACAAATAATGGTTTAGAGCATACACAATTAATATTTTTCTTACATATTAATAAGTACAATACCTTGAGTACATAGCAAAAATTTATATTTATTTTTACATCTTAATAACTACAAATAATGGTTTAGAGCATATACCACAAAACCAATTATCTTCTGCGTAAACCATTTCGTCAATAAATGAATCTTCATATTTAATGACTTTTCTATGTTTAAAAGCTCTATAGTGTTCCCTGTAACACAAAAGGTGGCATCGTTAATTAGTGTCGATAGGGTAATAAAAGGCTTTAATTTCAATAGGAAAATCTATAGGAATTATTTGTTCAATTGCAAGATTGAATTCGTATGCATTAAAAATGATATACATTAAATTATTATAATCTGTGTCTGCATGCAAAAAATTTAATTTTGCGTTTTCAAGTAAAATGTTCGACGCTAAACCCTTTAATGAAGGAGGGCTCTTAATACATATTTTGCAATTGCAAATATTTGTGTTACTACAGTGAAATAGGTTTTATTATTATTGCAAGGTGGTGCTTGGGTTTGACCCCCAAACTTTTAACTTTGCTATGGGATCACAAAGATACTGCATAGAAAACACATCGTTGTGAAATGAACCAAACATTACAGGTTTTTGAAAGTCCGTTTCCTTAAAAACGTTGGTATACTTTTGGGAATAGACTTCCAATGGGTCTTCAGAGCTTTTATGAAGTTAAATAGATATTGAGGGTACTTATTTGGTGGCGACTTTTGTAGCTCCGATCACTTTATATGGAACATTCATTAATAGATCTCTAATTTGTATCAATTTAATATTCTTTTCTTGATTAAATGTTGTAAGGAAATCCATTCTGTAAAGAAGATAAGTATGCACCAATAACTATTTGAAATAGTTTGTTTTCTTTTCAGAATAATAGAGTAAAATAATTTACCTTGATGATTGCTGCAGCGTCTAGGAGTAAAGTGATGTTTCAATGTAACGTATGGCCTCCTTATATACAGATGCACATTGCATCAGCACCAAGGACAAGTGAAAGTTGCATTTTTAACTGCATCTATTAGGTATATAAGACGGAAGAGACAATCTTGGCCACCAACAGTTCCGCGTTAAACCCTGCTGCTGTTAAACCTGCTACTGCACGACAGAAAATGTAAGTAACACAAAGATAACACGCTTTGGAAATTCAATTAGCGTTTACGCACGCTTATATTATCTTGGTCTGTTCTTTTAGCATGGAAAATATTAATGTCCTAAATGAAATACGTAGAGAGTATAAAAGGTTCAGCGCACACGGGAGGCATTACGATATTCAAATAAATCCTGCTTCCAAAAATGAAAATCCTATCCTTTACTTTAGAAATAGCATGCAAGCTGTATTAGATTTTATTTTAAATGGTGTGAAACCCAGTGATATGGTGGGTCTGTCAATAAGCAACTCTGTGAATGTACAAGATAAACCGATAGGACTAAGCTTCCGCAGAATCGATCAGTTATCTTTGGATGTATTAATGTCTGTTATAGAGAAAGTATGCCAATCTAACGCTAATTTTTATGCCGCAGATACTTTATCCGTAAAAGCAGATCACGTTGAAATGCGTTTAGGACATGATAGATTCAAAAGAAAAGGTAGACATTTATCCGCATTGGCGAGCATAAAAAGGTCCATCGTTAGAATTAAAAGCAGAACAAAATGTTTAGCTCATGCTCTATTGGTACCTATAACACATTTCGATAGAGACCCAAACTACGTAAGTTATAGAAAAGGTCGAAAATTTTATTCCAAAGTCGATGAGCTTCTAAAGGCCACAAATGTTGATCTAAGCAAAGGTGTAGGAATAGCAGAATTGCAAAAATTTCAGGACCATATTTCCGAATACAGAATCATAGTTTATGAAGGATTGCGTTGCGAAAACATAATATATGATGGGAACACAAATTCCCAAAAATGTTTAAATCTTCTGTATGATGCACAGGAAAAACACTATAAAGTGATTGTAAGTCTCACGTGTGCCATGTCTAAAGAAATATTTGCGAAGGATACAATAAGGGAATGAGTTACGATGGAGCAAAGACGCATAAATGCAATTATCGATGCTCCGGATGTAATTCGCTTCCGCCCTGCATTTTTGAAGGAAACTACATATACTGCAATAAATGCAATAGGTACTTTAGAAGCCAAAGCTGCATGAATAATCATGCGCAGAATAAAATTGGCACTCAAATAATTAGCGAATGGAAGCGGCATTGTTTAAGTTGTAGTCAACAGTTAAAGCCAAATCATCAGTGCTATATATCATATTGTAGAAGCTGTAAACGTTATGAGATGCCGGGTCACTTTTGCTATATGCCAACGCTTAGCGCAAAAAACCATCATCGGAAAAGGTTTTATTCGTGTTTTACGACATAGAATGTACTCAAAACACGCAAACAGGAGACAATACATAACTTCATATTCCCAATTTACTCTCCTTAGAACACTATTGTTTTCTTTGCGAAAAAACAAGGATATGAGCGAAGGGTGTAGCCAGTGTGGAAAGCGTAGGCATTCATTTTGGGGCAATGGCTGCATCAATCAATTTATGGAATATTTGCGCCAAAGTAGACCTTTTTGTGAAAGGATTTTTGCAATTGCACATAATGCGAGAGCCTACGATCTCATGTTCATCTTAGATTATGCAATAAACCAGGGATGGGTACCGGATTTAGTAATGAATGGTGCTAAAATTTTATCCATGAAAATGGAACACATAACCTTTCTGTATAGTTTGAACTTTTTACCCATGAAATTGAGAAGTTTGCCGAAAGCTTTTGGAATAGATTGTGTGACAAAAGGCCACTTTCCGCATTACTTTAATACTCCTTAAAATATGAACTATGTTGTTATCCCGACCCCGTCCATTACGGCATAGATTGCATGATGCAAGACGAACGCACAGAATTTTTCGAATGGTACGAGAAGGATAAAGATGGCATTTTTTATTTTAGAAAAGAGATTGAAGCTTGCTGTGTGGCAGATGTTGGAGTATTGAGAGTAACGTGCTCTAAATTTAGAAATACTTTCCTATACATCGGAAGTATTGACGTATTTCAAGAATCTATTACGATAGCTTCGGCATGCAACAAAGTATTTAGAAAAAAATATTTGAAACCGAAAACTATAGGACTTATTCCTTGTGGAGGTTATAGGAAAGCTGATAAACAATCCATAAAAGCTCTCATGTGGCTTAGGTATGAAGAAATTAAAAGGGGGATTTGCATTAAACATGCAGGCAATGGTAGAGAGGTGAGAATACCCGAATTACGTAACTTCAAATTAGATGGCTTTTGTGAGGAGACGAGAGAGGTGTTTGAATTCATGGGGTGTTACAACCACGGCCACGTGTGTCTTACAAATAGAGATGTGCCCGTCGTAGACACGCGAACAGAGACGCTTGCAGATAGATACGAGCTCACCCTTAGTCGAATAGATAAAATTGTGTCGGCAGGTTACGTCTGTCACGTCATGTGGGAGTGTGAATTTGAGGAAATTCTAAAACAACATCCGGCTCTGCACAACGATCCCGTTCTGAAAAATGTTCCACTCATTCTTAAGGATTCCCTCTACGGAGGTAGAACGGAAGCATTGAAAACCTATTGCAAAGCCGACGAAAAAACTCGCATTAAGTATTACGACGTGATGTCTCTGTATCCTTATATATGTAAATATTTTAAGTTTCCCGTAGGTCATCCCATAATTCACATTGGCGAAGATTACTTCAATATTACGGAAATGCTTAAAAAGAGGGGGTTATAAAACGTAGAGTTTCGGCAAAAAATAGAAGTCTTTATCATCCCGTCTTGCCCTTTAGATGTCGCCAAAAGGTAATATTTGGTCTTTGTTACATCTGTGCGAAGGAGGAAAATGACGGTGAATGTAGGCATAACGGGGAGCCAATGGGTACTTGGATCGTAGACGAGGTACGAAAAGCCGTTGAAATGGGTTACGAAGTGAAAGAAATTTTTGAATTTTACGAATACAAAATGGAACGGTGTAATAAAGATGAAAATAAAGGAGGGGTGTTTGTAGATCAAATTAATAGTTTTTTTTAAAAATAAAAAGCAGAGGCCAGCGGGTATCCCTCTTGGGTTAAGAGCGATGAGGATAAGGAGAAATACGTTCGAAGCTTTTTTCAGAGCGAAGGAATTCTTTTGGATAAGTCGACAATTAGAAAAATCCAGGTGTAAAGTCTCTAGCAAAATTGTATCTAAACAGTTTTTGGGGAAAGCTCACCGAACAAAGCAATCGGTCGCGCACGAAAATGATTAGGGAGCCCGCGGAATTGTTTACGTTCCTGACCACGCCCGGCATAGAGGTGCAGAACCTAATGTTTGCGAGCGACGAGATAGTCTTGCTCTCGTGGAAATACGCCGAAGAGGTCGAGTGTCCTCCACTGGCGCACACCAATGAAGTGTTAGGAGCCTACGTAACCGCAGGTGCAAGGCTTAAGTTATACACCTACCTAGAGGCACTGAATAGGGACATATTATACACAGATACGGATTCGATACTGTTTACGGTTAGGGAAGGCGAGATTTGTAACGTCGAATGCGGCGATAACCTGGGAGACATGACGGATGAGCACGCGGACTATGGAACGGATTCCTACATTTCAGAATTCGTATCTGGAGGCCCAAAAAATTACGCGTACAAAATACGCCTACCAATGGTGATTCCAAAGCTGTTTGTAAAGTGAGAGGGATAACATTGAATTACGCCTCTTTGCAGTCGGTTAATTTTTATTCAATAAAAGATTTGATTCTAGGAGAAAACGTGGATCGAAACATTGTAGTTAGAACGGAAAAGAAAAAAAGCGCAAAAGATCCCATTGCGTGTATATCGTCTCCGAACCGAAAGATAAAATCTATAGAATTTGTTTTCACAAGAGAAGAATTTCTAACGATTCCGTCGCTTTCGGATATATAAAGCCTGACTGAACGAGCCGCCTCCTCTCATTATGGATTCCGAGGTGGAACGAGCAGTATCCAAGTACGTGGAAAACCGAGGAAGGCAGAGAGGCTTAAAATATTGTACGAACGAGGAGATAGCGCTCATTCCCTTAGACGTTTTTCTTCAATATCCTCCCTTCGTTGTAGATTACGTGATGTACAGGTTAACGGACGAATTGAGGGAAAAACTAAAGATGTTTCGACGATGTAATGTTTCCCGTAGTAAACTTTCAGCACCCCTTTACGCTGATCGTTAGTGGTAGTTCTGGTTCTGGTAAGACCATATTTTGTGTAGATTTAGTAAAACATTTGTGCACTGTTGGAAAATTTAAAGAAATATTGTTGTGTTACAGCGAAAAATCGGCCGTGCCAAAGTTGAAACACGTAAAATTTCACGTTGGTGTGCCGGAGATTGAGAACCACAAAAGAGAGCCAAAACTAGTAATATTAGACGATCTCTTAAACTCTGCATATTCTAGAGAGGTGTACCTGTTCAAGAAGAGAAGTCATCATAGAAACATAAGCTTAATTTTAATCACTCAAAATTTGTTTCATCAAGGCAGGTATTCCAGAAACATCTCGTTAAACGCTAAATGCATTGTGGTTTTTAAAAACGTAAGAGATAAAAATCAAGTGGCTCATCTACCCAGACAAATATACCCCGAAAATTGGAAATCGCTTTTCGAGGCGTATCTGGATGCTACGGAAAAGCCTCACGGCTATATGCTTTTCGATCTGTGCCAAGAGACCGATAGCAGATTACAATTTAGAACCAACATCTTTCCATCGGACCTCCCTGTCGTAGCATATCGGCATGAGTAAGCGGATAAGATACAACTATCACATGCTGCACGTGCCTAAAAGCGCCAAGCCTAAGCTTAGGAAAACCATTTTGGAGAAGTCCGACAAGGAGTTAGTGTTGACTATTGCAGAATGCGCTCTAAATGTTCTAAAGGGCAACTGTAATCTAAGCAAATGCACCATTCGCAATCTAGGAAGATATAAAAATAGTCTGAGGCGAGTGGTGGATAAATCTCTAAAGCTTAACAGTAAGAGAAGGTTTTTAATTCAAAAGGTAGGATTTTTGATTCCTCTGCTGACTGCCGTACTGACCGTCTCTAATACAGCGTTAGATGCTGCAAAAATCATTTTTAGTTTCTCAGCGTTACATAGACACTTGAAGAAAAAGGCGACGTCGAAGAAGCGGAATAAAAGGGATGCGTACGAGGAGCTGATCAAATTTAAATCCAGTGGCCGCCGCCGCCGACCGTATCTACCGCCGCAGCCGCCGCCGCCACCACCACTGCCACTTCCCGAACCTCTCCTCCTCGGGTCAAAAAGAGGCTCGTCTTTCCTTCAGAAACGGTCTAAGAGAAGCAGGAAGAAGAAGAGCAAGAAGAAAAAGAAGAGTTTGACGAAGAACAAGTAAGGCCTCTGCCATTGCCGGCCCACGAGAAAAAAGAAGTAGAACTGTTTACAAATAGAAGCTTTGGGTACATAGCAGGTCCATACCTAGCTCCATAATTGCACACTCCTAGGGCAACGGACACCGTATTCGGCAGTTACAAAGATAGGGACGGCAACTTTAAAATTTGCGATTCCATTATTTGTATAGAAGACAACGATTTGTATGTAAAGGATAGGTATTTTAAGGGAACTCTGGGTCTCTGGGAATTGCTCACTAGGAAGAAGGTAGATCTCTCGAGTCACCTCTTCGGACAAAAGTAAATATAGACAAATTCTTCTTTTAACCAACGGCCACCTACAGAATAACGAAGCCTTTAATCAGATAAAATCGAACAGAGGTAGCAAATATAAAGAAATAGTTGCCAAGTTGTTTCCGTCCAAGACGTGGACGGATTATTAACAATGAATAAGAAGCATTTTTACGATCCCGAACAACCTTCGGCTTTTTCCACCGTGCAGAAACTTGCACCTCTTACGGGAAATAGACGTAAAACGGAGGATTGGCTTCTCCAACAAGATGCCTACACTTTGCACAAACCTGCGAGGAGAAAATTTCAGAGGAACCACTACACGGTGAATAACGTTAACGATGTGTGGGAAATCGACTTGGCCGATTTTAAAAGCATTAGAAAGTATAACGATGGAGTTCAGTATCTCCTAACGTGTGTAGATTGTTTTTCCAGATTTGCACGTGTAAAACCCATAAAGTCAAAATTTAGTACGGAAACTGCAAAGGCCTTTGAAGCCCTCTTAGATTCCGTTCCTCTCGCAGTCAGATCCGACAGAAGAAAAGAATTTTTAGGATCTGCATTTCAGAAGCTTTTAAAAGAGAAGGACATCGAGCATCAAGTTTGCAGAAACCCCGATGTAAAGTGCGCCATGGTCGAGAGATTTAATCGCACCAAAAAGTCAAAAATATAAAGTATTTTACTTACAGGAACTCGTACAGATATATAGACGATCTAGAATAAATTTGTTCGCGCATATAATCGCACCATCCATTCGTCAATATGAGTGGCTACAACCGAAGTGAATGAGAAAAACGTGTTACAAATATGGAAAACCCTAGAGAGAGAAAACGAGGTAGCATTAAACCCAGACCCGTCAAGTTCGCCGAAGGACAAACCGTGAGAATAAGCAAAGAAAAGATGAAATTTGCCAAAGGCTACGAAAAAAATTTCTCAACGGAGATTTTCAAAATTGTAAAGGTTACAAAACGTTCGCCGCAACCCGTGTACGAACTACACGATCTGAACGGAACTCCCATAGAAGGTCAATTTTACAGTTACGAACTAACTCCGGTAAAAATTAACAAATCCACTTTGTATAAAATAGATAAAATACTAAAAACTAGGGTGAGGAATGGCAGAACGCAGCATCTCGTCCGCTGGAAAGGATATGGAACCGACTTTGACAGCTGGATCGATGCATCATGGATGAGTTTTACGTAACCGTGTTGAGCGATTCTAGCGTCGATTTGTATCCCGAGAATTTGCATGCTAGTTTTCGTAACGATTTAGCGCAACCGATCAATCTTCAGAGAGATAAGTGGGTTGTAGGTCTCGCAGAGCTTTCGTATTCTTACGGTTACGAGTCCATAGATGAGAACATAACGAAGCCGGAGAATTGACCAAAAAATGTCGTCATAACAATAGCTGGTAGAATTGTGTTTGAAAAAATGGAGTTTAAGGGCTTTAAGGAGCTGTACACCTCGCTAAAGAATCAGGTAACAGACGATGAACATCGGGAATTGCTGCTGTCGGAGCTGCAGGGTTACCTCATTTCTCATCAGAGAGAGATAAAAGAATTGGAAAACGCTAAGAAACAATGGATCCCAACACATTCCATTCCACAAAAACCAAGCGGAAAGGCTAACAGTGTTCATTTAAAGATTACTAAAGGTAAAACGGAAACACGTTTTAACGGAAAAGTATTTTTTCCTACCAGAATATATTATGGTCTAGGCGATGTGTGGACACAATAAAAAATTCTCTGCCAAATCTCGATTCCTATAAAATTGTACATCAAAATATGCTCACAGAAGTAACTAATGATATGAAAACCCTTTTCCTTAGATCGCACAGAAAAAGCTCTTTTCAGTTTATTTCCGGAACCGAACCCATTTTTGTTTACTGCAATCTCATCGAACCGCAGCTGCTCGGTAGCTCCTGCGTTAGGTGCATAAGAATTATTCAGTTTCCCTCGTACACTAGTCATCACAAGTTTGAAAACATATTTTACGTTACGGTAGAACTTAATCCTTTTCGAACCGTAGCAATTGAAATGGTCAACAAGTTTGGTGATCTGGCTCGCTTGAGCAGTAGCGTTATGCCTACCATTGCTGTGCTGCATTTTAAGAAAGTTAAGTAATTTTTTTGTTTTTTTCAGATGGCCGTTGAATACTCTTCAGCCTTTCAAGGATTTTATAATCTCGAGGGAAAAGTTATGATAAAAGAATTGGCCGTCGTGGAAATTGAGACGGAACAGGTGGTGTTGCACCAACTGATCCGTAAACCAAATGTTCCGCAAAATGCGTGGCCAATAAAGTTTAGACGAACAAACACATGGTTATTCGAAATTTTCACGGCATACCATGGAGTTCAGGCCACGTCAAGTTTGCTCCCAAAATTCCAAATGGAATATTATTCACAAAAGGGAGCATGCTTGGTAAGTATTGCAACCCACAGCTGAAGATGACTTTGGAGTCTACAATATAGAAAACCTAGGGTGTAACCTCAATATTAAATTCTTGGTTACAGCACCTGACTGTCGGTGGCATCAGTTTAACACCGTAAGGGGTGCCAGATCGGAGGCACTAGGTAAAGCTAGATGGGTAAACGAAAACCGTTGGGAATTTAATATTTAAATTCATTCCTAATGTATTTCTTTAAGCGGGTCAATATAAATTAGGCCCCTAAATTTAAAATCCATGCATTTGGCAATGGACCCGTTACAGCGTACTATGTAAACCAGAGTGGAGGGCGCCTCGGTCAGTACATCGGACCACTGTACGTAGGAAGCCCATACGTACAGCAAGGTAGAGGTATAGGCAACTTTTTGGGTAGTCTATTTAGAATTGTTAAGCCCATCCTCCTATCCGGGGCAAACATTTTGGGCAGGGAAGCCCTTACCACGGGTGCAAACATCATGACCGATATTGCTGCACGACAGGAAGGTATCAAAGTCAAAGATATCGTGGCCAAACGAGTCATGGAAGGTACAGAAAAGTTAGTTGGTAGGTTACAAAAAGGAATGGGTAAGAGAAAGAGATCAGCTCCATACAAAGCCAAAAAGTAGAGACATTTTTGATTGCATACAGGGTGCAACACGATGCCACCAGCACGTTCCCGAGATAGCACCATGATCGCCTGCATAAAATCCGAATTTGATATTTTTGCAAAAAAACAAATTCAGTCGGCAGTGTTAGGAAACTTCACTTCCCTAATCATACCCATCGCACCAGTAGATCAATCCGTAGTGGCATTTGTTATTCCTGGAGATAAGGAACATTACATCGATTTAAATGTTTATTTGATGGTAAAAGGAAAATTTGTAAAGCCGGATGGTTCCAACTTAGCAGCAACAGATAAAACGACGGGTGTTAACAATTTATTGCACTCCTTGTTTAGCCAATTGAGCGTTTCCCTAAATGGAACATCCATCACTCCGTCTGAAGATCTTTATCATTATCGTAGCTATTTAGAAACCTTATTAACGTACGGCCACGATGCATCGAAAAGCCATGTTACTAACGCTTTCCGGTACATCAACACGGCTCTCCACGGTCTCTCCGGGGCCGATGTTTCGAAAAACGGAACGCTGGAAGCCGGAGATTCTAATCGCGGATGGAAAGAACGTCATCATAGGAGCAATGCATCTAATGAAATAGTTATGTTTGGAAGATTACATGGGGATATTTTCAATTTACCCACTTTGTTACTACCGGGACTTACACTTCAAATCAAGTTGACTAAAGCGAAGGACTCGTTTTATATAATGAGTGAAAGTGCGGATCTACATGCCAGATTTAAATTCCTAGATGCCACTCTATACGTGAAAAAGATAAAACCAGCTCCTAGCCTCTTAATGGCTCATATGAATGCTTTAGAAAAAGTAAATGTGAGATACGATATAACGCGAGTCGATGTCAGGTCCTTTACTTTCGCAGCAGGGCAAAGTACCATCTCTATAGACAATGCTGCATTAGGTCCGCTACCTAAAAGGATACTCGTAGGTATGACAGAAAATACAAATTTTTCCGGAACTCACACCACAAACCCTTTCAATTTTAAGCACTTCCATTTGGAATATTTTGCGATTTACGTTAACGGCCAGCAAATTCCGGCAGAAGGTCTTTATATCGATACATCTAACAAAAAAAGGTTCAACGTTAGCCTATCAAACGCTCTTTTCCGGTTCTGGCATCCATCACACCAACAGCGGAATTCAAATCACGCACGATAATAGGTTATTTCCTAGTGCTTTTCGATTTAACGCAAGATAGTGCCGCTTCAGAAGGTCACGTTCCTCTATTAAATAACGGAAATATAAGAATAGAGCTCAGATTTAAAAACAAAGTAACACAAGCCGTCACGTGCATCATGTACTGCGAGTACGAAAATTCTATTCAGATAGACAAAGATATGAGAGTGCACACGGATTATTAATTATGAACACCGTACAAATAGAACAAACTTTGTGAGGCATTCCAAATTTTGCCGGTGTTTTTGCATTGGACATGCTGCCAACAGAGTTTACTAAACCGTCTACATTCGTAATAAATTTAGATCCTCACAACCTACCTGGTTCACACTGGATAGCTGTAACTCAAAATTCAAATTCTTTTGCATGGTATTTCGATTTCTACGGCCTCTCTCCCTTTATAAAATCCTTGAAAGACTTCATGGCATTTCACTTTATTGTGAATCATTGACAACTTCAAAGCCTCTACTCCGACATCTGCGGCCAGTACGCGTGCCTCTATACTCTCTACGTCTGCACCAGAGGATACACCATGAACGAGTTCGTAGCCCTCTTCAACTCTGTCGATCCAGATCGTCAGGCCAGGGAGATGTTCCACAGAGAATTTCTAGTCTGGCGTTGCAACAAGGGACAGCGATGCCTACCGGGTATAAAGGTAAGTAGCTCAATTATTTTTCCGTCAGTCTATGTGCAAGACGGAAGGTCTTGTCGTAGATTATACAGCGCTCAGAGGAAACGGCAAAGAATTAATCATAAAGGAATTGGCAATAATTGGAAAAGGGATTGTTCAAACCTTTCATTTTGCAAGCCCATATCCTTGGAATAGTAAATTAGATGCATTTAACAAAGAAAATAAAAATGGAATGAATTTCAATGATGGTTGCGTTCCTTATAGCATGCTAAAAACTGTGCTGGAAGAGGCGGTGGTGCGGCACATCTCTCTCTTCGCTTATGACGAGGATAAATGTGAGGTTCTTTCCGCACTCTGCGATAGAACGTTTATCAATTTAAGAAAAGAATTTAGTTGCCCCAAGCCAGAAAATCTCTATCATCAGTTACACTGCGGATTTCCTTGTCATAAGTTCTCAAACACTCACTGTGCATGCAAACACGCTCACTCCATGTTCAATTGGTTGAAGCATCATAAGCTTAAAAAACTTAACACCAGACGTCCTGCTGATAGCTCTAACAGACACGATGCTTCTTTTGTTTCAGCTGTGGAGCAGTCGACGAGATGAGCTCAAGAGGTAAACAGATCAGAATGCCACTGTGCCGCGTGACTCCTCCGGAACCCGTGTTGCCCAGCAGGACCTACTTTCTCAACAAACATCACTCCAGATACATCAGCCTGGGTTACTTCAAAAGAAGAAATTACGAAGCTCACGTGGAAATTGGCAGAGTAAAGCAGGGAAAAGTCGTCCTCTCGTCCTACTACTTCGCGACTCTGCTGAATCACCTACATAAACTAGCCGAACATCTCTGCAAATGGCAGTCGTACAGATGCATCGAAGAACAGTTTCGCCTCAAATCCATAAATGGGCATCGTGCCAGGATACAATGCGAAGATTCACACATCATACTTTGTTTAGATGATGTAAACTTTCTATTGTGCAATGCAAATGAGTTGCAACATCAACTTGCAAAATATGTCTTAGCCACAACAGATGTAAAACACTATGTTAACAGTGCTTCAGCTAGTAGCACTTATGTACTTCCAAAAGAAAATGCTTCATGTTTCGTCCTTTACGATGTTATTTGTGACGAAATAAACTCGACACTTGTATCTTATAAGAATGAATAAAGAAAACGAACTTACATTCACGTCTTTTATTTTGCAACTTTTTCCTTTACATCCGAATATAGGGAAAATCGTTAATTATACCTAGAAAAATCAGTACTAATTAAAGGAAAGGATCAGATAGTGCAATAATTTATTTAGATGATAAATTCAGCATCCAATGCCAAGAAATTGCTAGCTAGACCAAGGCCGGGTTCTAAAAACACCTGTTTAGGTGTGGTTGCGGCGGCGGCCTTCATGCCCTAGGGTGATCACGTGCTGGGTAGACCAAGGTCAACGCAACAACACACGGACGCAGCAGAAGCGGCGGCGGCGACCTTGTTTGTTACATGCCCTGCGGTGAAGACGTCATCAGGGGTCAACGAACGGACTCAAAAGCCAGTTATACTACTGACACGTCCACAATTTACGGCGAGGCCCAGGATAAGAGAGTTGATTACTTAACTCCATCCTCAGAGCTGTTCTTCCCGAGCAGCTAGCTTCCCTCCGGGTTGATGCCGAATGCGGTATACCATATTGTTGATACGGATAATTACCTTCAACGGATGGCTTCACGAACGTTGCAACTTCGGCACTTCTCATTATTTCTCGCGGGGCGATAGAGCAACACAAGGTCACCCTCCTGGAATCCGGCACTGTTCATCAGACGGTCATAGCGAGCGTTCGTCCAATCGCTTGACAAATTCATGTGCTCGCTAGAGATATGGTGAATGACCTGCAGCATCTGTTATCTCTGGACATAATCCGTGACAGGCTGGTCAGCATCAGGAGCTGTGCCCAACAACAGATCACATGTTAGCCTATATCCTCCTGAATATCATGTTAACCGGTGTGATGTCAGTGAACTCGAGTAATAATGCTCGGTAAACCGGAAGGAATAACGGTAGGTGCTCATCTCTATCTCGCTGATGACTGGACACCGCTTTCCGAAAGTCTTCTCCACCTTTTTGGTATAGCGGTCCAGCATTCCGTTTCACTGGATGAAGGGGAGTATTACGAGTCTTGGGTATGCTCAGGCGTTGGAGCAACTTTTTCGTTAAGTTGCATTCGATAATAGTCCCCTGGTCACTGTGAAGCACCTGGAGGATCCCCAACCGTCAGAAATTGTTCACTAGTACATTAGCCGCAATCGAAGCCTCTTGATTGGGAATCGCGTGAACCTCCATCCAGTTTTTGAAGAAGCCAATAGCCACTAACAGGTAGCGATTTTCTCGCCTGACGTTGGGATAGGGGCTGCCACGCCGACGGCAATTGCCTCAAAAGGGACTCCGACGTTATACTGTTGCATTCGGCCCTGCCTTCATGTCTGGGGCCAGACTTGCCGCGAATATGTCGCACTGCTGGCACCACCTCTACATCGGTTAGTAGATGCAACCAATAGAATCCGCGATGTAGTTTTTCCAAGGTATTATATACACACAGGTGCCTTCCAGCAAAAACAGCATGGCGGTCCCTGAGGACTTCCTTCACCTTGCTCCTCGGGTGCACTAACGGTTCCAATTTAGATTCCCTTCTGTAGACTACGACGCCAATACACAATTCCTGTCACTAGTGAGTCCAACTGCGCCCAGTAGCTCTTATAGATGGAGCCACTGCTAGCGACGTCCTCATACGCAGGTTGACCACCAGTCTTTATCCGGCAGCATTGGCACTATGGCTGGATCCTCCAGCTACTCGCTCCTCTCACGGTCTCATATTCCCAACCGACTGCAGGTATCACACCGTGATCGAGCGTTAAGAAATTGAAATTGAGTTTTATTAGGGACGCTCTTTAACTGCTTGGTCCCTAACGTCCCATTCTATATTGGGGTGAAAGACCGGAAATTTTGTTTAGAGGCCTGTTTATCAGGCTTGAGGATCTTTTACGTGCCGTAAATCTACGACACGGGAACACCGGCTTTATTTCCCTTCCGAAGGAAGCCATGCTAAGGTTTTTTACGCCTGAAAAATCCATCGCCCTCCGCCGGGTTTGAACCCACGACCTCGGGAACTAAACTGAGGCTAGCATGGTAACCACTACACCACGGAGGACGACTATCGAGCGTAAGGGTATTACACTGCCATTCGCCTCGACTCTCACAGAGTGGATGTCGTTTTCCTTGCGCGGTGCTCGAGAAAGACGTCGACATTAGAATGGCGTATTCCTGTTCGGTGCTCCGATGTAAAATTGTACTCCTACAGACGTGGGACCCAGCAGGACCCTCTATCCTTCCGAGTTCGAACGGTTGACAACCACGTTAGGACGGAATGATACATTAGACGAGGAAACTCCTGTCCGTAAAAATACCTGTGAAAGCAGTCTAGGCTTCCTACAATAGCCAGAAACTCTCATCGTATCAGGCAGTACTTTCGTTCGGTCTCGGATAGGGTTCTACTGAAGTAGGCCAGTACTCTGTCTTTTGCATCTTGCGCTTGCTCCAGGATACCTTCGATGCCAACCTCACTGGCATCCGTGTCCACGATGAGCTTCTTGCCGTGGATGGGATATACAACCGGAGCTGTGCACAGAGCGTTCTTCAGGATCTAGAAAGCTGCCTCAGTTTGGTCGGAACTTTGGTTTTCTCCCTGAGCCTACTTACAGAAATGGAGGCTTACTCGACTATCACTCACATATACCAGGTATAAACATGAAGTAATAAGAAAAATGAAAGTGGAAGGCGGTAACTCTGCCAGTAGGAGTAACTTCTAGTGCTGGCCTCAAGCCCATATAAAAGAGAGATGCCAGCAGCAAATTAAAATAAGCTACGTTTAAGTAAAGCTTTTAGATTAAGAACCTCAAATAATAAAACCTGAATAAAACGCTTTAATTTCAGTAAAAGCAACTCAAGATGTTTTGGTTAGTGTTGGATAGCTCTGATTAGGCTGCGTTAGGATGTTCTGTGATAGGATAAGACACACTATTGCGGAATAAAATAAGGAATGCCTAGATTAGGTTAGAATGCTTGTTGTCAGGTTAGGGTGGTATCAGATCAGGTTAGACAATAGCTGGATAGAATACATGATGAGAAGATAGGCTGGGATAGGTTAGGTTCACATACTGATTGTCTAACGGTTGGCTTAGGTTGTCCTAGAAACGGGTTGGCTACATTTGGTCACGTTTTGGCTACATCCGGTCACGTTCGGTCACACTTGATCACGTTAATGATCACATTTGCTCACCTGTCACGTTTTGGTTACGTCTGGTCACGTCTGCTCGCCTTATGCCCTTGTTCAGGCAAGAACGCTTGGTAGGTTAGGTTAGACGATGTAGAACAGAATAGATGCGAGGGTAGTCTAGGTTGGTTGGTACCAGATTAGGTTACACGACAGCATGGAATGGATGATGAGGGGATGGTCCTTGTTAGGTTAGAATGAGGTTAGGTTGGTTGAATACGCTTGAGAAAGGCTGTAAACCATACATCGCTTATCATTCCTCACACGCTAGCAGCTCGTCATACTTAGGTTTATAAAATATATGGAAATTGACTTTAAAGGTATATAAAAGTACTGTAACATAGGAGGAAATGTTTATAAAGCATTTGAAAATTTAGTGAAAAATGCCGCAAATACCATAAACTGTGAAAATTAAAAAAAAATGTCATCACATTCCTGTAAAATATAGCAAATGAACACTAAAACAGGATCAAGCTGACGTGTGAAATTCTTGTTAAAATATATAATGCTTACAAAGCGTTCAAAGTATTCATAAACGAGCCCAAAGCCTTGTTGTGGTGTTCCAAATACCTCTTTCAGAGCTCAAAATGCCCATTTCTACGTTCAAAGTGTTTAAAAGGGTCTTGAAGTACTTTGAAATACCTTCAAAATGCTCCAAAATATTCTAGAAAGGTCCATGATATACGCTACAAAAATCATTTCGATTTGTTTAAATCAGTTGGCAGCAAAGTTAGCATTGGTGGAGATTTTAATGCAACACATACCTATTGGGGATCAAGACTGATTGCATCTAAAGGTGAAATACTCTATGAAGCAGGAAAGAAAGTAAATTATGATTTTAACCCAAAGGTTTACCGACATACAGGCCTGTGTGGTATGTCGGTCCTGTGGTCTGCCACCTACAGGAAGGTGCCAGACGCCAATGACTTTATTACCATTAAGGACTTATCGAAACATTTTATACAACGGGATCATTGTGTTGATCTATCATCTGATCACACACCTATAATTTTTACCATTAATGAAAATGCGACACAAAAGGAAAATCCACCTAAATTAACTAGTCAATAAACTGGAAAGGATTCAGAGCTGAACTTGAGAAATACACTTTTGAAGTAAGAGTTAGTTAATGAAAAGAGAAAAGTTCACAAACTATGGCCACACAGTTGATCTTCAGATAAAACGACAGTTAACTAAGCAACAAACTAAAAAAAGTATAAAAAACATAAAAAAGGAAAGCACAAGCAATTATCTCCAAGAGTTGGCTGCACATAAAGACACCGGCTATTCGATTTGGAAAGCTACTAAGGGTCTTAAAAGGCCAACAACACAAGTACCAGCCATTAGAAAATATAATAATGATTGGGCTAAAGGTGATAAAGAAAGTTCAGTTATATTTACAGAACATCTAGAGCAAAATTTTAAAGTATTCTCTAGAGAAACAAATGACGAAAGCATTGCCAGAAAAACTGTGGACGATATTTCAAAAATTAACTTAATAACACTGAAAGATACCCAACAGGTAATTAAAAATGTGAATAAAAAGAAACTCCAGGATATGAACTCATTATAGGACAGACGCTAAGAGTGAACTAATAAAGCACAAATGAAACTTCCACAGATTATAAATGCTGTTATCAGACTGAAATATGCACCCAGACACTGGAAAATGGCAGAACTTATCATAATACCGAAGCTAGGGAAAGGCCCTAATGATAAAAGTCATATCGACCTATATTACTGCTACCAGTATTAAAAGACTGTTGTTCAACCGCTTGAAGCTAATAGTAAAAGATAGAAATCTAATCCCAGATCATCGATTCGGTTTAAGGAGCAAATATTCAACCACTGATCACGTACACAGAAAAATGCGAACAATTGAAGAATCGCTAGAAGAAAGGATGAGGCAGTATCTTCCTAGATGTGATCTAAGCATTTGAATAGGGTATGGGGCATGCTGGGTTCAACTATAAGCTACAAAGTGGCATACCAAAGCAATACTGCGAAATTCTACAATCATATCCCCCAGAAAGATTATTTCGTGTCAAACATAGAAGTGAGTGTTCAGAATTCAAGGAAATGTGTGTAGGAGTCCCACAATGAAGTGTCCTTGGGACAATATTATATCTGTATGCTAATGATATAACAGAAAAACAAGAAACAGCAATGACCACTTCTCCTGATGATACTGCCATTCTGGCAGTTGGGGAGCTGAAAAAGAAGCAACAGATAAGCTTAAAATGCAGCAAATGAGGTTACTGCTTGGACCAAAAGATGGCGTAAAAATGACACAAAATCTACTTCGTGTAAATTTTACAAGCAGAAAAATATAAAAACTACCTGTATTCATTAACAAACAAATAATCCCATAAGCAAATAAGGCGAGGCACTTGGGCATGAGCTAAGATGGAAGGATCACGTTAAAAAGAAAAAAAGACAGAACTTGCTGTAAAGTAGTCAAAACGTGTTGATCGTTAGAAAGGTATTCCCAACTGAATATGCGTACACAATAAATTACAATTGCTTAAGCAGTTATTGAAATCTGCTTGGATGGATCGGTTGCGGCTCAGGCGTTGCACCAAGAAATATAACATTAAAATTGTAAAAACAAAAACAAAACAAACAAAACACGTTGAAGATAAAATACTACGTGATAGTGTTAATGCACCATGGTAAGTTAGAAATGACAATCTCCATACAGTCTTGAAAATGGATACTGAGAGCGGAGAAATAAGAACTATGGCGGTGAAAAATAAAAAGCTACTTCACAACCATTAAAGTCTACTGTGCTTCAGCTATTGGACAACTATTGTATGTAGCGGTTTTAATGTTATATTTATTTAACATTATTGTAGCCCCACGTTGTGGTAGCCAATTTGTGACGGTATTACTTATAATGTTGTTACTTGTGATGTTTGTGTATGTGTGTTTACTTCATGTGAAGCCATCTTGTATTGTGATTCTTTGTTAGGTTCGTAGCTCCATCTGGTGTTAGCAATTTGCGGCAGTATTAGCTTTTGTTTCATTTCATTTCAAATGTCCTCCGGCTAGCTATTATCCTGTTGCCTTGAGCACGTATCTCTATACAGGTTGTGTAAACGGAAAGGAATCTTTTATCCAAAAATTACACTGATGAAGAAATTTGTTTTACACATTTATTGTCGAACACGTTAACTATCACATTTATACATTGATCTTAAGACTCGCCAAACTGAAACTGTTATAATAACTTCTTACTGATCACTTTTAATCCACGTACTTCAACCTTTTGTATAATTAACCTTACAACACTTTAGATTATTCATAATTCTGCTGCGCGTAACTTGTGAATCGATACCCGACGTTTGCCGTACAAATACTTTCGACGAATTGACTGACTGAAGACGACGTGTAGTGTACACAGATTTTTGATGAACTGACCGACTGAAGGCGACGTGTAATGTATTGAGATTTTCGATGAACTGCCCGCGATCTACCTCTGACTTGGCTTTTTATACACCCACTCCCTGATATGCCTAAAGATTATAACTGAGTTACTATTGGCTAATAAAACGCGCCAACATTAGCGTCTATTTTAATATCCAATGAAAATTATGAATACATATGCTCTAGGGAAATATTCCAGAAGGTTCTCAACGGAAAAAACGCGCCAACATTACGTAACTTCCTCGTTTCCAATAATGATAAACAGCTCACCCCCTCGCTGCATTATTGCGCGCTATTATTGACAGTTTCAGTAAGGTCGTATAAACTTACTTATCAACAATAATTACAGTCAAGAAACATCTCAAATCAATGTCACATAAAAATGCATATTCATATTACAATCATTATTTACATTTAAGTAATTTGTGATACAAATTACTGCATCATGTACCAAGAAGGATCAAAAAGACAAAACCCAAAACCTAGTGCAGTGATATGAAAAATGCAAATTGCGGAAATATTAATTGGGATAATCTCCTGCCTAACAGTTACTTATGATAATGATACTATTAGATAAGTATTTTAGTATGTATGTCTGGCATTAAAATTACAAATGAAATGTATATCTTGATATACTGGGAATGGCCTGTTAAGTCCTCTTTGCTTTGAAGGACTTTTGTATAACTGGTAAACCGTAAGAGATGGACAAAGTTTTGGTACACAAAAAAAATTAGATTTCGTTAAAGCACACAACATATGTAATTTTGTTGTGGTGTTAATCATCTCCAAAATATTCTTTCTTATTGATTTGAAATTTCAAATACTTTATACTTTCTCAACTGCAAATCTCTTTTGGTTTTTTTCTTTGTATTCATGCAAAGGTAATAGAATTTCAAAGCCAGCACAGAGGGACTGCTTTAGCTTACTAGCTTACGCTTTAGTTTCTTCTTATACCCACAGCGAAATATGTAGGTCACAAATGAAGATTCAACTGTATTAAGAAGAAGTAGACCGAAGAAAGCTTCTGTAAGAATAGTTTTTAAAAAAGTGAGTAGGGAAAGTCATGCGAGTGTTATATGTCAGATTTTGTTCTATCTACTCGATTTTGTCTAATTAAGCCTCTGCAGAAAAAGTTCCATTACACATCGTGTTGCAGCTACAATCTCTCACAAAAGAATCTGGGGCCACCATGCGAAAGAATGAGTTGCGTACGCCAGTGGAGGCAGAGCCAAAGGCTTGCGCGAGGTCAGGGCGCTTATCTATCAAAGCAGCATGTAACCGACCGATTTTTACTTGCGTTCTACATTACTATTTTAATGCCATTACTCTACACCAATGATCGCCAAACTGTCGATCGCGAGCAACTAGTAGCTCGTAGCTCACTGGGACATTTTTGGTAGACCACGGTAACGTTCAGGTTGGCTAACCTGGAGCTCACCGAATCTCAGACCGCGCTCACGACAACAGCTTGTTTCTCTCGTGCAACTGCCATTGTCAGTCAAGAATACTACACTGTCAGCCTCATAGTTGATCGCATACGCGTGAGGTTGTGCACGTTAAGTTTTTCGTGTGTGTACAGACATATGCTAACGCGGATAGTTTGATTTACGCATTGATACTAAGCTAGGTTTGTTCTAATGATCGCGTGTTGAAGCAAAAACAAAAAAAAATTATCAGTTTCATTCGGAATGGGAAACCGGTTATTTCTTTTCACAAGTAAAGGACAAATGTGTGTGTTTACTGTGTAACACAAGTGTATTAGTTGGGAATAAAGGAAACGTCGAAAGTCACTTCAAAACCGTTCACTCAGGGATTGAAAAGGATCCCACTTGATTCTGCTCTAACAAAGAAAAGGTAAGGCAGCTAAAATCCAAACTTAATGCTGAACAATCAACTTTTTTAAAACCATAGACAAGAATAAAGCAACAACTGAGGTGTCATTCGTGTTTCAAAAATTATTGCACAGAATAAGAAACCGTACGAAGACGGCGAAATAATTGAAACTGTATGTATAGAAGCTGCAGATTCATTATTTGATAGTTTCAAAAATAAAACTGAGATAATGTCTGTTATTAAATCCGTACAGCTTTCTGCAAATACAATAACGCGGAGGGTGGATGTTTTGAGTTCTGATGTTACTTCGTAAGTTAAAACTGACTTTTATCACTGCAGCTATTGTTCCCTACAACTTGAATCGACGGATATAGTTGATACAGCTAAGGGCGTTTTTGCAAGAATGGCTTTTGATAATTTGGAAATAAGAGAGGAGCTGGTAAAGATTATACCACTAACAGGATGCACTACAGGACAGGACATACTTTTAGGAGTTAAACATCTTATAAACTCCGAAAATATTCCTGTAAAGAAAGAAGTTGGTGAGCTTAGCAACTGATGGAGGCCCAGTGATGGTAGCGGAGAGAAGCCATTCATAGCCTTGTTTCGTAAACACAACAGTTTTCCGAAATTTGTCTTATGGTTGTGTAATACACCAGCAGTCATTGCGTAAAGTTTTTAAGTATGAACAATGTAATGAAAACAGTCATAAAAGTAGTGAACAAAGAGCACGTGCAATTTAGAGACGTTTGTTCAGAGCACTGACTGATAAACTAAATTGCCAGTATGGTGATCTAATGCTTCATACGGAAGCTAGTTGGCTTAGTAGAGTCAGAGTTTTGTAACGTTTTAAACAGTTGTTTCCTGCCTTAATAGAACTTTTGAAAGAACGGGGCGAATCCTTCCAAGAACTAGAAGATCCGGTTTGGCTGCAAGATTTTACTTTTCTCACACACATCACGGAAAAGTTAAATATCTTTAACTTGCAGCTTCAAGGTAAGGATAAAGATATTGGCGGAACAATTTCAGATGTTGCTTCATTCTCAAAAAAGCTGGAACTGTGGGAAAAAATCTCATCCAAGGTGAATACAAACACTTTGCCTGTTTGAAAGAAACCCCTGACAAGCAAGGCTCTTCAACGCCTCCTTACAACAGTAAACAATACGTTGATATTCTTTTAGATCTGAGAAGTCAATTTAACAAACACTTTAAAAATTTCTAAAGCATTTCAATAGTTGCACCGCCTGTCAAATCGCCTTTCATAGATTGACGCTGAAGAGTTCCCTACTTATGTCTAGCCGCATTTTGATTTTCAAGAAGACAATGCTGCAGAGGAGTTGGAACTGATTGATTTTTCAAAATGATTGATATTTAAAATCGTTTTCCTCAAGCTTTGAAAATACTTGACCTCCTGTTCCTAAAGAAAAATACAAAATTTTGGTCCAGATCGGTTTCAAAGTTAAGGGAATGTTCAGGCCTGTATATCTGTGTGAGGCTACTTCTTCCATTATGAAATTTATAAAAATCAAGTATAAAAACAGACTGACTGAAGAACACTTGAAACATTGTATTCGAATGGCAACCACTACCTGCTCTGCCAAAATTAAAAAAAAAACGTATTGATTACAAAAAAGTGTCATCTTTCTCATTGAAGTTAACAAGTCTACAAAAAGATCTGTTCTTACATTTGCAATTTAATACTAACTAAGCTTCAATTTCTTTATGTACAATTCCATTTCAATTTCTTTTCTTATATACAGTTTACTTAGTTTCTTTTGGTAGCACACAGTAGGATTTAAAAACGGCAGCTCAGAAGCTTCATTAAGTTTGGCGACCACTGCTGTATAGCATAGTAGTCTGCACTGATAGAAACTTAATTTAAGAAACGATGTTTTTCTATAAATAATGTTTTTATAATTTGAAGAGGATCAAGGAAGGAACAACTCTGCACTTTTTGGGCAGGGCATTTATGCAATTGAAATGTCAGATGATACGTTTGCTAATTTAATTAAGGATAAGACGAGAATTGCATGCACTATTAAAATCCCAAAATATGCATGTATTCATGCACGATCAAGTGAAAAATACATTAAAATATTCGCGTTTCTTTTTTGTTCCCAGTTCATTATTTTACTTCCCTTTTTGCACAGTTAACAAGTAACAAAATTTATAAATATTTTTCTGTGAGGTTACTGCGCTTATTCAAAATATTTCTGTGGGCAGATAATGAGCTCTCTACATCACAAGAGTTATAGGCGAAAACTTGAACATATTTGTGACAGTGTTATGTCAAGTTCTTCATTCATGCTTTCAACACAAAATATCTTCTCCACTGAACAAAAGATCCTAGCCTGGGTTTCTGTTTATGACACTGTCCGGTTTGTTCTTTGCATCTACTCCCATTTTCTCTTGGGTATGACTGAGGAATCCGTGGAATTTCTCAGCAACCGACGTTGAGTCTACCAGTGGCACACACGTGACTTCTAATTTTTTTATTGTAGAGGGCAATTTAGAGGAGTTTGTCTTAATTTAAATTAAATCCTGCTGTACATTCTTGCATTGAAATGCTGCCTGTGCATTTGTGATACATACGGCATCATCTGGCGAGAAACTTGTTTACTACCTAAACTGAAAAGTATTTACTTTAGAATTAAATATTGAAGAGTTGGGTTTCTGAGTTTCACAAGTGGCGTATATGTTCCTGCAAAAGCATCGCACAAATCCATGTAAAAATTACTTTGCGGTGCCTTAGGTGCGGGAGCAGTGTCGGATTTGGTGCATGCTGTTCGACCTGAAACTTTTAGTACATTTTATCTGAAACTATAGATCTTCCGATTATATGGATGTGATTTTTAAAAAAATCTGGCATTCTTATTTAAAATAAATTTTGTAATGTTTCACAATGAACAAGTGCCATAGAGAATTTTCCGAAAAAACTTACCTCTTTAATACAAGAATCACAGAATACAACATTTCCATCTGATCTAATAAAATCCTTTCCTTTTATCCAGTGTGCAAAGAGTACACTTCTGGAACTTTTAATTGGAGGCATATTAGAAGCACATTAACACACGCAAACAGAATAACACAGACGTTTACCACTTGCAGGTTCACATACATACGGCGAAGATAGTTTAGCGAAAGATTTCAGTTTTAGGGGGAATCGAAACTGCTAGTAAGGTTTGTTCAAATTCCAGATGATCGCTCTGCAGCTATGTCTTTATCACGTCAGCCATGGTACCTGACTTAGAAGGCTAAATTTCCATTGCCGCGAAATGAAGCTTTGCCAGTGATTGTTGTGGATAAATAAATTTACATGACAGGGGTTCTGCAGAGGTCTGTCGGTAAAATTCTGGGATTTTTAATTTTATTTATTGTTATTGTATAAATTAATTATACTTTTAATAGACCTTAGCCTGGCCTAAGCAAGTTTTTAATGTAGAGTCATCCTATTGTGAAAATCTTAACTTTCTATTTGTTATTCCCCCCTCCCTTTCTTCAATCCTGATTCCCGAAGCAACAATAAGTATCATAAAATCGAAAAACTGAGCTGTCTACTCAAAACCTTTAAAACTGAAAATAATATGTATTATGTGGATATTTAATCTAAAAATGCCCTATACATGCATTATGCATGTTTTTATCCCCCAAAAGGTCAAAATATGCAAATAGGTTCGGAAAAAGTACAGATATATGAAATCAGAAAGTAATGAAATTGATAAGTACTAAGTTTGAGCTATATTCAATGATCCTATAAAAACATGCATTTGCAGGGAAATCTTTAAGAATAATAATTGCTATTAGGCTGCCTATTTTAGCAACTGCTACAACTAAATTCTGTTTAAATACATACAAAATTAAATTAAATAATGGTCATATTTACTCTTCGCTCTTCACAAACATATGTTATAAACAAAACTTATTCTAGTGACGGCGGTAATAACGGAAGTAGTTTAAGAGCACCCTACTGCAGCGTTTAATAGCACCCTAAGAGGTTAATAACAGCATTTTTTACTTTCTAACATTCAGTGTAAATAATATGAAGTATAAAATAGACGTAAAAGCAATGTTTTGCTTACATTTGGTTATAATCACCTACTCAATAACAAATGAATATTTGGTTTATACCTGTAAAATAAGAGAACTTCAGTTAACTAAACAATTCTATCGTAAACTTTTCGAATATTATAAAATACTACAGATCTGAAACGTGCTTCTTCATTTAGGTAGAATCCGGAAAGAAAGAAAAAAACGGAACCTCTGTCAGTCTTAGAACCTCAGTACTTCAGTCTTAGAAGCCGGCGCTCTGGCAAAGAGCCACTGTGGTATCGAACTCTGGACCTCCACATTAATACATTTGGACTTGCTTTTAGGCAATCTCAGGTATTTGAAATTCATAAGGAGCGCTAGAAACATCCAAGTATCTCCTTTCCAGAAATAAATCCATCTACAAAGAAGGCCAGGAATCCACGACTCGAATATTTGGGATATTCCGAATTTCCGTCGTACTTTGCTTCATGTGCAGCAGTTTAGAAGACATTTCACCAAATTACGCTCTATAGTACTTGTTCTCGGTAAAATTAAGGAAGCAACATACTCTACTCCTTTGTTCAACCAGAAACGATTTATGATTTCCTTCAATTCTTCCTTATTCTACGGAGTATATGAAATAAACATAATCAAAGGTCACAAAAAGTTCTCCAGCCGAGAACTGAACCCTGAAAACTAATTTCAAAGCTAAATCTCTAACCGTTACTCCAAAGAAGTAACCACAGTAACTATACTAAATGCATCGTGGTTTGTTCTAAAGTGATAGGGTGAAATCAGAAGATCATGATATCATGCGATTTTAGTAGGTAAATATAGAAAGAGCTGGCACAGTTTTTGGGCATATATGGGAAAGGATAGGGAAAACGAGGCTAGATGGGGCGGTTCAAGGAGGAAAATGGGTTTGTATGGGAGAGATAGGGAATACGACGACCGATACTATGCTAGGCAGGGTTGAGGAGGGAAGTGCTTTTATTTGGAAGAGATAGTGGGAAGGTGATAGGCTAGATAAGTTTGAGGACCAGAGTATGTTTTATAAGATTGGTATAGGAAAACGAGGAGAATTGTTAGGCTAGACAGGGCTTGAAGGGTAGAGTATGCTTTATATGAGATGTATAGGAAAACCAGGAGAGATATTAGGCTAAGAGAGTTTGAGTATATGATTATAAGGAGAGGCGAGAGAACGGAGAGAGATCCTATGTTAGGATATACAGGTGTTAAAGGTAGAATGTGCTTTATATAGGTTAGATAGGAAACCAAGGAGAGATACTCAGCTAGACAGGGGCGGGAGAGGAATACGCTTTATGAGAGGTAGGGGATACGAGGAGAGATGCTAGACTAGAAAGTGGTTGAGAGTAGAGTATACGTTTATATGAATGAGAAGTATAGGAGCAGGAGGAGGGGTATTAGACTAGCCAGAGGTTGAGGAGTAGAGTATGGTTTATATGAGAGGTATAGGAAAACGAGGAAAGGTGTTAGGCTAAACAGAGGTCGAAAATAGAGTATGGGTTATATGAGAGGTATAGGAAAACGAGGAGCGGAGTTAGACTAGACAGAGGTCGAGGAGCAGAGTATGGTTTATATGAGAGGCATAGGAAAACGAGAGAGGTGTTAGGCTAGACAGAGCTAGAGGAGTAGAGTATGGTTTATATGAGAGGTATAGGAAAACGAGGAGAGGTGTTAGGCTAGACAGATACTAAAGGAGTAGCAATATGGGTTTATATACAGGAGAGATAGGGAATAGGAGGGGAGGTGCTAGACTTTGAAAGCGACTTTAGGCGAGAACTTCATGGAAATGTTTCCTGTCAATGTTAGAACTCTAATTATAGACACATTCAGCACGTAACCAACTCGCGCAAAAAAGGTGACCCATTCACGGAGAAAGGTGACCCACTCAAGCAAAAAAGGTGACCCACAAAGGAAAAAAGGCAACCCACGCAAGCAAAAATGGTGACCTGCTCAGGGAAAAAGGTGACCCACAAAGAGAAAAAGGTGACTCCCTCAGGGAGAAAAGGTGACCCAGCAAAGGGAAAAAGGTGACCCACAAAGGGAAAAAGGTGACCCACAAAGGGAAAAAGGTGACCCACTAAGGCAAAAAGGTGACCCACTCAAGGAAAAAAGGTGACCCACAAAGGGAAAAGGGTGACCCACTAACGCAAAAAGGTGACCCGCACACACTAACAGGCAAGTAATTCAGTTAGTATCTCAGGGTAAGACAGATCCCGGGAAGCGGATATAGCATAGTTTCGTATTTCACAGGTAATTCAGAGAGTATCGTAGGTATTTAGGATAATTCAAGTAACATAGGTTGTTTAGAGTCACTCAGCTAGTATCACAGGAGGCTAGTTACCAGGGGAAGGACGTATCATAGCTCCATATTTTTCACAGGCAATTCAGCTAGTATCGGGGGCATTTAAGCTAATTCAGCTAGTATTACAAGAGGCTGACTGCATCATAGCTGTGTATGATTTCACAGGTAATTCAGTTAGTATCGTAGGTATTTAGGCTAATTCATCTAGTATCACCGGAGGATAGATTCCAGGGGTTGGGTATAGCATAGTTGCGTATTTTACAAGTAATTCAGCTAGTATCGTAGGTATTTAGCATAATTCAAGTATCATAGGTGTTTAGAGTAATTAAGCTAGCATTACAGGAGGGTAGGTTCCAGGGGTCGGTTATAACATAGTTTCGTATTTCACAGATAGTTTAGGTAATATCGTAAGTATTTGGGTAATCAGCATATTTTCACAGATACTCGTGATAATTTCGATCAGAGATTTGTATCACAGCTATTTAAGGTAAATGCAGGCGACTCAGGTTGTAGCAATGGTATTTGAGTCATTTTAACAGGTAATTCATCTAGTATCATTGATATTTAGGGCAAACCAGATAGTGTCACAGGTGCTCGTGCTAATTTAGAGCAGGAATTCGTATCAGAGCTAGGTAATTATACATGATTAGGGTAGTATCACAGGTATTTAAGTCATAGCAGCAGCAGCCTCATTACATAACAGCTGTAGCAAAAACGGCAGCAAATCCAACAACTGTAGATTCAGCATCCTCAGCAACAGGAAGCATCACAACAGCAAATACGACAGATGTAGTAGCAGATACAGCATCTATAGCAACAGCAGCTACAACGATAGCAGCAATAGATCCCACAGCTACGGAAACCGCCTACAGCCTGCACAATAGCCGTAAGAGAAGCAAATGCAACAGCTACCGTAGCAGATAGAGCAGCTGTACAACAATAGATGTAACAGATCTTACAGCTGTACAACATCTGCTACAATAATAGCAGAGACAACAACCGGTTTGTTTAGCAACAGCAAATACGGTAGATGTAGTAACAGATACAGCATCTATAGCAACAGCAGCTACAATGATAGCAGCAATAGATCCTACAGTTACAGAAACATCCGCCGCAGCCTGCACAATAGCCGTAGCAGAAGCAAATACAACAGCTACCGTAGCAGATACAGCAGCTGTACAACAATAGATGTAACAGATCTTACAGCTGTAGCAACTTTTGCTACAATAATAGCAGCAACAACAACCAGTTACATAACAGCCGTAGCAGCAGCAACTAATCTAACAGCCATAGATTCAGCATTCTTAGCAATAGCAAGCATCACAGCAATGATATTCCAGCTGTAGATTCACCCACCACAGCAACAGCGGTCATCAAATACGAGAGCTGTAGTAGTAGATACAATGCTGTAACATTGACTACAACTATAACAGCAATAAATCCTGCAGCTGTAGCAGCATTAGTCACAGGCAGCACAATAGCTGTAGCAGAAGCAAATGCAGCAGCTTTCGTAGCAGATACAGAGCCAGTATAACAATAACTGTAACAGATCCTACATCTGTAGCGTCTGCTACAACAATAACAGCAGCAGTTGCATTACATAACAGCTGTAGCAGCAGCAACAGCAAGCATCACAACAACAGAAAATACGACAGATGTAGTAACAGATGCAACATCTATAGCAACAGCAGCTACAATGATAGCAGCAATAGATCCTGCAGCTACAGAAACATCAGCTGCAGCCTGTACAATAGCTGTAACAGAAGCAAATACAATAGCTACCGTAGCAGATACAGCAGCTGTACGACAATAGATGTAACAGATCTTACAGCTGTAGCAACATCTGCTACAATAATAGCAGCGACAACAACCAGTTACATAACAGCTGTAGGAGCAGCAGCTAATCCAGCAGCTATAGATTTAGCACTCTTAGCAATAACAGGCATCACAACAATGATATTCCAGCTGTAGATTCAGCAACAGCAGCCATCACGGCAGCTGTAACATCAAATATGAGAGCTGAAGTTGTAGATACAACACTGTAACATCAGCTACAACAATAACAGTATCAGATCAGGTAGCTGTAACAGCATTAGACATAGCACAATATCTGTAGCAGAAGCAAATACAGCAGCTATCGTAGCAGATACAGAGACTGTACAACAATAGCTGTAACAGATCCTACAGCTGTAGCAGCATCTGCTATAACATAACAGCAGCAGTCGCATTACATAACAACTACAGTAGAAGCAGCTAGAGATTTAGCAGTGTTAGCAATAGCAAGCATCACAGCAATGATATTCCAGCTGTAGATTCACCTACCACAGCAACAGCAGTCATCACAACAACATCAACAGTAAATACGACAGATGTAGTAGCAGATACAGCATCTATAGCAACAGCAGCTACAACGATAGCAGCAATAGACCCTGCAACTGTAGCAGCATAAGACACAGTCAGCACAATAGCTGTATCAAAAGCAAATACAATTGCTATCGTAGCAGATACAGCAGCTGTACAACAATAGATGTAACAGATCCTACAGCTGTAGCAACATCTGATACAATAAAAGCAGCGACAACAACCGGTTACATTACAGCTGTAGCAGCAGCAGCTAATTCATTTTTTGTTCAAATGTAGCAGCTTTATCAGTTAAATCATTGCTTCATTAAACAAGGATTGTAAGGGTAGACGTCCCTTCCCTTTATATAGGACTGAGACTAACACTAGTAATTGCTCCTAATGACACTGGTTACCGCTCCCCTTCCATCTTCTCCTTTCTTCACCATTTGTCTGCTATGTGCATACACAGCACATGAGTAAACTTTAATTTTTTTAACATTGTAGACTCCCGGAGATCATCAAAGGATTCAATGTAATTTTATTCACTTGCACAGTAGTAACAGCGTGCTTTCGTGATAAGATTAGATTCATAGGCGTTCTGATGATTTCACAGGTTTTAAGGCAGTCTGTATAGATGTCAAACGTGATGTACTGCTTAATAGCACTACGTTTTATACCCTTAATCTTTTTTACCATTGAGCAATGGATATCTAAGGCATATATCTTAGCTCGTAGTCCGACAAAGCGCGGAAAGATTTTACCATTAGCCTCACCTTTAGATTTCCCAAGCACTTTGTTTAGAGCTGAATAGCATATACAGTTATAGGATAATCAGCAGTATGCAGATGCTCAAGTAAACGTAACTTGTCATGGTACACATCTCCAGTTGTTACGTGATGAATGAATGAATAAATATCCATGTACTTAAGCTTCAGCTTTCCAGCTCCGTAATATGGTAACAGCACATCATAATGATGGTGATACATTGTCTTGGAGATGTCCAACACACTCATACCAATGTATAGTCTTGTCGAGAGGCCATATGTACAACAGCTAGAATAGCAGCATATATTGTCCTTTCGATAAACGTAGGCTTGGCTATCAGCTTCTCTAGAGTCTTCTCACTTATCACCAGTCGTATATCCATACGATCCGACAGATTCTCCATAGTTTTTCCAAACATGACGTAGTTAAAGAGCTTGTTGACGTCCTTTTCGAAATCATTTGCAGCTTATTGTAGTAGGCTGTTGTTAAATTTCACATAAGGTTTTAACCACTGTGACTGTTGCAATTGCAGCACACGATGGATTTTTTTAGTCGTAACCCATGATTAAGAGCTTGCTTCAAAGCCATGTAATGTACTACATACTTCTTTCGAGGTCCAAGACGAAGTATCAGTTTCTTTGTATATGATTTCAATGGTTTCATACACTCAGACAGGAAAGGTAGATCGTTGCGTAGATCGTGAAGTTCTATAGAATGTTCGATGTCTATGACATCACACACAGAGACAGGATGTCTGGCAGTATCGAAAACGTTTAAACTCGTCTCGTAACTACCTGTATATGCTCTCACACACCAACAAGAGAAGTATTCCCACACGCTCATTCAGTCAGATGTTCCATTCAAAGCCTACCACCACCCATTACACCAAAGCTAGCACAATCTCTATTATCACAATACATAAAAGTAAAGGCTTAAAAGGTAACGTAGAAGATTTTCTCCCTTGTGTAGTTAAATGTATGTATATACTACATTATTTCATGTTTTCATTCCCTTTTCAATTCTTCGTTTCCATCTTCCCACAGAAAAACCATTACATTTCATTGAAAACACGAGCAAAGCAATTTTTCCAGAGCTACGGAGATTCTAAGCTTCTAGAATCGAACCCGGTAATACTTTTAATAAATGTATTTTAGTAATTTAGCTCCCCCGCATCAGCATCAAGCGTTTAATCTCTACTCGAACCTGATATAATCCATAGGCTTGAAGATATATGAAATCACCCCTTCGGGTTTCTATCTAAGTACTTTAAAGTAATTTTTATAATGATAACGATATTTAGGAACAAGGTATTCTGTTTACTTTATACTTAACGTGTCAATCTAAATTAAATTACGAGTTATTAAATTTGCAAGTAAATTTCATTGAATCGGTATTCGAACCCAGAACACCAGGAACAAAATAATTTATAATATTAGTCTGACATGTTAAACAAAGCTGTATGCAGTTACATCATCGATCTAAGTGATATATTCTAGTGTACAGAGGAAAATTAAAGAAGTCATTAAAAGATGGGGAATCGAACCAAGCACAACTGATTGGCAATTATATACAGCATTAATCACACAGTACAGAACCTATCAATCACGCTTTGGTCCACTCCTCTACCTCACTTAGTTCCCTAGATAATGAAGTTTTAAAATTACGGATCAAACCCAGGACGTCAGGTATCTAATTACACATTCACAAGACACTACCTAATAACATAAACGCAATAAAGTTTATTTGGCGTCTTTATCTTAATTAGTTTAGGAGTTATTCAATTTATAATTAAATTACATTTTATCGGTATTCGAACCCAGAAAACCAGAAACAAAATTATTTACAATATTAGTTTGACATGTTTAAAAGAGCTATATACAGTTACAGCATCAATCTAAGTGATATATTCTAATGTATAGCGAAAAAGCAATGAAGTCATTGAAAGATCCGGAATTCAAACTAAGGACAACTGATTGGAAATTATACACAGTATTAATTACACATTATAACAGCTATCAAACATGCTTTGGTCCATTCCTCTACCTTTCTTAATTTCCGAGATAATGGTGATTTAAAAATTAAGGATCGAACCCAGAAAACCAGGTACCCAAATATACATTCACAAGAAACTACCTAATGACATTAATGTAATAAAGTTTACTTGGCGACTTTATCTTAATTAGTCTCTGAGTTATTAGTAGATGAATTTGTAATCACTCCTAGGATTCGAACCCAGGCATCCCGGCCAACTTGGAACAATACCATAATGACGCGGCGCATTCCAACGAATTGATTAGTTTTTATCCCATTGTTCTATCTCTTTTGATTCAGGAGATATAAGCGATTAAAGAGTAGTATAGAATTGGGGCGGCGTCTAATTAGAGGGGGTGGGGGTAATTAGCATATAATTTGCACATTCTTGCATATTAATTGCGCCAGAACTCTCAATTCTATACTACTCTTTAATCGCTTATATATCTACACACTAGAATATATCACTTAGATTGATGCTGTAACTGTATATAGCTCTTTTAAACATGTCAAACTAATATTGTAAATAATTTTGTTTCTGGTTTTCTGGGTTCGAATACCGATAAAATGTAATTTAATTATAAATTGAATAACTCCTAAACTAATTAAGATAAAGACGCCAAATAAACTTTATTGCGTTTATGTTATTAGGTAGTGTCTTGTGAATGTGTAATTAGATACCTGACGTCCTGGGTTTGATCCGTAATTTTAAAACTTCATTATCTAGGGAACTAAGTGAGGTAGAGGAGTGGACCAAAGCATGATTGATAGGTTCTGTACTGTGTGATTAATGCTGTATATAATTGTCAATCAGTTGTGCTTGGTTCGATTCCCCATCTTTTAATGACTTCTTTAATTTTCCTCTGTACACTAGAATATATCACTTAGATCGATGATGTAACTGCATACAGCTTTGTTTAACATGTCAGACTAATATTATAAATTATTTTGTTCCTGGTGTTCTGGGTTCGAATACCGATTCAATGAAATTTACTTGCAAATTTAATAACTCGTAATTTAATTTAGATTGACACGTTAAGTATAAAGTAAACAGATTACCTTGTTCCTAAATATCGTTATCATTATAAAAATTACTTTAAAGTACTTAGATAGAATCCCGAAGGGGTGATTTCATATATCTTCAAGCCTATGGATTATATCAGGTTCGAGTAGAGATTAAACGCTTGATGCTGATGCGGGGGAGCTAAATTACTAAAATACATTTATTAAAAGTATTACCGGGTTCGATTCTAGAAGCTTAGAATCTCCGTAGCTCTGGAAAAATTGCTTTGCTCGTGTTTGCAATGAAATGTAATGGTTTTTCTGTGGGAAGATGGAAACGAAGAATTGAAAAGGGAATGAAAACATGAAATAATGTAGTATATACATACATTTAACTACACAAGGGAGAAAATCTTCTACGTTACCTTTTAAGCCTTTACTTTTATGTATTGTGATAATAGAGATTGTGCTAGCTTTGGTGTAATGGGTGGTGGTAGGCTTTGAATGGAACATCTGACTGAATGAGCGTGTGGGAGTACTTCTCTTGTTGGTGTGACAGCATATACAGGTAGTTACGAGACGAGTTTAAACGTTTTCGATACTGCCAGACATCCTGTCTCTGGGTGTGACGTCATAGACATCGAACATACTATAGAACTTCACGATCTACGCAACAATCTACCTTTCCTGTCTGAGTGAATGAAACCATTGAAATCATATACAAAGAAACTGATACCTCGTCTTGGACCTCGAAAGAAGTATGTAGTACATTACATGGCTTTGAAGCAAGCTCTTAATCATGGGTTGCGACTAAAAAAATCCATCGTGTGCTACAATTCCAACAGTCACAGTGGTTAAAACCTTATGTGGAATTTAACAACAGCCTACTACAATAAGCTGAAAATGATTTCGAAAAGGACGTCTACAAGCTCTTTAACAACGCCATGTTTGAAAAACTATGGAGAATCTGTCGGATCGTATGGATATACGACTGGTGATAAGTGAGAAGACTCTAGAGAAGCTGATCGCCAAGCCTACGTTTATCGATAGGACAATATATGCTGCTATTCTAGCTGTTGTACATATGGCCTCTCGACAAGCCTATATATATTGGTATGAGTGTGTTGGACATCTCCAAGACAATGTATCACCATCATTATGATGTGCTGTTACCATATTACGGAACTGGAAACCTGAAGCTTATATATATGGATACTTATACATTCATTCATCGTGTAACAACTGGAGATGTGTACCATGACAAGTTACGTCTACTTGAGCATCTGCATACTACTGATTATTCTATAACTATATATGCTATTCAGCTCTAAACAAAGTGTTTGGGAAATCTAAAGATGAGGCTAATGGTAAAATCTTCCCGCGCTTTGTCGGACTACGAGCTAAGATGTATGCCTTAGATATCAATGGCTCAATCGTAAAACAGATTAAGGGTATAAAACGTAGTGCTATTAAGCAGTACATTACTTTTGACATCTATACAGACTGCCTTAAAACCTGTGAAATCATTAGAACGCCTACGAATCTAATCTCATCACGAAAGCACGCTGTTACTACTGTGCAAGTGAATAAAATTACATTGAATCCCTTTGATGATCTCCGCGAGTCTACAATGTTAAAAAAAATTAAAGTTTACTCATGTGCTGTGTATGCACATAGGAGACAAATGGTGAAGAAAGGAGAAGATGGAAGGGGAGGCGGTAACCATTGTCATTAGGAGCAAATACTAGTGTTAGTCTCAGTCCTATATAAAGGGAAGAGACGTTTACCCTTACAATCCTTGTTTAATGAAGCAATGATTTAACTGATAAAGCTGCTACATTTGAACAAAAAATGGATTAGCTGCTGCTGCTACAGCTGTAATGTAACCGGTTGTTGTCGCTGCTATTATTGTATCAGATGTTGCTACAGCTGTAGGATCTGTTACATCTATTGTTGTACAGCTGCTGTATCTGTTACGATAGCAATTGTATTTGCTTTTGCTACAGCTATTGTGCTGACTGTGTCTAATGCTGCTACAGCTGCAGGATCTATTACTGCTATCGTTGTAGCTGCTGTTGCTATAGATGCTGTATCTGCTACTACATCTGTCGTATTTACTGTTGATGTTGTTGTGATGACTGCTGTTACTGTGGTAGGTGAATCTACAGCTGGAATATCATTGCTGTGATGCTTGCTATTGCTAACACTGCTATATCTCTAGCTGCTGCTGCTGTTGTTGTTATGTAATGCGACTGCTGCTGTTATTGTTATAGCAGATGCTGCTACAGCTGTAGGATCTGTTACAGCTATTGTCGTACAGTCTCTGTATCTGCTACGATAGCTGCTGTATTTGCTTCTGCTACAGATATTGTGCTGACTATGTCTAATGTTGTTACAGCTACCTGATCTGATACTGTTATTGTTGTAGCTGATGTTACAGTGTTGTATCTACTACTTCAGCTCTCATATTTGATGTTACAGCTGCCGTGATGGCTGCTGTTGCTGAATCTACAGCTGGAATATCATTGCTGTGATGCCTGTTATTGCTAAGAGTGCTAAATCTATAGCTGCTGGATTAGCTGCTGCTCCTATAGCTGTTATGTAACTGGTTGTTGTCGCTGCTATTATTGTAGCAGATGTTGCTACAGCTGTAAGATCTGTTACATCTATTGTCGTACAGCTGCTGTATCTGCTACGGTAGCTATTGTATTTGCTTCTCTTACAGCTATTGTGCAGGCTGCAGCTGATGTTTCTGTAGCTACAGGATCTATTGCTGCTATCATTGTAGCTGCTGTTGCTATAGATGTTGTATCTGTTACTACATCTGTCGTATTTGCTGTTGTTGTGATGCTTGCTGTTGCTGCTGCTACAGCTGTTATGTAATGCAACTGCTGCTCTTATTGTTGTAGCAAACGCTACAGATGTAGGATCTGTTACAGCTATTGTTATACAGGCTCTGTATCTGCTACGAAAGCTGCTGCATTTGCTTCTGCTACAGCTATTGTGCTGCCTGTGACTAATGCTGCTACAGCTGCAGGATCTATTGCTGTTATAGTTGTAGTCGATGTTACAGCATTGTATCTACTACTACAGCTCTCGTATTTGATGACCGCTGTTGCTGTGGTGGGTGAATCTACAGCTGGAATATCATTGCTGTGATGCTTGCTATTGCTAAGAATGCTGATTCTATAGCTGTTAGATTAGTTGCTGCTGCTGCTACAGCTGTTATGTAACTGGTTGTTGTTGCTGCTATTATTGTAGCAGAAGTTGCTACAGCTGTAAGATCTGTTACATCTATTGTTGTACAGCTGCTGTATCTGCTACGGTAGCTGTTGTATTTGCTTCTGCCACGGCTATTGTGCAGGCTGCGGCTGATGTTTCTGTAACTGTAAGATCTATTGCTGCTATCATTGTAGCTGCTGTTGCTATAGATGCTGTATCTGTTACTACATCTACCGTATTTGCTGTTGCTAAACAAACCGGTTGTTGTCTCTGCTATTATTGTAGCAGATGTTGTACAGCTGTAAGATCTGTTACATCTATTGTGGTAAAGCTGCTCTATCTGCTACGGTAGCTGTTGCATTTGCTTCTCTTACGGCTATTGTGCAGGCTGTAGGCGGTTTCTGTAGCTGTGGGATCTATTGCTGCTATCGTTGTAGCTGCTGTTGCTATAGATGCTGTATCTGCTACTACATCTGTCGTATTTGCTGTTGTGATGCTTCCTGTTGCTGAGGATGCTGAATCTACAGTTGTTGGATTTGCTGCTGTTTTTGCTACAGCTGTTATGTAATGAGGCTGCTGCTGCTATGACTTAAATACCTGTGATACTACCCTAATCATGTATAATTACCTAGCTCTGATACGAATTCCTGCTCTAAATTAGCACGAGCACCTGTGATACTATCTGGTTTGCCCTAAATATCAATGATACTAGATGACCCCTGGAACCTACCCTCTTGTAATGCTAGCTTAATTACTCTAAACACCTATGATACTTGAATTATGCTAAATATCTACGATACTAGCTGAATTACCTGTAAAATACGCAACTATGCTATACCCAACCCCTGGAATCTATCCTCCTGTGATACTAGATGAATTAACCTAAATACCTACGATACTAACTGAATTACCTGTGAAATCATACACAGCTATGATGCAGTCAGCCTCTTGTAATACTAGCTGAATTAGCTTAAATGCCCCCGATACTAGCTGAATTGCCTGTGAAAAATATGCAGCTATGATACGTCCTGCCCCTGGAAACTAGCCTCCTGTGATACTAGTTGAGTGACTCTAAACACCTATGTTACTTGAATTATCCTAAATACCTACGATACTCTCTGAATTACCTGTGAAATACGAAACTATGCTATATCCACTTCCCGGGATCTGTCTTACCCTGAGATACTAACTGAATTACTTGCCTGTTAGTGTGTGCGGGTCACCTTTTTGCGTTACTGGGTCACCTTTTTCCCTTTTTGGGTCACCTTTTCTCCCTGAGGGAGTCACCTTTTTCCCTTTGTGGGTCGCCTTTTTCCCTGAGCAGGTCACCTGTTTTGCTTGCGTGGGTCGCCTTTTTTCCTTTGTGGATCACCTTTTTTGCTTGAGTGGGTCACCTTTTTCGCGCGAGTCGGTTACGTGCTGAATATGTCTATAATTAGAGTTCTAACATTGACAGGGAACATATTTCCATGAAGTTCTCGCCTAAAGTCGCTTTCAAAGTCTAGCACCTCCCCTCCTATTCTCTATCTCTCCTGTATATAAACCCATATTGCTACTCCTTTAGTATCTGTCTAGCCTAACACCTCTCCTCGTTTTCCTATACCTCTCATATAAACCATACTCTACTCCTCTAGCTCTGTCTAACCTAACACCTCTCTCGTTTTCCTATGCCTCTCATATAAACCATACTCTGCTCCTCGACCTCTGTCTAGTCTAACTCCGCTCCTCGTTTTCCTATACCTCTCATATAACCCATACTCTATTTTCGATCTCTGTCTAGCCTAACACCTCTCCTCGTTTTCCTATACCTCTCATATAAACCATACTCTACTCCTCAACCTCTAGCTAGTCTAATACCCCTCCTCCTACTCCTATACTTCTCATACATATAAACGTATACTCTACTCTCAACCACTTTCTAGTCTAGCATCTCTCCTCGTATCCCCTACCTCTCATAAAGCGTATTCCTCTCCCGCCCCTGTCTAGCTGAGTATCTCTCCTTGATTTCCTATCTAACCTATATAAAGCACATTCTACCTTTAACACCTGTATATCCTAACATAGGGTCTCTCTCCGTTCTCTCGCCTCTCCTTATAATCACATACTCAAACTCTCCTAGCCTAATATCTCTCCTCGTTTTCCTATACCTCTCATATAAAGCATACTCTACCCTTCAAGCCCTGTCTAGCCAAACAATTCTCCTCGTTTTCCTATACCAATCTTATAAACCATACTCTGCTCCTCAAACTCATCTAGCCTATCACCTTCCCACTATCTCTTCCAAATAAACGCACTTCCCTTCTCAACCCTGCCTAGCATAGTATTGGTCGTCGTATTCCCTATCTCTCCCATTTAAACCCATTTTCCTCCTTGAACCGCCCCATCTAGCCTCGTTTACCCTATCCTTTCCCATATATGCCCAAAAACTGTGCCAGCTCTCTCTATATTTACCTACTGATATTGTCATCACCTTGTATTAGCCTACGAGTTAGCAATCACCAAATGAGGAATAGGGCATGTTAAGCGATATACACGGACAGTATTAGAAGCCCACACTCTACCAAAGCTCCTTACACTATGCCATATACAAGTGAAGTAACCGGGGGCCGCTTGTAAGAATGTGGGAATGTGGCCGCATGGCCCAAATATGCCAAAGTAGCTGGGCATGCAGAAGAGAAGATGCGGTTATGGATGAAAGGGTTTCAGGAGGAGGGTAAAGAGGGCCTTAAGACAAAGCAAAATCAAGAAAGGCCAAAGAAGACGACGGCAGAGGACGACAGAGCCATTCTAGCGTTCCGCAATGAGAATCCCTTCCAGCGACAAGAATACCAAGAAGTCTAACTCTCCCAGTGGGTGCTGAGACGGTCCGTCGACGACTCCATGCTACTGGCATCCGACTTCGCAGGCCTGCGAGAAGGGGTGCGCTTAAGCAAGAGCACAGGGATACTCGCGTGGCCTTCTGCCTTCAGCATCTGCCAGCACGTCAAGACTTCTGGGAGAGATATGGTCTGACGAAAGAGAGGTTCCGTTTTTGTCAGACGAGGATGGAAGACTGTCTTTCTGGCGACCGGATAACACTAGCTTCGACCGTAAACACGTTCTTACCACTGCCAAAATTACGGTATCAGTTTAGCTGTATGGTGCTGGATGAGCGCCGGTGGAGTAGAGGAGCTTGTTGAAGTATTCTCTAACATGGACTCCCAGGAATATGATGCAGTCCTGGAAAAATGCACTCTCAACGGTGCAATCTATCTACCCGGAAGAAAAAATGCCTGTGATACGTTTCATGCACGACAACAACAGTGTGCACACATCCCGGTCCACATAGGCTTGGCTTCAGCAGCACCCAGACATCGGTTTTGGAATGGCCTGCGAAATCTCCGGATTTTAATAAAATTGATAGCATCTGGGCGTTAAAAGTTCGGGACTGGGAACAACATCAAGAACGCATCAAAGAGACACTAAGAGAACATATCTGGGAAGTCTGGGAGAGTGTGAGACGACCTCAAATCAGCAGCTCTTTAATTTCCTCAATGTCTCGGAGACTAATTCACGTCATTGAAACCATGGCCGGTAGTCGGTCTTCCTATTAAATACATAAAAAGCGAATTTGCATATTTATTTATTAATTATTATTATTATTGCATTTATTGCAAACACATTGCTACTGCATGTCACATCTGGTGAATTGGTGTTGAGGAAAAGATATTCAATTTCTATAAATATATACAATTTTATTTTTGTGCTACTAGTGCTATTGAAGTGATATCCATGGCATTAATCTTTGTAGTTGACACAGTTTATTGTGTCTGTAAGCTAGCGTAGTGAAAAGGAACGTTATACGCTATAAATAAATAGAAAGGGTTTATTTTCTATTTAATTCACAACTATGATAAATAATAATAATAATAATAATAATAGAACACTTATATAACAAAAGCATATAAAACGAGCAAATATATACTTCTAAAAGGCATGGAGGCAGCTTATTTAGCCGAAAAAACTAATACAAATCCTATCCCCAGATTGCAATACCAAGCCATAACGCTCGCCTGCCTTTGTACCAAAGTGGACAGTACTATACTGCATTCACTCTTAGGTTGATCCGCGCAGAAACAAACGCACGTGACCAGTGCACCGTGGTACAACTGTAGCAATGCGTGCAGGAAAATAGTTCCATGCTAATAATCTAAATTTTAGAACGAATTTATCCTTAAATGGTATAATATTCTATACAAATTCCTTAAAGTCTAATTAACACCAATTTGTACCGTTAAACAGAGCTACAAGTCTCAACATGCAATCCATATAAGTTCCTGACATCCGGGTAAGCGCAGAATATTGTTTGTAGTCAGAAACCAGCAGTTTCTGTGTAGTATCATGGCGGTCGGTGATTTGCTCTTGTGTTTTCGTCGACTTACGTAAAGCATAAGCGGACAAATCATTGACAAGTGATCAAAAAACAATAGGGTTGGAACTTTATTGTAACTTATGTGAGAAATATCTAACACTTCCCGTGAAAGAAGTGGTGCAATTAACTTCTGAGTTCACCGGTGTTTCGAGTACAAGTATAAACAGTGCTCGTTAAGAAAAATCTGAAACGGGAAAGCGGTTACACCGGGAAAAACAGAAAGCGCGTGAAATACGCGATGCAAGAATGTAACAAGAATACAATTCACGTAACAATATACAATTTATTTTTTAAAACTAAGCCGCCAACAGTTGATAAAGCGCCGCTTCCAGAGAGCGAATAAATGTAAGATATCGCATACCTGTTACTTTCTTTTTCGCTTGTTTCTTTTAGAATTAACTATTATTATATGTGCAAACATTTATTTTGTTGCAAATATCAATCTTATCACCTTCAAACCTAACAGAGTATGCTAGTCACCGTTTAAGTTGTCGAACCCTGTTCTCTTTGTATTGCGTGCCGCCTGTGCTCTGTCACATGGTCGTGAAAGTATGGCAGTATTTCTGGTGCGAATGACGGAAGGATACATTATAACGGTGCACTGGTCACCTGGGTTTAGTTTTGGTGCGGATCAACCTAAGAGTGAATACAGTTTAGAACTGTGCTTATTTTTGCATTTTATGTCTCTGGCAACCCCTTTCCCCTATCCCATACTTCCGTCCAAAGGGTGAACTAAGTACAAGGAACAGCTGTGCGTGTTACGGCCCCCAGATATATTTGGGAGACAATGTACAATGGGGATAACCGAAACCCAATCGATAGTCAGACATTTAAACACGAGTCACGACATGCTGACCTTAAAATGCAACAATGTTTTTGGTCGACTACACTATAATACGCTGATTACATGTCACGTAACTGAACTATAATGCCATCCATTATACTTGTACTTCAGTGACTCATGATATTCAAAGGCACGAGCAGCTGGCCCATACATTGTAACACTTCAAAGCAGCAGACCACTGGGATCCATTCCCCAGATAAACAATGAAATATGTATTTAAAATAAAATAAGCTCTGTTCATTGTAACTTTAATATACTAATAAACTGAGTTCATTTCATTTGTTTCAGTATTGTTCAATGCATGTTACCTGCAAAAAATCAATAAATACGTCCTGGACACAGCAGTACTTAACATCTGTTGCAATGCTCGCAAACACGCTGAAGGTCTTGGCATCATTCTGCCATTCGATCAGCATTCAATTACACACCATTAATAAGGTAAGATCTTTTTGAAAAACTCCACATTTTGAACTCGCTACTGCTCCTTTCACAAACATACTTGCGTCCTAATTACTACCTTATAGTCTTGTTGCATTATATGCTATTCCATAACATCGCGATAATCAACTGAATGGCAAATATTCACCACTAGCTGTCTTACCGGGCATGCATTGGTACATTCTGTAGGTTTGGGGTTGAAAATAAGGATAGAATGACTTTTTAAAGTCGTAAGAGTCTGTAATTTGTACTGTACCTAAAGCGTAAGTGATCAAAGTTTCGTCCAGATTGGTCAAATAGTGACAATTTATAGGGGGTTGCAAAATACGAGTATGGGTACCCTTTCGAAGTTGTATTGATATTCTATAATTTTCGCCAGGTCCTATACAGTGCAAGTGCAAAAATGTGTGCCCTGGTTGACCAAGTAGTATCTATCTACAAGAGGTTGAATATAAAGTAAGGGTAACTTTTAAAAATTTCAAGCACTAGATCATTCAAAATAAGGATTAGATGGTTTGTAGAAGTTGTAACGTAACCTATAATTTTTGCCAACTCCTACTGTAAAATTGTGCAACATTTTGACCATATTGTTTAAGGTTTCAACAGTGCAGGTTTCTACATAAGGGATTGAAAACATGGTGGGGATAAATTTTTTAGAGTTGCAAGGGGCTTAAAATGTTCTTTAGTATTAGCGCACAAGGTTTCACCTCGGCAGGGCAAAGAATGTTGATTTGCGCCCGCGCGCGCGCGCGCACGCACGCACCCACGCACGCACACACACGGGAACGTTTTCTAAATATCTTTTCTTTGATTCAGGGGCCTCAGAACACGTATTTCAGGTGAAATCTCAATATCGTACTTTTGGGTGAAATGTAATTCCTTCTTTACTTACTTGGTACCTGGTAGAGAAACAATTTCCGATGTGTTACATTCTCTTACCCATTGTCGTTCGTTTTATATAGCTTTTGTAAACTATTCTTATGGATGGAAAGGTAGAATCAGATGACTGAAAAATTCAATGCCATAGCCGGGATTTGAACCACGGATCTCCCGGTCTCCGTCCGGGAGACCGGGAGATCCGTGGTTCAAATCCCGGCTATGGCATTGAATTTTTCAGTCATCTGATTCTACCTTTCCAACCCTGTCCAACACACGGCTTGTGTGAAAGAACAATTAATTCTATTCTTATGGATGTTTATTACTTTCTCTACTACGTATAGTAAGTAGGAGAAGTATTGCATTCCACCCAAAAATTATATACCGAGATTTCACCGGAAATACATGTTTTGAGGTGCCCTGAATCCAAATAAAATGTTTTTGGAAACATGTCCGTATGTGTGTGTGTGTGTGTGTGTGTGTGTGTGTGTGTGTGTGTGTGTCTGTGAACAGCATAGTTCAAAACGAAAAGTCGGATAAATACCAAACTTGGTATTAGAGTTTAGTGCCTTCCAAGGATGCGACACGCATATTTTCAGGAAAATTCCCCCACACCCGACTAGCCTTTACATTAACTTTTTCGAACATTTTGATTTTCGCAAAAATGGCTCCCACGATTTTGATTAAAATATCATATGTTTAGGATATTTTCATGGCAAATGAAATGTATATCTTGAATTTTCTGGGAATGTCTCAAAAAGTCCTCTTCATTCTGAATGACATTCGCATAACTGGTAAACCGTAAGAGATGGACAAAATTATACTACACGAAAAATGTAGATCTCGTTAAAACACACAATTTGTTATATAAATATCATATATAAATAATTTTTTTATTTTTTGTCGAGTGAACAATTTCTGAGATATTCCTTGTTATTTCTTTGAATTTTACAACACTTATCCTTTTTCTCAAATGAAAATTCGTTATTCGTTTTTTTCTTTTTTTATGTCCTGGACATGCAAAGAGAATGAAATCCTCCACATAGCAACCAGCTCTTAAAAGCTTTTACTATCGTTTGAAGCCTACCATATTCCCCTTGCACCTAGAAGAAAAGTAGCAATAAGATAGTTTCTGCAGATGTTTAGCTTGATTAACATGAAGTAGATGGAGAATAAGCGTTTGTAAAAATAGTTTGTACAACAGTTGAGTAAGTCATGTGAGTGCAACACATCAAGTTTTTTCTATCTACTTCATATTAGTCGAGATTAATCTTTGCAGAACTACTTTTATTACACATTTCGTTGTATGTACAAAGGATGTACAGCTGGCTGTTGTATGCTGGCTTTGTATTTCCATAACATGGCGAGAAACAGCTGATTAGCGACATCACTTTAAAAATGACAAAGGTATTGAACCAGACAAATAAACTGAAGATCTGATCGCACCATTTGGTTTGGAACAATTCAACCATCCTCCTACAGTCCGGATTTGGCACGAAGCGATTTTCATCTGTTTCTGCATCTCAAGAAATTCCTTGGTGGAAAAGATTTCAACGATGATGATGTGAAACATGTTGTGCAGACTTGCCTTTCTACACAGGCGGCATCATTCTTTGACGAAGGTATACAAAAACTGGTTTCCCGTTATGACAATAGAATGCATAACGCGGTGACTGTGTGGAGGATTAGTGTGGGCTGTAAGGTAATGTACGATAATAATATATTTGCAAAATAATGTTCTGTTATTTAAAAAAAAACTAATTGTACTTACTTTAAAAACACGCCTCGTAGTACGTTTGTATCTCTCTTGACGTTTACCAGTTATACCAAATTATACAAAATTTCTTCTGAATGAAGAGGCCTTCGCAGAGAATTCAGGATTTACATTTCATTTGTCATGTAAATATCTTAAATATACAGTATGTTAATGAAGACTGGTAAGCCATTTTCTAGAAAATAAAAATTTTCGAAAAATGTTCTATGTAAAGGATAGTTTGGGGTGGGGGATTTTCTTTAAAATCCTCGTGTCTCATCTTTGAAAGATACCGGACCTAAATACCACATTTCGTACTTATTCGACTTTTCGTTTTTGAGTTACGCTGTTCACACACACACACACACACTTTCCTAAAAACTATTTGTTTTGGATTCAGGGAGCCTCAAAACATGTATTACTGGTGATATATCGATAAGGAATTTTTTGATAGAATGCAATACCTGCTCTATCTGCTAGATAAGTGGTAGAGAAAGTAATAAGCTTTCGTAAGAATAGTTTATAGAAGCCTGTATAAAAAGAAACGATAGTGGGTAGAGAAAGTCATATATCTTCGCAGAGGTAAACTACTGCTTCATTATTATTATGCTCATTGGACTTATTCTTGTTCTATTCTCATGGCTACACATGCCATGCCAATACACTCCTGTAGCGGCGGTGGTGAGGGCGGCGGTGATACCAAAAGTACGACGGTTTACATTGGTACTCCTCTGCACGTCATATTTGTACACAGAAGGAGTTTTCTTGAGAATTTACTTCCTATTTCTTAACCAGTTTAGAACTGTAATCAGTGAATTGAAAGGGATGATTATAAAGTTCCTTCTGTGGCTGCTAAATTACGCGCACTATTATAAAATGCCTTGAAGTATTTTGACCACTTGCACTATAAGCTGCTATATTAACTTCCTCGTGCTTAGCACTACTTAAACGCTTCCAAATAACACTCTTCCCACCAAGCGTAAAAGAAAATTTAGAGTGAACTGCAAATAATAGACATGTTCTGATTTTTATTTTCTAGACCGAAACTATTTTTCTAAATCTTTATCAAACTCTTTGGTGTCACGCAACCGCAAAGTCGAATTACAATACAATTGAATATTTTGTCCCCATTGTTGATTAGAGATTTTGGGGCACACTGTGTAGGTGAAATACAGTGCTTTAGTTAGGAGGAACGCGGGGGTGCGGCCTTCCCCAATCATTTGGGATCGCTGTTTTAAGTCTGTTTCCTTATAATTGCCGGAGACATCTTAAATAGTTGTTTTTTTTTATTAAAATGTATTTAAAAGCTCTCGTTCACAGCATATAGTACAGACATGTGTTTGAAAAGTCGGTAAGTAGCTCTAGCCTGAAACCAATGAATCTGGAAGAAGGAAAAGGGAATTTCTGTTCGTGTAACATTCAACAAAACCGTGCCATGCCAACATACTACAGCAAGAACAAGATATGTGAAAATATGACGGATTTACAAATCATGCTTAAAATCTAGCGATTTTCTGGAGATTTTTTATTTTGAAGCTAGTGACAAATGAAGCACCAGAATGATTTGGATGCAACCCTCATTAGTGGTCAAAACAGCATGTGCGCGTCAGCCGTTCAACAATAAACATCGCGTTTATAAACGGGAGTGTTTCATTAAGCCACTAGCTTTAGTTTATTAATCATGACTCATGAACCTGGTCAGTTATTGCCCTAGTGGTATCGTGAAAGTTTGTGCACTCAGTTACTTCTTGTGTTGTTAGACTACTTTGTTAGTAAGTATTGCTTTTAACTACAGAGAAACTCAATCGGACAGCTTGAAATTAAATGCAATAAAAAGGCAATCTACGGCCATTACACCCGAAATGAGCATCCTACCATGCGCAAATTTATTTCTTCACTTAAAAAAGCAGAGCTATTTCAGGAAAGCTTTAGCTCTTTGAACAAGGTCCTCCATGATCTCGATTTGAGTTCAAGACAATAAATAAGAGAAAAGTTATACTCGAATGATCCGATATTGAAGCCCTAAGAACATTATTTTAAAGATAAATACAAAATAAGAACTTGAGGGAAACAGTATGGCCGGCTGAAACATGGATATCCTATCAAGGGGCAAGACCACTGACAGAATTGAAAGCACCATGAAGTACCCGCAGGACTTTATAATTACCCTTACTGGAACATCTCATTTTTATGGCCACCTACTGCTCTTCAATTCGAAATCTGCAGATTACCATGAAGACATTAACCATGACCATTTGTACAGATGGTTTAAAGGATCACTTACTCCGTAACACCCCGTGTTATTGTTATGGACAATGCCACATGGTCTAAACAGATAAGTGAGCACCAACAGTAACACTAAAGTACAAATCATAGAGTGGCTCACTCGCACATTGTGGCGTTTAACATTACAATGAAATAAGGAGAACTTATTAACTTCGTTACTCATATGTAAATGAAACAAGCCCAGGTCCAAATATGTTGTAATTATTAGTCAGTGCAGTCGACCGTTAAGTGTGTTTTCATTTTGTGTGCTTTTAGTCTTTTAATCTCCTAATGAAGGGGTAAACCCGAAAGATTGAACATTTTTATGGTGTGACTTTGCGCGTTTTATCTTTCACTCAGAATATTCTCGTTGTTTCACCATATACAATATCTCTTCTCGAGTTTTTTTATTGATTACCCCTGCAAATGTACACTTTGTGTGAGAATAAGTAATCGTGTAGGACTGACATCGGGTAAAAATTAATTGTCTGAAAGTGCGAAGGGACGGCACTTGCAATTATTGCACGGGGCGGCAAAACTCATTGAGCCGGCCCTGAAGCTCCTATAAAGGTGGATCCCCGTAAATATTTGTCCAAATAAGGCAATGGAAATGCATAACATGGATACGCACAGTTGCTGACGGACTTGCAAGAATTTCCCCGAACTGCACTTAAAGCAAGCTATTCTCAAACAAAAACATTCTGATTATTCTGTTTTAAAATTTCATATGAGCTCGGAAAGATAAATACTATACAACATGGTAAGTATTAATAATACAATGTAATTCCTAAGGTACTGGACATTTACAGAACTCGTGTTAAAATACAGAATGTATTATAGGTACACGTCTTTACGAACCTGTAAATTTAAGAGATGCATATATACGGAACTACCCCATAGGATAGGGAGGGACTGATGGCCACTTTGAGAAAGCTCCATTACGAATAGCGTGATTCGATTCCCGTAGAACGTAGATCAACTGTGGTACTGCCCTAATTGACAACTCCCACAACCTATGCGCACGCATTAATATTCCTGTTAAACAACGCAGTCACTATTAATTCTTTTCATTTTAAGCAAAAAGATCAGAGTAAATATCTTATTCTAACCGGTGGGAAAGGCAGTGTGCAGCAGCATTTTGCTGCGGCAATCACACGTGTTCTCCAATACTACGTACATCTGGTGAGTCTTGGAAACCTGATGATATCCGAGACGTGCACAGCTTCCGCAGTCAGAATAGGAAATACACATTTTCTGCAAATGCTTCTCGCAACCCTGTGTCACATTGATCCTGTACTGCATGCTACAAAACGGTCCTGTGCCCATGTTGTTCTTAAACACCTATTAAAAACTAGTAAGAAATTCTTGTCATTGTGGCGGTGAAGGCTAATGTTCATCATCTATCGAACTTCTCGTTTGGTAATAACTGCAGTTAAAAGCAAACTATTAGGTCTGTGAATAACATATACCTACTTAGATTCTTAAGCTTAATAAAATGTTAAAATGTTATATACATACAACACAAAATAATATACATGCTGAATGAATTGTTTTAAATCGCGGTAGCTTTATTTCCAAGTTTAAACATTTTCGCCATGAAATTTGTTAAAATACCCAACTCATGGGGAAAGTTTGGAATGTCACACCTTTTTTTACTGCAGCTAGCCATTCAACCCTTGCATTTCCTTTTTTAATACAGTATGAAGGAACTTCTCAAACAAGTGGTACTCAGTTATTCTTTAAATCATTTTAACATTTATTTTCTTTGGATATGAAACGGTAAACAGTCTGGTTTATCTGTTTAACGTAAATTGACACAGTATACCACCTATTATTTATGTTAATATTTAGGTAAAAATAAATCGAAGCTGAATTTAACAGTCACGTACTCACGGCGTGCTATCTGTGAAACTTTCATGAATTAAAATTTCTATACATTACTGTTGATCTATAGGTTAAGTGTATTTACGCAAGCAATACTGCACATCATATTATATATACATGCACTATTAAGAAGCATCGTGAAGTTAAAACTAACCTTAACTCAAGCTACATCCGCGACTCCTCCTCCATTCGTCCAAATGGCACGCGTAAGACCGTGATTGACGTGCGTCAACAATACAAAGCGCAACAATAAAACAGGCTGCCTGATCTTACGTCATAAATAACTTACGACCAGCCCCTTTCACACTTGGAAAAGTAGTTTCCCGTCACTAAATTCCTCTGCCAAATTTATTACTTATCACTGTTCACTTTCGTAATATATACCGTATATAAAAGGAACAGAATGACTTATTCACGTCTTGGATAGCAAGCGTGGAACGAACGCAGAGAAAATGTGCGTGATTTATTTTGTGAAAAATTGCTTCTCTCACTAAACAACACAAGCGACAGTTGAGTGGCAGCTTTCCTAGGTGTCACTCTTCGTCATTAATGGCGGTCGTCTCCTCCCAATCTCTTCCACTATGCAGCAAAAGTATTAAAGGGATTTTCGGAGTCGATTGCATTCCCCCCGTGAGTTTCATACATGCATACAACCTGAGCAGCACGGGAATTTCATTAACGTAATTTGGAAGATACAGTTTATTCGTATACACAAATTTCCAAATTTAGAGGTTCACGAATGCTTTTTGCCAGTCTGCATGTGTAACAGCTCCGAAACTTTCCTTTGTATTCACTTTGAAGGTCGTCCCCTTCTTCAATTTCAGTCCATTGGGACAGCCCTAAATATAATTAATGCTGGAAGGATGATAGTGAATACAATCAGTAGAGTCATTTAAATGGCAGCATCCGTACCAATAGCACTTCAATATAGCTCTAAAATGCTATATATGGAAGAAAATTCGTGGAGAACTACCAAATACCAAAATTACGTTTGGTCACGCCCACTATGACGTAGGACACTCATCCTAGGGTATTTCAACTTTGCTTACCTTGGCGTCATCTATGAAAGAAAAGTTCAACTACTTGTACACCTATGAACGTGTGACTTTCTAACGTCAGGTAGCGTTAAATATACAGCGACAAAATTCAAACTGACATTTGAAGCCTTCCTGTACATTGCGAGCTACTTGAATTGTGCTCATCGATATTTTTAGTGGCATATTACTTTAAATTACTGCTGGTAGCAGTATTTTCTTAATATAACTCTTCAAATATAGTTTACAATAATTTAGTTTAGGTAGAGGCATGTCATTCGACAAGCACAGATTACACACATAAATATGTTTATAGCATACGCTATATGTTTAATAAAGCCGTAACGCAAGATATTCTGTGTACACATTATATACTATAATGATTGTTTTGAAGGGAAAAATGGCGCTTTAAAAGATATGTTGTTCGCGCGCGCGTGTCTGCCTGTTATTTCAGGCAGGAATGGCTAAACCCCTTATGAAATGTAGCACACACCACGCTATATGTCTCTCCTAGAGAATGAGGTATATGGCGCTTTAATTACTTTGCTCAAAGTGATGCTTTTTAGTGAGGTGCAAAATAAAGAAAACATCAAAATATCTATGTTATTATTCAGTTCCTTGAAAGGCATTAAACCTATAACAAACATTTTTAATTTAATACTTCTGAAAGGTGATATTATTCAGCCAGTTTCGATTAAATGAATATTAAATAGCTTATGGAAATGGTTATCGGTATTGTTCATGTACGTAAACTGGTTACCTCGTGAAACATCATAGTTTTGATGCAAGTATCAGGAAGAGGGACAAATTTCGTACTGTTATGGTTATTTATGATATTTTGAATCGTGTGCATTGTTGGACAAAACTCTCTCCATGTATATAAAATTAAATTTTACGGGCTGAGCCTACAAACTGTAAAAATGAGGTGCTAGTCCTTTATATTCACTATTGAGGACGTACTGGATATCATTGTAGCTCTCTTCGCTTTCCTACAAATGTCCACTTCCTTCACTTTATCCATTACAGATTCTTACTCATGGTCGTCGGCAAATACCCCTCCCTGGAAATACCAATAACATTTTATTTTTTTATTATTGTTATTATTATCATCATCATCATTATTTCCTTACTGTCGTCTTCATCATTACCATATTTAGACTATTTTATAATCTTTAACATCAGCTATTTTTTTTCTCAGGTCTGTGATTCATTGAAAAGTGACTTCGCATTTTACAGTATAGCGGTTCAAGATATTCCCTTTCATGAACTTCGTTTAACCAAGTCTGACGTAGCATTCTGCGTGTCAGTTTCATGTTGTTTACACCAAACAGTTTTTCTCGCTAACTCGTAAAGAACATAACAATGCAAACTTCACATAGTCATGAATGACTTAGCAGTTTATATTCGCGTGTCAACTGGGATAGGAGCTTCCGGTATAGCATCGATGTTCTCGCATCGGGCTCCCGAAAGGTACATTTTGAGCGCTGCATATGTCCATTGCTTAAAATTCAGGCGCTAGATGACATTGTGAAGCCCCGTACATATAACATTCAATACTGCCAACACAATTATTCTAAACTCCTGTGTTAAATATTAAATTGTTTTAAAACTAACACATATTTAATCCTAGATGTAATATATTATAACAGTTTGCCAAGTATAAAGTCGTTTTCATAATATTAATGGACTGGTTTGTACAGTATTTGAGCTCAATGTACGTGTGAACAAAGCCTAAGGTTGGCTAAGTGTATCCGATTTGAGACGAAATTTTAAAGCTGCGCAACGTATTTTAACGGATGCGAGAGTGAATCTGAGAAGAAAATTCTTCGATTTAGTAGAACTGGCAAGATTTTAAAGGTATACAAGAGCGTATAAATACCAAGAAAGAAGCAATTTATTTTTTTTCAAAGGCCTGTTGGTAAGTAGGGTGTATGAATGTAAATAATATAGAATAACCAATATTAAATCCATAACCTAACCAGAATTGCATTAAGTATACATTTATTTTCAAAATAAAATTGTATTGTCTACTCATGAGTAATATTACATTTTGTAAGTCAGCTGCAGTTCGAATCTAATCAATGTATGCATGATAACACTAATAATATTGGTCATTTTACGAGTGAAATACTAGTGAAAAATAAAAAAGTTTATTTAGTATCCTAGTTGGGCTTTACAGTTGTTAGAAAGCTAGAACTGAAATTAAATATTACAATTTAAGGTTTAAAATTAAATTCATTTTTGCATTCTTTGAATTTCAGAACTGTTAATTTTTTTTTATATATGGGCTACTGCAGTTCATTCTCCTGTTCAACACCTCCAGAAGTAGCATCCTCAGCATTATGGCACAGATTTCCTTCGTCCATCATTTGAAGTGAGGTATAATTAACAGAATTTTCATTTTGCTCTAATAAGCTAATGGCAGAGTTGTTGCCACATCTTTCTAAATTATCTTTTTGTCTTTCCATTTTCACAGTGAGATTACATTGTATGCAACCATGAACATTTCTGGGACATAATTATGCCATGGCCTAGTACTATGTGCTAAGGTTAAACACTTGCAAACTGCACAAAGTAATAGTGCTGTTTTATCAAAGAAATCATTTAAATTTTCAAACTTTAGTAAAGAAAGATGTAAAACATCTGGTATTGGATACTTCATAAGCTGTTTACTTGATATTTAGCCTAACTTATACACAGTTTGTAGTATCTTAACACATAAAATATTTCTTTGTAAAACCATTGAGTTTTCAGGTTAAGTAAAAGAAACTTTAAATAAAAAATCAAGCTTTTATAGTAAATAAGTGAAAATATTGTGCCATATTTATAAAATTAAAGAATGTTTTGCTCTGTGTTGCTGAATAATGAGCAAAATAATTGCTGCAAATGAGCAGAGGATATGTTAAAAATAATAGGATATTTTATAGTTCGAACTCTTGATTAATGCAGCAATTAGTGACAAAGTGTCAGTCATGGATGTTGTAGATGCAAAGTCCATCACCTTCAAAGCACTTTTATTAACCTTATTATTTGAAACATTTAATGAGGTATTTTCTCCTTTCTCTTGTTTAGTGCAGTCACCATCTCAAGCTACCAGAGATATGCTGGCAGATATCCAAACCATGGAGTCAGGGAATTTGGGTATGTTGAGTTGCAGGATCATCCCCAGAAACATTATTAATATTGTACAAAGCTTTCTCTCACCTATACAGCAATTTGTTGTCATATATTAAACATTCCTTACAATTTGGAGTTTCATTTCAACATGAGTTGAAAAATTAACTAAAACATTAGAAACTATTGCTGGAAACATGTTCTGAATTTTCAGAAAAAGTGAAGTTGGCGTTAGGCAGTTATTTCAGTGTATTGGTAGGTTTTAGTGATTCTCTCTTAGTAGCTTTAAGATTACAGTTTTTGAGTTAATGTTGTTAATAACTACAGACATGTTTGTTATCCACTAAAGAAACAAAATAGTAGCAAGGATTTCAGTTAACTTTATGATCCTTTTAACACTAAGAAATAGCACCCTGATGTTGCAGAGAATGTAAAGTGTCACCATTAACAGTCCATTTAATGTAAGTAGTTTTGAGCTTAAAGACAATAGCTTTCGTAAATTACAGCTACCCTGTAATTGTCATTTGCAACCTAGATTTGCTTTCACTGTCTTCATATACAATGATATTAAAGCAACATAAAAAGAAAAAAAATTTATATATTGTTTGTTAGGTTTCCTAATATAACATTACTGGCAAATTCCAACTAGGCAGTCTGATTAGAATTTGTGGATTTATCTGAACTTTGTGTTTGAAATATTTAACTTAATTTCATATGTCGTAGGGTATACAACCTGTTAATAACAATATTACAGCAGGCATTATAAACTGGTTAATAGTTCGGGTTGTACCATTTTCCTCTCTATGAAGTCATACAAGTAGTTCTCTTAACTGCCATACAAAGCGATGTTGGTATGGCAAGTATCACGAATGATGGTGCACCTCAAGTGGTTGTGAAAAAGCTCCTTTCATTTAAAAATTGTGAGTCACGAATAATGCTAAGGTATTATTTATTAAGTTATTATTATTATTATTATTATTATTATTATTATTATTATTATTATTATTATTAAGTCATAATTAATGTCAATATGATTTTTAAAAAAAGTCCTAATTAGTGCAACTTCATGGGAGGGGCAAAATTTATTAAGTTATTATTATTATTATTATTATTATTATTATTATTATTATTATTATTATTATTATTAAGTCATAATTAATGTCAATATGATTTTTAAAAAAAGTCCTAATTAGTGCAACTTCATGGGAGGGGCAAAAAGTTTTATAGCAATGAAACATATCGGTTTGCTGAGGAAACAAAAGTCATATGTATTGCAGTTTAATTTTTTTTCTTTATTTCCCTCATGGTTTAGTAATGTATTTGCAGCATATTAATAAAATATTTTAATTTGCTGCTGTAGAGAGAAAGAATAATTAGTATTCTAAGTATTAAGAATTTAACAGTACAAAGAAAACAAGGAGAAATTATGTCTAATATGGTGCTCATAAGATTGTCTTTATGTTCACAGCTGTTTGGTTCGAACCTGTATTAAGCACAAAGTTGTTGAATATTATGATTCTATAGTCAAACTGAAAAATAATTTTTACTTCTTTTACTTCTGTTTTTTCAACTTAACTTTTACCTATGTGCTATCTCGGGCACAAGTTTGAGTAAATGAGCACTTCTCTGTGCACCATAGAGCAGTGAGTTGATGGCCTGCATATTACAAGTTTTTATATTTAAGCTGAACTGATAGAAAATAGCTGTAAAACATTTTTAACCTTCTTTCACCTAAAAAAAAGAAGATAGAATCCATGGTGTTAGTGCTTATTTTAGGTGCCTTGGAAATAGATACTAGATGAGATTGCAACAGATATTCCAAATAAAAACCCAACAAAGAGCAATAACTAATCACAAATTATTTGCTAAGAAATTTATTATTTGGATAATGTAGGAGCAGCTATTAAAAATGTAATGCTTGTTAAACCTGCATCAAGGGACGTTAGTGTAAGAAATTTTGCTCAAGTTTGTGTTGCATAAGATGCTGCTTTATTAAAAAAGATTTTGTGTAACTGAATAGTTGTTTGTTTTTTTTTTGATGATGTATTTCACTTATTTTTCAATACACATGATAAAATATTATGTGGTGTTTTAGTATAACCAAATGCTGACATTCTTTGTATATTGCAGGATATCATTTATATTATAATTTGTATATTATTATAGAATGCGAATCAATGGCATTTCTGTCATGTAGGTTAACAGGTGTTAAGTTGATGAATGATAAACTGCTGTATACAAAGAGTAATATTACATATACCATACCACAACCTTTCCTATTTTCCCACTTTACTGAAAATGAGTATAAAGACATTGTCAGTGTAAGACAATTAAAACCGATCTCGGTATTCTAGCAGATGAGTAAGAACTGAAAGGAGTGCAAGTTCTAAATAAAGTAACCTGTGCGTTTAATGGTTTTCTCTCCAGATGGAGAAAACCATTAAAAACGCAGGTGATTTTATTTGAGACTTGCACTCCTTTCAGTTGGCTTGCGTACGTTTCGAAAGCGGGGGCCGGGGCTAGCAGCAGGCATGATCAGTTGATAATGACGTAAGCTGCATTACCGACCGCAGCGTTAGTTCCGCTAACGGGCACCCAAAAGGTCGTAAAAAGCGCCCTATGCGGCACCTTACCCCCACCATTGAGTTGACAATCTGCCTGAGTTACTTTGCTTTCTTGTGGTATGTTCAGTTCAGTTCTAAAACATGCTTATTCTTGTGAGGGTGGTCAGGAAGTGTGTCGCAGTATTGATTGTAATTACTGCGTTTTATTTATACTTTTCGTGACCATCATCACGGACATTAGGACATTTTTTAAGAGAAAGAGGATGAGCAAAGACGATGCTTCGCAGGCTTTTAATGCTACAGCCACCGTCCCCAATTGCAAGGATAATCCTCTTGTGTTAACCCGTTGCCAGAAGGAGCAGCATATTCATCAAATTCAGTGAATGAGGACAATAATTACACTGCAGATAGTGGTGATAATATTCTGAATGTAGGATGTTATTTAAACTATAGCCAAACAATAAGCATCGACTTAAGGTATGAACTTATCAACAACCTTTGGGCACCTTCCACAACATACAACTTCAAATCGGATGTTGCTGTAGGAAATCGCCAATTCCGATTACAGTGGCTTGCGGAGTACTCATCTTGGCTGGTACACTCCGCTGAACAGAAAGGTGCTTTGTGTCGACATTGCGTGATTTTTCCAATCGAAAGGGCATCGTGATATTCAAGGTGCTTTTATAGTTAACGTTTTTCCTATATACAAAATTTTCCATGAGGCAGCACGAGAGCACATAAAGTCATCCTGGCTCGTGAGGCTGTAAATAAATCTAACAAATTCATGTATGTTATGAAAATAATTCACTCAGTGTGGCGCAACAGATAGATCACACTTACAAAAGAAATTGAAGAAAACAGGCAAAAGCTTTATCCTATAGTTTCTTGCATTGTTTTTTGTGGAACTCGTCACTTGCCTCTTCCCGGTATAAATTCATCTTTCGGTGTTTTCCATGATCTACTGGATTTTAGAGTCGATGCTGGGGACACCATCTTAAAAGATCACCTCAGAAGCTGTAGTAGAAATGCTAAATACACTTCTGTTCAAATTCAGAATGAACTAATTATACTCTGCGGACAGATTGTTCAGAAGACGTTGATTTTCTTACTCAATGAAAGTAGTGCATTCTCAGTGCTAGCTGACGAATCCGCAGATATAGCAGGAAAACAGCAGCCCTCTATAGGGCTGCGCTTTGTGGACAGCAATAACAGCGCTTAGGTTAGAGTCATGCAGTATCGGCCGACTGAAGTATTTTGACCGTACTTTGTGACTGTTAAGGTTAATCGCAATCTTAATATGGCATTCTGTTACCTCAATACATGTTCTATGAATAACAAGTGCAATGTTTATTATTTTTTATTTATAGCACTTGTTACATAGAAAGTAAAAAGTGCTACAACTACAAGTCTTGTAGAAAGAGTCTCTGGTTTCTAGGTCATTGTCTTTTCTGAGATGTCTCAGTTTTTAGTGATCGGCTGCACTGATGCTTATTCAATAACCTTTAGAACACATAAGCATGGAACTTATTCTCACCATTTCAGCTATGTTCACCAAAGCTTAGCTCACAGTTTTAAAGAAATCATAAATAAAAGACAAAGTATTCCCCTGCACATCCACCAGGCGCCAACCTACATAATTGATACGCCGCATCCAGTGTTATTTGAATGCCTCCAAATACATAATACAATTTACGGCTTTTTCTATTAACCCATTACTTCAACTAAAATCCCGTTTTCTTTGTCTCCTTGTAGTTCACTGTTTATGATCTCCCTCGGCGTGTTTGTCTTCTTTTGGAGCACCCGACTTCAGTTCAGCTTTCAACTGCCTTTCAGACTTCCTTTTATCTAGATCAGTTGTTCTTGCGTTTCTTTATCAAAAGTCCTGTTGAATCTGCCCAACTGATAAGTTAATTTCACGGAATGACCCTGATTAATTGCCCTTATCCTATCTCCAGGTGTGCTTCGAGGTGCAGAAAACGCTTAAGCTGCCTCCCTCGTGGTCATTTTATTAGACATAACTGCTCACAGTTAGTTTCAACCACTATTCATTCCATTTTTCTCTTATGTTTTCCTCACTTCCTGTTATTTCACTCTGAAAGGAATTAAGAAGAAGAAAGTATATTCTAAACATTGAGATTACTTCTGACCGATACTGAAAGACAATCGGTTGGCCGGTACTGTACGACAAACATTTAATAGATTCCATTCCTACCGTACGTCCTTCTACAGAAATTATCACGAAACGTTTGTTTGATGTCACTCCTTAAATAATACAGATAACTAAAACTTAGAAACGAAATTAAACCATTTACCTTAAAAGGGAACTCCATGGGCCTAAAAATATCTTCTGTGCGCTAAGAGCTGCAACAGCCACAATCAGTCATTCAGAGCAGATAAAGTACTAAAGAGAGGAATACGCTATTGGGTTACAGTCCACTTGGGAACACGAGCTTGCTACCGATTACTGTAAACTACTGTCATCTAGCAGCGAAACGGGAATCTCAATTCTGGCCAGCACTGCATGCCGACTGATACTGCACGACTCTCCCCTATATTGTTCGAGAAGAATTTCTTGGCTTTACACCACTTAGTGCTAATAGTATAGCAAACACAATTATTACATTTTTAATTGATGCTGGTGTTGACATAAGCAAGCTTGTTGGCCAGGGAATCCGTTGCTCAGGCTGGTAAGGAAAATGGAGTGCTACAGCTTATTTCAGATAAATTTCCAAATGCTCTAGTTTTCCATTGTAGTGCACATAATCTTGATTTAGTAGTTAATGTCTAAAACAGTGTTCCGGAAATAAGAACAGTGAAGGAAGTAATCAATTTTTTCCGAGAAGGTCCACTTCGCAGAAAGTTGATTCTGATACCTCTGCTATGTAAAACTAGGTGGACTGCAAAACATAAAGCCATTCACATATTTTCAGAGGATTTTGCTTCCATTACTGAAGCTCTCCAGATATTGTCAGTTGATGAAAATAATAAAACACGACAGCTCTCGCATATGCTGTTTTGCTCAACCTCGACTTTTGTATTTCTGGTGTCACACATTAATGCAAAATACTCTCCCCAGTTGGAGCCCGTGGCTTACATTCTTCAGGTAGTTGAAATTGATCTTTTTGGTGTGCAAGAACATATATTGCAGCTGGTAGCTCTGTTGAGGCTCACAGAAAGAGAACAGTTGAAATATTCAGCAACTTGATGAAATCGGCGGAAGACATTTCGAGTAAACTAAACATAGAACTGAGTTTGCCACGAAAAGTACCTAGATAAATACTTCGGTCTAACCACCCAGGAAGTCTGGAGGAGCAGTTCAGATGTTCTATATTCCTTCCCTATTTATACTCCCTTATCACATCCCTAAATATTCGTTTTTCTACATGCAATTAGAACGCTTTTTCTGTTGTGGTACTCCATTCTCACGTGATGAAAAAACCTTCCTTCAATTATTACGTAACTCATTTGAGAGGGATTAAAGAAATGTACTCCATCAATAATATTCTGGCAGAAGGTGAAACATGATACGAAGTATGGAATAACAAAGGTGGTGATCATGAAGATATTAAGTACATCGGTTTACTTGCACCTTCTTCACAGTTACCCCTCGTGCATTCTGTCCTCCTCATTGGACTGACACTTCCTGCTGTAACATGTACCGTAGAACGGCCATTTAGCACTTTCCACTGTGTAAAAGCTTGGCTCCAATCAGCAATGTGCGTAGAACGTCTGAATGGCCTTTGTCTTCTGAGTGTTCATCGTGAAAGGGTGAATATGGAGAAACAAACATATATTGGTGAGGTCATCAATAAGTTCGCATTAGCCTCGTCGACTTCAGCTGACGTTCAAAAATCAAGAGAAGAACAGAGAAAACAATTATTAAGATACGTAGCCAACATTACTTTGATAATTTGATTTGTGACTACATTGAGAATTTAACTTTCAGGGTTTATTTAAATTATGCTAGTAATTTCACAATTTGTTGTAGATTTTAGTACTGAAATAAGAATTCACATGTTCCGTTTGTAGCCCAGCGGTTAGCCCTTCAACCTCCATATACAGAGTTACCGGGTTCGCTTCCGAGTGTTGAAGGGATTTTTATTACATTTTATTCCCTAGCAAAGTCTGGAAGGCATATAACGTATTATATGTGCGCCCGCCCAATGGTGCATTTATAGCTCACAATAATAAACCTTAACGTTAAACTGGACAACAGAAGCAAGTTAAGAATACCACCACGGTTTTATTTCATGCAATTACACATTGCAAATGTAAAATTCAAAATAATGGCTGTCAGAAAAGAAAATGTATTCCGAGGAATCCGTGTCCTATAAAATGTAAAAATGAGACTTTATAAAATAATAACCGTTACAATGATACATACATATACATTTGTGAAACATATTCATTTGTTATTTTGAGCTAAAGGTATTGTTGCATAATTTCGTAAAAGTGTATCTTGTGAAATAGGTCCCAGTCGTTTCAAAGGTAAAAGCTACCGATATGATTGTAGTAGTGAAAGACATAATAACAAGATAGTATATGAACACATTGCGTTATATTTTGAGTGCTTTTGTAACACATGTCCTTGCATTCTGCTACTCAGTTGACATTTTTGGAAACAATCCTAAAAATGATAGACATACCTAGTTTTAGGAAACTAATAATCTGCACTACCCTTAATCTTGTACCTATTTTAACCATATTTTAAATGTATAGAAAAATTGCTTAAAACTCTAAGTAAAAATGTCAACCCCTTATGTGCAGTGGTACACAAAAATAAAAATAGGTATTTAAGGATGCTGTCCGTGGAAACTAACCTTTACGTTGTACCAAATTTAATCACATTTGAAATGCGTCGACAAATTTTCTTCAAACTCCTATATAAAAAATCTCAGCGATTCTTGAGTTGTTTGATGTGTACGGACAGACTCATGGACAAAGTGACGCTAATAAGTACTTCACAGCAGCGAACCCATTTAAAAACCATGGTTAGTATATATAATAATCTTGCGTAAAATTGGGGAACAAGAAATTGGTATTTGAATCATGTTCAGTTTTGTTCCCACGTGGGAAAAATCCTAGCGACGCCTATACTACTACTACTACTACTACTACTACTACTACTACTACTACTACTACTACTACTACTACTACCACCACCACGACCACCACTACTACCATCCCTACCACCATTACTACCACCACTACTACCATCCCTACCACCATTACTACCACCAGTACTACTACTACTACTACCATCACCACTACCACTACCACTACTATTACTCCTACTTCTCCTACTACTACCACTACAACCACTACTCCTCCTACTACACTACTACTACTACCACTACTGCTACTATTCCTACTCCTTCTACTTCCACCACAACTACCACCACTACGACTACTATTACTACTACCACCACTACCACCACCATTACTACTACTACTACTACTACTACTACCGTGTATCTATTAGTTATTTTATATGCAATGATTTGGTTATACTTACAAAATCTGCGGAGACCCCGTCGCGAAATATCCATGAGCCTAAACGGTTTTTGAAAGCCAGCAACTATTTGTTAAAGTGAATATGCGTTTTTTTCAGGTGTAAGCCTACTGCTTACCGAGAGGGATGGCTCAGCGGTACCGTCTGTGTCCCGCATTCGCAAGGTCCGGGTTAAAATCCCCGGAGCCGGCCAATCTGACCGTAGCTTTTTCGCGATATTCCTCTGTCGCTAGGCGAATTATGGGTTGGATAATTTGATCCGCGAATTTTCCTGTCATCCTTTTCATCACTAAAGTTCATTTCGTTCTTCTTCACCGCTATACCAGGCATTGAGGTGATCACCCACTTTGAATATGCGATGGTCTAGAAGAGTTTGCTTGTTCCTCGACGATGCCGCGGACTGATAAGATGTGTCAGATAAGCCTTTGTTCTATTCCGCAGGCCCCGCCCCCTCTTTGTGTGTTACTCCGACTCCGCCCGCCCCCTGTCTCCTTTGTGTTACTCACAGCTAATGGATGTGTCATGTTCCTATCAAATTTGTTTGACAAGGGTTTCAGCCGCAGAAAGACGCCGCTAATTGATGCTCCTTGTAATCCGATTGACTACGTAATCAGATAACTCATTGTTCCTTTCACACCTCCCGCCCGTCCGGCATTTGCCGCCCTCTAGGACTCAGTCGCGTGCCAACACCGCTCTAAATCGATGGAAGAGGTTTAGGCCACAAAGGCTCCGATAATTAAGGTTTAATTGAGTTACATGTAAACATGTGTGTTTACAAATGTTTTGACACCCTTTTGGCGGTATTTTTCCGACACAGGAAGTCCCCCTCCCACTCCTTTGTGCGGGTGGAGCCCGCACCGCTAAAGTTCTAAATACCCAGTCGCGTGAGCTAGATTGATTAATATAATTAAGTGTATATTCTCTTTTTGTATATTAAATTAGCCTCCTAATGAGCTCAATTGGAGGAATAATTGATTACATGTGTAAAGACATGAGGCTTCACCTCAAAGATTTAAACGCTAACAAAGGCTATATCGCTCTCTAGCGTCTCGGATTCCCAGTATCAGGTACCCTAAAGGCCGTCGATCAATAAATACAATTATTTCGATTGAGTATTTGTTATTGATACAGTATAAAGAGTTGGTGCCGATAAAGTACCCCGCCCACCCGCGCAAGCACGCGCGCCCACAAAAATATTTTTTTTGAAACTTAACAAAGCTATTATTACGAGTGTATAACTATTACGATTAAGAATACGATTGTCTAATTCTGCTTTGAGGGAAATTGTCAGGTTTATAAGAATATTTAACCCCTTAGATGAATTAAAAATGCAGGACTAAAAGACAGAGTTAGCGTAAATTATTAGTTCAACAATGCGCAATACGCTAACGTATTTAAAAGCGATATTTTCGAAAGCATGAGTGTATAGATCCGCCTTCGTGAGGTTTATCACTCGATCTGAAACACATCATACTTGAAAATCCCCGGTATAGCTACCACCAATTAACGATCAGAGAGGGGAGCGGATTCAGATCAGAGAGGTGGCTGCTACCAGACGTATTTTAATGATAATTGCACTTCCTTTAAACCTACCCCTATCCTGTCTCTCTGCCTGCCAATTGGGGGTACGCCTGTACACCTTGCTTGACCGCTTTCTGCATGAGATAAACAAAGCTGGAAGCCCGCCATGATAAGCCTTTAACGTAAATAAATAATTAAATATGCGGCTCCTTAAACTGGCAGGAAAACAAACCATTCCATTTGTTATTATTTTAATAATGTATTCCCGCAACAAACGAAAAGCCAGCTGTAACAGAGCCGTGATTGTTTAGGCACGCTGCGAACCTATGATATTCTTATTAAAATACTATTGCTAGCAGATAGAAAGTTCATGTCATTTCACGCTTGACTTGATTTTAAAGAACTTAAAAGGGGATGTATGTTTGTCTATAATACCTTATCGAACAGGTGTATACACGTTTAGACAGGGACATTAGACTACATTTAAACCGAGGGTTACAAGACATTAACTTTAATAAAAACAGCCTTAAAATGAAATATGACAATCTTTAGGCATGACACACGGGCATAATTTCAATTTTCTTTCAAAAGCAAGCAAAAGCAAGTCCTGTCAAATACAAGAATTGTTTGCAAGCGCTACAATAGTCTCCGTGGCATTTCGGAGAAAACGGGTAGTGTCTCTTGCCGAGGCTCGATACCGGGCTACATCAGAGAGTATTTGTGCAAGAAAAAATATAATCTATTACACTGACATGACTTTTTCTCAAATGCTTATTCCTAGGTCCACAACATAAAAATTATTTCTCATTTGAGAAAATATATAAGTATTGCCAAAATGTAAATAACATGGATCTGGGGACTTTCAAACATGTGGGCACTCGAGGTAAAACACAGGGGCCTTCAAATCATGCGTTTCCTCTGAGAAAATATATAAGTATTACAAAAATGTAAATAACATGGGTCTGGGAACCTTAAAACATGCGGACACTCGAGGTAAATACAGGGAATCTTCAAAACATACATTTCCTCTGGAATAAGGTATTGCAGGAGGGGATATTATAACATACGATGTCGAAAGCCGCGTTGAGTACTCTAGCGGAGAATCTAACCATGGACACTTTGAATATAAATTTTATATTCGTTTAAAACTTATTCTAAAAATGATGCCTTCGAGAAGTGAAATCATACATCCTGAAAGACAGTACTTATTGTAAATGTAAATAACATGAGCCGGGGGAGTTTAAACATGCGGGCACTCGAGATAAGCTACAGACGGCCTTCAAGCCATACATTTCCTCTGAGAAAATATATAAGTATTGCAAAAATGTAAATAACGTGGATCTGGGGACTTTAAAACATGAAGACACTCGAGGTAAAATACAGGGATCTTCAAAACATGCATTTCCATGGATATAAGGTGTTCCAGGAGGGAACTTAAAACACACGATATCGAACATGGACCTGGGGGAGACTTTAATACATACATTTTCGCACACTCGGGGTAAAATACAGGAGACCTTCAAAACATGCATTTCCTTTGGAATAATGTGTCCCAGGAGGGGAACTTAAAACATACGATGACGAACGTGATAATGAGTACTCTAGCATGGGATCGAACCACAGGAGTATTTCAAATATAAATTTGATATTCGTTTATAAAATTCTTTTTCTAAAAATACATGCCAGCGGTCTTCGAGCAGATGCGCGAGCGAGTTATACAGTTGCTTAAACACCCCTGCCAAATATGTTGTATACTTCCTGAGGTGGGTTATCCCGACCTCGGAAATTCCCCTTTCAAAGATATTCAAAACCGTGGGTATTTTCCACCTTAATGGCTTCCAAGGATTTCCAAACAGTACACTTCGCTTTTCAGGAAGGCGACAACATCTCCACACACCTGTGAATGCTGACAGGTGACTCGAAATGGCAGGATGGAACTCTGATCGGTAATATTTAATACTGAATGATAATAAAGTTGAGTTTGGAATTAAAAAAAACATTGTATACCGCCGGGAATCGAACCCCGAACTTCAGCGATACAAACACCTTATTAATAAAGAAACGAAGGTGTATATTAAATGTAGCTAAAAGGATAGGAATGGTGAGGTATTTAAAACATACATTTTCGCACCTCGAGGTAAATATAGGAACACTTCAAAACATGCATTTCCTCTGGAATAAGGTGTATAGGTCCAGTATATACAGCGTTTTCCTTATACATCCGTAGAGGGAAGGGAAAGCCATTCGAGCGTATGATATTAGAATTGGAATGGCTGTCTTTAATGTAGATATTTATTTACAATCATAACAAGAACACAGCACAACTAACCAGTTTCAAGCGCGAGAAGTACAGTTTTCAAATTCAGTGTCTTACACAGAAACTTTCTCTTTAAGACACACTATGTATGCTATTCAGTTGTTTGGGCACAATAGAGGTCCTAAACTTACATCTTGGAAAACATTCGTAGGCAATTTCGGGTACTCTTAAAGTAAACACAATTTTATCGGGGATTCTCTTAAAGGTACGCATGCCAGGCAACATTTGCTGGATTATGCTTCTTATATGTGCATACAATTGGGAGGTCACGATTTCAGATGTACGTATCCGACAATCTACTAATTTGTTCATGATTTTGCTCAGACGCCAGATAAATACCGGATTATATATTCAATAGGGTGAACCAGAGTAAGATGGGGAGAAGTCTTTGTGTCGCAACGGGCTTCATAGTTTAATCTTGAAGAAAGAAGATCCATAACTAAGACCATCTGTAATAAGGATTAGTGCTCTAAGACGACTACGCAACTAAGGTCATTTGCGTGTAACACACTAAGTAATTGAGCGAAATGGCTCAGGCGGTAACATCCGTGGTCCACATTTGGAGGTGGTGGGTTCAATTCCCTCAGTCGATATTCCTGATCCATGGGTTTTTCGGGGTTTTCCCGGTTGCTAGGTGAATGCTACGAAGGTTCATTACATCCCCGAAATTTTCCTCCCTCCGGTTCACCTACATTCTCATTTTACTTCACCTTTCATCTCCTTGGCTCTGATCGGTAATATTTAATACTGAATGATAATAAAGCTGAGTGTGGAATTTAAAAACATTGAGTACCGCCGGGAATCGAACCCTGAATTCAAGCGATACAGATGCTTTATGAATAAAGAAACGTAGGTGTATATTGCATGTAGCTAAAAGGATAGGAATGGTGAGGTATTTAAAACATGCACTTTCGCAAACTCGAGGTAAAATACAGGGGACCTTCAAAACATGCATTTCCTGTGGAATAAGATGTACAGGTCCAGTATATACAGCGCTGTCCCTAAACATCCGTAGAGGTAAGGGAAAGCCATTCGAGTGCATCACATCAGATACTTTCTTTGCGTGTTATGGATATATGTAAGGATTTTTTAAGTAATACTTGATAAGAAATTAACTATTGTAATTATTTCTAAGTATTATTTACCTCTTCATTGCAGCATTCAAGTTTATTATTATTATTACTATTATTATTACCGCCAAGAAAGCTTACCTGTTTATTTAATTTTAAACAGACTGGTGTTTCAGTCCCTGTTTAAATATTGTAGGATCCTTACATTGCTCCAGGAGAATTGCATCAAGAGAAACAATACCTCCTTTTCATTATTTACCCTAAAATTATAGTTAAATAATACATGCAATACGCTATTTATACTGACCTATATATGAGCTTGGAGTCCCAGGGCGATGGCATCCTACACATGTAGTTACCATTATGACATGATAGAATAACACATTGAACACAGTTGGGAATTGAACCACGGGTGCTGCAAATATAACACTTGAGTGAATATTTTGGTAATGGAATAATAAACAGCGAATTTTAGCAGTACACGTACTCAAAACAATAGTCTAGCGTTCTATACACGGTGGCTTTTCGCTACCGTCTTATTGCCCAAGACCCTGTAAATCCCCTAACTGGTTTAGACGGGTTTATTTATGAAATGTTCCCTGTGAGAGGCTAGATTCCCCCCGTGACTCCTTAGAAAAGATGTTTCTACTCGATAGGGGTGGAGTACGCAATCAGATCAATTTATTTTATATCGTCACGCCTCTCGCTTGCAATTTTTATATGGAAAAAATTATATAAAAGGTGCAGCTTCTTCAGCAACTTTCCCTCTGTCTTGCGAGAACTCATCGACCTAAGTACTGTTCTTGTTTTAAAACGCTACGCGAAATTTCATCAAACATCATGTCTGGTAAGCTGTAAAAGCATTTCATTTACTTTAAAAGTTAGCGTATTACTCTCTGCATGTAACATATATGTGTTACTTCTTGTTTTTTGAATGTCAGGTGTTTATATACAAGTAGTTGAACATTCTACAGTTAATAGATAGTTGTGCGAATTTCATTTTTTCAAATGCAAACAGTTTAGTTAATTATTCATGTTAAGCAATCTTATTACTCTAGCTATTTAAATAGGAAATCTTTAGCGCGTGAATAATATTCATCTTAAGAGAAAAAATATAATTATTTGAATACCTTCCTAACGTTTTGCTTTTTTAAAATATTACAAAAAGTCTGCTGTGCGAATCATTCGCTCTAATAAAGTAAATGTTTACACGATATTAAAACATTCAAATAAAAAATAGCCTGCTTAATGGACTTCATTACTGAATGAAAGCTTCCTTTATATTTACACATATATTATCATTATTGTAGTTATCATCATTATTATTATATTGCGCAGAAATGTTAATAATCTCGAGACTTTCAAATAAATTATTTCTTATGAAATACAGCCTCTAATAAGGAATTTGTTTTTCTGTCCCTAATGCAGAGAAGCTAGCAACCCAACTTAACACGCTGGCTGGGAATAGCATTTTCCGACTGTTCAAAGACTACAAGTTCTTCATCTAGATGAGCCTTATAATATAAAGTCCATAAGAAAAGTTGATACGAGATACGGAGTTAGAGTGGTTGCAGTCTAAGGCGAAAAGCAGGTTTTTCTTCCAGCGTGATATTCGGCCGTAACAAGCGTACAGTTGGAGGAAATGCTCGGAAAGTTTCAAATTGTATATCATGGATTAGTACCAGCTGGCAAGTTTAAGACATGTAAATTGTCTTTTTTTCCTATTAAGGTTTGTAGAAAGAATTCAGCTAACCTTTAAATGTTTCATTTAGAGTTACAGCCTTTGAATTTATAAATACTCGGCTTACTGGGATAACATTCGCCTGAAGCATGCATCACTGTATTAAAACATAGATGTATATATATTCTATTATATACATAATATGTGTAAATAATGTCCAGGTTGTAGTCTTGCGAGGTCGTGCAGAAAGAACTGTAATAGTCTTTTCGGTGATTCGTTACCTCAAAGCGTATACTTACAAGTTGAAAATAATTTGAATATGTGTTACAGAACTACAAGGGCGGGGTAAATGAGGAGGAAGAACGAGTTAGTGTAAAACAAGCATAAACAGAAATGTAATAGGAACATTCTCAACAACGTCCAGTGATTATATTCAATGAAGAATCGAAACACCAGACAGCATGAAACCTAAAACAAAAACGCTTGCGTGTGTAGAATATAGGAATAATATAAATTATTTGCTCATTATTATTGTATTTCTTGCCAATTCCATTTATTTCATAAATAATTATATAATTGTCTAAAGGATTATGCAATGTCTTAAAACACTGATGCTGCACGAAATCTAAAAATATCTACTGAACTGTTTGGTAAGACACTTGAATAAATGGAATCCAGAAATCAGAACCATCTAATATTTTAGGGTATGATATGAAGTGTACAATAAGATTAATAAAAAGAGAACTATATAATATAAACGGTTTATAAACATTATCCTATTACAATCCTTCACAAAACCATACATATTTCGCAAAGACTACGATGATAGGCTAGACTTTCTAAACACCCAATTAGATAATCGTATGCATCTCAGAGAAAGAGACCTGCAGGTGAACACTTTATCCGTAAAACTAAATATCTCAGCAATGTCTGGATAATGTATTTTATATAGTAGAATTTCTTGATAATCATGATATATTTCAATGTACTTGCTAACTATCTCGAAAAATTCATTAACATCATTTTCGTGACTGTCATGCTACAACTTTAAATGATTTCAGCTTACTTATAATTTCTACAGTCTCCCTCGTAGGATTGGTAATACCAGCCTCTCTCGATGCCATAAGTAACCTCAGCATATTTACCAGTCTATTCGGATTTTCAAGCGTAGACATCACTAAATTATCATCATATGGGAACGTCAAATTAGTAAACACACGATTATCACTGTATTCTGATTCCTCAACCGCAGGAGGAGTCTCAAGTGTAGGACAGAGAACTGATTCAGTATAACATCTTCCTCGATGCATCTTAAGCCTTGACAATGAACGATTCTTTAAAATCCGATCACATATACAGCATTTAAGGAGTCGTTTTCCTCCAAGTGTAATGTATGAAAAATTGAATTTCTCATAATTTGGTTGCACCGATTTTCTCCCACAATAGCTCATGATAAAACTGTAAAAGAAATTAAATGAGTACGTGAATTCTAACGCTCGAAGGAATTAAAAGTGAATGAATGAATTGATTACACGCAACTATGTATATATCTCGAATGAGGGTGACGGAGGGGAGCGATAGCAGGTCGCCGCTAAGATTGTCATCTCGAGTGAGATGCCTTAGTGGTCTGTCTGGGATACACCTAGAGTAAATTGGGGATTTCAATATCCCACCGGCATGTTGTCACAGGAGCTCATTGGTTAAAGCAACCGCACGGAGAGCGGGAGAACCGTGTTCAAATCCCGGCTGTGGCGTTGAATTCTTCAATTGACTTTGCATTAAAACTTGCCAAGATCAGGCTGAGGTCTATAAAAAGTACAATTAATTTATATATAATAATAAAAAGTAAAACCTTAAAAAGATCCATTTACAGAGCACTGAACTACTTGCGATAGCAGGTCACCGCTAAGATTGTCATCTCGAGTTAAATGCCTTAGTGGTCTGTCTGGGAAACAACTTGAGTCAATTGGGGAATTCAATGTCCCACCGACAATGGTTAAAGCAACCGCACGGAGAGCGGCAGAACCATGTTCAAATCCCGGCTGTGGCGTTGAATTTTTCCGTTGACTCTACATTAAAAATAGAGATGGTGTTAACTTTTGTGCAATGGATGGTGATGGTGGTGGGGGGCTTTGAATGGAAACATCTGTCGGAATGAGCGTGTGAGAATAATTGTCTCTTTTTGGTATGACACCATATACAGGTAGTTACGAGATGAGTTTAAACGTGTATGATGGTGCCATACATCCTGTTCTCTGGTGTGACGTCATAGACATCTAGTCTCTGGGTGTGACGTCATATGGCGGAGGTTAATACGCGGAGAGCACTAAAATGAGTGGTATACAACAAACCAGATTTTATGCAGTGGTTTAGAATTGAATTAAATGTTTTATCAGCGATCATGTTATATCATTAAAGGGCACTGATATGTTAGTGAAATATCAGAGTTTTAGCAAGCTAATCAGCATTTAATTGCTCAAATCATAGCACGAATGGTTTGAAAGTATATAAAAGGAGTAAACAGCGAAAAAGGAATAATGTTTAATACATATAAATTATCTTTTTAAAACCTCTAAATACATAAAATATGGGTGTTAACGTGTACAGGTAGTGATAAAAGCGTTACAGCGTTGGATCTGAAATGTAGTGTTATCCAAGAGGTTCGTGCCTTCTCCATAATTAGGGGTTCCTTCACACGCATGCACACACAGGCATACACACACAATCTCAGTCACATGCCCACATTCGCATACAAACGTCGTACTTACATAAACATACCCACACAAAACAATCGCGCTCAATCACCCAGCACACGCACGCATACACACGCGCGCGCGCACACACACAGCACACGCGGGCATAAACAGTCACGCACACAGATACACCAGCGTACTTGCAAACACAAACACATACATACTCAACACACGAATACATAAACACACGCACGCATACATACAGACTCACAGTAAACGCATGCGGCACATGGGCGCGCACACACACATACATCCGCGCACTTACACACACACGCACACACATGCTCACAGCATACGCATGCATGCGTACGGACACATACACACACGCGCGCACACACACATAGACCTCGCACTTACGCACGCGCACACACACATACACAGGCACGCACACACATAAACACGTCTCTAAAGACGTGAACATTTACGAAGACCTACCAACACCTCCTAACACATAGATACACACGTACAACACTTCTAACACTTCCTCCAAGCACACGAACTGCATGAAGACCTACGGACACGCCAGAACACCTGTGTAAATATGTATTGAAATATAAGAGTTTAGACACTTAATCATCGTTTGTTATTAAAATTCAGTATAAAATTGATGGAAAGGCCCTTCTATAAATAGGATGACCTCGGGCACTGCACTTCATTAGTCTTGAGGTGTTAGCATCGTGTTCTCTCCAAGAATAATCAGCCTTCAAAAGTGTTATCGAGGTGAAGAGGACTACATTTCCTTGAAGGAGGAGTAATACGTTATTACATTAAGAATAAAGATGAATAACTCTGGATATAAGGATATCATTCCAAGTGTTTTTAGATTCGCTTGTAGGAAATACGGTAAGAAAATCTCTGCGAGGTTATGAAAAGAGAAAGCATGAGATGGGCTGCAAGCGGCCCTTCAAATGTAAACATTGTAGCGTAACCTTCAATGATAGTTATAAAGGGCAGCGACATGAAGATTTATTTAAATTAAGCGTACCTGAGAAGAAACGCAGATTGGAGAAAACTAATCATCAGTTATTATCTACAAGGGATCTATGTGACGTGAAGAAATATGAAACTTCACTCGAAGTGCGATTGAAATCATATCTTATACGATACGATGCGATTCATCCAAGTATCTGAATGATGCAAAACAACGAATAATCCAGGTTGTACATAAAGAGCTTGGTATTCCTATGACAAAATATTTAAAACACGAAATCAGCCCGTATTTCTAGAAACGGATCTGGACTCAGCATTGGAAGTGAAATTCAAGAAATTGGCCACTGAAATGGAGGATTCGCAGTTTAAGGGTAGTAACTGGGCTCTGCTTGCTGTGGAAGGAGTTCGACTCCATATCAACAAGTATAACCCGTTACGAGGAAGTAGCTACATATCACTACCTCCGTCTGTTGAAGCAAGGAAAGCCTGCAGACATCCAGAACTACACTGACGAGAAATGCTTCATGCATTCTGTATTAGCCAAATTCGTCAGCAGCAAGCCTCAACCCGTTACAAAATACAAGCAACTTCAAGATAAGTATGACTTCAGCTGTGTTTCCTACCCGACTCCACTTTCTCAAATACCTAAATTTGAGAAACTTAATAGTATATCTATCAGCGTTTTGGGGCTGGCTGAGAAGCATGAAGTATATCCAATAAAGGTTACTGACACTGCACTACCTGAGCACTGTGAAGTGTTAGTATTGAGTGACAGCAGTGGAAAACATATCAAGAATTTTGAAAAGCTCATTAGACGCCAGAAAACTAACCATAAAGAACGCGTTTATACCTGCAAGAGCTACTTTGCACATTTCGATGAACGATATATACAAAGTGGTCTGGAAAAACTACAGGAACATTAATCTGTAACCAACATGATGTTGCAAGGTAGTTATGCCTACCATGGAGAAATCAATTGTACAGTTTAAAAATGCTGAGAGGATGCTGAAAGTACCTTGTGTAATCTATGCGGATTTTGAGAGTATTCTAATTCCATGTCATACGTGCATCCCCAATCCTGAAACTTCCTATACAACGCCTTATCAAAAGCATACACCTATGAGCTCCTGTGTTTACGTCAAGCCGTCATCCGGCGTTGAACACCTCGAAACTGGTCTTCCTGAGCAACTCTATGTATATCGTGATTATGATGCTGCTCAAGAGTTTATGGAATACCTGTCATTCCTTGCAAAGAAGATCGATAATATATACAGACCTGCAACGCCTCTGAAACTTAGGGATCAACAGCAAAAGGATTTTGAGACTTCTATAGTATGCTACCTGTGTGAAAAACCCTTTACAGAAGAGAACTACAAAGTACCCGATCATGATTATATTAGCGGTGAATACCGCGGAAGTCTACATAATGAATGTAATTTGTCCTGCAAAACACCTAAATATATTTCCGTCTTCATCCATAACCTTAGCGGATATGGCTCTCATTTCATTGCTAAGGAGCTAGGATGTACAAGTGAACGTGTGGAGGTAATTCCTAACTCAGAAGAAAGCTGTATATCATTCTCAGGTACTCGTATGTAGGAGATATAAAGCTCCGGTTTGTGGATAGCTTTCGGTTCCTGAGTACAAGATTGGATAAGGTGGTAAAAATCTAACCTCATATCCTGAAACATTGAAGTGCTTCGGAGAAGGCGAATTGAAGTTAATGACTCGTAATGGACTATTTCCCTATAATTACGTTACTTCATGGGATGTTTTGAATGAGACATGCCTGCCACCTAAGGCCTCCTTCTACAATAGATTAAATGAAGAAGAAATTAGTGATGCCGACTACGATCATGCTAGAAATGTATGGGAACTGTTCAATGCGAGACATCTGGGACAATACAGCGAACTGTACTTAACGTCAGATGTTCTTCTTCTAGCTGATGACTTTGAGACATTTACAGATGAGACCCTGAAAACTCATAAAGTTCATCCAGCACAGAATTTCACCTCTCTGGGACTTGCCCGGGACGCCATGTTGCTGTATTCTGGAATTCAGCTAGAACTGCTACAGGATTATGATCAGCTACTCATGATAGAATCCGGCATAAGAGGAGGTTTATGCTAAGTTTCTCATCGGCATGCAGAAGCTAGTAATATCTGCATGGAGAAACTTGATCCGCCGAGACCAACCCAATTTATCACTTATGAAATGCAAATAATCAATATGGTTCGGCAAAGTGCATTGCCCTTCCTTATGGTGGATTTGAGTGTGTTTCTCCTAATGAAATCAACTTAGAAACACTACAAGAAGATAATCCTCATGGATAAATTTTAGAAACCGACATCGAGTATCCTCCAGAACTTCACGATATACCTTTCCTGCCTGAGTGTATGAAGCCTAAGGAGTAATCTACAAAGACACCGATACCCCATCTTGGACCTCGAAAGATGTATGTAGTACATTACATGACTTTGAAGCAAGCTCTTAATTATGGGTTACACTTAAGTAAAAACCCATCGAGTGCTACAATTCCAACAGTCTCAGTGGTTAAACCCTTATTTAGAATTTAACAACAGACTACGACAACAGGCTGCAAATGATTTCGAGAAGGAACTCTACAAACGTTTAACAACGCCATGTTTGGAAACATTATGGAGAAACTGCGTAATCGTATGGATATACGGTTAGTTACAAACGAGGAGACTCTGGAGAAGTTGATCGCCAAGCCTACGTTTATCGATAGGGGCAATATATGCTTCCAATCCGGCTACTGTACATATGGCCTCTCGACAGATTGTATTCAACAAGCCTATATACATTGGAATGAGTGTGTTGGGCATATCTAAGACATTAATATATCGCTATCATTATGATGTGTTGTTGCCATATGATGCAGCTGAAAACCTGAAGCTTATATATATATATATATATATATATATATATATATATATATATATATATATGGACACTGATTCATTCATTCATCGGGTGACATCTGAAGATGTGTACCAGGACAAGCTACGTTTTATTTAGCATCTGGATATAGCTGATTACCCTGTCAACCATATATGTCACTTCACGCCGAACAAAAAGATGCTGGGAAAATTTAAAGATGAGGCTAATGGTAAAATCATCCAACGCTTTATCGGACTACGACCTAAGATGTATTCACTAGATATCGACGGCTCAATGATAAAAAATATTAAAGGCGTAAAACGTAGCTCTACATGCAGTATATGACATTCGACAGCTATACAGACTGGCTTAAAACCAGAGAAATAATAAGAACGCCCATGAATCTGATCCTGTCACGAGAGCATGGCGTAACGGTGCAAGTGAATAAAATTACATTGACTCCATACGAGGACAAAAGGGTTACTGCCGAGGATGGAATAACACCATATGCATATGGGCTTTACAGTACTGCAAACAGCGCCTAAGAGAGTGTGACCTGAAGATGAATATTTTCTCCGTGAGTCTACAATTTTAAAAAAGTGGAAGTTTACTTAAGTGCTGTATATACACCTAGCATGAATAAAGAAAAATAAGAAGATGGAAGGGGAGGTGTTAACCCTGCCATTAGGAGCAAATCCTAGTGCAAGTCTCAAGCCTAGATGAAAGGGGAGAGACGCCTACCCCTAGAATCCTTATCTAACAAAGCATCAATTAACTGGTAAAATCAATACACCTAGCCAAAAATATAACCACATAAAAGCATAAAATCTGGATAAAACAATAATATCGCTAGCGGGGCTTAAGGCTGGGCTAGAAAAGATCTCTACATAGTTTATAGCATGTTAGCATTAGAATATACAGAAGTCCTTAAAAGCAACCTATATGACTGTACAACACAAGAGAAAATCTGCATAAAAGACGAGAGAATGCCTCAAAACCTAGTGTCAATGCCACAAAACTTCCTGGTTCTGTTTTGTAAAAGCCATTAAAATACAGCAAAAAATGGTGTAAAATACTTCAGAGGTGTATAGAAAGCTTATAAATGCACACTAAAGTGCTCTAAAATTCCTACTGCATTGGCAAAAATACCTTCGAAATGCCTAAACCCATACCTAAAAATACCTGCTCTTGTTTCCAAATGTCCTTGAAACGCCTGAAGGTCTCCTGATCGCGTACCAGAATGTTCTAGAAGCCTGTCCCTATACCTAACTCCATAGATTAAAATGTCTTTAAAGAGACCTAAATATGTAATCGTGGCAGTACCCTAAAAATGCCTGTAAAAGTGTCAAAATACTTTAAAACAGCATAGAATACCTCAAAATGTTCATAAAACCTCTGTCACTCATCGGGATATTCTTAAACCTGTACAACTACCTAACTCCATAGACTAAACTGTCTTTAAAGAGCCACAAATGTTCCTATCAGTACCCTAAAAATGCCTGCATAGATCTTAAAAGTGTCTTAAAAGCAACATAAAATACATACAAAATGTGTTGAAAAATCTTTAAGAAAGCCTGTATCAATGAAACTACCTGCTCCAGTTCCTCAAAATGTCTTTGAAATACCTGAAATTCTCCTAACGTGTACCAGAATGTTCTAGAAGCCTGTGCCCGTATCTAATTCCATAATCTAAAATACCCCTTAAAGAGCATCAAATACTTTTACTAGAACCATCGAAAAAAATACCTGTAGAAGAGTCAAAATACTTTTAAACAGCACAAGATACCTCAAAATGTTCAAAAATCCTCTGTGACTCTAAAAACCATCACGATACTCTAAAACATGTGTTAATATTTTAAAAATAGCGCTATAATTTCCATAAAACCCTTCAGAATACTCTAAAAATCTGTACCCATGCCTCAAAAACCCGTGAAATGATGCCAGAATGCTTAACAATTCCTACAACATTGGCTGAAATACCTTCGAAATGCTTACGAAACACCCTAAAATACCTGTTTCTGTGTCTAAAATGTCCTAAAGCCAGTAAGAGGATGTCAAACACACGTTCCACTGCATCGAAACAACATCAGAATACCTGAAAAGTAAGCTAATCTTGTACCCAGAAATTGTTTCTAAGTGCCGTCCGAAATAGTTACATTCTGCCTGTGCTCTAAATACCTTGAAAGTGTTCCCCCAACCGTTTTGGAAAACACCCCAAGATACCTTCAGCCGCTGTCTTCCCTAGCATCTCTCCTCGTATTCCTTGTCTCTTCCCATATAAACGCATTTTCTGGTCCTCAACCACCTCCTAGTCTAGCATCTCTCCACGTTTTCCCTATCTCTCCCTTTGAACGCATTTCCCTCCTTCAGCCTCTATCTTCAGCCTAGCATCTCTCCTCGGATTCCCTATCATATCGGCATAAATGCTATTTATAGTCTCCTACCTGGCTAACCTAGCACCCCTCCTCGGTTTCCTATATTTCCCATATAAAATACATATTCTACCATTTAACTGTCTAGCCTAGCATCTCTCTTTGATTTCCCTATCTCTCCATTATAAAACGTACATTCTGCCGTTTCAACCCTGTCTAGCTTGGCATCTCTCCTGGTATTCATATCCTTTCTCATATAACCGCATATTCTACGCTTCAAGCTCTATCTAGCCTAGCATCTCTTCTCATATTTCCTATCTCCCCCATATAAACGCATTTTCCTCCTTGAACGCTCTCCAAGGCTAGCATCTCCCCTTATTTTCCCTATCTTTTCCCAGATAAACGCAAAAAGTGGCCCAGGTTTCCCCGTACATATCCTACTGACATAGAAGATAAAATAGAATTTAGAAAGCAACAAGTAAAGATTAGGAAGAAAAAACAGGAGTTGGAAAAAGACATGAAAAAAGATAGAAGCCTTCATGGAGGAAAAGGAGTACAAAAGCTTGGAAGGCATTAAAGAATATCAGATGGGATGATAAAGAAGTGTTTTGTAAATATATTAATAATTTTCAGTCATGGGAAAACTATTTTAAGGACTTCTTAATAGAAGACAGAGCAATATATGAGTACAGTGGAGAAAGACGTTAATGAAAAATCGAATGAGTATATGTACTTAGGATTAGAAACGGCAAGGAAAGCAATAAAACCGTTAAAATGTGGAAAAACACCAGGGGTTGGAGGTACCCCGGCTGAACTGCTAAAGCATGGAACGGATAAACTATAAGAACAACTGAGAGATTTATTTGAAAAATGCCTGATTATTGAGGATGTGCCGTATGATTGGAAAATAGGATATATTTCCAGAATACATAAAAAGGGAGAAAATAATAATGCAAAAACTATTGAGCCATTACAATAAATAGTACGTTAAACAGACTGTATAGTAAAATAATTATTTCCTTCAGCTACAATACAAATATTTGGAAGCAGAAGGACAGTCAGGCTCTAGAGCAGGCAGTTCAACTATTGTTATAATATATTTTGTTTACAACAGATAATAGAGAAGATAACAGCTAGAACAAACATCTCCATTTGGTGTTCATTGATATAAAAAGCCTATTTTTAATGTGCCTTTATCACAATTCTGATTAGTTTTGAAACTGACGGAAATCAGACCTATTTTGGATAAGAGCAATTCAAAATTTATACTAAAATGCATATGTAAAAATAGGAAAATACTTGTCAAGCGTATTTCATGTTAATAAAGGATTGAACAGGAATGCTGTGTATCGCCTACATTTTATAACATGTACACAGAAAAAGCTATGGAAGGTTGAAAAAATACGGGAATTCCAATAGATGATGACTCAACAATATTTGCGGATGATCAGTTAATTCTGGACAAAGAATATGAAGACACAGGATATCTTACAAGTAAATTCATTCAAGAATACAACAAATGGGGCCTGAAAGTAGATATGGATAAATCCCAATATATGGTCATTGGAGATGTTCATCAAGATTTGGTACTGGAAGATTAAATGGGTATAATTAAACACAGAGGGGAATATAAGTACCCAGAAGTAAAGCTTGCATAAGACAGAAAACAAGAAAAGGAAATAAGATAAAAGATAAACTCAGGAAAGTATGGTATATCTACATTGAATTGCATATTATGGGATAAGCAGGACTCAAAACAAACTAAAGCTACAATTTCTAAAACAAAATTTAGAGGTATTATAACCTATAACTCCGACGTGTGGACTCCGAACTATCAGTTAAAAAGAAAATCATTGGCAACAGAAATGGATTATGGGAGATTTGCTAGAATATCTAAAAGAGAAACATTAGAAATGAGATTATAACAGAAAATATGAATGTCTATAATTCAGTTTCAGATATTATTCAACAGAAACAATTAGACTGGAATGGGCATGTTAAAGGAATGGAAGGTGAACAATTACTCAAAAGAATATTGGAGCGGACATCACTAGGAAGGAAGAGAAAAGGAAGACCGAATATCGCGTGGATTCAAGGAATTAGAGGGATAATGATGGATTGGGAAATTGAGGATGATTTATGGTCCAACAGGCAAGAATGGAGAAAAGTAAAAAGGAGATGTTTAAAACTGTAATCTTGGGTACCGGAAAAATGTTTGTACATTGTAAAACCGGAAATATATAGATATAAAATGCATAAACTAGGTTAATTTTCATCTCGTTCAAAACCGAAATTGTTTGGCGTAGGGAGGAACAGTAGGAGTGCAGATGACGAAGGGGGTCCCGAAATCGGGACATAGAACTGCCAATAGGCTAGATTGGCCCTTTTTGCTTCCAATGTGGCCCCTGCGAGGGAGGGATGGGGTAGACCCTAAGGATGACCGGATGCGGGCGACGATGCGTGCGAGCATGGAGAGATCCGTAAGGGTTCCAGATAGAATGCATCCGGACGCCAGCCAGTCCTGACCACAAGTCCGGAGCCTCCCGGAGCCCCTACGGCCCAGGTCCGTCTCTCTTGGTTTGGCGTAGGAAAAGCAGCTACCGTTGTTATCCTAACGCAACAGTATGCGTTGCTGAGCGAGTAATGAACCCGGACTCTGCACTTCTGTTTTTATTATAAATATAAGAAGATTGTATAGCTGCAACGATCCACTTTGATACAATGAACGTCAGTTCTACCTATTTTACACATTTGTAATATGTCAGTAATAAAATTGTTGAAATTAATAAATCACAAAGCACAAGAAGATCAAGAATAAATATTTTAATGAGTCTATTAGCTGCAACTATAATTTATACAGCATATACTTGTCTTCGTTTACGTGAACATTTAAACATATTTTATGCGAAGACATGCCAAGTCTTAATAACGTTTCACTTGGAAAGAAATGCGCGCAGTATTAGTAAAAAGAACAGCACAAGGAGTAACACAATCGTTGAGACCAGAGGCCTAGCCAGGGCCTCCAACCTGGGGGGTGGAGTTGGAGCAAGGTTCCAACCTCCCTGGTTTGGGGGTTGGAACCTTGCTAAAAGATGTAAAAATTAATTGCAAAAACAGCTCCGTTAAAATATTAATAACACCTTTCTAGGTTGCCAGAGGAACGAGATTCTTCCTAACCGAAACGGGTATAGGTCTTGCCAGGGATATTGGCGTATGACCTTCAGGGCTAGTCCAGTCAGCCAGCCCCCTGATGTTTCAATACCTCCCTTGTAAACTGCAGGTGATTCCTTCTATCCAGTTCCTTCCACTCTATACAACTCCCGTCTCAACTTGCACCATTCTTCGAGCTGCAGCCGCGTTTGTGTTATACATCTATACGGTAAATGACTCGCATCGTAGCTTCCAATAAAATTGTCACAAGCCAAAATCCGTGACGCGACCTTTAGTGCTATGTTTACGCCTCATGTCTTGGACAATATGACCAAAGGTGACAGCAACAGAAATTGTGCGTTAGGTGGTACTGGTACAACCATATTAACATATTAGGGGCTTGATTTCATTCCAGTGCTAATTTTGAGTGGTTTCCAAATAAGTGCAGTACCTCTCAATTTAGAAGAGTACTAGATACCATACATAGTGAAATGAAATGGCCTGCAGCGGTGATATAAAATACTTCACAGTGGCCATGAATTCTCAGGTCACAACACATTTATCACTTAGAATACGCAAAAACTCCTATCCTGATTTTAATTCCAAATGTTGCAGCTTAAACTGTGAATATAACATCGATTGATTTAAACATTTCAACTCAGAATTAATTAATATTTATCACTTGAATTCATACAAATTGGTTTAAAAGAGACCCCTATATATAAGCCCATAATAATTGTTCGTTTAGAAAACAGAATTTCAAACAACAGGCGTTTCTCTTACCTTTATTTGATTGAACGTAGCCTCTACATTATACAGCCGTGCCGCCCATACTGAAGTAGTTCTAATTAAAAGAGAGGTACCATTTTCATGGGATACAACATTATGAGGGGTACAAGAATGATGTCTCCAAACCACTTAATTTGAGTGATATCAAGTCCTTTAATGTGCCTCCTGCCTAGGGTTGACATAATTATTTGCAATAAAAGTAGGATATAAAAGCCGGATTGGGCAAAGTTTGCAACAATTTTCAAAGCCGCATATGTGTAAAACGACGAATAAATACCCTGTGCTCAAACCCGCATAATTGTGAAAGGGTATGCAGAAGTGTTACCGCAGGAGCTGTGCAACGTTAGCCGCTCAAGGTAAAGTATATGGAGATAGAGAGAGAGAAAGTGAGAGAGAGATGGGGGATATAGTTGTGTGTGTGCGGGCCTATAAGCTCCCACCCGGCAGATGTTGGTAGAGTTTGCACTCAAACCCGCTTCATGTAAAATATGTGCAGGAGAGTGAGATAGCTGTGTGTATGTGTGTGTTTTGTCACTACGTCGATGTATAGTAAAATTAAGAATAATACGATTATGTAGTTAAATAAAGGATGTCTGTTGACGCATTGAAAAGATACAAAAAAGAAAAATAGAAGCATATAAATTGATAATGGAAGGCAGAAAAAATTAAAAGGTAGACTGCATGAGTATTCTAAATTGAGATAAGAGGAGGACGACTGTGTAAGTGAGCAAGTTACACGAGCGTAACGGCATAAAATTAGGTCATGCCTCCCGTGCAAGAATGAAAATTTTCAAATCCGCTCCCTTCCAAGCAAGCACGATATGTGAAAGGAGCATTGATCTATGTGCACATTTGACCGTGAGCCAACACGATGAATAGTGGAATTGTCAGGAGCGCAATCGAGAGCGACAGCGCCTACTCGATGAACTACGTAGAGTACGAGCAAATGACGCAGCACTGTCTCGAAAGCAAGTGAGGAAGCTTACCATAACGATACACATAGTATCATCTGTAAGGATTGAGGTTGTAGGAGTCGCTCGATATAATAGAAAAAAACAATAGGGAACTATCATACACAACAAAAAGGGAAACGAAACGCCAAATAAGAAAATAAGAGAAAAACAAAGCAGGCTAAGAAAACTAATAAAACGGGACGTATTGATAAAATATTAATAATATTAAATTCTATAAGCAGTAAGTATTGTGAAGAAGAAAAGTAAATGTATTAAGTTGAAGCAATATTCAGTTGGGCACCGCATGTGTCCAGTCAGTGAATAGCTTACATGTGGCTATGACAAAAGGCTGCAGGCGAGAAAAATGTGCAGGGCGGACGCACAAAACAATAAGGGGAAAACCAGAGTTTAAAAATCAGCCAGGTCCACAAAAAATGTAATCAGGTGAGAATAATGCACTAATTGCAGACACGAGAGGCAAAGACTTTCTAATATATGACAACCAGTGTGTTAAAATCAATGACTTGAACCCATTAAATCAACTAAAAAAACGCGACTCGAAAAGAAACTCGAGGAAACTAGAAAATGGGCGTGAAATACAAGTTAATCTAGGGCAGGAGCTCAGTTTTGAACGAGGGTAATATCGGCATTCCGTGTTATAGCGTTGTCATGACGGCTCATAACTCCGATTCTTAGCTTTGTTAGCGTATCAATTTGTGAGATATAAGTGGTGAACTTCATCGCTGATTAAATTTGAATGTAGGGGAAACTGTTAGGATATGGGAGCCACAGTTGAACGAGTTTGAAGCAGAGTAGCTAACTCAAATCTTGTGTGACGGGAACAAGGGAAATTTTTAATTTGATTAGTGTGAAGCAACATAAAGCGGCAGTGACGGAGTAGACGAGAAGTACTCATTTATCTCCTCTCCGCACCTCCTGAAAGAAAAACTGAAATCTGAGGACCTTTACTGGAAATCACCTACCCTGCGTAGCCTGCCGACGAACAACGCCTTCCCCTGTTTTTCCCTCACCAAAGCAAACCAACTAAGAATCCCACTTCAAAATGGCGCCAAACGTTTCTGAACCCAAGACACGTTTCCCGAAACTTACAGCTTTTCCAACCGTACACGCTCAACTACAAGTGCACAAACCCCACCGCAGTGACCAGTACAAATATGGATATAGCACCTCGCATGCCGCAGACGTAACACCGACCACCTTAGTTTAGCAGAGGAGACAAGGATAACAGCGACTTCCAGGACTACGGCAGCAATTCTCCACGGCCACAGGTACCTACATCGCCAGCAACCAGCACGAGTACGACCACTTAAGCTATCGGTGCTTCAGTGACGGTGTCCCATGCAACATCGCGTACAGCAGTGTATGTTACTCAATAGCGGGAAAAGCATACCCAACAACATGGCTGAAACCCAACTGCAAGAAGAGCCACTTGACGTTTCAGACAAGCTGCAGCCCTTAAAACTTCGGCATCCCTTCAAAACATGCATTACATCACAGGGAGAAGGTATTGAACCTAGAATCGTATCACAGGTTGAGATTTTAGAAACAAAGATTACAGCACAGGGCGAAAGTATACAATCCAGGGTTAAAAATCTAGGATCAAGAATCACTTCACAAGCTACAAGATTAGAGTCCAAATTAGTATCAGGGGTGAAATTCGAGGGAAAATATACCATCCAAGGTTAAAATTCTGGAATCAAGAATCACTTCACAGGGTACAAAACTTAGGGACCAAAAGAGAATCACAGGATGAAGCTCTAGAATTCATAATCAAGGCAGAGGCTGAAACTCTAGAAACAAGGATTACAAGCTTCGAGTCACAGATAGTATCACAGACCATAGCAGTACATCAGCAGATAGCAGCCCAAGGAGAAATTTTGCAATCTCAGTTTGCGGTCAAAGAACAGGAACACATAGTGATGCTTGCCGAAACGTTAAAGTTCTGATGGGGCACATGTCTCAGAGGTCTGCTGATAATTTGATAACAAAGGAACAAATGACCGTGAGTTGCGCATGGCATGCGAAGGTATGCAAACTGACAAAATCACAGAATTGACTGCAATTAGGTACACTATGCAACAATAAGCTTCGCAGGCTCTTGCAGCTCACGGCTCAACTATGTCACAGTTGGAAATACACTCACGAGTGATGGCACAGATGAAGTCAACCTTATTAAAGGTTCGACAACCTCAGAAAAACTACATAGCCGGCCATCATGCCGCCATCCGTGAGCAGGTTCCTGAGGAAATACAACACGCACAACAGCTGCATCTCATTGACTGAAACAACCTATTCGAAATTAGCTCAGGAAAGCACACCACATTCTGTTCCGCATACTCCTATACATTTTAATTTGATAAAGGGATTGCAGTGCCACATTTTAGCGATGTCAGAGATAATACCAGCAGATACGTAATGGACCTTGATGCATACTTTGAACTCAAATATCGGAGTCATTCAAGCTCCTCATTGTAAAAATAGGGGCTCCGCTCTTTTGGTTTAGACTAGCAAAATGAGAAAGTTCCACATACAGGAAATTTAAAACTTTCTTCCTCGTAAAGTATAGGAATAGTACAACTCAATATTCCGTGCGCATAACAGTCAATGGTGGAAAATTCATGCCAGGACGCGGTCAGCTATTAATTGAATTTTCTAGATTTAGCTAAACTAAGCCTGTTGCTTGACCCACCAATTATCGAAACTGAGTTCTAATGTTAATAGTGCGACACTTCCTATACTCAGTCAAGAATAACCGCATAATAGCCCATGCTACGACAATTGCCGAAAATTGGAATTGCTAACGGCACATCAGGGTCAGCAATTTGAGAATCACGAAAACCGACAACAGAATAGCAATTTCAGTAGGTTGGGGGACAACCCAATTTTCGAAATAGAAGGCAGGAACCATATAACACTAGAGACCGGAACAGGGCCCAAACCCAGGTTACCGGTTGAATGAGTCCTAGGCAATACCAGTCAGCAGCGCCAAGCCGGAGAAAATCCTCGCCAACACACCATCAATTATGTTCATGTGAGAGGACCGCGCAGACAATGCGCACACTAGGGAAACAGCGCGTCATATATACAAAACCTATAAGGGACACATTTCACCCCAAGAAAACCCTGTCAACGGGCAAAGAGGACCAGACTGGAATATTGATGCAACTCTATGGACCCTAGGACCTTTATGTAATAGCCGGCCACATGATGGCGATAACGGCGAGAATTACACGGGACAGGGAACATATAGGCAAAAATAATGTTAGGTCCGACCAAATGGCACAGAGACAAAAGAAAACAAACATACAATAAGAAAGCAGACATGGTTCAGCAGAGACAAAAACACACACCATGCACGGTGGCGCAACAGGCTCAGAGTACCATAACAACGTCTCCTTAAACTAACACGGGATCGAGTTACATTCCCGCCATCCCCGAAAAATGCTTGCAAAAATGGAACTCAAACAATAGTCGCGTCAGTAGTTATCACATCACACAGAACAAACACACAATCACCATACGAACACCCACCATGTATAGCAGATTCAGAAAAGGTGACAGTCACACGGGGAACGCTTTAATGCTGTCATTGACTCAGGAGCAACAGCACTCCTATGTAGTTTAGAACTTTAAAGACACTTAGTGGTGAGAGAAATTAAAATGCAATTTCTACCCGTGAAAAACGTACATGCTATTCTGGCTATAAGACAGAAGCGTCAAATTATACATGTAATGCTGCCCTTCAGGATAAATAATGTACAGATGGAACACAAGTTACTAGTGGCACCACATTTGATCACACAAATTTTGTTTGGTGTACACTTTCCAGACACACGTGAACTAAGCTTCAAAGAACTTCAACTAGCAGCAGCTACAGTAACGGTACTACACCAGGTAGAAAACCTTCCAGAATTAACAGAGGAATAACGGGGCATTAGGCAGGACGTTTTCTTTGTATAGGTGGTTAAAATAGATGAAAATATTTCTTTTGAGAAAGTGCGAATAGATTATTTTAATAACGATGAGAAAATCGATAGTCTGGCCGAGAGGGCGGATGATGAAAATTATAATTTGTATAATTTTGAAAGTTTGAACAACGGGCCCAGCGTAGACGAGAACAGGTCCCTGACTCATTTCGTTGTTTGAATTTTAGAGGCACGTGCTTAGTCCCAAAGCTAATGGCACCCAAATTGCCGTAGAACCAAAACATCACAGAAAGTATTGAAGAAAAGACTGTCATAGACGATTTATATCAGAAGCATTAACATTAAGCTTTTTGGGGAAACAAAAAATCATTTTCTGACAAAACCCGTTTATGCAACAGCTGTGAATACACCTTTAAAAATACAAATGCAGGAACACCACACAAGAAACCAGGAAACACATTTACGAATAATATTTCAGAAGACAACAGGTTTCAAGGGCCCAACATTTACTGCTATTTGAGAAGACTGCCATAAGAAAAATAAACTAAGCCATCGTTCCTTCGAGTTACAACAGCCCAGGACCTTGAAAGTCCTAGACAGGTTTAATTTGGCTCCTTTACGTGTGTTCAAGATACCTGGAGATGTCGGGTGACAGTCCATTATGTATCTACGGCATGGTTAATGAACGCTGATGGCCGCACACATTTGCTAGTTTTTGTTACAATATTTTTCTAGTTGTCATATTTCAGACACTTCTACGATCTTTTATGTGAACAACACACTTTTTGGGCAAAACTCTCTTGAGTCGAAGGATAAAATAAAGTGAACGAATAAGTAAAACACATTGAAGGTATGGGAGAGGAAATGCAATAAAAGGGTAAAGTAGATGTGTTAATATTATACGTTATGAAATTTGTACAATGTACAATATTCTCTTGTGTGAAAATATGAGTGTCTTAAACACAGCTTACACGGTGAAACTTACTCTAAAATAACAACGGCCGCAGTCTCAGAGACAATAACTACAAAGGAACGCAGCATAATCACAAACAAATAAAATAACTATATGTAACAAAACAATGTTTGGTCCGTACTCTTTATCTTTTCCCATTGTCTGTGAATAATACAAGGTGAGTTTGAAGTCCATCGATAAACTTCAGGGGGGTAATTTCTGTATGGAAATGGAGCACAAAGGTTCATATGAATTTGTGTCCGGAAATGCATAGTTTCCACGGTAGATGGCACTGGATAACGACATCAAACAAAGAATCCTGGCACACAGTACATGGGCTGAATCCCATCCATGTCACAACAGATGCTCAAAGTCGGCTTCATGTGATGGAATGCACACGTTAACACGTCGCATAATGGATTGCTTCACTCGTTCGAATGTTCCGGGCTGTGTCCGAATATCGTCACAACGAAAGTGGACACCTGTTGAAGCGTCTGAACACCAGCAACAGACTTACGCTACATCATGCTTTTCAGATGCCACCACAAATAAAAATCCAGGGTTTAAGTCCGGTGACCGAGCAAACCATGCAACAGAGTTTCCATGTCCTATCCAACGTCTGGGGAAGACATTGAAGTCTCGGCAAACATTAATAGGAAATTGGGCTGGCGCTCCAGCGTGCTGTCCTATTGCTAAAGGCACATTCTCCAACAATGAAGGCAGAGTGTTTTGCTGGAGATCCAGAAAGTTTTCTCCGCTCAGGCGCTGTGGAAAGAGAACTGGTCCAAGTAGGTGGTCGCCAATAATCCCTGTCCAAACATTAATGCTGAATTGCTGCTAATGGGACGCTTCAACCATTCCGTGAGGATTTCCTGTGGCCCACAGATGACGGTTATGTAGCTTAATTATACCATCTCTGCCAATGATCACTTCATCGGTGAAGAGGACTGAAGACTGAAATCCCATAATGGTGATGGCCTGCTGCTCAAACCAGCGGCAGGATTTTTCTGTGAACGAAAGTCCTCCGCCGATAATTCTTGCACGCGTTGGAGGTTGTAGGGATAATAGGGTTGTCATGTAGGATACAGATAACCGTCCTTTGGCTTACACTATGTTGGTGAGCCATTTGTCTGGAGCTTGTGCCAGGTTTGTTCCCAATATCATGGAGAACATGTTCCTCTACATCTGGTGTAAGCGCAGTCCGCGGTCGCCCTGAACGTACGTCTGTCTCAAAGGTCCCATGCTCACACAAACGCCGAAAACTGGCTGCAAAGGTTCTGTAATGTGAGTGGTACTCTCTGTGAGGGTACGTGGCTCGGTACATCTGTGCTGCCCCTCGACCGTTTCCAACAGCTTGACTATAAACAAACACCATCTCGGCTTGTTCCTGAAATGATTACCGGACCACTGTGCTTCTACATTGCTTAAATAATACTATCTACAACACACAAAACACACATTGCAAGTTATGAGAGAATGTCATCCGTGCCATCTACCGTGGAAAATATGCATTTTCAGACACAAGGTGGTATAAACTTTAGTGCTCCATTTCCAGTCAGAAATCACCCACTGAGGTTTGTTGGTGGACTTAAAAATCATCCTGTATAGTATATAGGTATTTTTCAATCATGTAATCAACAGAATATGTAGATCAATATTGTGGCGTTTGGCGGTTTTCTTATGGATTATGCTTATGTATTTGAGGATTTTACATTCATGAGTTGGCAGTATGAGCCAGTAATGACGTAGAACGTAAGGGGGATTAGCAAGGATTTACTGCCACATGTTTATCCGTCTGCCTCCTTTTGTGTGCGAGAAACACGTTAGCCAACAATGGAGGGTAACCAGCACGCATTCCTCGCCGACCACCAGGTAATAATGCAATACCTATAACTTTGCTTTTTATAATAATGTGCCTAACGTCGAGTTCGTGTTGAGTTCTTAAAGGTATCTTCCCTCTCCTTCTTGTTTATGTAGAGGTTAGAAAGTTTGTGACAATAATGCATGAAATGGAACTGGTTCGCTACCGTGTCCCCCCGATTGTATTATAAGTTATAGAGGAATGATTCCGGACCTAAATTCTACCAAGTTATTTCTTGTGGTGTGACATCTTGGTGAAGGCCCGGCCAAGGTTTGTCTGAATATTTGGTATAATTTTTTTCTACACCTTAAATTCAGGGTGTTGTGATAATTGGTTTTCTACACTATGTAGGCGCTAAGGCGACGCTTTGTGCTGTGTTCCAAGTTCTTGTGTGCTTCATTATACTTTCAAAGCGGTTTATTTAGTAGAATGTGTCCTGTTTTAGGAATATTTGCGTGAAATTTCTGTTTTCCTGATGTAATTTCGTGCACAGTGTTAAACGTTCGTGATTTTCTTTGTTTCGGTTGGTGTTATAAATTATATGGTTAAGCTAGCACTGTTGTTTGCCATTATAGTTTAAATTAGTTTAAATTCAGCTTCTTTAGTGTATTTCAGTAATTGGTTGCTTTCGTTTGGTACATGGTTTTAATTACGTGAATTTTATTAGTATTTGCATATTAGAAATTGCACTTGGCATCACCATTGGTAAATACATTCTCCTTTCTTAGTTTTGGCTTATATTTTCTAACTTCTGGCCTTAATTTAGACTTTTGTGATAAATTCAAACATTCTCTTGTAGTTTGTGTTTGATGTATGAAACTGTGCGCAGTATTTCATATTTTCTATGCTACGCAATTTTGTGAATTTTCGTGTTTCAATTTATAGATAATTATATTTGGTGTTTCTGCGTTATTTTATTTTGTGCCTTCCGTCCTTTTGCTGTGAATAAAACAGAATTAGAACAGTTAATGTAGCTATATTAACCTCATGGAAGAAGAAAGATACACCAGAATTTAAGTTGAAAATAGTGACGAATGTGTGATGAAGTGTTGCTAATGTGAATAGTTTGTTAACATTAAAGTTAAACTGTAGGGTTTTGAAACACTTGGCTCTTTTTTCTTCAGGGTATGTGCTAATATTGTGTGATTATCACGTGTTAACTGAAGTTTGTCGTGGTGGACACGACTTAAATTTTTTAACTTTATTTGAAATTGCTTTTAGTGAAGATACCTCATTGCAATTTTTTTTCTTTCCATGTGTCCTTTTTGTGTTAAGATCTTGATGTACAAATTAAAATGGCTTAAATTAATTTAGTTTTAAGTCTGAATATGATGCATTGTGTTTAACTCTTTTCAGAATTTCGCCGTGGGCGCCTAATTGTAATAAAAGTGTATTACTTCCGTGTAATTCTTATAAATTGTGTATGGCAGTGATACTTTAGATGCTGTTTCTTTTAGTGAACTGTGGTTCTCGTTTCTCTAAAATTTTCACAATTTTGTTGGTTGGTCAGGATTTTGTTCAGAATTTGAAAATTGAGATTTTTTTGTTTCCAACAGGCCTGAAAGACGCACTAAACAAAGTTATAATGTGCCTATTGCACCTATTGCTGGGCAAAATGAGGAGGAATCCATATCAAGTGCTAGTGTTTTTCTAATGCACATTATTACCTGTAGCTCCATCCCAGGTTACTCCTGTTGGCACCATGTGGACAGCCGCCTATCAACCTGTAATTGACCCTCCATATTTTTAGAATTCTAGTAATCTATCTGCACTTGGTTATTTTCAAAATTTTTGAAATGATTGCTATAGCTAATGTTTGGTCTGATGAGATGAAATTGAAGTTTTTCCCTTGTTGCTTGGAAGATACGTCTGCCTTGTGGTTTCAGAAGTTTCACCATAGACACTCCCGCCATTACTGGCTTCACTTGGCCAATAGAGTTCTTAATGTGTTCCAAATGACGAACCAAAGTGATTTGTGCGAGATGAAACTCAAACAGCGGGTATATTTGGATGCAGAGTCTGTTACAGATTATGTTTATGTGTTGGTTATTGTGCGACCAGGTAAATCCAACCGTATCATAGGCTGAACAAATTAAGAATCCGCTCAAAGGCATTAAGCTTTGTATGTTCAAACTTTCTTGCCCCTTAACCCACAAACCATGGAGAAGGTTTTGCAAATTATCCGAAGGGTTGATAGGGCACAGTTTTATATACAGAACAGACAGAATCTTGTGTTGTTCAATAACAAGCTGATGTTACTCCCCAATGAACTCTGTACCACCAGCAGCACCTCTACCTGCTGCTTCTGCAGCCAGTCAGTTGACCATCACCATCTCCTCCAATACCTCCTCTTCTGATTTAGCCACACAACCGATTGATAGGGTTAAACAATTATGTACACAGTTTACTGTTTCAGCCCCTGCCTACTGTAAGGGTACCTCAAAGTTAGTCACGGTTTAAGCCGCCATCTGATATGAACAGGCTTGAGTCATCTGTTACCTGCTTCAGATGTAATAGATGAGGCCATATTGCTCGCTTCTACCGCAGCAGGTTTCCACCTATAAAAAACCATTGACACCAGGCCCCAGACGACAAGACTTTGAGGTATCACATCTACCTACCAACTCGGCTCCAGCTCATCAGGATGTTGATTCTGAATCACGGCAGATATTACAGATTCTAGGCTTTGTCAATCGTGTTTGCTTGAAACAGGAAGTGCAGTTACTATCCTTAATGTTGTTCATGTAGGTGATTTTCAAAATCTAAACCAATTGACTTTTGCTCAGAACTGCTGCAAATAGGCTGCTAGATGCGTTATATCATACTGTATTGAATTCTGGCATTAATTATGTTCTTTTTAAAGAAAGATGTATTAGCAGTAAAGGATTTGGTACATGATTTGATTTTTAGGCAATGACCCTTTGCATGCACATGGTGTTGTTACTGATTTGTTCAAAATATGATTACATGAATATCCCTAAGGTCATTCTTTTAGCTTACCTATTGTGACGCAGCTGCTAAGGTCCAAGGTTATCGAGAGGCCGGCGCCGAGCGGTGGAAGTAAACAACGATAACGGCCGCTCGCCAGTGTAAACACTGTGAGCGCTATCAGCAAATAACTAGAACATTCCGGAAGCTTCTCTCTCCCCCAGGAAGTGTGTTGAAACAGTTCTAGAACGTTCGAGAACCTGGCGGAAAGTTTCCACTGATTATAATAAGCGAGCGCTCACGACAGTCGAGCCAGTGCGAGTCGAGTGTAATTTGAGTGGCGTCGTTCCGTCAGTCGAGTGTGAGTACGAGGTAGGTCAGAGTTGTTGAGTCAGTCAATGAGTGAGCGAATTAGCGAGTGCGTCTATAAGCGACATCGTGTCATTCTCCGAGCAAGTTGGTGGCGGCTGTTGCTACGTGCAACGAGTGCTACTGCGGAGCGACGGATTGTGGAGTTCTTGTGTTCGACTCCCAAGTGAAGTGAACCGTCCGGTGTGAAGAGGCTACGTCGCGAAGGAAGTTAGGTGACGGAGAATTGAACTAGTTCACCTTAGTGAAGCGAAAGCGTAAACAAGGTGAACTAAACAAAACAAACGTGATAGATATGAACTTAGAATAGTGACAGTGAGAGCTGAGTGACAGTGAGAGCTGAGTGACAGTTGAAAAGTGGACAAAGTCGCACTATTTAGCAACTAACTCAAGATCCCTTTTTAGATATGACAGCGATCCCCTTGCAAAATACCGAGTGCGATAGTGAACATTGTGAAAAATTGGAGTTATTAATTATGTTCAAATTCCTCCAATGTCCGCTTATGTGCCCGTTCAACCCCCTTATGAAGTTGCTAATAATGTTAGGTATGCTTAAACCATCTGTGAGCGTTATGCATAGCAACAAACGTCCAATTCTCCCTCTGTGGTGACAATCTGCCTCCGAACTTATAATTCCAGTTCATAATAACACTGCTACACCTCTAACATTGTTTGCTGAAACCGTTTGGCTATAGCTTATGATGTCGCTTTAGTTAAAAGTAATTCTGTTTCACCTCCAGCTGTCATTTTTTTGAAATTCCAAATTTTTATTTTAATGTAAATAGTATCTTCTTCGATGGTCAGAAAGCTGACTTACATTGCTTGTTGCTGAAATATGCTCATAGGTATTTTTGCTATTTCCCTTCAGAAATTATTTATCACTGATGTTGCTAAATTTCATATCAAAGTAACCGACTCAAAACCCATTAAACATAGACCTTATAACGTTATACGCAAACAAAAAGAAACAATCTCACCGCAGGTTAATGAAATGAAAGATTTTGGAATTATTAGTAAATCACAGCCTTCTTGGATCTTCCTGTTGTATTTGTAACAAGAAGGATGGTTTAATGCGCTTTTGTGTTGACTATAGCAAACTAAATGTCACAGAAGCCCATATTTCTAACTACCTTTGATAGATGATTTGCTCAGTTACCTTGGAGAAGCTAAATGTTTCGTCTCAATGGATGGATTATCAGCATATTTTCAAGTACCCATTGTAGAAGATGGTAAGAAATACACTTCGTTTGTTGCGTATCAGGGACAGTATCAGTTTGAGCGTCTATGTTTTGGTTTGGCTAATGATTCTCCCTCTTCAGTTACATAGCTGAGAAAGTTTGTGCGATCTTAAATACAAAAAGGCGCTTGTTTATTTGAATGTCACAGTGGTTTTTAGTAAAATCTTTAATGAACCATTACGACATCTTGAGGCCGTTTTTCCACGCTTGGAGGCTCACAATTTCAGACTCAAACATGAAAATTTTTTCTTTCGGATTGAAAATATTAAATAGTTGGGTTTTGAGGTTTCCTAGGATAGCATGACCCTAGACTCTGATAAAGTTGTATCTATTCAACATTTGCCTTGACTTAAAACTGTCAGTGATGTGAGAAAATTTTTGGGTTCGTTCAATTTTTACAGTAAGTTCATTAAAGATAATGATAAGATTGCCCAGCCTCTTATCCACAAAAAATCCAGCTTTGTGTGGGGTAATGAACAACCTGCATTACAAACTTTGAGAGGATCCTTGTTTCGGCTCATGCTTTGGCTCACAACCCCGATGCCTATACAGAATTACACACTCATGCCAATGGAGTATCTTGTGTATTGTATCAGAAACTTCATTATGCCTTGGAACCAGCGGGTTATGCTTCCAGAATGTTGTCAAAATGTGAAAAAATTGCCTGATCCAGATTTGGAAATTTCGCCTATTCTTTTTGGTCTTACCCATTTCCGAAATTTTGTTTTGGGCTATAAGGTATACGTTGTTTTGAATCATAATTCCCTTTGTTACTTAAACAAATTGAAAGATTTTACTGAGCGTCTGGATCGATGGACTTTGGAATTACAGGAATTTGACCACACCATTTGTTACAAATCTGGTAAGAAATATCATGATGCGGACGCTTTGTCTAGGTTTCCTGTTTTGCAACCCCAGGATAACGCACTTAACAGCTCGATGAGCTTCCTACTTGTTTGTTATCTCCAGTCGAGGTTGCTGATAAGTAGAAACAAGATGCTGCTTTACTCCCTGCCATAAATGCCCTCAATGTCCCACCATCCGCTCTTACAAAAATTCAAAGGCAAGCTTTCACTTACACTCTTAAATCAAGTGTTGTTTATAGAATGCAGGTTTCACTGACCCTCTTCGTCTGTTAGTTATTCCAGAAGCACCTAAGAACCAAATTTTGTCTTCATGTCATGACGGCTCCCTTTCAGGACACAGACTTTTCCAAAGCTTTCAGCAAACGCCATTCCAGATATTATTGCATCGGGATGAAAAATTATAATGAACATTTTGTACGTACATGTCCCAAATGTCCTACAAAAGGGACAAAAATCAGAAACCTGTCACTTCATTGGGTGACGGAGAATTGATCTCTTTGTACCTCTGTCACGTACAAATTCTGGACATAAATGCATCGTAGTCTCCACCGAATTCCCTTCCCACTGTGTCGCGCTCTGTGCAGCAACAATTTCGCCAGTTGCTAAACTCATCTTATATAGCTTCATTTCAGGCATGAATTACCCACTACTTTATCGTCAGATCGAGACTCAGTTTTTCCCAGCGAAGTGACTCAGAAACTTTCGAAATATCTCTTTGTATTCTAGCTTTACTCGTGTTTACCATCAACTGTAACGACTTAAATGAACGTTTCAATCAAACCGTATTGAACATTCTCAGCGATTTTGTTCACAACAATCAGAAGAATTGATAATTCAATTGTGATGTATATAATATTCTCCTACAATTCAAGTGTCCACCAAATTCTCTCCATTTTCCTTTATGTATGGTTGGGAGCCATCTTTGCCCACTCAGATTCAACTCCAAGCTACCCCTAATGATCTAGCTGTTAAACAAACTCTGCATGATATACAGAAGGAGGTTTCCATTTCTAACATCACAAACAAGTGAAATCAACGCGAAAATTTGACGCTAAGCATAGAGATGTTCAGTTTACTGTTGGTCAATTAGTGAAAGTGTTTACCCCATCAGAAAGAAAGGAAAAGGTACTAAAACTGTTACATAAATATACTGTTCCCTTTGAAGTCATTAAACACATAAATCTAACCACTTATTTTGTTGCTCGAATCCATGCACCTCGTACCAATTATCAGAGTGTCCATGTCTCACATCTCAAACCTAACTACGATCCTGAAGGCTGTTATGGATTGTAAGGCCCTGAGATGTCTGCGTGTATGGTTTTACTGTTGACCGTTACTATAATTTTGTCATGTTTTGTAAAAACATTTTCTTGAATAGTACTAAGGGTATGGAATTTTGATTGCTATGTTTAGGTGTTTTGGATCTTTTATGTATGTGTTTTGCTGTGTTACTTGATTCACTGCATGCTTTGGTCTTTTCTCAATTCATTTATGTACAGAGTGAACCAGAATTCTATCGAGAAACTCACAAAGACTGTTTAGGGATACCTTCTGAGTATTTTATTATAAGGGATCCACGGTCTCCGGCGGCTCGCTACAGCGTAATTGTATTTCTTTTGGTTTCTTACCTCAATTCGCTTAGTATTTGTATTGCGTTAACAGTGATACTCAGCAGAATAGATACGAGGGATTATCGATGAAGAGTTGGCCGATATGCACCTCGCATATGGGTTCACTGAATGCAATGGAAGAGCAGCATAACGGTGCTGTGCTGAGCTTTTCTCGCCCCAACGGCAACCAGTACTTGTGCAACATACATGGTGTCTACGAGAAGCTGGATCCTTCCATGTTAGAATGGAAGATGCTGGCCATGCGAGGTATGCCAGAACTACCGATCCAGAACTCAATGTGTTAGATGCGTTTGGTAACAATCATTTGCTAGTAGTCGGCACGTTGCACGGTCTCTGGACATAAGCCAATCAACTGTTTTGTGACTCCTACATAAACAACAATTCCACCCGTATCATCCACAGAAAGTGCAGTAATTGCAGTCGGAGGAGCTTCCATTTCGAGCGGAGTTTGAAAATTAGTTCCAGTAGTAATGTGCAGAAATCCACAAATTTCATCCTTTGGTTTTATTTACAGACGAGGCCAGGATTACAACAGAGGGCATGTTCAACAGTAGGAAAAGCCATGTTTGGTGTTACGAAAATCCACATGCACTAGTGTGTCGATGCTATCAAAAGCGTCGTCCTCCGTGGACTAGTGGTAGCGTGCTAGCCACTGGTTCCCAAGGTCGCGGGTTCAAACCCGGCGGAGGGCGGTGGATTTTTTCGGGCGTAATAATCCTTAGCACGGCTTCCTTCGGAAGGGAAGTAAAGCCGGTGGTCCCGTGTCGTGGATTTACGGCACGTAAAAGAACCTCAAGCCTGATAAAGAGGAGCAAAATTATCGGTCTATCACGCCCAATATGGAATGGGACGCTAAGATCCATAGCAGTTAAAGAGCGTCCATAAATAAAACTCAATTTACAATTTACTTTTGCTATCAAAAGCAGTTTGCTGTGAATGGATGGGCTGGTATTGTCAACGATTTTGTGATTAGACTTTACGTACTTCCTTATACTGTGAACGGAGTCGTGTACAATACGCTCATTCAACATGCCCCCGACGGTTTCTAGAAGACGTGTCGCTGAGATCGTGTCAGCATATGTGGATTAAACGTGACGGGGCGTCGGCACACTTAGCATTCGATGTTGGGAACCACAGTTCCGTCTACAGTTTAGGAAGTTGTTCTATTCTATGATCAGCTCAGTCACAAGAATGACGCCAATGGATGTCTTCGCCTAGGGGCAAGTGAAGGGCGTAGATTAACGAGAGTCCGGTCGATACTCGAATGGACCTGATTGTTAGGGTTATCGCGGCCGCGGAAGTAGTATGCCAAATCCCTGGGGTGTTTGACCGTGTAAGACAGTCGATGGTGCGTCGATGTACACTCAGCCATAATCATGGTGGTCGACATTTTGAACAACACCTATAAGAGAAAAGTTCTGCATTTGTTACTTAATGTACTGTACACTGACAGATCAGATTAACACGTGATAGAAGTGTGCGTGTTTCGTCTGCGGAATGTTGTATTACTCTGTGTTGTGTGTTGTAAGTTTTGCGTATTCCATATTACAGTCTTCTTCACTGTTGTGAAGGTACTTTCACAGAAGCAAGGATGGTTGGGCTACAAATACCAATAAATGATAAGTACATTATTACTCTGTAAGGAGCAGTCGGAGACCATGGGTCCCTTATACGAAAGTACTCAGAAGGTATCCATGAACAACCTCTGAAATTTTGTCGGTGGGGTTCTGTTTCATCCTGTATGTCAACCAAATCATGATAGAAGCCCTGGAAAAGGAAAGAGGCTTATGTGGCTTCTTCTGCGTTTTTGCTATCAATCCCTCGATAGATTATACTATTCAGAGGCTGCTTGGAATGGGGAATCCTGATGCAGCTTTTCTACAACGTTATAGTGTGATTTATTTTGTCCTCCTTTTATTTTTATGCATATACTGTGTATTGCCATCTTTTGATTTTAGTAATGACGTGTATTAATAGTTTATATGCCATGTAATGTTTAAATTTTAATTCCTTTGAAGAAAAGTTGGTTTAGCTTTTCTTCATTTCCTGGAGTAAAAGTGTAGGAGAATATTAATTTGCTTATATGTTGTGGTGTGTGTTGTTGAATCACTATACTTTGTTTCTTTCATGTTCCATTATGACGTGTGATTATTTTCTTTTACAGAACTGTTGTATAATTTTTTGTCGCGTGGTATTATTTTGATGAAGTTTTGCCTCGGTGGGATGCGACAGGATACCCTCAACAGTGGTGGAGTGCTTTCAATGTGTATGAATTGTTTGTGTATGCTGCTTTCTATTACAGCATTGCTTCGATGGGACTGCTGCAATGTACTCTCGTATGCGTTTTTAGTGTTTGATCTGCAAAGTGGCAGAAATGTGCTTATGGATTAAATGAAACTTAAATGATATTTGCTTTGATGGGAAAACATTTGTGCGCCCATTATAGCTGTGTGTGATGACTTTGAGAGATTTTGCTGTAATAAATTGATTTTATATGAGCTTTAATGCAACATTTCTTACGTTTTAAGAATGCTTTCTTTCACAGCTTCATACTGACCCTTAGTGTAACTATTGGTTCAGAGTACAGGATAGTTTATATTTCCTACCCTTGATGTGTTAATATGTTTAATTTGTTTCCATTTTCATATGCTTTAATGATTATATACCGCCAGAGGTTTCTCATCCTTCGGATTGGTAACTAGGCAACCCTGCATGTCATGGATGATCCGAAATGCAAGTGCTGACACCGTATTCACCAGCCCACTGATTACGGCTACGGTGATGCTCGTTGTTAACGTGCGCTGGTAGGGCAATAGTTAACATGCTGAAAAGTCTAGGTAAAGGTCGGAAATTAAATCACGCTTGGGAGTAAATGAGTTCTTTTATTATAAGTTTCTGTTCATGTTTCGAGAACGTTCTAGTAGATCATGATTTCTTTCCCAATGCACCTAGAAAGCAGGTTTGCGCCTAAATATGAAGTTCCAGCCTTTGTGCTCATTGTGAAACAACGTTTTCGAATAGAGTGTTTGTACATGCCGTTAGTATACGGGGAAGCGCAGCAGAATGCAACAGAAGCAAGTCAACTATACCAGCAGAGGTTACCGCAGAGAACACTTCCTACAGATCACACGATTTTGCGAGTTGCGAACCGCCTTCTGGAATCAGGAACAATGCACAAGACACCACATCACGAGATCACCCTGTCTGTGACCAAGCAATGACGGATCGTGTGACTGACTATGTCATTCAGCATGCGCATTGTAGTACGAGGGAATTCACAGGCACTTCAATATTAGCAAATTTTACGCATGGAGAATACATCATGAAAAATTTCACCCTAATCATCTTCAACTACACCAGGAGCTACTGCAGCCGGACAAAGGACGGAGAGTGGCGTTTGCTAGGTAGAATCATACGACAGACCGAGCAAGATCCACTTTTTTGGCAAGGGTGTTTTTTTACAGGCAAAGCAGGGTTCCACAACACAGATCATGTAAATCGCCACAACATGCCTTACTGGAGCACTGTAAACCCACATTGAATGCGAGAGGCGGCCTTACAAATCAAATGGGATTTAAACATTTGAGCTGGTATATTCGGTGATCATCTAATACGCCCGTATTTGTATGTTGGCCAACTCACTGGGAATCGCTATATTCACTTCCTACCACACCAGCTGCCTACTCTACTGGACGAAGTGCCGTTGCAGAACCGACTATGTGGTACCAACATGATGGGGTGCCAGCTCATTAGGCCCGACGTGTAACTCCTTATCTCGATGCCATGAGCGATGGATCGGACGGCACGGACCAATAGGGCGGCCAGTGCGCTAACTAGATCTATTTACATTATATTTTTTCTCATGTGGTTATCTTAAAGATATCGTGTACCAGGAGCGGCCAATGACCCCTCAACAGCTCAGGGAACGCATCATCTTAGCTCGCAGTGACATCGCGCCGGCCATGTTGCGCCGGGTTAGGCTGGTGATGATGATTAGACTGAGATCTTGCATCCGTCGGCATGGTGGCCAATTCGAACACCTATTACAACCATATGGAGTAAACGGGTAAATTGTAAAGTTTTATCTGTGTGATGATCCGGCATGATGTCATAGTCACTGTTAAATGCACTACTTTGGGAAACAGATAGGTTTTCAACTATCATAATATGGGATTGCTAAGTTTATGTAGTTTGTATGTACGTAATGCGTTTTGTAAACTCTCAGAACAATGTATTGGCTTTGTTTTGTATGAAAAAATAATTTGAATAGTAAAATATTATTTAATGATGCCTTATGTTTGTATGTTATAATTACAATGTTATATGCATTTATTTATGATGTTTATTAAACCACATTCTAACAAGTAACAACTTGTTATAATGAAATTTACATAATTGCACTATTTAAGTGAAACGACACTTCCATACCAAAGTTTCCGTTCTCGTTAAATTTACTAAACATAAAAAGTACCTTCAAGTGGCAGTATTTGAACCTGGGATCTTCACCATTGAAGACTGACGCGCACACTGTTGCACTACGAGTGCAAATCATTACACGCACAGCGGTGTAAAGTGATCATTTCGGCCGAAATTTGATACGACGTGATGTAGTGGACAGTGTTTACGGCATAGCTTGTACAACGCCGGGACTGCATAACTTTTCAATCAGCAAGCTGAGGAGACTTTCCCGGTATATACATTATGTTTGGTTTCGTAGCCTTCAGTAATTTTGATGTTGGTATGGATAATATCTGTGGTAATTGTTATACATTTTCATTCTGAATTATAGCAATGTTAATGTTTTCTGTTTTTCTTTGTGTATCTATAAATGGTAAGCGCTCTTTATTCATAATTCTATAAGTTTGTAACTTAATTTGGTACCAGCTGGTTAGATTAAGTTCTGGGATCCAAATTATATTTATTTTACTTGTATTAGCAGTTGTTATATTTGGTTTTTATATAAAAAGATTTGCTTTATGCACACGAAAAGTATATGTTTTGCTCCTATCACACCTATTTATTAGGTATATAGTGTGTTTGTTGTCAAAACTTTGCCCTTAATTTGCTTGTAAATTCATTGCTCATCTCTTTGTTTAGTATCCTGTTCTGTAATTTGTATTAATTGTTGTAAATTTAGCAGTAGTCTGGCACACTTTCTTATATTTTCATATTTACTTTTGAAATGACATACAGTTTTCTTATTGTATTTGTAACTTTGGGGTTTACTTTATACACTGTGACATTATTACTGTTTTAGTTATATCTGCTATATGGAGAGCACGAGTTCCCAGTATGGATGAGCCCGTCTTTTGGAAGACGCGCTACCTGCCGGTATGGATACCGGCCTTGCTGCCCTAGATGCCTGTACCACTTCGTGGCGAAGTGCCACCTTGGAGGGGCAACCCAAGGCCAGCGGTCGCCTTTCCCTCACAACTCCAGCTTTATCATCATCAACACTTCCAGGGTAAGGCCAACTTAGTGGGATACCGACTTATCAGCAAGCATTACATCGTCATGTCTGTGGTTATTGTGGTGGAATAGTGGAGGTAATAGAAAACAAAATATTTTACCTCATAGTCTCGATGCAGTGCGTGTGTATCAACACTTAACCTTTGTGCAGCAGTATGTTCTGTAGTGCGTGTGCGGCGCTCATTCCAAAACTTACAGAGAACTTTGAAGACATTGTTGGTGTTGTCTGGCACTCGGACTCCTATCAGAACTTAGCATTGTCATTATTATTTTTGTGTGATGTTTTGGTAACAAACACCCACCTTTTGAATCAATTCATACGTAAACCATTTTTCTTTCTTATTATATTATAAAGCTTTTCAAATTCTATATTATGTGATTTACTGTTATTGTCAGAAAAGCTACTCCAGCCAGTGAGTTGTTTTCAGTTTTTATAATGTAAGTCGTAATTTTTTTCGCTATTTTGTTTCGACGAGGACGTCGACATTGTTGACCGGGGGAGGTGTGACATTTAGCGGGATTTAGGGATTATTCTAATGCATTGGGGAATTGTACATTTAGGGGCTGGCAGCAAGGGCCAGTAATGACGTAGGGCATAAGGGAGGAGTAAGCAGGTGTTTACCGCCACTTGTTCACCTATCTGCCTCTGTTATATGGGAGAAGCACGTTAGTCAAAAAGGGGGAGGGGGAACGGGCACACAGTCCTCGCCGACCACCAGGTAATAATGTAATACTTATAACTTTAATTTTATAATAAAGGTGCTTAACTGTTCTTTGAATGCGTGTTGAGTTCTTGAAGGTATTTTACCTCTCCTTCCTGTTTATGTAGAAGTTAGAAAATTTGTGATAATAGTAAATGAAATGGAACTGCCTTCACTCCCTTGTTTTCCTGAGTGCATTATAAGTTATGTAAATTGTTTGTTTAGCTTTCGGTTGACCTGAGCTACATAAATGCATATGTGTGTATCTAAATGTTGCATTTTCAGCCGGGCAAATGGATACAGAATAATGTAAAGGTTTTAAAACTATGTACCACAGGGATGCGTGAATGGCGGTAACATAGAGATAGGAAATTCTCGAGTGATATGAAGTGGCACCGTAATGCCTGAGTAAATACTGAACTGTGAAATAGTGAAAATTAATCCAGTGCGTTACACTGCCTAAGCGGCAAAGAAAAAGATGAAATGGTAGCAAAAGCAATATTGTAGAACATAAACAATACAGCACCATATACATATTTTGTTTGATCAATGGTGAACTATCACAGCAGCCAGAATATGTATGGTGCAATTCAAACATGTAAATAGCTTAGTAATCCATGGAATCATGTACATATTAACTTTTATTTCTATTAGTTGTAAAATGCTCAGACGCAAGTAGTAGTAGTAGTAGTAGTAGTAGTAGTAGTAGTAGTAGTAGTAGTAGTAGTAGTAGTAGTAGTAGTAGTAGTAGTAGTGGGGTTTTAGGGCGCACGACTGCTATGGTCATTAGCGCCCAGGCAAATTTAAAAGAAGACGCATTAACGCAGGTAAAAACCACGCGGTTTAAAACGAAACAAGTAAAACTTCACTAATATAGTGCCAGCAAGTATGAAATGGAGAGCAAAGAAGTAAAGGAATAAAAGACAACATGCAGCAACGGTAAAACTTACGAATAAAACAGAAGGATAAAACTAGGTTATCAAGCCCGGCTGCCCATACCGCTACGACGAATAAAACGCAACACACGATCCGCAGCACTGGGAGCGTCCGCCAGCACTTCAAAGAGGGTTGCTGGCAAGCCCAAGGACGCACGTAACGGAGCTAAAAAACGGCATCGTAAAAACATGTCGAACCGACAGCGGCTCAGGACAATGAGCACAGTCCGGTGCAGGGTCTGAGGACAAAAGATGACCATGACTAAAACGACAGTGCCCGATGCGCAATCTGGCTAAAATGACTTCATCGCGACGATAGACACTCGAGGAAGTACTCCAGGTGTCAGGGAGGGGCTTCACCTCCCGAAGTTTGTTGCCCTGAAGAACAGCCCAGGCAGCCCTCCAGCGTGAAAGTATGGTACCACGTAAAAATGAGCTAAAATCATCAGAAGGTACACAACAGCTAAAACAACTGGGAGATAAAAGGGCGGCCTTTCCAGCAGCGTCGGCAGCTTCATTGCCTTGTAGGCCCACGTGACCAGGAACCCATAAAAAGGACACATTAGCTCCAACATTGGCGAGCGAGTGAAGGCAAACCTGGACACGCTGTACGAGAGGGTGGTAACTGTACAGCGATCTGATGCTCTGGAGGTCACTCAGCGAATCGGAGCAAAGAACCCACTCCCGCAAAGGATACCGCTGGAGGTATAAAAGAGCCTGGTAAATGCCAAACAGCTCAGCTGTAAAAATAGAGCACTGCGGTAAAAGCCGAAAGTTAAAACTGTGGCGGCCATGAATAAAAGCGCAACCTACTCCCGAGCATCCTTGGAGCCATCAGTGTAGATAAAACCACAACCTCCATACTGCTCCTTAATAACCAAAAAAGCCGAGCAAAGAACAGACGCTGGCGTCGTCGACTTCGGCAGGGAGAGCAAATCCAGATTAACGTCGGCCTCGGGTTGGAGCCATGGGGGAAAACCTAGTTCCCCTATGGGAAACGTTGCCGGTAAGGTGACGTCCAACAGCCTAAGGAGCAAGCGGAAACGAACACCAGGAGAACGTAAGGCCAAGGAGTGTGACGAGTACTGACGGTCCAAGGAATCGTTAAAAACGGAGTAAAAGACGGATGTCCACGCAGACTAGACCAACTACAGCCGTAACGACTGAGAAGAACATCGCGGCGATAAGAAAGTGGGGGCTCAGCAGCTTCCGCACACAGGCTGATGACAGGGCTCGTTGGAAAAGCACCAATACTCAACCGGATACCACGGCGATGTGTAGTATTGAGGCGATCCAATATCGATGGTGGAGCAGAGGAGTAGACAATGCAGCCGTAATCAAGTTTTTAACGGACCAGAGAGCGATACAGTCTTAGAAGAGCAGTACGATCAGATCCCCAGGAAGTGCCACTTAAAACGCGTAAAACATTAACAGAACGTTCACACCTTGCCTTTAAATATGAGATATGGGAAGACCAGCTAAGCTTTCTGTCACAAATCAATCCCAAAATTTCGTCTCATCAGCGAAAGGAAGAACATCTGGACCGAGACGGAGAGAAGGCGAAAGAAACGCTGTACGGCGCCAGACGTTAATGCAGACTGTTTTCTCGGCAGAGAACTTAAAGCCGGTTTCGACACTCCAAGTGTAGAGGCGGTCAAGACACACTTGGAGGCGGCGTTCTAAGAGGCAAGTTCGCCGAGAACTGCAGTAAATAGCGAAATCATCCACGAACAATGAAGACGAAACACCAGGGGGAACGCAATTGACAATGGGATTGATTGCAATAGTAAAGAGTGTGACGCTGAGGACGGAGCCCTGCGGTACTCCGTTCTCCTGAGTAAAACACGGGATAAAACTGAACCCACGCGTACGCGAAAGACTCTTTCCTTCATGAACTCCCAATAAAATGGGGCAGACGACCACGAATGCCCCAATTATGGAGGGTACGAAGAATACCGTACCTCCAGCAAGTGTCATACGCTTTCTCGAGGTCAAAAAAGACAGCGACCGTTTGACTTTTCTGCAGAAAAGCATTCATGATGTGCGTGGACAACGAAACCAGGTGGTCGACTGTTGAGCGGAAGCGACGAAAACCACATCGAACATTCGACAGCAGATCTTGAGTTTCAACACACCACGTCAAGCTCCCATGGATCATGCGCTCCATCAACTTGCAGATGCAACTGGTGAGAGAGATCGGACGATAACTGGAAGGTAGTTGGCGATCCTTGCCAGGTTTTAAAATTGGGACGATGGTGGCCTCATGCCAAGCTGACGGGAATGTGGTGGTTTGCCAGATGCGGTTATACATCTGCAAGAGAAAACGTTTTCCAGCCATAGTAAGGTGCTGTGGCATTAAAAGGTGGACACCATCCGGCCCAGGAGCTGAGGGCCTGGAGGAGGCCATGGCTCGCTCTAGCTCCGGCATAGTGAACAGGGCGTTATAACACTCGCGGTTAATAGAGGAAAAAGAGAGTACATGGGATTCAACCCGGTTCTTAACAGACAAAAAGTCCGGGTGGTAATGAGATGAGCTGGAAGCTCCCGCAAGAGCAGCGCCCAACGTGTCAGCAACCGCTCTAGGGCAAACGATGGTGGCATTATTAATCCTAAGCCCAGGAATGGTAAGCGGTGACACTTTGCCTGCCATACGACGAAGCTTGTCCTGAACGACAGATGATGGAGTGAAGTGATTAAAGGACTCCACAGAATGGATCCAGGATGTCCTCTTACTGGCCTGTATGATTCGGCGAGCCCTAGCGCGCAGTTGCTTGAACGTTATCAAATTATCAAGCGTTGGGGGGCGCCGAAATACCCGAAGGGCAGCCCTCCGCGCACGGACCGCTGAGCGACAGTCGTCGGTCCACCAGCGGACGGGTAAACGCTTCGGGTGGGAAGTCGAACGAGGGATAGCACGTTCGGCAGCGGAAAGAACGACCAAAGTAAAATGAGCTACCATCCCGTCAACATCGGAGAACGGGCGGTCGTCGAAAACTGCTAAACTGGAATAAAGTAGCCAGTCCGCCCTGTGAACTTGCCAAGCAGATACACGTGGCGATGGTAAGTAAGCTGATAAGGCAAGGAAAATGATCGCTAGAAAAGGTATCAGAGACGACACTCCACTGAAAACGATGTGCAAGCTGTGCTGAGCAAACAGATAAGTCCAGATGAGAAAAGGCGCCTGTAGAATCGGAAATAAAAGTAGGTTCACCTGTGTTGAGAAGAGAAAGGTTGGTGGTAATGAAAAACCTAGCAAGATGATTCCCCTTCGCGCAAGCCCGAGGTGAACCCCAAAGAGGGTGGTGCTCATTAAAGTCTCCCAGCAGGAGGTAAGGCGCCGGGAGCTGGGATACTAGCTGAGCAAATTCCGCAACAGCGAAGGGAGAACAAGGCGGTATATATACGGAACAAAGGGTAAAAGAAAAGCCAGGTAAAATCAAAGTAACAGCAACAGCTTGCAGGGTAGTGGTAAGTGCCAGAGGCTGGTAAAAAAGGTCGTCACGAAGGAGGAGCATGACACCCCCATGCGCAGGAGTACCAGGTTCCGGTGGCAGGTCAAAGCGCACTGGAATAAAACCAGAAAATGAAAAACTGTCTTGCTGTCGAAGTTTCGTCTCCTGTAAACACAAAACGCTGGGAGAAAACAATTGGGTTAACAAATGTAGCTCGGCCCTTTGAGTGCGTATGCCACGCGTATTCCACTGAAGAAGGGACATCCGGAGGGAAATCCGATAGGTGGATTAGAAGGATCACTTCACCGCAGGCGGTCGCCTCAACTTGCCCTTCTGGTTGCGCGTTAGACTAGGGCTTTGAGAGGTAGTGGACTTTTGTTCCATTGGTTCTTGGGAAGGAAGAGACTCAGTATCACGTGAGGCAGAGGATAGTGCTGCAAAACGATTGCCAGTTGACACAGGAGAACCCCGCTGAGCCCGACTACGCCCTCTAGCATCCTGAGAGCGTGACCGCCTAGGAGGCGAGGGAGAACTGGCTTTCAATGCGGAGCGTTCACTGATAGAGGTTGGAGGGTCCTTAAGGAAATCGGTACGTTTTGGCTGTGTTTTGAATTTCCGGGTTGCCGTAGTAACAGGAATGGTTGCGGAGCTGGCTGATTTGGAAGATGGTGCTGTAATGCTAGAAGGCGCGACCGCTATACAGGTGACGTTTGAGTACCCATATCTCCCTTTGGTACTTGGTGTGAAACCACAGAGCTAAACGTACCAAACTTCAGGATGGAAGGCTGTCGGGCCAGATGACGTTTGCGAGCTTCAGCGAAAGATAAACGCCCTTTCACTCGCAGCTCCTGAAGTGCCTTCTCGTCTAAGAAGCAAGGACAGTTGCGGGAAGACGCCGGATGAGTACCACGGCAGTTTACACAGCAAGGGGCTGAAGGACAAGCTCCGTCGTGGGCATCCTTACTACAGGTGACACAAACTGGAACGGAGCGCTTACAAGCAAATTTAGTGTGGCCATAGCGGTGACACTGAAAACAACGCATAGGGCGTGGAATATACGGCCGAACGGGAATTACTTCATAGCCTGCCTTAATTTTCTGAGGGAGATCGAGCAGATCAAATGTGAGGAAAAGCGTACGCGTAGGCACCTCTACTCCATCACGCTTTGCTCGCACACAATACACAGAGGTGACACCCTGGTCCGAAAGATAACCCAGGATCTCTTCCTCCAGCATACCATCCAACAAGTGGGTGGTAATGACACCCTTTGAGGAGTTCAGGGTGCGGTACTTTTCCACACGGACAGGATATCCGTGGAGGAGTTTGGCCTTCAACAACTTTTCAAACTGCGCGGATGTGTATGACTCAACAAGGAGAGAACCGGTTCTAAGGCGCGTACAGGACTTAACAGGACCGGCTATGTTGTCAAGACCAGACTGAATCACAAACGGGTTAACCTTAAGAAAGAACTGAGTCTCTTCTAACCGGGTAATTAGCAGGTAACGCGCGGATGACACTGCATGTACCTCTTCATCTTCTTGAACGTGTCGTCTTTGTTTCGGATTTAGGTTTGCCATGAAAAGATAAGGTAACTTTCATCCCCAAGTGCTCCCCACCCACCACGGGGCCCAACAAGGGGTCATCCCACTGGGATGACAGGGCTACACAGGGGATATAGCGGGCGTGCCGTCCCACTCACCCTGGAGTTCAGTTAAATACCTACTCCTGGCCGATTGGCTAGGGGTGGGTTAGTCCCTAGCCGCCCGTTTAGGTGAAGCAGAAACCAAAGCGGCGTATTGGAAATGCGCATCTTCCCCGAAAAATGTAAAATGAACAAACCAGGCTCAGACACGCATCCCTCAACCAACCAGGATAGTCCTTTCCACCGACACGGGTCTCCGCGCACGGCCGACACGTGGGTGGGCGTTTTGGCTGACTTCCTCACCACAAGGAGGAGCCCACACCGAGGAAGTCAGGGGGCTCGGGACCCCGGGCGCGCCAAAACCCGTACCTGCAAAGCAGGCCCCTGGGGGGCGCTCAGACGCAAGATACATCTGAATATGCCATATATATTTTCTTGTATACAATCTTTTATTTTAAACCAGCTCCTCACATACAATATATGGGTAACAATCGCGCTAGGTTTGTAAACAGGCGCGAAATATATAAAGGGTGCTATAGTTGAGATTTGGGCGATACGTTACCGTTTTCAGTGAGTTTTTCAAACAGGCTATTAATTTTCCCCCAAGGTGAAAAATAAATACCTCACTTGAAGGGCATTTGCGGTAGTAATATTCGCCCATCAAAAATACAAGAGCGATAGCGAACATATGGAGAATGAAAAGAGAAACCAAGATAAAATAAGAATAAGAGGAGAAAAGAACAAAACACGCTAAGAAAACTAACAAAAGGATAAGTATTAATAAAAGAGAATAAATATTAAATTCTATAGGCAGCAGGTATTGTTAAGAAGGAAAGTAAATGCATTAAGTTGAAGCAATATTCAGTTGGGGAGCCCAAGTGTTTGCTAGGAATAGCTTACAGGTAGCCATGACAGAAGAGTGCAGGCGAGGACAATGGACAAGCCGGACACACAAAACAATAATGAGGAAAACCAGATGGTTAAAAATCAGGCAGGCGCACAGAAAATGTAATCAGGTGTGAATAATGCAGTTATTTCAGACGCAAGAAGCAAAGATTTTCTAAAATAGGACAACCAATAAATGCATGTAAAAACCTATCACTTGAGCCAATAAAATCAATGAAAAACTAAATGACTACAAAAAGAAACTCGGGGAAACTAGGAAATGGGCGTAAAATAGGAATTTGGTAAGTGAGGGAGCTCAGTTTTGAACGACGGTAATATCGGCACTTCGTGTTATAGAGTTGTCATGAAGGGTCATAACTTCGTGTCTTAGGGTTGCTGGCGTATTACTTTGTGAGATGTAAGTGGTGGACTTCATCGCTGATTAAATTTGAATGTAGGGTAGACGTTTAGGATACGGGGTCAAAGTTGAACGAGATTGAAGCAGAGGGAACAAAAATAGCTTTACCAAATTTGGTTTGATCGAGGGAAGGAACTAACTTGAACCTTGTGTGGCGTGAGCAGGGGGAAAGTTGTTTTTAGTGTGGAGCAACATAAAGCAGAAGTAGCGGAGTAAACGAGAAGTACCCATTTATCTCCTCTCCGCACCTCCTGAGTCTCTTGCTTCCAGGAAATCACCTACCCTACCATAGCCAGCCGATGAACAATGCCTTTCCTTATTATCTTCCACACCAAAGCAAACCATTCAAGAAACCCACATCACCAAACCTTTTCGGCACCAATAAATGACGATATCCTTCCGTTGCGGAGGGTAATGTCATGTGTATCGCAAGTCAAATGGGTAAGTAAGTAATCAATATAACTGTCAATAATGTCACGGATTGGTTATTGCAGGAAAATATAGCTAAAAGAGATAGAGTTGTGTACTTACAGTACGCACGAAGTGAAGATTGCGTCCGTACCGTGACGTGGATTGTTCGTTGCCACCGTCCGACAGAAATACCCAGCCCATACAGTAGAAAGAATGTGTAGAAGAAGAAAGGTGGGTACAAAACAAAAGTTTGAGTCTCGGTTAAGGTGAGTTACACGGATAACCTTTTCCGGGGTATCCTTTCTCTGATGAGACGAATGTCGTGAAACTTTATTCTCCATGGACCCTTGGATCATTTGAGCATCACGTTACTCATTTCGTTCATCGCCCAATATGATTTATTAGGTTATAGAGGACGTTAAAACTAAGAAAAAACGAAACAAAGGAATTTCAATATAAATAAAGAATATTTTTATTATTCAAATTGACTCGTTGGTAAAACAAAGACCGCGTGTGTATATGTCCATAGGTCCGATAAATATCCTGAAAGGAAGAGGAATAGAGCAAGGATCATCAACAAGACGTGGGTGATCAACGCTGCTTCATACAACGTTATAGTAATCATCTTCGATCCCATTCCAAAAAGCGCAGAGAAAGGTGAATGCAAATGGTGTGTTTATACTTACAAATTCTCCATCACCTCCTATCATCCTGTGAATCTTGAATAGGACTGCAATATGAAATCCCATCCGTTTAAATCATAGCTGGTGAGGAAACATTTGTATACATAACAAAAGAGTAATGGATGATAATATTTCGAAACATAGCACTGATCATATTGGAGTCCTATATTCACACGATGATAGACGGTGATGGAGAATTCGCAAGCATAAACACACCATTTAATCTGAGATAATGGTAAGAAATTTTAAAATACGAATTTCAGACTATCAGTGACTAGATATGGAATCAATCATTACAGTACATTCATACCATAAGGGCTGTTGCTATCGAGCGTTTAATAAGAACACTTAAATGCATGATACCTAAAGATTTTTTGGCTAGAGGTTCCTATAAATTGCCAGATGTCTTACCAAGAACCATTAAAACGTAAAACAATACTTAGCATTCGACGATTCGCCTTAAGCCTCATAAGGTCAGGAACAGTGATCTCCTCCTCACAGTGTTTCGCTATGATCGCTTCAGAAAGGAGAAGAGGAATGTGAGTAGATTGAATGTTAGAGATTATGTGAGAATACCTAGACATAATGGTTTACTCGAGAAAGGGTACCCACCTAATTGGAACATGAAATATTTTGTACTGTCAGAGCAAGGCGTGCAGGCCCACCCACCATCATCTGGAGAACTGCGAGGGAAAGGATATACAAGGTGAATTTTATCGTCATGAATTATTAAGAACTCGTTGCCCCGACATCTATCTGGTCGAAAATGTATTACGTCGACGGGGGAATAGGTTTCCCGTTAAGTGGCTAGACGTTCCTGGGTGCGAATGGATAGAAGCAGATGCTGTAGCGTAGAAGATCCCACTAAGACACTAAATGCAATGAAAAACTGTAAATGGAGAATTCTGGATTTGGTATATATGCGGTGTATTTTGGTCTTGACAAACAAAATAAAAGATTCCAGTAAATTGCTTATTTTTTAATTAAACAATTCTCCCATATCCCAAGATTTTGTTACATGAGAAAATGTAGAAGCATATGACAAAACAAATTTCCACTTCAGCATTAAACCTTATACAGCATAAATTCATATAGTGTCGTAAACAGCATTCCAAACCCTTTCCCGTTACACTGATTTTTTTTAATTAAAATGATTCTGTATCTGAGCAGAAAAACATCAGATAGTACACAGCATTAATGATAGGATGAAAGCTTGTATGAAAAAAATATTAGAGTAAAAAAGTCTCTGTTTTCTTAAGTTACATACTTTCCGAACAATTCCAAATAATATATCCCAAGCTTTTGTTACATCGGAAAATGTAGAAACTTAAGACAAACAAATTTCCCGTATTACCACTTCAGCATTCAAGCGGAAAAACATGAAGCAGTACACAGTATAAGTCTCAGGAGCATCGTAAATAAGTAATTCCGCCCTATCCCAAATTTTGTTGAATAAAAATAAACAATAGAAACATAAGACAAAACCAATTCCCACTTCAGCTTGAAACAGTATACAGTATGAATACCAGTATTGTAATTAGTACTCCAAACATTTTCCCTTTACAGTGAGTTTTATGAAATAAAACAATTCAGTATTCTAGCAGAAAAACATGAAATAGTACACAGCTTCAATCACAGCTTACGAGCTTGTATGCAAAAACATACTACATAAAAAGCTGATTCGTTTATAAGCTTCATACTTTCAAAACAATTCCATATAAAAACACAAGACAAAGTAAATTCCTCATATTCCCACTTGCAAGCTTGTATGCAACAAATGTAATGCAGTAAAAAAATCAATATTGAAAATATATTAATATGAATCAACAGCGTACAGCATGAGTCTTAGCAGTATCATAAAATAGTGTTGCAAACACTTGTTTCAAATTTATTCTTGGAGTGTTATATTGTTAAAGCCATTTCTTGCTCAACTAAGCATACAACTTGAATCCCACCACAATCAATGTGACAATGCAAAAAATGTTTTTGTAGAATATTCTGTTTTACTATTTTTACATACATTGTATAACTTGATCTTAAAATCAGTAAAACCTAGACTTTTGGGATTTCTTTTAAATGTAGTCTGAAAATAGCATGCAACTTGAGCTTCACGAAGCATTGCTCAAATATTTTAGCCAAAGTGCTGTATTCCAAGGCATTGATTTAAAAGCATTGCAAAAACAGATGTTTTAAACTTCTTTTGCATCTTGTAACATGAAATAGCGTAAAACTTGTATCTCAATCTCAAAATTTGATTTAAAACCATAAAATCTAGATGTTTGCATCATTTTAACATGCAACAGTATACAGCTTATATCCCAGCACAATGAATGTGAGAATGTGCAAAACCTTTAATAAAATATTCTATATGACTCTTTTGAATTTTCTTTAATAACCTTGTGATAAAAATGACCAAAAATACACGAGTTTTAAATATTTTCAGTCATGCTGACAGATAACAAGATTTGTAGCGGTAGAACAATGACCCCAAACAAGGACGAAATGGCATTGTTCAAGCATATAACGATTGATGTCAAATCCCCTCGGCGCAAGCTTAATCGTTTTTACTGTTTGAACGTCATGCGTATAACTTTTAAAAGACGTTTGTTTAGCGAAATATGCTACACTCATGTTATTGAGAGATGATAAGTAAACATAAAGACCTATTGTACGCATTGCTATCTTTGAAATACCTCTTGATTTAAGTTTATATAAACCAGTACTAGCTTCAAACAGAAATGTACGTGTCACTGCATAATTTATAGTTAGATTATTTAGGAGCCTTTTCAGAAAGTTATAATAAAAGTCCTACATTATGTTTAGAAATGTCAGGTATTGCCTATCCTGTGTATATAGGCTTCTCAAATTAATTTCCTTTCCTGCCAATTCAGTTCCAATAAGATTATCATAAAATATTATGATACTCAAAAATATGTTGCGATATTAGATTTCATGCTTGCCTCCATGCTTGCTGGTAACAAGATGAAAATCATTATACTTGCGTACATTTTTGATAAATTTACTGTGTAGGCGCGGTTGTTCATTTTCCCATAGACGCCGAGGAGATTTTTATTTTTCCTCAGAATGTTTTGTACCAATTAAATCAATGTATGTTTTGAAGCAGAAGGATTATATTATGCTACTACTCTGTGTATGTATTTCAATTTCATTGCTAATGCCACACATTGTTGCAGATTGCGGTAATACAATGCATAGTTATGCTTATCCAAAAGAATTACAAACAGCTTTTTGTATATATAATTCTTCGTATCTCGCTCTTTGTACAAAATGGTAAATCATTATGCGAGTTGCGGCTTTCTTTAGGATACTAGAGATACACTCCCAAAACCTATCGCCTATCCGCATTTGCCGGTATAGCTAAGACATCAGTTGCATCAATTTCATCTCTGATTAACCATCTCAGTTCTCCAAAAATCTTAGGGTTATTAGCCATCGACAAATCATATATATCGTTAAAGTCCACGTGTGTTAAGTATTTATGCGATAAGGATTCCTTGTAGTCATGTATGTATTTTTTATTTGCTTTGGAGTAACGTTTAGGCACTGTGCAAAGTCCACTTTCGAATCCCGATTCGAAAATTGTTGCTCAGTGATTAGTGATATTTGAGCATTAGTCGTCTTAAGGAATAATATCAAATGCCAGCTCTGGTATGCTGTAATACTGATACGGATTTTGTTTATATAAATTTGGACATAATTCAAATTCATCTGGAATATTACCGTATCAGTCTTAAGGTATAGATCACTACATTCAATTAGATTTACGATATTATATCCTATTCATACTGTTTGTGCATGTAAATATTCTTGTGTTGTCATTCAAAGTATGCAATACCTGGTAATACGGTGTCTTCCAATTTCTATCTACAGTCCAAATACGTGTAAGCAAAAACACCTTTACGACTCATTAGCAGCTCATATACGGGATTTGCGTTTGCTCAGTTTGTAATTTTATAATCCTCAGGGTTTAGCATATCAGCTAAGTTACTCAGTTTGTCATAAAAGTATCTATAACTCTCAAGAAACCTGAAATATATACCTTTTCAATTGGATGTATACCTCTTGCTGAAAAATACGTAATTTTCAGACATCTGCGCAGTAGTGTTATGGGTTCTTGGTCTTAAGCAATATTTTTCACAAGATTTCACGTGAATCGTAATTTGATAAATACAGGAAAAGATTAGAATGAAATTTGACATTTTTCTGTTTAAATTGCAAGATTTATGTGCTGCACTTATGAAATGATACGTAATGTGACAATAGCTGCGAACCTTTGATTTATCAAACTCAGCATTATGTTCATATAGATGTAGTCCTCCATAGTTTAAGAGTACCATGGTAGCCTCTGGTTCCCAAGGTCGCGGCTTCAAACCCGCGATGAGTGATAGATTATTTCGGGCCTAAAGGATTCTTAGTATAGCTTCCTTTGGAAGGGAAGTAAAGCCGGTGGTCCGTGTCGTAGATTTATGGCACGTGAAAGAACCTCCAGCCTGATAAAGAGGCCTGTGATCAAAATATCCGGTCTTTTACGCCCAATGTAGAACGGGACGTTAAGAGCCATAGAAGTTAAAGAGTGTCTGTAAATACAACCCAAAAACGTTCACGTATATGACAATAATCAACATTTATGAAATTCCTCTCATCCTCATCAGTCATATTTAAATATTTCTTCCTTTGAATATATCGACTTGAAGGGAAGTTATTACACTGATTTAAACCATATACATATCTCACTATTTGGAACATATTTTTTATAATTCAGTTTTTTCTATGACATCTTCTGCGGAGATATGTTGGGTCCCTCGAAAACATAAAATACACACACTAGCAACGTCGCAGTGTGTAGCTGGTAGCGACTGGTAGCTGATATCGGGAGTGGGACTATCTCTTTCAAAATCAGAAGTAGGTCAGCAGTAAACAGATTTCACTTTCACTGAATAGTGCATAATTCATGCGTGTAGATAAACGTTATCAAGATACTCATCATTTAAAAAGCTGGCATCTCATTAACGCTGTGATGTACGTATGATTATCCGTTAAACAAACCTGGGGTTGCTTTATCACTAAACCTGTGAGTTTCAATGCGTAGTACGATGTTAACCTAATAATGACTCAACTCCTAGTGGAGCTGATATCAACATGGTGTGCCTCTTAGTCAGCGATCGTGAAACGCTTATTGGACGATGAAGGCATCACTTTCATACCGTTGATGTAGGCCAATAGCTTCCAAGTTGTACTGGTCATTTTGCGAAAACATTACCATTGCCTTTCGTCGTGTTTGGGTAAAAGCTCGTGTGGAAAACAAAAATCGCTGGTCCTCCCAACCCGAAGTTCAGGTATGCTATTTTGTATACGTCCGGGAGTCGGTTGTCACACTGGCCTACCTTGACCTAGCAACGTTACCTATGTCTTCAACCAAATTACGTCTGAAGACGTGTTCGGAAAACGATTAACTATTTCTAAACCCTGTATGATATCACATGGTTACTACATAAACTAGGTCACAAATACGTTAATCTACCTTTCGTGTAAGTAACAAACTATTATCTGCATACACTCTCGTAAACAATCTGATCTGGAAAAACAGCTGCTTTTTCGAAAACGGCTGAACATACAACAAAATGCTTCCATACATTTTTGTTTGCAAGAAGTAAAAATTATAAGGAGTATAATAAGTTCCCATCCAGACTGTATGTCAATTATATTGTCTAAAATTATATTTAATTCATTGAAAATTCTTGATTTGCATTGGGACGCCTAAAGATGATTAATTTTGACAAGAAATCGTCATATTGACACACCAGATTTAGAGATACTGACAATACTTCATGCCTTTGTATCGGTGTAGTCCAACTGTACTCTCTACAGGATGAATCACCTAAAACTTGCACCATAAATATTTCGGAAATGGAAAGTGCTATTGATGTGCAGTTTTCACCGCATTGATTGGTAGTCAGTGGCTCTACATTTAGACTACAAGCAGATTTTAATAATACTAAGAAGGTGTATTTCTGAGCTAACATACACTTTTTGAAATGGAACAATGCCTAGTTACATCAACAGAATAAAGGTAAGGTAAATTAGAATGTCAGTGGCGTTTGTTGCAAGATTCTACTACATGTGGTTTACGAGAAATATTATTTTGAAACGTTTACGCACCGACACTTGTACAACTTGTGGTAGCAAAAACTAAAGAAAACCAATGGGAATTACAATACTTCTGTGGATTCTTACAAGTAAAGAGAACATAGACCTTCAAAGGTTGTGTTCAAAATGACCACCGGCAGCTTCAATACACGTTTCCAGTCTGCTATGGAAAGACTGCTGCACACGTTCTAGCATTTCAGCGGAAATTTCAGAGCAGGCAGCAGTAATACGTCATTTCATATCGTCTGGTATAGTTGGTACATCCTTGTAGACAGTGTCTTTCAGCCTGCCTCACAGAAAAAAGTCTAAAGCAGCCGGATCCGGTGAACGGGCCGCCAAGATACAGGTCCTCTTCGTCCCATCCAACGATTTGGAAACAATCCGGTAAGACAAGCTATAGTACTTCGTGCACTATGGGCTGGACAGCCATCATGTTGGTACCACAGTTCCTCCTAGTCTGCATAGGAAGGTCTTCTATCATCTGTGGCAGAAGGTCTGTCAGGAGGCAGTGATACTTGTGTGAATTCATTGTTCCTTCCATGAACAAAGGGTCTATGAGCTGATGGTTCACTATCCCACACCACACGTTTAAACTCCATGGACGCTGACGTTTCACCTGACGAAACCAACTGGGATCGTCAACAGACCAATAGTGCATGTTTCTGCGGTTTATCTGGCCATAATTAATAAATGTTGCCTCATCACTGAACAAAATGCATGATGAATCTGGAGTATCATGTCTTAATGCCCATATACAAAAGTTAACACGATTCTCAAAATCGTTTCCAGGCAGCTCTTGATGGAGAGAGATGTAATAGGGATGGAACCTATGTCGATGGAGAATGCACAATACACTTGCCTGACTTATGCCACTTCCACGTGCGATTGTGCGGGAACTAGTTTGCGGATTTACTGCAACGGCAGCCAAAAGATGGATTTCTGCCTCTTCTCCAGTCACTTGTTTGTTTCTGTTACGTTTTGTAGGTGTTACAGTACCACTTTCACGTAATTGGTTGAAGAGATTGATAAATAATTGCCGAGATGGTTGACGTCTATTGGGATGCGTTTCCGCATACACCGTACAGGAACGAACTGCATTCTTCCTACACTCTCCATACACGATGAGCATGTCGGCTTTTTCTGCATTAGTTAACCCCATCTTCCACTCATGACTTACTGCTTGAACTGTCACAAACTAACTGACCACAAAGTTGCAATGCAGTCAATGAACAGAAAACACCATGCAAACAAGCATAACAACATTGCACCTAGCAACTAAGCAGGTTGAATGGGACAAACAATTGTCGGGGTGGAAACTTTTCAAAATACGATTTCTCGTAAACCACTTGCACTAGAATCCTGCAACAAAGAACATTGACATTCTAATTTACCGTACCTTTATTCTGTTGATGTAACTAGGCATTGTTCCATTTAAAAAATTGTATGTTTGCTCAAAAAATACACTTTCTCAGTATTATTAAAATCTGTTTATAGGCTAAATGTACGATCACCTGACTACCAATTAATGCTGTGAAAACCACACATCAATTGCACTTTCCATTTCCGAAACATTTGCGGTGCAAGTTTTAGGTGATTCACCCTGTAAAGGGCTGGCATGAATGAACATTTCTAAGTATTGAGTCAACATCCGCATATATTACATATGGAGCTAGAGAACACTTACTTACTTAATTGAATTGAAGTTAATTGAACTCAATGTGTCATTCTTACATATTTCAGGCATACTAAGTAATTGCTAGTTGTTTAATTTAACTTTGTGCTTTGCTAAGTTTCTTTCATTTTAAAAGTTTTTCAAACAGTTTTCACATATCATTATTTTGCATTTACCTTTAGGCATTCTTCAATATTCGAGACAGGTCGATATATTCATATCGATCAAACATATCGATATATTCTCATTTGTTTTTCAAATTTTCAGTGTTATCAAGAGATACAGGAAAGGTTATTCAACTGAAATCAAAATCTTCAAAGTTGTTATACTTAGATTCGAAGCTCAGTGTATGCTTTTACGCTTTACAGGATACTTAGGTGCAAATAGACAATATCCAAAGCATTTACTATCCTTATTTTTTATAGTAGATACAGCATTTTGTGTTTTATTAATTCCGGAAACTCTGTATAGCAACCGGCAGTTAAAACATCATACTGACATGCATTTAGAATTAGGGAATGTATTTGGTGTAGTGATCTCGAACCTCTTTTCGATTTGAATGTTTCAGCGCATGAAAGTGTGTATTTTTTAAGCTTATTCTCATACTATTCATTAAAGCTTTTGGCATGTAAGATAGCTTCCATTTTACTTTTGAAATTAAACGTCTCAGACTGTTTAATTTTTAGACATCTAAATTACATATGGGCATACTAACATAGCACATAATTTTATTCCAGAACTCTATCAAGCGAGATTACTCCGAATTTCATTGCTAACCAGATGCTTATATTCATCTAGTTTGGCTGATGGTCTGTCATTTCCAAGGTATTTTCTATTCGATTTTTAAATGCCAATTCTATCTTGTTATACGTAAAGTCCTGATTCCTTGGTGCACTACCCGGTCATTCTTCGCTGCAGGTGCGTTATCCCCGACGGAGCTGCTTGCATGCCTCTTGACCGCTGCGTCGTCCGCTTTATTCGGATCATGTGTATGTAATCGTCTGAAATAATAATTTAAATAATAATAATAGGAATAAAAGTAACAAGTCCCATTTAACACGTTTATATAAAAAAACTTGTTTATTTGAAAGAAAATATTTGATACGTTTTTTTGCTTATTTGAAGTTGAAATCCATTTGCATGTTTACAATAAATGTTTTACGTTTATATACCATGAGTTGCATAATAATGCGCTCCGTTCAACATTTCCATACAGACAAAAGCCTTTTTTATATTCAAATGAAAGCATTTGATGTGTTTCTATTTTAGGCTGAAATGTATTTGTATATCGAAAATAAGTATTTTATGTGTACGCATTAAAAGTTAAGTAATAATAATAGTAATAATAATTTGGAATTAACACATGCATATAGACAAAAACGTTTTATGCTGAAATGAAAACGTTTAATATGTTTTTTTAGTTTATGCTGAAATGTATTGGCATATTGAAAATAAATATTTAATGTGTATATCTATAATTTGCATAATAATAATAATAAAATAATAATAATAATAATAATAATAATAATAATGGCACGTATGCAGTGAAAATGAATCCTTTGGCTTCACTCACATATTGTAAGATGTGCTAGAAAATCAGACTATGAAACAGTCCTTGACACCATTTCCCCAACCACCTCGCCACGTCGAACCAGGGGCTCTGGTGACCTGAAAACCTTATACTAATCAGAGCTTTCTTCTACAGGGAAGGAAAACAGGAATTTAATACGTTCGCTTGGTGGGCTGAGCATCTCCGGGATGTACCTGAAGTTGCCTAAAGGAAATATGAAAAGGACGACAGAATGAAATCAAACTATACTTATACGTTTATTACTGATCGCCTCAGATTGTGAATTAAATATGAGGAATCCACCTAGTTCAACTTACCATGGTGGTTGTCTCTGGATCTACAACGAAGACAGCCGTTGCTCCACACATCTGAGTGTTCAGCTCTCGACTGAATGCATACCCACGCCAAAATTATCGCGTCTCCTTCCATAGCGCATGCGTAAATCAGAAAAACAAGCTTCGCGAATCCAAGACCGTTCCTCTATATGTGTTAGCAAGCTGCCTGCCTAACAACTACTTTAAATAATATATATTTAATAAATCGATAAACGCTGCATCTCCTTCTGCACTACAAGACGAAGACCTCGCCACCTAAAAGGGGAAAAAAAGAATTACAAAAATGATGAAATTTACACAGGACCAAAAGATAAAAAATACATATCAAGTAAGTGCCGTTAAACAAGCCATTGACTCCTCTTCTGTGCTTGCTTTACAAAAAATAAATGCCTGAGTTAGGCTCTCAATTGTTGTATTACAAAAGATTGTTTTTCAACATTTTGGTGAGCCCCCTCAGATTGGTTATCAATCATCAGCGACCGAATCTGTTTACCCTTAACCGCGGTTGTTACACCACAACAACACATTTGACTGTCGCTACTGAAATGTCCCTGGAGCAGATGCAGAACAGAAGTAGCTTGCTGCTGAACCGAATGACTGAATCTGTGCTGTGAGGAGGGCCTTTTCTCACAGTCGACGGCATCTGAAGATACAATAATGGGAGGTGAACGCTGGCTTGGTCCACACACTCCACCAACAACTGTACGACGAAAGCAATGTTTGTACCGCTCAGTGCTTCTGGAGAAATCAGCTTGTTCGAAACAACCGGAGGTACTGTGACAGCTTTTGTTGGGGCTCCCCGCTGATTATTTGTCTGCAGGAGTTAATATATAGTTAGCATACGACATGAAATGGGCATTTAACTTTACAAACAGTAAGAAAAGTAAATGTAATTATACATTGGAAACAACAATAAACAACTGAAAATTTGATTATGGATGCACCAAATGGACTTGTGCAAGAAAACCTACATATGTAGGGAAAGCATTCCGAGTGGAATATAAAAAGAAAACTTATTATTATATTTTTTGTTTTAAATGAAAATGGAGGTGTCTTCCAAATAAAACATTTGGTAACTTAACCTAAAGGAAAAGAAAAAACAAATCTGTAAATTTATAAAATCAGGCAAAAGAAGATATATTAAATACAACTGAACAATGGGGAGAAATGATCGCAATGCGCTGGGATAGAAATGAACGCATGGGGCGGAAATGAGGAACGCGTAGCGCAATGGAGGGTTACTGCAAATACATATGCATTACAGGTATTAACATCCTACACATACAGGAACATGGCAACACTAAATCATACCAGTCGCTTGCTTGAGCGCAAAGAGAACGGACGTTTTAGGTGAACACTCGTAAGTACGGCAAAATGGATGTTGCGTTGCAGGTTTACCGGGCTCGTATAGGGATGTTTAATAGAAGAAAAATCAGGATTGGTGATATAGAAACTGGCACGCAAGTGCTAAATTTCTGGACTGCGATAGTGCTTGCAGTCCTATTAATAATTGGAGGTGTGGGACTTAATCCAGGACTGGCAATGAACGAGTAAACGTCATGTTTAAAGCCATACAAAATGACCTAAAGGAAATTAAATGTAATGAGAAGAGAACGAAGAAAAAATGGACAGGAAATTGGAAGAAATAAAGCTCAGCATTACCCAGGATAGAAGAAACAACAACAACAACAACAAAGAACTAACGGAATGCAAAGTTAGATTATTGTAATTGGAGAAATCGACAGATGCGAATACGAAGCAAAATATTATGATTTTTGGTTTAGAAGAACAAAGAGAATTAAGAACATGGGAAGCCGTAGAAGAACTTATAGAAAGGAAACTTGAAATTAAACTCGCAGGCTGGGAAATAATAGAATCCTTTAGAATTGGACGAAGGGGCTGGAAACCAAGACCTATTCTTGTTAAAGTGGCCACTATGAACTTCAAATGGAAAGTGTTGAAGGAATCTGAAAGGAATCTGAAAGGTACAAGAATATTTATTGAGAATGATTATGGGGAAAAAGAACGAGAAATAAGATATGAATTATTAAAAGAGATGAAAAAGCCAGAAATGAAGGAAGAAGAGCTTATATGCGTGGTATGCAGTTGTTCATAGATGGAATTCCGGTGACGTACCATCAAGGTCAAGGAACTTTGGGCAGAGAGTAAAGGAGGGGAGAAGAGCCACGTGATCCGCAGAGAAGCAGCAAGCCAGCCAAAGAGATGACGTCACCAACGCAGAGGGCCAACCCACCCAAACAGCTGATTGATGAAGCACGGAGAGACGTCATAGCGGCATCAGCTGGAATCAACATGTGGAAAGTTGGAGAAGGGATGAGCATAGTGTCAATACCAGGGGGAAGTATTTTGGCAGTAGAAGACCATGAGAGACGCGCGGCACAACAGGAGGGGAGATTAACAAGAACGAAAGCAAAATTACAAAAATTTATTGCGGATAGGACAGGATCAGTCTAGGATGGCATATCCCTGGCGGTAGTGTGTTGGAATGTTAAGATTCACTAGATAAAATAAACAGAGGTGAATTAACACAAATGTTAAAATTAGGTGATGTGATTGCAGTGGTGGAAACCTGGTTATCTGAAAATATAGTCATAAACATTGAGGGTTTTGATTATTTTGGGAGAAATTGGGCAAAAAGGAGAACAAAAGATAGAGTTTCAGGAGGAATAGGAATGTTTATTAGAAAAGAAAGAAATCTTGGGGTAAAGGAAATTAAGTGTTCAGTATCAGATAGAGCGATGTGGATTGTGATAGAAAATGTGACAAGAAATGGACAAAACCTAGGAATTGGTGCAGTGTACAATCCGCCAGGGGCATGAGATTTTTACGAACCTAGCTTTTATAAAAAGCTATAAATTGATATTGAAAATTTAGTGCAGAAATATGATAACTTAGATCTTCTGATAGTAGGAGATTTTAATGCAACGGTAGGAGAAGATCAAAGATATAAAGCTGATCTAGAAGACCATCAAGTGAATGAAAATTTATATATACAGAGACATATTAAGATAAAATAGGTAATAGAGAAGGCAGAAAATTAATATAATTTTGTGAAATTAATAATCTAATAATTGTAATGGGGCAAGAGGGGCCGATAAGTGGGAAGAATGTGCATTTATTAATCAAAGGGGGAAAGTGTAATTGATTATGTGTTGTGTTTAAGGAACTTAGATAATGATCATTTAGACTTTGAGGTAATGCCGAAGGTATTGAGTAGTTATCATTTTCCAGCAATAGTAACATTCCAAACAGTAAAGGTAGTTGAACAGAAAGAAGATATAGAGCAAGGAAAATTGTTGAGAATTATAATGGCGTTCAGAGGAAAGGGAAATGTTTATTGAAAATTTAAACTCGAACAAAGGAAGAAAATCTGAATGCAAAGTTAAACAACTACTTGAGGCGGGAAAAGCTGACGAGGCAATGTCGTACTTAGAATGGGAAATAAAGTTAGCAGGAAAGACAATAAAAACTAGGAATCAAAGAAAAATGCCAGAAAGGGTTGGTATGATGAGGATTGCTTTTTAGCAAAGAAAAGGGTAGCAAGAGAGCTTAGGAGGTGGAAACAAATTGAAGAACCATCAGAAAAAGAAAACTTTCTAATAGCCAGATGCAGTTACAAATGTCTAATTGAGGAAAAAAGGAGTGGAGAGAAAAAATTGGTCAAATGATTTATAAAGCAGCAAAAGAGGAGGAGAGAAAATTATAAAGGATTTAGTGAACAAAATATGTAGAGTAAGATCAATATAGAATAAAATTAGCCCTAATAGATGAACAGATTATTTTGAGAAACTACTTGGAGGGTGTAATTTGATATGGCGGATGAAAAGGTTAGGGAAGTTTACGAATTATATCGAAGCACTAGATCAGAAAATATTAAAGAATGAGATAACGGAACGGGTTGTAAATTTGAGGATTAAGTAAGCTAATGGAATGGATGGAATACCGGGGGAATTCTAGAAGCTCTGGTATGAAGATACGGAAAGACGAGATCTTTTAGAAAAATTGTTCAATGTGGTTTTAGAGAGCAGAAAAATCCCATAGAATTGGAAATAAGGAGTGATTGTACCAATCTTTAAAGGGAATGGGGAGGTGAATAATCCAAGTAATTATAGAGGCATTAGTCTCTTATCAGTGATAGGCAAGGTGTTTACAGGGGTAATAGCAAAGTGATTACAAGAATAGGCGGAGAGAGAAGGAAAACTATCAGAATTTCAAGGGGGGTTTAGAAAAGGGAAGTCCACAGTGGATATAGTTATATTAAGAACAGTGATAGATAAATGCCTAAGTAAGAAAAGAGGAAAGGTACATTTGTTTTTCGCAGACTTAGAAAAGGCTTTGATACCATCCATAGGGAAGCGCTCTGGAGCAAGCTGAGAGTAATGGGGGTGAGTGAGAAGCTTATAGGACTATAGAGAGGTTGTACACAGATAATAAATTTTGCATTAGGCCTGCCAATAATAAAGTAACAGAATGTATACCAAATACCATGGGTTTAAGATAGGTTTTTAAATTAAGTCGCATTTTATTCAACCTAATTATAGATGACATGCTATGGAAATACTGAAGGAAATCTCGCACTGTCCATCAATTAATAATAAAGATATCCCAGGCTTGCTCTTTGCAGATGATTTAGTAGCAATAGCAATTACAAGCAGAGAATTAAACAAAGCAATAGAAGCAACAGAGAAATACTGCAAAAAATGGGGTCTAAGGATAAAGGAAAGTAAATCCAAAATTATGGTTTGTAAAATGGAAATAAACTCAGCCGAGATGAGAAGTGGTTAGAGGGGAGTGAAATCGATGTTGTAAATAAATTTGATTACGTGGGGGTAAGCCTAAATAACAATGGTAGGTGGAACGAGCAAAGAAAAAATGCACTAGGCAAAGGAAAGCTAGCTATTAACAGCATAAGAACGTGCTTGAGGAAATTACCAAATATGATAGTAAATTGGTTAGAGAATATATATATATATATATATATATATATATATATATATATATACTGCAACAGTTGAATCAAGAATGATGCATGATATAGAGATTTGGGGGACAGAAAAAGGATGGGAATGCATGGACCAGATTAACATAACCTTTTGTAAAATGATGTTGGGGTTACCAAAAGCAGCTCGAAATGGAGTAGCCCTAGTTGAACTAGGAAGAGTTGGAAGGAAAGGAATAGTGTTAAAACACATTATGAAATATTGGAGTAGGATCCAAGCATTGGAGAAAAGAAATATTGTTAAAAATTGTTTAAGGATACAAGAAAAACTAAGATGGCAAAGAAGTTGGTTATCCCAATTAAAGGAAATTGTGGGGGAGTAGGATAAGGCGAGCTAGCTATTATTCAGACGATTGGAAAAATCTATGGAACAAAGTGAAATCCGGGGGTTGATGATATTGAGAAACAGGAAATATATGGTAGTGTAAGGGATAAGAGAACTCTGATGTACTATCTGAATTTTAAAAAAAGATTGGGGAAGGGAAAAATACATAGATGTTTGTGATAAAATGGAAAAGGAGGGCCTGGCGTGGGCAAGAACAGGAATCATGTTGTTATGGTGTTTAAAAGTTGCCAAAGAACTGTCTATACTATGTGCAAGTGTGGATAAAAATTTACACTGTATAACAGAATTTGCAGAAACCAAAGTTTGAAGAGAGGAAATATGTTACAAGAAGTGGGATAAACTACAGATAGAGATATTGTCCTTAAAACTTTTTGGAAACAACAAAAAAGTTTTTTTGAAACAATTAGGTAAATATACAGGAAAGGTAAGAGAGAAATGGTGGAGGAAGGTTACTAAAGAAAAAGAGGATTATAATAATAGAAGTGATGATATAGGTAAATTATGGATGAGGAGAGTAATTTCTTATTTTGTTAAATGCATATAGTAAAATGTAGGATACATATACACAAACAAAGCAGGGTGTTATGTATACATGATCTTATCTCAAGCAACTCCTAGAATAGCATAATTAATATATTAGTATCCAGGCAATTTCCAGTATAAGTTATATTATTTATCTTAATATAATAGTATAAATATTTTAAACGATATTATAGCTTAAAATGTATGTAATTTAATTATGTAATTGTGAGTGTAGAGAAATAAATATTTATATTCATGCATATATGCTAAGTGTAGTTTGGGTACAGGATACCAGTACCTTTAACACTGGATACCAGTGGTTAAAATCTAAATTAGCTAGTATGGAATATGTTGTTATATTTATTTTGTTTGATTAGAAATTGGGAATTGCTGGATATTAGTTATGTTGTTGGTTTTTGTAATAGTAGTTTAATATATTTTTGCAGTATTGTATAAAATGAAAGAAGTTTTAAATAAATCAAGAATCACAAAATCATACTATTCAGAGGAGAAGAGGAAACTACAGGGATAATAAGCACTTCAATATTCCCACCCAATCGTGGAGTTGCACCAAGCGTTTGAAAATTTCTATGGTTCTTTGCATCAGTCCCTGATCACTAGGCGACAAAAGAAATGAATATCTGCAACATAAATAATCTAGAATGAATTTCAGGTGACGCATACTTTGGATTCAATTGCTATTTATATACAATGACAGAAATCACCTGCATACAACTGTCATGACGTCAATAGTATTTACACTTGCACTACCACTGTATCAGACATTGCACCAAAAGTACAGATGTATGGATGAAGCTATAGCAGTATGTCAGCTAGACAAGTAAACAATCACATAGCTTTCATATATTCTCCCACATCAGCGGGGTACTACATACATTTCGCTGTGTGCACACACATACAATACGGAGGGCTAGTGCACTCAGTAGGCAAATCAAATTAGAAGTACAGAATCACAAATAACACTCAAATACAATTAGCCATCATAGTATCACCGTACATGAACATAAAAGAAAGAAAGGTGACAGTTTTCTGTCTGAAACTCACACGCTTTATTTGTGCAAAAAAGAAGGAAGACACAAGCACAAATACAAGGAGTATCTAAAGAGATCATATAGATGATACAACACACTATACACCTAGAGGAATCACAGGGAAACAAATGTTAAATGTATACAGGTTGTTATTTTCCTCTCTTTGAGTTTGGGCGACACACCATATAAATAACTGGGGTGACTTGCTTCATAACATCGGGACGGTACCAAAAATTTACGCAACGATTTGATGCAGTTTCCTTTTTTACGAATTGGCATGAAGACGTTTACCAGTTGATCAACCTGTATAGAAATATCTTTATGCTTTCTGTCAAAATAACGCTTTTGGGCATCTTTGTGTTGAGAGATAATATAAATTACCTGCTCACGAGGTTTTTGTATATCTTTCAGTGTTTGCTTCACAAACAGGACATAGATATTCACGCCCATAGATGAGGAAGAAGGGTGTATGCTTGGTAGACCTCTGTACGCTAATATTATAGGAGAAAGCAACATGTATCTCAATTCTTATGGTTAGCACCTACAAAATGGTTTGACATGTTAATTAAGCTTTGATTATATCTTTATGTAAGACCATTACAAGCTGGATGATGTGCACTGGTGTAACTAGGGGTGATGTACATAGATCATAGCAGTTCTTGAGAAACATTCGAGGAATACGCTCCATGATTTGAAAGTAAAGTTGAAGGGACTACATACCTGTAAATAATATGTTGAAGAATGAACATAGCAACATAAGCTATGTTAGCACTTGGCAGCGTAGAAACCTCTACCCAACGGCCAATATACTCCCTGGTTACTATAATATGCTTATTACCAAAATTATACATTAAAATGGTCCTATGAGGTCAATGCCCCAGCGTTTTTTTGTACCTGCAACAAGGATAGGTCGTAATAATCCACTGGTTTCTAATTAGTAGACCTTTCCGAGTTTGTAAACTTGGTCATATTTTAACAAATTTTACAACATCTTTCTTCATGAGTATCCAGTAGTATCTGTCGTGAACCTTCCTGAAAGTTTTCTAAAACCTAAGTAATCAAACAAAGGGTCTTCATGAGACAAAGCAAGAAATACGTGTTTTAAGGTTCCAGGGATTACAAACAGATGAAGGGTCCGATATCCACCAGCATCCACCACATCGTATTTTAAAAGATGCGAAGAAGCCTGTGGTTGCAGCTTAGGTGTAGCTGCAGCTGGATCCCTCATTGCCTTGCATAATACCCACTAAGGGTGGATAACCTGTACTGGACAAAGAAGATAAGTAGGTAGTTCACTCCACTGATCAAGCTGATGCTGTTCTGGTTCCAATACCGGAAGTCGTGACAAAGCGTGAGCATCAATATGCATTTTGCCTGATTTATAACAGATATCATAGTCGAATTCCTGAGCTTTAGGTCCCATTGAGTTAGACGACCTATTAGGTCCTTTAAATTATCTAAGGAACATTAAGAATGGTGATCAGAGACGATCTGGACCTTCTGATCATGTACGTAAAGAAGAAAATGGCAGCTATTAAAAGCAAAAGCTCAAGAACACTATAGTTTTTCTCACATTTGGGTAACTTTCTACTAGCAAAAGCTACGGGTATATTAACTAACTGCATTCTGAGACTGAAGTAGTATGCATTCAATGCCAACTCCCCAGGATTCTGTGTGCAATTCAGTGGAGGCACCAGAAAAGACGAGCTAAGACAACAGCAGTCTCTAGGGGCCAAACATCCCCCCATAAGACCCAGGGGAAAGCGTCAACCGAGTGACGCTCTGAACCTTGAGAGCTTTTCCATTAGGACCGGCGCTTGAAAATATTAAACCGGCACCCCATTACAGGGACGGAAGTGGATATGCCACTTACGCGCGTCAACTCAGAATGGGGAAGACTACCTAGAACCCTAGTGAATCTTGTACACTGTCTACTGTCTATTCAGGGCGGTATCGGAGGGTCTTGAGCCGTCTCACAACCCCGCTTGGACATCACCGCCCAGAATTACCCTATCTCAGATGTGTGATTTCAACTATTGCTCCGCCGAGTCCAACCCAATCCGAACAACTCCCTGAAGGTATGGGCTCAGGCGTTTAGCCCAACGTACTTCTAGTAACGTCAGATGTACCACGAGTGCTAGGGTACGCAGCGCCCGCATCACGGCAGCAGAAGGGGTCGGAACCTCCCTACGGTGGGAGCAGTGGATAGAATACATTTAAGTCTCTGAAAATCATTCTTTTGAGGCGGTTCCCATAAGAAACCTTGGTTCTTCCTAGTTAGTATGTTAATGATATAAGTAACTGAGCAATAGGTTAATAATTACATATAAATTTCCTGTAAAAATTAAACAATCGAAGCGTTCGACGAACATCTCTCACACTTTTAGGTACATGCAAGTTCTGCATAACAAATACTTTATCTGCATCTGACGAGATGCATCTTTGATACTTCAAATCCCAGAAGCTTTACTTTATGAATTGCAAAATAACACTTTTCAGGCTTAATTTTGAAATTAGGGAACTCCAAACTTTGGAAAACAGACTATATCTTGTCTGGCACCTGTTCAAAGGTAGGTACAAATAATAGAATATCCTCAAAATGAGTAAGAGCTTTTTGAACTTTAAGTCTCCTTGCAATTGGTTAGCAATGTAGCTTAAAGACCTTGCTGAATTAGCGAATCCAAAAGGCAGTCTGTTAAATTCAAATTGTGAATCAGGTGTGTCGAAAAAGTGTACTGTTTAATATTCCCAGCAATTGGAACTTGGAAATAAGCTGACATCAAATCAGAAGAAGGAAACCAATGCGCTTCATGAAGATAGTTTAAGAGATCATCAATAAGAGGAAGAGGATATGAAGACATAACTGTAACAGCATTTAACTTCCTGTAATCAACGCAGATGCGGATATAACCATCCTTGTTTCACTAATACAACATATGAAGGCCAAGGAGCCTGTGATATTTGAATGATTCCTGCATTTTAAATTTCTTTAAGTTGAGCAGCAATGATCTCCTTTTCAGAGTCAAAAACCCAACAAGGACGTTTTTAATAGGTTTAGAATCACTGAATCGAATTGAAAATTCTGCAACATTATAGGTGCATATGCCTTGTAAAGACGTAGGAAAAACATGGCGATAGTTATCTAACAATCCCTGCAATTGCACCGTTTGATCTTAAGTCAAGACATGACTAACATGAAAGTTAAGATCTTGTTAGATTAAGTTGCTAACATCTTGAAAATAAATAGCATTACTGTACACTAGTGCACAAAGATCAGCCGTGACTGCAACAGTATTTGCAAATAAGTTCTGGGGTTGAGGTGATAAATTGCTTAAAGGCAAAACATGCGAATCACGTGATTTGAACAATCCTACTGGAAGATAAGCATGCTTTAGATGCATAACAATTACTGAAGGCTCTAACAAAATATCACTACCAGCATCACAAGGCATGACTACGGTCACACTACAAACTGTATATGGGGAATTCTACCATCCTATTTACACGCAACTTAAATGGGTTTAAGCGTAGAGCTACTATAATCTTCACAACGTAAAATAGCAATATCTGCACAAAGGTAAGCCAGCCTATATGTGAAAGGAACTATTAATGTTTATCCTCAGCAGCGTAGAGATACTAGGATAGGCAGAGTTAAAGGTAGAATATGTTTTATGTGAGAGAGAGAGAGATAGCAAACCGAGGAGTGGTATTTGGTTAGGAGGGTTTGAATAGTACAGTATGCGTTTATATGGAGAGGCGGGAAAATAAGGAGAGATCCTATGCTACGAGAGAGTTGAAGGAGAGGGAAGTGCGTTTATATTGGGGAGATAGGGAATACGTGGGTCGATGCTGGCCTAGACAGAGATCGAGTAGAAGAGTATTCGTTTATACGAGAATAGATAGTGATAACGTGGAGAGATGATAGACAAGACAGATGCTGAGGAAGGGGAATACGCTTTATATGTAGAGGTGGAGAATACGGGGAGACGTGCTAGGCTAAACAGAGGTTAGGAGATAGTGAATGTGTTTATATGGGAAAATATAGCGACAATGGGGAAGGAGACTAGCGAGGCTAGCGTTGCTGTATGTGTAATGTTCGTCCATGCGTGACATTATTTAGGCTCATTGACTTCAAGATTTAAACGCTAACAAAGGCTCTATTGCACTCTAACGTCCCGGTATCACGCCGCTAAAGGGCTGGACGCAGGCCACCGATAGATGAATGCAATTATTCCAATTAAGTATTTTTGATTGATACGGTATAAAGAGTAATTCGGATAGTATCGTATATATGTAGCCTAAACCGGTTAGTACCACACGTGTTCATGGTAATTCAGAGCGGCGATTCGGACCAAAGGTATTTAAGGTAATTTTCATATGATGCGCGTAGTAACAGGCATTTCAGGTAATTTAGACTGCCTCACATATATTCATGGTAATATAGAGAGTAATTAGATTATAAACATTTCTTATCCAATGCTACAACACCTTTATATACTTTTTTTCTAAATCTTACAAACATTTTGTATGTTAAACAGTTAGTTTGCGAAACGGAGAGGGATAAACTGTATATCGGTTTACAGTGAAGGTATATAGAAGTATTCTAAACTAACCCCACACCGAACGTCCTAACCTATCCCTACCTTGACTGCTCTGGATGATCTTCTCATTGTCTATTCAATCCTATCATTGTCTAACCTAACCAATGTAAGAAGACGTCACCCTATGTAGCATAAGCACGTAACTACGTGACAAGACGTAACACCACGTATCATAAGCACGTAACCACGTGACAAGACGTAACACCACGTATCATAACCACGTAACACCATGTAACATAAGCAGTAACCACGTGACAAGACGTAACATAACCACATAACACGACATAACACTAAGTAGCATAAGCACGTAATCACGTAACAAGAAGGAACATAACCACGCAAACTAAACAGTAAATGTAACCAACGTAACCACGTAAGAAAACGTAACAACGCGTAACCAACCCATTGCTAAGACAATTTAAGCTAACCCTTTCTTCATAACTTAGACAATCAGTACGCGAGCCTATCCTAGCTTACCCTAACCAATCCCAGGCAATCCTCTCATCAACAAGTCTACTCAGTCATCGTCTAACCTAATCTGGCTAACCAGATATAACCTCGAGTTTATTTTAGTGAAATTGCGACGTTTTATTGAGGCTTTATTATTTGAGAGTCTTAATTGAAAGGTTTTGCGTCAACGTGCCTTTATTTTAGTTCGCTGTAGGCACCTCTCCCCTTTATCTATGCTTGAGACTATCACTAGGATTGCTCCTAATGGCAGGGTTAACGCCTCCCCTTCCATCTTCTTATTCTTATTTATTCATCGGGTGACTGCTAGGTGTATATTACATCGCATCCACGAACTTTCATTTTTAATTTGTAGACTCACGGAGAAAATCTTCACATTCGACTTACTTTCTCTTATGCGCTGTTTGTGATGTTGTAATGCCCATATTCATAAGTCGTTATTCCATCCTCGGCAATAACTCTTTTGTCATCAAGCGGAGTCAAGGCGATTTTATTCACTTGTACTGCGCTAGCAGCATGCTCCGGGGAAGGTATCAGATTCATGGGCGTTCTGATAATTTCACGGGTTTGAAGACAGTCTCTATATCGGTCAAATGTAATGTACTGCTTAATAGCACTACGTTTTATGCCTTTAATCTTTTTTATCATCGAGCCCTGAATATCTAAGGTGTACATCTTAGGTCGTAGTCCAACAAAGCCTAAGATGATTTTGCTATTAACCTCATCTTAAATTTTCCCAGAACCATTTTATTCTGAGTGGAGTGACACATATGTTTAACAGGGTAATCACCTGTATCTATATGTTCGAGAAAACGTAGCTTGGCCTGGTACACATCTTCAGTTGTCACACGATGAATGAATGAATGAATCAGTGTCCATATACATAAGCTTCAGCTTTTCAGCCCCATAATATGGCAGCAACACACCATAATGATAATTATACATTAATGTCTTGTTGATGTCCAACACACTCATACCGATGTATATAGGCTTCTTGAATACGATCTGACGAGAAGCCATATGTACAGCAGCTAGATTAACAGCATATATCGTCCTATTGATAAACGTGGGCTTAGCAATCACCTTTTACAGTGTCTTCTCATTTATAACCAGTCGTATATCCATACGATTACGTAGGTTCTCCATAGTGTTTCTTAACATGGTGTTTTTAAACAGTTTGTAGAGGTCCCTCTCGAAGTCATTTTCAGCCTGTTGTGGCAGCCTATGGTTAAATTCCGCATAAGGTTTTAACCACTGTGACTGTTGGAATTGTAGCTCACGATGGATATTTGTTAGACGTAGTCCATGATTAAGAGCTTGCCTCAAAGTCATGTAATGTACTACATACTTCTTTCGAGGGCCAAGATAAGGTATCAATTTCTTTGTAGATGACTCCTTAGGCTTCATACACTCGGCAGGTCGTTGTGTATATCATGAAGTTCTGCAGGATATTCGATGTCAACTTCTAATATGTATCCATGAGGACCATTTTCTTGTAGTGTTTCTAAGTTGATTTATTCAGGTGAGGGGTATGGCACATTGCCCAACCACATTGGTTATTGGCGTCCTCATATATAATAAATTGGGTTGGTCTCGATGGATCATACTTCTCCATGTAGGCATTGTTTGCTTTGGCATACCGGTGGAAACTTGAAATAAAGCTCCTCTTATACCAAATTCCACCATGAGTAATTGATCATAATCCTGTAACAATTCCAGTGTGCAGCAACATGGACTTCCCTGTAAGTCCTGGAGAGGTGAAATAATGAGCGGGGTCGACTTTGTGTGTTTTTAGGGTTTGATCTCTAAATGTCTCAAAGACATTAGCTAGAAGACGTACATCAGAGATTAAGTAGAGGTCGCTGTACTCACTCTGGTTTCTTACATTACACAGCTCCCATAAATTTCTAGCATGATTGTAGTCAGCATCACAAATTTCTTCTTCATTTAATCGATTGTAGAAGGAGTTCTTAGGAGGTCAGCAGGTTTCGTTCAAAACATCACATGAAGTGACGTAATCATACGGAAATACGTCCTTACAAGTCATCAACTTCAACTTGTCTTCTGCGAAGTGTTTTAGTTTTTCAGGGTATGATGTTAGATTTTTCACCAGCTTATCCAAGCTTGTACTGAGCAAGCGAAAGCTATCCAAAAACCGAAGCTTTATATCTCCTACATACATGGACAGTGATATATAGCTTTCTTTAGAAATAGGAATTACATCCACCCGCTCACTTGGGCATCCCAGCTCCTTAACAAAGATGTGTGATTCATACCCACTGAAGATGTGCATGAAGACTGGAATGTGTTTTGTGTTTTGCAGGCTAAATTACATTCATTATGTAGACTTCCATGATATTCAACACTGATGTGATCATGGTCTCGTACTTTGTAGTTCTCTTCAGTAAGGTGTTTCCACACAAGTAGCATACTGTAGAGAAGTGGAAATACATCTGCAGTTTATCTGTAAGTTTCAGAGGCATGATAGATTTCCATATACTATTAATTTCTTTTGCAAGGAACGACAAGCATTCTATAAACTTCTGAGCAGCATCAACACCACGATATACATAGGGATGCTTAGGAAGACCAGTTTCCAGATGTTCAACGTCGGATGACGGTTTAAGGTAAACGCAGAAACTGATGGATACATGCTGGTGATAAGGGGTTGTATATGAAGTTTCAGGATTATGGAGGCATTTATGACATGGTGCGAGAATACTTTCAAAGTCTGCGTAGATGACGTAAAGTAGTATAAACATCTTTTCAAAATTTTTAAATTGAACAATTGATTTCTCCTTGATAGGCATAATTATCCTTTCAACTCCATGTTGATTTCAGATGGCTTCATGTTCTTGTAGTTTTTCCAGTATACTTCGTCCACACTGATCATCAAAAAGTGTAAAACAACGCCTACAGGTATAACGACGTCCATTATGCATAGGTTTCTGACGTCGAATATGTTTTTCAAAATTCTTTACATAAACGTAGTTATGTTTTCCACTACTGTTATTCTATAGTAGGCGGTCACGGTGTTCAGGTAGTTCAGTCTCAGCGACATTTATTGGATACACTTCATGCCTCTCATCCAATCTGAAAACGTTAATAGATATACTCTTAAACTTCAGAAATTTAAATATTTGAGAAAGTGGAGTTGGATAAGAAACGCAGCTGAAGTCCTATTTATTTTGAAGATGTTCGTGATTGTTCACGCGTTGCGCATTCTCCTCTACGAATTTGGCTAATACAGAATGCATAAAGCATTGTTCATCAGTATAATTCTGGTTGTTAATGCAGGCTGCTTTATCTCCAACAGATGGAGGCAGGGGTATGTAGCTACTTCCTCGTAACGGATTGTACCTTTTAATATGAATTCGAACCCCTTCCACAGCAAGCAGAGCCCAGTTATTACCCTTAAGCTGTGATACCCCCATTTCAGTAACCAACTTCTTCATTTTCGTTTCCAGCATAGAGTACAGATCTTTTTATAAGAAAACAGCTTTATTCCGGGTTTTAAATGTTTTTTCGCAGGTTTCTTCGATACTGTTAACAAATCGACACTCAGCCAGCAGATTAATTTTCACACTCTTGTAAATACAATGCTCATTATGTACAGCGCGGATTATGCGGTGTTTTGCCTCATGCAGGTACATATTCAGATCCTTATTTGATTCACAGTGTATAAAATGTGATTTCAAGAGTCCATCAAATGAGGTTTCATATGCTGTTATGTCAGTCTTCCATTGTAGATAATAACGTTTGTTTAATAGGTTCTAATCTACGTTTTTTTGGGGTGCTTATGTCACATGCATCTTCGTGTCGCCGACCCTTATAACTATCTTTAAAGGTTACATTACAATATTTACGTTTGAATAGCTTCTTACAACGTAGTTCATGCCTTCTTTTTATCATTCCCACGTAGAAATGTCTTTCCACATTTATCACAAGAATATCCTCATGCCCTAGGAATGATATCCTTATATGAGGACTTATTCATTTTTACTTTGATGTAATAACGTATTAATCCTTATTCAAGGAAATGTACACCTCTTTACCTTCATAACACTTTAGAAAGCCGATTATTTTCTGAGAGAACAACGATGTTGACACCTCGGAGATAATTAGCACAATTAAGTCCAATGCCCGAGATCGCCCTATTTATAGAGGAGGAACGAACTTTTTTTAGATCAATTATATAACGTATTAATCCTTCTTCAAGGAAATGTAGACCTCTTCACCTTGATAATACACTAGAAAGCCGATTACTTTCTGAGAGATCAACGATGTTGACACCTCAGAGATAATTAGCAGAACAAAGTCCAATGTTCGAGATCGCCTTATCTATAGAGGGGGCACGAAACCTTTTTAGCTCAATTATATACTGAATTTGAACACTAAAACCGTGATTAAGTGTCTAAGCTCTTATATTTTAATACATATTACACTGATGTTCGGGTGTATCCGTAGGTCTTCGCACATGTTTGGGTACTTGGTGGAAGTGAGCGCATGTATCTATGTCTTAGTTGGTCTTCGTGTAGGTTCATGGGCTTATAGTGAGTGTTTGAGTTATTGCGTGGATGTATGTATTGTTCGGTGACGTTCGTGCGTCTTCGTACAGTTTCGAATGCTTGGTGGATGTGAACGCGTGTATCTATGTACTCGTAGACCTTCGTGCAGGTTTGGGTGCTTAGAGTGAGTGTTGAAGTATTGCGCGGATGTATTGTTCGGAGATGTTCGTTCATCTTTGCGCAAGTTCGGGTGCTTGGTGGATGTAAAGGCGTGTATTTATATGTTCGTTGGTCTTCATTAAAGTTGGGGTGATTGGCGAGTTGCTCAGAGGTATTTATGTCTGTTTGTGCATGATTTAGGGGTGTGTGTGCGTGTGAGAGGAGACACGGGGTAGCTAGTAAGGGTGATTAATGATCCGTCAACCGAGCAAGGGACAGGTATCCTTTAAGCAAGCATTCCTCATGCGCCACGAAACCTAGAAGCACAAAGATGCGAATGAAATAGAATGAAAGCGAAAGAAATCTTGGTAGCGTACACCACTCCGGCATTCGCTTGCAGACCAGCGAAAACCACGAAAAATCCGAGACCAGAGTCAGCGACCGACGAGAATATAAGTACGAACCCTAGAAGTACACGTGAAAGATGCAAATGGAATAGAATGAAAGGGAAAGGAATTCATGGTAGCATACACCACTGGAGGTCCAGGGTTGAATCCGGTGACATGAATACAAATTCATCTTCGAATAACATCAAAAGTAATTAATATAAAGACGTCGAATAAACGCCATTACATTTATATCATTAGTAAGTTTCTTTGTAATATATTTTGGGTACCTGTCATCCTGACGAATATTGCATCTCTTATATGAATTAAGAATGCATGACTAAAAGGCCGCGTTAACGTAAATAGCTAACTCGAAAAATACGCAAGACGCTGTCGTATCTTAAATAGGTATTTTTGGGATGCGAGACATATTGCTGTACCCTCATTGACGGTCTCCCTCGGAATGATGTCTCCTCGAATCTGCTAACAGGCGCCTCCCTCCCCACTGCTGATATTTATCCGGCCTGTCACTGCCCTCCACTTGCTTCACAACTCGTTCGACTGTCCCCTGTCTGTGAGATAAAAAGCAGAGACGGCTATTATAGCTCTTAAAGGTGCGCTTGACTTGATTTTTAAGGAAATTTAAAAGGTGTTGTATGTTTGTCTACAATACCTGATGGAACGGATGTATACAGCTTTAGACGGAGGGGGGTATTTGACTACCTTTAAACCATGGATTGCAAGACATTATCTTTAACAAAGGAGACCTTAAAATTGCATATGACAATCTTTAGACTAAATGCAAATAGCAGGGATTGGAGTCTTTAAAATGCGCAGACACTTGAGCGGAAAATACAATAAATTTATTAAAACATTTCCTCTTACGAGTCTACAAGCTTAAAATCGGAGTAACTCTGGAAAAATTACTTCGCTCGTGATTGTAGTCAAATGTAACGGTTTTCTGTGTTAACTGCGTATTAAGCGTGGTTTTCTGTGATAACTGCATATTAAACGCGGTTATCTGCGATAAATGGGTATTGAGCGTATAAAAATGTCATATTGTGTACTGATTCTTTGGTGGAATGCGGTGAAGATGGAAAGGATGAATTGAATGAGTGGTAGTAGCGACTGCGACGATGGTAGGCATGGAATGGATACACCTGTCTAAATGACAGTGTGAGACTACTTCTCTTCTGGTGTGGCAGGTCGTAATGAAGCGAGCTTAAACATGCCGGAGTGTGACTGGACAGTCTGTCTCTGAGTGTGACGTCATACGGTGGAAGTTAATGCACGTAAAGCATTACCGGGAGTATTATGGGATAAACCTGTTTTACGGCTTGGTTCAGGCGATAACGCCTGTGGTCTGCATACGGAGGTCCGGGGTTCGAATCCTGTAGGGTCGGTCACTCAGACCTTAGGTTTCTCGCGGTTTTCGCTGGTCACTGCTGGTAGTTTCACATCTACCACGCTTTGCTTTCCCTTTGATTCTATTTCATTTGGGGTTCGATTCCCCTCGGTCGTTCATGCTGGCCTGGGATTTTTTGTGTGCTTGCTCGTCTGTGTGCGAATGCCGGAGTGGTGTATGCTACCACGATTTCCTTTCCCTTCCATTCTATTTCATTTGCATCTTTCGCGTGTGCTTCTAGGGTTAGGGGTTCGATTTCCGTTGGTCGCTCACTGTGGCCTCGGATTCTTCGTGGTTTTCGCTGGTCTGTAGGTGAATGTCGGAGTGGTGTGTGCTAACACGATTTCCTTTCCGTTTCATTCTATTTCATTTGCATCCTTTACGTGTGCTTGTCTGGTTCCGGGCTCTATAACCGTCGGTCACTCACTCTGGCTTCGAATTTTCGTGGTTCTCGCTGATCTGCAAGGGAGTGCCGGAGTGGTATATGCTATTACGATTTCCATTCCGTTTCATTCTATTTCATTCGCATCTTTGTGCTTCTAGGTTTCGTGGCGCATGACGAATGCTTGCTTAAAGGATACTTGTCCCTTGCTAGGTTGACGGATCGTTCATCACCCTTACTAGCTTCCCCGTGTCTCCTCTCACACGCACGCTCACACACCCCTCAATTATGCGTAAACGGACATAAATATCTCTGAGCAACTCGTCAAGCACCCGAACATTAATGAAGACCAACGAACACATAGATAAACGCGTTCACCTCCACCAAGCACCTGAACCTGCATGAAGATAAACGAACGTCTCCGAACAATACATACATCCTCGCAATATTTCAAACACTCACTCTAAGCACCCGAACCTGCACGAAGGTCTACGAATACATAGATACACGCGTTCACTTCCACCAAGCATCCGAACCTACACGAAGACGCACGAACGTCACCGAACAATACATACATCCTCGCAACACTTCAAACACTCACTATAAGCACACGAACCTACACGAAGACCAACTAAGACATAGATACATGCGTTCACTTCCACCAAGCGTCCGAATATGCGCAAAGACCTACGGATACACGTGAACATCAGTGCAACTCTTATTGAAATATAAAAGCTTAGACGTTTAACCACCGTTTTAGTATTAAAATTCAGTATATAATTGCACTAAAAAGGGGTAGTGCCTCCTCTATAAATATGGCAATCTCGGACATTGGACTTCATTCCGCTAATTATCTCTGAAGTGTCAACATCATTGTTCTCTTAGAAAATAATCGCCTTTCTAATGTATTATCAAGGTGAAGAGGTCTACATTTCCTTGAAGGAGAATTAATGCGTAATATAATTGATTTAAAAAAAGGTTCGTGCCTCCTCTATAAATAGGGTGTTCTCGGGCATTGGAATTCTTTGTGCTAATTATCTCCGAGGTGTCAATATCGTTATTCTCTCAGAAAATAATCGGCTTTCTAAAGTGTTATCAAGACGAAGAGGTGTACATTTCCTTGAATAAGGATCAATACGTTATTACATCAAAGTAAAGATGAGCAAGTCCTGATATAAGGATATCATTCCTAGTGCATGAGGATATTCTTGTGTTAAATGTGGAAAGACATTTCTACGTGGGAATGATAAAAACAAGGCATGAGCTACGTTGTAAGGTCTTCAAATGTAAACATTGTAATGTAACCTTTAAAGGTAGTTGTAAGTGTCGACGACATGAAGATGCTTGTGACATAAGCACCCCCGAAAAGAAAAGTAGATTAGAACCTAGTAAACAAAAGTTATTATCCACAATGGATGACTGTGACATGAAAGAACATGAAACTTCATTGGTAGAATCTTGAAATCTTATTTCATATGCTGTGAATCAAATAAGGATCTGCATATGTACCTACCTGAGGCAAAACAGCACATAATCCGGGCTGTACATAAAAGCTTTGTATTCACAAGAGTGTGAAAATTAATCTGCTGGCTGAGTGTCGATTTGTTAACAGTATCGGAGAAACCTGTGACAAAATATTTAAAACCCGGAATCAAGCTGTTTTCCTAGAAATAGATCTGTACTCTGTGCTGGAAACGAAAATGAAGAAGTTGGTTACTGAAATGGGGGAATCACAACTTAACAGTAGCAACTGGGCGGTGCTTGCTGTGGAAGGGGTTCACCTTCGTATTAACAAGTACAATCCGTTACGAGGAAGTAGCTACATACCACGGCCTCCATCTGTTGGAGCTAAAGCAGCCTGCAATAACATCCAGAATTATACTGATGAGCAATGCTTGATGTATTCTATATTAGCCAAATTCGTAGAGAAGAATGCGCAACGCATGAACTAATACGAACAGCTTCAAAAATAAATATGACTTCACCTGCGTTTCTTATCCAACTCCACTTTCTCAAATATCTAAGTTTGAGAAACTTAACAGTATGTCTATTAACGTTTTCGTGTTGCATGAGAAGCATGAGGGTATCCAACAAAGGTCGCTGAGATTGAACTACCTGAACACCGTGACCTCCTGCTATTGAGTGACAGTAGTGGAAGACATCACTACGTTTATATGAAGAATTTTGAAAAAACTTATTCAACGTTTGAAAACTATGCATAATGGACGTCGTTATACCTGTAAGCGTTGTTTTATACACTTTGATGATCAGTGTGGACAAAGTGGACTGGAAAAGTACGAGAACATGGAGCCATCTATAATCAACATGGTGTTGCAAGGGTAGTTATGCCTACCAAGGAGAAATCAACTGTTCAATTTATAAATAGTGAAAAGATGTTGAAACTACCTTAGATCATCTACGCAGACTTTGATAGCCCAATGTCATAAATGCCTCCCCAATCCTGAAACGTCATATACAAACTCTTATCTGCAGCATGTACCCATGAGTTTCTGCGTTTACGTTAAACCGTCATCCGACGTTGAACATCTGGAAACTGGTCTTACTAAGCATCCCTATGTATATCGTGGTGTTGATGCAACTCAGCAGTTTATAGAATACCTGTCGTTCCTTGCAAAGGAAATTAATAATATATAAAATCTACTATGCCTCTGAAACTTACAGATCAACAGCGGATGTATTTCCACTTATCAACAGTATGCTACTTGTGTGGAAATAAATTTTACTGTAGAAAACTACAACGTACGTGACCATGATCACATCAGTGGTGAATATCATGGAAGTCTACATAATGAATGTAATTTAGCCTGCAAAACGCCTAAACATATTCTAGTCTTAATGCACAACCTCAGTGGGTATGAATCACACTTCATTGTTAAGGAGCTGGGATGCACAAGTGAGTTGGTGAAAGTATTTCCTAGCTCTGAAGAAAGCTATATAGCACTCTCCAAGTATGTAGGAGATATAAAGCTTCGGTTTGTGGATAGCTTTCGGTTGCTCAGTACAAGCTTGGATAAGCTGGTGAAAAATCTAACATCATACCCCGAAAAACTAAAACACTTCGCAGAAGACAAGTTGAAGTTGATGACTTGGAAGGACATATTTCCGTATGATTACGTCACTTCATGTGATGTTTTGAACGAAACCTGCTGACCTCCTAAGAACTCCTTCTACAATCGATTAAATGAAGAAGAAATTTGTGATGCTGACTACAATCATGCTAGAAATTTATGGGAGCTGTGTAATGTAAGAAACCAGAGTGAGTACAGCGACCTCTACTTAATCTCTGATGTACGTCTTCTAGCTAATGTCTTTGAGACATTTAGAGATCAAACCCTAAAAACACACAAAGTCGACCCCGCTCATTATTTCACCTCTCCAGGACTTACAGGGAAGTCCATGTTGCTGCACACTGGAATTGTTACAGGATTATGATCAATTACTCATGGTGGAATTTGGTATAAGAGGAGCTTTATTTCAAGTTTCCACCGGTATGCCAAAGCAAACAACGCCTACATGGAGAAGTATGATCCATCGAGACCAACCCAATTTATTATATATGAGGACGCCAATAACCAATGTGGTTGGGCAATGTGCCATACCCCTCACCTGAATAAATCAACTTAGAAACACTACAAGAAAATGGTCCTCATGGATACATATTAGAAGTTGACATCGAATATCCTGCAGAACTTCATGATCTACACAACGACCTGCCGAGTGTATGAAGCCTAAGGAGTCATCTACAAAGAAATTGATACCTTATCTTGGCCCTCGAAAGAAGTATGTAGTACATTACATGACTTTGAGGCAAGCTCTTAATCATGGACTACGTCTAACAAATATCCATCGTGAGCTACAATTCCAACAGTCACAGTGGTTAAAACCTTATGCGGAATTTAACCATAGGCTGCCACAACAGGCTGAAAATGACTTCGAGAGGGATCTCTACAAACTGTTTAAAAACACCATGTTAAGAAAAACTATGGAGAACCTACGTAATCGTATGGATATACGGCTGGTTATAAATGAGAATACACTGTAAAAGGTGATTGCTAAGCCCACGTTTATCAATAGGACGATATATGCTGTTAATCTAGCTGCTGTACATATGGCTTCTCGTCAGATCGTATTCAAGAAGCCTATATACATCGGTATGAGTGTGTTGGACATCTACAAGACATTAATGTATAATTATCATTATGGTGTGTTGCTGCCATATAATGGGGCTGAAAAGCTGAAGCTTATGTATATGGACACTGATTCATTCATTCATTCATTCATCGTGTGACAAATGAAGATGTGTACCAGGACAAGCTATGTTCTCTCGAACATATAGATACAGCTGATTACTCTGTTAAACATATATGTCACTCCACTCAGAATAAAAAGTTGCTGGGAAAATTTAAAGATGAGGTTAACATCAAAATCATCTTAGGCTTTGTTGGACTACGACCAAAGATTACGCCTTAGATATTCAAGGCTCGATTATAGAAAAGATTAAAGGCAAGGACGTAGTGCCAATAAGCAGTAAATTACATTTGACGATATACAGACTGTCTTAAAACCCGTGAAATCATCAGAACGCCATGAATCTGATACCTTCCCCGGAGCATGCTGTTAGCGCAGTACAAGTGAATAAAATCGCCTTGACTCCGCTTGATGACAAAAGAGTTATTGCCGAGGATGAAATAACGACATATGCATATAGGCATTACAACATTACAAACAGCGCATAAGAGAATGTAAGTCGAAGATGGAGATTTTCTCCGTGAGTCTACAAATTAAAAATGAAAGTACGTGGATGTGATGTACATACTCCTAGCAGACACCCAATGAATAAATAAGAATAAGTAGATGGAAGGGGACGCGTTAACCCTGCCATTAGGAGCAATGCTAGGGCTAGTCTCAAGCCCGCCGGCCCTCGTAGCCGTGTTCGCTCCGGCGCTCCGCCAAGCTGGGGGTCGCGGGTTCGAGTCTCGCCACGGACTTGGGTGTTTGTGTGTTGCAGAAATAAGCGGTATGAAAATAGTAAAACACAGTAGCATAAACTGGATACAACAAGGGAACTTTAAAAAAAGCCTAGATAAAGGGGAGCGGTGCCTAAAACGAACTAAAATATTGGTATGTTGACGTAAAACTTTTCAATTCAGACTCTCAAATAATAAAGCCTCAATAAAACGTCGCAATTTCACTAAAATAAACTCTAGGTTATCTCTAGTTTTCCAGATTATGTTAAACGATGACTAGGTAGACCAGATGATGAGAAGATGCCCCGGGATTGGTTAGGTTAAGCTAGGCTAGGCTCGCGTACTGATTGTCTAATTTATGAAGGATGGGTTAGCTTATATTGTCTTAGCATTGGGTTGGTTGCGTGTTGTTACGTTTTGTTACATGGTTACGTTGGTTACATTTACTGTTTAGTTTACGTGGTTATGTTCCTTCTTGTTACGTGGTTACGTGCTTATGCTACGTAGTGTTATGTCGTGTTACGCTGTTATGTGGTTCTGTTATGTCTTGTAACGTTGTTACGTTCTTATGTTACGTGGTGTGACGTCTTGTTACGTTGTTTAGGTTAGACGATAATAGGATTGAATAGACAATGATAAGATGATCCAGAGCAGTCAAGGTAGGGATAGGTTAGAACGTTCGGTGTGGAATTAGTTTAAAATACTTCCTTATACCTTCACTGTTTAACCGATATACAGTTTATCCCTCTCCGTCTCGCACATTAACAGTTTAACATATAACAAGTTTCTAAGATTGAGAAAAAAGTATATAAAAGTGTTGTAGCATCGGATAATAAATACTTATAATCTATATTCTCTCCATATTACCATGACTATATGTGAGGCTGTCTAAATTACCTGTTAAAATGGCTGAAATACTTATGATACTACCCGAATCATATGAATATTGCCTTAAATAGCTCTGCTACGAATTCCTGCTCTGAATTACCATGAACACTTGTGATACTAACCGGTTTACCCTACATATATACGATACTGTCCGAATTACTCTTCATACCGCATCAATGAAAAATACTTAATTGGAATAATTGTATTCTTCGATCGACGGCCTGCATCCAGCCCTTTAATGGCGTGATACCGGGTCGTTAGAGTGCAATGGAGCCTTTGTTAGTGTTTAAATCTTGAAATCAATGGACCTAAATTATGTTATGCATGGACGAACATTACACATACATCAACACTAGCCTCGCTAGCCTCTCTCCTCGTTTTCCCTACATTTTGCCATATAAACACATGCTCTACTCCTATAATTCTGTCTAGCCTAGCACGTCTCCGCGTATTCTCCACCTCTACATATAAAGCGCATTCCCCTCCTTCAGCATTTGTCTTGTCTTTCATCTCTCCCTATCTATTCTCTTATAAACGCATACTCTACTACTCTACCCCTGTCTTGACCAGCATAGAACCACGTATTCCCTATCTCCCCAATATAAACGCATTTCCCTCTCCTTTAACTCTCTCCTAGCATAGGATTTCTCTTCGTGTTCCCGTCTCTCCATATAAACGCATACTCTACCATTCAAGCCCTCCTAACCTAATACCACTCCTCGGTTTGCTATCTCTCTCTCTCACATAAAACACATTCTACTTTAACTCTGTATATCTTAGCATATCTCCATGTTTCCCCTATCTCTTCCGTATAAAGTGTATCCCTCCCTCCTTCAGCGTCTGTCTAGCCTAGCATTTCCCCTTGGTTTCCTACCTCACCTGTATAAACCTACATCCCCATCTTCAGTATCTGTCTGGCCTATCAGCTCTCCCTGTTTCCCATATATCCTCCATATACATGCATACTGTACTCCTCAAACTCTGTCTAGTCTAGCACCTATTCTTTATTCCCCACATCTCTCATATAAAGCGCATTGCCCTCCTTCAGTTCTCTCCTAGCATAGGAGCTCTCTCCGTTTTCCATATCTTCCCCTCATAAACGTATACCCTACTCCTCAACATCTGTATAACCCAATACCTCTCCTCGTATTCCCTACCTCTATCATATAAAGGGCGTTACCCTCCTTTAGCCCTGATCTACCTCGGATCTCTCCTCGTTTTCCTTATCTCTCCCATATAAATGCATTTTCCTCCTTGAACGCTCCTCCAACCTAGCTGCTCCCATCATTTTCCTCGTCTCCCTATACAAACGCATACTCTGCCACTCAAACCCTCCTAGCCTAATACCTCTTCTAATTTTGGTATCTCTACCATATAAAGTCATATTCTACCCTTCAAGCCCTGTATAGTCTAGTAACTCTCCTCTTATTACCTATCTCTCCCGTATAAGCCCATATTCTCCCTTCTTCAGCATCTGTCTAGCCTCTTATCTGTACACGTTTCCCTCTCTTTCCCATATAAACGCATACTTCACACCTCAAACTCTGTCTAGCCTAGCACCTCTCTCATATAAAGCGCATTTTCCTCCATGAAGGCTCCTCCAATCTAGCTGCTCTCATCGTTTTCGTCGTCTCTTCATATAAACGTATCCTCTGCCATTCAAACCCTCCTAGCCTAATACCTCTGCCATATAAAATTCATATTCTACCGTTCAAGCCCTGTCTAGTCTAGTACTTCTTCTCGTATTTTCTATCTCTCCCGCATAAGCCCACATTTCCGCTCCATCACCATCTGTCTAGCATACCATCTGTCCACGTTTTTCCTATCCTTCCCATACAAACGCGTACTCCACACCTCCAGCTCTTTCTAGCCTAGCACCTCTTCTCGTATTACCTACCTTCACATATAAAACACAACCCCACTCCTTCAGCCCCTGTCTAGCCTAGCATCGACCCTCGTAGTTCCTATTTCTGCCATATAAGCGTATTTTCCTCCTTGAACCGTCGCATCTACCCTCGTTTTCCCTATCCTTTCCCATATAAACGCAAAAAAGACTGCGCTCGCTGCCTCCTATATACGCTACTGAGGTATGAAAATATATCACAATCTATAAAATAAAGGCAATACATTAGGGATTCACAATATAACAGGTGAAAATAAATTAGGGTGCCTTAGATATACACTGGATGGAAAAAAGACAGTTTGGAGTTTTTGTTCACAATGTGCTAAAGCCGCCATGATAGGTCCGCACATACACATGTACATGGTAACATATAAGAAATGCAAATACAACACAATTTTAAACCGGGAAAAGGGCTGAACAAGAAATATAAATAATTAGATGAAATAAAGTGGAAAAGAGAAGAAGGATTAGAAATAGAGCAAAACAACGTGGCGTTCTCCACCAAATACATCGTGTATACAGCAAATAAGAAGCCGTTGGCTTCACTCACATGCTGTAACATATGCTATAGAATGAGACTATGAAGCCTTTCTTGGCACCATCTCTGCAACCACCTCGCCGAACGTGGAACCAGGGGCTCTGGTGACCGGAGAACCTTATACTAATCTGAATTTTCTTGTACAAAGAAGGAAAAGGGTAATTTAATACGTTCCCTTGGCGGGCTGAAGGTCTCCAGAATTTACCTGAAGTTGCCCAAAGGAAAAATTAAAAGAACGGCAGAATGAAATCAAACCATACTTATGAGTTTGTTAATGCTCATCTTACATTGTGAATTGAATATAAGCCACCTGGTTCAACCGACCGTGGTCGTCGCCTCTGGCTCCACGGAGACGGCCGTTGCTCCACACTTCTAAGTGTCCCGCTCTGGACTGACTGCGTATCCACGCCAAACATTATCGCGTCTCCTTCCATAGTGCATGTGTAAATCAGAAAAAGAAGCTACGCAAACACAAGACCGTTCCTCTTATATGTGGCAAACTGTCTGTCTATCAACAACAATTTTCAATAACCTATACTTAAAACGCTATAAACGCTCCAATAATATTCATTCATTCATTATCTGTTTACCCTCCTCTTATGTAGGACTTACACCCCCCAGGACTTACAAGCGGGTGCCTGGGGTCAGAGGCCCGTCGATCAGCCCGATGCCTGGTATGGGATGAAGGAAGTAGATGAAACGAAATGTTGGTGAAATGGGTGAAAGGAAAGGTGATGATGGAGCAGTTGGTGGAATGAATGACGGGGGAAACCGGAGAACCCGGAGAAAACCCGCCCAGACGCCGCTTCCTCCACCACAAATCCCACATGCAGGTCCCTGGGATTGAACCCGGGCCGCCTAGATGAGAGGCGAGCGGTCTAACCACTCGGCCACGGCGCCGCCGCTCCAATAATATAAAGACTAATAATAATAATGATAATAATAATAAGAAGAAGAACAATGATTTCGCTTAAAATTGTGTACGCAACGTTTTCTGAAAATAATTGTTTTAAATTATCCAAACGCTTTTACAGTGTGATTTAAAAACACATAATTTTGTTACGCTGATATACAACTTTGTTACTTGAAATTCTAGGATTTTAACACGTATCACGCAAGCATAGCCTTCTGATCTTTTTTCAAAAACTGCATTTAAACTAAGAAGTATTTTACCTTGAGTACATGCTGATTTTCCTCTTTTTTTATTGAGTTGCCTAAAATGATAGAATTCATTGTTAGCAATATTGTAACAATAAACGTTTAAGTTTTATATAGTAAGAGTAGTTCGTTTATATTGTACATTCGCTTGTAAAAAAATCCAGTTTATGGCGTTTATAGCCACTAGCTAAACTCTCTTGTCTCATGTGGAGCAACAGAAATCCGCCGTCATATTCTTGAAGCATTCGGGTGGAAAAATTGATGTTTGCCCTAGTTTACAACCACACTCTCACCAAACTTGGCACAGAAAATGCATGGATTTTGAGGGTCATGTTCTGCTGTAAATCTGCAAGCTTTTTGGCGGGCAATATCTTCATGCCATCTCCCATTTCATTTATCTGTAACATAATTTGGTCTGTAACATAACGAACACATATTCATTGTGAGAATAAGTTTTCTTTCACGTTTCTACAGGATTTAATACACATTATTTGAGCACCTCATTTTCCTTTAGAAATCAGGTCAGACATTAGACATTAAATGTGAATAATGCATTGTAAATGTTTTTCTCTCGAGAAAACATACTTAAGCGGCATGCTTGTGTATGCGCAAATTGCTACAGTTTGCAGATATTGCAGTGGTTGTAGTTCATTGATGTAGCTATGAGTAGAATAATAAGGGGGATACGGCCACACAATCAGATGCTGACAACTTATTACAACACGTGTAATACATATGTAAACATGTGTAACCCGCTAATGACCACCGCCAATGATACGTCTAATGAGATATGCGTGGTAAACTTGGTTAATGATGCTCCCCGCGCATTTGACGGTGGCATACAGTGTCGCGTGTCAGCTGGCAGATTTGATTGGTAAGTGTTTGACAAGTGTTGACACGTGTATGACCAGTGCGGTTAGTTTCACTTCTTTGAGCTTATATACCGTCCCGCCTTTGAATGGCTATCCCGCGTGCCCACACCTGTAAGATTTTTTGATTGACAAGGATCTTCCGACAGATACTAGCCCTACACGTGTATGATCATTGCGGTTAATTACACTTCTTTGAGATTAAATGCAGCCCTGTTTTGATCGGGTGTTGTATGGCGTGGGTGGTTTAAAATAAAAATACAACTTTGATTTTGTATTGGGAATGCTGAGACTCTTATGATCGCCCCCACACCTCCCTCCTAAATCATTGGTCGCGTGGCATTCTTTTGTATCGTGAGTACCGACGTCCCTAACATCTCTACTCTCTCCTCCCTAAATCATTGGTCGCGTGCCTAAAGCCGATAAGGGCGATAAAAAGAATGATTGAAACGAGTATCGAACCCCGACTAACATTATCATCGTCATTCCGGGATCGAATCCAGGAGTGACATTTGCAGTAACGAGCCCCCTTGGTATAAAACATATGAGTAACGAACCCTGGTATCGAACCCAGGAGTGTTATGAGCGATATTCGCAGTAACGTGCCCCTTGGTATAAAGCATATGAGTAACGGACCCTGGTATCGAACCCAGGAGTAATAGGAGCGATATTCGCAGTTACGAGCCCCTTGGTATAAAGCATATGAGTAACGAACCCTGGTATCGAACCCAGGAGTGATATTTGCAGTAACGAGCCCCTTGGTATAAAGCATATGAGTAACGAACCCTGGTGTCGAACCCAGGAGTGATAGGCGCGATATTTGCAGTGACCAGCTACTTGGTATAAAGCATATGATTAACGAACCCTGGTATCGAACCCAGGAGTGATATGAGCGATATTCGCAGTAACGAGCCCCTTGGTATAAAGCATAGGTGTAACGAACCCAGGTATCGAACATAAACATACAAACATAATACATACATATATACATACACCATTACGACTAATTATTTTGAGGGAAAATTTCCATCGCTTAGATGAATCCACGACTGAAAGGATAGAGTTATCGTAACGAGACGTAAACGAGTGATTCTTTCGCTGAAAACCCGCGCGCAGTCCATCCCCTGTGTAGTCCCCCAATCGAATGAAGGCCTTTCTGGGAAAGACTACACGTATCCGCTCTGCGTGCCACTCACGACCTGCCGTGCGCGTTATCTAGGCGAGAGAGTCAAAGACTGGATCTCCCGTCCATCCAGGAAGGAGGCCGATGGCGGCCATCTAGCCTTCCTGGAAATAACTAACATAAATAATTTGAAATGGACGATAAGGAACTTCGCGCTTCAAGGTATTTTTTCTAAGGTTTGTTTACACGTAGGGCTGGCTCTGAAACAATAAACAGGTTAACATTATAGTTAAATATTACATACGTTATTAATAAATAAATAATAGACTAAATAAATAATGGAATATGAAGAGTACCCTAAACAAAACACCTTCCTTGTTACTCTATTAATTAACGCTAGTTAAAGAACGTTCGTAAATAAAACTCAATACAAACATATCAAGACAGATGATAAAGCACTCCATTCACCGCGCAGTCACGTAAATAAATAATGGAATATGGAGAGTACCCTAAACAAAACACCTTTCTTGTTACTCTTTTAATTAACGCCAGTTAAAGAACGTTCATAAATATAACTCAATACAAGTATATCAAGACAGACGATAAAGCACTCCATCCACCGCCCAATCGCGTAAATAAATAATGGAATATGGAGAGTGCCCTAAACAAAACGCTTTCCTTATTACTCTTTTAAATAACACTAGTTAAAGAAATGCTCATAAATAAAACTAAATAGAAATATATAACGACAGACGATGAAGCACTCCACGCGCGTGGGCATGGAATTTAAAGCAGGCATTTTCGTTAACGTATCGCTCTGGCAACTCAAGCACACGCATAGGCATGGTCTTTAAAACAGGCATTTTCGTTAAAGTATCGCACTGACATAGCAAGCACACGCATAGGCGCGGACTTTAAAACAGGTATTTTCGATCAAGTACCCAACTAGCTCACGCAAGCTCGCTCGTAGGCAGGAGCTTTAAAACAGGCATTGCCGCATCCGTCACGCAAGCGCACACACTCTCTCTCTCTCTCTACATTACGCCAGCGATTTATATAGCAGTTTACACACCCTTGCAAACATATGTTGTACACCCTTGACCTGGAAAAACCTTTAACACGCTATAGCTAACGATGTTTCTAATGGGCTAGGTCAACAAACATACAGAATAACAGTTTACTTAAACTTTACAGGGAAATAAATCATACAGGGTAATGTTAAGTGGATTTTCTAAGGGATTTATGTAAAAGAGAAATTACTCATTTAAACTTATCGTCGAGAAAGCTTATTTATTTCATTTAAACAGAGTATCCATATCTAAAAAGTTACACGATTCCTACACCGCACCAGCAAAAATTATATCAACAGAAACAATGCCTTCTTTTCCGTTATTTTCACTCTAAAATTATTATTAAATAATACATATGTGGTTGTTATTCATTATCTGGAAGCAGACAACCCCATCTTTAGGCTCATCCATAGGGCACAAGAGGATACTCCATTCTACAAACGAATTGATTATGAAATTTCTCTGGTAGTGAACAGGCAGCTGGTATTCACTATCTGGAAGCAGACAACCCCATCTTTAGGTTCATCCACAGGCCACAAGAGGATACCCCATGCTACAAACGAATTGATTAAGAAATTTCTCTGGTAGTCAACAGCCAGCTGGTGATATGAGTGTAAGGTCACAGTACATGTCCTGCTTAAAAAATTGGTTAATGTAGCAATTAAGATTGGTTAAGTTGACTACACATAAATACATTAAGATTTGCTTCACGGTGTGTGATTGCATCACTATTACAGTAATAGTTAAAGTGATAGCATAAGCTGATCCATCCCATGGGGTTTTACAACCATAATGTAAGATATATGCAAATGATAAAAAGCTACAGTGGTAATGATCAGGATGAGTGGCACTGGTACTTGACTCAGTATTTTTAAATGATAAAAATCAAAAGTAAATTGTAAATTATAATAGATAAAAATGTAGGGTAAGTATAAATGGAAACTAATAATGTTCAACTCATATGGCAGGCATTGATTTTCAAAATATTCTATAGAAGGTGGAGTATCAATATAATCATTTGGTCGTATTTGACGGTCTTCACTACTAAGAGGACACTCGGTGGTCTGAGTATCATATTCAGCGGAGCGACAATCAAATCTGTGATCTTTCAAGCATGCTTCCATATAATCTCGGCGGCTCTGTATGAGATTTAGTTTAACATCATATCCACGAAGTTCCTTGCCTGGTCTTCGATCAAATGCCCATGCTCTTCCTTTAGGCCTCTTACATTTCCTGTTTGAAATTGATTACACAAGTGTCATTAGAGTTAAGAAACAGGCAATAAATTATAGAAAATCAATAATCAACAGATCCTAGGACAACACATGCTTCCAAGCATTTTTGCAGTAATTATAAAATGTTATTTGATTGGTGAAAAATGCATTGTATTACTGTTCATCGTTGCAGAGAAAAATACCTAATGGATTGGAGAGGTATCTAGAAGCCAACTAAAATACAACACAATCATTTGTTATTGTTATTCATGTCGCCATTTACACATTATGGCAGTTACAAAGAAGAGTAGAACTTTGTATACTAAATTATGGATTATAATACCTTTAGTTTGGACCAAATTATCAAGGAGTAAAATTATTAGGGTGGGCATGAAAGAAATGGGCAAGTGAACAGTGAGGTTAATATTTTGTTATGCAAAATATAATTTGAGTCCATAATAAAATACGCCAGGAATAAAGCAATATTACAAATTGTGTAGTGTAGTGATAGGCAGTTTGGAAACTTCTAGTGTGATCAAGAATATAACAAAGAAGTTTTAAGATTAGCATTCTCTTAAACAAATTATAAACTGAATATTTAAAACAGCAATAAAATTATTGTATAGTCACTTCACATATTGGTGCTTCTATATCTTCCATATTAAATGAGTAATTTACTTTAATGCATGTTTTAGGCAAGGGGGTTCACATATCGTGCCTTTGCTTATGCTGTAGAGGAAAAGCTCTGCTATCTCAGTGCAGATGACTCCATTTCATTGAATAATGCTCCTCTGATAATAAAGCGAGATGCTGTGTATGCAGAGAAGCAGTGTAGCATAAGTAAGTATCACATTCTGTTCATGTATTGTTGTATCATGTGATACCAAGATGCATAATTATTTGGATATACTTTTGCTAATAAGAACAGTATGCCTACTTTAAAATATAATGCATATAATACAGAGCATTTTTATGCAGGTCAATGTGAGGATGGGCTGTTTACATTTGAAAAAGTAACAGGTCACTTTCTAGGCAGTGCACAACAAGTCGGACTTGCAATGGTCGCATCCCAGGCATTACATTAGAGTGTGGGAATTGCTGTCGAGAAGCAGGCTCAGATTGTCCTGCTTTTACTCTTGATTATAGTGCCATGAAGTATTTCAAGTTAGATCATAATACCCAAGGATGAGGAAGTGAACTTTATGCTAGAGAGGGTCAAAGCTACTTTGAAAAAAATTATCTAAGAGGTAAACTACTTGATATGATGGTCATAATCATAATATTTTATTCCCTGTAACAACACAAAATACCCTGCTAAAGCAGATTAAGTATATAAATACAGCAGGGCAGAACAAATACCGGACATCTGGTTCACCATGGTGGCTGGAGAATTTGTGGTGATGACTAGACTTTACACTTGTTTGAAATTCTTGATTTGGGACAGACTTGAATATGGTGCAAAATGGATGGCTGTCAACAAACATGCGTTCTATAGTCCCTTCATCACAGTGTCATTGCCTTAGATCAATTAAATGTTTTGAAGCACATGTGCAGCTGCTTGGTGGCCAGTCTTTAAACTACTGCCAATAGCTTCTTTCATGGACTCATAATGTAGAGCATGAACCTTAAAAAATGGTGTATAAAATCAACTCTTACACCTGGAGAAACAAAGAAAACGGAAGTTAGATTAATACTGAGTAGCAAAGGATTTAAAAATATCTCATTACAGTCAGTTATTAGATATATTGTGCTATTGAAGAGAATTTAGGATCATTGGTGGCACAAGATGAGTGTCAATGAGAGTTTCATTAGAAGATGTGGATTATTATACATTACAGTTAATGGGTAACATTTTTACTATCTACAAAGAGAATGACCACCAGCTTCTGTTAGTACTGAGCAGAATGCCTCAGGCAGTTGAGTCTTTGGCCTGCATTCGGGAGGTCCTGGGATTGATCCCGGCGACTGCCCACTCTGGCCCATGAGATTTTCATGGTTTCTCTGGGTCACCAGGCGAATGCTGGGGTGGTTCATCTTCTACCATGACTCTCCCTACTCTCATTTCCTTTACCCATCATTTTCCTTGTCATCTGTTTCAGGCTTGTAGGACCTGTGATGGTGTTCGGTGGGTTGTGGCTGGGCAGGTGCTTGTGCTCTGTAAAGGCTTCTTCCCTGGCATCACTGCGGTACTGCTCAGTTAGGTCTCTCCACAGTATGGGGCCTGCTCTAGGGGACTCTGGAGGTTGTTAACTTGTGGGCAGGGACCGTGCATAGTTGGATGCATTCTATCTGGAAACGTTACAGACTCCGTCCATGCCTGCACCCGTTCGACATCCGGATCTGGTCGCCCTTCGGGTATCTTCCCTCATCATTCTCTCCCAGGGGTCGCATTGAAGCACAATGGGCCAACTGACCTATGTGTGGTGCTCTGCCTGGTTCTGGGTCCCCTCCGTGACGTACCTTAACTTCTGTTAGCATGCGGGACCTATATTTTAAAACACTGAAATGCTTGAACACTAAGTATGAATGATATGGAAGGAGATACTGGCTCTAACGCAGTAAGTGGTCACTGGTTAAGCAAGTGCTTGGAAACATTTGTATTGTAGACACTATTTATGTTGGCAGCAATGAGTTAGACTATATACTTCAAGCTGTATGTAAAGTGATTAGATACATATTTGTATAGCTTTGTGTATGCCCCAGTAGTCTTCTTTCAGAAAAGTTTATAATTTGTGATATTGTCATATTCCTGGCGTATTTTAAAATGGATTGAAAGTATATTTTGCATGACAAAATATTATAGCTCACTGTTCACCTGCCCATTTCTTTCATTTCCACCCAAATAATTTTACTCCTTGATAATTTGGTCTAAATTAAAAAGTAATATAATCCATAATTTAGTATACAACGTTTTACTCTTCTTTGTAACTGCCATAATGTGTAAATGGCGACATGAATAACAATAACAAATGATTGTGTTGTATTCTAGTTGGCTTCTAGATACCTCTCCAATCCATTAGGTATTTTTTCTACCACGATGAACAGTAATACAATGCATTTTTCACTAATCAAATAAAATTTTATAATTACTGCAAAAATGCTTGGAAGCATCTGTTGTCCTAGGATCTGTTGATTATTGATTTTCTATTATTTATTGTCTGTTTCTTAACTCTAATGACACCTGTGTAATCAATTAATAGATGCCCATGGCAGATCATCTCTGTGCTTTTGAAATCATTACCAACTTCTGGTAAGTTCTGTCTACTGAATTTGCATTTACTGAATTCCTTCTATCACTAACAAATAATATGCCAATTCCTATTCCTCTTCTTTTTAAAGTAGTACATTTAATACTCTAAAAATGTGAGTGCAAACAGAAATAAAGTATTTAGAATTCATTGTACAAAACCTAATTTATGCTCTATTCAAACCTTCTTTGCTCTCTGCATCTTCAAATTTAGGATGCATCCTATATTCTCTTATGCTATATATTTAGTGATAACTATATCACTTATATGAACCACAGGAGATCCAAATTCATTATACTTGCTATTATTTCCATTAAGGTATGTGATATTTAGGGCTGTGACATCGGAGTCACTACATGGAGGAAGGCATATAGAATAGGACAGTAAGGGTGTAGCAATATGGGCAGGCATTGAACACATATGATACAGTCTATACAAGAAGAATTATATATGTTTCATGAACATTTACTGTATTTTTGCAATACTATTTATAAGTTACAATATAAGCACTGACTTATATAACTGGAATGTCTTTATTAAATCATTAATGCAAAACAATATGTCACAATGTTCACTTGAATAAGATTCTATGTCAGTTTATTGCAATGAATTACAACTCGTAATGTTGTATCCTGTAGTTTATATAAGGGAATATCAACAGAAATAAATGCCATACATAGTTCATAAAACTTTGATTTAATGGAGGTAACTCTTGCTGTAGCAGTTTATCCTCAATGCTTGCGTGCTTCTGTGTTGACATGACTTCACACATTACTCGATCTACTATTCGCAGAAGCAATTGTGATATTGCATGGTTTGCAATAAGGATTTTCTTTAATAATATAGAAAACATTTTCTCCATACTCTAATATATAGTTTTGGCAATGTCAGTTGTTGACTTTTTTTACGCTTTCCTTTGGCATTTCGTGTATGTGAACACTGTGTGGCGTAACGCTTGACTCAACTGTACAGGTAACCCTCTCGTAAATAGTCGACTAAAGGATACATATAAACAAATGTAACGACTCTGAGGTCGCAGCCCTAGTCATGGCTGTGTTGTTTAAAATTTCTTCTCCTTTTTAAACTGTAATATGCCTAAATCTTCCCATATGGTTGTAAAACCCTATGGGATGGATCAGCTTATGGTATCACTTTAAATATTACTCAAATAGTGATGCAATCACACACAGTGAAGCAAATCTTAATGCATTTATATGTAGTCAACTTGAACACTCTTAATTGCCCCACTCACCAATATATTAAGCAGGACCTGTACTGTGAGCTTACACTTATATCACCAGCTGCCTGTTGACTACCAGAGAAATTTCTTAATCAATTCGTTTGTAGCATGGATTATCCTCTTGTGGCCTATGGATGAACCTAAAGATGGGGTGTTCTGCTTCCAGATAATGGATACCACCCTCATACGTATTACTTAATAATAATTTTAGAGTGAAAATAACGGAAAAGAAGGCATTGTTTCTGCTGATATAATTTTCCTGATGCATTGTAGGAATCGTGTAATTTTTTAGGTATGGAGACTGAAATAGCAGGCTGTTTAAATGAAATAAATAAATAAGCTTTCTCGACGATAAGTTTAAATGAGTAATTGCTCTTTTACATAAATCCCTTAGAAAAGCCACTTAACATTACCCTGCATGATTTATTTCCCTGTAAGGTTTAAGTAAACTGTTATTCTGTGTGTTTGTTGACCTAACCCATTAGAAACACCGTTAGCTTTAGCGTGTTAAATGTTTTTCCAGGTCAAGACTTGTTAATGACGCTGCAGGCAGCGTCAGGGATTACTCTCTTCAAGGGTGTACAACATATTTTTGCAAGGGTATGTAAACCGCTATATAAATCGTTGACATAATGTAGAGAGAGAGAGTTTGTGTGTGCTTGCGTGATGTATGCGTTTCTTTTACCGGAAATGTCTGTTTTAAAGCCCCTGCCTACGAGCGTGCTTGCATGAGCTGGTTGGGTACTTTATCGAAAATGCCTGTTTTAAAGTCCACGCCTATGCGTGTGCTTTCGCTGGCAGAGCGATACTTTCTCGAAAATGCCTGTTTTAAAGTCCATGTCTACGCGCGTGGAGCGCTTTATCGTGTGTCGTTATATATTTCTATTGAGTTTTATATATGAGCGTTCTTTAACTAGCGTTAACTAAAAGAGTAACAAGGAAAGCGTTCATATTCCATTATTTATTTACGTGATTGGGCAGTGGATGGAGTGCTTTATCGTCTGTATTTATATACTTGTATTGAGTTTTATTTATGAACGTTCTTTAACTAGCGTTAATTAAAATAGTAACAAGGGAGTTGTTTTGTTTATGGTACTCTCCGTATTCCATTATTTATTTACGTGATTACGCGGTGGATGGAGTGCTTTATCGTCTTTCTTGATATATTTGCATTGAGTTTTATTTACGAACTTTCTTTAACTAGCGTTAATTAAAAGAGTAACAAGGAAGGTGTTTTGTTCAGGGTACTCTCCATATTGCATTATTTATTTACGTGATTGCGCGGTGGATGGAGTGCTTTATCGTCTGTCTTGATATATTTGTATTGAGTTTTATTTACGAACGTTCTTTAACTAGCGTTAATTAAAAGAGTAACAAGGAAGGTGTTTTGTTTAGGATACTCTCCATATTCCATTATTTATTTAGTCCATTATTTATTTATTTATTTATTAATAACGTATGTAGTATTTAACTATAATGTTAACCGTATTTATTTTTTCAGAGCCAGCCCTACGTGTAAAGAAGTCTTAGAAAAAATAGCTTGAAGCGGAAGTTTCTTATCGTCCATTTCAAATTATTTATGTTAATTATTTCCAGGTAGGCAAGATGGCCGCCATCTGCCTCCTTCCTGGATGGACGGGAGATCGAGCTTTCGAATCTCTCGCCTAGATAACACGCACGGCAGGTCGTGAGTGGCACGTGGAGGGGATACGGGTAAACTTTCCCTGAACATGTTAAAGGCCTTCATTCAAGTGGGGGACTGCACAGGGGATGAACTGCGCGCGGGTTTTCGGCGAAAGAATTACTCGTTAACGTCTCGTTACGATAAATCTATCCTTTCAGTCATGGATTCATCTAAGCGATGTAATATTCTTATAAACCTCCAAAACATTTTCCTTCAAAAGAATTATTCGTAATAGTGTATGTATGTATGTATGTATGTTTGTATATTTATGTTCGATACCAGGGTTCGTTACTCATATGCTTTATACCAAGGAGCTCGTTACTGCGAATATCGCTCATATCACGCCTGGGTTCGATACCAGGGTTCGTTACTCATATGCTTTACACCAAAGGGGCTCGTTACTGCAAATATCACTCCTGGGTTCGATCCCGGAATGATGATGATGATGATGTTGATGTTAGTCAGGGTTCGATACTCGTTTCAATCATTCTTTTTTATCGCCCTTATCGACTTTAGACACGCGACCAATGTTTTAGGGTGGAAAGAGGAGAGATCTTAAGAACCTCGGTATTCACGATACAAAAGAATGCCACGCGGCCAATGATTTAAGGGGGAGGTGTGGGGGGGGGCGATCTTAAGAGTCTCGGCATTCCCAATACAAAAACGAAGCTGTATTTTTCCTTGACACAACCCACGCCATACAACACCCGATCAAAGCCGGGCTGCATGTAACCTCAATGAAGTGTAATTAACCGCAATGTTCATACACGTGTAGGGCTATTATCTGTCGGAAGGCTCTTGTCAATCAAAAAATCTCACAGGTGGGGGCACGCGGAATAGCCATTCAAAGGCGGGACGGTATATAAGCTCAAAGAAGTGAAATTAACCGCACTGATTGTATACGTGTCAAACACTTGTCAACCCTTATCAATCAAATCTGGCAGCTGACACGCGACGCTGTATGCCACCGTCAAAGGCGCGGGGAGCGTCATTAACCAATTTTACCACGCATATCCATTAGACGTATCATTAGCGGTGGTCATTAGCGGGTTGCACATGTTTCATATGTATTACATATGTATTACACGTGTAAACACGTGTTGTAATCAGTTGTCGGCTTCTGATTGTGTGGCCGTATCCCCCTTATTATCCTACTGCTATGCTTTATAGTGAAAATATATGAGTTTGAAACTATAAGCTCAGGAAACAGACAACACGCAAACCTTGCTTGTTATCCAAAGGTAACTATGTTTACGTGTTTTAAAACAAACAAATTTCGTCATATATAAATGCATGAGAAATTACTGAAAGAAATGCACATTAAAACACAAATACTTTTATTCAAAACACGTGTAAACATATTATTCTTGAAGGTAACCCTGAAAAACTACAGTTCACACATGATAATATTGGAAAGTGTATGACTTTGTAACTTTATATCCTCTGGAAAAGTCAACATGCAAACTTTACTTGTTATCCATAGATAACTACTCTTGCATTTCAAAAGGAAAAAACCTTTTTCGTCAGAATGCATATATGAAATTATTGAATTAAGTGCATATTTTTTAGATTATATAATCTAGAAAGAAGCAACACACACTCTTGTCATTCAAACATATTATTATCAAAATTAGCCTGAAAAGTTGCAATACATACATGAGGTTATTGAAAAATGTATGACTTTAAAAACTATGTGTAATCTGGAAAAGAGAACATGCAAACTTTACTTTTTATTCAAAACTCTGAAAATAGTACATTTGACTACAAAATCATTTTGTTAATACATTGCATATATACTATTTTCTGATACGCAAGAAAATGCTTCACTTTCCTCCGTGTTTTTCTCCATTTAAGAACAATGTGCATAAGCGCTTCTTCGCTCTGCACGGCATTTTTATACGCTGATGCTTACTGATGACCTATATTTAACTTGCCTGATCTCCCCTCACACGACCGTCTCAACATACACTGATCTTTATTCACACTGTTTATCATCTCATGTCTTCCTGCTTTGATACTATAAGATATTAAGTCCCAAGCTAGAATTTATACCATGCCTTTTCTCCAGGGAGTAATATATGGAAGGTATTATTTTCCCCAGATTTGTTTCCTCATTGCCCCTTCCCAATTTCTATATGTGCGTGCATTTCCTTTGCTATTGGTACGTGTGTAATGTTGTACTCGCCCTGATGTAGAGGATTTTAATGCTCACTTTATGATTAATTTACCTGTGATTCATGTATGTGGGGGAATAAAGTATCTTAGCGTATTTTATATTTCCAGTAGCCTTTTATCGTACACAGAACTACAGAAAAAGTACCCCCGTTATTTTATTTATTCAGCTCAAGCCGTACTCACAACCCGTTATGTCATGCTTGCTATTGCATCCGAGTTATATCTTTTCCTCTACCAATATGCTGGTTCTTTTCTGTTCTCCTTGTCTAATTATCCAACGCACTGTGTATAGCTACACACTGCCACATAGTGTTTCCAGGGTTCTCATATACCCCGTTTGTTTTTCATCTCTGCCCTGACAGGGTATTCTATTTTCCTGTTTGCATTATTCTATCACCCTTCTTAGAGCTGTTTATCTCGCATCTCATTGCACGACTCGAACAAACTTACTTGATTTAATCACTATGTAATTGGCTCTTCTTTTTCAGCTAAAGATTCATCACCTCAGACGTGTTGACGCAGCTGTTTTTATAAAATATTTTTCTTTTCCGCGCCATGTCATTAGAACGCTTTTAAGAATAATGACACTGCAGTTTACGCATAGGAAACGTTCCTCCCGCTATGTATTTTATTTCTTTTTTAGAAGACAAGGTCTATCTCGAATACTGAGAAAGACGACTTTTCGGTTTTGTTTTTGGTCTCTCACAGTGATGATCTTTTAATGTAATTCTTTTTCGTCTTGTGGTATTCATATAGTGCTCCGTGCTCTTCTTTGTACTCAATATTTAGCCTAACATTTAGCTTTTAGAGTCTTTCGTTATTTACTTACATAATCGTAATCCTGTTTTTATACTATACACTGACATGGTGAGAAAACACGCAGCTGTCTCACTCTCCCTGCACATCCCATTCCCCTTTCACATTTTTTAAATGAAGCTGGTTTGAGCACAAATGCTACGAACATCGGATGGGTTGGAGCGGCTGTCTCCCTTCTCTCGGACTACTAGCTTGCACAGCTTCTGCCGTAACACTTCCACATATCCTTGCACATTCTTGTGGCTTTGATCAAAGGGTATTAACCCATCGTTTTACACACATAAGGCTTTGAAAACAGTTTCAAACTGTGCTCACGCCCGCTTTTACATCCCACTCATAAAACTGGGACTAAGGTACTTTAACAATGTATTTTTTAATGATGCTACAACGTATTTAATACAACGCATATCAGTATTTTGAACACTACTTGAGAAGTTGATCACTTGATATACAATTCACATTTCTAATTGAATGTTCGTGTACTTTCATTTTTGACACTTAGTTGAGAATTGCATATAATTTAACTTGATGGCCATTAGATTTTCTTACACCAAACATAATTTTCAAAAGGTCTTATAGAATCTAGATACATTTACATTTTTCTACCTGTAACGAGTTTATAAAATTCAGTATAACTAATATATAACTTATTGTATGCTTTAAGTTTATGGTATTAGATTTTCTTATACTAAATATACATATTTTACAGAAGATTTTAGTGAATATGTATACTTTAATATTTTGCTACTTGTAATCAGTTTATAAAATACACTGAAACCAATGATTGGTATATTGTATTGAATATCGAGAATTACCATTATTAATCCACACTTAATCTGATGCTGTCTTCGGCCTAGTGAGTGAACATTAAGGAGAATACCCTCTCTGTATTAGCATTTTGCCCACGGAAAGAAAAGTAAAGCTGGATAACTTTTAAGAGCTCAGTATACTGTTCTTCCGAGACATAAGTTTTGAAATAAATTGTCCACTTCTTTCTAAGCCATGAAGTAGTAAATTCTGTATTTGTTTTGCTGTCTCTGGCAGAAATATTTCAGTTTCACTATCTGATCAAACAAACTACGTCCATTCTTATTGCAAGTACTCCTCTCAATCAGCCACTTAAAACACCTTTTTTCAGCATTAGCCCACACAACTGGCTTCTGCAAAAGCATCTAAACAAAATGTTTGAGTTCAGTGAGAGTGTCACTCCATTTCAATAGCTAATGAATGACATTATCGTAGAAAGACATACATTCATTATGAAATTTTCATTCTGTGATTCGTCAAATGTATTAATAAATCTATAATCTTAGCACTAACACAAAGAGCATCAGTAGTAGAGGATGAGAGTTTAAAAGCCCTGATATGCGGATAACTGATAAGAATGTTAAAGGCGTAATAAATTAGGTTAATGGCTTGCCGGCAAAGGGACTTTCTTAGATTGAGTGTGCGGCTGGATAAGAGTGCAATCGAAAAAAAATTAAAAACACGTCTAATTAAATGCAGGAATTTCCAACATGTGTTGAAAAGATCATGTTGGACCAACGCAGGGATACTGCACGCTCATGGCCGGCATTGGTTCGAGTCCTGTGACGGTTAAAAATGTCAGTTGAGGAGTTTTGGTAGCAGAATTGCAGAAAAAGCTTAGAAAATACATCGAATTAAATAATGGAAGTAACAACGGACTCCTAGAGATTTTTATACTGTGCACCCACGGCGGGACATTAGTTTGACTCCTGTGAGGATTAAAAATGTAAACTGGAGCGCATTTATCGTAGAATTTAGGCAAAGGAACTTAGAAAATAAATTTAATTAAGTGGAGGAAGTTAGAATAGGCGCATTTGAGATTATGATGCTGTGAATATTGGGTTCCAATCCCGCGAAGGTTAAAACATTTTAACTTGCAGAGTATTTATCGTAGAATTTCAGAAAAGTTTTTAAAAATGCATGTAATTAAGTTGAGAAAACTTTTATAATGGACACCCTCGATATTCTGATGCTATATGTATGGCTTTCAGTACCCATAATAGATACAGGATTGTAACTTGAAGAGTATTTATCGTAGAATTTCGGAAAAACTTTAACAGTACATCTAACTGACCGAGAAAGAAACGGAGTAATTTGGAATGAACCCTCAGAAATGGTGATGTCGCCGGACTGCTGTATTTATGGGTTCGAGGCCCACAAGATTAAATGATTGTAATTTGGAGAGTGTTTACCTATAATTTCGGAAAAAGGACTTACAAGATATACCTAATTAAGTGGAGGAATATAGAATGCATCCTTTGAGATTTAAATGCTGCGCTCTTACCGTGGGCATGGGTTCTAGTCCGACGAAGGTTAAAATTGTAGCCAGGGTGTTTGTGACAACTTCACGTACCACTCCAGGTCCTCCACATTTCTTAGCCTAATATGGGATCCATTCTTATTCCCGCGAATTAGGTCCCCTCTAAAGGAGTCCCAATTGGTCCTTCTGGGGTTCCTGTACAGGCGGTCCTTTCGTCTCCCCTCAAGATCAAAGTAAATATGTCTGTGGTCGGATAGGGAAGGTTCCAAAAAGATCCTCTAATCCTTGATTTGCTCTAGAATCCCGAAGGGCGCTAGTAACAAGTCTAGGACACCATCCCTTGTGGTAATTTACAAAAATAGGAACGTCCCGTTGATTCAAGGTCTCAAGATATCTAGCGATCGAATACTCAAGCAACACTTCCCACTGTTTGTACTGCCGCAAGTGCTATGATGGGCGTTGGGGTCACAGCCAATCAACATGTTGAGGTTGCTGTCCGTGCAATAAACCACGATGTTTCTGAACTCCTGAGGAGGACGATTCCTTAGAGTCATATGGGAAATAGACCGAGTAGACTAACACCTGACGTGGCACTCCTTTTTTCTCATACCTCACTAAGACCGCCGCCAGATCTTTTTAAAGAAAGCCCGGCAGAGCTGAGGAGTTACTGAATCTTGTCAGTAGATGTGCTCTAGGTTTTACATAAGATAAAGGACTAAAACTAGTAAACTCATTTACGCTTAGTCCCAAAATATGACTCTGCCGATGCTAGGGTTTCGTATTATGGCGACATCCAGACCATGCCTCATTACGTTACTACTAAGAATTTGCGAAGCGGGAATACTGTGTTGCAAGTTAGCCTGAATGAGTGAAATCACCATAGCTTAATATACCTCACTTAAGCCTTTTCCACTACAGTCCAGTTCTCCTAGTCACACCTGGTCCTCCTCTGGCCTAACTGAGGGATATTGAATCCCCTTCCAACAAGGAAATCACCAATACATGTTTAGCTTAATATTTATTATTGTATTCCCAACTTTTTCCTACCTTCTTGAGCAACAATCCCAATCAACGTAAAGGTGGCCTGGACCAAACCGCAAAAGTGCTTAGATTCCAAATTGAGGATGAAATCAGCAGACCTTATCGACGCTGACCACAGGGCGTACAACTTTCGGTTACACCTTGCGCTCCTAGACACTCGACTGTTTCATGTGTATTTTCGGACTCTATCTCCCGAGCCTTTGGGAGAGAACGTCATCCTCTACCTCCAGTCACGGGAACTAGTCAGGAATATTTTATATGTTGAGATACCATCCAATCACACAGTGATGAGCCTGAGACCCTCCCATGCCTACAAAAATGGAATGCTTGTTTTCAGCCACTCCGAGGACACCTCGTTATGGCAGACTACAATTAGGGCTTGTTTCGCCAGGAAGCTAGTGATCAAGTCTCGCGACGCCTTCCTTTCAGAGAGTCACCCATGAGCCAGTCGACCGCCGCCCGTACATTGCCCTGTTCTTGTGACAGCACCACCTGGGGGAAGCCCTCATCTACAATGGCCGCCTTAATTCAAGATTGGGATGTCTTGGCATAACTGTGAGGCGAGGCGTTCTCGCCTTTTTAGTCTCTCCTTTATTTGTAAGCGGTGTTACCTCCATCCGATTTCTTGTAGAGGATACAGAAGGACCATATTCCGGCTCAGCCGTGGCTTCTGGAGGGTCCCTCTTACTAGAGACAACTTCCCCCTCGGTTCTAGCCAGTAGCCTGGCCAAAAGTGGCTTGGACTCAATTTTAGTGTACTGACCTCTTTGGTGAGGTTCATATCAGTTTTGCTATTGTCCTTTGGGGGTCTGCTTTCCATATGTATCTTCGGGTGTCGCAGTTCCCTCCTCCACTCTGAGGAGCAGGATCCGCTTTCGGGAGCCCATCCTCCGCGCATTTAGTTATAATACTACCGGAGTCCCTACACGGGACTGCCGGTTTCGAAGGCAGGACTTGATTCTCCAGATCTCCGAGAGTCGCAGTTCCTGTCTTCATTGCTATAGTCTTGGTGGTAGGGTCCCCTTTTGGGGCACCAGCTACTTCAAATTTACTGTTGATTCACTCGGATTCCCGTGTTGAGAAGTCCTCTGTTTTGGCGAAATTAAGAAACTCTGTAATTCCCTCGTTAACCAGGGCTAACTCAGGCCCGGTAAGATTAAATACCCTGAGAGGTTACCAGGCGTGTCAGAACCTCCGTTAAAGGTACATCTCCCGGGTGCCATGTACCCCTTGGGCACGTGTCGCGTAGCATCTTGGGGTTGGGGGAGTTGGTTAACAGTCTTATGTTAGTTATTCAGAGAGAGGCTTGTCTCGTGTGTCGGTAGGCAGCCGACACCTCTGGTCAGGTCCTGTGTACCTACCACCTGCCGACATGTCTGGTGCCTACTCGAGGTCCAGCTTTTAGGGCTTGCGGGCTGTTAGGCCACTCCAGAAGCCTCTGTTGCGGAAAGATAAATGCTAGTAAAGTTTTAATTAAACGTAAAATGAACATGAATAAGTTAAAATATGCGATTTTCAAATTACAATGAATGAGTGTTTGACGGTTCAGTTGATAATCTATTAGACTGTGCGTAAACTAAGTGCAACGAATCCGCAGTTTGAGACGCTGGTAAACAGAGAAACAAATACTAGAGAGGATAAAGGCAAACGATTACTAGGGATGTGATAACATTGTGGGGATAACCCATGCTCGTTTGAAACATGCTATTCCTTAAGGTTTCATCCTTCAAACGTAACGTGATGTAGTAAGAGTAGTATAGTCACCTTAATACATTAGCAACTATTGGATGGGCGTTTCGTATCATTACTAAGAGCGTATGCACACTACAATATTACACGCAGCACATGAGGTAGGTTCTGACGTGAACTGAATTTATATTTTCCATCAATCTTGTTCAGAAATTTTCTTGTTTTGTAGAATATTTCTTCATAGGTCTATGAATGCCGTATCACGTGACTTTAAGTAATGTAATAACTGACCTCTTCTCATTACTCACAGTATTAAAATATGGAAAGGAGCCTGTCATATTATGGATAATAAAATAGCAGATGAAAGATACAACCATATTACCGGCAATAAGTACGGCTTCGTGTTTTAAGTCGCCCTCCGAGGTCTAGGGGCAACATGCTAGCCTCTAGTTCCCGAGTTCACGGGTTCAAACCCGGCGGAGGGCGATGGGTTTTTTCGGGCATAAAAATCCTTAGCATGATTTCCTTCGGAAGGGAAGTAAGGGCTGTGGCCCCATGTCGTAAATTTACCGTACGTAAAATATGCTCAAGCCTGCTAAAGAGGCCTCTGAGCAAAATTTTTCAGTCTTTCGCGCCCAATATGGAATGGGACGCTAAGGACCATAGCAGTTAAAGATTGTCTATAAACAAAACTCAATGCTATTTTCCGTGTTTTAATCACATAGTGCATAAAACGTTACGATCTAAATATTAACCTCTAATGATAATATTAAGAAAACTATGTATTAAGTATCTAATGCAATACATACGATGAGTGCTACATAACAGACAGTCTTGAGAATATTTAGTATAATGTGATACATATGGAGTGAACAAAGTTTTATTTGCTTAGTATGTCGAACGAAGGGTAAAGCTTTACATTAGCAGGAGAACGCCAGGGTTCCAAAATAGTCTGACTCAAGAATAAACAATCGCTTTTTTATTTATGGATGCTCCTTAACTATTATGGTTCTTAGCGTCCCATTTTACCTATGTATTGGGTGTGAAAGACCGAAAAGTTTGCTCAGAGTTCTCTTTATCACACTTGAGGTTCTTTTAGGGGCCATAAATCTACGACACGGGACAACCGGCTTTACCTCAGTTCCAAATGAAGCCATACTAAAAATTTTTACGCCGTAAAAAATTCATCGCCCTCCGCCGTGTTTGAAACTGCGACCATCACTAAATTTAACTACGCTATACAATCACGTATTAGTCTACATAATCTTCGGAGGAATTTCCACTCCTTAACCCTTATATATTTCAACATCGATCTCTTCTAACACAGCTTGAGCCTGGATCGTTTTCAGAATGACCATAGGTAACGTACTTCGTAACCTCAACAAAGATACCGGAAACGTTGCCATTCATGTCCACTGGGGAGTGGCCGAAGGTCGCCTATACAGGATCCAGAGTGTCCGAACCAAAACCACCACCATATGGGCTGACAATTGTTACCATTAACAACCACTATCTCATTCCCACAAACAATTTGGTCATAATGTCTCAGGAGAGCATTGACGAGATGAACGCCCCTGCTCTGGGCATGCCTTACATCGAGAACGAAATGATAAAGGATCAGTTATGAGAGATGCATTGACAAACTCTCCTCTCCTAGTAGCCCTATCCGCTCAAACCAGTACCCGGAATTCGAGTAATATATTACCATCTAATAGTAGTTTTCTCCTATCCTCCACCGGGCTACATGTCTTGCTAATCAGTTCCATAGACATTCACTTCAGCCTCAAAGCCATGATTTCCTTCGATGTCAACAATGCTGTCAATGCTGACGGCAACTACACCGGATAATGTCGCACAGTAACACAAGAAATCTCCGCCTTTAGTGACGAGAAATGTATGACCGTCAGGATGTGTTCCAGCCACGCCCACATCGTCAACATCAGGTTCTTGTCAACTAATATATCTTCTTTTGATGCCAATAAAATATGCACCATCTATCTGGGGGAAGATAAAGTACTCTGTATGGATAACACCATAACTTCATCCGGCACGTACGCAGTTGGAGACATCATAGCATCTAAGTATGTTCCGCAATTCCATGACAAAGTCGACCTTAGTTTTAAATATCTGCACTTTATCTGTGTGACCAGTGACCAGTGTTAGCCGCTCTTGATCTACAGGTACTAGGAAATTCCTGCATTCATTTATTTTTCTTTTAACATTGCTACTACATTTTTCAATATCATATTTCTGCCTTCTGCATCGTCTATGTGTAATGGATGACATCGGCTGTTATCACAGAAGTTAACTTTATATTTAACAATGTGTGCTTGAATTTAGATTGTTTCCTTCTTTAATATAATGCGTATGCATTAAATGTTCAATAACGCAATGGGTGTTACCCATGTTTTTGGTTTTCGTTATTGCTGCTATTCGTTTCCCATTAGGGCCCTGAACCCATTACACACGGCATCACAAACTCGAAGGGTCCATTCTAAATTACTTGCGGGACTGAATACAATGTACACAGTATCAAAATCTCAAAGGGGTCCATTCTAACTTTATATATTTAATTAGTTGTATCTTATATGTGATTTTCTGAAATTATACAATAAAACTCTGCAAGTTACCTTTTTTAATCTTCACAGGAATGGAACCGATGCCTTGCCTTGGGCGCGCAGCATCACAATCTTTAAGGGTTCGTTCTAACTTCCTCCATTTAATCAGATGTAGTTTCTAAGCTTTTTTCCGCATCCCTGTATCGATCCAACAGCATCCTTTTACTTTCTTATCCTATGTCTGAAATTCCTTCATTTAATTAGATATTTTTTCAAATATGTTTTTGATTGCACTTTTATCCAGGAGCCCCCTTAATCTACTGAAAGTCGTATTCCGTGGTCTAGGGTTACCACGCTAGCCTCTAGTTCCAGAGGTCGCGGGTTCAAACACCGCGGAGGGCGACGTTTTTTTTGGAGGGGGCCTAAGAATTCCTAGTATGGCTTCCTTCGAAAGGGAAGTAAAGCCGATAGTCCCATGTCGTAGACCATGCCGGTCTTGCACGCCCAATATAGAATGGGACACTAAGAACCACAGTAGTAAAAGAGCGCCCGCCCATAAATAAAACAGAATTTAATTTAACCCAAATTAAAAATCGAGTTTTATTTATGGACGCTTTTTAACTGCTGTGGTCCTTAGCGTCTCATTCTATATTGGGCGTGAAAGACCGGTAATTTTGGTCACAGGCCTCTTTATCAGGCTTGAGGTTCTCTTACGTGCCGTAAATCTACTACGCGGGACCCCCGGCTTTACTTCCCTTCCGAAGGAAGCCATGCTAAGGATTCTTACGCCTAAAAAATGCATCACTCTCCGCCGGGTTTGAACCCGCGATCTCCTGAACTAGAGGCTAACATGGCAACCACTACACCACGAAGGTCGACAATTTAACCTAAGGAGGCACCTTTGTCGGCAAGTCGTTAACCTCATTCATTACGTGATTAACATCTTTATCAGTTTTTGGCATCTCTCAGGGTTTTTAAATTCTCACCCCCCTAATAGCAGACTTTCTTTCTTTCAGTGTCAATTACATCCAACGGTATTAATTTAACTTCATTTACTGAAATTTCTTTCAACACAATCCTTGCAGTGGACTATTGAAACAAGCTCATCTGTGCCATAATAAACCAGAACTACACCTCCCTAACATCACTAGAGAAAAATGACATAAAAACAGGACATTTGACTTTTGAGATGAAATGGGACTTCAATTTCTGAAATATAGGCAAAAAAAATATTTGCTGGGAAGAGATTTAGCCACAGAGACTCTAGTTTTCACGTGATTTAGGCCTTCACATGTTACATTTACAAATACACAATACTGCATAAGTGATGCCACTCTGACAGTATATATTGAAAAGTAATTATACACTTTCGCAATTATAGTCTGAACTTCTACAGAGAGAATGTCAGCACCAGCATGCAAAGTACTGTGAAAAATATGTACTGGGCACCTAGCCCTACACTTGATCTACCCAGTTTACATTTCAATTTGTTAAATAAATAATTTTCTCTACCACATGGACCTTTAAAATTTGTATTACTGTTGCCCTCAAGAGAAAATAGTTTATCTTAAATGTCGTTGTGCTTCATAATATTGTGAATAACAGCAAAGACTGTATCAAAATTTTAATGTCATTTGACTATATGAACCGTTTTTATTGAATACCCTCAGCTTTATCTCAAAACTTCAATATCACAGGAAATATTCTATAATATTTGTGATTGCTAACATCTGTACTGATGCCCATTAAGTGTGTTTCTGTGAGAGTCTCTTTCAGTTCTGCCCGTATAAGAGGAGAAATTCATTATATACAATAGCTTCTGTTTTGGTTTTTTCACTAGAAAGTGTTTTAGCTACCTTTGAATCTTTGAACATTTCTCAAAACAATTTGCTTGTATACGTGGTGGAATTAAAAGAGTGGTGGTGTCTGACTGAGTGAAAAGCAAAGGTTGCCTCTACAGTAGGTATGTTCCTTTCTTCGCACTTACTGGTGATAAAATAAATAGTTGATTACTCAAGGACGCTGGCTTTAAGGCATTTCTGTGTTCAGCTGTAAGAACATAATCTATGATATCACTTTTCCTTCTACGTGCAATGGAAAAGTAGCCACTTTGAACTAATATAGATTTCTTTTAGAACTCACACTAGTGATATTTTTAAAGTAATATAGATTTGTTATTTTTCTAAGACTAAAAATATTTTCATTTAAATAGCTGCCAGCCGAATTTACATTCTGCTTTATACTCGTTGCCACCTCTCTTTATTGCAGGGAATTCTGCTGAATACTCGTGTTTAAATTTAGTTTAACGTTTGGGTGCTATACTCACAGTATTACATAATTAATGTCAAGAGCCACTGCTAAAACAATGAGATTGATTCTTACGATTCTTTCCTACTACCAGTTCCTGCAACTTGCTGAACATTTAGTCAAGATATTTTGTTCAACAAGTAAACAGTTTACGGTGTGACAAGTGCAATAGAGGGACTTTCTTTCTTTGAAAATGCATATGAGTCAGTATACTAGTATCAGACGAGGATATTGGAGTAAAGGAATAGTTGCTGCACTAAAGGAAAAACACGTGGCATTCTAGGCTATTTATGCTGGCAACGCCGAGTTTGCGTCTTTTGTTGCCAAGAAAACGGGTTCCTTCCAAATTGATACCTTTGCTGGTTGCTATCAGACCGGTGTGACGTATTTACTTCAGCTGAGAAAAATTATTGCATTTCTCACACGACATACTCCTGTAAAAAGCATCTTAACACGATGGGAGTTTTTCAGGTAACTTAGATTGCAAGAAAGAAATTGAAATAGCCCAGCACATTATATGCACATGTGAGGTTTTAGCTCACAGGAGATATATTGCTTTTGGGAAAATGTTTTAGAACCAGAAGAATTTGAAAGCATATCTGTTATGAGACCATGTTCCCTGGTGAAGGGTGCAAGCATAATTAATTGGTTTTAAACGATACAGGTAGCACAATAAACCCTAGACTGGGGTGCGTCCGGAACAATGATGGAAATCTGTATCGCAGAAGACAAGACAAGAAGACGCATTTACTCCCGCGGTTTTCAGAGCCGACCATCACGTAGTCAACAAAAGTCAATCACTAGATACGAGTGCTCGATTAACTTATTCGATAACTTGCAAACATTAGTCGATGAATTTATACCAAAGCGGCTGTAGTCAAGTTTCCAATCAAATAACAAAATCCGTGTATTAATATGGCCGCTGAGGCTAAAATTTCAGATGCATTTCATAATGAAAATCGTGGAAATCGAAAAATTCTATCGTCAAATGTATATATGCTGTTAATCTAGGATTTTTACCAACCCGGCCGGTACACTTTGCGGTATACTCGTGGTGGGAGCGCATAACTCGCAGTATGTCCGATAAATTAATATTGAATTAACATATGAGCTATGGTGATACTGATAATTATCTGGTGTTTTAGTTGTTACTCTTAGTAGTAGGGAAATGATGGTTCCGGCACAGTTAATTTATGCATGGAATGTCTATTCATATGCAAATGAGCTCCCCACCCCCATTCCACCCCCATCCCAAACTCCTTGGTAGTTTTACTTGCACCTGAGGGTCATAAATCTTGTTGAGTACAATGGAAGCTTGACAGTTAAGCAATTAAGGCTGTCAATCAACTGTCAAAACGAACAAAGGGGTCATAAATTTAAGGTTCTGTAACAAAGGCGAGATGTTTTTCCTACCCATTCCACATCAGGCCACTTCTGCAACTGTTGCAGTTACCCACTCCACTCCTATTGTTTGTCGAACACGTGGCATACTCATTCCACTAGCTTTTAACAAAAGAACAATGCTTACCCTTCAGCTGTCAAAATGAACAAAGCCCATGATGAATTAGGGTCGTGACAAAGAGAACCTAAGTCAATTAACAGAGATACAAGTTCTACTGTCCGGGGCAGGCCTTTATTTCTCATTCCACTGCCCCATAACAAAGCCGGTTCCCTTTCCATTGTGGAAGAGATTCTATTGTGTGTGCCTTTCTATTGTCCCGGGCAAGCATTCTTTAGAAAGACCATCTGGCATACTCATTCCACTGCCCCATAACAAAGCCGGTCCCTTTCCATTGTGTAAGAGATTCTATTGTGTGCCTTTCTATTGTCCCGGGCAAGACTAGTTTAGAAAGACACCTGAGGCGTTTCCCATTCCACTGCTCCATAACAAAGCATGGCCCTTTCTATTGTTCGAGCACCTGGTAGCTTAACAAAAGAATTCGAGGGTCGCTTCATGCTCGTCCTGTCCTTGTTTGCGTGAAAGAGAGAGAAACTTGTTTACCAACTCTGCGTAACAACGTCAGAGTCGACCATCATTATTTTTTTGCCCTGAGGGGCTGTTCTCTTCGATGATCTACGAGATCCTACGAATATACCCGAGCATAGTTAACAAGCATTCTGCTTGGCCCATTTCAGGCAGGGACTCTGAAAAAGTGCTTATATACATTTCATTACATGCATTAAACCTCTGTGTGGATATCCATAGATCGGTGCTCGATTCTTGCTGTAATCAGAAGTTTATTGCTAATGAGAAATTGATGATTGATATTATTATATCATTACCCTAATTAATAAAAGGGCGTTCAGAGGATTGTAGCTCGAATCTTACCAAGTGAAACTCTAACGCGTAATAACTATTAAACTATGCAAGGTCAGATTAAAAAAATGTATTTATCAAATATAATTTAATTTTTTATATATCATTACCCTAATTAATGAAAGGGCGTTCAGAGGGTTCTAGCTCGAATCTTACGCAGCGAAACTCTAATGCGCAATAACTATTAAACTATGCACGGCCGGATTAAAATGTATTTAACAAATATAATTTAATTTTTATATATCATTACAATAATTAATAAAAAGGGTGTTCAGAGGGTCCTAGATCGAATCTGCGAAACTCTAATGCACAATAACTATTAAACTATGCACGGCTAGATTAAAATGTATTTAACAAATATAATTTAATTAATGAAACGGTGTTCAGAGGGTTCTAGATCGAATCTGCGAAACTCTAATGCTTAATAAATATTAAACCATGTGAGTATTGGGCGGTGAGATTAAAACGTGTTTAACAAATATAATTTAATTTATACGACATTACAATGTTTAATGAGCTGTATTCTTAGGAGCCAGAGGCCCATAGTTTGAATCTTACCTTGCGAAACGTTATAATAACTATTAAAATATTGAAGCAGGGGGCGGTCGGATTAAAATTGCATTTAGCAAATATAATTATTTATATTAAACCTGGTGCATACTTAGATATACCGATGCCTAGACAACATTCTTTCTTCTTCTCCTCGCTTTTTCTTTCTATCTATCTCTTTCTTTCTCCAAGACTTGTACACATTCAGGCGTTCGCATATACACGAGCACTTGTACACACATCAGCAAACATACACTGGTGCACGCATGCACACACACGCACACACGTACATGTAAGTACACACACGCACACACATACACACACGCACATACATACAACAGTACACACATGCATTCACGCACCTCATGCGTATACATACATACACTAGTGGTCTTACACTCACACATACATATATATGGACACACACACATACACGCACACACACTCGCGTACATACATACATACACCGTTACACTTGCACATACGCACACGACCACACACACACGTGCAAGCACATATGCCTGTTCACTTACACCCAACAATACCAACCCACACACGCACACACCAACTCATGCGCATGCCCTGAATGAAAAGAGACAAAGTGATGCAATAAAAACTAATTTTAGCTCGGATGCAAGGCACATTTAGGATTTGCTCGAAACCGGTCTGGATGCAGGGGTTCGAATCCTAAGAGTGATTACAAATTCATCATCTAATAACTCCAAAAATAATTAAAATAAAAACAGTAAATAAGCTTTATTACTTTTATGCCATTAGCTCGTTTCTTGTGCATGTATATTAGAGTACCAGGTGTCACGGGTTCGACCCCTAATTTTAAAATCTCAGAAACTAACAGGGATAGAGGAACGGCCCAAAGCATGATTGTTAGCTCCTATGATGGGTAATTAATGCCTTATATAATTTCCAATCAGTTGTCCCTAGTTCGAGCCCTGATTTTTCAGTGACTTCCTTAATTTTCCAGTGTACACTAGAATATATCACTTAGATCAATGTTGCAACTGCATACAGGTCTTTTGAACACATCAAACTAATATTATAAATAATTTTGTTTCTGTCGTTCTGAGTTCGAATACCAATTCAATGAAGTTTACTTATAAATTTAATAACATAGTAAATAATTAAGACAAAGGCAGCAAATAAACCTATTACGTTTATGTCATCAAATAATATCTTGCGGGCGTATATTCGGGTACCTGACGTCCAGGGTTCGATCCTTAAGTTTAAATCTCAATTATCGCAGAAACTAGCAGAGATAGAGCCGTGGACGAAAGCATGTTTGATAGCTCATGCAATGAACAATTAATGCTGTATATAATTTCCAATCAGTTGCACCGATCTTTCAATGACTTCACTGATTTTCCTCTGTACTCTAGAATACATCGCTTAGATTGATGCTTTAACTGCATGCAGCTTTGTGTAACGACATTATGGATGTACTCTGTGTGAGAGAGAGCGAGAGAGAGCGCGAGTGACAGGAAGTGAAAAAAGTAGGGATAGAAGTGCTGAGAGCCTCTGCGCATGCGCAGCAAGAGATGATGTCATTGGCTGCAATAATCACGTGACGTGTAAGCATCACAGCCATGATGACGTGCCGGCATCGCCTGGAGGGGGTTTAGATCCCTATATAAACAGATATCTGCCCATGTTAGAACTGTTGTGTACTTATTAACTTTACATTCAACTTTTAAAGAGCATTAAAAGCAACGTGAGCTGCAGGCCGTCTACACGTTCAGCACATATCAAAACGTGGCAATGCAAGGTGAGTTTTACATAACTATACAAAATCACTGTTGGCTTTTACAATACATTTAATTTTGTTTAAACGTTACAGTACATGAAAGACGATTCGTTACAAGGAGCATCATATTTTCTAATCTGTGCTTTACATTCACATGGATTTCACTGCATACTCTTCTTCAGTTCACATGATTTTCGCCACACATTCTTCTTACATAAACATTCATACGATTTTCCCCCTCATTCTTTGTTTCACTATACACTCACATGATTTCCTCTACTCATTCTTTGTTCCCCTACAGGTTCATGCTCTGTTAACATTCACATGACTTTCTCTGCACATTCTTTGCTTCCATTAACATTCACACGATCTTCGCTACACATTCTTCTTACTTAAACATTCATACGATTTCCCCCCCCCTCATTCTTTGTTTCACTATACATTCGCACACGATTTCCTCTACTCATTCTTTGGTTCTCTGCTGGCTCATCTTCAATGAACATTCACATGATTTTCTATACTTATTCTTTGTTTCTCTACACATGCATAGGCATACTTACAAAACATGCACACCCTAGTTCTAATATAAAGAAGTGTATAATTCGTTCTTAAACTTGAATAATGTAGTGAAAATAATAATTCATGACAATGTCTGTTACAGATTGTTTAGCTGATAGACTTAACAAGATGGCTGAAGAGCGTAGTTTCCTACCGACTCGTCGGGTTCAAGATCTCGAAGTAGGCCTTAACTATGAGATAGTCCTTAGAGAAAGTTCAAACAAGATATGGTACCAGGATCGTATCTTCGCTGGAGGATTGTCAAGTGTTCTTGCCAGAGCGCTATAATTCGTTAACCGATCAAGAGATTGCAGAAATACCTGGGGACGTATACCTACAGTATAACGGTATGGCACAGATGGGGAAATTTAGGACATGTAAATTGTCTTTTTTACATGCAAAGAAGGTGCGTAGAAGTGTCAAACTTAAGTATTGAATGTTCTCTCTTTTCACAATGAAAAATTCATAAATAAAACAACTGACTCATTGATATTACATATAAAGATACAAAAGATGCATATTATAGAATTTTATAAAAAATTCACGAAATCACAATATCACATGCTTTGAGTTTAATTATATCTAGCGCATTGAAATAACTCTAAATATCCGAATGTTTATACAAATCTTTGTGCTTCCTTTTACATGTGCCATATGCTTCATTTTACAAGTATCATAACAAAAAATGTAATTCTTTTCAGGTTGCGTTTACTTGACCAAGATAGTTTTCTAAGACTTTCATTGTGCAATGTTTCAGGGTGTGCAATAAGAGGAAGAAGAAGAGGAATAGCCTACTGCCATGCAAAGGATGCTGACGCTATTGGAGGGTGGAATAAGCACCATCGGGACCTACAAGAAACATTTCGGCGAGAAACGGGTGCTGAGACATCTACATCACCGAAACACATTAAGACAGGATCCTTATATAACATTACAGGGTATACGATGAAAAAATACGGTCAATTTTGTATACAATTCAATGCATAGCTGAGAGTTAGCTCAAACGAGTCTCCCTATATTCACTGAAGTTAAGCATTGTGAGCAATAATTTAAGTGACTGTGAAAATACTTTAAGTAATGGTGAAATTTGTATCCTAAAAGACTTGAGCTCTGTATACATTAATAGCATTAAGACTGTTTGCCACGCTGGAATACAAATTATGAAAATAAAAAGACTTTCATTTAAATAATAAGGAAATTTGCATAACCTGCTGTTCAAGTGTAATGACATATACAGAAACAATGAGTCGGACGAGAAAGTAATGGAAATGTAAGATAAATAATAACAATAAAAGAATTAAGGTATGCTTTTACATAGTGTTTTTATTCATTAAAATCCTTGATTCGTAATGAAAAATAAATCATTACAATGATTAGTTTAAGTTATGTCACAGTGATCAAAAAGAGAACCGTCTTTAGATGCATTACTCGATCTTAATTCAGAGCACCATAAAATGACAAATCACGGCTTCTCCATTTTAGATGTGGTGTCACTATTCAGGTAAATTCATGTAACACAGCAGGTTGAGTATGCAGATCTGTGGTCCTAAATGGGTGAAACAGAGTCTTATCCAGCTTAACAGTCTTGAGGATCTCAGCATCAGAAAGTCGAATCACAAGCCTTCTCCACTCGATGAGTACAGGTTTAACAACAGCATTCTCTTCACCCTGAGACGGTGTAAAGTATATAAATGTTCAACTTGACAAGGGATTCTAAACTCGTTGTTAGAGTCCAGAGCTGATGTATTATATGGTGAAAACACATGTTCCTCTTCTGAGTGATCTTGTCGTCGAATCTCGGTGTCGGTAGCATTGAAGATGTCCATGATTATAGGATTCTGAAGCCCAATAACTGTAGGAACTGCTGATTGCGTGATGTTAACCTGATGGGCGTCAAGGGCAGAGCATGATGTGTGCGTCGAATCATTCCATTATTATATCCTCGACGTCGTTGACTTCTTCTAAAATCTATAGGCATTATGCTTATATCCTTGTTTCTAAAGGCAATGATATTGCTGTTAGGCTCCCCTGTTTGCTCTATGAAGCGGATGTTTATGAACAACAGGTAAAATTTGATTTGATGGTTCCTGTGAAATACGGTATCCAGCCGTAACAGATGGGAAAACTGGTAGATGGAGTGTCCGCTTTTACTATAGAGGAAGGAGACTAATGCAATACTGCGCTAAATTCGTGTGATGCTCAACCTAAATATATTCACTATGAAATCAGATTCAGACAGCTGATTAGATGGAATAACTTTGTCACTGAAGGGCCACAGAACGTTCCTATAGAACAATCACTGGAAAAAATCAAGAGTGAAAGGACATTTTAATAACATTTTTATTATTATTATTATTATTATTATTATTATTATTATTATTATTATTATTATTATTATTATTCACTGATCTAATAAAGAAGACAATCGCATCCTAATATGAGGAATCTTTCTAACTCTTTCATTGTTTCAAGGTTCTGCAGATGCTAATCACGCTATAAAACCACCCAGCTTTAAATCCTGAATAATGTCGCTAATCGCATCGGAAAAGACATTTTTATCAGATGTATGAAGCATCATGAGTACCCTTAGCATGTTTACCAAATCATTAGGATCGGTGTAGCGTTCTAGTATCTCCTCTGTATTCGCTTTGGATATATCTTCTAATCTAGGTGAGTTGACACTAGTATGCTTGCTTTCATTGGTGTGTTTATTCCGAGCTTGCTCATTCAAAGAAACTGCCCTCATTGTTTCATCAGTGGTAGCTCTTGAAGTTATTACAGGATCGCTTGAACTGGTTCCAAGTACGGTGCATCTTGAATCCCGCTCTTCGGGACTTGAGAAGATTTCAGAATCTCGTTTGGGTGTTGTAGTCAATGCACAGCTGGTAATCACTTCACAGCATCTTCTCCTATGTTGCTTAAGCCTTGAAATTGTCCTGTTTTTTAAAGTTCTATTACATATGCAGCACTTAACAAAGCGATTACTCCCCCCTTGGGAAACATACGAAAAATCAAGGTTCTCAGAAATTGACTGTAATTGTCCGTCTTTGTGAGTGTTCATGTTCAAACAGTATATATAAACTAGTCAATGTATACTGTAGATGTTGAATTCGTATACGATAACACGAGAGTGAGCTATTTTTTTAACATTTATGTATTTATATATGTACTCAGGTTTTGATGCATATAAACAGCCATGTCCGAATTAGACTAAGCAAAATATTGTAACATTCGCACATAATAGTTGTAATTCCGTTAATTATAACTATCTCATTAAGCACAAGCAGATTCAAGTAGTTAGAAATGGATTCATAGAGTTAAGAGTACAAGATTTCTTGATAGTTAGCACAGAAAATGCGAGAGTTGAGTGAGATACTGGTCATTTTCCCTTTGCTGGTCACCTTTTTTTCCCTTTGCTGGTCACCTTTTTCCCTTTGCTGGTCACATTTTTCCCTTTGCTGGTCACCTTTTTCCCTTGCAGGTCACGCTTTTCCCTTTGCTGGTCCCATATTTCCCTTTACTGGTCACCTTTTTCCCTTTGCAGGTCACGTTTTTCCCTTTGCTGGTCACATTTTTCCCTTTACTGGTCACCTTTTTCCCTTTGCTGGTCACATTTTTCCCTTTGCTGGTCACATTTTTCCCTTTGCTGGTCACATTTTTCCGTTTGCTGGTCACCTTTTTCCCTTTGCTGGTCACGTTTTTCCCTTTGCTGGTCACCTTTTTCCCTTTGCTGGTCACGTTTTTCCCTTTGCTGGTCACATTTTTCCCTTTGCTGGTCACATTTTTCCCTTTGCTAGTCACGTTTTTTCCCTTTGCTGGTCACGTTTTTTCCCTTTGCTGGTCACCTTTTTCCCTTTGCTGGTCACGTTTTTCCCCATCCTGGTCACCTTTTTCCCTTTGCTGGTCACCTTTTTCCCTTTGCTGGTCACGTTTTTCCCTTTGCTGGTCACATTTTTCCCTTTGCTGGTCACATTTTTCCCTTTGCTGGTCACCTTTTTCCCTTTGCTGGTCACGTTCTTCCCTTTGATGGTCACCTTTTTCCCTTTGCTGGTCACGTTTTTCCATTTGCTGGTCACGTTTTTCCCTTTGCTGGTCACCTTTTTCCCTTTGTTCGTCACGTTTTTCCCTTTGCTGGTCACCTTTTTCCCTTTGCTGGTCACGTTCTTCCCTTAGCTGGTCACGTTTTTCCCTTTGCTCGTTACGTTTTTCCCTTTGCTGGTCACCTTTGTCCCTTTGCTGGTCACCTTTTTCCCTTTGCTGGTCACATTTTTCCCTTTACTGGTCACCTTTTTCCCTTTGCTGGTCACGTTTTTCTCTTTGCAGGTCACCTTTTTCCCTTTGCTGGTCACGTTTTTCCCTTTGCTGGTCACGTTTTTCCCTTTGCTGGTCACATTTTTCCCTTTGCTGGTCACATTTTTCCCTATCCTGGTCACCTTTCTCCCTTTGCTGGTCACATTTTTCCCTATCCTGGTCACCTTTCTCCCTTTGCTGGTCACATTTTTCCCTTTGCTGGTCACCTTTTTCCCTTTGCTGGTCACATTCTTCCCTTTGCTGGTCACCTTTTTCCCTTTGCTGGTCACCTTTTTTCCCTTTGCTGGTCACGTTTTTCCCTTTGCTGGTCACCTTTTTCCCTTTGCTGGTCACCTTTTTCCCTTTCCTGGTCACGTTTTTCCCTTTGCTGGTCACATTTTTCCCTTTGCTGGTCACGTTTTTCCCTTTGCTGGTCACCTTTTTCGCTTTGCTGGTCACTTTTTTTCCTTTGCTAGTCACATTTTTCCCTTTGCTGGTCACGTTTTTCGCTTTGCTGGTCACGTTTTTCCCTTTGCTGGTCACATTTTTCCCTTTGCTGGTCACATTTTTCCCTTTGCTGGTCACCTTTTTCCCTTTGCTGGTCACGTTCTTCCCTTTGCTCGTCACCTTTTTCCCTTTGCTGGTCACGTTTTTCCCTTTGCTGGTCACGTTTTTCCCTTTGCTGGTCACCTTTTTCCATTTGTTGGTCACGTTTTTCCCTTTGCTGGTCACCTTTTTCCCTTTGCTGGTCACGTTTTTCCCTTTGCTGGTCACATTTTTCCCTTTGCTGGTCACGTTTTTCCCTTTGCTGGTCACATTTTTCCCTTTGCTGGTCACATTTTTCCCTTTGCTGGTCACCTTTTTCCCTTTGCTGGTCACGTTTTTCCCCATCCTGGTCACCTTTTTCCCTTTGCTGGTCACCTTTTTCCCTTTGCTGGTCACGTTTTTCCCTTTGCTGGTCACCTTTTTTCCCTTTGCTGGTCACATTTTTCCCTTTGCTGGTCACCTTTTTCCCTTTGCTGGTCACGTTTTTCCCCATCCTGGTCACCTTTTTCCCTTTGCTGGTCACCTTTTTCCCTTTGCTGGTCACGTTTTTCCCTTTGCTGGTCACATTTTTCCCTTTGCTGGTCACCTTTTTCCCTTTGCTGGTCACATTTTTCCCTTTGCTGGTCACATTTTTCCCTTTGCTGGTCACGTTTTTCGCTTTGCTGGTCACGTTGGCCCTTTGCTGGTAACATTTTTCCCTTTGCTGGTCACCTTTTCCCTGAATGGGTTACGTGATGGGCACGCCAAGGACATTGACATGAATCAGTTTTCCACTAAGTTCACGTCTAAAGTCGTTTTCAAAGTCTAACATATGAATAGGCTGTGAGCATTCTTGTTTCATCCGCACTAGCTTGACAGCTAAAATAAAATAAATCGCTCTTAATGTATATACGCTAATGAGAAAGTATAAAAGAACTATCCCGAATAAAATCGATTAGTATAACGTGAGAGCTAAGGTGGTTAAGCTCGCAAGAGGTTTCGGTTTAATTAACTCTCTCACTAGCCTGCAACCGTTGAAGTACATTTACCTGGTTACATATACTGAGGAACTGGGGTAAAGCTAGAGAAAAATTAAAGAGAGGAGAACCTGGAATCATTCCGTTAGACGAATCGTGTAATCTTAGCGACATTGCCTACGCTCAGCGTAAGGTCTCTGCTTCGAGAAACATTGCTGACAAGATATGGCTGAAACGACTTGGAAAAGAGTGCAAACATCTGATGTTACATTAGGTGAAAAAGTTGGCAGCGTGACTAGTAACAGCAATTATGAAGGGAAAGGTAGCTCCAGGTGTGGGAACCACGAAGAAGAAACGAGGAGGATTTCTACCTCTCATACCAATTATTGCAGCTCTAGGCGCTGCTGCTGGAGGTGCAGCCCAAATTGCCTCAGCAGTAAATAAGAAAAAGGCAGCAGATAAACAACTTGCCGAAATGATGAGGCATAAGAGAGAAATTGAGAGAAAGGTATCTGTTGGCGGCGGGTCCAAAGAGAAGAAACGAGGAGGATTTCTACCGCTCATACCAATTATTGCAGCACTAGGAGCCGCCGCTGGAGGTGCATCACAAATTGCTACAGCTGTAAATAAGAAAAAAGCCGCGGATAAACAACTTGCTGAAATGATGAGACGTAACAGAGAAATTGAAGCAAGAGGGAGAGGTTTTCGAGTGAAGAAGAATAAGGGAAGAAACACCGAAACGAAGAGAAGACAGAGCCTGAAAGGGAATTCAAAAAGCTCAGGCAGAAGGCTATACTTGTCCCGGAAAAAGCATTGAGTAACATAGACCTTGCCTTGTATGCCCGACATTTAAAGATTCCTCATATTAGGATGCGAATGACTTCTTTATTAGATCAGTGAATAATAATAATAATAATAATAATAATAATAATAATGATGTCATTAAAATGTCCTTTCACTCTTGATTTTTTCCAGTGATTGTTCTATAGGAACGTTCTGTGGCCCTTCAGTGACAAAGTTATTCCATCTAATCAGCTGTCTGAATCTGATTTCATAGTGAATATATTTAGGTTGAGCATCACACGAATTTAGCGCAGTATTGCATCAGTCTCCTTCCTCTATAGTAAAAGTGGACACTCCATCTACCAGTTTTCCCATCTGTTACGGCTGGATACCGTATTTCACAGGAACCATCAAATCAAATTTTACCTGTTGTTCATAAACATCCGCTTCATAGAGCAAACAGGGGAGCCTAACAGCAATATCATTGCCTTTAGAAACAAGGATATAAGCATAATGCCTATAGATTTTAGAAGAAGTCAACGACGTCGAGGATATAATAATGGAATGATTCGACGCACACATCATGCTCTGCCCTTGACGCCCATCAGGTTAACATCACGCAATCAGCAGTTCCTACAGTTATTGGGCTTCAGAATCCTATAATCATGGACATCTTCAATGCTACCGACACCGAGATTCGACGACAAGATCACTAAGAAGAGGAACATGTGTTTTCACCATATAATACATCAGCTCTGGACTCTAACAACGAGTTTAGGATCCCTTGTCAAGTTGAACATTTATATACTTTACACCGTCTCAGGGTGAAGAGAATGCTGTTGTTAAACCTGTACTCATCGAGTGGAGAAGGCTTGTGATTCGACTTTCTGATGCTGAGATCCTCAAGACTGTTAAGCTGGATAAGACTCTGTTTCACCCATTTAGGACCACAGATCTGCATACTCAACCTGCTGTGTTACATGAATTTACCTGAATAGTGACACCACATCTAAAATGGAGAAGCCGTGATTTGTCATTTTATGGTGCTCTGACTTAAGATCGAGTAATGCATCTAAAGACGGTTCTCTTTTTGATCACTGTGACATAACTTAAACTAATCATTGTAATGATTTATTTTTCATTAGGAATGCAAGTATTTTTAATGAATAAAAACACTATGTAAAAGCATACCTTAATTCTTTTATTGTTATTATTTATCTTACATTTCCATCACTTTCTCGTCCGAGTCATTGTTTCTGTATATGTCATTACACTTGTAACAGCAGGTTATGCAAATTTCCTTATTATTTAAATGAAAGTCTTTTTATTTTCATAATTTGTATTCCAGCGTGGCAAACAGTCTTAATGCTGTTAATGTATACAGGGCTCAAGTCTTTTAGGATACAAATTTCACCATTACTTAAAGTATTTTCACAGTCACTTAAATTATTGCTCACAATGCTTAATTTCAGTGAATATAGGGAGACTCGTTCGAGCTAACTCTCAGCTATGCATTGAATTGTATACAAAATTGACCGTATTTTTTCATCGTATACCCTGTAATGTTATATAAGGATCCTGTCTTAATGTGTTTCGGTGATGTAGATGTCTCAGCACCCGTTTCTCGCCGAAATGTTTCTTGTAGGTCCCGATGGTGCTTATTCCACCCTCCAGTAGCGTCAGCATCCTTTGCATGGCAGCAGGCTATTCCTCTTCTTCTTCCTCTTATTGCACACCCTGAAACATTGCACAATGAAAGTCTTAGAAAACTATCTTGGTCAAGTAAAGGCAACCTGAAAAGAATTACATTTTTTGTTATGATACATGTAAAATGAAGCATATGGCACATGTAAAAGGAAGCACAAAGATTTGTATAAACATTCGGATATTTAGAGTTATTTCAATGCGCTAGATATAATTAAACTCAAAGCATGTGATATTGTGATTTCGTGAATTTTTTATAAAATTCTATAATATGCATCTTTTGTATCTTTATATGTAATATCAATGAGTCAGTTGTTTTATTTATGAATTTTTCATTGTGAAATGGGAGAACATTCAATACTTAAGTTTGACACTTCTACGCACCTTCTTTGCATGTAAAAAAGACAATTTATATGTCCTAAATTTCCCCATCTCTGCCATACCGTTATACTGTAGGTATACGTTCCCAGGTATTTCTGCAATCTCTTGATCGGTTAACGAATTATAGCGCTCTGGCAAGAACACTTGACAATCCTCCAGCGAAGATACGATCCTGGTACCATATCTTGTTTGAACTTTCTTTAAGGACTTTATCTCATAGTTAAGGCCTACTTCGAGATCTTGAACCCGACGAGTCGGTAGGAAACTACGCTCTTCAGCCATCTTGTTAAGTCTATCAGCTAAACAATCTGTAACAGACATTGTCATGAATTATTATTTTCACTACATTATTCAGGTTGAAGAACGAGTTATACACTTCTTTATATTAGAACTAGGGTGTGCATGTTTTGTAAGTATGCCTATGCATGTGTAGAGAAACAAAGAATAAGTATAGAAAATCATGTGAATGTTCATTGAAGATGAGCCAGCAGAGAACCAAAGAATGAGTAGAGGAAATCGTGTGCGAATGTATAGTGAAACAAAGAATGAGGGGGGGGGGAAATCGTATGAATGTTTAAGTAAGAAGAATGTGTAGCGAAGATCGTGTTAATGTTAATGGAAGCAAAGAATGTGCAGAGAAAGTCATGTGAATGTTAACAGAGCATGAACCTGTAGGGGAACAAAGAATGAGTAGAGGAAATCATGTGAGTGTATAGTGAAACAAAGAATGAGGGGGAAAATCGTATGAATGTTTATGTAAGAAGAATGTGTGGCGAAAATCATGTGAACTGAAGAAGAGTATGCAGTGAAATCCATGTGAATGTAAAGCACAGATTAGAAAATATGATGCTCCTTGTAACGAATCGTCTTTCATGTACTGTAACGTTTAAACAAAATTAAATGTATTGTAAAAGCCAACAGTGATTTTGTATAGTTATGTAAAACTCACCTTGCATTGCCACGTTTTGATATGTGCTGAATGTGTAGACGGCCTGCAGCTCACGTTGCTTTTAATGCTCTTTAAAAGTTGAATGTAAAGTTAATAAGTACACAACAGTTCTAACATGGGCAGATATCTGTTTATATAGGGATCTAAACCCCCTCCAGGCGATGCCGGCACGTCATCATGGCTGTGATGCTTACACGTCACGTGATTATTGCAGCCAATGACATCATCGCTTGCTGCGCATGCGCAGAGGCTCTCAGCACTTCTATCCCTACTTGTTTCACTTCCTGTCGCTCGCTCTCTCTCTCGCTCTCTCTCACACAGAGTACATCCATAATGTCGTTACACAAAGCTGCATGCAGTTAAAGCATCAATCTAAGCGATGTATTCTAGAGTACAGAGGAAAATCAGTGAAGTCATTGAAAGATCGGGGCAACTGATTGGAAATTATATACAGCATTAATTGTTCATTGCATGAGCTATCAAACATGCTTTCGTCCACGGCTCTGTCTCTGCTAGTTTCTGCGATAATTGAGATTTAAACTTAAGGATCGAACCCTGTACGTCAGGTACCCGAATATACGCCCGCAAGATATTATCTGATGACATAAACGTAATAGGTTTATTTGGTGCCTTTGTCTTAATTATTTACTATGTTATTAAATTTATAAGTAAACTTCATTGAATTGGTATTCGAACTCAGAACGACAGAAACAAAATTATTTATAATATTAGTTTGATGTGTTTAAAAGACCTGTATGCAGTTGCAACATTGATCTAAGTGATATATTCTAGTGTACACTGGAAAATTAAGGAAGTCATGAAAAATCAGGGCTCGAACTAGGGACAACTGATTGGAAATTATATAAGGCATTAATTACCCATCATAGGAGCTAACAATCATGCTTTGGGCCGTTCCTCTATCCCTGTTAGTTTCTGAGATAATTGAGATTTTAAAATTAGGGGTCGAACCCGTGACACCTGGTACGCTAATATACATGCACAAGAAACGAGCTAATGGCATAAAAGTAATAAAGCTTATTTACTGTTTTTATTTTAATTAGTTTTGGAGTTATTAGAAGATGAATTTGTAATCACTCCTAGGATTCGAACCCCTGCATCCAGACCGGTTTCGAGCAAATCCTAAATGTGCCTTGCATCCGAGCTAAAATTAGTTTTTATTGCATCATTTTTTCTCTTTTCATTCAGGGCATGCGCATGAGTTGGTGTGTGCGTGTGTGGGTTGGTGTTGTTGGGTGTAAGTGAACAGGCATATGTGCTTGCACGTGTGTGTGTGTGGTCGTGTGCGTATGTGCAAGTGTAACGGTGTATGTATGTATGTACGCGAGTGTGTGTGCGTGTATGTGTGTGTGTCCATATACATGTATGTGTGAGTGTAAGACCACTAGTGTATGTATGTATACGCATGAGGTGCGTGAATGCATGTGTGTACTGTTGTATGTATGTGCGTGTGTGTATGTGTGTGCGTGTGTGTACTTACATGTACGTGTGTGCGTGTGTGTGCATGCGTGCACCAGTGTATGTTTGCTGATGTGTGTACAAGTGCTCGTGTATATGCGAACGCCTGAATGTGTACAAGTCTTGGAGAAAGAAAGAGATAGATAGAAAGAAAAAGCGAGGAGAAGAAGAAAGAATGTTGTCTAGGCATCGGTATATCTAAGTATGCACCAGGTTTAATATAAATAATTATATTTGCTAAATGCAATTTTAATCCGACCGCCCCCTGCTTCAATATTTTAATAGTTATTATAACGTTTCGCAAGGTAAGATTCAAACTATGGGCCTCTGGCTCCTAAGAATACAGCTCATTAAACATTGTAATGTCGTATAAATTAAATTATATTTGTTAAACACGTTTTAATCTCACCGCCCAATACTCACATGGTTTAATATTTATTAAGCATTAGAGTTTCGCAGATTCGATCTAGAACCCTCTGAACACCGTTTCATTAATTAAATTATATTTGTTAAATACATTTTAATCTAGCCGTGCATAGTTTAATAGTTATTGTGCATTAGAGTTTCGCATATTCGATCTAGGACCCTCTAACACCCTTTTTTATTAATTATTGTAATGATATATAAAATTAAATTATATTTGTTAAATACATTTTAATCCGGCCGTGCATAGTTTAATAGTTATTGCGCATTAGAGTTTCGCTGCGTAAGATTCGAGCTAGAACCCTCTGAACGCCCTTTCAATAATTAGGGTAATGATATATAAAAAATTAAATTATATTTGATAAATACATTTTTTTAATCTGACCTTGCATAGTTTAATAGTTATTACGCGTTAGAGTTTCACTTGGTAAGATTCGAGCTACAATCCTCTGAACGCCCTTTTATTAATTAGGGTAATAATATAATAATATCAATCATCAATTTCTCATTAGCAATAAACTTCTGATTACAGCAAGAATCGAGCACCGATCTATGGATATCCACACAGAGGTTTAATGCATGTAATGAAATTTATATTATGCGCTTTTTCAGAGTCTCTGCCTGAAATGGGCCAAGCAGAATGCTTGTTAACTATGCTCGGGTATATTCGTAGGATCTCGTAGAACATCGGAGAGAACAGCCCCTCAGGGCAAAAAAATAATGATGGCCGACTCTGACGTTGTTACGCAGAGTTGGTAAACAAGTTTCTCTCTCTTTCACGCAAACAAGGACAGGACGAGCATGAAGCAACCATCGAATTCTTTTGTTAAGCTACCAGGTGCTCGAACAATAGAAAGGGTCAGGCTTTGTTATGGAGCAGTGGAATAGGAAACGCCGCAGGTGTCTTTCTAAACTAGTCTTGCGCGTGACAATAGAAAGGCACACAATAGAATCTCTTACACAATGGAAAGGGACCGGCTTTGTTATGGGGCAGTGGAATGAGTATGCCAGATGGTCTTTCTAAAGAATGCTTGCCCGGGACAATAGAAAGGCACACACAATAGAATCTCTTCCACAATGGAAAGGGAACCGGCTTTGTTATGGGGCAGTGGAATGAGAAATAAAGGCCTGCCCCGGACAATAGAACTTGTTTCTCTGTTAATTGGCTTAGGTTCTCTTTGTCACGACCCTAATTCATCATGGGCTTTGTTCATTTTGACAGCTGAAGGGTAAGCATTGTTCTTTTGTTAAAAGCTAGTGGAATGAGTATGCCACGCGTTCGACAAACAATAGGAGTGGAGTGGGTAACTGCAACAGTTGCAGAAGTGGCCTGATGTGGAATGGGTAGGAAAAACATCTCGCCTTTGTTACAGAACCTTAAATTTATGACCCCTTTGTTCGTTTTGACAGTTGATTGACAGCCTTAATTGCTTAACTGTCAAGCTTCCATTGTACTCAACAAGATTTATGACCCTCAGGTGCAAGTAAAACTACCAAGGAGTTTGGGATGGGGTGGAATGGGGGTGGGGAGCTCATTTGCATATGAATAGACATTCCATGCATAAATTAACTGTGCCAGAACCATCAGTTCCCTACTACTTCTCTTATAGTTTATTTTTATTTCTTGCCACGGCTGCTGTTATTTGGGTTTTTGGTAAAACTTGTTTAACTTTGCAGGGTGTGAAACGGGAAGGAAGGTAAAAAGTAACAACTCTAACAATAGATTAAGTTAATGAAGAACACTATGCTTTAATGGCACACGCATTTACTGTTTTAGTAATAAGCTACACAGTTACTTAAGTTAGTTGGGGCTGTAGAACGGTCGAGCCCTACTACGTTCGTGCGCCAAACTTACGGTCGCTGAGCAATCACGTATGTTATAAGTGCTCTAGAAATGGTTGTAGTATTTATTACAAGTTCCTATGTACTTTTAAATTGATAACATTTCAACGTTCCTACTACATTATAAGAAGTAATTAATAACACCTGCTTCTGAGAGCTTACATGTATGTTATTCACATTGCAGCACTTTATACTCAACCGCCCTGTCTGATGGGGTCACCACAACTAACATTTCTGTACTTAAAGATTTTAAACATATTCATCCTTAAAATTTCATTGTCTGTCTTCGTTCAGCTTGGAACCTTCCAGATGACATACCTGGCTATTGTTCGACGTTTGCAAACATGTGACCTCTCTACAAAAATATGTTGTGTTCGCTTGTCGCCTTTTCTATTTCACAAAGGCTCAAGGTCTGGCTTTTATGCTTTCCCGTACAAGTCCTTCTTGCCTGGGCCCTAATTCTAACACAAAGATATGTTTGTCGGCTTTTAACAAGGGTTCTACAGCTCCAGCTCAACACTTGCACATACATAAAACTTATGTCTTAACTTCTATTTCTATAACCAGTATTTTGATTATTAATATTATTTTACATTATAATTCACATTAATGTATATATGGCATATATATAACCATAGTTACTGTCTCAACTTTAGAGTCCTTGAAACCGGGACAATCCCGGTTTTCCCGGACGTATGGCAACCCCATCCCTGCTGCCGATGAAAGGTTTGACTCAAAGCAGTTATGCGGGGCACGTTTTCGGGTTATAATTTTGTAACGAATTTCATGCCGAGATTATTTTTGGTCCATGGTGTATTAAAAGCTGTTTAATATTCATGAATTAATTCAATCCTCCAACCCTTTAATATATGCTGCTGGTGACTTTTTCAGGTTAGATGGGTTATGCGGTATGATGTGATATGATTTGCTAAGAAATTCAATGGTTGGGTCCTAACTGCCTTATGGTGGCATTAGCATTACATGGACTGGAAGTACCGCACATGTTTTTGGGGTGTAGTCTGTGTAACAATACAATGGTGGGAGCCCTAAATGCCTTATCGTGAAATTTATATATACCGAGTGTGGCTTTAAATGCTAGGGAAGTGAAATATGGCATTGTACCAGACTTTCATTAGAAAAGTAACGGTATTTTATAATAACCTGATGAAATCCACGTAATTGACGCCAGTCTGAGCCTTAGCATCTGTATTTTTTGTCCAAAGCATGGACCTCAATGATTTGTTGACCATACATTTTGAAGGTGGGGCTAAAACGTACGTAAGTTATAGGACTTTGGGGTGTTTTAAAACAGCGAAGGATGTTGACAGTATTACGTTTTAAGTCATTATAATGTGTATTAGCAAATATATTTTATTTCGATACGCTAATATTGCCTGGAATGCGATGTCTGTCGTTATATTAAAACGCTAATATTTGGGTGTAACACAAAAGTCGAAGCCTAAACAAGTTGGTTTTAAATAGAGCCAATCCGCGCCAAATCATTAACAAAAAATACGATTTTTAGCAGCACCACCTCCGATTTCAATGGCATTTTATATACCTGTTTCTTTATGCAAAAACTAAGTTAATATCAATTTTTGCGCCAAAATTAACTGTAGTTTTAGCCAGAGATTTTTTTAATTGAAGAAAACAACTAAATTCGACACGAAACAGTTATATAAAGTTGTATATCTCCGGCCAGGCTTATTATTAAAAATGAATAAAGCCTGCATTTAAAGCTAATGAATCAGGCTTTGTACTGCTATAATAACGAATGTACTAAAATTATTTTTTTGATTATTCTGATTGTTGTCCTTTACTTTTCTTAATTTTTAAAATTTGATGCGTCACGACTGGGAATACATATAGATTTTGAGTTATAAATAAAAGCATCCCTGAAAATGTTTGCAGCCCACAAGACAGTTTGTTATCAGCAGACACATTCCGATATCGCATGGTGGAAGTCCTGGGAAGGGACGAGTGACTCAGACTCAAAAAATGAAGACACGTGCATAAAACATAGTTGTGTCAATGGTGCAGTAATTAAAATGGAATCGCGTTTTAAATTAACTGTTTGTGCAATCCTTTCAAGAAAACAGAATATACTAATTACAGGAGAAATTAAAAGGTATTCTCCCGTGGATGAATAGTGCATTTCTCGGAATTTAAAAAAGGAACAATAGGTGTGTGATACGTGTCACATAAAAAAGTGCAAGAAAATGAACTTGAAGGTGTACAAATGTTGCAGAGAATGAACATGGTGATATATATGTCGACTCCAGTGCAAATGTAAGTGCAATAATCACCAGTCTTTTTGATCTAGGTGAAACCTCTATCAAACAAAAAAGGTTCCATGTGAAGAAGTATAAGGAGATTAAATTGAAAACGTCTAGAAGGGAAAAGTACTTGAAATTGATGATGACGAGGAGGAGGAGGAGGAGGAGGAGGGAGAGGAGGAGCCAGGACTTTCGTCGAGTCCTGATTTGGAAGTCTTTACTCAGCTGAAAGAAAAATTTTGAAATTGCGACGAAAGTGAGAAAATTACAATTTTAGAATACCTACCTCAAAGCTGGAGCATAAATAAAATTAAGAAGATTCCTTTTCCTGAATGCATGATTTGAAAGGCTATAAAACTTGCTAGGGAAAAAAGTATTTTGTCATCACCAAATCAAAAACCAGGAAGAACTTTATCCACAGTCGTTGCCGATGTAGTTAGGGCATTTGATTGCTCAGACGACGTAAGCTGGAAAGAAAGATAATGTCACAATTAAAGAAAATGTGGAAAAAAGCCATGAGCAGAAAAGGTTAATTTTGGAGAACCTTAATAAGCTATACGTAGCATATAGAGCTTCCTATCCTCATCTAAAAATATGATTCTCTAAATTCGCAGCTCTAAGACCAAAAAACTGCATTTTAGCAGGAATAAGTGGAACACATGCCGTGTGTGTCTGTGGCTATCCTCAGAATAACATTTAAAACTCATTTTAGAAGCTATTAAATTAGCGTACCTGGATTTTCTTAAAATCCTTCATTTTACTAGTATCCTCCAAATATTCAGCTTTTCTAAGCTAACATGATACGCAATCCTCCTGAGATTTTTTTTAGAAAGTGTAAGGAATGTCCTGGAGTTGCAAAAGTAAGAAGAGCTTTAGGGAAATGTTGAAGTGACAATTTCGTTGAATCAGTGACCCACAAGCAATGGCTCATGGACTGAAAGATCGATGCTTGAGACCACAGTGAATTTCAGTGAAGAATTTCTTGACAACTTCTTACAGAATATTGGTGAATTATTGAGTCACTCTCTTATATCATCTGAGCAAAGCAAGTTCTCGAGTAAACGTAAATTAGAAATTCAGCCAGGCCAGCTAATTGTGTTGCGTAACTTTGCCGAAAATTATTCCTTTGTTATTGAAGACGAAACTCGGGCACATCATTGGAGTAAGGTGCAAGCAATCATTCATCCCTTTCTAATATATTACAGAGAAACTTATGCAACATAGTCTCTGTCAAGAATGCAGTAATAATTTCAGACTACCTAAAACACACCACTGCATCTGGTCACCTATTCCAAAAACAAAATAATGAATAATTTATTGTATGAGTAACATTTTTGGTTTCTTACAGAGTGGCATTTTTTGCCACTTGTCATGGTTAAGGCGAATGGGATGCTATAGGTGGGACACTCAACAGGCTTCCAGCTCGTGTTAGTTTGCAGAGACGTTATGGAGAGCCAGATAACAACCCTAATAGAATTGTATCACTGGACAAAGGACCATCTTCCAAAACATCAATACTGTTTTTGCGACTAAAGAAAACTACACTGAAGAGGAAAAACTGTTAACTTCAACAGTTGCTAAATCCATTCCAGTGTCTGGAACACGCAACATACACGCCATTCAGCCATTTAAGAGTGCAGTATTATTCGCCAAGCAGTTTTCAGGTTCAGATAAAATATCACAGCACCCTAGATGCAAAGATGATCCAGCGATCTGATGTCAACGGCAGAGGATAAGCAGGAGAACAAAACTTCATAATATTTTAAAAATATTTATTATTGGCAGCTTATACTAGAACACAAATGATAAAACTCTTATCATTTTTAGGATGTTATTGTGTAGAGGGTTGTATTCAGTAAGTTATCAATTGTGAGGGGGAAAAGAACGTAAAACATAATGGATATTGACACTTGTCTACCGATAACTCTGCGATTAGCGCAAACGTGTTGACACAGTAATTTTTACTTCTAAAACCCATTGTCATCCCAACTATAAATTTGTTAATTTAGCTTATGACTGAGTAAGACGTAATGCATACTTTGGTCATTCAATTCTAAGTAACACATTTGATTTACACTCAAATATTAAAAATATATATTCTTTACAGATGAAAATGAAAACTTTCCGGAATATCTCATAATCAATTGAAACAGTCCACATTTAGAATTTATCAAAAAACTTTTTTCAATTCATTTTAAGGCGTTGCTGAGATGTGTCATCTTTATTTAAGCGGTGCGTTTATAAAAAAAGCTATTTGTTTTAATATTTGACACACCACTGAAAACAAACTAAACTTGGGAGGAATGTAACTTGTCAATTTTACTTAACTAGTCAAGTGCTATCAAATCACAAATTTTCAAAAAACATCTGAGTTGGTCGGGTTGAGGGCCTTGATGATTTGACATGGAATGACTCAATAGCAAAATATATATATATATATATATATATATACCGCGTGAGTCTTCTCATCCTGCGGATTCGTAACTAGGCAACCCCGTCATTTATAGACGATGCAAATGCAGGTGCTGACACCGCATTCATCAGCCCGCTGATTAGGGTTACAGTGGTGCACGTTGTTAACGTGCTCTACTGTGCGCTCCAAATCTCTTGACGTTTCGTGACAACCAATACGCAGTGACCGTGCAGTTGCCAAACTTCGCTTCGATTCGTCAGAACGTTACGCGTTTGTTATAAATGCCATCGCAATGTTCACTTAAAAACTATAAGAAAACAAGAAGAGACGGAATAATGGAAATGTAATACACAAATAGAGAAATAAAAACCATACCTGTGTTCTTTGTTATTCAAGTGGCACAGCTAACGGCATGTCCTCATCGTCCTCGATATCACGTTTATCATAAAATTGAAAACCACTGCGTCGTACATCTTTTCCGAAATCGTCCAGGTTTGTCACTCTCTTAGATAAGCGTATATGCTTTCTCGGCTTTCGCGGCTGTCTCTGCGTGCGCTTTTCTCGCTTCCCTACACATACGTGAGACAGTTAATGTATTTAATGGCATGCCTCAGTCGTAAGTTCTTGACATTTCGTGAAGTTAAGATGTTTGCAGTTTTCTTCATTTGCATACTTTTTAAAGAAATTACACACGCTGAAGACGAGAACCCTAACCTTAGTTTTGGGTTTACTAAGCGACATTTTCATGAAAGAGTTAACTTTATAAACGCTAGGACAAGCCTATCACCGTAAGAACGTAGTACACCGCAGTTGAATTTACAACTGAGCCTCTTAAACTTCCAGCAAGCGTGTTGTAAAACGTGCAGTCGCAGTATTTTTGCCTTGTCAATGTTTTAACAGCGTTTTAACCTTGAGCTCTCGCGTCATTGGTGCAATGGATTCCATTGTTGCCTCCTCGAGAATGTGATGACAGTTGCTGATTCCTTGCTGTAATGAATTACTTTGTTGATGCTTCCTCGAGAATGTGACAGTTGCTGATTCTTTGCTTAAAGTTCTGTTGGCTTATTCTTTATATGGCTTTCTTTTTTTAAATAGTGCATTCCAAGTAACGAGGTGTTGAATGTTGTAAAAAGAACAACACCTTCTTCTCATGTAACGGATACGTGCTGGTTTTAGGACTCGTCATAATGCAGGAGTAAGCATAATAACCATTAAAATGCATTTAATCGTTGGTTTTCAAATGGTATTATTCTGTGAAACAAAACCACATGACGTTTATTAAAAAAAACGTATGTATGGTTTTGTAGAGCTGCGTCAGGGGTCTTTGAAAGGTTTTTTCATGACGAGTTTGTAGCTGTATTAGAAAACCTCCTGGGATAACTATATTTCTAAATTTATTTAGGACATGGAGAATTGTACATTATTAAGTAATAATTATATCTATTAAATAACAATATATAACATAACTACGACAGCAGTGGATTTATTACCAATACAAGCATAACTGTAATTAAAATTCTCTATTTAAACATCAGGGAAGATAACTTTAAATTAATGGCGAACCATTGGGTGTAAAAGTATGATTCTTTGTTGTACTTGTTCAGGAAAACGTTGCCTTTTATCCCAGATACTTATTGCTTTTATGAAATATGAAATAAGCATGCGCACACATGACATTCCAATTAGAATTTTACCAGCGGCGAGGTGTACTGCTGGTATGAGGCAACGCCGCACTAATGCTATTCGCTAATGCCGTATTAGTGGACACACCTCAAACGTCAAAAGATTTGGACCGCATAATACTAGCGCAGTAGTTAACACGCTGCACAGTCATGCTGAAGGACGGAAGTTCAAATCACGCCTGCGAATAAAGGCGTTTTTTATTCATTTCTGTTGATGTTTCGAGAACGTTTTAGCAAATCGTGATTTCTTTACGCTTGCATTTGAAAGTCAATTTGCCCATAAATACGAAGTTCCAGCCGTTCCTGCTCACTGTGGAACAATGTTTTCAAATAGAAAGTATCTGGACATGCTGTTAGTATACGGGGAAGCGCAGCAGAGTGTACCGGAGGCACGTCGTCTATACCAACAGAGGTTTCCACAGAGAATACTTCCTACAGATCACACGTTTTTGCGAATTGCGAACCGCCTTCTGGAATCAGGAACAGTGCACAAAACACCACATCCACGAAGAGATCACCCTGTCTGATCACCGGATCGTGTGACTATGTCATTAAGCATCCGCATTGTAGTACGAGGGACATTCACAGGCATTTCAAAATTAGTCAATCTTCCACGTGAAGAATAAAACACATGCAACGTTTCATCCTTATCATCTTCAACTACACCAGGAGCTACTACAGGAGGATCATGGACGGAGGGAGGCGTTCGCTAGGTGGATCATACGACAAACCGAACAAGATCCACATTTTTTTGGCAACTGTGTTATTTACAGGCGAAGTAGGGTTCCACAACACAGACCATGTAAATCGTCACAACATGAATTACGGAGCACTGTAAACCCACATTGGATGCGAAATTCCGCTTACAAGTCCGATAGGGTTTAAACGTTTGGGCTGGTATATTCGGTGATCATCTAATAGGCCCGTATTGTTATGTTGGCCAATTCACTGGGAATCGCTATATTCACTTCTTACAACACCAGCTGACTACTCTACTGGACGAAGTGCCGTTGCAGAACCGACTATGCGGTACCAACATATTGGGACGCCAGTTCATTCGGCCCAACGTGTAACGCCTTAAATCGTTGCCACCTACCCTGAGCGACGGATCGGGCGGCATGGAGCAATAGGGTGGCCAGCTGGCTCACCAGATCTATTCCCATTAGATTTCTTCTTATGGGGTTATCTTAAAAACATCGTGTACCAGGAGTAGCAAATGCCCCTCAACAGCTCAGGGAATGCATTATCTCAGCTTTTTGTGACATCACACCGGATATGTTGCGCCGGGTTAGGCTGGCGATGATGGTTAGATTGATATCTTGCATCGGCCGGCATGGTGGCCATTTGGAACACCATTACAACCACATGGAGGAAACGGGTAAATTGTAAAGGTTTATCTGTGTGATGGTCTGGCATGATGTCATAGCCGCTGTTACACGCAATACTTTGGGAACCATAGAGGTTCACAACGATCATAACATGGGCTTGCAAACGTTATCTAGTTTGTATGTACGTACTGCATTTTGCAAACTCTCAGAACAATTTATTGGCTTTCTTTTGTATGAAAGAATAGCTTTAAATAGTAAAATATTATTTAATGATGTCTTATGTTTGTAAGTTATAATTACAATGTTATATGCATTTATTTATGATGTTCATTAAAGCACATTCTAAAAAGTAACAATTCGTTTTTTAATGAAATTCACACAATTAAACTAATTAAGTGAAACGACACTTCCATGCCAAACTATCAGTTCTCGGTAAATTTATTAAACAAAAAAGTACCTTCAAGTGGCAGTATTTGAACCTGGGACCTTTACTACTGACGGCCAATAAAGCACACTCTTGCGCTACGAGTGCAAGTTATTGCAGACACAGCGATGCAAAGCAGTCATTTTGGCCAAAATTGATACGACGCGATGCAGTGGACAGTGTTTACGGCATAGGCTGTACAACGTCGGGGCTGCATAATTTCTCAATCGGCAGTCTGAGAACACTCACCCGATATATATATATATATATATATATATATATATATATATACACATGTAATAAAACAAAAACCAATATGGGATATCCTACCCTAAATGCGACAAATTCTGAGTAAATATAACAGAGTAATAAGTGCAAATGTTAGAATATTAAAGAAAGTTGGCAGTAATAAGATCTAAATTAATTGTAATATTAAATTATGAAGAATTAATGTTTTATTTCGATACATACTCTAGTATTAATGTATTTTATAAAAAGTGCTATGCGATGTAGTTCCAAATAGGTGCAAAAGCCTAAGCCTAAGTAAAGCCTAAGGAACTGGGTTTTAAATATACAGCGAAGTTATGGGAAAATGTGCTTTATTTCGATACTGTCATAATGTATTCTATAAAGAGTTAACAAATAGGTATAAATTAAAACCAAAGTCTAAACAAGCTGGTTTTAAACAGCGAAAGATAATTATTTAGAAACATCTAATGAAAAAGTAGCCGAAGTCAAAACAAGCTGGCTTTAAGAAGCGAAAGATATAATTGTTATAATTAGGGCTAGGATTTTTATGATAGGGCATATATTTTTTGGTAGGACTGACATGCTTCTTAAATACATATAAATGCTTCTAATGAAACAGCGAAATGAATTAACCTAATTCGTTGTCATATTTTTGCATATATGGCCATTTCTCTCTGATAGAGCATATTTTAACAAGTAAATGGTCATATTCGTCATATTTTCACTCTTTCAAGAAGAAAAGAACTTTCTCATGCAATTTATTTCTTCCGTGTTACATTTCTCAGAATTGCGCACCTCATTTTTTTTCCTGGAAAATGGCAAGTATCTACCGTCTTTCCCTGTTTCCTTTGAATTCACAATATGAACTTCACCCTTGCGCATCAGTGAGTTTGTGTAAGCTATTGTTACTCTATGAGCAGGTAGCTGATTAAGTCATTCTGGACCTTGGTCTGCAGACCAGTGTCTAATTCACTCATTGTGTTATTTAGTCTTATTGAAGTCGTAAGTGTGTGCAGTACAGTTCAGAAAAAATGTCTAAACTGAAGCACAATGTTCAAGTAAAACTAAAAAAGTTTGTGTCTCAATATGGTGAGAAAGTATTTTCAAGTGATGGTAAAATACTATATTGTAAACTGTATGACGTAAGAGTAACTGTGGAGAAGTCATTTAATGTTCAGCAGCATGTGGTGACAGATAAACACAAACGCGGAGTACAAGGGATTGAAAATGAAAAAAAAAAAACACTACAGCAAATGCTCCTAGGGGAATCCCGCCATTCTTATTCACCATTCTGCGAAGAACTTTGTAAAGCTTTCCTTTGTGCTGATATTCCCTTAAGTAAGCTAAACCATCCAAAATTTCGTGAATTCTTAGAAAAATACACAGGCAAATCTCTTCCTGATTCTTCCACATTAAGAAAGAACTTTGTCAGCCGAAGCCACAAAAAAACAATACAACAAATCAGACAACAGCTTGTAAATAAAAAAATTGGGTATCAATTGATGAAACTAGAGACTCTATGGGAAGATATACTGCAAATGTCATTGTGGGAACTTTGGAAGAAGATGGTCCAGGCAAAAAGTTTCTAATAAACTGTGAACACTTAGAAAAAATAAATTCTTCCGCCATTTCTAAGTTGTTCGACAGATCTATGGGTACCATATGGCCCGAAGTTGTTAAGCATGACAATGTACTTCTCTCATAACGGATACTGCACCTTATATGGTGAAAGCTGCCAATTCTCTAAAAGCATTGTACAGTAAAATGGTGCATGTGACTTGTTTAGCTCACGTCTTGCACCGAGTTGCAGAGGAGATTCGTAGTAAACTCAGTGACTGACAAATTTATTGGGTGTGTCAAAAAGGTATTTTTTTAGCCCCTTCACGTGTTGCAGCATTTAAGTTGTTAGCTTCAGACATTCCCTTGCCACCATCTCTCATTTTGACAAGATGGGGGTCCTCGATTGATGCATGCAACTATTACTGCCAGAACTTCAACGTTGTGAAAAGCATCATTGATTCATTCAATAGTAGTGAATCTACTTCAATAGGACTAGCTCAAGAATTAATGTCTAATGGTGAAATTTCAGGCCAAGCTCCATACATAAAATCAAATTTTGGATTTATTTCTGCTGTCATAACTGCTTTGGAGGAATGAAAAGTGCCACTAGTGAAGCAGATAGAACAGGTGAAAAAAGTTGTGAATAAATTAGAGGGTGTTTGTGGTAAAGTGGGAAAAGAAGTGTCAAAGAAAATGGAAAAGGTGTTAGAAAAAAACGAAGGGTATCATACACTGTGTTCCATTTCAATGATTTTGTTGGATGAAAAGTTCTCTCTTAGTCATTTAGATTTAGATTCAAATGATATTGTTCATTTTAAATATGCTCCTCTTGTGTCAGCTGAAGTCGAAAGGAACTTTTAAAAGTACAAGGCTTTGTTGGTTGACAATAGGAAATCTTTTTCATTTGATAATTTGCACAAGGTATTCATTGTGTATTGCAACTCGGAGCTTACATGAAGTAGAATGAGGATGTAGAAAGCACATAGGTTAACAGTAGGATATATAGGAGAGAGCTGGGCCACTTTTTTGCGTTTATATGGGAAAGGATAGGGAAAACGAGGCTGGATGGGGTGGTTCAAGGAGGAAAATGCGTTTATATGGGAGAGATAGGGAATACGACGACCGATACTATGCTAAAGAGGGTTGAAGGAGGGAAATACGTTTATATGGAAGAAATAGTAGAGAGGTGTTAGGCTAGGAGGGTTTAAGTATGCGTTTATAAGGAGAGACGAGAAAACGGAGAGAGATCCTTTGTTAGGATACACAGGTGTTAAAGTTAGGTTAGATAGGAAACCAAAGAGATACTCAGCTAGACAGGGGACAGGAGAGGAATGCGCTTTATGAGAGGTAGAGGATACGGGGAGTGGTGTTAGGCTAGACAGAGATTGAGAGTAGAGTATGCGTTTATATGTTTGAGAAGTATAGGAACAGGAAGAGGGTGCTAGGCTAGACGGAGGTTGAGGAGTAGAGTATAGGTTATATGAGAGGTATAGGAAAACGAGGGGAGGTGTTAGGCTAGACAGAGGCTGAGTAATGTATGGTTTATATGAGCGGTATAGGAAAACGATGAGAGGTGTTAGACTAGACAGGGCTTGAAACGTAGTGCATGGTTTATATGAGAGATATAGGAAAACGAGGAAAGGTGTTAGGCTAGACAGAAGTCGAGGAGTAGAGTATGGTTTATATCAGAAGTATAGGAAAACGAGGGGAGGTATTAGGTTAGGAGAATTGAGTTTGTGTTTATAAGGAGAGACGAGAAAACGGAGAGAGATCCTATGCTAGGATAGACAGGTGTTAAAGTTAGGTTAGATAGGAAACCAAGGAGTGATACTCAGCTAGAGGGGCGGGGGGGTAGGAGGGAATGAGCTTTTGAGAGGTAGGGGATACGGGGAGTGGTGTTAGGCTAGACAGGGCTTGAAACGTAGGGCATGGTTTATATGTATGAGAAGTATAGGAACAGGAAGAGGGGTGCTAGGCTAGACAGAGGTTGAGGAGTAGAGTATAGTTTATATGAGAGGTATAGGAAAACGAGGAGAGGAGTTAGACTAAACAGAGGTCGAGGAGCAGAGTATGGTTTATGTGAGAGTCATAGGTAAACGAGAGAGGCGTTAGGCTAGACAGAGCTAGAGGAGTAGAGAATGGTTTATATGAGAGGTATAGGAACAGGAGGAGAGGTGTTAGGCTAGACAGGTAGTGTAGCAGTAGGAATATGGACTTATATACAGGAGAGATAGGGAATAGGAGGTGCTAGACTTGAAAGCGACTTTAGACGTGAACTAAGTGGAAAACTGTTTCATGTCAATGTTCTAGACATGCCCATCACGTAACCTATTCAGGGAAAAGGTGACTCGTTCAGGGGAAAAAGGTGACTGCTCAGGGAAAAAGGAGGCCCACAAAGGGAAAAAGTTGACTAGCAAAGGGAAAAACGTGACCAGTAAAGGGAAAAATGTCACCAGCAAAGGGGAAAATGTGACCAGCAAAGGGAAAAAGGTGAGCCATAAAGGGAAAAAGATGACCTGCAACGGGAAAAGCTAACCCACTAACACTAACAGGTAAGTAATTCAGGTAGTATTGCAAGAGGCTGACTGGATCATAGCAGTGTATGATTTCACAGGTAATTCAGCTAGTATCGTATGTATTTAGGCTAATTCGTCTAATAACACAGGATAGATTCCAGATGCTAACTGCATCATGGCTCTGCATGATTTCACAGATAATTCAGCTAGTATCGTAGGTATTTAGGCTAATTCAGCTAGTATCACAAGAGGATAGATTCTAGGGTTGGGTATAGCATAGTTTCATATTTCACAGGTAATACAGGTAGTATCACGGGTGCTCGTGCTAATTTAGAGCAGGAATTCGTATCAGAGCTAGTTAAGGTAATTTCACATGATTCGGGTAGTATCACAGGTATTTAAATCATTTTCACAGCCAATTCAGCTAGTATCTTAAGCATTTAAGCTAATTCAGCAAGTATCACAGGAGGCTAGATTCCAGAGGCTAACTGCATCATAGCTATGCATGATTTCACAGCTAATTCAGCTAGTATCGTAGGTATTTAGGCTAATTCAGCTAGTATCAGCTGAAGGTTAGATTCCAGGGTTGGGTATAGCATAGTTTCATATTTCACAGGTAATTCAGAGGGTATCGTAGGTATTTAGGATAATTCAAGTAACATAGGTGTTTAGAGTAATTAAGCAAGCATTACAGGAGGGTAGGTTCCAGGGGTTGGTTATAGCCTAGTTTCGTATTTTACAGATAGTTCAGGTAATATCGTAAGTATTTGGGTAATCAGCATAGTTTCACAGATGCTCGTGATAATTTCGATCAGAGATTTGTATCACAGCTATTTAAGGTAAATGCAGGTGATTCAGGTTGTATCAATGGTATTTGTGTCATTTTAACAGGTAATTCAGATAGTGTCTAAGTATTTGGGCGATTCAAGCATCATAGGTGTTTAGAGTAACTCAGCTAGTATCACAGGAGGCTAGATTCAATGATCAGGGTTTCGTATCAGAGCTATTTAATGTAATTTCACTTGATTCGAGTAGTATCACAGGTATTTAAGTCATTTTAACGGGCAATTCAACTAGTATCACAGGTACTCATGGTAATATAGAGAGTAATTAAATTATAAAACATTTCTCATCCAACGTTACAACAATTTATATACTTTTTTCTAAATCTTACAAACTTATTATATGTTAAACAGTTATTGTACGATGCGGAGAGGGATAAACTGCATATTGGTTCACAAATTGAAAACTTTACGTCAACATACCTTTATTTTAGTTCGGTGTAGATGTCTCTCCCCTTTTATCTAGGCTTGAGACTAGCACTAGGATTGCTCCTAATGGCAGGGTTACCACCTTCCCTTCCATCTTCTTCTTTCTTCATCAGGCGTCAGCTATCTGCATATACAGTACACAGATAACCTTCTTTTTTAAGATTGTAGACTCACGATTAAATCTTTATCTTTAACTTACATTCTTTTAAGCACTGTTTGTAATGGCGTAATGTCCATACGCATATGTCGTTATCCCATCCTCAGCAATAATTCTTTTATCATCAAACGGAGTCAATGCAATTTTATTCACTTGCACTGTAGCAAGAGCATGCTTTCGTGATAGGATCAGATTCATAGGTGTTCTGATGATTTCACAGGTTTTAAGACAGTCTGTATAGCTGTCAAACGAAATGTACTGCTTAATAGCGCTACGTTTTATACCTTTAATCTTTTTTATCATTGACCCTTGAATATCTAAGGCATACATCTTAGGACGTAGTCCAACAAAGCGTAGGATGATTTTGCTATTAGCCTCATCTTTAAATTTTCCCAATACCTTCTTGTTCTGAGTAGAGTAACATATATGGTTGGCAGGGTAATCAGCTGTATCGAGATGCTCAAGAAAACGTAGCTTGTCCTGGTACACATCTTCAGTTGTTACACGATGAATGAACGAATCAGTGTCCATATACATAAGCTTCAGGTTTTCAGCTCCATAATAAGGCAACAAAACGTCGTAATGATAGTTATACATTAATGTCTTGGAGATGTCCAACACACTCATACCAATGTATATAGGCTTGTTGAATACAATCTGACGAGAGGCCATATGTACAGCAGCTAGATTATCAGCATATATCGTCCTGTCGATAAACGTAGGCTTGGCGATCAGCTTCTCTAGAGTTTTTTCATTGGTCACCAGTCGTATATCCATGCGGTTACGCAGGTTCTCCATAGTTTTTCCAAACATAGCGTTGTTAAAGAGCTTGTAGAGATCCTTCTCGAAATCATTTGCAGCTTGTTGTCTTAGCCTGTTGTTAAATTCCACATAAGGTTTCAACCACTGAGACTGTCGGAATTGTAGCACACGGTGGATTTTTGTTCGTCGTAGTCCATGACTAAGAGCTTGCTTCAAAGCCATGTAATGCACTACATACTTCTTTCGAGGTCCAAGATGAGGTATCAGTTTCTTTGTAGATGATTCCAATGGTTTCATACACTCTGGCAGGAAAGGTAGATCGTTGTGTAGATCGTGAAGTTCAGCAGGATACTCGATGTCAACTTCTAATATGTACCCATGAGGATCATCTTCTTGTAGTGTTTCTAAGTTGATTTCTTCAGGTGACACCCACTGAAATCCAGCAAAAGGAAGAGCGTGACACATTGCCCACCCATATTGGTTATTAGCGTCCTCGTATGTGATAAATTGGGTTGGTCTCGACGGATCAAACTTATCCATATAAGTGTTATTAGCCTCAGCATACCGATGGGAAACTTGGCATAAACCTCCTCTTATACCTGATTCCACCATGAGTAGTTGATCATAATCTTGTAACAGCTCTAACTTAATCCCAGTATACAGTAACATGGCGTCCCATGTAAGACCTGGAGAGGTAAAATAATGGGCAGGATCAACTTTGTGTGTTTTAAGGGTTTGCTCTCTGAACGTCTCAAAGACATCAGCTAGGAGAAGTACATCCGAAGTTAAGTAGAGATCGCTGTACTCTCCCAGGTTTCTCACATTGAACAGCTCCCATACATTTCTAGCATGATCGTAGTCAGTATCAGTAATTTCTTCTTCATTTAATCTATTGTAGAAGGAGTCCTTAGGAGGCAAGCAGGTCTCGTTCAGGACATCCCATGACGTAACAAAATCATATGGAAATACACCCTTACGGGTCATCAACTTCAATTTGTCTTCTCCAAAGTACTTTAGCGTTTCAGGATACGAGGTTAGATTTTTTACCAACTTATCCAAGCTTGTACTGAGGAATCGGAAGCTATCCACAAATCGAAGCTTTATATCTCCTACATACTTGGTGAATGAGATATAGCTTTCTTCAGAGTTAGGAATTACCTCCACACGTTCACTTGTGCACCCCAGCTCCTTTACAATGAAATGCGAGTCATATCCGCTAAGGTTATGCATGAAGACTGGTATATATTTAGGTGTTTTACAGGCTAAATTACATTCATTATGAAGACTTCCACGATATTCACCGCTGATGTGATCATGGTCGCGTACTTTATAGTTCTCTTCTGTAAAGGGTTTTCCACACAAGTAGCATGCTGAAGAAGACTCAAAATCCTTTTGCTGTTGATCCGTAAGTTTCAGAGGCTTAGCAGATTTGTATATATTACCAATCATTTCTGCAAGAGATGTAAGGTACAGCATAAACTTCTGAGCAGCATCAGCACCACGATACACATAGGGTTGCTTAGGAAGACCAGTTTCGAGATGTTCAACACTGGATGTAGGCTTCACGTAAACACAGAAGCTCATTGGTGTGTGCTCTTGATAAGGGGTTGTATAGGAAGTTTCAGGATTGGGTATACACGTATGGCATGGAGTGAGAATACTCTCAAAATCAGCATAGATGACATAAGGTACTTTCAGCATCCTCTCAACATTTTTAAACTGAACAATTGATTTCTCCTTGGTAGGCATAACTACCCTCGCAACACCATGTTGAATACAGAAGGCTACATGTTCTTGCAGTTTTTCCTGTCCACTTCGTCCATATCGATCATCAAAATGTGTAAAGCAGCGCTTACAAGTATAAACCCGTCCATTATGGTTAGTTTTCTGGCGTCGAACGAGTTTCTCAAAATTCTTTATATACACGTAGTGATGTTTTCCACTGCTGTCATTCAATAGTAGCAGGTCGCGATGTTCAGGTAGTTCAATGTCAGCAACCTTTATTGGATACACTTCATGCTTCTCATCCAGCCCGAAAACGTTAATGGATATCTTGTTAAACTTCTCAAATTTAGGTATTTGAGAAAGTGGAGTAGGGTAGGAAACACAGCTGAAGTCGTACTTATCTTGAAGTTGTTTGTATTTGCTGACGCGTTGAGGCTTGATGCTCACGAATTTGGCCAGTATAGAGTACATGAAACATTTCTCGTCGCTAAAGTTCTGGATGTTTATACATGCTTTCCTTGCTTCAACAGCTGACGGTAGTGGTATGTAGCTACTTCCTCGTAACGGGTTGTACTTGTTGATACGAAGTCGAACTCCTTCCACAGCAAGCAAAGCCCAGCTGCTACCCTTAAGCTGAGACTCCTCCATTTCAGTCACCAATTTCTTGAATTTCACTTCCATCGTTGAGTCCAGATCAGTTTCCAGGAAAACAGCTTGATTCCGTGTTTTAAATGTTTTGTCACAGGTTTCTCCAATACTGTTAACAAATCGACACTCAGCCAGCAGATTAATTTTAACACTCTTATGAATGCTAAGCTCTTTATGCACAGCATGGATTATACGTTGTTTTGCCTCTTGCAGATACATATTTAGGTCCTTAGCTGATTCGCATCGTATAAAATACGATTTCAATCGTCCTTCGAATGAAGTTTCGTATTCTTTCATATCGCAGTCCTCCATTGTTGACAGCAACTGATGTTTAGTTGGCTCCAATCTTCTTTTCTTCTGAGGGCTGCTTATTTCACATATATCTTCGTGTCGCTGTCCCTTATAACAATCTTTGAAGGTTACATTACAATGTTTACATTTGAAGAGCTTCTTGCAGCTCATCTCGTGTCTTCTCTTGTCATAACCTCGGAGGAACTTCTTCCCACATTTTCCGCATGCATATCCAGTAGCGCTTGGAATAATATCCTTATACGCTGAGTTATTCATCTTTATTCTTGATGTAATAACGTATTAATCACTGATCAATGAAATGTAGACCTCTTCACCTTGACACCACTTTAGAAAGCTGATTATTCTTGGAGAGAACACGATGTTAACACCTCAAGACTAATTAGCACAATGAAGTCCAATACCCTAGATCACCATATTTATAGAGGGAGCACGAACCTTTTAGATCAATCATAAACTCGCTCCATAACCACCTGTATATGATCGCTCAACGTGTACTAACCCCCCAGCCATATAACCTCAAGTCTAGAGACAGGATGTTTATGACGTCACACCCAGAGACAGGATGTCTGGCAGCATCAAACACGTTTAAACTCGTCTCATAACTACCTGCTTATGCTGTCACACCAGCAAGAGAAGTATTCCCACACGCTCATTCAGACATATATTTCAAATTCAAGCCCACCACCACCATCACCACCTATTGTACCAAGGTTAATTCAAGCTGTATTATCACAATACTTAAAAGTAAAAGCTTAAAAGGAAACCTAGAAGATTTTCCCCCTTATTTACTTAATTATTTCATGTTTTTATTCCCTTTTCAATTCTTCCTTTCCATCTTCTCACAGAAAGACCATTACATTTCACTACAATCATGAGAAAAGCAATTTTTCCAGAGTTACACAGATTCTAAGCTTCTAAACATCCTGTCTCTAGACTTGAGGTTATATGGCTGGGGGGTTAGTACACGTTGAGCGATCATATACAGGTGGTTATGGAGCGAGTTTATGATTGATCTAAAAGGTTCGTGCTCCCTCTATAAATATGGTGATCTAGGGTATTGGACTTCATTGTGCTAATTAGTCTTGAGGTGTTAACATCGTGTTCTCTCCAAGAATAATCAGCTTTCTAAAGTGGTGTCAAGGTGAAGAGGTCTACATTTCATTGATCAGTGATTAATACGTTATTACATCAAGAATAAAGATGAATAACTCAGCGTATAAGGATATTATTCCAAGCGCTACTGGATATGCATGCGGAAAATGTGGGAAGAAGTTCCTCCGAGGTTATGACAAGAGAAGACACGAGATGAGCTGCAAGAAGCTCTTCAAATGTAAACATTGTAATGTAACCTTCAAAGATTGTTATAAGGGACAGCGACACGAAGATATATGTGAAATAAGCAGCCCTCAGAAGAAAAGAAGATTGGAGCCAACTAAACATCAGTTGCTGTCAACAATGGAGGACTGCGATATGAAAGAATACGAAACTTCATTCGAAGGACGATTGAAATCGTATTTTATACGATGCGAATCAGCTAAGGACCTAAATATGTATCTGCAAGAGGCAAAACAACGTATAATCCATGCTGTGCATAAAGAGCTTAGCATTCATAAGAGTGTTAAAATTAATCTGCTGGCTGAGTGTCGATTTGTTAACAGTATTGGAGAAACCTGTGACAAAACATTTAAAACACGGAATCAAGCTGTTTTCCTGGAAACTGATCTGGACTCAACGATGGAAGTGAAATTCAAGAAATTGGTGACTGAAATGGAGGAGTCTCAGCTTAAGGGTAGCAGCTGGGCTTTGCTTGCTGTGGAAGGAGTTCGACTTCGTATCAACAAGTACAACCCGTTACGAGGAAGTAGCTACATACCACTACCGTCAGCTGTTGAAGCAAGGAAAGCATGTATAAACATCCAGAACTTTAGCGACGAGAAATGTTTCATGTACTCTATACTGGCCAAATTCGTGAGCATCAAGCCTCAACGCGTCAGCAAATACAAACAACTTCAAGATAAGTACGACTTCAGCTGTGTTTCCTACCCTACTCCACTTTCTCAAATACCTAAATTTGAGAAGTTTAACAAGATATCCATTAACGTTTTCGGGCTGGATGAGAAGCATGAAGTGTATCCAATAAAGGTTGCTGACATTGAACTACCTGAACATCGCGACCTGCTACTATTGAATGACAGCAGTGGAAAACATCACTACGTGTATATAAAGAATTTTGAGAAACTCGTTCGACGCCAGAAAACTAACCATAATGGACGGGTTTATACTTGTAAGCGCTGCTTTACACATTTTGATGATCGATATGGACGAAGTGGACAGGAAAAACTGCAAGAACATGTAGCCTTCTGTATTCAACATGGTGTTGCGAGGGTAGTTATGCCTACCAAGGAGAAATCAATTGTTCAGTTTAAAAATGTTGAGAGGATGCTGAAAGTACCTTATGTCATCTATGCTGATTTTGAGAGTATTCTCACTCCATGCCATACGTGTATACCCAATCCTGAAACTTCCTATACAACCCCTTATCAAGAGCACACACCAATGAGCTTCTGTGTTTACGTGAAGCCTACATCCAGTGTTGAACATCTCGAAACTGGTCTTCCTAAGCAACCCTATGTGTATCGTGGTGCTGATGCTGCTCAGAAGTTTATGCTGTACCTTACATCTCTTGCAGAAATGATTGGTAATATATACAAATCTGCTAAGCCTCTGAAACTTACGGATCAACAGCAAAAGGATTTTGAGTCTTCTTCAGCATGCTACTTGTGTGGAAAACCCTTTACAGAAGAGAACTATAAAGTACGCGACCATGATCACATCAGCGGTGAATATCGTGGAAGTCTTCATAATGAATGTAATTTAGCCTGTAAAACACCTAAATATATACCAGTCTTCATGCATAACCTTAGCGGATATGACTCGCATTTCATTGTAAAGGAGCTGGGGTGCACAAGTGAACGTGTGGAGGTAATTCCTAACTCTGAAGAAAGCTATATCTCATTCACCAAGTATGTAGGAGATATAAAGCTTCGATTTGTGGATAGCTTCCGATTCCTCAGTACAAGCTTGGATAAGTTGGTAAAAAATCTAACCTCGTATCCTGAAACGCTAAAGTACTTTGGAGAAGACAAATTGAAGTTGATGACCCGTAAGGGTGTATTTCCATATGATTTTGTTACGTCATGGGATGTCCTGAACGAGACCTGCTTGCCTCCTAAGGACTCCTTCTACAATAGATTAAATGAAGAAGAAATTACTGATACTGACTACGATCATGCTAGAAATGTATGGGAGCTGTTCAATGTGAGAAACCTGGGAGAGTACAGCGATCTCTACTTAACTTCGGATGTACTTCTCCTAGCTGATGTCTTTGAGACGTTCAGAGAGCAAACCCTTAAAACACACAAAGTTGATCCTGCCCATTATTTTACCTCTCCAGGTCTTACATGGGACGCCATGTTACTGTATACTGGGATTAAGTTAGAGCTGTTACAAGATTATGATCAACTACTCATGGTGGAATCAGGTATAAGAGGAGGTTTATGCCAAGTTTCCCATCGGTATGCTGAGGCTAATAACACTTATATGGATAAGTTTGATCCGTCGAGACCAACCCAATTTATCACATACGAGGACGCTAATAACCAATATGGGTGGGCAATGTGTCACGCTCTTCCTTTTGCTGGATTTCAGTGGGTGTCACCTGAAGAAATCAACTTAGAAACACTACAAGAAGATGATCCTCATGGGTACATATTAGAAGTTGACATCGAGTATCCTGCTGAACTTCACGATCTACACAACGATCTACCTTTCCTGCCAGAGTGTATGAAACCATTGGAATCATCTACAAAGAAACTGATACCTCATCTTGGACCTCGAAAGAAGTATGTAGTGCATTACATGGCTTTGAAGCAAGTTCTTAGTCATGGACTACGACTAACAAAAATCCATCGTGTGCTACAATTCCGACAGTCTCAGTGGTTGAAACCTTATGTGGAATTTAACAACAGGCTAAGGCAACAAGCTGCAAATGATTTCGAGAAGGATCTCTACAAGCTCTTTAACAACGCTATGTTTGGAAAAACTATGGAGAACCTGCGTAACCGCATGGATATACGACTGGTGACCAATGAAAAAACTCTAGAGAAGCTGATCGCCAAGCCTACGTTTATCGACAGGACGATATATGCTGATAATCTAGCTGCTGTACATATGGCCTCTCGTCAGATTGTATTCAACAAGCCTATATACATTGGTATGAGTGTGCTGGACATCTCCAAGACATTAATGTATAACTATCATTACGACGTTTTGTTGCCTTATTATGGAGCTGAAAACCTGAAGCTTATGTATATGGACACTGATTCGTTCATTCATCGTGTAACAACTGAAGATGTGTACCAGGACAAGCTACGTTTTCTTGAGCATCTCGATACAGCTGATTACCCTGCCAACCATATATGTTACTCTACTCAGAACAAGAAGGTATTGGGAAAATTTAAAGATGAGGCTAATAGCAAAATCATCCTACGCTTTGTTGGACTACGTCCTAAGATGTATGCCTTAGATATTCAAGGGTCAATGATAAAAAAGATTAAAGGTATAAAACGTAGCGCTATTAAGCAGTACATTTCGTTTGACAGCTATACAGACTGTCTTAAAACCTGTGAAATTATCAGAACACCTATGAATCTGATCCTATCACGAAAGCATGCTCTTGCTACAGTGCAAGTGAATAAAATTGCATTGACTCCGTTTGATGATAAAAGAATTATTGCTGAGGATGGGATAACGACATATGCGTATGGACATTACGCCATTACAAACAGTGCTTAAAAGAATGTAAGTTAAAGATAAAGATTTAATCGTGAGTCTACAATCTTAAAAAAGAAGGTTATCTGTGTGCTGTATATGCAGATAGCTGACGCCTGATGAAGAAAGAAGAAGATGGAAGGGAAGGTGGTAACCCTGCCATTAGGAGCAATCCTAGTGCTAGTCTCAAGCCTAGATAAAAGGGGAGAGACATCTACACCGAACTAAAATAAAGGTATGTTGACGTAAAGTTTTCAATTTGTGAACCAATATGCAGTTTATCCCTCTCCGCATCGTACAATAACTGTTTAACATATAATAAGTTTGTAAGATTTAGAAAAAAGTATATAAATTGTTGTAACGTTGGATGAGAAATGTTTTATAATTTAATTACTCTCTATATTACCATGAGTACCTGTGATACTAGTTGAATTGCCCGTTAAAATGACTTAAATACCTGTGATACTACTCGAATCAAGTGAAATTACATTAAATAGCTCTGATACGAAACCCTGATCATTGAATCTAGCCTCCTGTGATACTAGCTGAGTTACTCTAAACACCTATGATGCTTGAATTGCCCAAATACCTAGACACTATCTGAATTACCTGTTAAAATGACACAAATACCATTGATACAACCTGAATCACCTGCATTTACCTTAAATAGCTGTGATACAAATCTCTGATCGAAATTATCACGAGCATCTGTGAAACTATGCTGATTACCCAAATACTTACGATATTACCTGAACTATCTGTAAAATACGAAACTAGGCTATAACCAACCCCTGGAACCTACCCTCCTGTAATGCTTGCTTAATTACTCTAAACACCTATGTTACTTGAATTATCCTAAATACCTACGATACCCTCTGAATTACCTGTGAAATATGAAACTATGCTATACCCAACCCTGGAATCTAACCTTCAGCTGATACTAGCTGAATTAGCCTAAATACCTACGATACTAGCTGAATTAACTGTGAAATCATGCATAGCTATGATGCAGTTAGCCTCTGGAATCTAGCCTCCTGTGATACTAGCTGAATTAGCTTAAATGCTTAAGATACTAGCTGAATTGGCTGTGAAAATGATTTAAATACCTGTGATACTACCCGAATCATGTGAAATTACCTTAACTGGCTCTGATACGAATTCCTGCTCTAAATTAGCACGAGCACCCGTGATACTACCTGAATTACCTGTGAAATATGAAACTATGCTATACCCAACCCTAGAATCTATCCTCTTGTGATACTAGCTGAATTAGCCTAAATACCTACGATACTAGCTGAATTATCTGTGAAATCATGCAGAGCCATGATGCAGTTAGCATCTGGAATCTATCCTGTGTTATTAGACGAATTAGCCTAAATACATACGATACTAGCTGAATTACCTGTGAAATCATACACTGCTATGATCCAGTCAGCCTCTTGCAATACTACCTGAATTACTTACCTGTTAGTGTTAGTGGGTTAGCTTTTCCCGTTGCAGGTCATCTTTTTCCCTTTATGGCTCACCTTTTTCCCTTTGCTGGTCACATTTTCCCCTTTGCTGGTGACATTTTTCCCTTTACTGGTCACGTTTTTCCCTTTGCTAGTCAACTTTTTCCCTTTGTGGGCCTCCTTTTTCCCTGAGCAGTCACCTTTTTCCCCTGAACGAGTCACCTTTTCCCTGAATAGGTTACGTGATGGGCATGTCTAGAACATTGACATGAAACAGTTTTCCACTAAGTTCACGTCTAAAGTCGCTTTCAAGTCTAGCACCTCCTATTCCCTATCTCTCCTGTATATAAGTCCATATTCCTACTGCTACACTACCTGTCTAGCCTAACACCTCTCCTCCTGTTCCTATACCTCTCATATAAACCATTCTCTACTCCTCTAGCTCTGTCTAGCCTAACGCCTCTCTCGTTTACCTATGACTCTCACATAAACCATACTCTGCTCCTCGACCTCTGTTTAGTCTAACTCCTCTCCTCGTTTTCCTATACCTCTCATATAAACTATACTCTACTCCTCAACCTCTGTCTAGCCTAGCACCCCTCTTCCTGTTCCTATACTTCTCATACATATAAACCATGCCCTACGTTTCAAGCCCTGTCTACCCTAACACCACTCCCCGTATCCCCTACCTCTCAAAAGCTCATTCCCTCCTACCCCCCCCCCCCCCGCCCCTCTAGCTGAGTATCACTCCTTGGTTTCCTATCTAACCTAACTTTAACACCTGTCTATCCTAGCATAGGATCTCTCTCCGTTTTCTCGTCTCTCCTTATAAACACAAACTCAATTCTCCTAACCTAATACCTCTCCTCGTTTTCCTATACTTCTGATATAAACCATACTCTACTCCTCGACTTCTGTCTAGCCTAACACCTTTCCTCGTTTTCCTATATCTCTCATATAAACCATGCACTACGTTTCAAGCCCTGTCTAGTCTAACACCTCTCATCGTTTTCCTATACCGCTCATATAAACCATACATTACTCAGCCTCTGTCTAGCCTAACACCTCCCCTCGTTTTCCTATACCTCTCATATAACCTATACTCTACTCCTCAACCTCTGTCTAGCCTAGCACCCTCTTCCTGTTCCTATACTTCTCAAACATATAAACGCATACTCTACTCTCAATCTCTGTCTAGCCTAACACCACTCCCCGTATCCTCTACCTCTCATAAAGCGCATTCCTCTCCTGTCCCCTGTCTAGCTGAGTATCTCTTTGGTTTCCTATCTAACCTAACTTTAACACCTGTGTATCCTAACATAGGATCTCTCTCCGTTTTCTCGTCTCTCCTTATAAACGCATACTTAAACCCTCCTAGCCTAACACCTCTCTACTATTTCTTCCATATAAACGTATTTCCCTCCTTCAACCCTCTTTAGCATAGTATCGGTCGTCGTATTCCCTATCTCTCCCATATAAACGCATTTTCCTCCTTGAACCACCCCATCCAGCCTCGTTTTCCCTATCCTTTCCCATATAAACGCAAAAAAGTGGCCCAGCTCTCTCCTATATATCCTACTGTTAACTATGTTCCTATAATGCTACTAAAAATCATAGTGGAATGTCAAATTGCATAGTTTAGCTTGCTTCTCATGTGCATTTTATTCTCAAATAAGTAGTTCATTATCAAAACTGACTTACTAATTTATTTTACAATAGAAATTTTACCTCATTTTAATATTGTTAGGCCATATTTATTATGTAATGTGCATATTTTGGTAAATGTTTGGTCATAACAGCATATTTTTTGTGCTTATTGTGGTGATTTTTAGGTCGTATATATCCTAGCCCTAGTTATAATGTTCACGCGGCATATAGGAATACATTTGGAGAAACAGAAATACCCATCCACGGATATGCAGTCACCGATTAACGCAAATGCTCTTAAAGGAGTTATAAACATAGTTACCACTAGAACGTAAAGTTAATAATGATCGCTAGAGGGGGTCCCGAAAACGTACTTCGTATCGAGGGCTAGTAGCCCACATGAACAGAAGCTCTGACGTGATTTGTAGGCAAAACCATGTCCTCTCTGTCATTCTATTCGCCATTAAAACAGAAGTGTTGCATTAGAGTCTTTGAAGGTAATGCAGCTTGCAATCAGGTAAGTAACACGCATATTTCCTATAATGATAAAATTCTGCCTGTCGTGACATGAACTGTGGTATCGCACAAGATTAGGAATATACCATCGAATGATAGCAGGAGGAAACAGATCCTTTAAAAGTATTCCATTAAGGAAACCTTTCTTTAGCTAAGTAACAAAAATGTTAGAAGGGAGGTTAAAAGCGTTTAAACATATTTTCAGAAATATCTTTAAGAAATATTTTCGATCAAGATAATTGAAATAAAGATATCTTAAAAGCATTGCAAATAAAATATGCAGAAGGGTTCATTTCTTAATGGAAAACGTAAAGAATGCACCTTATAAGCATTCAAACTAATATGTGCTGAAGAAAAACTGCACTCCTGAGCAGTGGCCGCGCATGTTGCCTTTACCTAAGGAGGTAAACTGATTATTGGAATTTTAGGTTACCTTAGTTATTTGAAGATGAATTGCATACGGCGATCTTTCTTTGTAGCAAACTTATTAACCACTCTCTTGTTGAACTTCGGGATGTTTTCTATCATTTCATTTTTTATGGACAGCATAGCAAGTGCAGTTAGTCCATCTTCTCCAATAGTGCTCCTAAGGAATGTTTTAAATTCTTTTCAGTGTAGAGAAACAGCGTTCAGATTCACTTGTTGTTAAAGGCAGAGTAATGGCTATTTTCAAAGGTTTTAACACTTCAGAAAAACTGCAAGAAAGATTATTAGCTCTAAGGTATTGAAGCAATTTTACAGCACCACCAATATTCCTGAATTCTTCTCTTGAATACATGACTGAAAGTTCTGTATGTACTTTGTGCTTATCAAACACTGGAAACATTTTACGCATTCACTGAACGCATTTTCTGGAAATATTGAATTAAATTGCTCAAACTGTGATTCTTGTAGCAGGGAAGAGACAGGAAGATGTTCTCTAAACTGGAAGCGGAGATTCAATTGAGACAGTATAATATCACATACTTTCTTGGCTGCTGCTACTCTGGTCTGTGTGTTTGAAACAATTTTTATTTTGTGTGGGTTTTCTGCTGCCAAACCACAGGACTCCACTGTGTTTCTTACTTTTATAATTTCAGCAGTGAAAGTAGATATGTATCACTGGAACTTTGGCAGCATCTATGTGGTGATTCTGTAGTTGATTGTACAGTATTTCTAAATGAGGCATAATTAAATGGAAAAAATTAAGCCAGAAAGAAAGCTCATTATTTTCAAGATACTCCCATATAGCAGATGCCTCATTTATTGTCGCACTGCTTGAAGTCTCTGATTCTGAAAAAATTTGAAAACATTCTTTCAATGGCTCCTTCCTTTAGTAAATTTTGGGTCCGCTATAGATATATTTATCTATATATGCAACCTCGCCATATTTTTTTTATTCTTTTGTCATGCATCCAAGAAACGATCCGCTTGGTGGCATCCAATCCCCCGGTATGTACACTGCTATAACTGAATCCGTATCAAAATACAGTACACCATCATTTAATTTTTTGAAATAAGAATACAGTTCAAGATGAACATGTGCTGTGGTGTATGCAGCAATGGCAACGTTAGTGGTACGATTTTACTTTGCACTTTCCTTAACATTACTTAAACAACAACGCTAGTTCCCGAGGTCGCGGGTTCAAATCCGGCAGAGGAAGATGGACTTTTTCGGGCGTAAAAACCCTTAGTAAGGCTTTCTTCGGAAGGTAAGTAAATCGGTGGTCCGTGTCGTAGATTTACGGCACGTAAAAGAAGCTCAAGCCTGATAAAGGGGCATCTGAGAAAAATTTCCGGACCTTCACGCCCATTGTAGAACGGGACGCTAAGGGCCATAGCAGTTATAGAGCGTCCATAAATAAAAACCAATTTAGTTTAATTTCCAAACAACATAAATAACATCGTCTGTGTCTGGAAAATACGTATGAACCTCTACACTTTGATTGTTTGAAGGTTCAAAAAGACAAGAATATTCTGTTACTAATCCAGTTGTTGCTAAATTATCTCTCTGTCCATACTTTCCGCAAAATGAATTAAGCGTTAATTTACTTAATTGTCTTCTACCAGGGTTAAGAGTTATCGCATCAGGATGTAATTTAAGTCCTTCTTTGTCTTCAAAACTTTTAATATACTCTCCTCTGACACTGTGAAGACTATACTGAAGATTCAGTTTTTATTTTCAGAAACTCTTTTACATCATTTTCAAAAAAACCCTGTTCCTTTGTTTTAGAATCATACTGTGCCATTAGATATTCCCAATTTTCATAAATTTTTAAAATGATATAGCCCTTCATTGATAGGTCTTTAACCTCGTCCAGTACCCACGTATGGCACAGACATCTCTCTTCATCGGTATGCTTACACTCAGTCTGATTTTCTAGTTGCGAACAGGCGAAAAACACAAAGAAAATATAAATTTGCTATTTACGCGCGAAGGTAGTGCAGGATGATAAAGAACGGTAGGTGACTAAATTTTACATTTTATAAGTCCTCGTTTAATGAGATGGAAATATAGAAACTTATTTTCTTCTTAATAAATTGTTGGATGCCCTACAGGATAGGATTTAGTTTTGTTAAAAAAAGGATATAGGCTACATATGTGATAGTAAAATACTGTTTCATTCTCCTGTATTTCATGATATGACTTAATGCAGTTTGTTCGGCCATTGCAAAATGCATCTCTCGGTTGGAGAGGTTCTGGAAGAGTAGGAGAAAAATCATTTACAAATTGCTTAATATTTTTGTTATTTTCTATCATGGTTTTAAATTCACATTCCCATATTTCCACATCATTATGAGAAGCATTTGTTAATTGATTTGTAATTCTTTCGGCTGATTTGTATCTAGAATTCATAAGTGTATAAGGATCTATCTTTAAAACACCTCAAACATCCGTGGCAAAACCATGAAAAAAATAAACGGGCACTATGTGATTTAAAAGTATTACCTCCCTACCATTCAGCGTATGCCGTATGTTAACACCTTTTTTCTGTAAAAAGCAATGACAAATCAACGCTATACGCGATTTTTTATTTATGGACGCTCTTTAACTGCTGTGGTCCTTAGCGTCCCATTCTATATTGAGCGTGAAAGACCGGTAACTTTGCTCAGAGGCCTCTATCAGACCTACGACACGCGACCACCGGCTTTACTTCCCTTCCGAAGGAAACCATGCTAAGGATTTTTACGCCCGAAAAAAATCCATCGCCCTCCGCCGAGTTTGAACACGCGACCTCAGGAATTAGAGGCTAGCATGGTAACCACTACACCACTGAGGACGACACGCGATTTCTTGTCTCCTAAACGATATCTTCCTAATGGCAATACTGAAATTGTATCTATAAGCAGCAAGCATTTTCTTTATACATTCATGCAAGCATTAGCAGTTGTCAAGTACTCTCTAAAAGGATCAACTCCGTTTTCATCTATAAATTGTTTTCTAAATTTAGAACCGCCAAAGCATAATAACTGCGCTTACATTCGACCGTATTCCACGAGTTGTTTTTCCATGTCATACGTGTAACCAGATTTCTCTTTTTCGATATACCACTTTTCAAACTCTTTTTGTTCAATTATAGCCTTTGCTTCAGGGCAATAATGTTTCTGATCAGGAATATTAACAACATAATTTTAATTTTTTGTATTAAATAGATATGGAAAACATCCTTTTGTTTCTCGTAATTAAAATGTTTTGAAAATCTAGCTAAAGCTATTGATATAACATTTAAGGAATCTAAAAACGTTATATTTTTGTATCTTGTTCTATATATTCCCGTACCATTCATAATTAATTGGGAGACCAACTCAAAGTACCAATCATATACTTTAACAGAATATGCCCATCGTAAAATTTCAGATTGTGTGGAATAACAATTGCACCTTTAAGCACTATACGTGACAGTGTAATTAATTCTATTGATTCTCGTATTGGTCATTTTTAAGTATCCATTCCGTTACAGTCCACTTGTGACAAACCTATATTTTTGCATAAGTATTAATGCGTTCATCGCAAGACTGATAAGGAACACACAGTTTTGTTTCGTGTTCCAACTTCTCATTTGAAGCTATTACTTAATTGTTTTTTTTATAAGGCTGAATGTACCAAAGATGGTCTTATTTTACATATTTTTACATATACAACAAAAACGTTTGCCACATACATGAGATATTTTTTGTGCATAAAGGACACCTTTTTTAAAATGAATTTCTTGACAAAGTTTGCCTTTAAAGATTCGGTTACAGATTTGACAGTACACAAACTCGTCAAATGTAGTATTATATTGTCGTAGCCTCTTCTAACTAATGCTCAAAATGAAAGGTGGGCTACTCGCTTGCAAGGGTACCGGAAAATTAACAAACTTATAACATGGCGAGGCTACGACGAGGGACGCAGCTAAAGAAAGTACAGAAATATTATCAATCACTGGCAAAAAGGGGCGCTACATGGCTCAAAAGGAAGGAAGGAACTTTATACTATCAGAAATAATACAGAAAAAAATGGATGGTAGAGAATTTATTATATAAAGATGGATTTCTTACCCTTACACTCTCAGCTCCCATGTCTGCCGGGCGAGGCCGCCATGCATGGCTACACGGAGATGGCAGTTCCACGTCTTTACTGCTTGAAGGTTACTCACTGACTCGCCTCTCCCAAGCAACGCTTCTAAAGCGTCGAGGACGCCACAACAACCTATCCCCACCTAAAATTGCTACTTCCCCCACCCAAGCTCTAACTGCCATCTCGAATCTAGGTGACCAGAGAGACGTATGCGACGACAATCCCTGCATACGTCACATCTCCCCCTGGCCACAGAGCTCGACGCCCTCGTCGACACAAGGCAAATGTTGTACAAAAACAATTACAAGAAAGAGCAAAACATGACATACAACAAAAAAATAAAATGACTACAGAAAAAAAATTATGAATGTATATGGAGCACCGAAACGAAGACATGAAAACAATATTACTTGGCATATTTATGAGTCTCGAGTGTTAACGGATTATGTATCTTCAGAACACTGATGCTCGAGCACCCCGCACACGCACACACACCATGCTCACATGCACACTACACTGCACCTGGATTGATGTTCCGACGTAACTGTTTGTGGGTGGGATTTGCAGATCACCCACAACGACGAATTATATCCTAGCTGTAATCTTTTTAATGCTGCAGGTCGTTGAAGATGAAGAAGGGGTGGGCAGTCGCTGGCTTGGACTGCCCCCCAAAATAGTGGCTCCTTATGCCACTGCAGTGTAGTGGCTGTACGGCAGCTCTCCTGTGGTGTCTCTGGAACCTCTGGCGTGAAAGGCGGGAGTGCTCGTCTTATCTGCTCTAGCTCAGCCATCAGCAAGGTGACTACAACAGAAACCATAAAACGATAGAAAGGGTGCTCCAACAGATCACCACACATAAAAGAAATAGTATGTCATTTACAATAAAATATTTTAAATGTTCAGAAGGTTTGCACAATAAATTCTTTTAACATGGGGCAAAGAGAGAGAAAAAAAAATGAACTACATGTTGACATAAAAACTAAATTTTACAGGTGGTTACCATCCAAAATTTAACACACAATGCTTTAAAATCCAAATACAGAATCACAAAAGAACCAGAACACATTAACATTATATCAGTGACATTCATTGTTTCCATACAATAACATGACAGAAAAATATAAACTTCTTTGGGATCCCAATATTATTTCTTAACCAGCTGGTACTATTAATGAACAGAAAATAAGTGCACTTACAATACATTCATACATGACAATGAAATGGAATCATTCACACTGACCATGGCCCAAATTATACACAACACTCACTTAACTATCTACTCAAAACTACTGTATGCATTACTACAGTACAAATTCAAACTACACCACGTTACATTCTTTCAACTACAATAATCATACTCTACTGTCACTAACACAAATTCTCCTCTACATTACTATCTTCTCCATCTTTTTATTATCCTCATCATCTCAATCATCATCATCAGTATTTCAATCATCATCATTATTTCAGTCATCATCATCATCTTTATCTCAACTTTCAACTTTCTCTTGGACAGTAATTACTGAGAAAACAAAACATCTTCACTGACGTGTCTCATTCAACATGCTGCAAAGTCAAAAATATCTGACATAGGCATAACCTTAAAGAAATCACATTAACATTTCAGGAATGACACCAATAACATGACATTATACTGTTGCATCCATATCCTCCGAATCAAAATTAAGCTGGAAAACAGATGGTATTAAAACTTGCTATCTAAGATGGTACTAAACTTGTTGCATAAACACAAAAAAATTATTCTCATTGTATTCACTTCAATACATGTACTCTCTCGTGTGAATACATCACACACGCTATACTGGGCACGTTACAGCAACACCAATAAGCAAAATCTCTCAAATCATCACATCAAATCAACTATCCAGGTACATGTAGCCCTCTTGAAAAATCAACACATTTACACTCCAACTATCGGAGTTACACTTTGGCACTTCCACCGAGGCTGACATCAACTCATCTCATCTCTTCTCTCACTTTACCACCGTCGGGGTTACTCTTACGCACTTCCACCGAGGCAAATATTAACTCATATCTCTCACATAACCTCAAAACATACATACACACTCTATTCATGCAACAATTTTCTGCAAATAAAAGATCACAGCATTATAATGAAACCCAAAATCAAATCAAATCAAATCGAATGCAACAGAACAAAATCACATCATTACTCAAAACAATACTGTCACATAACATTCCTGAAAATCAAAGCTCAATTAAGCACACGGTACACATCAAACACATTCCTGCAGCTTAACATAACAAAACAAATGATTTGCAATGCCCAAAACATAATTCAAAATTTTAAGTTACACAAAATAATAATATACTTTTAATTTAGCAGAGACATACATAGCACACATTATTCCTGAAAAACAAGGCTTAATTAAGCATCAGTCAGTGAAACAATAAAAATTTAGCATACCTGTGTGAATCGTGAAACTGTTTCATTCGTCCAAACTTTAGCACACACAATATACACATACTTACAGGTTATGTTTTTTTTCTTATTCTTTTTACCACAAAATTCCAGTGCAATTTTCCAAAATCTGGTAACACATATAGCTGACCCATCAACATCCACATCGTACTGGTCCATATTAGAGGCACATCAAACCTAATTAGGTGAATATACTGGCAAGGTTGGTAGTAGCTCCTGAAACTTTTACTTAAATGAGTAATTGTGAAACATTTTCCCCCAAAAATATGCATTGCGTAACTAGATAAACCAAACATGGCAACGGTGAAGCAAAATTATCATCATTATGATTACCACTATTCTTACCGCGAGTGTATAATGCACAAATGAAATTTCAATATATATACTCTTGACTTCTTTCGTTTTATTACTTTAAATATTTCAAACAGATGCCCACACTTTTTATACACACGCAAGTTTAAACGCACAACACACGAATTTTGAAATATTTGCTGCACTTTCGAGTCGTTAGCACTTATAATATGACGCAACCAATAGCACAATGTTACGTAGATCAGCTAACACACGCAACTATATTATAAAAGTTACAAATATCGCCCAATTTTTCACAATTCACAAAAATATATACTTTAAAATAACCAGCTCGAATAATTTAGCACAGTAATAGAATTTAGTAGAAATGACGCCAAAGTAAGCGGAAAATGGAGCCAGGAGTTTTAGCGTCGCGCCGACAGACAATGGAACAAATATAAAAATGAACTTAAAATTAAAATTCAAACTCAGGACTTTTAGAAAGCAAAGCAACAAAAATTTAGAATACAGAAACCACAAACTATACCACCGAAATCCTTACCCTTAAGCCAAGAAACAGATTCACATTTTTAGCAACCACGTGGAGGACCAAAAACCGTTACATTTTACTGGAGAAAAAAAAATTGCACTTAAAAATCTCAGAAAAAGTTAAATTATGCCCGGCCCTCCACCAATTGTCGTAGCCTCTTCTAACTAATGCTCAAAATGAAAGGTGGGCTACTCGCTTGCAAGGGTACCGGAATATTAACAAACTTATAACATGGCGAGGCTACGACGAGGGACGCAGCTAAAGAAAGTACAGAAATATTATCAATCACTGGCAAAAAGGGGCGCTACATGGCTCAAAAGGAAGGAAGGAACTTTATACCATCAGAAATAATACAGAAAAAAATGGATGGTAGAGAATTTATTATATAAAGATGGATTTCTTACCCTTACACTCTCAGCTCCCATGTCTGCCGGGCGAGGCCGCCATGCATGCCTACACGGAGATGGCAATTCCACGTCTTTACTGCTTGAAGGTTACTCACTGACTCGCCTCTCCCAAGCAACGCTTCTAAAGCGTCGGGGACGCCAAAACAACCTATCCCCACCTAAAATTGCTACTTCCCCCACCCAAGCTCTAACTGCCATCTCGAATCTAGGTGACCAGAGAGACGTATGCGACGACAATCCCTGCATACGTCACAATATTGAAGATAGCACTTCAAGCAAACGAAATCGCAGCGGCGATTCCCCTTTTTATATTTAAATGGAAAATTGCATTGCCTGCAGTAATATTTACATTTAAATGCCTTATGCATATCCACAATAACATTAAAATGATTATGTAATAATAAGTCTATTTGCTTATTACTCTTTATTTTTGCTTTTTATAGAATCATTTTTACAGTCATGATCTCCAAACACAGTAAAACAATATTTATCTTTTAGTTGCTCTTCAAAACAAACTATATCGTGCAATGTAAAACCTGTATTTTTATTTACAAGTGCACAAAAGTCATTGCTTGATTTGTTTAATTTTTTCCGCATTTCTTAATAGAAACGTAATTATTATCGTTATCAATTTTAGCAATTGCTACAACAATCTAAACTTTTTCAAAGTGTCCTTTATGATTTGAAAAATAACAGAATCACCAACACTAAAGCTTTTTTACATTCCTGTCTCTCTTATAGGCTAATTGTAGCTACACACAGCGAGAAAGTAATTATCGTGTACGTAATTTGGTTTGATATGCTTAGGTGAATGAAAAGTGACATTGTATTTAGTGATGATGCTCGGTAAAAGATCTAGCCACTTATACCATAATTGATTTATAAACAGTGTTAATATTTTCTTTAATATTGTATTAAACGTTTACCATCTGCAGCCTTCATACTACAATGCGTAGTGTAATGGTTGTTACTATACTTTAACGCTAAACCTTTAAAGAACCTATAATTTTTTCAACTATCACTTTGAATGATCTTGGATGGTGTTTCCAGTTTAACAGTATAGCTTCCACAGCCTTTACAACATTAATATTGGTCTGGTGTTTTAAAAGTCTTGCATATACCACTTTAGAGTAGAAATAAACTGCAATCAGAATGTCCTTGAAATTTTATTAACTTTGACATACAACATAATTTCAACCAAATCAGTTTTTTTTCAAATCACTGAGAAGGATACCGATAATTTTACAAACCATGAAATTATAATATAGAACGGGACGCTAAGGACCACAGCAGTTAACGAGCGTCCGTAAATGAAATTCAGTTTTACATTTTAAAGTTTCTTCGTGCAGGAGCATGAGTCTGCTTAGTAATATGTTATTTAATTATCACGCTATAATGGTAAAAGACTTGAGGTATATAATAATCTCCTGAAATTCCATATTACCACCCTCATTTCTGGATACAATCAGTAATTTTAGACAATTCAAAAGAGTATTGGGATCGCTCAAGTAGACGTAGTTCAAAATAGTCCAAAGATGATGCTTGTTCCCCTCCAAAACTATACCTGTATGTTTATCCACTTCTGACAGAGCTGCGGTATGGATCAGACGTTTTTTAGCTCTGTGTGTGTACTAGTAAACAATAATGAAAGTGTACTGTTCAATAGATGTAAAAGATGTAAAGCCGAAGTAGTAAATGGAATAGTATGCCGCTGTTGTAATAATGTTTTCATGCAAATCGTGCTAAATTGATATATAGCATTCAGTTTTTTATGCAAATAGTGTTAATTGCTGTGAACCAAACCTGAGTGCTTATGAATCCAAGAATATGGCGGAGAGGTTCAAATATACTGATGGCTCGTTCTTCGAGGCTTTAAATGCATTCTGTGACACTAACATGAAGCTGAATATCAGAACATTTAAACACATAGTTAAAACACAATCTAATTCAATCATTGTTTGAAATAGTTGTAATATTATCACAATCACCCGACTATCGTACGTTTGAATCATTAGTATATGAAGTGAAACAAAAGATGGCATTATACAAGATAAACGTATCATGGTTATGTGGTAAGTAAAAATAAGTGAAATTGGGAATAAATGACCATGTTAGTGATGAAGTCATTGCAGCTATTAACAATGAATCGGTGTTTACGATACAAACTGTACCTATGTTAGAAAATGAAGGTAATATAACTAATGGAGAAAAACGGTGGAATAAGAGTTTAGCTCTTTCAGTTAAACGGAAAGTTACGATTGCAACAAAATGCAAAGTAACTGTAGTACAGTGGAATTGCATGCTGTTCCGTAAATGCTATCTTTACATGTATATCGACTCGAACCCAACACAACGGCTAAGCAGGTATGGCAGTTCTTAAGCCTAAACACCCGAGTTTGTTGTGAGAAACTCACATCTAGACAACCAGAAACACATTCGTCCTTTAAGATAGACATTTTTGTAGAATGTTTGCAAGAGTTGACGGAGCCCAGCTTATGGCCAAGAAATTCCCGTAAAAGCTGTTTTTATGCATGACAGAAATTCCTTACATTCCTTACCTGATCATAGACAGATCCGCTTTGATATTGAAGGGAAAGGGAAGAACCGCCTGTTCAGGAACTCTAGGTGGACCAGTTGAGACTCTTTATGTGGAACAACGGAGGGTGGCTTAAGAGTGGACCCCAGATTGCACTAAGGAATGCGTAGGTCCTGGAGTGCTTAGTGTAGGGTTTCTGGAATGCTCTGGTCTCTGCTTTTGAAAGAAATTTCCCCCTCATGCATGAAGCTTTGGATTAAGCTAAATTGAGATGGAATTCTTTCTTAAGATACATCAAGAAAATCACGGTAGACTCTATAATGCATATGGGACCTATAAGTGTCAGGCAGCCTGAAACCCCTATAAGTAATCCTAGAGAGAGTATACAAAAGAGATCAAGAGGGCCTCCGAAGAATCTTGGAGGCGCTTTTCTGATAAAATTTAGAAGCAGTGGATTGTTGTTTGCTCGCATAAATTGCTTATCTCGAAAGGTGGGCCAGTTTGGCCTCATTGGTGGACACCTCTGGTGCTATGACGCAATCGCAGGACGAGACCTTGAAATTGTTACTTGAGAACCATTTCTCATGGACCTGTGTAACGGATTAGGAAGCAACCTCGGTTGTGGCACGCAGCCCTTCCCTTGAAGGCTGTCATGGTGGCCTCAGAGATTGTGATTTTAAAAACGTTAAATGAGCTGTTTTTTCTTTTAAGCCCTATAAAATCGCGGGTGAGGATATGGTCTTTCAGGCTTTTTTGCAGGAGGAATGGGACACTGTTTCTCCGCATCTGACGAAGATCTTCAGGGCCTGTTTTGCTACGAGACATGATGTTCGCCTTTTGAGGCAGGTCAGAGTGATGTCTAAACCTAAGCAGAATAGACAGTCCTACTGCAGGACTGCAGGCCCATGGGATTTTGCTCTATCAGTCTAACATACTTCTTGTTGAAGGCTCTGGAAAGACTGGTACATAGATAGTTAAGGGATGCGGTACTGGTTGACTGACCCATACATCCTCATCAGTATGCCTATTGGCCGGATGAATCCCTGGAAACGGCGCTCCATCAGTTCAAGGTAGAACTGGAGGGGATACTGGACTGTGAAGAACTGGCTATGGCAGTTTTGCTTTGTTTATATGACTTTAGGGACCATTAGGAAGAATCTGGAGAGTAGAGAAGTCGGTCACGGACTGGATTATGGCTTCTTTTGAAGTCTGTCAAACTGTGGTGGCTCTGGGGAATAAGACTTTGGGGCATCAGTACTCCGGAGCTGCACATAATGGGGAGTTTTTTTAACTACTTTTTGGTGTCTGGTGGTGGATGATCTACTGAACACACTCAACAAAGGGATAAATTCATGTCCCATTTTATATTGGGCGTGAAAGAACAGACATTCTTCTCAGAAGCCCTTTTATCAGGCTTGAGTTTTTTACGTGCCGTAAATATACGAGATGGGACCACCGACTTTACTTCAATTCCGAAGGAAGTCATGCTAAGCATTTTACGCCCGAAAAAATACATCGCCCTCACTGCGTTTGAACCACAAGGACTAGAGGCTAGCATGGTACCCCTAGACCACGGTGGACGACACGCCTTGTAGGAAGTGCAAAATTCCCGAGTGCTATCTCGGAGCTCATCCTAGGTTCCCTGCATACTCTAGAATAATGGTGTACAGAAACGAACTTGCCTGTTAACTCCGACAAGACTGAAATGATGATCTTCACAGAGAGGAGGAGGCTGCCGGGTCTGGTATATACCTACTGCTTTGGAAGGAATTCAAGCTTTCTGGAGTGGTTAAGTATCTAGGTGTTATTCTGGGTGATGGGCTGAACTGGAAAAAGCACGTAGGCTATAAGGCAAAGAAGTTTGATAATGCTTTGTGGACCTTTAGGAGATCCATTGGACTGAGATGGAGCCTAAGACCTAAGGTGGTCAAATGGATATACACCTTGGTAATAAGGCCTTCGATATCTTATGCGGCGCTGGTTTGCTGGCCTATATCTCTTGTGAAGGCAGTTGCTGCCAAGCTGGATTCGCTGTAAACATGTATTGGTATGCTTGATTATAATAACAGGGTCTGTGCGAACTACGTCATAGTCCGTCTTAGAGATTCTTGTGGACCTTCCTCCTTTGCACTTGTTTGTGAAGGAGGTTAGAAGGGTGAATGCGCACCGCTTCTATACTGTAGCGTTTGGCGTTTCAAGGTACCCTACAAAGAACACTCCCTGATTCTTACTAGTCATAATTAGGTGTGTCCTATTATCCTGATGGTAGGGGATCTGACAGGGACTAGATATAATCTAAGTCCATCTTATATAGTGATAATACCTACCAGAGAGGAGTGATACACGGAGATGCGGTTTCTCCCGAAAGCTGGTAGCCCGAAGTGGTTTAGAGATGGCTCCCGTTTCGGGGACAGGATCGAGGTTTTGGGCCTTAGGACCAGGCTCTTCATTCTCCTTGGAAATGCTGCCACAGTTTTTCAGGTTGAGATAATTGCAATCTTAAACTATGTTATGCATGTTCTTACTTACCATGCAGTCGGGCAGAGGTGCTTATATGCTCAGGTAGCCTGGAGGCTTTGAAAGCCCTTAGAACGGTGAAAACTACATCTAAATTGGTGTGGCAATGCCAAAGAATGAAGAATAGACTGTGCGCCAGCGTTCCTGTTACTCTTCTTTGGGTTTCCTAGCATGCTGATATTGGAAAGCATAGAAATGGCGGACACCTTGTAAATAGGGGATGGGGACTTGGTTTTATTGGTCCGGAGCCCCTTCGTGGTGTATCTACCAGAAGTGTCATTAATGAGATAACCCAGCCTTTCGGCGAGGGCTCATCTTGAGATCTGGAGTAAACAAACTACCGCTAGGCAAACCCGTGATTGAATATCGCGGCCTGTTGGGAAATTGAGTTGGTTTCTCCTGAATTCAACTAGATAAGCTCAAAGGAGTTGTTGCCTATTTTGCAGGCCACAACGCTTTTGCAAGACACTTATACATTTGGGCACTTACTCAAGACGCCTTATGCCGGAGATGTGTGAGGGATTTTGAAACCTCACAGCATATACCATATAAATGCGAAGGATTCTTTATGCACAGATATGTATCCCTAGGGTCCTTCTTCTTGGAACCTGAGGATATATGAAGGGCAGATATCAAGAACGTGGTCCATTTTATCTGGACCATTAGACGTGATCAATGTCCAGGATAAGGGGCACAGAGGGATATTAGATACTACGTGCAGGTGTGTAGAAGAGGTTACACAAGGATCATGATCACCATCAAAATTCATCATCGGTTGACTTTCGAGAGTCACTGGTTGTCCACATTCTTGCAGCCAGTGATGAAATTTGTAATGCACCAAGAATGCTCAACAAGAATTAGGTATCATTTTTGCTTATATTTCGACTATGCATTGATATTAGAGTTCGATATTTTGAGCATTCCCTTTGAAACCAGCACATTTCTTAATTTGTTTGCTTATCCTTATTTTTATTATACCTATCTAACGCATTGCAACGTTAATGCTCATACACCTTATATTTATATAATTCAGTCTTACTGAGATCTTTTAAGTACTTATAAATTTATATGTTCTTGTCGTTATTTCTGCAAGCTCGCACGAATTCATTTAACATTATTGTACGCATTTAGTTTTTATTATGTACCATTTAGACCATGAAAGTGTAAATTACAAGTCAAAGAATTTTAAATTAAAAGCTTGAGCGTTGGTTCACCTCCTTCTGTATGGAAACGCATAACACGTTGGGTTTGGTGGGTTGGTTCGCGGGCTCCTACTGGTTATTCAGAGAAAGACCTGTTTAGCGATGGAATAACGACCATTATGCTTCAGCAAGGTTTTGATGAATTATCAAAAATGTTACTCCAAAACCTAAGAACAAGTTTGGCCTTAGGATACATACCAGTATAAAGGAGACATGTCAGGGAAGCCCCTGACCCAGGCTAAGTCCCTAAGACCCACCAATTTAATATCAATAATTCTCCAAACTCTTGAGAAATTAATAGATAGGCATTTCAAAGGAGGTGCTTTGGAGTATATGCTCTGCACCAGAATCAGCATGCCTATCATATAGACAGATCAACTGAAACTGCCCATTTTCAGGTTACCTATAAATTGAAAAATACAATTCAGGAAAGCAAATGGCACTTTGTGTCTTCGTTGATATTGAGGGTGCATTTGATAACATCTCCTTTAATGCAGTAACTAATTCTGCAAGCAAATAGGGAATTGACGAAACCTATTGTCGGTGGATTCTATCTATGCTGAGAGGCAGAATGCTTCATGGAAGTCTCATGGATAGTAGCTTAGCTCCAAAGTAGCTATGGTTGTCCGTAGGATGGAGTGTTATCACCTTTACTGTAGAACCTGGTGGTTGATGGGCTGCTTGTTAAAGCAAGTAACCTAGGCTTTGATATTACGGGCTATGTTGATGATATCGTCATTATAGTTCGAGGAAAATACCCAAGAAAAGGCAGGGAACACATACCGCCAGCCCTGAATACTGTGATAAAATGGGCTGTGAATGACCGCTTAAGTATAAGTCCTAATGAAACAGCCATAGTACCATTTACCAGAAGGCACAAAGGAATCATGACTTCTGCATCTTCAAGGTAAATAACTGGGTAAAGTGTCTGACGAAGTCAAATAATTGGGAATCACCTTTGATTCCAAGATCGACTGGAATCAACTTTTAAAGAAAAAAAACGTGTGAAAACAACCTTTGAAGAAGCTAGACGCAATCAAGGTAAAAGATGGGGACTAAGATATGCTATGATCCATCGGATATATACCAGAATCTTACCATCCATGATCTATGCAACACTAATTTGGAGGCCCAAGGTCCTTCAAACAGTCTCTAAAACCAATTAAAGCTTCAAAGAACAGGATGTACGGCTGTTACAGGAGTTATGAAAACATCTCCTACTGCAGCAATGGAGACACTCTTGAACCTGACTCCATTGCATTTGGTTATAATGAAGCAGGCAAGAATGGCACTCTACGGACTATAACGCGCTAAGGAACTGAGAATTTCTAAAATAGACTCAGGCTTCCTAAGAATTAGGAAATGCATAGCAGATGCACACTTAATGTGGTTTGCAGACGGCTCAAAGGATGGCTCAGGAAAAGAACCCGGAATATAATGCATAAGTCAAAGGTTGAAAAGGTTTCTTTTCCTTGCGTGAATATGCTACTGTTTTTGAAACACAAATTTATGTTTTTATTCGATGCATACGTGAAAACATAAGGAGAGCTTGTACTCGTAAACAGATCCTTATCTTCTCAGATAGCCAGGATGCACATAAGGCTGTAAACAATCATATGCTAACGTCAGGACTGGTTTTAAACTGCATAAACATGCCCACAAGGTTGGCAGATCAGAATGAAGTTCAGCTCATCTGGGTGCCGGTCATAGTTGCATATAGGGAAAGGAAAGAGCTGATGAACCTGCAAGACAAGGAGCACCTTCACAATTCATTGGGCCAGAGCTGGCTTTAGGAACATCACGATATTTAGCAACAGAGGCTATTAAGAACTGGTCCACAGTAGAACATCATAAAATCTGGCTTATAGTTTGAGGAAACAAACGTAGGAAACTATTTATTATAAATATATGTAATAAAGCAGTTGAAAGCTTACTTAAATGTAGCATACTTCGGCTGAGAACGATTATTGAATGTCTCACACGACATGCCCCTGTGAAAAAGCTTATTAACACGATGGGAGTGTTTCAGGGTAAATTAGGTTGCAGATTGTGCAAGAAAAAACTGAAACAGCCCAGCATATTATATGCTCGTGTGAAGCTTTGGTTCACAGGATATATACTGTTTTGGGGAAAATATTTTAGTACCAGAAGAATTTAAAACCATATCTGTTATCAGATTTAAATGAAATAATAGTTATCGGAAGACTTAAGGCAATTTCTACATCAAAAATTAAAACTGTATTACATTGGTAAAGAAAGCAGGCATAAACACTTGCTTTTAAAGAGATACAGGTGGCACAATAAGCTCGTGGCTGAAGTGCGTCGGGAGCAATGACGGAAATCTGTATCGTATGAGGCAAGATAAGACAAGATGGCAGAGAGTAAAATCCCGACTATGAAGAAGACTTACTTCTTGGCGAAAACAAGCTAGGCGATGGTGGATGTGGCTGTACTAATACTCCAGGGGTGCAAGAAAGCAAGTTACGAATAGAACCGCAGGTAATGTGAAGTCAGATGGTCATGTGTAAGCGGGAAACCTCAATTACGTCCGCCGTCACTTTAGAACACTTCGGCTGATCAGTATAGGTTTGCAGGTTAGTATCTAATGGAACTGATATTGAGCAACTTCTGCGGTAGACGTTAGATACGTCAGAGTATTGAGCAACGGGAAACTGTTGAATGTCTTGAAGAAGCCGGCGAAGCAGAACGGAATCAGCTTGTGGCGGTGGCGCTGCTGTGGTGCAGGTTGATGAACTAAAGTGTGATGTTGTTGTCGATCTTCGTAGTATGAATAAGGTTTATTATCAAGATGCTCTTACTGTTGCTGGACAGAAATGGGACATTGTGTGTACACCTAATGCCTATGTAGATCTTGCTGTTGTTTGTGGTGCTTAGCATACCAATGTTCACCGTTAAAAAGATGGATAGTAGTGACGGTAGTGATGGTAATGATAGTTGTAGAGCGAATGAGGTGTTCCATGTCGCTGAATATAATACAGAGAGGAGAATTTAAATAAGTGTGATAATAAGAATCGAGAATGAGCATACACATGAGCGGGAGAAAGGAAATGATAAGCCGAGTATAGAAATTAAATAGATAACGTTGAGAAAAGCAAACAGTTGTGCGAGCGGAACTCTCATTAACAGTAAAAATCGTAAATGTGGTTTTTGGTAGAAGGTAGGAAAATTGCCGCGTATTCAAGGCGGATGCTGCGGTTGCGAATTGGTGCGACCAAATGTGACTCGGAAAATCACCCGATTACAATTTGGGAAGTTGCAACGCGATAAGCGGCTAGGTGCTGGTTACATCCGGTAATTAACTTCTAACAAAAGGAAATTGTTGACCGATAAGTCGTGTATAGAAAGCAAGGGCGATAATTGGCCTGCCGGAGTGAGAAAGTGCTGTGCAAGAGCCGTTGTGGCGAAGCAGTAATTGTATGACAAAATATCGCATACTTGTTACAAAAATTAAAAAGGCACGCAGTGGACGTTCCTAAGACGCGAGTACCTGTACCGAGTGTATGAAGGTATTCGTAAGAGAATAGGTTGTTTACGAACTTACATAATATTGTACTATAACCATAAAATACGGTCTATATCTACAACCGGGCATCTGTAGGAGTTTGAGTGCTGCTATAGAATATCGCATACATCTTGCAAAACAAAACAAAATCACGCCGTGGAAATGTCTAATGCAGGAGTGGCGAATGAAGAGAGCCATAGGGCGTGAGAGGTTGTTTATAGACTTACATAGTAGCGTATTATAGAGTAAAACACGCTCTATAACAGCAACCGCACGTATGTAGAAGGTTTGCGTACTAACCGAGAAGTACGCATCACAGTGTTACAAAACGCAGTAAGTCAAGACTTGGTCTTGCAGCAGTCGTTTCAAATTACTCGTATAAGTCACAAACAGAGAACGGCGAGAAAGCTATATTCCGGTTTTACGGAAACCAAAATTACTCTAAACCGAATACCGATAGATGCAGATCCAGAGAATTGGGTATCCCAGATGTTTAAGAGTTACTAAAGTTTTTAAAACACAACTTGCTGGAATAGGAACCCTGTTATTTAGGCATATGAATATCGGAAAACCAATAGTCGTCTAAGGTCTTTAATGTGAGCGTTAAATGTTTGGAGCAAGTGAATTCAATGCTATTATAAATGTATCGAAAAGCTGATGCAAAGAAGCACCAGTTCTTGCTTTGTGGGTCCACTACATATTTCGTGAGTATGGCCGAAAGAGATCGCGAATTGTGTTATAAATCAGACGATACTTGTACCGTTAATAAGGGTATCATAGAAATAAAGAACAAAGACAGTATATGGAATTAATTGTTCTTCCATACAAGCCGTGTGTTGGACAAGATTGGAAAGGTAGAATCAGACGACCGAAAAATGCAATACCACCTCCGGGATTTGAAGCACGGATCTCCCCGTTTCCCTCCGGTTGTTCTAACCACTGAGCTACTATGGCAAAATGCCAGTACGGCATTGAATTCCTCAACTGATTCGCCTTTTTTCCCGGTAATCCACAAGGAGATCTCAAATTGTATTGAGACGACATACCCTAATAACTTTACAATGCTGTAAGTACTTTTAGTCCCGAGCTTCATAATTTCGACTACTATTAGGTCAGTTAGTAGGATTAATTGTTCTCCCACACAAGCCGTGTATTGGACAAGGTTGGAAAGGTAAAATCAGACGACTGAAAAATTCAATGCCATCACCGGTATTTGAACCACAGATCTCTCGGCTTGCGTCCGGTTACTCTACGCACTGAGCTATCATGACAACATGCCGGTGCGATATTAAATTCCCCAACTAATACGCATTTTTTTCCGGTAAACCACAAAGAGATCTTAAATTGTATTGAAATGACATACCCTAATGCCAACTTACAATGCTGTAAGCACTTTAAGTTCTGGACTTCACAGTTGGGGAATCTAAATGTTTATTTAACTAAATATTTATACAGACGACAGTAGTGATATATAGGGATTAGCCAGTTGGATTAAAGATAATCCTGCCACCAGGGGGGATTAAGTGCTAGTGTCGCGTTAATCCGCAAAAAGTCGGGAAAAGTAGTAAATTTGAAGATGGCGGACCAAGATGGCGGGAAAGCGCAAGGCGGGAAAGCGCTTGTGACGCATTAATCCGCCAAAAAGGCGGGGAAAAGTAGTAATTTTGAAGATGGCAGACCAAGATGGCGGCAAAGCGCAAGGCGGGAAAGCGCTTGTGACGCGTTAATCCGCCAAAAAGGCGGGAAAAAGTAGTAAATGTCAAGATGGCGGCTAGCGCTAGTGTCGCAAAAACCAAGATGGCGGCAATGCGAGGAGCGCTAGTGTCGCGTTAATCCGCAAAAGAGGCGGGAAGAAGTGGTAAATGGTAAGATGGCGGCGCAGCGCAAAGCGAGAAGAGCGCTAGTGTCGCGTTAATCCGCATAAAAGGCGGGAAAAAGTAGTAAATGGGAAGGTGGTGTTTGGCGCTAGTGGAGCCAAAGCAAGATGGCGGCAAAGCGCAAGCCTGACAAATATGCGTCACAATATGGTGCAATAGATATTCTAAAACGAAATGCTGGAAAAGTTCCTGCACAATATGGTGCAATACTGTATTGAGAAGTTACGAAACAAGATGTCGGAATTGCGCAATAAGTATTAAAAGTTACGCCACAAGATGGATATTTATGCAAGAAGCAGTTACGAAACAAGATGGCGTAATTGCGCAATGTTTGAAATGCAATATTGCATTTGGAAGAAATTTCGAGACTTGATGGCTTATGATGCCAAAATTTGAAAAAAAAGAATAAACCTAAAGGATTTTTGTGAGGTGGCAGGATTAGCGAAAAAAAACCTTGAGAAGTTACGAAACAAGATGTCGGAATTGCGCAATAAGAATTAAAAGTTACGCCACAAGATGGATATTTATGCAAGAAGCAGTTACGGAACAAGATGGCGTAATTGCGCAATGTTTGAAATGCAATAATGAATTTGTAAGAAATTACGAGACCAGGTGGCTTATGTTGCCAAAATTTGGAAAAAAATAAACCTACAGGATGTTTGTGAGGTGGTGGGATTAGCGAAAAAAAACCCAGACTGGTTAATCTCTATATGTATAAATCTTTATTGGTAAAAAGTAATAAAGGATTACATAGTGGAGCATATAAAGTTGTAACAATACACATGCTTAAAACTATGGTATAACAATGAACATGCATTGAGTAGATATGATGCATATAAGCATAATGTTTATATTTCACACACACACTAGCACATACATAGTCTATTGTAATTGTTGATAGAATTGTTACCAAAGGCTGAAATTGTAGAGAGCTGAACAGGATGTGGCAGCGATAACAAAGTCCACCGAATGTGAACCAGATGGTGAGCTGGGATGTAGTGGTTCAGATAAGAAATGGTAGCGCTAAAGACATCCGGTGGCTGAGGCGAATTCTGTTCATTGCGGTTACGATAAGGCGAGAATAAAACGCATGGACCGATACGGTAACATAATCAGAGAGAACTGTGGCTGCAGTGAGAAGTGAGATGAAATAAAACACATTGTATTGCATTGAAGGTGAAGCCTGAATGAATTAATGAATTATTTCCGATAACAAGCATAAGCATAAGCATTAGAGTAGAAAACCAAAGAATAGGTGCAACTGTTGAGAAATAGGTTAAGAGGAGTTAAAAAGGAATATTAGAATATACGCGTACATGGAGAGGTGACGCAACACTTGAGACTTTGGCAAAATAGAAAATAGGTTGGGAAAGGTGATCGAAACGACTAACGGCATAACTAGCTCATAAAGGAAAAAGTTATAAGGTTGCTTTTAGACGCCTTAATGAACGAATGAATAAAACATTGGCGCCGGAAAGGGAGTTAAGTGCAGGAAAGAAAATAGGGATAATAGAATTATTAGTGCTGACCCTTTAGAGGTAACATAGAATAAACAAAAAGAGCAGACTAAATGGAGGGCGAACCGGGCACAAGTAGACAGGATACGCAAAACGATGAGCACCATACGTTTGACATTACAGGACGAAGCCAAAGGACGCTTACTACGTTTTATTCGGGGTTTACCGAGACCGACATTACGGTTAAGCCAATGCCAGAAGATGCAGACACCGAACAGTGGTTGCACACCATGTTTGACGATGTATTGGACTATGTGAACACCGAACTGTTGGAAAACGAACCCGGGTACATAGGACTTACCATTCACGCAGCTCAAGAGGGGTTTGCGCCAATGAGCATGAGCGTGCGCAGGTTCGATCAGGTGAACACGAACGTGTTTTTGCAAAGCGTGCAAAAGGTCATGCAAAGCAATAAAGAGTTTGTATTAGGTGGGCCACTAAAGCTAAACTGCGTATGGACGAAGAAGATCACCGGTAGATGCTATAAACCGTGCGAGGCGTGCTATAGAAGCAAAGGAATTGTAGAGATTCGAAATAAGGACGCCATATGCCTGCCAAGGGCCATCGTTGTGGGGAAGGCCAAGGCCGACAAAGACGTGAACTATACCACGTTGGCGCGATCCGAATACCTACAGAAGCAGAGGGCTTTGGCGCTTCTTAGAGATGTAGGCGGTGGGGTGAACGACGTGAAACGATACGATGAAGGCCTTCAGGGGTACAGCATTACCGTGTTTGGTGACCATAGCGGAAAGACGGTGTTATACAAGTCCGCGAACCACGGAGGCAAACCCATCGATCTTATTCTACACGATGGGCACTACAACACGATAGTGCACATGGCGCTAAAGTGCAAGTACTATTGCCGCGAGTGTCACCATCCTTTTACGATACCAAGGGAGCATCACCGCTGTGACAACAAATGCACGAAATGTCACATGCTGTGCAGGCAACCCTTCACGCGTTATGTGCGCTGTGCCCAGTGTCACCGGGACTTCAACGGGCAAGTGTGTTACGAGAATCATTTAAAGAAGGGAGGGGTATATGCCAAAGGGCACACCGTGTGCGAGATGGAAAAAGTGTGCTTGGTGTGCCATAGGCTGTACAACATGAGGGACAGAAAAACCCCACACACGTGCGGCGAGACGTTTTGTGGCAATTGCAAGCTGCACGTGAAAGCGAACCATATGTGCTATATACAGCCGTACAGAGGAAAGAAGCTAAGAAATGACTTTGTGATGATGTTTATAGACTTTGAATGCACGCAGGACACTTCCTACAAAGGGAAGGCGGACGTGTTCGAGCATGTCCCTAACCTATGCGTGCTGTACCAGGTGTGCTCGTTGTGCATAGACGACCAACACCAAACGGCATATTGCTCGCAATGCGGGATAAAGGAGTGGATATTTGCGAAGGAACCAGTAAAACAGCTGTTCGAACACGTCACGGATTCGCGGTATGACCGATGGGACGTTATCGTCATTTCACATAACGTGAAAGCCTATGACGGGCAATTTGTGCTAAAGCATATGGTAGGGGCGTTGCATTGGAGACCCAAGCTCGTTATGTACGGTACAAAGATATACCAAACAAAGCATAACCGTGTAACCTTCCTGGATTCGTTAAATTTTCTGCCGATGGCCCTGGCCAGGCCAAAACGTTTCAGCTGCAGGCGTGCAAAGGCTACTTTCCGTACCTGTTCAACACAAAAGAGCACCAACGCTACGTTGGGCCTATTCCCGACCAAAGGTATTACTGCCCTGACAGCATGGCCGAGGACGCACGAGCAGACTTTGAGCAGTGGCACGCGGAGAAAAGGGCCTCGAACCACGTCTTCGACATGCAAGCCGAAATGCTAGCGTACTGTAGGATGGATGTAACGCTGCTGTGCCAGGGAGTGCTGAAGTTTAGACAGGAGTTTCTCGTCGAGAACGGGATCGACGCATTTAGGGAATGTGTGACTATCGCGCAAGCGTGTATGAACGTGTACCGAAAGCGCTTTATGCCTAAAAACCAAATAGCGGTAATAAACGCTGGGGGTATCGGCTTGCTGACAAGCATTCGCGTATAGCGTGTATATGGCTGACGTGGCTCGAGCAGCAGCAGAAGGTGAAAATCATGCACGCGGTGAAGGGGCGCGAGGTTAGAATTGCTGGGCACAAGGTGGATGGGTTCGACGTGGACACAAAAACCGTGTACCTATTTCACGGCTGTTGGTACCACGGGTGCCCAAAGTGCTTTCCGAATAGGCACGCGGTGCTATTTTGCACGGGAAACGAGACGATGGCCTCGCGGTTCGAGAGCACGGGAAAGGTGTCCGAGAAAATAAGCCATGCCGGCTATGTCGTCGTCGAAATGTGGGAATGCTGCTTTTACGAAATGGTGAAGGCTAACGCGCAGCTGACGCAGTATGCCAAACAGTTTGCCACTGCCGACCCCTTGGACCCTAGGCACGCCTTCTACGGAGGGCGCACCAACTGCACAAAGACCTACTGCGAGGCACCGGGAACGGCGAAGTTGTTTTACTACGATGTGTGCAGCCTGTATCCCTTCGTCAACAAGACTAAGCCGTATCCTGTAGGCTACCCAAAAATTCACCTTAAGCACTTTCCTAGCTTAAGCGCGGTTAAGGAAGGGCTCGTGAAGTGCAAGGTGCTGCCGCCCCAACACCTGTACCACCCTGTGTTGCCAATGCGAGCGAATGGAAAGTTGATGTTTCCACTGTGCCGCGCATGCGCTGAGACAGAATGCCAGGACAGCTGCGAACACGAGGACGAAGTGAGAGCGCTATTGGGAACCTGGGTGGTGGACGAGGTGAAGGTCGCCCTAGCGGAGGGTTACCGCCTGCTGGAGATGAACGAGTTGTGGGAATACGAAATGGTGCAATCCGACCCCACAACAGAAACTAAGGGGCTCTTCGAGGCCTACGTGAATCAGTTCTTGAAGATTAAGACGGAAGCCTCCGGTTGGCCGGCAGATTGCGGAACGCCTGAGGCCAAAGAGGCATTTGTGCGAAGGTTCTATGAGCGAGAAGGCGTTACGCTATCCCCGGACGACATTGCCCACAACCCGGGTAGGCGAGAGCTTGCGATGCTCATGCTGAACAGCTTCTGGGGCAAGTTTGGGCAGAGGGATAACCTTCCCACCTGCGAGCTGGTGGATCAGTATACTAGGCTAACGGATCTGCTTAGCGACCCTGCCGTGGAGGTACAGACCTACGTGCCGGCCACCGACGACACGATGTACGTGGTGTGGCGCTATTGCGAACAGAGCCCTAAACTAAGTCGAACCACAAACGTCGTCATTGCCGCCTACACAACTGCGCATGCACGCTTGGTGCTGTACGATTACCTGAAGCGGCTAGGCGAACGGGTGTGCTATTTCGATACCGACTCGGTGATTGCGGTAGGTGCACCAGGGCAGTGGATGCCTCCCGTCGGGTGCTTTCTAGGGGACATGACGGACGAATTGGAAAGGTACGGTAAAGGGGCGTACATTTCCAGCTATGCCTCCACGGGCCCAAAAAGCTACTGCCTAGAATTTCGGTGCCCCGAGACAGGAAAGTCGCACACCGTGTGCAAGATCAAGGGCATCACGCTAAACTCTGGCAACCTAAGGACGGTGAATGCCGGCGTGATACGCGACGTCGTCCTGGAGGATCGTGCCAAAGTGGTAAGGATGCGAGGCACGCAGATTTCGAGGAAACCGCTGTGGAACGTGGTCACAGAACCGGTCACAAAGACCTTTAGAATGGTCGTCACCAAGCGCGTCATGACGGACGGATTCGACACCTATCCTTACGGGTTCAAGAGGGGACGTTGCTCACATTAAAAAGAAAGTTCTAGCAGGACATGTCGGTCATTGCCACAGCGGCTATGCCGAAACCCACCCCTACCACTGCCACATGCCCCACTCGATTTACCTTCCCATGCACTATGCTGGTAGCAGGGCCTTCGCGCTGCGGTAAGTCCACGTTTGTGAAGAATCTCATCACAAACGCCGCGCACATGTTCGAGAAGCCACTGCGCAAGGTGCTGTGGTGCCACCCGGAGGAATACACGCCTGGACCGGGGGATTTGCCTTTGGCGTGCGAGGCGCATTCAGGGATACCCGAACTCGCCGACGTGCGTGAGAACTACCTTGTCATCCTGGACGATTTGATGTATGACGGGGATTGCTTAAACGTCTCCAACTTCTTTACCCGCGACTCGCACCACAGGCGCTTTGGGGTGATATACATCTTGCAAAATGTTCTGCCGCAGGGGAAGAAATTTCGGACGATATCGCTGAATGCAAACTACATCGTCGTGTTTAAAAACACTAGGGACAAGATGCAAATAGAACGGTTGTGCCAGCAACTGGAGCCGAGAAACTCTAAATTCCTATTGGAGGCGTTTGGGAAGGCGACCGAAAGGCCGCACGGGTACCTAGTGATTGACTGCACCCAGTATACACCGGACCGCTACAGGTACAGAACCGGCGTTCTACCAGGCGAGCGCCTATCGTACTTCATTGCGAAAGACTAAGAGCAGATAAATACAGGGTATTGCACGGGAAGGGTCCCATTGTGAGGCCGGCATGGCAGGAAACGGTTAACGATAGCCAAGGTGAGCAGCTCACTTATTGCGAGACAACACGAAAGCCTGACGGCGGTTGCAAAGGCAAAACCAGCTCTGCGCAAGCAGCTTCTTAAGAATGCCAACCCCGAATTGGTGAAGGCCATCTCCGAGTGCATGCTTAACGTGAGCAAGGGCAACGTCACATTGCCACCAAGTTGCGTGAAACGTTTAGAAAGGCACAGAGCCAGCTGGAGAAAGGTAGTCGACAAGAGGCTGGCGCTAAAGAAAAAGAAGCACATTCTGGTGCAGCGCGGCGGCTTTCTGCCGGCATTCCTGTTACCCGTGCTCGCCTCCCTGGGCAGCGCTCTGGTCACCAAGCTTGTAAAATGAAGTTTGCACGCCAGGTGGTGGTTGCGCCCCAGCCAAAGGCCGTCGAACAGTTGCACGTCATCGACTCTAGCCTAGCCAACTTGGCCAAAGAGATGGATAGGGTGCAGCGGTCCAAGCTAACCCTGCCGGAAAAATGGAAGCTGATGAAATATAATTTGGGAAACTACCTGGGGTTGATGGCACAAGTGAAAAAACCGTACATGCCGGCGGAAGGCCGTGACGACGATGATGACTTTGAGGATTCCCCGGAAAGGGGCAAAGCAAGGTCCGCAGCAGCAGCAGCTGCAGAGAAGAAGAAGAAGAAGGCAAAGCCCCCTTTGGTGAGCAAAGGAAAGGAAACGGTAGTTCGCAAATTTAAAGTGAAACGCCTACAGGCGGACCGAACGCGCAGAGACGAGTCGTTCATTCACTTTGCGTCGCCTAAGAAAACCGCTTACCCCTACGAGTTCAGAAACCGCCGTTGGGAACCCCTGTATAAGGAGTAAGAAAGAGAGCAAACCATGAAGGAGTGGACGGTGCTGGGGCGCATTTATGGCAACCCCGAACATGCTGCAGGGTTGTCCACTCCGTCCAAACTTAGCAGGGCCACCGGCATCTCTAAGGCCAAGGTACAGACCTTCCTCGAAATGCAGGACAGCTACACGTATCACAAGCCGGCGCGAAAGCGCTACCCTACCAGGTTCTACCATGTCACTAACATAGACGATGTGTGGGAGGCCGACCTCAACGTGCTCCCCAACCTTAAGCCACATAACTCGCCCTATGCATACATCCTGACCGTGATCGATGTCTTTTCAAAGTATGCCTAGGCCGTTCCGCTAAAGACGAAGCTAGGCTCTGAGCTGGTATTGGCATTTACCACCATATTCATCGAACGTATCCCCAGGGTGCTGCAGACGGACAAGGGTACCGAGTTCGCCAACAAAACGTTTCGCGCCTTTCTGGAGCGGCACGGCGTGCGGCACTACACCACCACCAGCAACGTGCAGGCTAGCGTTGTGGAGCGCTTAAACCGCACGCTAAAGGCCAAGATGTGGAAGTACTTTACGCACGCCAACAGTTACCGCAACGTGGACGTCCTTCCGGCCTTGGTCAAATCCTACAACGGGTCGTTCCACAGGTCCATCAAAATGGCCCCCGCCGACGTGTCGGAAGCCAACGTGCTGCAGGTCTACAACAACCTTTACGCCCATAAAAGAATGCAAGCGAACCACAGGGGCCCTACGCCCCTAAAGGCGGGTGAACACGTGCGCATATCCAATTAGAAAATGAGGTTCGACAAGGGTTACGAGCAGAACTGGACCGAGGAAATATTTAAGATCTCCAAGGTGATGCGAGGATCGCCCACGGTATATAAGATCAAGGATCTTGCAGGAGACGCCATAGAAGGGATATTCTATGCAGAGGAGTTGCAGAGAGTGGCGCTCCCACAAACGTTCAAGGTGGACAAAGTGTTGCAGACCAAGGGACGAGGAAAGAACAGACAGGTGCTCGTCAAGTGGAGGGGGTATCCTAAAAAGTTTAACTCGTTGCGGCGCCGCCCGCCGCGGAGCCTCCAGTTTCGGAACCCGTTTCCATCTTGCGAAGGGAACACCTCGTCCACAGTTTGCTGCTCACCCCCACGCTGGCCAAGATGCTCGGTTTCGAACCATTCAGCAACGTCATTTGTGCCAAGCAGGGCAAGCACCCCGTGGATCCCTATATGGGATTTCCTTACGAAATGTTCATCTATTGCAACCTCGTCGTGCCCCAAGTCGTGGGTGACACCTTCGTTCAGGTCATCGAAAGCGTGGCCGTGGAGTACGAAAGAAGCAACAGCACCTACATGACCGATGAGAAAACGTTCTCTCCGCTCAATTGGGTGCCTCTGGTGCAGCACGATTTCAAGACCGTCGACATAGATTTAAGAAACGGTTACGGGGATCTACTACCATTTGCCGACGGTTTTTCCTCCACGGTGGTGCCCTCGTTTAGCCCGAAGCCTGCCTCATGGAACTGAACGTCGTCACCCGGTACTACCTCAATCAGGCGGGCGGCGCGCTAGACGAACGCGATTTCGTCCTTTTTAGGGGCAAGCGCTATCAGCGGGGAAGCGGCCTATTCTCCGCTCTAGGCGGCCTCTTCAGAACCATTCTGCCGTTTCTCAAGAGCGGCGCCAAGGCGATCGGAAAGGAGGCCCTTAAGGTGGGCGCAAACGTACTCGCCGACGTGGCCACCTCCGGCACGGCTCCCAAGGAGACGCTAAGGACGAGACTCAAGGAGGTTGGTTCCAACCTCAAGCGAAAGGCAGACGTTAAGATCGATTCCATGCTCGGTTCCGGCCTTCGCCGCGTGAAGAGAATAAAACGTATACGTTCTGCAAAGCGGCCACAGTCTACACCCGTTCGCAGAAGGCGCAAGGTTCAAGACATCTTTACGTAATGGCCAATACCGACGCTGTGCACATGAGCTCAGAACTAGACCTTTTTCAGGACCTCCCCGTTTAGATGAGCGTGGAGGAATCCAGGCTGATTTCGCTGAATCCGCAGAACACGCTGAATAAGAATGCTCCCATCACCTTTCACTATTCCGGCAATGCCGACGACTACCTCGACCTCACCTACGTCGTCCTCGAGCTAACGGTGCGCATTCGAGACGCCGAGGGCAACGCTATCAAGGAAGAGACGAACGCCACCCTGGTGAACAATGCTCTGAATGCCCTGTTCCAACAGATAGAGGTCTCCCTGAACAACGTCATCGTCTCCATTCCGCAACCCGGGTACCCCTACAGGACGTACCTCGAGACGCTTCTCAATGCGATGAACACCAGGCTGCAGGCGGGCCTATGGAAAAAGGATACCGCCGGCATCATGGATGCGTGGGTTGCCAATGCAGAGATGCTGTATCGGCACAGTCATACCAAAGGCGGTCGCGTCGTGCAACTCATGGGTTGCCTCTCCAACGCCCTCTTTAGGCAGGAAAACCTTCTGCTCAACAACGTCAGCGTCACCATCAAGCTCACGCCCTCATCGCCTCAATTTCACCTCTTCTCGCTCGAGAAGGATTTTAAGGCCTACACCGAAATCGCATCGGCAAAGTTACACCTCAAGACGATCAGGCTTTCGCCCACCATCAAACTGGCCCATCAGGCCGTTCTCGCAAAGAGCCACGCCAAGTACCATCTCAAGGATGTCAGCTTTCACTCCCTAAGCCTTCCCAAATGGTCCAGCGGTATGACATTCAACGACGTGTTTATCGGGCAGATTCCCAGGAGGGTGGTCGTCGCCATGGTTTCCGACAAGGCCTACAGCGGCCAGTTCTCCTCCAATCCGTTCAACCTTCAGCACTTTAACTTAAATTCCTTCCAAATGTACGTCAGCGGACAGGCCATCCCTTCGCAACCGCTTCAACCGAACTTTGACAACGGCCAATTCCTGCAATGCTTTCAAACCCTCCAGGACGGTCTAGGCATCCACTTTAAGGACGAGGGGCACTCCATCTCGAGAGATCAATATCCCCACGGTTACACCGTTATGGTGTTTGACCTCACCGCCGACATGAGCGCCAATGCCCATTACGTCTCTGGGCAGCGCCACGGAACGGTATCTATAAGCATCGGCTTTTCTAAACCCCTGGCAGACGCCGTCGTGCTTCTCCTTTTGGCAGAGATACATCGCACGGTAGAAATAGACGCCAACCACTCCATCCTCGTGTCATGAACACCTACCACCTCGAACGTTTTCTAACCGCCTGCCCCTTCACGCGCCCTTTCCTCTGTGGGGTTTTCGCGAGCGATCGCCTCCCTACGTCTCGCTCTCTTCCTTCCTTTCCTCTGGCGGCCGTCGTCAACACCGACCCGAGCACACAACCTGGGCAACACTGGGTCTGCATCTTCGTCGATAGGACCGGTAGAGGGGAGTATTACGATAGCTACGGCCTAAGTCCGATGGTGCCTCGCATTCTTAAATCGCTGCATTCGGTCTGCGGACCCCGTTGGACGCACAGCTCCATTAGGCTGCAGGGGCATAACAGCGCAACCCGCGGACATTACGTCATGGATTACCTTTCTCTCCAAATTTCGGCGCCGTGATTTTCGGTTCAACGACCGCCTCATTCTTAAAACCTACAACAGCATATGCCTCGCGAAAAGCTCACATCCCCAACAACAATCCTGTCAGCCATTGCAGGTATGTTTTCACATTCTCACCCCCTCCATTCTCCCACACTCTGTGCCTTCCGCCCCTCTCTAATCGTGCCTATGTGTGTTTTTCAGAGCACTCTCTGTCGCAAATAAGTCCAGCGCACAACACCGTCGCTCCAGTGCACCATGGGCAGCGAGGATCAGGAGGACGTGCCATCTCCGGCCGTGTAAGTCTCGTTGCAGTTGTGCGTGCGCGAGTGTGTGTGCGTTTTATGCTTTCCTTCTAACCTTTTACCCCTTATGTTACAGTGCACAGCATCAGGTGCGGCAGCGCCTATTCGGACCACTATCCGACATCTACTTCCTCAACCTGGTGCGCACCAAGGTGGTCTGCGTCGGATTTGCTCCCGTGGCGCCGTTCCAGCTCACGGTCACCTTCGCCAGGTGCGGTTCCAGCTCAGCCGTGTCCCTGCCGGCCGATGAGTGGCAAAAGCTGGTGGACGCAAAGCTCATCATTCAACGCAGAATTCGCTTCCCCGAGACCAACCTACAGGAGTGCCAGATTTCGGCACGCTACACCGTCCTCTTCAAGAACATTTTCGGCAAACTGCTCATCGTCGTTAAGGATCTACAGGGCGACAGCATCGTTCTAAGCCCCGAGGAATGGGACGTGCTGGACGGCCTTCTCAAACTCATCTCAGACATCCTGTTTCACAAAAAGAAAGAGCAGGCCGACGTGCAAAATCAAATCTCGGCCTTCCACAAGGCCATGCTTCACAGCTACGCCTCCAATGTCCCTTTCGATTCCATCAGTTTCACGCTATTCACCAAGTACATCAGGTCCGCCAACCTTAGAACATTCCTAGAGGTCGAACATTACCTCAAACCACACTTCCAACAAGGCATCCTGCAACCCTCCTCTTAACCGCGGCTTCTCCCCCTCTTCCCTGTCATTCCTACTCCTATCTGCGGCAAGTATGGGCTACAAGCATTACGTCTCCGTCTACTGCGACGGCATAAAGGTCCACAAGAATTACGAGGTCGACGGCCATCCTAAGAAGAATGCTCCGTTCGCCCTGCGTTTCATCGATGACGCTTACGACGGCAAGCACGTCACTGTGAAGTTTCACAGCTGTGCCGACACCGTCCACTACGTCTTTTCCAACTACGACCTGCAAGATATTCAGTTCGAGGCAGACACCTGGCACCCAGGCAACGTCAACGACGACGAGGGGATCGCGGACGCCGTCTATGATGACCAGCTCTTTCGGTTTATTCCGAAAAAGGGCCTATTCATAGCCTTCTTAGAGGCTGCCTTCGTCTCCAACGATCACCTGAAACGCATGGTCAACGAAGGGCAATTGTACTACGGCAGGTGCCTTGCCGTGCATTTGGGCAACACCGCATCCTACATCATTCCCGATGTCATTCACAGTGATTGGATCTTCAGTGTCAATGCAAACAAGATCATCGCAAAGGAACCAGCACACGCCCAAGACAAACTCATCACCTATACAAGAAGCGACATCTGGTGGTAAACTCTATCCGCTTCTCCCTCTCCCTACCATGCCTGCGGCTGCGTGCGCACCGCTGCACTGCTCCATGTGCTTTCAACGCCAGTGTAGATGCAGCATTCGTTCCTACTGGTGCGACAAGTGCAGCGCTGGCGTCTTCACCGACCTGCAGAAATTACAACTTAGAATCGACGCCTTCCTAGAGAGGTATGCCAGGCGCAATGGCAGAGATCCCGGCACTCATGAAATACCTTCAACATCACCGGGCTCTCTCGCACCTCAGCATTGAGGAACTTCACACCGTGCTGCTGCACGCCGATTCCATTTTTCCAAGATTCCCCCCTTACAATCTGGATCACGTTTGGGAACGCCTAACGCCGCAACAGCAGCAGAAATTCAATGCCTACCGGCGGTGCAAGCAACATTGGAACCAACCGTGGCATCGCATTCACATCGATGGGCCAGCTCCCGTCATCGCAGAGTGCCCATTTTGCCGCCAAAGTTAACCCACATTGCACCACTTATCGCCGCCATGCCGGATGGGGGATGTTCGGCTTCCGTTCTCTCCGCTATTATAAGCACGCTCGTCCAACCTAAGCGTGTACAACCTCATCAGCATGGCAGACAGCAGCATCGTGAGTGTTCTTACCCAGATGGCAGAAACCCTACCCTTCATGTCCCTCGCTGAACTTCAGAGAGGTCGACCCTACAGAATTCAGGGTGCCAGGGCCATCACTACCAAGTACGGCAGAAAGATTGCAGTCGTCGTCAACAACCACGAACTGTTTCTACCGTCCAACTTTGATGCCATGGCCCAGGAGACCATCGACGAACTCAACTCCGTTCCCGTGTGCCTAACGTACGTCGGGGACGAAATGCTCAAAACAGGCTACGAGCGGCGCATCGTAAAATTCTCATTCCCTTCTGCCTCTCTTCCATCACGTGAACCTTCCCGCCCTTATCCATACAACGAATTCCAATAATCTCTCTCTCTCTCAAGTCAGTCTTCAACATGCCTTGCAAGTCAGACGCTGTGGACATTCATCCCATTCTAACCTCTAGGATCGTCTTTGACGTAGAGGATACCGTCAATGCTGCAGGAACCTACGCCAACAGTTGCCGCATCGTTTCCCAGGAGATCTCCGCCTTTGGTGGTCACAAAATTGTCACCATCAAAGTCTTCTCCGGTGATGCCCACGTCGTCAACGTCCAGTTCGTCCCTTCCATAGCCACCTCTTGCGACAAACAGGCTAGATGCACCGTCTACCTTGGGCACAACCAGAGCCCATCCTTAGACAACATCATCTCCTCGTCGGGCACGTTTCCAGCTGGTGTTTGCAGCCGTCAAAACATCATTGCACCTCTAGTCGTACCCACCATCGGTACCGAGATCGACCCCAACTTTCGTCACATTCACCTCACCTGTGTCACCTGTGACGACCAACCACCGCAACCTTTTCTCAGCCAACAGGATCCACCCTTCAACAGCGGCCATACCACATACTTTAATATTATCTTTCTCACCAACGACCTGTGTTAATGTGATCCTGTAAAAACATTTCTATCAACAATTAAAAAAGACTATATATGTGCTAGTGTGTGTGAAATATAAACATTATGCTTATATGCATCATAACTACTCAATGCATGTTTATTGTTATCCATAGATTTAAGCATGTGTATTGTTACAACATTATATGTTCTACTATGTAATCCTTTATTACTTATTTCCAATAAAGATTTATACATATAGAGATTAGCCAGACTGGTTTTTTTTCGCTAATCCTGCCACCTCACAAAAATCCTTTAGGTTATTCTTTTTTTTCAAATTTTGGCATCATAAGGCATCAAGTCTCGAAATTTCTTCCAAATTCATTATTGCATTTCAAACATTGCGCAATTACGCCATCTTGTTTCGTAACTGCTTCTTGCATAAATATCCATCTTGTGGCGTAACTTTTATTTCTTATTCCGCAATTCCGACATCTTGTTTCGTAACTTCTCAATACAGTATTGCACCATATTGTGCAGGAACTTTTCCAGCATTTCGTTTTAGAATATCTATTGCACCATATTGTGACGCATATTTTTCAGCCTTGCACTTTTCCGCCATCTTGCTTTGGCTCCACTAGCGCCAAACACCATCTTACCATTTACTACTTCTTCCCGCCTCTTTTGCGGATTAACGCGACACTAGTGCCAGCCGCCATCTTGGCATTTACTACTTTTTACCGCCTCTTTTGCGGATTAACGCGACACTAGCGCTCCTCGCATTGCGCTTCGCCACCATCTTTGTTTTTGCGTCACTAGCGCCAGCCGCCATCTTCCCATTTACTACTTTTTCCCGCCTTTTTTGCGGATTAACGCGGCACTAGCGCTCTTCTCGCTTTGCGCTTCGCCGCCATCTTACCATTTACTACTTCTTCCCCCCTCTTTTGCGAATTAACGCGACTCTAGCGCCAGCCGCCATCTTGGCATTTACTACTTTTTCCCGCCTTTTTGGCGGATTAACGCACTTCCCGCCTTGCGCTTTGCCGCCATCTTGGTTTTTGCGACACTAGCGCCAGCCGCCATCTTGACATTTACTACTTTTTCCCGCCTTTTTGGCGGATTAACGCGTCACAAGCGCTTTCGCCCCTTGCGCTTTACCGCCATCTTGGTCCACCATCTTCAAAGTTACTACTTTTTCCCGCCTTTTTGGCGGATTAACGCGTCACAAGCGCTTTCCCGCCTTGCGCTTTGGCGCCATCTTGGTCCCCCATCTTCAAATGTACTACTTTTTCCCGCCTTTTTGCGGATTAACGCGAAACTAGCGCTTAATCCCCCCTGGTGGCAGGATTATTGTTAATCCAACTGGCTAATCCCTATATATCACTACTGACGACTGCGTTGTTTTTTTCTCTCACAGAAATTCCGAATGAAGGAATTCTATATGAAACATTTACGATATTTATTTTGGAGTATATTTTCATACATATTTTGCTTGGGTGTAATGATAAAACAAAACATGAACATGGAATTTGCGGATCATGATGTAGTAAAAGAAATCTTCACAGTGACAGTAAGTAGAAAGAAATTCGAAAACGCTGTAACATGGCAAAGGCTGTTGTATTTTCTTTGCCTTAGCACACTGAAGCTCCTGACAACACCACTATGCTGTGAACTCTCGAGCGAGCGAATACTCATACGAGTAAATGCCCATTTCCAACCCATTTACCACGAGAGGACTTGTGGACCAGGAGCTCGAGCATAGTTCAGTATATTCGTGGCTCTTTTTCAAACGAGTTGCGCTGGAAGAAACGAGTGAGTCTCATCATCAGACAGAGGGATTTTAGTAAGTAAACAAAGCAATCATGTTACCACATGAAGTATAGGTGACGTCAGGTACTGTGACGGATGCTCTCCTCCCCTCCACAGCAGACGATTTTATTATGACTGTTCCATTCGCTGCATTGTGGCAATATTATTAAAGTGAAGAAGAGTTCATCATCAAAGTCGTCATCAAAATTAGTATCTTTTGTGGCAGAATTTGACAGAGAACACTTCAGCAGAAATGGCGAGATTATCAGATTTTAACACACAGCCCATAGGTCATTTAAAACATAATGTTAAACATTATTGTGATTCAATGAAACGCAAGGAACAGGCAACATTATTAGAAAGGAACGATAAGGAAAGTGGACCTTCAAACTCCTCAGCTCCAAACTACAGATCATTGTTTTTCGAGCACCTGTGTCATACGTTAATAATAGCGTATATTGCTTTAAAATTGTACAGCTTTGGATGCAAAAGAAATGACAATGTAACTCAGATTTCTGTTCATTAACGTCTTAATTAAATAATGAGGTAACTTTATTGTTCACTAACAGTAGCTTACTTACATTGCGTATTCCTTCTAATACTCCTTAATTGTGGTCTATTCGAAGTAGGGTGCTCTTGCGTTAAACTGTTCATCATGCTTGTTTATAGAGAGCACTGCAAGGTAGCAGTCACTTCCTCTCGCCACTGTCCTTTGGTGCGCTCCTAACGTGATGGTTTACTTACTAAAGCGCTTCTGCCTGCTCATTATGTACCATACGAATCGAACGAGTAAAACGCATGTCCTTGCCATCTCTAATCACCAATGGTGCGAAAAACCATTTGGTACATACGTACACTGTGGCGCGTGCAACCCCGACTTCAGCAACCAGGCTTGTTATGGCAATTATGCGAAGAAAGGCGCTTTTTACCCAAGTCAGTGAATATGTGTGGCGTTGGAAAATCATACAGCTCTTGCAATAAGCTGGTGATTGTAAGGTACAGAAAAACGCCATACCAGAGGCATTTTGCAGTAATTGTACGACGTACATAAATGCTAGGCACATGTGCTATATTCATCCTTACTGTTCCTAGAGCAAAAGAAGCAATTACGTGTTTATGTTCATAGACTCCGAATTCACGCAAAACACTCCGTATAGTAGAAAAGAGGGCATGTACAAAAACGTATCGAATTTGTGTGTACTATACCAAGCCTGTGCTCTGTGCTGGATGAACGTCACAAGATGATGTATTGTACCGAGTGTAGTGTGAAAGAATCGGCTTTTACCGATGACACCGTTCAACAGCTGTTTGAACACATCAAACAGGCGAGGTTTGAAACTTGGGAAGTTATCCTTAGGTCGTACGACTGGAAGTTTTAATTAAAGTACATGTTGGGTAGCCTAAATTGAATGCTGTAGCTTGTCATGAAGAGAACCAAGGTATACAAAATGAAGCACGGTGACGTTACTTTTTAAGACTAACTGAACTTCATTCCGATGCCACTTTTTGCTTTAGCAAGACGTTTGACCTGAAGAAATGCAAATCCTAATCCCTTCTTTTCAACGCTAAGGACTACGAGGAGTACGTGGGTCCATTCGTGACTAAAAGTACTACTGTCCGCAGGGCACGGCGGTAGAGGCTCGAAAAGCTTTTGAGCCGTGTTACGAAGGAAAAACTCCTCCGACCACGTCTTCCACATGAAGGAGGAAATGTTCGTGTTGCAAAATGGGCGTATTTGTCTTAAGTCAGAGAATGGTCAAATTTAAATGGGAATTTTTAGGCAAGAATGGGATAGACCATCTTCTAGGAATAAGGCCGCACACTGCGCATATGACCACAGTAGGAGGCCATCATCAAACTCAGCCCAGGTACCTAATCCCAGTTGCTGTTTTCCATTCCTCGGGGCTCGAATTTTAAAGTTAATTTTGGGGAAGGGGAAGCTCAACTGGAAATAAAAAGAGAAATTACCATGTCAGTTAATTTGAAGTGCATTATAAAACGCAGTGCAACACATACGATGTTATTAAAGTCTAATGCTTGTTTCTGGAGCATTAATAAACATTAAAACACGCATAAATGTTTAACTGTATAAAATGCGCTTGTTCATGTGCGTGTTTTGCGATCCAAATTGTTAAAAGGTTTCCTTTATTAACCAGAAAAAGACAATGAAATGGGTTAACGTAAACAAATACATGGTGATAAGGAAAAGTTAATGTAATTTCCTAAACATTATCCTATCTAAAGCTTTAAATAACAATATGTGGCAGAGTTCCAAATTTACTAGTCAAATTATTTTAAAATAAGAATTATTTACGTTTTATGAGTGCTCCCTATTACAGCCTTACTTTGGGGAAATTGCTAAAACGCTACATGGCTGTCAGGGAGAGAAAAAGTATGCTTATGTAACTACAGTACAGCAACTTAGTAAAATCCCTTGGGAGGATTAACGCACCTGGTTATGTATTTTCCCTCTAACTGCCTTGGGCAGGCATGCCTCTTCTGCTCTGCCTCTACGTCGCTGCTAAAGCACCACAAACCATAATTTCGCCTTGCCCGTGTTTTATTTTATTTTATTCTCACAAAATCGTTTATCACTTAATCACACTACTGCTGTAACTATCCAACTGTAGAGGCAGGACTAAAGACACAAGAGCATTGCAACAAAACTGCTGAGCTTGTGGATTGTTGTGACAGACCATGCAAAGAACAAAGTGAAGCGGGTGTGAAACAAATGTTTGTATATAACTAGCGATATCATTTCACATACATACGATACCTTTATGGGATATTTTCCAAACGTTAATTCACACCTTTTAGGGTATTTTATAGCCTTCAGTCCTCATCTATTTCTTCAAGGTAAAAAGCTCCTCGCTGATTGATTTTCAAATACAAATTATATCAACTGAAGCTTTACAAGGAAAACTAGCGGCTTTAATTTTTTGCAGGAAGACCAGTCACACATAATCATAATCATCTCTAGTTTGTGCTCTTTAACATACCTCTTACAGAACTGGAATACGGATTTTAGTTTTTGGGTTATCACGATGTAAACAAGGCCCTATTAAATGTTGCTACACTATAAAATTGCTGTGTTCCACCAGAGACGTGGAACTTTTTCCCGCGTATCAGCCCACTTCTTCTTTAAAGACACCTTATTTGGATAGCTCAATAGCTGAAGGCAAAAGACAAGTAGAGGGGGGACGATTTATCCCTCCTGAATACTGGCGCAATCCGTAAACCGAAGGATTTTACTAGGTTGTTATACTACAGTTTCATAGCAACTGATACAGGCAAACATTTTAAAAATACAATTTTCGGTCTCATTAAAATCAGTTATTTATAAAAAATTAATCAAACACACCTTTTTATACTTTTCTTACATGTCATCAGCATCATCATCATCATCATCATCATTGTAGACCTGTATAGGTTAGAAGAAGCGGAACTTGAAATGAACATGAAGCGGAACATGAAAATATTTTCTTAATAAATTAGTATTTTGGAAATGCTTCGTTTTAATATAAAACCTGAAACTGATTTCTTATTAATTGAGATATTGTCTGATGTCACACCAGTTACTTTATATCTCAAGCTTTCCAATTTCAGTATAATGCTTTTCAGAAATTCAAACAGGATTTCAGCTTTTATTGTTTTCACAGGCAATATTTGTCGTTTACCGTGCGTCTAAACCGCATGCCATTAACACATATGCAGCAGATGCACACTCAGTTCCATTGTATGCCTGGCCAATAATGTTTTCACCCTTATAATCCACAAAGATTTTCAGGTGAATCTCGTTCATTAAGAGGAAAACAGTTCTATACTCTTCGCTTAATAATTCAGCCTTTTTAGCCGAATAGCCAAGAAAATTGGCAGAGTTCTGCTCAGTTAGGGTGTTGAAGAAGCGCTATTGCACACTCAAGACAAAGTAAGTGGACATGGCCTTGTTAACAAATCACTAATCCTTAAAATTTTGTAACAGTGAGATGAGACAGAATGTACCAGAGACCAGAAAACTGTGACTTCCCACAAATACCTTGCCTGACTTCGACAAGTTAAGGAAAGAAACCTGCTCTTTCATAAATAAAATTGCTTCTTTTTCTCTGCGAACTTAACAAATTTGTTAAAGCATTCTTCATTAGTCCGTGCTATTGTAAATGGGTTGATTTTGACCCCAATTGCTGCAATTGCAGAAAAAATCAAGAAGTGACCCTACTTGATTGGTGCTGACAGCGTCATGTTTCCCATCCATTGCAATTCCACGCAATTTACAAAAGCCGATAAAACGAATTACTTGTCAAGTATAGCGTAGCATGCCATTTTTGGCACTGGACTATCCCTCAATACAAGAAAATATATGCCACTGTTTTTTCTAATAACCCACTTATTTAGTTCGAAGCAAACAATCCTCTCAAGTAGTTTCTCTACAGTACAATATCTGGTTTTCTTGATGCTCTCTTCTTCGGCACTCAAGCTCTCTCCAATTGCTGGATTTATGGAGTGGTTTTCCAAACGATCTTCAGGATCATCTCTTGAAGTAGAGGGTTTTCACAAATAGGAAGGACATCCAGGTAAAAGTGAAGTAATTACTTCATAACAAGTTAAAGAATATAGTTTATTAATGAAAATATTTAAGGCATATAAGTAATAGCCAAACTAATTACACTCGGAAATGCACAGCACACCAAAACAAAATACTACATATCACCATTTTATTCTGCATAAATAATAATAATAATAATTATAATAATAAATTGAAGCAACACGAGTTGCTTTCAGCACGAGTTGTACCACATGCATACATTTTCCTGTCCAAAAGTAATTTCATTAGCCGCGTCGAAGTAAAAAAATTATCAAAATATACGTGATGCCAAAACCCTGTATATTTTTAACAGATGTCTAAAACAACCTGTTCTCCAAGTAGAAGATCGCTGTTTCTCGCCTGTTTTTTTCCCAGATAGATTTTACATTCCAATAAATACCCAATTTTACTGTCTGCAATACCCCATGCCTTTATCCCCCATTTTGTAGGTTTAGCAGGTTTTAGAAAGACGCGTCCTTTGAAGCCTATCATAGCTTCTTCAACAGAAAGTTCACGATTTGGTTTGTAAACACTCGCAAACTTTTTGATTATGTCTAAAGCAGGTCGTACTTTATACGGATAATCGTAAGAATCTACTCCTAATCGTGGCCTCGCAGATTCGTCATTCAGGTGAAGGTACTGCGATATCTTTTGAAAGCGGAGCAACGAAATTCCTTGTCTTACAATTGGACAAATGCAAAAATTCCCCCAAAAGTAATCGCTGGTTTCAGGTAAATCCATCATCCCCATATATATCAAAATACCTAAATAGGCCTGTATCTCCCTTGAATTTGTAACTTCCCATTTTGGATCCGTATTTTTAACTTGAATCCGAGCTGAATATCTGGTTTCCTCCGTGATTTTTCCGCAAAAATTGGAATCTATAAAACGTTCAAGATAATCCATTTCTGGACTTCCTGTAGGAATAGAATAATTTGCACCTGTAGGGGATGAAAATGTTTCTAACTTAATGAAAGTCAAATTAGAGGTCCACTGTGCCAGTTCTGCTTTAGTTTTAATTTGTCTTTCTTTAGCTTTAGCCTCCTGTTCTGCTACCTGTCTCTCGGCACTCTCACTGTCACTTTGTTCCTTATCACTGCCTTCCACTAACTCACCAAACCAAGATTCGTCGGAGCTACCTTCGCGATCTAATTCCTCGTAAACTGCTGCAAGTATTTCCTCGTCTGTTACCAATACCTTCTCACTACAGCGTTTTCTAGACCGTGATGTACTTGGAACAGCTTCCATGGTACTGATATGGTTATAAATGCGACAGGAAACCGCTTACTTACACAACTGCACCCTGCTGTAAACAGTGCTATTTATGGTTTGCTATTACATTCTGGCTTGCGAAATCGCTGGAACAATGCAGCAGGAGTACATTTACATCGACACAGCTCCGAAAAGCTGAGGTCAGCATAAGCAGAACCTATATGAAACGATAAACATATTTACTACGTTCTACTACGCTATGCGCAGCAGGGCGTTTATCATTTCACTACGCTTTACTACGCTATGCGTCGCAAAGGGTGCAATTTGAGAAAGTTCAAGAGGTTGCAATCAAACCCGGTCATTTACAAAGTAGTGTTTTTTCCATGAAATAGAAAAAACTATAATATGCTTTGCTTTACTCAGAAGTGACAGATATTTTTATGCTTAACGCATGTTAAATCCCTTGATGTCATGGTGTCGATAATAATTTTGTTTCATACTTTTTGTTTACAGTTTACCAGAAAAAAGTTTTTCGAAATGTCCGGTTTTGTTTGACAGGGTTGGAAATGTTCGACTTTTGCTTGCTCTTGCATGTATTTTGTTTCTTCATATTAAAAAGGATAATAATATACACAAATATATACCTCCTTTATATCGTTGAACCTCAGCATAATATGAAATTAGAAACAAATGGGTATTAAAAACGTAAAACCTTAAGAAACACCTTTATATCAAGTATGATACTGGTACCTACACTAGGCTATAAGGTGTTACATGTACTTTAGATGTTCAAACCGTGCCGATAAAACACAACCAAGCCTAGGAATTTAAGATAATGTATTCAAACTTTCCTTTATTTATTCACATTCTTAAACAAATATCAACTTAGACCCCTAGAACATACTTGGTATTCCTAAATCTATGATAAAGGACGGCGAGGGACCAAGTAAAATTACCGGCGTGATGGCATGCTTGGATGTTTATGGGGTTGCATTTGAAACACAATTGACAATTGAGTCATCGCGTTTATTTTCATTATTAAGACCATTTTGATGAGTTTTTGAGGAGTTTCCAACGAGAAAACATTTACGTGCCTCCACAGTAACAACTGCAGTAAGAAAACATTTTACAAGCTCAAGGAGACGGCCGAGTTTTAATGAAAATACATGTGTGTAACGGTATGGAATTGTCCGGTTTTGATTGAAAAAACAGCGTTTGCGCTACTTTTTCTCATGTAAGTGACCGCCTTTGAACCAAACTAGTTACAAATACCTATTCCTGTCTTTCTAAAGATATGGAAACCATAAAAATCTCAAGTTTTGTGGAAATCACCGGTTTTGTTTGCAACCTCCACAGTTTAACAATGCACTGATAAAATCTGTAAATGGTTTGATTGTTTGTTCAATTTAATGACATTATTTATTATCTCTTGGTGAAAGGTCGTAAACGTTTGCTCGGAGGCGTTCTTTCTTTTTGCCATCTTGAGGGTTTTTAGTCCCTTAAATGTATGATATTGGACCCAGGGATTTACTTCACCTCCAGAAGTAAACCAATTTGTTCAGGGCAACAAAATTACATTAGGAATAAGTAAGCTATGTTTCAAACATTTATATTCATATGGCCATCATATTATTAATAATATGATACTCAAATATCGACCCTGTTTGCTACTTTTGTGTCATTTTTATTCCATTAATACTCTTACAAAATGAATTAATATGTTTAATATGCGGCCATTCATTTGTCATGTCATTGGTTAAACTTAGAGGAGAGATAATATGTCACTGCTTTAATTCATCATGTAAATTTTCATCTAAAAATATTCTAAATCTTAATAACAAATTATTGTTTAACCTTACAATGTGTGGTTGGCAACATACTATAGGCTATAACAAGTACAGTGGAGCTAGTGCTGTAGGTTAGGTTGTGTGATCAGTGTTAATGTAATTATAAAATATTCTGTATTTATAATGCCACGGTTATGCATATAAACCTTTTATATTTTCAATCTTCCTCCAAGACACCTACTTTAATCTACCATAGTGCTTTTTCGTTTGAAAATATTCTATGGGTTTACAGCAAATTATTCGTGAACCTTACAAAGTCTGGTTGGCAAGCATAGGCCAATAGACAATAAGCTATAGCAAGCATAGTGAACCTAATACTGTAAGTTAATTTAGGATGTATGATCAGTGTTAATGTAATTATAGAAATGTAGGTACTGTATTTATAATTCCACGGTTATGCATGTGAAATGTTTAAGATTTCAATTCTCTTCGATCTAAGACTACTTTAATTTGTCGTTGTGCACTTTCAATTGAAAATATTCTGTCTTTACAGCAAATTGTTTAACCTTACAGTGTTTCAGTGCCAAGCATAGGCCAACACACTATAGGCTATAGCAAGCACAGTGAAGCTAGTATTGTAGATTTCTTTAGTGTTAATGTAAATGTACTATATTTATAGTGCTACGGTTATGCATATAAAACGCTTACCATTTCGATTTTCTTATATCTAAGACACCTACTTTAGTTTAGCATAGTCCACTTTCATTTGAAAATATTCTATATGTGAACCGCAAATTATTATTTAACCTTATAATATATGGGTGAAATTAAATTGAGTTTTATTTATGGACGCTCTTTAACTGCTGTGGTCCTTAGAGTCCCATTTTATATTGGGCGTGAAAGACCGGTAATTTTGGTCAGAGGCCCCTGTATCAGGCTTGTGGTTCTTTTAAGTGCCGTAAATCTATGACACGGTAACACCGGCTTTACTTCTCTTCCGAAGGAAGCCATGCTAAGGATTTTTACACCCGATAAAATCCATCGCCCACCGCCGGGTTTGAACTAGAGGCTAGTACGGTAACCACTACACCACGGAGGACGACACAATATGTGAGTGGCAAGCATAGGCTATAGCAAGCACAGTGAAGCAGTAGTGGATCTTGTGGTTTCTCGGTTAGGTTTGGTTTATGTGTACGGGCTATTCCATTTCAGATTGGACAAAACTGAGAAGGCTGAACTGGTATTTCTTAAAATCATTAATAATTTCTAAAGATGTCAATTGCTGTAAAAGAAAACAATTTTCATAAGGTTATCTCTTAAATGCTTATAGTTTTAGAGTTAAAATCAGTAAAATTTGCATTATTTTCCGAACGAGACAACCTCTGTGACCTGTAACTGAAGAACCCTATTTCGGATTTCAATGATTTAGGATTCATTTTGAAGCTGAATGCCTGTTGTTGTTGATGGTATATACAAATAACAGCAATAATTATACAATGTTTAAATCTCTTTTCATGTATTAAGCATGAATGCATTTTTTCATATAGATTAAACCTATATAGGCTTGAACATCCTTTACTACCCATTGATTTCAGTTTTCAGATCTATGGAGCCCCTTGCATGAAACGTGGTAAAAATAATGAAAGAATAAAGATTTAAGCTCACACTGTACACTTGCCTCATGCTGTCAGCTGCCATCTGCCACAACATGGGAAGAGGTTTGGAGCGAATTAAGGTCACCAGCAGGCTTCAAGATATATTGGTTACGTCTTCTTCTGTGTCGTTATTTCCGCACTCTCTGCTGCATATGAATATGTCCGTCACCATTTTTTACTTCGAAAGTGAAATTAACACATGTGTCGTTAGGGTACCTGGAACTATATATATATATATATATATATATATATATATATATATATATATATATATATATATATGTGTGTGTGTGTGTGTGTTCGAACTTAGGGCGAAGGACCTGTTATTCCACTTTGTACTCCTCATTTTGGACATAACTGTATGTTATAGTTGTCAAACTTGATGCTGCACACTGACACAACTCATAAGGTGTGGTTATTTTATGTTGTCTTGTACGTTGGAGACTTGCTCGAGCTGCTTAGGCGCTTGATAGTTCCCCCAACGCCATCGCATGGTCCCTTTACATGAGATGTTGCCAAAAGTGCCATTCTGCTTTGATTGAAAAATCTTCTAGATGACCGCATAAATTTGAAGCTTTTTCCGATTTTATATTTGAATGAAGCACCATCAGTAAAGTAAATTATTTTAGTCAAATTCTGATGAACTTTATTAAATATCTCTGAAATAATTAAACTGCAACTGTATCGTGCTTTAAACAATCGCAAATTGCAAAAAAGACATACAACTGGTAGAACGACAACCGTTATAGTATATAATTGTTGTTCCAGTGAAACCCGGAAACCTCATCTTGGATGACAAATGAGTAATTTTTCGAGAACCCCACTAAAACGGCAATTTCTATTGGTTTATGCTGTTTTTATTTCTTGGTAGTGCAATATTTTGCTGTGATGCTATAAAAGTGGTTGTTTTACTACTGTCAACTTCTCCAATAAGACGTCAATAAATTCATCTCTTAGGTTTCTCCAAGGACTCTAATGTTGTTCTTTAAACCATAATCCACTGCTTGTAAATTATTGTATTCATCAAAGCAGATTGGAAAACAGATGCAATATGTTCTTTCAGTCCTAAAGGGTCCGGGGACATTTTACATTTATTAACAACGCAGGATGGTTGAGGTGAATTAAAAATGATTCTTGAAATATAGTGGTGGTACGTTTTTAAGGGAGGTTCTTCCTGATGAGTTAAAAGTGCCAGTTTCGCACCATCCATCATAAGTTCAACGTTCTGATGGATCATACACAGAGAGAGACCGTGTCGGTGCCACCAAATCCCGCTAAAACGCAATGTTGAGTTCGAAGTTGTGCGAATTTTGAGAAACTATCTTAATGTTAGGATATATGTCCTTGAAATAACGATAGAGTTCCTCTAAATTGCACAGAATTAGTTTCTTATGCACTTGTTTTTTTCCGTGTTTCATAAGCGTCACGAAATACTTTTCCAGACATTTGTCGGCTAACATCTTCCGAGTTGTAAAATTCAGTGACTGAATTACTAGTTTCTTCCGGAAGGGAATGATCCGCCTTTCTTTCCGGTGTACACGTTATTAATCGTTTTGATAGCAAGTATTTTGCCATTAAAATCTGTGTTTTGTTGCATTAAAATGACTGAGTTTTTGCAGTATACCAATTTAGTGGAATACTGAATTCTAGTGGTTCTATCCTGGGCAAAAATAAATGCTTTTTTCAGATTTTCTAAAACTTATAGGTTTGGTTCAGGTGCTTGTGATTCAGTGTATGACTAATGCAAAAATTAAGTTTTAACGAAGGTCTTATTTTTCTTGCTTTCTTTCTTCCATATTGCTTTTGTAAAAGATTTTTCTTTTTAATCGGCGACTCACACAGTAACACAAGTGTTATTTAATTCTGCGACTGTAGTTTCCTTTATCAGTTCAGTCGAACGACCCGAAGGATTGTTCTCACTACTGCTTTCAGTACACTCTGCAGGTACATTAACACTAAAACTAGAATTAGATTGGACATTTACTTGGATGTCTTGTGTCGAGCAAGTAGAAGCGCTGACACTTTCAGTTCCTCTTAATTTAATTCCACAGGTAGAACAAATATTTACAGCTCTTTGGTATTGGTCTGGAATATCAGACTATCCAATCATTTGAGGGATTAACTTTCGGAGAGTTTTAACATATGCTGTTTTGTGGTAGAGTAGTTGCTAGGTAATGAAGCAGCGGTGCCTTACATAACGTTTGTGGAGCCTTCCATTTTACGCAACCTGTAAAATACATATTGAATTGTGTAAAGCAGCGTTGGGAGGAGAGGTCGTTTATTATATATAGCACTTCAACTCTTCATCCAACAACTTATTTTATAATTAAATGGAGCTTTTTCTTCCCTTTATGCAGTAGATTGTCATATGAAATTAACTAAAAATTATTATATACTCACAGATAACTAAATAACGAAACCACAGTTCACATGGATGTACCACAACCACACCTTGGAAGAAAATGGCTTGCTTAGGTCAGGGGAACAAAAGAGGGTTCTTTGTTTTATTCATATTCTTACCGTCCAACTTAGCATCCTCTCACAGCAAAACATTTAACAGTAGACGATCGACAACTTCCTCGTGATGACTCATGGGTGTTGCGTGATACGGTGCAGCGCGGCTAGTGGATTTCACTCTGATTCTATTTACTTTCTTTTTTCTACAGCTTTCCATTGCAGATACCATAAACATGTTAACTAATATTGTTTTGAAATTAAATGCTGAACAATATCGCATAATTTGTTTTCCATTTAAAATTGCGGTTTTCAGAAAAATACTAATATGATGAAAATTAGATTAAATTTAAGTTCTAAAAATATGGAATAAATGCCACCACAAACTATACAACGTTACCTTCATTTTGAAATTTATTTGATAATTTTATTTTGAATAGTTTCTGAACTACGAGTCTCAGAATCACATTTTATTAAATACGGCAACTTTGACCCTGGAAAAAATACCGAACCACTTGTTAAACCCTAGCTGCGATTTTGCAAAGGATATTAACTCAACGTATATTTTAGATGACAAAAAACTGAATCCCGCAAAAATTCAAGGTTTCCTGCTGCCCGAATTGAATTGTAATAGCCCACATATGAATCAGTATTAATGTAATTTGTTGTTTCAATTATTGCACTGAAGTTCCAGTGTACCATATACTATGGTTACACATATCCGACTTTTAGCTTTTCATCTTCTCCCATTTACAACAGTTAAACCGAATTGTATGGTGTCCTTACCTAGCGTGGTATGTATAAAGCTCAATAATCCATTGCAGATTATGCTGACAAATTAGATGTTTGCATTATTGCAGCAATTCATATTTCAACATGCCTAATAATGGGAAAGGATAACTTAATTCTTACTAGCTACTTAAATATGCTCTGGCTATGACCTTACTTAGAAACTTATGTGGTAGGTTCCTTTATGTGCGCTATGACTGTACGGTAGTGATGGATATGAAAAATAGCTATGAATGGTTACTTCATACCAATTCCTAATTTATTACTCAATAACACTGTTTTGTCCTGAATGATGCTTATTAAGGGACCCGAAGAATAATACCAAGCAAAGTATACTTTTCTATGGCGTGGACGATCTAGTGGAGCTATAAGTTGTTTTCCAGTCTTGGCGTCATACATTGATAAACTTTCTTCTATGTCGTGGGGTTGAAAGTGCTTTTTATATACCTATAAACGCAAAGTTCGTTTCAATAGAAAAGTCAGAAATAGTTTATCATTCTACTATCCGTGTGTGCGTATATGTTTTCAAAATACAATAAATAGAGTAAACATGAATTCTGAATACAGAAATAATAATGTTTTATTACCAATTGATAAGACTAAAATAAAAAAAAGATTATACAACAATTAATAAAGAGAAAACCCTTTGGCCAAGGTTGCATTCCAAACGAAGTATTGATCCTTTTGGAGGAGCAATTAACACGTTTCTGCATTTACTTTTAAATTACTGAATACGGCAAGGCGGATTTCCAAATTGCCGGACAGAGGCAAAAGTAATGATATTAAAAATGGAAACTTTCGGAAACAGTAGAATGTATCCCTCGGAAGCCAGGCAGTCAAAGTCCACCCTGGCGCCAGTGAAAGGTCAAAGGTCGCTGACGTCATCAAGGTCGTCACGGTTGATTGCCAAGGTTGGCGCCCAGCTTGTTTTTGCTGACCTCGAGGTGTTGATCCTCTCGGAGGTCGCGATAAGCTTGGCCCCGATCTTGGTGTGAACCATGACGCTTTGATTGACATAATCGACCTTTTCGACTTTTCACTGTCGCTGGGGCGGACGTTATATTGTGCAATCGCAAGTGCTTGGTTCCATAAATAACATGATACAGCGGGTTTCGTCATTTAAATGCGATGACGCAGATGACGTTGAGCGCCTAAGTAGTTTGTGTAATAAAAGGTGCTTTTTGTTTTTCGAACGGGTGCTTTTAAGCACGTGACACATTTTACAGGTATAAATTTTATACACGTGAAAATCATGTGTTGTTATTCACGCGAGCATCATGTTTAAGGTGAGGTAGTTATTGTTCTTTTAGGCGCCATGGTATGTGCGGAAACAAGTTGCGTGACGTTTGGTAGGTGCGGATTTACAATAGATGATGACAGTGGACATTTACAAAATACCACTATGTGTGAGGAAAATCATTGCCTATTTTCTAATTGTTCGTGCATTTACAAAAATGGCGAATGCAGGTTTGAGCGTAATTTGATGAATATAGAGAACTTAAATTGTCTGTATGCTGGTTTAAGTCCAATAACGAACAGTTTTTACGGGGATCGATGGGGACATTTGTTTTATGGGAACTTACACATAGGCAATATGGAATGCAATGACGGCTTCCTGGTCAATGACGTTTGCAAATGAGAAGAAAATTTAGAACATAACGGTACAGGGTGCAAGTTTTATGGTACTGCTGTTAACATGTTAACAAGTGCTAATAACCCGATATTGGTGGAAATGATAAATTGTTGGAAATTAGTAGATAAATATGATATACCGTCTGGTTAAAGTTTGAATTGGAAATTAACTGTAGAGCGAATCGAATTAGTAATTTAATATAATGTGCTTGAGACGTTATGAAACACGTATTTGGCAGATAGCTATTTCTATGTATTTGGCCAATGTAGAAATGGCGAGTGGATTTTAAATATAGGAGGTAATCATGTTGCAGGTAGAATTAAGCCTCGCTCTTTTTGGCCTGCCGGAGGTACGTTAAACATTAGGTCGGAATGTGGTGCCACAGGTACGGAAACGGGTCGTGTGCCTATACATAGTTTACGAAAACTTGTAGCTGAAAAATGTAAAGCAGCTATAAACAACGTTAAGCAAAAGTCGGAACGAGAGTGTAAGAAAAAGGTTATGGATTTAAATGACGAATTAGATACCGGGTTAGAAGATAACCATAATTTTAAAGAAAGTTTGCAAAAAGCAGATCAAGTACTACAAGATACGAAAAAGCTTTAACTGTTGGACAACACAATTTAGCACAATACAAATTTTTATAGTTAATAAAATAAAAGCCAATGTAAAAAATATGCACCAAGATATTATAGGCTCAAAATCTCTAGTATTTAATTTAGAGAATTCTGATGCGTGCAATGCCAATGCCAAAAAATTGCAAGAGGAGGAATTGTACGTTAATTATGACGATGATTTAAAATTGACAAGTGAGGAACAGAAAGAAGAAGAAGGAAACGAAAATGACTTTGCATTTATAACAAAATAGGTAAACTATGTGAACGAAATTTGTATTATATATTTATATATTATATTTGCATAAATATGAATATTGGTTTATGATATATACAATGATATATGATTGATATTGTTTACAGATGTATACAGACTAAAATTTGAATGCCTATTTGTGAGTAATGAGTATGAAATATTACTGAATATGAAAAAAACAACTTTAACAATTATCCTGTTGGTCGCAATAAATTCTATGGAACAACGTATAGTGTAGCGAAAGTGTATCGTATGCACTAAAGGTAAGGAGTGCAATGAATACCCCTCGTGCTATAGTATACGGTGTATCTTAATGGTTGGTAATTTGTATTACACGTATATGTGGTTTTTCGCCGCACAGTTGTTTTGGCGCAACCGTCACGTGATTGTTTAGTAAGGTTGTAAAGCTATTTATGGTAGCGTAATAGCCTTTAGGTACTTGTAGTTTTAAGCCTGTGTTAACATCAGCCATACGTCGTGGTTCGATAATGTATGGTGCGGCACTTTCCACCTTGATCCATGTCTTAGTCTTTATTGGATGCGTTGATAACATGTGTAAAAGTGGTACTGGAAAGCGTTTACGTTTTCCATTGTGAAGTCGTCATTTTGGTCATCGTCATTATTACCATCATCGTCATTATTATTGTCATCGACTTCATTCATAGTATCATCGTCTCCGCCTGTTTACCCTATTTCATTTATTAATTGTGTCGTAGTTTGGTCCTCTATGCTAGTGGTAGTGTCGGGAATTTCTTGGGACAAATTTGTCTGAAACACGTCGGACACATCGGCAAGAACCTGTTGCAAATTACCCAGGAATTGTCTAATTTTATTTTTTTGGATGAGTTTTTGAAAGAGCATTGCTGTTGTTGCTGTTCTAAACCTGTTGTTGCTGTTGGTGGCGCAGCTCTTAGTGATGTGGTTGTTGCTGCTGTTGGTGCTGGTGGTGCTGTTGGCGTTGCTGCTCCTGCTCCTGTTGTTGCTGCTGTTGGTGGTGTTGCAGCTCCTGTTGGTGGCGTTGCAGCTTCTGTTGCTGCTGTTGGTGGTGTTGCCGCTCCTGTTGCTGTTGCTGCTGTTGGTTGCGTTGTAGCTCCTATTGCTGCTGCAGCTCCTGCTCCTGTTTCTGCTGCTGTTGGTTGTGTTGCAGCTTCTGCTCCTGCTGCTGTTGGCGGTAGTAGTACACGGTAACTGTAGCTGCTCATCCATCTCCATTCCTGCGTTCCTGCGCACTAGAGATTTTCGGATCGTCTGCAAAATCTCGTGCGTCAGGGGTACATACCCAGAGACTGGATGTATGCTGGTTCTAGTTCTCTTAGTTCCTGTAGAAAAATCCAGAGGAGCGTCAGCGCAACTTCTTTTACCGGCTAGGTTACTGCTGGCACATCCAACACACCTATCTATGTTGGCAGCATTTGCAGAAGCAGTATTGTTACGAAGGTTAAAGTTGAAGTACATGATTGCACTTAAGATTCGGTAATTGATTCGTAATTCGAAGCAAAATGTGGCACAACTGTGAAACGGGAGCTGCTGGTATATATACTAAATATGAAATGATAAGAATAAGGTTAACACGTGCCGGGGTATCATGTGCGCTAGAATCGACTTTGACATTTAACCTCATGCTTATACTTAATTGAAGCTGAAAGGATATTAATGTCAATGCAGTGAAGCATGACACACGTGCCGGAGTATAATGTGCGTCAAAACTGACTTTGACATACAACATTTCGCTTATACTCAGCTGAAGGTGAAAGGGCAATAACGTCAATGCAGTGAAGCATGTTAATCTTCAAACTTTTGTTTTCCAGACAAGGGAGCAAAGATTCCTTACTAGCATTAGCATGGCCATATGTAATTATTTAGCGCTTGCGTAAAGTGACAAGGGTGCAAATGTAGCATGAGTGTGCATATAAAACAGGTTGGAACAGGAATTGCTGAATGCTGAATATGTGTAACAAGCAAAAATGCAATGTATTTAACATATTGCTTCATTTTGTGTGCAATGCTTAAGTGAACTAAACGTGTATGTATAATTACACAGAAAACAAGTTATAAAAAGCCTGACCTCAAGTGATAAGTTTTTCTATAAAAATGTATGAAGTTTTTTCGTTGTTATCACACACGCAGCCTACAAAGTAAAGCATACATCTTTTAGTTTGAGTCCTGGTAAATTGTATACATGACTTTTACTATTGCTCGAACACGAAACAGAACTTTAGACAGATTTTATTCGGGATATTCGGAAATTGGTGTACTAGTTGATCCAATACCTGATGATGAAGAAATAGGTTTAATGGAGTGGATTCATTGGTTTTTTTTCGCAATACTTACATTTTGTAAATGAACGAATATTAAATAACCAGCCAAGTTATTTTTGGAACATCCATAGTTAATTCCACTTATCTTAACATCAGTGTAAGACGTTTTGATCAGTTAAGTGTAGATGTTGTTTTAAATTCAATTGAAAATACCTTACAAAATAGTGAAAGCTTTTTTGAATGAAACATTGAAATTAACGTGTGTGTACACACAAATATTGGAGGGCGAATGTTTTAATGAATACGAGTTATGTTTCAAAAATAAAGGTATTATAATTATTAAAAATACAGATTTTCTTTGTTTTACCTAGAGCGATAGCCGTATGTTTAGCGAAGGTTAATATCAATCCTGACTATAAGTCGATAAAACAGTTCGAATGCATGAAAAGCGTAAACCGTTGTTATTAACAGTGTTAACAAAACTACGGGGTATAGTATAGAAGATGTGAAACAGTTTGAAACTATGTCAAAAGGTTATTACTTTACTCATTTAGATCGTCATGCTAAAAACAAAATTTTGTAAGTCAACAGTGACAGTCACCTTTACCTAATTAAACTCTTAAAATAAAACTTTTAAAACCAGATAAAAATAAAAACTATAACTTTCTCTCCCAAAATTTAACATTCATGCAATTGCTATTAATAAAGCATCATCTCCTAATAGTAACAAATATATTGATTTAATATATGACAATTATCATTTTAACGTTATAGTGGATTTACATAGAGATTTAAATATAAATACTATTGCAATCAATGTAATTTAGTTTCACAAAATAAGAAATAACTGCATCGTTGTGAACATAATTGTTCTAAATGCCATCTGCATGTGTTGCATCTTTTGAGAATTACATCACCTGTTCCTCCTGTCATCATGATCTTAATGGGCAAATATGTTGCGACAATCACATGCTAAAATGTGTCTTATCCTAAAGAAAAATCGGTATGTGACATTGAAAAAGTTTGTGTCAACTCTAATAAACTGTACAACCTTAGACTTTGAAAGGTTGCTCACGTCTGTGGGAAAATATATTGTACCATATGTGATAAATGCGTGAAATATAATTATCAATGTTATATTAAACAGTATCGCGGTAAACCTTTAAGTAAAAATGTTTCTTTTTGTTGATCTATTTTGAGTGTATGCAAGGAAAATAGTTTGATGCTCGAGAGAATGCTTACTAACACGAAGCAAATTTATGTGTTCTTTATCAAGCGTGTAACTAGTGCAATGACATATGTGACAAATGCATAGCCGTGAACACTGCAGTGCGAAAGAGTTGGTGTTTAAAAATGCTCCCGTACAGGAATTATTTGAATACATTGCTTTACCACGTAATAGATTTAAAAACATGATCGTTGTTGCTCACAATTTAAAGACGTACGACGGACATCTATTATTAAAGTATACAGGATGTATCTTTATTGGTTTCATATATTTGAGGGACGTGTTTCTGACATGAAAACAGTAAAAAAAGATTCATATGTACATGGGTCTGAAAATCAACGTTTCGTTGTTATAGGTAAAATAATATGTATTCCATGAGTGAACAGACGGATATGCACTACACATTTGCCGTGCAGACGGTAATGCAGCACGAGCACGTGAACTTTATGCAGAAAGGTACCCTGACAGGCAGTTACTGTGTGCAACAACATTCGCACGAATTCACCAACGCTTGAGAGAGAATGGCGCATTTGAGAGGAATACTAGGGATTTTGGGAGACCAAGAGCGGTACGAGGCACTGAGCTTGAAGAACAAATTCTTCGTGCTGTGGATGGAGACCCATCACAAAGCACAAGACACATGGCTGTAAGGGAAAGAGTTAGTCATACGACTATCTGGAAAATTCTGCATGAAAGTCTTCTGTACACGTATCACCTTCAAGGTATACAAGGATTAAATGAGGCGGACTTTGAGCCAAGAAGACGTTTCAGTCAACGCATGTTACAGCAGTGCACTGTGTTCATCAATTTCCTAGCCTGTATCTTATTCACTGATGGGCTGGTTTTACTCGCGAAGGCATCATCAAATTTCATAACACTCATAACCGAGCATTCGAAAATTCTAATGAAGTACGACAGGACAACCATCAACAAAGGTTCTCTCTCAACGTCTGGGTTAGAATCATTCATGATCACCTTATTGGTCCCTACTTCATCACTCCGTGTCTGAATGGACAAACCTATCTCCAGTTTCTCAGAAATGAGTTGCATCACTTAACTGATAATGTGCCTCTGGGCATCATCAAACAAATGCGGTTTTTACACGATGGTGCTCCAGCGCATTTCAGTATGATAGTTCGTAAGTTTTTCAATGATCGATTTCCGTAAAGATGGATTGGTCGAGGGGGACCCATTGTATGGCCTGCTCGAACGCCTGATTTGAATCCAGTGGATTTCTTTGTCTGGGGACATTTTGAGTCCTTGGTTTATGCGACTCCTGTAGCTGATATTGACATTTTGAGAGGACGTATCCAAATGGATTTGACCAAATACGAAACACACCAGGAATTTTCAACAGAGTACGCCAGAGCATGGGATGCAGGCTTATTGCATGCATCGAAGCAAGAGGAAGCCACTTCAAGCAATTTTTGTAGCTTTCGGTTTTGTGTTGTAACTCTGAAATAAATGACATTCAGACCCATGTTTATATGAACTTTGTTTACTGTTTTGATGTCAAGAACACTTCCCCCAAATGTATGACACCAATAAAGATATACCTGTATGTTGGGCACTAAAATGGACTCCAGAATTATACAAAATGAATTACCGAAATGTAGCATTTTTAGATTCGTTAAATGGTATACCGTTTTCACTTGCAAAATTTCCATAAACATTCAGGTTAAAGGAGGTTATGGGATACTTTCCTTACCTGTTTAATATAAGTGAAAATAAAAACTAAATTGGTATATTACCTGATAAAAATACCGTTTTACTGAAAAAATGTCCGTGGAAGACGGTCAGACGTTTGAACAATGGTACGCAGAAAACGTGGCTTCTAATTATACATTTAATATGAAAAATGAAATGACTGAATACTGTCAAATTTATATTCAAATATTGTGCTTCAGTGCATCTCAATTTAGAAAGAAATTTATACAGGAAAATAAAATGGGTCCTTTTAGAGAATGTATAGCTATTGCAAATGCATGTATGAATGTCTATAGACATAGTTTTATGCCTCAAAATAGCATTTCTATTACTTCTCTTGGTGGTTATCGTTTAACAGAAAAGCAATCACGAATAGCTACAATACGGTTAAGTTGGGTAGAAAAAAGCAGCATACCACCATCCAACACACCCTTAACGGCGGTGAAGTAACAATTTTACATCACAAGGTCGATGGTTATAGAGAAGATGATCAACATAAATACATTTGTATATGTTTCAAGGATGTTACTTTCACGGATGTAAGCTCTGTTTCCCTAATAGGTCGGTGGAACTTTATAACTCTGGAAACGAAACCATGAACTCGAGATTTGAATCCACGAAACCGTAGTTAAAAGCATAAAAGACGCTGGTTAAGAAGTAATTAAAATGTGGGAATGCGATTTCAATAATCTATGACAATCAAATGCCGATCTTGCACACTTTGTTAAGAATTTTAAAATTCCTATACCTCTCAGGCCTCGAGACGCATTTCTCGATTGAGAAATTATATTACGAAACTACTGGCAAATATGAAGACATCTTTTATTACGACGTGTGTAGCTTATACCCGTTTGTAAATAAGACGAAACAGTACCCAGTCGGGCATCCTAAAGTATACTGCAAAGACTTTCCAGATTTAAATAATGTAAAAGGTGGATTAACTAATGTAAAATATTATTGCCGGTAAACCTTTATCGTGCTGCTTTACCTGTACGAATTAACGGTATGTTAACGTTCCCGTTATCTAAGTTATGTGCTTAAATGGAAAACCAAAATGAATGTGATCACAATGAAGAATAAAGAAGTCATTTTAAGAACGTGGGTGATTGACGAGATATAAGTGGTTCTTCAACAAACTTATGTTATATTGCAAATATATGAAGTATGGGAGTACAACATGCTCCAATACAATTCGGAAACAAATGAAAGAGGTTTATTCGAAAATTATGTAAACCGGTTTTTGAAAATTAAATCCGAGGCCTCAGTTTGGGCATTTTTGCAACACAGATGATAAAAAGCTTCAATTTATTTAAGATTTTTGATTAAAAAGGCAAGGCGTGAAATGGCTAAACTTATGCTTAATTCCTTTTGGAGAAAATATGGACAAAAAGATAAGTTAACTACTTGCGAGTTATTAAGTAATTACTCACGGTTGGTAGAACTGTTAAATAATCCTAGTTTAGAAGTACAAACATATATTTGAGCAACGGACGAAATTATGTCTGTAGTGCGGAAATATGTAAAACTAAGTTCTAAATTAAATCGGACAACTAATTTTGTTATAGCTGCAAATAGCACAGCTTACGCTTGACTAGAAATTTATATTTATTTGAAACAATTAAGTAAACGAGTACTGTATATTGATACCCATTATGTTATTGCTACATGGAAACCTGAGCAGTAGATGCCCATTACCGGTCCTTTTCTAGGTTGTATGACTAACGAGCTAAAAAAATACGGTGAAGATGTTTGCATTCATCAATTTGTATCTACGGAACCTGAAAGTTGTGGTTGTAGAATAAAATATGGTAACATACAAAAGTGATGTGTAAAATTAAAGGAATTAGAACAAATTTTGCAAATATAAACAAAATAAATACATATGTAATGCGTGATATAGTTCTAAAAGATAATACTCTAACAATTAATCTTAATAATACACAAATTGCCATAAAACTTTTATGGAAGTTGGTTACAGAACCTCCAACAAAAATCTTTCCTATGGTAGTTGCTAAACGTAGAAGAACTTCTGAATTTGACACAGTACTGTACAGATATAAAAGCCAGTGTGTAGAGAAAATTTTGTAAATAATCATAATGTTGTTGCAAGTTCTTTCATACAGTACTAAATACCCAATATTAAATAATGATAGCAAAGGACAAATACAACGTTTAACTAATAAACATTTATTCAAAACTAATTGTAAACTTTTAGGTTAGATCGTAAAACCGAAACAACGAAAAGACCAGCCTCCGAAATTTTAACCATGAAGTTAAGTTAACAAAACTTGAACCCTTGGGTATTCAATCACTTTTTCAGTTTATAAAGCTTAAATATACTGAAACAGAGTTAATTTGGAGATCCAGTGACTTTAAAATGAATCATATCAAAACGACTAAAAGACCAGCTACCGATGATTTTGACCAAGAAACGAAAATAACGAAATTAGAATCTTCACATATTGAAACATTTTTTCAACCTATAAAACGTAAATCAGAAGAACAAATATATCCAAATGCCTTAAGAAGACAATTTGTTTAAACGTTCAAACGCTGAAACATTTTGTAATACTAATTATAAACGTTTTAAGGAAACAGCACCTAAACGTTTAGGAATATACAAATTAAATTTAAAAACTAATTACGGCTCAAAACAAAACCTTGGAAAATATGCTGTTACAGATACAGTTTGCATAATGTCTTTAAACCTAAAGGATTAACTACAAATGTAGAAGAAAAGCATTTACCTGATAAAATTTTAAATGTTACTTAAAGAAAATCCATAATTGGCGACATGCACGATACACACCTTACCATAAACAGCAACGGATAGATAGGCGAGAGAAAACTAAAACTAAAAATAACGTTAAAAACCAAATTCGCTTAGCTACGCGTGTGTTAGCTAAAAACAAATCCAACTCCAATGGAAATGAATGGAGGGACATACGGTATAAACCGCATACAAAATAAAAACGAGACATTATTATTTATAAACCTTTGAAACAAGTCAAACCCGGTGAAACTGTAGAAACGGAAGATGACTACAATGAAAATGCTACTATTTCCTGCGATATGAAACAACAAAACGATCTTAATCATAACAAAGTTGGTACTAACGATGATACTAATAATAATCAGAAGAAAATTTTACACTCGCAGAAAACGTGAATTCCGATGCTTTCAGTTTAAATTTCCAAGTACAATGCAGATAGCCGGTCCTTCGCGTTGCGTCAAGTTAACATTCGTAAAATTATTAAAACACGCCAAAAAGCTTATACGATAATACTATAAAAAGAGCTTTGTGATGTCACCCGCATGAATGCCCACCAACATTTGCTCGCGAATTTCACAATTGTACGTTTATCTTGCGAGCACACAAGGAGTTCCCGATTTAGAAAATGTAAACAAATGATCATTTGCTTATTTCAGACGATCCAATGAACGAAGCAGCTAGGAGTGTTATACCTAATTATTTTACAAAAGACTCGCATCACAAAAATGTTAGAATAGTGTACGTTTTACAAAATATTTTTTCTCGGTGAAAAAATTTAGAACAATGTCCTTAAATTCTAACTAAATCGTGGTATATAAAAATAACAGAGGTGAATTGCAGATAGATCAATTACTTCCACAACTTGAAACCATAAATTCAAAATTTCTTTTAGAAGATTTTAATAAGGCCACAAATACATCACAAGGATATTTGGTGTTAGACTGTACACAGCATATTCCCAATATATACCGACACAGAACAGGTGTTTTACCTAGCAAACGTCTCGCTTGTTTTGGATGAAAGTAAAAAAATTGTGTTTATAATACATATAGATAATTTATAGAAACAACGACTACGTGTCAAGTTCCTAGATTATCTTCTGCAGCTTATAAAGTGATCTGTAAACTATCTTCGCCCACAATAACTAAATAGTGTGGAGCATTGTTTGTGTTTAGTAAAGTAAACTATAAACCGCGTGCAACATTATTAAAATATGTTAATTCTAACTTACTTAAAGCAATTATCGAATGCGTATTAACGTTAGTAAGGAAGCTATACCTATATCTAATAAAAGTATAAATTGTTTAAAAAGGTATAAAACTAGCTGGAGAACATTAGTTAACGAAAGTCCTCGTTAAACAAAAAGAATAAAATAATATTAAAAAAGGTGGATATTTATCAGTTTTTATTATACGTGTTTTAGGTGCGTTAGGCTGTATCAACCCCCCAAGGGCTCACCTTTTGTGAGTACGGGTGTTGGCGTACCCGGGGGTTCCCGAGCCTCTCATCGCCATCTTCATCACCTCATCCCCATCCGCTCGAGGTGGGTTCGTTCTCGTGACCGGGGGACTCAAGGTAGGCTCTCGTGCCTTCTGGGCATTTCATTACATGTCGCCCCTCGCCGTCGTTTCTTATTTCTCTTCAATTTCCGAACATTTCGCCCCACGTCCATACATTTACACATCTCTTTTACTTCTTCGCCGGCCTACCTTGAGCACGAAACGCCCACACACTTTTAGTTTCTTTTAACGTTTTCTTTTAATCCTCCGCGGACACAGCCTGACGGATACCCACGTACGAGGTGCGCAGCTGGGTGAGTGGGTAATGGCGTCATCCCCACCACCCGGGGTCGTCATGTAGGGTTTGTGTTCGTATCCGCTGTTCAACTGCAGTCCCGCGGAGGGACCATTGCATGAGCTGCTGACTTCCAACGGCCATTGGGTCCCTCTGTCTATGTTCTGGGAGGTGTGACCCTGGGGTGAGCTAGGTATAGATAGGCCACTCACCCAAGCCGGGGTAACGCCCGGGAATCAGAGCGCGAGTTCGGAGATGGTTGCAATGGTGGAAGATTTATTTCGCTATGGAGCACCCTTCCTCCATTAATACCAACAAGCGCCGAAAAGTTTATGTAACAGAAGTGACACTACCAACAACTGGTTGTTACTTGGTCATTTCACGAACCGAAGAAGGACAAAGTTTTGAGAAGGTGAACCCTTTCATCATTCAAAAGGGCATTGATGCTATTGCTGGTGCGGTTCAGTCCTGCACTCGTCTACGGAATGGTTCCTTATTAGCACAAACGAAGTCCGATCGGCAAAGTAAGACCTTGTTGCGCGCTACGCTTCTCCACGGCTATCCCATCCGTGTGGAGAAGCACCGCACATTGAATTCCTGTCGAGGCGTCATTACCACACATAGCCTCGATGCTATATCGGACGAGGGCCTGGTAGAATATCTTGCAGACCTGAATGTGACGGCGGTCCATCGAGTGCAGGCCAAACGCGACGGCGTATTGGTACCCACTCGTACCCTGTTTCTAACATTTGATGGCGTCGATCTGCCCACGAGCATTTCCGCAGGGTACGAACGGATTTCTGTGAGGCCTTATATTCCTAGACCTCTGCGTTGTTTTAAATGCCAACGTTTTGGGCATACGCAAGTCTCATGTAAGAAAGCCGTTACCATCTGTGCCTCACACGAAGGTACTTGTTCCACAGCCCCCGTCTGCGTTAACTGCAAAGGGTCTCATTCTGCGTCATTTGCCGACTGTCCGCGGTACTTGGACGAGAAGGCGATCCAGGAGATCCGGGTAAAGGAAAAACTCTCCTTCGCTGAAGCCCGGAGGCGTTACCATGCGCGCCAACCTTCACTCCTGCGATCTGGCACATTTAGTTATGTTGTTGCCTCGCCAGTACCACGAGTAGCTACCGAAACTCAGACCTGGACCATGACTGTGTTAACCGCCACTACCATCCGGCCGTCCATTAAAGCTACTGTTACCAAGCCCTATAAATCTGGTCCAAAGTCCATGAAGTCGCAAGCCACTGAAAAGAAACCCAAGCAGAAACTTCGTACGGAACATTTTCTGAAGGACCCTCCGCGTGCGCGCGGTAAGAAAAGCTCACCTTCTCCTCCTCGGAGGTCGCAGTCCCAGGAAGCTCCTGGGACAAGCCGCGATCAGCGGCCCCCCTCACCCATCGCCACCCAGAACCGATTTACGGCGCTTGAATCGGTTTTTGGCTCTGAGCGCGTGGGCCCTCCGTTCGAGGAGGCTATGGAGTCTGACCAACTCCATACAAAACCCCGAGCCCAAAGGTTAAACAAAAGGTAATTTTAAACCGCCCTTCTAAGTAGACAGTTTATCCCCTTGTTCTTAATGGCTATCCTGAGCTGGAATGTACGTGATGTACGATCGCATAGGGCGGAACTGCAACTTTTATTGCGTTCCGATTCGCCTATGGTCGTGTGTTTGCAGGAGACCAAGCTTCGCCCTAATGATCCTTTTGATCTCCGAGGCTATACTCCGATTCGCTACGACCTTGAACCGGAGGAGGGTACTCCTGCTCATGGTGGTGTTATGATTTTGGTGCGTAACGACGTTCACTTTCAAACTATCACACTTACATCCGACTTGCAAGCTGTTGCCGTTCGCCTTCACTTACCCGGCTTTTTGTTTTCTGTTTGCTCTGTGTATTCACCTCCATCGTCTCCCCTCGCTTCCGCGGACATTCGAGCTCTCCTGTCCGCTCTCCCAACACCATTTCTTCTGTTGGGAGATTTTAATGCCCATCACCCACTTTGGGGTTCGCCAAGGGCTTGTGCGAGGGGAACCCTTCTGTCCGACATTTTTTACCAGTTCAATCTTTCCATCCTCAATACCGGTGAACCTACTTTTATTTCTGATTCTTCTGGTACATTCTCTCACCTGGACCTAGCCGTTTGCTCACTCCAGCTTGCTCGTAGTCTGCAGTGGATCGCCATCGCTGACACCTACTCCAGCGACCATTACCCCTGCGTCGTTTCTCTTCTATCTCACCACGTACAGCATTCCAGGGTACGTACCTGGATATTCAGAAAAGCCGACTGGAGCTTGTGTTCCAGCCTCGTGCATTTTGACGATCAGACCTTCGCAGACATTAACCAACTAGTGCAGCACCTTACGTCTACGATTTTCTCTGCCGCCGAACGTGCAATTCCGCGTTCATCCTCTCAACCTCGGCGACCGCCTGTTCCGTGGTGGAACGAGGATTGTCGGGACGCCGTTCGTGCCCGTAGAACTGCACTTAGGGTGTTTCGGGGACACCCTACACTTGATAATTTGGTGACATTTAAACAATCGCGCGCCAGGGCTCGTCGCATTATTCAGGATAGCAAGAAGGCGTCGTGGTCTCGTTTTGTCGAGTCTTTTAATCGCTTTACGCCTTCATCTGTTGTTTGGGATAAACTTCGTCGCTTCTCAGGTAAAGTGTCGCATTGTACTGTTTCTGGCCTTCAGGTTTCCAATGCCACCATAGTGGATCCGGCTGCCATCGCTAACACTCTTGGTACTGCCTTTGAGGCGGTTTCCAGTTCAGACCATTATTCCGCCGGCTTTCGCTGTATCAAAGACCGGCTGGATTCCGACACCTTTAATTTTCTGTCTGCTAATAATGAGTGTTATAATGAACGTTTCACACTGAGGGAGCTGGAGCACGCTCTTAATTGCTCTAGGCACTCCGCTCCTGGCCCGGACGGCATTCATGTTCTGATGTTAAAGAACCTTTCAGCCGACAGTAAACTCTTTCTCTTACAGGTCTATAACCGTATTTGGCAAGACGGTTTTTTTCCTTCCGTTTGGCGCGAAGCCAACATTGTCCCTATACTTAAGCCTGGGAAGGATCGCCAACTTCCTCCCAGATACCGCCCTATCTCCCTCACCAGTTGCGTTTGCAAGTGATGGAGCGCATGATTAACGGGCGGTTGAGTCTCAGAAACATCTAGCGAACGCTCAGTGCGGGTTTCGCCGCTATCGCTCTACCGTCGACCATCTGGTGTCCCTGTCGACGCATATTATGAATGGATTTCTGAGAATGTGTCAAACCGTGGCTGTGCTTTTGACCTGGAGAAAGCTTATGACACTTGTTGGAGGGGCGGCATTTTACGTACATTTCACGCATAGGATATCCGCGGTCGTCTTCCCAAATTTCTTCGGGAGTTTATGACGGACCGCGTCTTTCGTGTACGTATGGGCTCGGTTTTATCTAGTCGTTTTATTCAAGAGAACGGAGTACCGCAGGGCTCTGTACCCTGTGTCACACTTTTTGCGATAGCTATCAACCCCATTGTTGATTGTATTCCAGCTGGCATTTCATCATCTCTTTTCGTTGACGATTTTGCCATTTATTGTAGTTCACGGCGGAGCTGTCTACTTGAACGCCGTCTCCAGAGCTGTATCGACCGTCTCTACGCCTGGAGTAACGCTAACGGGTTTAATTTCTCCGACGAGAAATCCGTGTGCATCAATTTCTGGCGCCGGAAGGCTTTCCCTCCGCCCTCTCTCCATCTTGGGTCGGAGGTCCTTCCATTTGCAGACGAGGTGAAATTTTTGGGGTGGGTCTTTGACCGGAAGCTGAGCTGGACTTCTCACGTTTCCTTTTTAAAAGCAAAGTGTGACCGTTCTCTTAATATTTTACGTGTTTTAAGTGGCACATCCTGGGGAGCTGATCGGACCGTCCTTCTTCAACTTTTTCGCTCTTTGGTCCGATCCAAGCTTGATTACGGGTGTATTGTTTATTCTTCGGCACGTCCATCTGTGTTACGTCGATTGAATGCCATTCACCATCGTGGCATAAGAGTCGCTACAGGGGCCTTTCCATCTAGCCCTGTACCCAGTCTGTACGCAGAAGTAGCTGAGCCTCCGCTGTCCTTCCGGCGTGAGATGCTTTTGAGCAGCTATGCTTTTCGACTCTCAAGCTTGCCTGACCACCTGTCTTTCGTGTTATTTTTCGAGGAGTCGCTTGATCGCCACTATTTGATTAGCTCCTCTGCATTGCTCCCTCCAGGGGTTCGATTTCGACAGCTCCTTCGGCATTTAGACGTTACGCCAGCGCCGGCCCTTCCTCGGGGTTAAACACGTTTTCCTCCTTGGTCGCGCGCTGAGGCCCACTGTCACCTTGGGTTAACGTCAATGCCGAAAAATGCGACTCCTGCTTCCGCACTTAGATCCGCTTTTTTAGAACTACGGGCACAGTTCGGGGACTGTCATTTTATATATACCGATGGGTCTAAGACTGATGGCGAAGTGGGATGTGCCTTTTGTTTTGGTGCATAGAGTTTTACTTTTCGTTTACCTGAACAATATTCGATTTATACCGCCGAACTTTTTAGTATATATCAATGTGTTTTATACATTCAGTCTTACGGCGCTGTGTTGTTTGTTCGGACTCTCTGAGTGCCCTTCAGAGTATTAACGCGCTGTATAGTTACCACCCGCTCGTACAGCGCATTCATGACCTGCTCCACTCGCTTGGTGCATCTGGCATCAGCGTCTCCTTCGTGTGGATTCCAGGTCATGTGGGCATCTCAGGCAACGAGTCTGCCGACGCCGCTGCCAAATCGGCCATTTTATCACCCCGATGTTTTACCTGTGTTGTTCCTTCCTCAGATTTTTATGTTATTTTACGTCACCGTATCCTCTCGCGCTGGCGCGATGAGTGGGCGGCTCTTAGGGGGAACAAGTTGCGGGAGGTTTAGCCTCTTCCGTTAGTTTGGGGTACCTCTTCTCGTTCTTCTCGTCGGGAAGAGGTACTTTTAGCTCGTTTACGAATCGGACATTGTCATTTTAGTCATAGATACCTGCTCAGTGGTGACCCCGCACCACTGTGTGAGCAGTGTGATGAGCCCTTAACGGTGCGTCACATTTTAACAGAGTGTCAAGTTTTATCTCCTTTGCGCGTTCGTGTTGGTCTGCCTATTGGCCTAGCCAACATTTTGGCAGACGACGCGCATGCTGTAGAATGTGTTTTACGTTTTATCTCTGACATTGGTTTTAGCCGTCGCATTTCATGCGCTGAGCGCCTTTTAGCTGTTTGATTTTACATTATCTTTTAATGGGGGCACTCCTCCCCAGTGGACATCTTTCGCTCCTGTCCCTCGCATTCTACAGTTCTTGACACGTTGCTTTATTCTCTTGTGGACCATGATTTTAGTGTGTGGATTTTAGTATTCCGTCTGTGTTTTTTTTAGTGTTTTTGACCAAGCGGTTTGTATGGGTTTTTTTACTTTTTTGACTGTTCCTTTTATATTTTACACATCGTAAGGGCGCTAATAACCTTGGCAGTTGAGCGCCCTTAAGCCCCATCTCATCATCATCAGGCTGTATCAAAGTTAATTGCGTCATCATTAAATACGCAAAAAATTTATGTCGTTGCATTCACAACCAGAAAGCGAAGAAAACCAGGTTATAGATAAAACGTTATATAATTTAATAGAACATATTAATAAAATAAAACATTTAAGTATATCACCTGACGAAAAACGGAGTTTGCTTAGTCGTAAATTAAGTAGTTATCATGATATGTTTAAATTACGTAAATAGTATGCTCATGCTATGGAACAGGAAGAACAGGTATTGGAATAATTCGAAAAACCTGAACATGAAAATGAAACTAAATATACACCGTTAAAACCTATAGAAGGAAGCAGTGAAGTAATAAGGAAAAGAAAAGATAGAAATACTTCGGACAGCGAGGATTCTTATAAAAGTGCTAGATTTACACCTTATCATTCTCGTGCTCGAAAACTACCACCTATTTACACTTTACGTTCACATATGTGGCGAAAAGCAGCTTAACACAAAAAGTTATATCGGTGCATAACAAATACTATTCTAAATTTGATCATTATGCAGGACTTGGAACTGTGCAAAAATTACACGAAGCTACAGATAATTCTAAAAACAAAATTAGATAGTATCTACAAAGACAGGAAAGTTACACCCTTCGCAAATCGGTGCGAAAGCGTTATCCAACATAATTATATTACGTGACTAATATTGACGATCTTTGGGAAAGCGATTTAAACGTTTTGGATAGTATTTATAAAAATAAAAAAAAACATTTATAAATGAATTAACCGTTATGGACGTGCTTTTTAAATATATATGGGCGTTACCTTTAAAGGCTAAAAGTGGTAATGAAATTATCAATATAAAATTATTCCTAAAATACTTCAATCCGATAAAGGAACGGAATTTACAAATGAAACCTTTCAATCCTTCTTAAAAGGTAAATGTATAATTCATTACACGATTAATAATTATGCCAAAGCCAGCGAACTAGAAGGATTTAATAGAACTTTAAAAACTAAAATGGCGATACCTCACTCATTAACATACACATAGATACATAGATGTACCATCCAGTTTATTACAACATATAATAGCTCTCATCATATATCGATAAAATGGTTCCTATTAACGTAAATTCTTCAAATATATTAACAATATACCATAACGTATACAGAAATAGAGTTACAATATCAGCTTCTTTATCAACTATACGTTTTAAAGCTGGTGATCATGTTCGAATTTCAAAATAAAAATTAAGCTTTGATAAAGGTTATGAACATAATTGGACAAATGAAGTATTTCTAATACGCCAAGTCATTAAAGGTACGCCCATGGTTTATAAATTACATGATTTACCTGGAGAAGAAATAAAGGACACCTTTTACACCGAAGGGTTACAAAAGGTTCGCATTTCAAACGTTTACAACATTGATAAAACTTTAGGCACACGAGGTAATGGCGGTAGCAGATAAGTATTTGTGAAGTGTAAAGGTTATCCTGATAAAATTAATTCGTGGGTTAAACATTCTACAATAACGGCACCACCATGATACGCACCGTACGATTTTCTATTACTTAAACAAGTAACGGTTCATAAACTTTATTTGAAAGCAATACTACTTCTCGATTTTGGAACATGTTACCACAACGCATAGTTTTTCAAGGTAAATGGAAGCGGCACTTGCAAAAATTAGGTATCCAGGTTCATTTTTAAACATCGCAAAAAGCGGAAATTTTATTAATGGTCGAATGCTTCATAAACCTGAGCAAGGTCTTCCACAAGAAGTAGACTTCAGATACGAATTAAATGAAACCACTATAGCACATAATGTTATGCTTCTATCGGTACTTAACGATAAAATTAAAACAGAAACTCATGTCAACAAACTTTTTTATACAATAAAGATACCGTTTTTCATGTTAATACACAGGCGATAGAAAACAAAAAAGAAAGTAAAACGTGTAATGATGAAGGAAAAGTGTTAGAATCAGACGTTAATACTTCGCACACCGAAAACTAGTCTATTCAGCCGTATAATGCAGGTCCTAAATTAATCGATGCAGCACACATAGAACATGGCATTGAAGTTGAAGACGAGACAGGTAAATCAAAAGGCAAAGGAGCTGCAACCTGGTTAGTGATAATGTGATACGCGAATTATATCTATCTCCGGATTTAAACAGACAGCTAGGATATGCAACCTCAAGCCGATGTCACCAAAGATAAACACGCTTCATTTCCAATGAATCTGTATGTATCGCTTCAGTACGAAATGTTCATATAATGTAATACTACAGAACTAGAAATGGTAAGCAATGCGTTTACTGAAATTAACGATAGTACAATAGTCGAAATAGACATTGAACACAAATATCTAGCAATGGAAAAATCTTTTGTGCTTTTTAACTGTGTACTGTTTCTTCAACATGATTTTCAAATTGTACAAAAAAATTTAAGGACAGGAACAGGTGAATTATTACCATTTATGGACTGATTTTCTTCGGCAGTAGTACTTTGGTTTAGACCTTACGGATCATCGCGAAATCGATAAGCACTTTCTTAATCAAACCTGTGATAGAGATAGTTTTATGTTGTATAAAGGTAGACGTTTTCAAAGAGGACGCGGACTTTTTGGTGCTTTAGGTAGTTTGGTTATGTACATGTCGCTGTACTTTAAAAGCGCTGCCAAGTCTGTTGGGAAAGAAAAATTAAATGCCTATAGCAGGCATAAATACGTATATCCGTACATATTTGTAGTCAGATTGACCGAGGCGTTAGATTTAAGCTCTGATTCTCTGAAAAGAGAGTGTGGGTTCAAATCCCGCATTTAACGAAATCTTTTTCTATTTTCTAGCGTAACCAAATCAGAACCAAAGAAGATAAAACTGGAGGACACTAAACAACCATCGTTCCTAATAGGCATTAGAAGCAATTTATACTTTTGGATCGCAACAAAAGAAGTTTTTTAGAGTCGGATTTTCTTCACAAATTGCTTGCGAACTGTGCATCACTATCGCTAAATGTGGAGAAGATCGTGGTATTGTGTTCAACTAGTACGATTGGAAGAACATAATTACATGTGTTTCCCTTATCAATAAGAATCCTAAAAGCAAGCAGTAAAATGGGATTTAAACCTAAATGAGGAATTACAATTAGAACGTCAAAGACGTGTTTGGTGCTTCAAACATTATAGTCAAACAATATCAAGGCGACGACTTCATTAATACATATTTAATCGAGGAAGAGTGGAAAAATGTAATTAAACTCTAACCAATTGTCAAGGATATTGTTTATCATCGATTAAAGGAAGTTACCGAAGTAACAAATTAAATTATAGCTTATGATAAATACTTGCAAAACATGAAAGGGAATGTGGAAGCTATGTCATTCTAAATATATCCTATGCACCACTCCTAACGACTATTACGAAATACGATTTTACTTACACATCAACTCGCAGCTGCATATGATCACGCACACAAAACGTGATGATCACATGTTCATCACTTATTGCGTAGCTGCATGTGATCCAAAGCCTAACATGTAAACATCACATGTTACTATAGCTACGTAATTAAAATCATTATACCTAGATATCTATATGTCTATAGATATCTATATTTATAATAGCATTCGCTTGCTGTACCCACAGTTCTTCTTCTGTTACTCAGCAAGACAGGACAGAAAAACGTTGTCATGGCCAGGAATTCCGGCAGCACCAGCAGCAGCACAATGGAAATGTACACCGTGTTAGACAACCTGCCTAGAGGATCTTTTGCCGGAAAGAAGCCAATAATGGCCGCTGACCTGGGTAACATTAAGCAGTACCTAATACAAAGCATTATGTCAACAAAAACAAAATGGAGCAGGAAAATCGTTGTAACGGTAGAAGACAGAGAATTGATCCTGCCACAACGGTTCAAGGCATTAACGGTGGAGCAGCTGAGCCGGATTAATGCATAAAAATATTACGTCCTGTACAACGGAGAGGAATCACTTGGCAATAACAAAACACGACATCTATACAGTTTTTAACCATCAGAATAAAAAACAACATTAATATAAGATATTGTTGTATTTTAATCGACATACATCTCACAAAAAACCTTCACCTTTTTTCATCAGTTCTAAAAGGTGTTCTACTCACACGGTTTGTGCAAGCATAATCTTTGGCAATGGCAGTGCGTAGGATGTTACCACGGTCCAGCACAGTGCATGGGACCCGATATTTTGATAGAAACAGCTGCATTACAAAAAAATAAGCGTCGATATAATCCACGTGACGTAATCACAACAAACATAAAGATTAATTTTAACAGCAACGCACTAAGCACAGCGAATAATTCAGTTAGCAGCAGCGACAGGCTCCTCACCATGGACATTCTTTCCGATCTCTCAACGCTGTTCACAATGTGTGGACGCAACTTGTGTTTATGTCTCCGAAATTGTTAATGCACACGGTGAATACGTACGCCAGTGCTTTAAACGTCTAGCGATGAAAATATATCCGCATTATCCGAATCAGAAAACAGTGGTTATAAAACTTGTAGAAAACGATTCTTTTTCAGTTAACGTTGATGTATTACAGATCGTTTTTAAAAGCGTATTAATAAATGCAAGCGATAGAAACTCTGCAAGATTAACCATCACTGCAGGACACTCAAATACAACCACCCTAGACTAGTGCTTCACTCGGCGCGGATCGTACAACATTCTCCAGCGAGAAGAAAATGAGTGCAGCGATTTCGTGGTGGGCGCTCCGTATGTGCCAAAACTACAAAGCGACGTAAGTAACAACTTTTTTCACCTTGTGTTTAAGTGCGCCACTACCAGATCAAGTAAACAACTACGCTGTGTCGAGTTTAATGAATCCGAAAGCGAAAAGTCAGATGTTGACGAAAATGACACTGAATTCGAATGCGGTAGCAACAGCAGTAGAAAATCGAATCTCAGTCCCAGAAACAATACGTTTGCAAAAACGACATTTCAACTAGCACCGAAAACATGAGCAACACTACCTTTACAACCGTCGGCGCCAACAACAACAACAACATCAACAGCAGCAACGACAACGATGATAGTGTAGTTACTCTCATTAAAATCATCGTGTATACCAGAAATCAAAATACGTAAGTCAAAAATAATTTGTATGTTTTCTTTGCAAAAAGGGAACTGTGTAAACTATAGTATACATACTTTGTAAAAAGAAAACTGTTTCACAAACAACCTAATTGTAACATCTGTATTGTATTAAAAAATTAAACAAAAAAAGCATCCGAAGTCCGCCCCGGCGCAAGTAAAAGATGGAGAGGTCGATGACGACAACCAGGGGCATCACGGTTCACCGCCAAGGCCGGCGCCAAGCTTATCGCGACCTCCGAGAAGACCATCACCTCGAGGTCAACAGAAACACGCTTGGCGTCAAACTTCGCCATTAACTTGACGACCTTGATGACGTCAGCGACCTTTGACCCTTCACTGGTACCAGAAGGGCTTCAGATCGTCTAGCTTGCGTGGGGTGCATACTACTGGAAGCATTTTCGAACATTTAATGTTCAAAAGAATTATGGAATTTAGAACAACAATAGGCACGAGTAATAAACACTACGAATTTAGAAAAGGAGATCGACAGAGGATGCAATAGGCACAGTAATGGAGACAGTAAGCTCAGGCTCACATAAATGCTTAATATAAATGTATATATGGGCTTTTGATAGCTTATGGTGGCCCTTTAATAACCAAGGCATGTTCAGGAGCCGGTCTTGGTCCGATTTTCTGGGACATTATAATGGAGACTTTAGAACACTTGGGGAATCATATTGATGTTAAAAATGTAAAAATGTCGTAGCATATGCGGACGACGTAATATTTTTAATAGAAAGCAATGCAAGATGAGAATTGAAAGCGAAATATAAACCACTTTTAACAACATTGGAACAATGGTGTAATTCAACAAAGTTGCAAATAGCACCTCAAAAGCTAAATTATATAATTTTGAAAGTGGACATGAAGAGAAACCCCATATTAAAATACAAAAATGCAAATGTTAAGCGGAACAAAGGAGTACAACACCTGGGAATCTTTCTAGATGAAAAATTAAATTTTAGAAAACGTGTGCAAAATCCGGAAACATATTGTTAAAATTAGCAAGATTGTTTCAACCTAATTTCGAACTCTCCTTACATGCTATAACATCGTACCACAACACAATTTTTGCAGCTATAGTTACTTACGGTGCAGGGGTATGGCCTGCGGGGGTGAATAACATACAAAACAGGAACCAACTTGGAAGTACGCAGAGTAGTAGTAGTAGTAGTGGGGTTTTAGGGCGCACGAACTGCTATGGTCATTAGCGCCCAGGCAAATTTAAAAGAAGATGCATTAACGCAAGTAAGAACCCCGCGGTTTAAAACGAAACAAGTAAAACTTCACTAATATAGTGCCAGCAACTATGAAATGGAGAGCAAATAAGTAATGGAATAAAAGACAAAATGCAGCAGCGGTAAAACTTACGAATAAAACAGAAGGATAAATCTAGGTTATCAAACCCGGTTGCCCATACCGCTACGACGAATAAAACGCAATACACGATCCGCAGCACTGGGAGCATCCACCAGCACCTCAGAGAGGGTTGCTGGCAAGTCCAAGGACGCACGTAACTGAGCTAAAAAATGCATCGTAGTAAAACATGTCGAACCGACAGCCGCTCAGGACAATTAGCACAGTCCGGGGCAGGGACTGAGGACAAAAATGACCATGACTAAAACGACAGTGCCGATGCGCAATCTGGCTAAAATGACTTCATCGCGACGAGAAACACGCGAGGAAGTACTCCAGGTGTCAGGGAGGGGCTTCACCTCCCGAAGTTTGTTGCCCTGAAGACCAGCCCAGGCAGCCCTCCAGCATGAAAGTATGGTACCACGTAAAATGAGCTAAAATCATCAGAAGGTACACAAGAGCTAAAACAACTGGGAGACAAAAGGGCGGCCTTTGCAGCAGCATCGGCAGCTTCATTTTCTTGTAGGCCCACGTGACCAGGAACCCATAAAAAGGACACATTAACTCCAACATTGGCGAGCGAGTGGAGGCAAACCTGTACACGCTGTACGAGAGGGTGGTAACTGTACAGCGATCTGATGCTCTGGAGGGCACTCAGCGAATCGGAGCAAAGAACCAACTCCTGCAAAGGATGCCGCTGGAGGTATAAAAGAGCCTGGTAAATGCCAAACAGCTCAGCTGTAAAAATAGAACACTGCGTTAAAAGCCGAAAGTTAAAACTGTGGTGGCCATGAATAAAAGCGCAACCTACTCCCCGAGCATCCTTGGAGCCATCAGTGTAGATAAAACCACAACCTCCATACTGCTCCTTAATAACCAAGAAGGCCAAACAAAGAACAGACGCTGGCGTTGTCGTCTTCGGCAGGGAGAGCAAATCCAGATTAACGTCGGCCTCGGGTTGGAGCCATGGGGGAAAACCTAGTTCCCTATGGGAAACGTTGCCGGTAAGGTGACGTCCAACAGCCTTAGGAGCAAGCGGAAACGAATACCAGGAGGTCATAAGGCCAAGGAGTGTGACGAGTACTGACGATCCAAGGAATCGTTAAAAACGGAGTAAAAGACGGATGTCCACGCAGACTAGACAGACTACAGCCGTAACGACTGAGAAGAACATCGCGGCGCAAAGATAGTGGGGGCTCAGCAGCTTCCGCACACAGGCTGATGACAGGGCTCGTTGGAAAAGCACCAATACTCAACCGGATACCACGGTGATGTGTAGTATTGAGGCGATCCAATATCGACGGTGGAGCAAAGGAGTAGACAATGCAGCCGTAATCAAGTTTTGAACGGACCAGAGAGCGTTACAGCCTTAGAAGAACAGTACGATCAGCTCCCCAGGAAGTGTCACTTAAAACGCGTAAAACATTAAGAGAACGTTCACACCTTGCCTTTAAATATGAGATATGGGAAGACCAGCTAAGCTTCCTGTCGAAAATAAATCCCAAAAATTTCCTCTCATCAGCAAAAGGAAGAACATCTGGACCGAGACGGAGAGAAGGCGAAAGAAACGCTGTACGGCGCCAGACGTTAATGCAGACTGTTTTGTCGGCAGAGAACTTAAAGCCATTTTCGACACTCCAAGTGTAGAGGCGGTCAAGACACACTTGGAGGCGGCGTTCTAAGAGGCAAGTTCGCCGAGAACTGCAGTAAGTAGCGAAATCATCCACGAACAATGAAGACGAAACACCAGGGGGAACGCAATTGACAATGGGATTGATTGCAATAGCAAAGAGTGTGACGCTGAGGACGGAGCCCTGCGGTACTCCGTTCTCCTGAGTAAAAACACGGGATAAAACTGAACCCACGCGTACGCGAAAGACTCTTTCCTTCATGAACTCCCAATAAAATGGGGCAGACGACCACGAATGCCCCAATTATGGAGGGTACGAAGAATACCGTACCTCCAGCAAGTGTCATACGCTTTCTCGAGGTCAAAAAAGACAGCGACCGTTTGACTTTTCTGCAGAAAAGCATTCATGATGTGCGTGGACAACGAAACCAGGTGGTCGACTTTTGAGCGGAAGCGACAAAAACCACATTGAACATTCGACAGCAGATCTTGAGTTTCAAGCCTCCACGTCAAGCGCCCGTGGATCATGCGCTCCATCACCTTGCAGATGCAACTGGGGAGAGAGAGGTTGGACGATAACTGGAAGGTAGATGGCGATCCTTGCCAGGTTTTAAAATTGGGACAATGGTGGCCTGGAAGTACGCAGGAAATACGACAGTGATACGACAAAAATACCTTGGTATGTGAGAACAAGGCTTTAAGTATCGAAAGCAAACAAAGTTAAGATATTGCGAGAGATATCTCGTACATAGCTTAGGAAAGCATTTAATGATAAAACTACGGCATCAATGGTGACAAAAGTGCAGTGCTACAAGCACTAGATGCCAGTGAATAAAGTAATTAATCATATTATATTAAACAGGACACAATACAATTGTAGATTGCTTGAACTTTAAGGAACCGTTTGCACCTAACACCGTTGCTATTTTGTTTATTTCCAAGCACTATACAATATTGCCATGTTCCTATAACTTAATGTCTAGAAGTGTATCTTTATGCTGATTCCGAATTCCTGATAAAGGAATATAGATTAATAAAGGCGTTTGCCAATTTTCCATTTCAAAAATAACCATGCGGGAGGTGAGGTTGGAACCATTAGCAGCTAGCGCTTTCGAATTTTACGGGTTTTACGATTTATTGGCTGCTTTTATCAACGACAGACAAATGCAGATAAGATGATTAAAGCGATATAACAGTTTTTACACGTTTCCGTTGATAGAAATTTGAGAATACTGTGCTTCAGATTCACGTCCATACATGGCGGAGGATTAAATAACGAATACGTAGTGGATTTAGGCACAACAGATGCTATAAATTTAAAATATGATATAGCTAATAGCTATTAAAGTTCAATAATATTAACTCATAATCAAAATCTCCATTTTGGTGTAGCAGTAGGGTGTCTCCTTTACAAACTGGAGGTCAAAACGGAATCCTGGTCTCAATGAGTCGGTTATATTATTGTCCTTTTTCAGGGTTTGCATCATGGCTCAATTTATTTCAAACATGCATAATCAGCATTCATCTTGTTAGACCTGAGTTGTTACTAATACTTAATTATCAAAACAAGGGATTATTGGTATTATTATATCCAACAGGACATTAAGCGAAAATTAAACACGTGTTTTGTAAATGACAATGATACATCATGACCATTACACCAGCAAGGCAACAGAAGTAATTTTTATAGTTCTTAAGGTTCTTAAGTTCTTATTTAGGTTGGCCTAAAATTTAAGGAACATATCAAAAATAGTAGAGCACCCCTGTTAATACAGCTTCCTCTAACTCTCAGGAATTTTAACGAAAATAAATTTCCGAGTGTGATTGTTTTAAAAACCTTAATTAAAGGCTATATCCTGAGTATGTAATTGGAATCAAAGTCATTATTGGTACTCTCTGTTTACAAGGTGTTGATAAAACAAAAAGTGTGGTGCGATAACCAATTTGTTTGCACAAAATACCAAAATCAAATGAGGTACTTGCATTAAAGGACTTTTAAGTGCAAGAAATGTTGATTAAAATAAAAGTTTTCAAATTTGGTACCTTTCAAAAACGTTCTTGAACACAGTGTATCTTCTGGATAGGTGACACTCCTTGTTTCCAATGTGCATAAATGAGAGAGATCCTTAGGTTTTAAAACGTAAACAAATGTTGGCTGGAACTGAAGCCATGTAAGAATAACTGCAAAAATGAACAATTAAAAACGCAACGGATGCTTACATTATTCTTCAGTATTTTAAGAAGAAACATAACACCAAGTATCAACTAAGATTAAGATCCAAAATGGACAGTGATGCAATCCAGATTAATACCTAATTAAAAACGCAATGGCTGCTTACATTATTTTTCAGCATCCAAGAAGAAGCATAAAACCAAATATCGACTTAAACTAAAATCCATAATGCGCAGAGATGCAGGACATGTTAATACCTGGCGCAATCACCGCCATTGTGGGTTACGCATTGCAGCCCTTCTTCCATGTTGGATACAAGTCTTGAACACTGACTAGGTTACGCAAGTAATGTTGACACATTTCACTTCATATCAGTGAAGATTGTCTTGGTGGCAGGACGATAAAATTCAAGGCCAGCCTCCTTTAATCTCCACCGTATAGTTTCATGGGAACATCCATATTCAACAGCCTTATTCAGCAAGACGGATCTGTGTGTAATAGCATATTCCCTCACCTCTGACACCAGTGCTTCGTTCTGTGTAGCGGTAACAGCCCGAGGCCTTCCTGATATTGTTAGCGATTTGATCCATTCAGCGCCTTCCGCCTGAAGTCGGTTAGCCATTTCTTGACCTCCTTACGATTAAGCGAAAGTTCTCTAGAGACCTGGGAAATGCTATGGCCCTGTGAGAAGCGTCCTATGATTTCACTCCTCTTCGCTCCTGTCAACTCTTGGCAACTACGTGAACGAAAATGAAATTGAGTTTTGCTTATGCACGTTCTTTAGCTAGTAATGTCTTTAGCATCCCATTCTATACTGGGCGTGAAAGACCGGAAATTTTGCTCAGAGATCTGTTTATCAGGCTTGAGGTTCTTTTAGTACCATAAATCCACGACAGTAAAGCCGGGATAAACGGCTTTACTGCCCTTCCGAAGGAAGCCATGATAAGGATATTTACTCCCCAAAAAGCAATCACCCTCGCCAGGTCTGATCCTGTGACTTCGGGAACTATAGACTAGCATGGTACCCCTAAACCACAGAGAATTATCCACATGAACGAGGCATATTGCGTTGTTTTGCAACGAATGTTTAAGAATGATAGAAAGAATCATAGAACCGCGGAAGTAGTGTTTCATGCACACGCTTTTAACACAATATGATGATAAAAATGAGAAAACGTACGCGTTGGGAATCGTGTATTAATTTGAATCCGAATGTCAGTATTTTCAAATGCCCATTAAAGGAAACTTGTAAGAAGTATTATATCGTTTAAACGATTTCATAATAATATGTCTGTCATTAACAAAGCAACTAAGAAACTTATGCTCAGCACTGCGATATTCATATTTTTTTCTAGATAATGCTCTCTTTTTATCCCTTAAGTAAATGTAACTGAATATATAGAAAAAGAGTAAAATATCTAAACCACTTTTCACGATGCTACGAACGTTTAGCCTTGCAATGAAATTTGTTGCTAAGTTAGCGACAGTATAAAATTTATTATCATAAGAATATGGCACAAATTATCCAATTGAGGTATAGCCGAGATCGTTGCATCGTTATCCGTAGAATTCGAAAGTGTCAATTGCTAGTGGTTCCATCCTCGCTTCCTGCATTCTTATTTTCTGAAACGGAAAATTAATAAACGCCTTTATTTAATCTAGATTCTCTTATCAAGAATGGAGAATCAGAATAAAGACACACTTCTAGACATTGAGTTAATAGGGACATGGCAACATTGTATAGTGATTGGAAATAAACACAATGGCAACGCTGAAAGCTACAAATGGTTGTTTTACGTTCAGGTAACCTACAACTGCATTCTGTTTAATATATTGTTAATTAGTTTATTCACTGGCATCCAGTTTTGTAACGATGCATTTTGTGACCACTAATACCGTCTTTTACTATGAATGCTTTCTTATGACATGTAATGTATTAAATTTATTTGTTTTCGAAACTTTGAGCCTTAATCTCACACACCATGTTATTTGTGTCGCATTACTGCATAATTAGCTATAAAGGAATGTCTCCATGCTAAGCTCACTCATTAATTCTAAAATAATTAATTTCGTTTCTTGTGCCTGAAAATTTTTAATTTTTCTGCTTGTTCAGATCTTCTAACATAAAGAAGATATAATGCTTCCTTATATGTATTTTAAGCTAATGTAAACATTAACGGCGTATCAATGAAGTAAATTCTTTAACACGTAATAGTCTTCAAATATATAGATAGAATACTTTGAATGGGATATTTAAAGTAAGATTATATTAATTTTGGGAGGAATGATTGAGAGCTGAGGGAAGCCTATTTTTGGTTTTGTTTTCAGCTGTTGCAATTAATATTTTATAAAGCATTCAATTGTAAAATTTTAACCGTATTGCAGCGTTCGTAATATGGTGGGCAAAATTACAACGCTATACGAAATAAAAGTAGCCCTGTAATTTACCGCTCTCAAGAAGGAGAGTAGATGGGATAAGACATATCGGGCACAGAACAATGGTGATACATGGGAGAGATAGGGAATACGAGGGGAGGTGCTCGGGAGGGCATGTCTTATAAGCGTTCAAAGGTATTTCGGGGATCAATTTAGCATTCATTGGAGATGGGAGATAGAGAGTGTACGCATATGCACGCTCGTTGTCTGGTATGTTGTATGACGTATAACTTAAGGGCTATCTATAACAAATGTATCTAGAAGCGCCTCAAACCAAGGCTACCCTATATGCAGACATCTCCTCGCTTTACTCTAATTTACTGAGTTGCATTACTCGTTCTTGAGGCCTGAGCACCCAAAATAACAAGTCTTGGATTCTGCATTTTCGATGTTGTTGCGATATTCCAGGTGAAGGATCTAGTTTGCGGTACAGCCGGTTGAGTAATCAGATACGTAGCATCAAAGGCGAGATGTATCGACCGGTGCGACTTGACAATCTTGAGGATTTCAAACTTTTCAACGAATTACAGCCATTCTCCACTCGATTCGCGCAGGTTTAACAGTAGCATTCTCTTTGCCCTAAGGTAACAGAATGCTGGTTTTAGAATAGCTGGATCGAATCTGCACCAATTCAAACTTGGTATTGAGTATGAACTACTTGTGGTCCTCGGAAAATCTCAGAGGCATCGACAGTTGCGCTATAGCATTAAAGGCTCCATTTCAAGCATATAGAATGTCAAACTCTTCACCGGGATAGCACTACCCAGCATTCATCAAGCGAACAGATACTCGGGGGTTGAGTGCAACATAGTTGACGTGATTTCGGTGGGGAGTGATTAAGATACTCCCACAGGTATTATTTAAGGAAATTTAACAGGTTATTCAGGTAGTATCAGAGGTATCTCGGAGGTGATTTAGCAATAAACTAAAGCATTAGCACTGGTATTTCTGGGTAATTAAGGGGTAATTCAGATATTTAGGGTAATTTTATAGGTAATTCAGGCATTAACATTGGTATTCGGGGTAATTTCATACGTAATTCTTCTCTTTGCATGAGTAAATAAGGTGTTCAGTTAGTTATTTGGACTAATTTCCATGTTGATGTATTTTTTCACTCATTTGCAATACTTTATGAACATTTTTTGTCCAATGTTACAACACTTTTATAGGCGTTTAAAGTCATTTTTTTCTAAATCCTGTAAACCTCTATATGTTAAGCAGTTAACGCGTGAGACAGAGACGGATAACCTGTGTATCGGTTTACAGACTTTTAAGGTATATAGAAGTAGTCTAAATAAACATATCCTTGTATCTTAGGAGATATTATATTACAGCTTTCTCATTTTTATGTTGTTACTCTTTTTGCTATGCTTTGAAACTATCCGATTTTCGTTTATATTATACTTTTTATTGTAAATTCTTTACGAGATTTACGTTAGATAAGTATTGTAAGGGTAGACGTTTTTAGTCTTTTTTCTGGGCTTGAGACCATCACTAGGATTTCCTCCTCATGGCAGAATTAACGCCGCCCCTTCCATCTTCATATCCTTCTTTCTTCATCAGGTATCATTAGGTACTGCTAGCTGTATACGCGGTATATTAGTAAACGTCCCTTTTAAAATTGTGGACTCACGGAGAAAGTCATATTGAGATCCGTCTCGCATTCTATTAAGTGCTGTTTGTAATCATGTAATGTCTATATGCATATTTTGTTATTCCAACCTCAGCAATAACTTCTTTATCGTCGTAAGGAGTCCAAGTAATTTTGTTAATTTGTACTAACGTAAGAGTACGCTCGTGATAGAGTCATTTTCATGGATTCTTATTATTTATTTGGTTTTAAGACAGTGTGCATAGATGACAAATGTGTTGTACTTCTGAATGGCATTACGTTTTATAACCGTTATATTTTTTATCACAGAGCCATGGATATCTAGTGCATACATCTTTGGTCGTAGTCCGAGAAACCGTTGGTTGATTTTACCATTGGCATCATCTTTAAATTTTGCTCAACATTCTTGTTTCAAGCTGAATTGCACATATGGTTTGTAGGATAATAAGCTGTATCTAGGTGCTCAAGATAGCGTAGCTTGTCCTGGTTCACATCTTTAGTTGTCACTTGATGAATGATTCAGTGGCAATATACATAAGCTTCAGGTTTTCACCTCTATAATACGGCAACAACACATCATAATGGTAGTGCTACATTTATGTCTTAGAGATGCCCAACACACTCATTTCGACATATAGGCTTCCTGAAAACGATCTGTCACGAGGCCATATGCACAGCAGCAAGATTAGCACCATATATTCTTCTATCGATAAACGTAGGTTTAGCAAACATGCTTTCCAGAATCTCCTCACTCGTAACCAGCCGTATATCCATACGATTACGTAGGTTGACCATATTTTTCCCAAACCTAACATTGTTGGACATTTAAAGATTCTTCTCAAAGTGATTTACAGCCTGCTGTTGTAGCCTGTTGTTAAATTCCGCATAAGGTTTTAACATTTCCAACCGTTGGTTGCATCACACAATGGATTTTACTTAAACGTAGTCAATGACTAAGAGCTTGTTTCAAGGTCATATATGCACAACATACACTCTTCCGGGGTATGGGTCGTCCTCCGTGGTGTAGTGGTTACCTGTGGTTCCCGAAGTCCCAGATTTAAACCAGGCAGAGAACGATGGGTAATTTCTGGCGTAAAATCTTGGCATGGCTTCCTTCGGAAGGGAAGTAAAGCCGGTGGTCCCGTGTCGTAGATTTACGGCACTTAAAAAACCTCATTCGTGATAAAGATGCCCTTGAGCAAACTTACTGGTTTTTCATGCCCGGCATAAAATGGGACGCTAAGGACTACAGCAGTTAAAGAGCGTCCATAATAAAAAACACTCCGGGGTATGGAGTATTAATTTCTTTGTAGAGGCCTCCTTGGGTTTCATGCGCTCAAGCAGGAAAGCTAGATCGTCGTGAAGGTCGTGGAGCTCTGTAGGATACGCAAATCAGCTTCTAATGTGTATACACGATGATAATATTCTTGTAGTGTATAATTCCATATCCTCTAGAGAACCGCACTCAAATTCTCCATAAGGGATGGGGTGGACAATTGCCCAGCCGTACTGGTTATTTGCATCTTAATACGTAATAAATTTGGATGGTTTCTGTGGATCCAACTTTTACATGTAAATAAAAATACAAAATTGTGTAAATATATTTAAATTTCCTAAAGAAATTAGTTCCAAAATTATATCATTTGAGTAGAAACCAGCCAAAAAGTATTCCATATAAATCAAAGTTTTTCTTTGTTTCGGCATACCGGCGAGAGACTTGGCATAAACCTCCCCTTATGCCAAGTTTCACCATAAGGAGCTGATGATAGACCGTAAGTAGCTGAAGTGCAATTCTAGTGTACAGAAGCATGGCGTCTCAGGTACGTCCTGGAGAGGTGAAACAGTAATTATCAGAGGCTTAGCAGATTTGTATATAATGTTTATCTACTTTACAAGGGATGTTAAGTATCCCATAGACTTCTTAGTTGCATCATAATCGTTATATGCATAGGGTTGATTAGTAAGACCGGTTTCCAGATGTTTCACAGGTTGAGCACGTTTCACTAAACACAGAAACTCATTAGTGTATGCTTCTAATAAGGAGCTGTATAAGAAGTTTCAGCATTGGGTCCGTACATATGACATGAGGTGAGAATGCTTTCATAACTGGCATGGATAACGTAAGGAGGTTTCATCATCCTTTCAACGCTTTTAAATTATACATTCGAGTTCTCCTTTGTATGCATAACTACTCGTGCAATATAATATTTATTACACACGGAGTAATGTTCTTGAGGTTTTCAAGCCCGCTTCGTCCATACCGATTATCAAAATATGTAAAACATCCCTTACACGTGCACATCCGTCATTCAGGTTTTGTGGTGTAGTTCTAGCTTCCAATTCCCTAGGTCGCGGGTTCAAACCCGGTGGATGGAGATGGGTTTTTTCGGGCGTAAAATCCTTAGCATGGCATCCTTGGAAGGGAAATAAAGCCGGTGGTCCCGTGTCGTAGATTTATAACACGTAAAAGATCCTTAAGCTTGATAAAGAGGCCTCTGAGCAAAATACGGGACTTACATGCCCAATATAGAATGGGACGCTAAGGAGCACAGCAGTTAAAGAGAGTCCAAAAATTAAATTCAACTTAATTTTCATGTTTTTTCTCTGGCGTCGAATGAGTTACTAGAAAGTCTTATATATACGTAGCGATGTATTTCAGTGCTGTCATTCAGAACTAACCGATCATGATGGTCAGGCACTTCAGGATGAACAGCCCCTATGGGAAGCACTTCACAGTTGCCATGAAGTCCGAAGACGTTGATTGACATACTTTTGAGCTTCTCAAATTTACGTATGTTAGCCAATATCGTAGGGTATGAAACACAACGAAGTCATAGTTATTCTGATGTTGCTTGTATTTGCTGGCGCGTTGTGCACCCTCCTATACGAATTTGGCTACTACGAAATACAATAGCTTCTTGTCGGTATAATTCTGGGTGCTTATTAGTGTATGTAGCTACTTCGTCGCAGCAGGTTGTACTTGCTGATGCGGAGTCCAACTCGTTCTACAGCAGGCAAGGCCCAGTTGCTCCCTTCAAGTATTGATTCTTCCATTTCTGTGCAGGGTTTCTTGAACTTTGTACTCAAGATGGCGTCCAAGTCACTTTGCAGCAACATAGCTTGATTCCGTGTTTAATTGTTTTGTTGCACATTTCGCCGGGACTATTCACAGGTCGGCATTCACTCAGTACACTCATTTTCAGTTATCTATAAACTCCAAGCTATTTCTGAACTGCTTGAAGTTATTAGGTATTTTGCCTTCTGCAGGCACATATTAAGGTCCTTGAATGAATTACATCGAATTAAATACGATTTCAATTATACCTCAATTAAACTCTCGTACCTCATCATGTTACACTCCTCCATTGTTGATAAACGTTGGTGTCTGGTAAGTTCCAACTTGATTTTCTTCCTGGTACTGCTTAATTCACACACATCTTCATGTCACTGTCCCTTATAACCATAATTGAAGACTGCGTTACAATACTTGTACCTGAAGAATCGTTTAGAAGTCATTTCATGCCTGCTCTTGTGATAACCTTGTATGAATTTCTTTCCGTCTTGGCTACCAATGTATCCACCAGCACCGGAATGATATCTTTATATCCAATTAGACACCTTTACACTTGATGTAGTTTTTCTCACCTTCATAACGTTTAACCACTTACCAAAGTCGATTACCTTTGGAAAAGATCGCACATCACCACTGGATTAACTAGTGTATTGAGGTTCACAGTTCAAAGGAGACATTTTTATATTTAGAGCAAAGACCTCTTAGAACACTGTATTTCAAATGTAATAGTATAGCGATTTTCTATGTTTTCAGTTTTCAGCGTTGATACACATATTTTGAGGTTTTAAAAGGATAATTTATATATTTAGCATGATTATGCATAATTATCTATGCCTTTTATCTGATCTATATACTTTCAGTGTAATGATGCATTGAATCAAATATTACAACGCTGATTAGCTAACTAGCGTTCTAATATTTCACTAACATATTCACGTCTTAACGATATATCACGTGGTCGAATATAGAAGCAGTTCATTTCAATTTTAAAACATTTACGTAAGAAACCAGTTTTTCATGTATATGGGCATGGGTATGTGTTTGTGTGTGTATGTGTTTGCTTATGTGTTGTTTTGTGTATGTGTGTCTGTGTTCGTTTGTGTGTATTCGTATGCGTCCGAATGTTTGTGTATGTCTCCGCGTGTTTATATGTGTTCGGGGTGTTCGTATGCCTGATGGGGACTTCTGCGTGTCTGTATCATGTATACCTACAGCTGGAGCCTCCTATGGGGGCTCCGCACATTGATAGCTATTGAGGACTTCTGTGCGTCTATGTGCCATGTATTATCACAGTATATGATCTTCCATGTTTACCCCACACATTCAGAGCTGTTGAGGACTCACACCCATTTCTATGCCATGTTTATGGACAGTCTGTAATATCCCATGAGTACTCCAGCCATTCATAACCGTTGAGGATTTCTGTTCGCCTTTGTGTCATGTGTGCTTACAGTCTGTAGCCTTCCATTGGACTCTTCACCCTTCATAACTGCTGGTGACTACTGAGCGCCTCTCTGACCTGTCTGTCAGCGGCCTGCAGCCTCCTATAGGTTTTCCACTCCACCCATTCATAATTGGTCCTAACAATTCTGACTAAAATAGCATATATTTAAGATATTTTCATCACAAATATAATATACGTGTTGAATTTTCAGGGTATACCCTTAAAGTCCCCTTTATTCAGAAGGAGTTTGGATAATCTTGCACAATTAGTAAGTTTTAAGCATTAGACGTAAACGTACTGCAGAAAGATGTGGATCTCATTAAAACACATAAGTTATTTTAAATAATGTTGTTTTCGTCATTAGTCATTTCCGAGATAATCGTTTTTAATGGTTCGAAATATTCAATAATTAGTCATTCTGTAAAAGTCCTGTCAATTTTCAGTATCTTCTCACGATGTCGTGGAACGATTATGGAATTTTAAGACCAGCATAGAGGGTCTAGTTGTTAAGCATCTGACAATCGCTATTCCCCTTGCATCTATAACGAAATGTGTAATGCAACTATCCTGGAAAGCTTTTTCTCAATTAAAATGAAGTAGGTGCAAAACTTAGCTTTAGCAAGAACAGTACACACTAGTAAATGATAGAGGTTAGTGAAAGATCATTCTAATGTAACAACTTTACTACGGTATCAAACTCTGAGTTTGATTACATAAACGTTTCTGTTAAAACATTAATTTCAAACACACTCACATTCATTCTCGTGTACATAAGTTTAGACTTTGTCGGAGATAGGAAATGATTCCGGTCAAAGAAGTTTTCCTCGCCCCTGGCGAGAATCTAACCCCCAACAGCTAGTTTCAGAATTCAGTGCGCTAGCAACTTTACAGTTTTTTACAGCATAGTCACCTATATCCATAATGAACTGGTAATGTAGCTGCTTCTGGAAGTGTTTGTCTCGATTAACATGAACTATATAGAAAATGAGGTTTCATAGGATGAGTTTTATAATATAAGTTTTATAAGCACGAATAACATTAACAAAAGGCTATATTAGAAGTGCGGCAACCCTCTCTATTGCGATCGTTAAAGTTGAATGCTTGGGGGCGCTTCCAAACACAAAGAAATCTGATGCGTTAGATTCACACGACCGTCTCTACCCTCTACCCTTCACCGTAGCACAAACAAATCTGCCAAGTCTCTAAGATTTACTGAACAAGAACAAAAGGATTTCGTCTCTTCTACGGTGTGCTACTTATATGGTAAAGCCTTTACAGATGAGAACTAAGAATTGATGGCCACGATCACGTTAGCGGTGAATTCTGAGGAAGTGTTCATAATAAATGTGATTTGGCCTTAAAACACCTAAATATATCCCTGCCTTCAGGCACAACCGACGTGGATAAAAATCTAGTTTCATTGTTAAGAAGCTTGGCTGTACAAGTGAATGAGTGGAGGTAATTCCGAACTGTGAAGAAAGTATATATCATTTTCCAAGTATGTTGGAGATATAAAGCTCCGGTTTTTGGTTAGCTTTCGGTTGGTTCCTGAGTACAAACTTGGATAATCTAGCAAAAATCTAACACAATATGCTGAAACACAGAAGTACTTCGGAGAATACAACTGTAAGTTATGACTCTTAAAGGAGTATTCCCCTATCTTTAGGTTACTTCATGGGATGCCCTAAATGAAGCTTGCCTGGCTCCTAAGGACTCCTTCCACAATAAACCGAGTGAAGAAAAATTAGTGATTCTGACTACAAGTATGCTGGCAATGTATGGATACAGATTAATGTGACAAGCTAGAATGAATGCAGCCATACCTATTTGACCTCATATTTTCTTCTTCCAGGTGATGTCTTCGAGACATTAAGAGTCTAGATCCTTAAAAGGCATAAAGATGACCCCGCCCATTATTTAATCTCTCCAGGACTTACGTAGGACGCCATGCTACTGTACACTCGAATTGAACCCCAACTGCTCCTGATTTATGATTAACTCCTCATGGCGGAATCTGGCATAAGAGAACGTTTATGGGAAGTCTCTCACCGGTACGTTGAAGCAAATAACATTTACATGCAGAAGTTTGATTCACAGAAACAAGCTCAATTTATTTCAAATTAAAATGCAAGTAACCAATAAGGTTGGGCAATGGTCCACCCCCTCCGTTATGGTTGATTTGAGTGGGTTTCTACTGAGCATATCGACTTAGAAACACTACAAAAATATTATCCTCGTGGATACATATTGGAAGTTGACATTGAGTATCCTACTGAGCTTCACGGCCGTCACAAGAATCTGTCTTTCCACATAGTTTACATGAAAAACATTATTTGCAACAGGTATAGCAATGCTTGAGCATATTTTCGACATAGCCAACACAAGAATTGCGACACTTGTCATATCGTGGGACCAACTTTTGTATTCCTGTGTACTAGAAGTCTGCCGCCTGTGAATGGAACCGGAGCGTTACAGTCTTCAGGTCTTCGTCATTGACAAAACTGACCGAAAGACAGAAATTTCATGAGGTGCAAGAAAGATGGAAATCGCTGGGAAATATCTGGGACTTAGCATAAACCTCCTCTGAAGCCAGAATCCGCCATGAGTAGCCAATCATAAGCCAGAAGCATTTGAAGTTTAATTCGAGTGTGCAGTTGCATTGCGTCCCAGGTAAGTCCTGGAGAGGTGAATGATGAGCGAGGTCATCTTTATCAGCTTTAAGTGTCTGGCCTCTGAATGTCTCAAAGACATCAGCTGGAATAAGAACATCTGAGGTCAAATAGGGATCGCTGCATTCATCCACGCTTGCAACATTAAACTGTATCCATTCATTTCCTGCATGCTTGTAGTCAGTATCACTAATTTCTTCTTCAAACGGTTTATTGAGGAAGGAGTCCTTAGGAGGCAGGCAGGTTTCATTCAAGGCATCCCATGAAGTGACCTAAACATAGGGGAATACTCCTTTACGAGTCATCAACTCCAGTTGTGTTCTCCGATGTACTTCTGTGTTTCAGGATATTGTGATAGATTTTTGCTAGGTTACCTAAACTTGTACTCAGGAATCAACCGAAAGCTAAGCAAAAAACCGGAGCTTTATATCTCTGACATACTTGGAGAATGATATATGCTTTCTTCAGAGTTGGGAATTGCCTCCACTTTTTCACTTGTACAGCCAAGCTCCTTAACAATGAAATGAGACTCTTATCCCCTTCCGTTGTGCCTAAAGACAGGGATATATTTAGGTTTTTAAGGCCAAATCACGTTTATTATGAACACTTCCTCAGAATTCACCGCTAACGTGATCGTGGCCATTCAATTCTTAGTTCTCTTCTATATAGGTTTTACCATATAAGTATCACACTGTAGAAGATTGGAAATCCTTTTTTTCTTGTTCAGTAAATCTTAGAGGCTTAGAAGATTTGTTTCTGCTACGGTGGAGGGTAGAAGGTAGAGACGGTTGTGTGAATCTAACGCATCAGATTTCTTTGTGTCAGGAAGTGGCCCCAAGCATTCACCTGTGACGATCGCAGTAGAGAGGGTTACCGCACCCGTAATATGGCCTTTTGTGAATGTCTTTCGTTCTTATAAAACTTATTTTAAAAACTGATTTTATAAGACCTTATATTCTATATAGTTCATGTTAATCCAGACAAACCTTTGCAGAAATAGCTACATTACACAGTTCGCTATGGCTATAGGGGACTGTTGTGAAAAAAACTGTCAAGCTGCTAGCGCCCTGAATTCTGAAACTAGCGGTTGGGGGTTAGATTCTCGCCAGTGGCGAGGAAATCTTCTTTGGTCGGAACATTTTCCTAACTCCCACAAAGTCTAAACTTATATACGCGAGAATGATTGTGTGTGCGTTTGAAATTTATGTTTTAACAGAGAATTTGAGATAATCAAACTCAGATTTTAATACCGTAGTAAAGCTGTTACATTAGAATGACCTTCTCTAACCTCTATCATTTACTAGTGTGTATTATTCTTACTAATGCTAAATTTTCCAGCTACTTCATTTTAATCAAGATAAAGCTTTCCAGGAATAGCTTCATTACACATTTCGTTATAGATGCAAAGGTAATAGCGATTGTCAGATGCTTAAGAACTAGACCCTTAATGCTGGTCTTAAAATTCCATACTCGTTCCATGACATCGTGAGAAAACACTGAAAATTGACAGGACTTTTACAGAATGGCTAATTATTGAACATTTCGAACCATTAATAACGGTTATCTTGGAAATGACTACTGTCGCAGACAACATTATTTAAAATAACTAATGTATTTTAAAGATATCTACATTTTGTGCAGTACGTTTTCGTCTAATCCTTAATATTTACCAATTGTGCAAGATGATACAAAATTCCTTCGGAATAAAGGGACTTTAAATGCTATTCTCTGACAATTCAAGACGTATATTACATTTATGATGAAAATATCTTAAATTATGACTTTTAGTTGCAATCGGTAGGATCAGTTATGAATGGGTGGAGTGGAGAACTCATAGGAGGCTGCAGGTCGCTGACAGACAGGTCACAGAGACGCTCAATAGTCACCAGCAACTATAAAGGGTGAAGTGGCCATGGGAGGCCACAGACTGTAGGCACACATGACACAAACACAAACAGAAATCCTCAACGGTTATGAATGGCTGCAGTGCTCATTTGAGGCTAGAGACTGTTCGTAAACGTGTCATAGAGATGGGCGTAAGTCCTCAACACTTCTGAATGTGTGGGGTACCCATGGAAAACTACAGACTGTGATTATACATGGCACATAGACACACTGATGTCCTCAAAGGCTATGCATGTACGGAGTACCCATAGGAGGCTACAGCTGTAAGTATTCTCTGAAAATTCAACACGTATATTACATTTATGATGAAAATATCTTAAATATAGGACATTTTAGTCGCAATCGTTAGGACCAGTGATGAATGGTTGGAGTGGAGAAGTCGTAGGAGGCTGCAAGCCGCTGAAAGACAGGTCACAGAGACGCTCAATAGTCACCAGCAGTTATGAAGGGTGAAGCGGCCATGTGAGGCCACAGACTGTAGGCACACATGACACAAAGGCGAACAGAAATCCTCAAAAGTTATGAATGATTGGAGTACTCATGGGAGGCTGCAGACTCTCCGTAAACATGGCATATAAATGGGCGTAAGTTCTCAACAGTTCTGAATGTGTGGGGTAACCATGGAAGATCACATACTGTGATTATACATTGCACATAGACGCACAGAAGTCACCAATAGCTATGAATGTGCAGAGTACCCATAGGAGGCTCCAGCTGTAGATATACATGATACAGACACGCAGAAGTCCCCAACAGGCATACGAACACCCCGAACACATATAAACACGCGGAGACATACACAAACATTCGGACGCATACGAATACACACAAACGAACACAAACACACACACACAAACACATAGCCATGACCATATACAGGCAAAATTAGTTTTTTACGTAAATGTTTTAAAATTGAAATGAACTGCTTCTATATTCGACCACGTGATATATCGTTAAGACATGGATATGTTAGCGAAATATTAGAATGCTAGTTAGTAAATCAGCGTTTTATTATTTGATTCAATGCATTATTGCACTGAAAGTATAAACATCAGATAAAAGACATAGATAATTATGCATAATCATGCTAAATATATAAATTATCCTCTTAAAACTTCAAAATATGTGTATCAACGCTGAAAACTGAACACATAGAAAACGCCATTCCATTATATTTGGAATACAATGTTCTAAGAGGTTTTGGCTCCCATTATACAAATGTCTCTCTTGAACTGTGAACCTCAATGCGCTAGTTAACCTTGGGGTGATGCACGATCTTTGCCAAGGTTAATCGACTTTGGTAAGTGGTTAAACGTTATCAAGATGAGGAAAACTACATCAAGTGTAAAGGTGTCTAATTGGATAAAAAGATATCATTCCGGTCCTGGTGGATACATCGGTAGCAAAGACGGAAAGAAATTCATACAAAGTTATCAGAAGAGAAGGCATGAAATGACTTCTAAACGATTCTTCAGGTACAAGTATTGTAACGCAGTCTTCAATTATGATTATAAGGGACAGCGACAAGTTGTGTGTGAATTAAGCAGTACTACGAAGAAAATCAAGTTGGAACTTACCAGACACCAACTTTTATCAATAATGGAGTACTATAACATGATGGGGTACAAGACTTTAATCGATGGATAATTGAAATCGTATTTAATACGATGTGATTCATTCAAGGACCTTAATATGTGCCGGCAGAAGGCAAACTAGTTAATAATTTCAAGCAGTTCAGAAATAGCTTGGAGTTTATAGATAACTGAAAATGAGTCTACTGAGTGAATGCCGACCTGTGAATAGTCCCGGCGAAACGCGCAACAAAACAATTAAACACGGAATCAAGCTATGTTGCAGAAAAGTGATTTGGACGCCATCTTGAATACAACGTTCAAGAAACGCTGCACAGAAATGGAAGAATCATAACTTGAAGGGAGCAACTGGGCCTTGCTTGCTGTAGAACGAGTTCGACTCCGCATCAGCAAGTACAACTTGCTGCGACGAAGTAGCTACATACCAGTACTACCATGTGTTGAATCTAAAGAAGCTCTTATAAACACCAAGAATTATACTGACGAGAAGTTATTGTATTTTTAGTAGCCAAATTCGTATAGGAGGGTGCACAACGCGCCAGCAGATACAAGAAACATCAGGATAACTGTGACTTCGGTGTGTTTCATACCCTACGACATTGGGTAAACTACGTAAATTTGATAAGTTCAAAAATATGTGAATCAACTTCTTCGGACTGAGTGACAAGTATGAAATGCCTCCTATAGGGCCTGTTCATCCTGAAATGCCTGACCACCATGATCCGTTACTTATGAGTGGTAGCACTGAAGTATATCCCTAAGTATATAATATAAGGCATTTTGAGAAACTCATTCGATGCCAGAATACAAGACATGAAGGACGAATGTGCACGTGTAAGGACGGTATGGACGAAGCGGGCTTGAAAAGCTGCAAGAACATGCCGCCATGTGTAATAAATATGATATTGCACGGGTAGTTATACCTACAAGGGAGAACCCGAAAGTATAATTTAAAAACTTTGAAAGGATGCTGTAACATCCTTACGTCGTCTATGCAGGTTATGAAAGCATTCTCAACTCATGCCATATGTGCAGACCCAATGTTGAAACTTCCTATACAGCTCCTTATTAGAAGCATACGCTGATGAGCTTTGTGTTTAGTGAAACATGCTCACTCTGTTTAACATCTGGAAATCGGTCTTACTAATCAAACCTATGCATATAGTGATTATGATGCAGCTTAGAAGTCTATGCAGTACTTAACATCCCTTGTAAAGTAGATCAGCATTATATACAAATCTGCTAAACTTCTGATAATAACTGCTCAGGAACCAAAGTGTTTCGACTGCTCTACAGTGTGCTATTTATATAGCAAAACCTTTACAGAAGAGAATTACAAACTGCGCGACCACGATCTCTTCAGCAGCGAATACCGAGTAAGTTTACATAATCAACGTAATTTGGCCTACAAAACAATTAAATATATTCCTGTCTTCAAGCATATACTCAGTCCATATGTGTCTCATTTTGTTGTTAAAAATGTGGCTGTTAAGGTGAACGACGGTAATTCTAAAACCACAAGAAAGCTATATATCATTTTCCAAGTATATCGGAGATAAAAATGGTCGGAATTTGTTATAGGTTTCGTTTCCTGAGCACAAACTAGGATAAGCTAGTAAAAAATCTAACGTCATATCTGAAACACTGAAGCACTTCTGAGAGCACAAGTTTAAGTGGATATCTCGAAAAGAAGTATACTCCTATGATTAATTCACTTCGTGGGATGTCTTGAACGAAACCCGCCTGCCACCGAAGGACTCCTACAATAAGCTGAATTAAGAAAAAAATTAGTGATGCGAAATGCTGGAAATGTATGGTGCCAGTTTAATGCGTGAAAACCCGGATGAATACAGCGATCTCTATTGGACCGCAGAGGTTCTTCTTCTAGCCGATGTAATTGAGACCAGAACCTGAAAATCATAAAGCTGACCCACCTCATTTCACCTCACCAGACTTACCTGTGACGCCAAGTTTCTGTACACCGGAATTGAGCTTCTGGTCTATGATCAGCTCCTTATGGTGGAAGGGGAGGTTTATGGCAAGTCTCTCACCGGTACGCCAAAGCAAAGAACATTTACATGGAAAAGATGGATCCACAGAAAGCATCTCAATTTATTACATATTAAGATGCAAATAACCTATATGGTTGAGCACAGGTCCATCCCATTTCTTATGGTGGATTTGAGTGCGTTTCTCCAGAGGGTATCGACTTAAAAACACTACAAGAAGATTATCCTTGTGGATACATATTAGAAGTTGAGTATCCTACTGAGCTCCATGAACTTCAGAACGATTTGGCTCTCCTGCTTGAGTGCATCAAGCCCAAGGGGTCGTCTAAAAAGAAATTAATATCCATACCTCGGAAGACTGTATGTTGTGGATCATATAACCTTGAAGAAAACTCTTAGTCATGGACTACGTGTGCGTAAAATCCATCATGTGACACAATACCGACAGTGGGAAAGGTTAAAGCCTTATGTGGAGTTTAATAACAGGGTACGACAGCAGGCTGTAAATGACTTTGAGAATAATCTCTTACAAGCTGTTCAAAATTCTTTGTTTGGAAAAACTATGGAGAACCTTCGTAATCGTATGGATATACGGCTGGTTACGAGTGAGAAACTCTGGAAAATTTGTTTGCTAAACCTACGTTTATTGGTAGTACAATATATGGATCTAATATTGCTGCTGTGCATATGGGCGCACGGCGGATTATGTTCAACAAGCCTATATATATATATATCAGAATGAGTGTATTGAGCATCTCTAAGACATTAATGTGCCATTACCATTATGATGTGTTGTTACCGTATTATAGAGCTGAATATCTGAAGGTTATGTATATGGATACCGGTTCATTCATTCACCAGTTACAATAAAGATGTGTACCAGGACAAGGTACGCTTTCTTCAGCACCTAGATATAGCTGATTATTCCACAAACTATATGTGCCATTGAGCTCGAAACAAGAAGGCGCTGGGAAGAATTAAGTTGAGGCTAATGGTAAAATCATGCACTACGTATCCATGGCTCTATGATGAAAGAGATTAAAGTTAAAAACGTAGTGCCTTTAAGCAGTACATCACTTTTGACAATTAAGCAGACTGTCTTAAAACCAAATTAGTAAAAACGCCCATGAATTTGATACTGTCACAACACACCTTTACGTCAGTCAACTTTCGCTGACTCTTAGGTCGCTGATGACCATAACAGTTTAGCGCCCTTAAACCGCATATCATCATCATTTCGCTGACTCCTTCCGACGATAAAAGAGTGCTTGCGGAAGATGGAATAAAAAAATATGCATATTTACATTACAGGATTACAAAAAGCACCTAAGAGAATGTGAGATGGATCTGAAGATGATTTTCTCCGTGAGTCTACAATTTTAAAATGGAAGTTTACTCATGTACTGCATATACAGCTAGCAGACACCTGCCGAAGAAAGAAGAATAAAAATATGGAAGGGGAGGCGCTAACTCTGCCAAATCCTAGTGCTGGTCTGAAGCCCACATAAAAAGAGAGATGTCTACCCTTACAGTACTTATATAAGGAAGCACTGATTAACTTCATATAAATAAACTGATAAAATCTGTATGCATAGCCAAAAAATGTAACAACATAAAACGAGAAAGCTGTATAAAGCGTTATAATATCTCTTAAAAGACAAGTATGGGTTAGTTTAGACTGCTTCTATATACCCTAAAAGACTGTAAGTTGATACACAGTTTATTCGTCTCCGTTCTACACGCTAACTGCTCAACATATAGAAGTTTACAAGATTGAGAAAAAAAGTTATTTAAAAGTATATAAAAAATGTGACAATGGATAAGAGGTGTTCATAAAGTGTTGAAAATGAGTGAACAAATACATCAAATCCTGAAATTGGTGTCAATACCCGATTTACTAATTCATTTAGGTAAAATAGCTATGCGAATAGCTGAATTACCTGTGAAACTACTCATACTCATATTGGCCATAAAATTACCCTAAATACCTGAACTACACCCCAAATTATCCCCGAAATACCAGTGCTATTACTTGAAATTTCTGCTAAATTAGCCCCAAAATACATGTGATACTACCTCAATTACCTGTTAAATTGCCCTACATATCTGTGATACTACCAGAATCACCCCCTCCCCGAAACCACGTCAACTATGCTGCACTCGACCCCCTGGAATCTGTTCCCTACTGAATGCTGGATGGTGATACCGCGGTGAAGACGTGGGCGTTGTACATGCTTGGAATGGAGCCTTCAATGCTATAGTGCCGCTGTGGTTGCTTCTGGATTTGCCGACGACCTCATGGAAGACATACTTAATAGCAAGTTTGAATTGGTGCTGATTCGATCCAAGGATTCCAAAAAGGGCATTCTGAGGCCTCAGGGGGAAGAGAATGCTACTGTTAAACTTGCGTGAATCAGAAGCTGAAAAGGTTGAAATCCTCAAGATTGTCAAGTCGCGCCGGTCTTGCCTTTAGGACCGTGGATTTACATATCCACCAGCTGTACCCAAAATTAAATCCTGCACCTGAAATGCTGTTACAACATCGAAACTGGAGTAGACAAGATTCGTTATTGTGGGTGCTCAGACTTCAAGAACGAGTAATGCAACACAGCAAATCAGTGCAAAAGGAGAAAATGTCTGCGTATATGGTAGCCTTGGGTTGAGGCCCAGTTAGAAACGCTTGTTATAGAAATCTAATGTTATACATCACACGGTATGCCACAACGAGCGTGCATGTGCGTGTACTACCTTTGCTCCAACTCCAATGAATGCTAAATTGGTCCCCGAAATACCTTCAAACCCCTTCAAGCACCCGCCCTCCATAGCACCTCCCATCGTATTCTCTATCTCCCTCATGTATCCATATTTTTGTGCTCGATCTGTCCTATCCTATGTGCTGAGGGGCTTTACTAAAAAGAGGTTCCATTAATTTTTATAATTTTATATTTGGCAGAGATTATATAAATAATGATATTCCCTATAAAAGGAGATAGAAAACTACGCGTTACATGGGTTTCGATCCACGTTTTACCAGCACTGTTAATCGCAGTAACGCGCTCTAAAGAGTTCAACTATCCTGAGCACAGAAACCACGTTTTGTTGATTAAGCTTACGTTTATCAGCAAAGCACCCAGCACTCGAGTCATTTTACTTCTGGTCGACTATTTAATCGAAACACAACAACAAAATGTTTTTTACAGATATACTGTAGTTGAGTTTGAAATATTTGCCCGTTGGTTTACAAGGATTGTCGAAATGTTGCTTTTCAAAAGTGAGAGGAAAGCCGATGGCTGCCATGATCATACCACTCTACATAGCAAGGGAAGCATATGACAAATTACATTCTTGTACCATCTATGCAAGAACGCCTGTGAATTAAGTGAACCTTCGCTCAAGTCTCACTGAAGTAGACAATTTACTTTTATGAAGAACACTACTGTACTGCACTGTAGCTGCTGCTACTAAAAACCAATGTTCATGAGAAGTTGTGCTTACCACCAGAAATTTAAGAGCAGCCATGGTTTCTACGAAAATATTTTCTTGGCTCGCTTCACGTTCACGTTTCCCAAGTTTTATAGTAGCACAGATTCCATTCCAAAAATCCGAGTAACCTTAATTTTTATAGGCTGGATTTCATAGGGCTTCTTTATGTACATCCCTGTTCTTTGTTCATTGCCGTCACACATAATTCTTACAAGAAGCTGTGACCGTAAGTTCTTTAAAGTGTGAAATTGGTCAAATGCCAAGAATAAAAGCCTGTAAAGGTCCTAAGGTGTGGATCTCGTGCTTCAAACCTTTTTCCAAGAAAGCTTCATCATCCTACATTTCTGTTATAATTGTCCAAAACCAATCGGAGTACAAGAAATCTACAATCGTCTACTTCTGTTATAAGGTACTTTGTGAGTTCATGCAATTGTTTACTGGAAAAGTTTATTTGTTTAGAAGAAATCTATTGAGAGTCTAAATTTAATACACGTGCAAGAGATAAGAAGCAGCAAAACCTATTTGCCAAAATCAACCTGTGTGTAGATTGTAAACAATTTTACTGTCATCCTCATTTTTGTAGCCATTTTTGTGTGCATTTCTTAAAGTGTCAATATGTTTTGTTGCATCCTGCTTCCCAAAGAATGTATCGAGTTCCTCGTCATACTGAAGCTGTTGTGTAAGAGATATCTCACCTACCATAAAAATGCATAAGTCAGCTTTATTTAAGGTCTTAGCTTCGTATTTAAGCCTGGATTTTATCAGCAAGGTGATGCCGGTTTCAAAACAAGCTTCGTCTACAAATCGGGAATGTGTCGAGCACTTGGAGGCTTCAGTACCTGCTTCCTTGTGAACCTATAACCCTTCGGTAAGCAGTACTGCTACAGCATAGGTGCTTTGGGTGCATTCTCACTCCACCTAGATGTGCATTTTCTAAAATGTATTATTTGTTTTAGTAAAATTGAAGACTTTATCACCATCACATTCCATAGAAAAAAGAATTTCTATTCAATGCTGATATTTATTGCTCTCAAAATACTTCACCTTTGATAAGCAGATCCTCTTGGTTCTTAGCAGTATCCCCGATTTTCTTTTTTTTATCCTCCAAAGCTTACATTTTAGTACGCCAATTTCTATTTCTAATACTCTAATTTATAAACTAGGTATTATCTGTTTGAACAGCTTTGGAATTATAAATAGAATTGTCTGCATTAGCATTGTTGTCATTGTTGCTGCTGTTTGTGCTTGGGCTGCACTTTATTTTTCTAATATTTGATAACAACTCTTCTTTTACATTGCTTCCCTTGGTGTTGCAGCTTTGAGTACTAATAAGCTGGACAATTAAAGAAAATAACTGGTACTGTCTTAAGTTTTTTATTTTACACTCTGGTTTGTAATCGCTTTGATTAAAATGTGCGCTACAAATTACAAATGAATTGGATGTATTGTTTGGTTCGATGTGTAACCGGGAAACAGCTTTTAAAGAAAGCCACTTTAGTCGCTGGTTTACAGGAAATTTATGATAACTAACAATTTTTTTTGCCCTTCGTATTCCTATAAAACGGCAAACAACGGACCATCTGGGAAGACCGCAAACATTATGCTAGTAACTGGACTTGCTAAGAATAATGCGCCATATCGTGGTCAGGTAAACATATATTTAGCACATTTTCTCCTCTACTTTAATGTATGTTAAAAGCATCTACTACTTACCTATAATAATCCAAAGCAAAGCTAGAGTATCATAGTATCACTAATTATAATCACCACTTACTATAAATAAACACCAAAAACCACAAGCAATCCCAAGACACCAATGAACTGAGTAATGGACTATCAGCGCCTCTAACGTAGCAGTCAGAAACCTCGTCCGTTTGCTTAGTTCTGTAAGGATCCGAAATTTGCCGGGGCTCTTAAGCATAGTAGCGGGCTATGGTATTACATAACAAAATGCTTGTAAATAAACACAATATGCCCATAAATCGAGACAAAATAATATAAAAACATGCAAAATGTGTGTAAAGATTACAAAATAGTCGCTGAACGTGACAATGCTCACAAATTATTTAAAAGTACATATTTAAGGTGTCATTTAGCTAATATATGTAAACGTTTTAGGTGATGAGAAGCTTTCCCTTTAAATGATAAGATGATTCTTCTATGTTAAATTAGGGTAGACAATGAGTAGGCTGGTTAGTCTATTCGTTAAGGTGAGATTAGGTTAGTTGTGTATATCTCAGAAAGACTGTAAACCATATGCGGTTTATCCCTCCTCGCCACACACGCTATTATCTGAACATATGGAAGTTTAAAAAACATTCTGAAAATGCCTTTGAAAGCATAAAAAGACTATAGCATTGAATAGAATACTCATATGGTATTCCAAGCAAGTGAAAAATACACCAAATGCTGTTAAATACACCATAATTCATAAATAAAAGTATTCAAAATTACTGTAAAACGCCACAAACTACCTTTAAACGAGAGAAATTCTTGTAAAACTGAACAAAATGACCTTAAAGCGCAGCAAAATGTCCCACAAGGCACCTAAAGTACTCTACCAGTGCACCAAAATATTTGTTAAAGTGTTCAAAATACCTGGACTGGTACCCAGAATGTCCGTAAACTTATGCAAAAAACCTGCGCTACCAGCCAAAATGTTCGTTAAGGACCCCAAAATCCCTGTAGCAGTATCCAATTCCAGCGTCCTTAAATAGTTGCTGCAGTGTCTAGAAGTCCTGTAAAAGTGCCTGAAATGCCATTACCAGTAACCCCAAATTTTCTTAAAAGTGCTCAAAAGGACTGGAAAAAAAGATCTAAATCACTGTAAAGCCTAAGAAACACTCTAAAACATAACACATATCGACGTAAATTTACCCAATAGTCCTAAAAACAATATAAATTACTGCAATACACCACCAAATCAGTGTAAAATGAGAAATGTCCCGACATTAGATATCTATGAGGTGAAGTCTAGGTTAGTTTAGGTGATAAGAGTATAGAGTAGATGATAAAATGGCGTTTTAGGGTTAGGCTAGAAGATAGCAAGGTAAAAGGGATTATTAGAGGAGGGTTCATGTTAGGATAGACTTAGATATATTCGTCATAGAAAGCTCTTAAATTACACACCATACATCAGCTAAATCATACAGCACCCACCCCAATACAATGAACGTGTATACATACATGCACTGCTAACCAAACCTATTCCCCATGTGCTCATGTATCACCATGTTACCCTGTGCTCGAATCCCTCTAACTATCCTACTGTTAGATTAGAAGTAAATTATTGTATTTCAGGGTGTAAACATGATAAATTACCAGTGGCGGCTCGTGCTGAAAATCTAAGGTGAGCTGTACAACAATAGGCAGTGATGGGAGTTAAACTTAAAAGGTCAGAATAATTACATTAACCACTCGTTAGTGATTAAAAATAAGTCCATACGACGATTCTTCTTGCTGCAGAACCTAGCAATCACTCTGGCATTGAACCCCTCGATGATGGAAATGTTGATCCTTTCAATTGAAAGCATGACAAGGGCAGTGAGCTTTTCCTGTGGCATAGTGTTCCTTAAGAAAGTTTTAATTATTTTAAGGGACTACAAATATCATTCCAGCTCCGAAGTAGTCATGAGTATGGTGGTAAGGATTTTCAAAAGCTTAGTTACTTCAGAAAACGTTTGTTGAAGGTTACTTTTCATGATGAACTGCAATAAAGGCATCGCTCCCTCAATATTTCTGAAATCTTGCCTTTGATACAAAACAGAAGGTTCTTTGTGAAGACTTCTCTGTTCTAGCATACTGTATGCAGAAGTAACGGTGCGAAGATCTGTGTCAGGAAAATTTCTTGAATACTCCTGAAAATTTAAGGATTAAGCAATTTAGTTACTTGCAGATGATCGAAAGTTTGGAAACGACCACTTGCGTGATTCTGTCGGATACTTCCTTGGCATCAGCACGTTAGCATGCTAGTTTTCGGCGCTTGCTTTCTGATGTGTGCTTTGAGTAATTGCAGTGTCAACTTTGTCCACCGAATCTCTAATGTGACTAACAGCTTGCACAAAATGTGTCACACTGGTTTTTGCTTTTACAGCGTCCACTGATATAACCTGTAACTGATCATATAATATTTCAACCTTCGGCATTAAATGGTAAAAAATGACAGCCAAAATAGACATCATTCGGCGGAGTACATCAGCTTCTCGACTGATGACGTCGGAATTTGACTTTTCCAAATTTAACATGCTCTCAAGAAAATTGTTCTTTTGTTCATATACTACATTGACTATCCTCAATTTGTTTGTGGCCGGCAGGGGATCCTATGAGTTGCCACGCTTGTAATGCTGGCACTCGCTGCGGTGACTTTGAAAAGAAAGCAGGGCATGCAGACAAGTTCAGGAAAAACACGCGTGCTGAGTGATTCTCTGCTGCAACTCTTTGCATCATTAGATTTAGATGGTGCGCATAACAGTTAACATAATGAGCGTTGGGATAGAGCAGTTTCATTTTTGCTTGTACCCTACTTGCTTCGTCGCTCCTTACATTCGCGCCACCATAGGTTTGAGCAATGATTTTGTGTGGTGAGTCCTTGTATATGACATCTACTTCCTTTAAGATGCATTTAGACACCGCATCCGCATTTTGCTGCTCGATTCTAAATAAACCCCAAAATCTTTTATATGGGACACCATTTATCTGGTAGCGAAATATTAACACTAATGTGTCTCAATTATAACTAATATGATTTTCCGGGCTGTTATGCCGTGGTCTGCTTTCTTCAGCAGACCACGGCATAACAGCCCGGAAAATCATATTAGTTATAATTGTGACACCGGCCGTGAAAACCTACGTTCTTACACTAATGTGTCTGCTTGTAAATATCTGTGGTCTCATCTGCCGTTATTGTTACAAAATCGCATTCCTTGCATTATCTGCTCATGAAAAGCTTCTAGTATGCACACCAACAATTCATTCTGGATGGTTTTTTATGTTCCCTTAAAAACGTGAGCATGATCAGATTCCATGCGTTGTTTCACTGCATTGTCTATTCTGGAAATTAAATGTACTAATCCCAAGAAAACCCTTCGATTTTCAGACTACTGTGTTTTTCAAATGGGATGATGTTTGTCCTTGAGCGCGGCCAGAGCGGCAACCAATCGGAGTTCCGCTGTGTTGTCATATTGCATTTGCCGTAAGCTAAGCGTGACGCGTGCTAAGCGAATGTGTTTCTAATACATATAATTTGCGCTAAGACAAAAATTCAAATTTTGCAAAAAGTAACCCACTAGAAGGTAGGGAGTAATTTTCGTAACACAACCGTAAAAACCACATATCTATTTTTAGCTCAAATAGTTTTCATAATACAAACAAATAAACATTCCCATATGTTATAATATAACCACGTAAGCACTGTAATGGTCACATTATTAGTATGTATGCATTATTGTATACATTATGTATATATATTTGTAATTATACAGAACTACTGACTTGATGGTGATAAAGAATTATGTTGTAAAACCAAGGCGTTTGTTAAAGCTGAGAGAGAGCAAACAGTCCACCCAGCTCACTTGTGTTACTTGTAGAATCTGCAGAACGTGAGCCGTCACATGTTTATGATTGTGTGTTGTTTTTAAATCTGGGTTGGAGTTTATTTACCCTACACCGTTAATATCAGTATTCAGTTGTTGTTCAGAGAGCAAGCAGCAAGAGTAAAATAGTGCAATGGCTTATTGTGGTAAATTTAGTGGCGAGTCAAAGAGGCAGGTATTGCGAAGTCAGGCTCGAAGTATTATATTTAGGGTCTACTCGTTTTTTAAGAAATGTAACAATGAGGAACACAGAAATCAACTTGATTTCAAAAATCCTCAACAGCTTACTGCTAAAGCGTGTGGTGTCGGTAAAGCAAGTGTGTCTCGCATTTGCGGAGAGGCAAGAAAATTTGTTCCCAGTGATACTCCAGTGTTTGTATCGCCCAGAAAGCTCATTGGACCTCCGAAGAGGATTACAAATTTAACTGACTTTGACAAGGACGTTGTACGCAGAACTGTGTTCGAGTTTTATGACCAAGGTGAATTCCCAACAATACAGAAAATAACTTGTGCCCTTAGAACTAAAATATCATACACTGGTTCAAATTCATCTACTTATAGAATTTTGAGAGGATTAGGGTTCAGGTACAGAAAGACAAATGATGGGCGACAATTTTTAATGGAGAGGAGTGACATTGTTGCGGCAAGAATAAAATTCTTACGCAAAATGCACTAAATTCGAAATTCTTGCGATACGAGGCCTATATTTTACTTAGATGAGACATGGGTAAATAAAAATCACACTCAAAATTCAATCTGGCAAGATTCCTCAAAAAAGGGTGGCCTGAAGGTACCTGTTGGAAAAGGCAGTCGACTTATCATTTGTCATGTAGAGTCCGCTAAGACAGGATTTGTACCTGAAAGCAAATGGATTTTTCTGTCCAAAACCACCTCAGATTATCACGAAGAGATGACAGCTGATACGTTTAAAGAATGGTTTTTGAACAGATTCCTAAATTATTTAGAAGAGGGAAGCATAATTATAATGGATAATGCACCATATCATTCGGTTATTGAAAACAAAGTACCGAATACTGCCAGTAGAAAGAACCAAATTGTTGAATGGTTGCAAAAAAGGGGGTTGAATTTTCGGCAACAGAAACTAAAAATTAGTTACTGCAACGAGTACTTCCATTTAAAAACCAGGGAAAAGTGTATCAGCTGGATCAACTTGCAATGGAAATGGGACACGAGGTAATCCGCCTCCCCCCTTATCACTGTCAGTATAATCCAATTGAGTTAGTATGGGCTCAAATAAAACGAGGGGTTGCAAACAGAAATAACACTTTTAAACTGACTGACGTTGAACGTCTTATTCACGAAGAAATTGACAAGGTAACTCAAAAAGACTGGGAAGCCTGCGTGAGACATGCAGAAAAACTACAAGACGACGACTTTTGGAAAGAAATAGGCCGTGACGATATTTTGGAACCTATCATCATAAATTTGCAAGATTCAGACGATGAAGACAGTGTCAGTGACGAATTGCCTCTTCACGTAACTGATGACAGTGATACGGATGAGCCACTGGCAGTTCCATTGGATTAAAAGCACAGGTAATTCATAACCTATAATTATATAACACTTAAAAAATACGTACGTAGCATGCGAGTATATTCCCAATTATGAATTTAAACACCAGGAGAATTATAAAAGTTTAGATAATTCAGTTTGGGTTGCTTTACGTCGACCATTCTAGCGACAGGCAGATGTGAGAGTGAGAGGGAAATATGAAAAGAGTGGGGGTAACGAGGTGGCAACGCTGTGCGCGCAAATGCACCTCATTCGCTGTAGCTCAGAACTCTTCCCATTTGAAACTAATAGTAGTCACTCTCATCATGTACCCTTAACACACCACAGAATTTGATGCAATCAATTATCCTAGAAAGTAATACCTGTTTCTCTCCACTTGTCTATTATGTTGCTCTATCTGTTCGTGATAAGCACGACCTAGTTGTGTAGCATTATTGACCCTACTCAATACCATGAGATCTAAAATGTAAATTAAATGTACTAATCCCAAGAAAACCCTTCGATTTTCAGACTAGTCACTCTCATCATGTACCCTTAACAAACCACAGAATTTGATGCAATCAATTATCCTAGAAAGTAATACCTGTTTCTCTCCACTTGTCTATTATGTTGCTCTATCTGTTCGTGATAAGCACGACTTAGTTGTGTAGTATTATTAACCCTACTTAAAGCCATGAGATCTAAAACTTTATTCATATGTTTCGCATTTTCAATTAACACATTTAGATGCCCAAGATCTGTTACAGCACCTGTGCACCACGCATCATTATTGCCAAAAATCAGACTCAGGAAATAAAAGAGAGTCTTTCTGATTTCGCATCCACACACCCAAACCATGGCCATACAGCTTCTGTTAAACTTGCGAGAGTATGTTGATTTATTTGGCACGGCTGTTTGTTGTATATCAAGATACGGCGCAGGAGTAGAAATAAAATGTATGTTCTGGCACAGTAGAGAGATGCCGACAAGCGATAAAGTTCTTTGTTCTACGCCGACAAGCCCGCCCCCTCCCTTTGAGTGCTCACATGCCGCCAGGTCTCGTGTCGTTAGGCCCCGCCCCCTCTCGCTTTGTGTGCTTACCTAATGCCGACAGTGTCTGTGCTAACAGGTCCTACCCCCCTCCCCAATGCGTTCTACTGTGGCGTCATGACTTGAGGGAATTGTTTTCTCGAGTCCTGCCGCCCCTCGGCAAATTAATTAGGTAATGTTCGTCAAACATTTTTTTAAGACTACTAAGGCCTGCACATTGCATCCTCGAGCAATTAAGTTTTTTGAATAATGAATTGTTGACTGGAGCGTGAGTATAAGTAGTCTGCTCACGGGAACAGTCTGTCATGTAATGAAACACTGCAGCCTTCTTCTATCTGGGGAAAGCGCTTGTCCATTAGCTGAACATGTTAGACGCTTTCACCACATTAAAAGGCTTTTAAGTTTACATTCCGGATCTGTTTACATACATTAGCGATCAACGACATACTTCCGCCTGGCGGTAACGGTGACCTCTATTAGCTGACAACTTTAGACGCTTTCACCCCATTAGCGAACACTGTCAGTAATTGTTTTCCTAAGTGCTCTGCCCAACACTCAACACTTCAGATTTTAGCGATGGAAATGATAAAAAGCAGCAGCTTCTCCAATAAGTTCCAAGATGACCAGGATGGCCGGGTTCGAATTACAAATTCAGCTTCTAATAACTCAGAGACTAATTACGATAAAGACGTCAAATAAAGTTTATTACATTAATGTCATTAGATAGTTTCTTGTGAATGTATATTTGGGTACATGGTGTCCAGGGTTCGAATACCGATAAAATGTAATTTAATTATAAATTTAATAACTCCTAAACTAATTAAGATAAAGACGCCAAATAAACTTTATTGCCTTTATGTTATTAGGTAGTATCTTGTGGAGATGTAATTAGATACCTGACGTTCTGGGTTCGAGCCTAATGTTTAAATCGTCATTATCTCAGAAACTAAGAGAGGTAGAGGAATTGACCAAAGCATGATTGATAGCTCCTATGATGGGTAATTAATACTGTATATAATTTTTAATCAGTTGTCCTTATTTCGAATCCCGATCTTTCAATCACTTACTTATTTTTTCTCTATACTCTAGAATATGTCACTTAGATTGATGCTGTAACTGCATACAGCACCTTTAAACATATCAAACTAATATTGTAAATAATTTTGTTTCTGGTGTCCAAGGTTCGAATACCGATAAAATGTAATTTAATTATAAATTTAATAACTTCTAAACTAATTACGATAAAGACGCCAAATAAACTTTATTGCCTTTATGTTATTAGGTATTATCTTGTAGATGTGTAATTAGATACCTGACGTTCTGGGTTCGATCCTAATTTTTAAATCGTCATTATCTCAGAAACTAAGAGAGGTAGACGAGCGAACCAAAGCATGATTGATAGCTCCTATGATGGGTAATTAATACTGTATATAATTTTCAATCAGTTGTCCTTACTTCGAATCCCGATCTTTCAATCACTTACTTATTTTTTCTCTATACTCTAGAATATATCACTTAGATTGATGCTGTAAATGCATACAGCACCTTTAAACATATCAAACTAATATTGTAAATAATTTTGTTTCTGGTGTCCAGGGTTCGAATACCGATAAAATGTAATTTAATTATAAATTTAATAACTCCTAAACTAATTAAGATAAAGGCGCCAAATAAACTTTATTGCGTTTATGTTACTAGGTAGTATCTTGTGGATGTGTAATTAGATACCTGACGTTCTGGGTTCGAGCCTAATGTTTAAATCGGCATTATCTCAGAAACTAAGAGAGGTAGAGGAATTGACCAAAGCATGATTGATAGCTCCTATGAGGGGCAATTAATACTGTATATAATTTTCAATCAGTTGTCCTTACTTCGAATCCCGATCTTTCAATCACTTACTTATTTTTCTCTATACTCTAGAATATATCACTTAGATTGATGCTGTAAATGCATACAGCACCCTTAAACATATCAAACTAATATTGTAAATAATTTTGGTTCTGGTGTCCAGGGTTCGAATACCGATAAAATGTAATTTAATTATAAATTTAATAACTCCTAAACTAATTAAGATAAAGACACTAAATAAACTTTTATAGGGGGAAAGGATGCTCTCCTGAAACATTAGGCCTCTAGAGAGAAGCATTTATAGGGGAGAGATAGGGAATACCAGGGCTGATGCTAGGCTAGTCAGATGCTAAAGGAGGGAGGGATATGCTTTATGCGAGAGAGATAGGGAATACAAGGAAAGATGCTATACTAAACAGGACTTGAAGGGTAGAATATGGGCGATATAGCGAACCGAGGAGAGGTATTAGGATAGGAGTTTTGAATGATGGAGTAGGTCTTTATATGCGAGAGATAGGGAATACGAGGGTCGATGCTAGGCTAGACGGTGTTGAATGAGGGAATGCATCCTATATGAGAGAGGTAGAGGAAGATGAGGAGAAGTGCTAGGCTAGTCGGGAAGGTCTGAATGAGAGAGTATACGTCTATATGGGAAAAGATAGGGAAAACGAAGGTAGGTGTTAGGTTGAGAGAGTCTTTAAGGAGGAAAATGCATTTATATGAGAGCAGTAGGGTATACGAGGAGAGATGCTAGTCTAGACATGGTTTGAGGATTAGAGTATACGTTTATATGGGAGAAATATGGAAAACGGGAGAGATACAAGGATAGACAGAGATTGAAGGAGGAGGAATGTAGGTTTATACTGTAATATAGAGAGTAATTCGATTATAAAACTTTTCTCATCCAACCTTACAACACTTTTATATACTTATTTTCTAAACCTTACAAACTTTATATTTGTTAAACAGTAGTGCGCGAGACGGAGAGGGACAAACAGTATATCAGTTTACAGTGAAGTATACGTCCTAACCTATTCCCCCCTTGTTTGTTCTGGATCTTCTCATTGTCTATCATCTAACGTAACCACGTAACAAGACGTAACACAGGAAATCATACATATGGCACATTAAAAAAAATAAAGGTATATATAATGAAACATAAACAAGTAGACAGAGGGTCATCGATACATAGAAAACCAGGAGTTGTATGTACTGAGACCATAGATTAGTATAGGCAAACAACAAAGAAGTGAATTTATAGTGTAAATAGCCTAATATTTTCAAATATTATTATAGTCTAAAAGTATATAACTTAATTATGTATCGAGTATTGAGAAATAAACGTTATTCATTATTCACTAATCTCAGATCACTGCAATTGTATTGAATCAATTCACAATTGTTAATGCCATTCAACTTTCATTTGTCTCTGATACATAAACAAATTGCAAAATGGAGAAGGACGAAAGTAATAAAAAGACTCAGGCAGCAAATTTTAAGAAAGAAGAGAAAGATATATGACCGACATTGTTTTGGAACACAAATTAGTGTTGAAAATAAAATGACTGATAGCTCTGCTAAGCGTAAGGAAGAGACATGGAAATAAATTGCAAATGAATATAATTCTAGGAAGATCATCCAGTGTGAATGAAAATCCCTGAAATGATATTATGAGAACATAAAGAAAAGAATGAAGCAAGCAAATGCCATTGACAAGGTACGATTGTACAAAACTGGAGGCGTATGTATGTACCGCCTTTCTTAGATAATAGTAGCCAAATAACAATTGTTGCTCTTCTATTCAATCGCCAATGAGTTTAATGATGAAGTTGGATTCCATTCAGAAGTAATCACCACAGTGAAGGACATTGAAATAGTAAATCCAGTTCCAACATGTCCTTCAGCAATTTTAATAACAGGTAAGGAATTTGAAAAAAGAGAAAGTGTAAAGGTGGCGTCTGCAGTTCCCATACAGAACTTTCAACTCCATTGCCTGAAAAGAACAAAGATGGCATAAGAGAGGGTTTTTATGAGAGGAGATATGAGTGTTTGGAAGGAGAGTACACAGTGAAAATGAAGATCTTGAAATTGGAACTAGAAATGAAAGAATCTCAGAAAAATTAAGCGTTGTTAATAACTTATACAAACATAAATATATTACAAAAAAGTAATGAAACAGGCAAGGAATAATATGGATAAAGAAACTGTTAAGCAGATCTACTACGGCACATTTTAATTTGCAAACAACGATTACATTTCAAAATGTTGGTATTCGGACGATCCAGTGTTATTTATGATAGGCACAGAAGTGTTTCTCAAAATTAAAAACACATAGCAATTTAAGATATCTATGTATTAATCTTTAGAGAGAAACTGTACTTTTACTCAAAGTGTTTAATAACTTTTAAAGCTAGAGAATGTCATTTAAGGTTTCCACCTCCCAAAAAATTCTGATTTCTCAGAATTGCGCAATTTTCATTACACGCTGTTATTTATTTTCATAACTATTCAAAAAATTGCATACGTGAGCTTTTTTCCCTTAATTGCATTCAGTTAATCATACCTTCCATAATACTTATACATTGCCTACGAGCTCAGGAGAAACATGGCAAGGCTACTTAATACTCCAAAAGTATCCCTTAAATTACTGGGGAATTCCTGCGAACAGGAGTATTTCGGAAATGTTTAATGTCACAAAAATATTTATTTAAAATAAATTGTATTTATCTAATAAGATATTCATTTCTTCAGCAGTAAGTTATTCAGATTCCCTGGAAATAAAGAAAACTTTATAGAACTTTTGATACGCATTTTATTTATTATACAAATATAGCTATTTTTCAGAAAATCAAATATAAGGAATCGCAGTCACTGGCATCTTTAAAGAGCGTCCAACTCCAGAATGAAATTTAGCATTTATCTGGCTTTTCTTATGATGTTACGCTGTTCACAGAGATTTACGAGTTGAAAGACTAAAAACACGTAAACATGTATATGCACAAGCGCGAGCGCACGCGCACACACACACATATGTACGAAGCTCTTTGCTTTCGTTTACAGGACCTCAGAACATGCATTACGCTGCGTGTCCCTAGCGTTTCCAGCTCTTGAATCGTTCCAGCTAGTGGAATGCCTCTACCATCTTCATGTCAACGATCTGTTACTCCGAATTAAAGTTTGGTGATCTGTATAGACCTGTACAACATGCATTACGCTATGTAACAGACTCATCACGCTATGTAACAACATGATCACGCTATGTAACAACATGATCACGCTATGTAACAACCTGAGCACTCTATGTAACAACATGATCACGCTATGTAACAACCTGATCACGCTATGTAACAACATGATCACGCTATGTAACATCTCGATCACGCTATGTAACAACATGATCATGCTATGTAACAGACTCATCACGCTATGTAACAACATGATCATGCTATGTAACAACCTGAGCACGCTATGTAACAACATGATCACGCTATGTAACAACATGAACACGCTATGTAACAATACGATCACGCTATGTAACAACATGAACACGCTATGTAACAACATGTTCACGCTATGTAACAACATGATCACTCTATGTAACAAACTGATCACGCTATGTAACAACATGATCACGCTATGTAACAACATGATCACGCTATGTAACAACCTGATTACGTTATGTAACAACCTGATCACGCTATCTAACAACATGATCACGCTATGTAGCAACCTGATCACGCTATGTAACAACATGTTCACGCTATGTAACAAAACGATCACGCTATGTAACAACACGATCACGCTATGTAACAACATGCATTACGCTATGTAACAGCCTCATCACGCTATGTAACAACATGATCACGCTATGTAACAACCTGATCACGCTATGTAACAACATGATCATGCTATGTAACAACTGAGCACGCTAAGTAACAACATGAACACGCTATGTAACAATACGATCATGCTATGTAACAACCTGAGCACGCTATGTAACAACATGATCACGCTATGTAACAACATGAACACGCTATGTAACAACCTGATCACGCTATGTAACAACCTGATCACGCTATGTAACAACATGATCACGCTATGTAACAACATGTTCACGCTATGTAACAACACGATCACGCTATGTAACAACACGATCACGCTATGTAACAACATGAACACGCTATGTAACAACCTGATCACGCTATGTAACAACATGATCACGCTATGTAACAACCTGATCACGCTATGTAACAACATGTTCACGCTATGTAACAATACGATCATGCTATGTAACAACCTGATCACGCTATGTAACAACATGATCACACCAGAACCAAAATTATTTACAATATTAGTTTGATATGTTTAAGGGTGCTGTATGCATTTACAGCATCAATCTAAGTGATATATTCTAGAGTATAGAGAAAAATAAGTAAGTGATTGAAAGATCGGGATTCGAAGTAAGGACAACTGATTGAAAATTATATACAGTATTAATTGCCCCTCATAGGAGCTATCAATCATGCTTTGGTCAATTCCTCTACCTCTCTTAGTTTCTGAGATAATGCCGATTTAAACATTAGGCTCGAACCCAGAACGTCAGGTATCTAATTACACATCCACAAGATACTACCTAGTAACATAAACGCAATAAAGTTTATTTGGCGTCTTTATCTTAATTAGTTTAGGAGTTATTAAATTTATAATTAAATTACATTTTATCGGTATTCGAACCCTGGACACCAGAAACAAAATTATTTACAATATTAGTTTGATATGTTTAAAGGTGCTGTATGCATTTACAGCATCAATCTAAGTGATATATTCTAGAGTATAGAGAAAAAATAAGTAAGTGATTGAAAGATCGGGATTCGAAGTAAGGACAACTGATTGAAAATTATATACAGTATTAATTGCCCATCATAGGAGCTATCAATCATGCTTTGGTTCACTCGACTACCTCTCTTAGTTTCTGAGATAATGACGATTTAAAAATTAGGGTCGAACCCAGAACGTCAGGTATCCAATTACACATCCACAAGATAATACCTAATAACATAAAGGCAATAAAGTTTATTTGGTGTCTTTATCTTAATTGGTTTAGGAGTTATTAAATTTATAATTAAACTACATTTTATCGGTATTCGAACCCTGGACACCAGAAACAAAGTTATTTACAATATTAGTTTGATATGTTTAAAGGTGCTGTATGCAGTTAAAGCATCAATCTAAGTGCTATATTCTAGAGTATAGAGAAAAAATAAGTAAGTGATTGAAAGATCGGGATTCGAAGTAAGGACAACTGATTGAAAATTATATACAGTATTAATTACCCATCATAGGAGCTATCAATCATGCTTTGGTTCACTCGTCTACCTCTCTTAGTTTCTGAGATAATGACGATTTAAAAATTAGGATCGAACCCAGAACGTCAGGTATCTAATTGCACATCCACAAGATAATACCTAATAACATAAAGGCAATAAAGTTTATTTGGCGTCTGTGTCCTAATTAGTTTAGAAGTTAATTAATTTATAATTAAATTACATTTTATCGGTATTCGAACCCTGGACACCAGAAACAAAATTATTTACAATATTAGTTTGATGTGTTTAAAGGTGCTGTATGCAGTTACAGCATCAATCTAAGTGACATATTCTAGAGTATAGAGAAAAAGTAAGTAAGTGATTGAAAGATCGGGATTCGAAATAAGGACAACTGATTAAAAATTATATACAGTATTAATTGCCCATCATAGGAGCTATCAATCATGCTTTGGTTCACTCGACTACCTCTCTTAGTTTCTGAGATAATGACGATTTAAAAATTAGGGTCGAACCCAGAACGTCAGGTATCCAATTACACATCCACAAGATAATACCTAATAACATAAAGGCAATAAAGTTTATTTGGTGTCTTTATCTTAATTGGTTTAGGAGTTATTAAATTTATAATTAAACTACATTTTATCGGTATTCGAACCCTGGACACCAGAAACAAAGTTATTTACAATATTAGTTTGATATGTTTAAAGGTGCTGTATGCAGTTAAAGCATCAATCTAAGTGCTATATTCTAGAGTATAGAGAAAAAATAAGTAAGTGATTGAAAGATCGGGATTCGAAGTAAGGACAACTGATTGAAAATTATATACAGTATTAATTACCCATCATAGGAGCTATCAATCATGCTTTGGTTCACTCGTCTACCTCTCTTAGTTTCTGAGATAATGACGATTTAAAAATTAGGATCGAACCCAGAACGTCAGGTATCTAATTGCACATCCACAAGATAATACCTAATAACATAAAGGCAATAAAGTTTATTTGGCGTCTGTGTCCTAATTAGTTTAGAAGTTAATTAATTTATAATTAAATTACATTTTATCGGTATTCGAACCCTGGACACCAGAAACAAAATTATTTACAATATTAGTTTGATATGTTTAAAGGTGCTGTATGCAGTTACAGCATCAATCTAAGTGACATATTCTAGAGTATAGAGAAAAAGTAAGTAAGTGATTGAAAGATCGGGATTCGAAATAAGGACAACTGATTAAAAATTATATACAGTATTAATTACCCATCATAGGAGCTATCAATCATGCTTTGGTCAATTCCTCTACCTCTCTTAGTTTCTGAGATAATGACGATTTAAACATTAGGCTCGAACCCAGAACGTCAGGTATCTAATTACATCTCCACAAGATACTACCTAATAACATAAAGGCAATAAAGTTTATTTGGCGTCTTTATCTTAATTAGTTTAGGAGTTATTAAATTTATAATTAAATTACATTTTATCGGTATTCGAACCCTGGACACCATGTACCCAAATATACATTCACAAGAAACTATCTAATGACATTAATGTAATAAACTTTATTTGACGTCTTTATCGTAATTAGTCTCTGAGTTATTAGAAGCTGAATTTGTAATTCGAACCCGGCCATCCTGGTCAACTTGGAACTCATTGGAGAAGCTGCTGCTTTTTATCATTTCCATCGCTAAAATCTGAAGTGTTGAGTGTTGGGCAGAGGACTTAGGAAAACAATTACTGACATTGTTCGCTAATGGGGTGAAAGCGTCTAAAGTTGTCAGCTAATAGAGGTCACCGTTACCGCCAGGCGGAAGTATGTCGTTGATCGCTAATGTATGTAAACAGATCCGGAATGTAAACTTAAAAGCCTATTAATGTGGTGAAAGCGTCTAACATGTTCAGCTAATGGACAGGCGCTTTCCCCAGATAGAAGAAGGCTGCAGTGTTTCATTACATGACAGACTGTTCCCGTGAGCAGACTACTTATACTCACGCTCCAGTCAACAATTCATTATTCAAAAAACTTAATTGCTCGAGGATGCAATGTGCAGGCCTTAGTAGTCTTAAAAAAATGTTTGACGAACATTACCTAATTAATTTGCCGAGGGGCGGCAGGACTCGAGAAAACAATTCCCTCAAGTCATGACGCCACAGTAGAACGCATTGGGGAGGGGGGTAGGACCTGTTAGCACAGACACTGTCGGCATTAGGTAAGCACACAAAGCGAGAGGGGGCGGGGCCTAACGACACGAGACCTGGCGGCATGTGAGCACTCAAAGGGAGGGGCGGGCTTGTCGGCGTAGAACAAAGAACTTTATCGCTTGTCGGCATCTCTCTACTGTGCCAGAACATACATTTTATTTCTACTCGCAGGCCTATCTAACTGCTTAATTTGTATCTTTTCAGCGGGTTGCCTCCATGAGCAAGGTACTTTTAACAAATTTTCCACAGAATTTTCCATCACGTATCACGTATAAAATTATCCACACTATTACTTCACTCGAACTAACTACCTTTCACTTGCAAGATTGTATCGTCTCTTGGACAAAGACTCGGTAAACCTCCAAAGTATGCAAAAATACCGCGCACATTTTCCAGAACACCAGTGTTAAATACACATTAAAAATAAAGCCTAACAGTCTCCCCCTATCAATATGTGCAGTAAGTAATTATAGTGTTTTATATTTGTCGGGTTGAATCAGGGAGGAGAAAACAACTCAACAAATTTTTATTGTCAACATTGCTTGAAATGTTCCTGGAAAGCTATTTCCCTGATACCATAGCGCCTTATACGTTGATAGCATGTGCTGGGACATTCACAGCCGTTGACAGGGTGATTGGGGGGACAGGCCAGCTCTCCCGTGCCCATGCCGTATAGCTAATGCCGAGAAAATAGCACACGCTCCTCCCATACATTGGAAGTAGACGAAATGACAGTGTATGCATTTGAACAGCGCAAGATGCAAAATATGAAATCCTGGCTGTTTGAAATGTATGTTCTTGTCTTGCAAAATAAATGCTGTGCTGCAGCACTGCAGCACATAGGGAGGCCGCCACTGAAAACTACATTCCTGCAGCAATTGAAAGGGTGCGTTGTCCAGAGTTGAAGAACACAAAGGATATAAGAGAATAAGTAATGTGCATGACAATTATCATTCCTTCATTAGATCAACTGGTTCTTAATACAGAGGTGCATGAAGAAAGAAAACAGTAAGCGTGATGTAAATATCCCAAAGTTTTGGGATCCAGCGTGAATGAACAGCCTGACATTGCAATTAATTAATGGATGATAAGTGGTAATGGAATCATGTTATACCATGCTGTATAGTGATAAAGGGCAACAAATAATTCATCAAACCTCAAGGGGCCTATTTCGGATTTAGGAATTCCAAGGATATTCCGCAGGCCTAAGTTTATCCTTACTAAAAGTGGTATGTAAATAACAATTTATATAGGTTAGTACAACTTCATAAATCATTGTGTCTACTGTTTTGATTTTAACGCTGGACTGCATATTTGCGCGGTTATTTTACATACGGTTAAAGGTGGAGTAAATGGCCAGAGGTGGCGGAACCACCTAGTCTGTAACCATGCCAAAGTCTTTTACAAGATTCACCGGAAATACACGTTTTGAGCCCCATTGAATTCAAAGAAAGCATTTTCACTTTCACTACTACGCACTTACAGTAAGTAGAGGAATTATTATATTCTACCCAAAATTTAATAACGGAATTTACCGGAAATGCACACCATGAGACTCACTGAATCCAAAGAAAGCATTTCCACTTTCTCTACTACATAGCTACAGGAGGTAGAGAAAGTATTGTATTCCACCCAAAAATTCAATAAAGAGATTCACCGGAAATGCACGCTTTGAGACCCCATAAATCCAAAGAAAGCATTTTTACTTTCTTTACTACGTAGTTACAGTAAGTAGAGCAAGTATTGTATTCCACCCAAAGTTGAATAACCTGATTAATACTCGGAACGGAAGTACTCGTTTTCAGACTCTCTGAAGCCAAACAAAGCGGTTTTAGTTTCTCTACTAGGTAGTTACAGTAAGTAGATAAAGTATTGTATTGTATTTCACCCAAAAATTGAATAACGAGATTAATACTCGGAACGGAAATACCCGTTTTCAGACTCCCTGAACCCAAACAAAGCGTTTTTACTTTCTCTACTACATAGTTACAGTAAGTAGAGCAAGTATAGTGTTCCACCCCAAACTTTAATGAGATTCACCAGATATACACGTTTTGAGACCCCCTGAATCCAAACAAAGGATTTTTACTTTCTCTACAGGAAGTAGAGAAAGTATTGTGTTCCACCCAAAAACTGAATAACGAGATTCACCGGATATACACGTTTTGAGACTCCCTGGGTCCAAAGAAAGCATTTTTACTTTCTCTACTACGTAGTTACAGTAAGTAGAGCAAGTATTATATTCCATCCAAAAATTGAATAATGAGATTCAACAGAAATATATGTCTTGAGACTCCCTGAATCCAAAGAAAGTATTTTTACTTTGTCTACTACGCAGTTACAGTAAGTAGAGAAGGTATGGTGTTCCAACAAAAAATTGAATAAGGATATTCAACGGAAATACACGTTTTGAGACCCCTGAATCCAAAGTAAGCATTTTACTTTCTCTACTACGTAGTTACAGTAAGTAGAGAAAGTATTGTGTTCCATCTGTAAATTAAATGTCGTAATTTCACCAGAAACCACGTTTGTGACCCCTGAATCCAGTGAATTTATTTTTAGAGAATGGCCCACGTGTGTGTGTGTGTGTGTGTATCCACGAATACATAACTGAAAAGCAAAAGGTTGGTTAAAACCGAACTTGGTGTTTAAGTTCAACTTCTTCCAAGAATGCGACATTGAGATTTTAAAGAAAATCCTCCACTCCAAACTATCCTTTACATTGGACATTTTTCGAAACTTTCTTCTTTCAAAAATGACTCTAAGGGTTTTGATTGAAATACATATGTTTAAGCTATTTTCATGATAAATAGAATGTATATAATTTTATTTTCTAGGAATAGTCTGTAAATTAGTCTTTATTGTCAATGACTTTTGATAATTAGTAAATCGTAAGACAGAGACAAAATCTTACCGCACAACTGTAGATCTTGTTAAAGCACAAAATTTATATCAAATATCATTTTTATTTTATGTCAAATAACTTTAATATTTTACCTATTCTGAAATATTCTTTGTTATTAGTTTAAATTTTCAAATACTTTATACATCTCTCAACTGCAAATAGCAATTGTTAATCTTTCTTTTTTTTTTTTCTTTCTTTCTTTCTTTCTTTCTTTCTTTCTTTCTCGTGTTTTTATACAAACAGAACAGAATTTCAAAGCTATCACGTCTGTGGCTCGCATTCGGAAGGTCGTGGGTTGGATTCCTCTGGCCAACCTTCCTGACCCATAGGTTTTTTCGGGTGGTTTTTCCGGGTCGCCAGGTGAGTGCTGGGAAGGATTCTCACATCGCCGAATTTCCGAATTTCCATTTCATCTCCATTCTAATTTCACTTCATCTTTCATCCGTTGGTCTCTTTCAGGGTTGGAAGTGTCGGCGATGGTGTTTCGGTGCAGTGTGGCAGGGGAAAAGGATACTTCTTGTGACTCAGCTTTCGGCTGGCTGTCGGGAGTATTATAACTTGCTTGAGAGGCGTTGGACACCCTCTGTGCTGGGTGGGGGTCCGGTCTGCCTGTCCGTCTGACGGTGAATCTCTATCTGAAAACTTAGGGACCCTGCCATTCCTGTGTCGCTTTTCCTGGTTCTGGACGCCCGGTGTCTTGTCTCGCCTCATCCTTCCTCCCGGAGACGCCCCCTTGTGGGGCGTAGGCACAATATCTACTATGTGGATCAGTGCCGAGGCCCTTCGTAGCCAACCAATCCAAAGCTATCACATAGCGGTCAGCTTTGAGGGATTTGGCTATCGCTTTAGCTTAATATGTTCTGGTTATACCTACAACGAATTATGAAAATAACTGATGAAGTTTATCGGTATTAACATGACATAGGTGTAAAGTAAGCTTTGTAAGAAGAGTGATCAGAGAAAGTCATGCGAATGCAACACATCACATTTTAGGACAAAAGCTCCATATGCCTGCGTCTCTGTGAACAACATAAATCCAAAGCGAAAAGTCGGTTAAATACCAAACTTGATATTTAAGTTCAGCATCTTTCAAAGATGTGAGAAGTATTTTCAAGAAAATCTCCCCCATCCTGAACAACCCTTTACATGGAAAAATTTTCGAAATTTATTTTCTTAGAAATGGCTCGCATCACTTTGATTAAAATACTCACTGTTTAAAATATTTTCATTACAAACGAAATATATATTTTGAACTGACTGAGAAGAGCCTCTAAAGCCTTCTTCATTCTGAATGACTTTTGTATAATTGGTAAACTCTAAAAGATTGAACAAAACTTTGCTACATAGGAAATGCAGAGCACGTTAAAGCACGTAGTTTCTTATACATATAAGTAGCATATATAGAGGTATTCTGGCTCACTTTTTGCGTTTATATGGGAAAAGATAGGCAAAACGAGGGTAGATGCGATGGTTCAAGAAGGAAAATGCGTTTATATGCGGAAGATAGGGAAAACGAGGTGAGATTCGAGGTAGAGTAGGTGCTGAAGGAGGGGGGATATGGACTTATAATAGAGGAGAAATAGGGAATACGAGGAGAAGTACTAGACTAAACAGGGCTTGAAGGGTAGAATATGGCTTTTATATGGGAGAGCTAGCAAAGAGAGGAGAGATATTAGCCTAGGACGATTTGAACGGTAGAGCATGCGTTTCTATGGGAGAGATAGGGAATACGAGGACCGATGCTAGGCTAGACAGAGGTTGAAGTAGGGGAATGCACCTTATATAAGAGAGGTAGGGAATACGAGGAGAAGTGCTAAGCTAGACAGAGTTTGAGGTGTGGGAGTATGGCTTTTATGGGAAAGATAGGGAAAACGTGGACAGATGGTATGCTAGACACATGCTGAAGGAGGGGAATATAGGCTTATAGGGAGAGATAGGGAATACGAGGAGAGGTGCTAGACTAGTCAGGGCTTGAAGGGTGTAAATTGGGTGTTATATGGGAGAGCTAGCAAATCGAGGAGCGGTATTAGGCTAGGAGGATTTGAATAGGAGAGTATGCGTTTATATGAAGAGACGAGGAAAACGAAGGTAGATGCTAGGTTGAGAGAGCCTTCAAGGAGGAAAATGCGTTTATGTTGAAGAGATAGGGAAAACCAGGTGACATCCGAGATAGAGCAGGTGCTGAAGGAAGGGAGACGCCCTTTATGTGATAGAGGAAAGGAATACGAGGAGAGGTTGTAGGTTAGACAGAGATCAAGGAGTACGGTATTCGTTTATGTGTGGAAGATATGAAAAACGGAGAGAGATTCTATGCTAAGAGAGAGACGAAGAAGGACAATGCGCTTTATATGAGAGAGGTAGGGAATACGAGGAGGGATGCTAATCTAGACAGAGGTTAATAATGTGATGGGGTTTAAGGGCGCTAAACATCTAAGGACATCAGCGCCTTTCAAAGTATAAAATTTAAAACCAAAAGTAAAAACGGGACACAAATCCGCTTAGTTTAAAACACTGAAAACAAGACAATAAATTCTAAATTACACCACAATAAACCATGGTAAATAAAACAAGAAAAGAGTAAAACGTGTTAAGAACTGTAGAACGCAAGGTACATGAGTGCCATATGTCCGTTGGGGAGAAGAGCCCCCATTAAAACACACAATATAAAATCAGAAAGATAAAAGACGCTCGGCGCATCAATTGCACCGATTAAACCACTGTCACATTTAAAACGTAAAGGACATTCTACAGCAAGCGCGTCGTCTGCCAAATTGTTGGCTATGCCAATAGGCACACCCACACGAACGCGCAATGGAGCTAAAACTTTACACTTTGTTAAAATGTGACGCACCGTTAAGGGCGCATCACACTGCTCACAGAGTGGTACGGGTTCACCACTGAGCAGGTACCTATGACTAAAAAGGCAATTTCCGATTCGTAAACGTGCTAAAAGTACCTCTTCCCGACGAGAAGAACGAGAAGAGGTACCCCAGACTAAAGGGAGAGGTTTAACCTCCCGCAACTTGTTCCCCCTGAGAGCCGTCCACTCATCGCGCCAAAGCAAGAGGATGGGGTGTCGTAAAAGAACATAGAAATCAGTGGAGGTAAACAGAGGTAAACATTCTGGGCGATAAACTTGCCAATTTGGCAGCGGCGTCGGCAGACTCGTTCCCTGAGATGCCCACATAATCTGGAACCCACAGGAAGGAGATGCTGATGCCAGAGGCACCAAGCGAGTGGAGCAGCTCATGTATGCGCTGTACGAGGAGGTGGTAATTGCACAGCGCGTTAATACTCTGAAGGGCACTCAGAGAGTCCGTACAAAAAACACAGTGAGGTAAGTCGTGCCGCTGAATGCATAAAACGGATTGATAAATACTAAAAGGTTCGGCGGTAGAAATTGAACATTGCCACGGTAAACGGAAGGTAAAACTATGTCGACCAGAAATAAAGGCACAGCCTAATCCAACATCCGTCTTAGACCCATCAGTATATAAAAAATGGCAGTGCCCGAATTGCGCCTGAAACTCTAAAAAGGCAGATCTAAGGACCGAAAAAGGGGTCTCATTCTTCGGCAGCGATGTTAACCCAAGATGACAGTGGGCCTCAGCGCGCAACCAAGGAGGAAACCGCAATTCCCCCCGGGAAGGGCTGGCGCTGGTATAACGTCCAAATGCTGAAGAAGCTGGTGAAATCGAACCCCTGGAGGGAGCAATGCAGAGGAGCTAACTAAATATTGCCGAACAAGTGAAACTTCGAAAAATAACTCGAAGGACGGGTGGTCAGGCAAGCTTGAGAGTCGACATGCATAGCTGAACAAATGCATTTCACGCCTGAAGGACAGCGGAGGCTCTGCACCTCAGATTACAGACTGGGTACAGGGCTAGTTGGAGAGGCCCCTGTAGCGACTCTTACGCCACGATGGTGAATGGCATTCAAGCGACGTAACACAGATGGACGTGCCGATGAATAGAAAAAGCACGCGTAATCAAGCTTGGGTCCGTCCAAGGAGCGATTTAAGACCCAGAAGAACGGTCCGATCAGCTCCCCAGGATGTGCCACTTAAAACACGTAAACGATTAAGAGAACGGTCACACTTTGCTTTTAAAAAGGAAATGTGCGAAGTCCAGATTATCTTCCGAACAAAGATCAACCCTGAAAATTTCGCCTCGTCTGCAAATGGAAGGACCTCCGGCCTAAGATGGAGAGTGGGCGGAGCGAAAGCCTTCCGGCGCCAGAAATTAATACAGACGGATTTCTCGACGGAGGAATTGACGCCGTTGACGTTACTCCAGGCGTAGAGACGGCCGATACAGATCTGAAGACGGTGTTCGAGCAGACAGGTCCGCCGTGAACTGCAATAAATCGCAAAATCCTCAACGAAAAAAGACGATGAAATGCCAGGGACGATACAATCAACAATGGGGTTGATAGAAATCGTAAAAAGTGTGACATTGTGTACAGAGCCCTGCGGTACACCGTTCTTTTGAATAAATCGACTAGATAAAACCGAGCCCACAAGTACACGAAATACGCGATCCGTCATAAACTCCCGAAGAAATATGGGAAGACGACCACGTTAATTCCATGCGTGGAGTGTGCATAAAATACCGCCCCTCCAACAACTGTCATAAGATTTCTCCAGGTCAAAAAACACAGCCAGACTTTGACACTTTCTCAGAAACCCATTCATAATATGCGTCGACAGAGAGACCAGATGGTCGACGGTAGAGCGGTGGAGACGAAATCCGCACTGAGCGTTCGCTAGAAGTTTCTGAGACTCAAGCAACCATGTCAACCACCCGTTGATCATGCGCTCCATCACCTTGCAAATGCATCTGGTGAGGGAGATAGTGCGGTAGCTGGAAGGTAGTTGGCGATCCTTCTCAGGCTTAAATATAGGGATGATGGTGGCTTCGCGCCAAACTGAAGGAAAAACGCCGTCTTCCCAAATACGGTTATACGCCTGTAAGAGAAAGTGTTTACTGTCGGCACAAAGGTTCTTTAACATCAGGACATGAATGCCGTTCCGCCCAGGAGCGGAGTGCCTAGAAAAATGGAAGACGTGCTCCAGCTCCCTAATTGTGAAAAGTTCATTATAACACTCCTGATTAGAGAACGAAAACTATAGGTCACGGAATCTAGCCGATCTTTGAGGGTGCGAAAGCCGTCAGAATAATGGTCAGAACTGGAAACCGCCTCAAAGGCAGCACCCAGAGTGTTAGCAATGGCAGCCGTATCCACTATGGTGGCATTGGAAATCTGAAGGCCAGACACAGTACAATGCGACAGTTTACCGGAGAAGCGAAGAAGTTTATTCTAAACAACAGAGAAAGGCGTGAAGCGATTAAAAGACTCGACAAAACGAGTCCTAGATGCCTTCTTGGTATCCTGAATAATGCGACGGGTCCTGGCGCGCGATTGTTTAAAAGTAATCAAATTATCAAGTGTAGGGCATCGCCGAAACACCCTAAGCGCAACTCTACGGGCACGAACGGCGTCCCGACAGTCCTCGGTCCACCACGGAACAGGAATACGCCGAGGGTGGGAGGACGAACGTGGGATTGTGCGTTCGGTGGCAGATCGTAGACATAAGGTGCTGCATCATTTGGTTAACGTCAGTGAGGGGCTGGTCCACAAAAGACACGAGGCTGGAATACAGTCTCCAGTCGGCTTTAAGGAACTGCCAGGTATGTACTCTAGAAGGCTGGACGTGGTGAGACAGAAGAGAAACGATGCAGGGGTAATGATCGCTGGAGGAGGTGTCAGCGACGACGTTCCGCTGCAGACGACAAGCAAGCTGGATGGAGCAAACGGCAAGGTCTAAGTGAGAGAATGTACCAGAAGAATCAGACAGAAAAGTAGATTCACCTGTATTGAGGATGGAAAGGTCAAACTGAGAAAAAATCTCGGAAAGAAGAGTTCCCCTCGCACAAGCCCTTTGGCGAACCCCACAGGGGGTGATTGGCATTAAAATCTCCCAACAGAAGAAATGGTGTTAGGAGAGCGGATAAGAGATCTCGAATGTCCGCGTTAGCGAGGGAGACGATAGAGGTGAATATAAAGAGCAAACAGAAAAGAAAAAGCCGGGTAATTGAAGCGTAACGGCAACAGCTTGATAGTCGGACGTAAGAGAGAGAGAGAGAGTTTGAAAATGAACGTTGTTACACACTAACATGACACCTCCATGAGCAGGAGTACCCTCATCCAGTGCAAGATCGTAGCGAACCGCAGTATACCCTCGAAGATCAAAAGTATCGTCAGGGCGAAGCTTAGTCTCCTGCAAACACACGACCACAGGTGAATGGGAATGCAATCAAAGCTGCAGATCCACCCTATGCGATCGAATGCCACGTAAATTGCAAGTCAGGATAGCCATGAATAAAAGAGATAAGCTTCTTACTTAGAAGGGCGGTTTAAAATAACTTTTTGCTTAAACTTGGGGCTCGGGCTTTTGTTATGGAGTTGGTTAGACTCCATAGGCTTCTCGAAGGGAGGGCCAACGCGCTCAGTGCCAGAAACCGATTCAAGCGCCGAGAATCGGTTCTCAGTGCAATGGGTGAAGGGGACCGCTGAGTGCGGCTTCTCCCAGGAGCATCCTGGGACTGCGACCTTCGAGGAGGAGGAGGAGGAGAAGGTGAACCTTTCTTACCGCGCGCACGCGGAGGGTCTTTCAGAAAATCTCCCCTACGAAGTTTCTGCTTCGACTTCCTCTCAGTGCCTTGTGACTCATAACCTTTGGACCAGCTTTAGATGGCTTAAAAACTGTGGCTGAAATGGACGGCCGGATGGTAATGGCCGTCAATGCAGTCATGGTCCAGGTCTGTATTTCGGAATTCTTCCGGGGTACTGACGAGGCAACAACAGAACTGACTGTACCTGATCGCAGGAGCGCAGGTTGGCGCGCATGGTAACACCTTTGGGCTTCAGCGAAGGAGAGTTTCTCCTTTACCCGGATATCCTGGATCGCTTTCTCGTCTAAGTACCGCAGACAGCCGGCTAATGACGCAGAATGAGACCCTTTGCAATTAATACAGACGGGGCTGATGAACAGGTACCATCATGTGAGGGCTGACTACAAGAGGCACATATAGAATCGGCAATGTTACAAGAGACTTCCGTATGCCCAAAATGTTGGCATTTAAAACAACGCAGAGGTCTAGGAATATAGGGCCTCACAGCAATACTTTCGTACCCTGCGGAAATACTCGTCGTCAGATCGACGCCATCGAAGGTTACAAACAGGGTAGAAGTTAGGTACCAACACCCCGTCGCGTTTAGCCTGCACTCGATGAACCGCTGTCACCTTTTGTGCTGAAAGATATTCGACTAGGTCATTGTCTGATATAACTTCGAGACTATGCGTGGTGACGACGCCGCGACAGGAATTCAAGGTGCTGTGCTTTTCAACACGGATGGGACAATCGTGGAGAAGCGTAGCGCGCAACAAGGTCTTAGTTTGTTGATCGGACTTGCTTTGTACTAATAATGACCCGTTTCGAAGTCGAGTGCAGGACTGAACTGAAACAGCAATAGAGTCAATGCCCTTCTGTACTATAAAAGGGCTCAACTTCTCAAACGATTGTCGTTCCTCTGTTCGCGTAATTAATAAGTAAAAACTAGATGTGGTGGTGCTACTTTTGTTACCAAAACTGTGCTTGATCAAATTAATGGAGAAAGAGAGCTCCATAGCGAAAGAAATCCTCCACCATTGCAACCGTCTCCGACCTCGGGCTCTAACTTCCCGGGCGTTACCCCGGCTTGGGTGAGTGGCCTAACCATACCAGTATCACCCCAGGGTCACACCTCCCAGAACATAGACAGAGGTACCAAATGGCATTGGGAAGTCAGTAGCCCATACAGTGGCCTTCCGCGGGACTGCAGTTGAACAGCGGATACGAACAAAAACCCTACATGACGACCCCGGGTGATGGGGATGACGCCATTACCCACTCACCCAGCTGCGCACCCAACGTGCGGGTATCCGTCAGGCTGTGTCCACGGAGGATTAAAATAAATAAAATGGGAAAATAAACCAAGAATGTGCGGGCGTTTCACACGCATGGTAGGCCGGGAAGGAAGAAAAAGAGATGTGTGAATGATTGTGGTGCGAAATGTTCGGAAAAAGACTAGACAAGAAAGAAACGATAGCGAGGGGCAACATGGAACGAAATGCAAAGAACGCCAGAGAGACTACCTCACATAAGCTGAGCCCCTGGGGGGACAGAGGTTGAGGAGCAGAGTATGAGTTTATATGGGAAAATATAGGAAAACGAGAAGAGAGGCTAGGGAGGTTAGTGTTGATGTATGTGTAATGTTCGTCCATGCATAACATCATTTTGACTCATTGACTTCAAGGTATAAACGCTAACAGAGGCTATGTTGCGTCCTAACGTTCCAGTATCGCGCCTCTAAGGGGCTGGATGCAGACCCTCGATCGAAGTACCTCGCCGCTACTATTTTGATTGATTAATGCAATTAAACGTTGCTCGTCGATCGATGAATACAATTAAGTATTTCTTTATTGTTACGGTATAAAGAGTAATTCGAATAGTATCGTATATATGTAGGGTAAACCGGTTAGTATCACAAGTGTTCATGACAATTCAGAGAACGATTGTGCCAAAGCTATTTAAGGTAATTTTTATATGATTCGGGTAGCATATCGGGTATTTAACTCATTTTAACAAGCAATTCAGATAGCGTTGCAGGTATTCACTGTAATATAGAGAGTAATTAGACTATAAACATTTCTCATCCAACGTTATATCACTTTTATATACATTTTTTCCAAATCTTACAAACTTTTACGTGTTAAAACGTCGTGTTAGACGGAGAGGTATAAGCTGCATATTGGTTTACAGTGAAGGTATATAGAAGTATTCTAAACTAAACCCTCACCGAACGCCCTAACCTATCTCCACCTTGACTTCTCATTGTCTATTCAATCCTATTATCTAACCTAACCAACGTAACAAGACGTAACACCACGCAACAAGATGAAACGTAACCAGCAAGCGTAACCACGCAACAAGACGTAATACTGCGTAACATAACCACATAACCAGACGTAAGGTAACCAAAAAACGTAACCATGTAACAAGGCGTAACACCACGTAACACAATTTAACATAAGCCCGTCACACTACGTAACGTAGCCAAATAACCAGTTGACAAGACGTAACATAACGTAACAAGACGTAAAACCACTTATCATAACCACGTGACAAGACGTAACCAACGTAACATCGCGTAACATAAACGTGTAGCACCACGTAACATAAGCACGTAACCACGTAACAAGACGTAAACTAACCTAACAAGACGCAACAGCACGTATCATAACCACGTGACAACACTAACACAGCGTAACATGGCCACGTAACAAGACGTCAAACTACGTAACACAAGCACGTGACCACGTGACAAGACGTAACACAATATAACATAACAGCATGACAAGACGTCACACTATGTAACATAAGCACTTAACCAGAGATAACTTACACTTTCTTTTAGTGAAATTGGGATGTTTTATTCAGGTTGGGGGTGGGGCTAATTAGTGGGGGTGGGGGCTAATTAGCATATTAATTGCACATTCCTGCATATTAAGTGATACAGAACCATCATTTTATTACTACTGATTAATCGCTTATATCTCCTGAATGAAAACAGATAGAACAATGGGATAAAAATTAGTCAATTCTTTGGAATGCGCCGCGTCATTAGGGTATTGTTTCACGTTGGCCGGGATGCCTGGGTTCGAATCCTAGGAGTGATTAAAAGTTTATATTCTAATAACTCAGGAACTAATTATGATAAAGACACCAAATAAACTATGTTACATTAAGGTCATTAGGTGGTTTCTTGCGAATGTATACTTGGGTACCTGGTTTCCTAGGTTTGATCCTTAATTTTTAAATCTCCATTATCTCGGAAACTAGGAAAGGTAGAGGGGTGGACCAAAGCACGATTGATAGCTGTTATAATGAGTAATTAGTTTTGTATATAACCTCCAATCAGTTGTCCTTAGTTCGAATCCCGATTTTTTTTTGACTTCCTTAATTTTTCTGTATACTCTAGAATATATCACTTAGATTGAGGTTGTAACTGTATAGAGCTCTCTTTAACATAGCCAACTAATTTTATAAATAATTTGGTTTCTGGTGTTCTGGGTTCGAATACCGATAAACTGTAATTTATTTATAAATTTAATAACTCCTAAACTAATTAAGATAAAGACGTCAAATAAACTTTATTACATCTATATCAATATGTGGTTTCTTGTGAATCTATATTTGGGGATCTGGTGTCCTGAGTTCGATTCTAAATTTAAACCTTCATTATCTCGGAAACTAAGAGAGATAGAGGGATGAACTAAAGCGTGTTTGATAGTTCTTATAATAGGTAATTAATGCTATATATAATTGTTAATCAGTTGTCCCTACTTCGAATCCCGATATTTCAATGACTTCCTTAATTTTCCTCTGTACTCTAGAATATATCACTTAGATCGATGATGTAACTGCATGAAGCTTTGTTTAACATGTCAAGCTAATATTATAAATTATTTTGTTCCTGGTGTTCTGGGTTCGAATACCGATTCAATGAAATTTACTTATAAATTTAATAACTCGTAATCTAATTTATATAGACACGTCAAGTAAACCGTAAACAGAGTACCTAGTTCCTAAATATCGTTATCATGACAAAAAGTACTTTAAAGTACTCAGATCGAATCCCGAAGGGGTGATTTCATATATCTTCAAGCCTATGAATCCTATCAGGTTCGAGTAAAGATTAAATGGTAGATGCTGATGCGGGGGAGCTAAATTACTAAAATACATTTATTAAAACTATAACCGGGTTCGATTCTAGAAGCTTAGAATCTGCGAAACTCTGGAAAAATTGCTTTTCTCGTGATTGTAGTGAAATGTAATGGTCTTTCTGAAAGAAGATGGAAAGGAAGAATTGAAAAGGGAATGAAAACATGAAATATGTAGTATATACATACATTTAAGTAAATAAGGGGGAAAATCTTCTACGTTACCTTTTAAGCCTTTACTTTTAAGTATTGTGATAATAGAGATTGTGCTAGATTTGGCGTAATGGGTGGTGGTGGGCTTTGAATGGAACATCTGACTGAATGAGCGTGTGGGAATAATTCTCTTGTTGGTGTGACTGCATATACAGGTAGTTACGAGACGACTTTAAACGTGTTTGATACTGCCAGACATCCTGTCTCTAGGTGTGACGTCATAAACATCCTGCTTCTGAGCGTGAGGTTATATGGCTGGGGTTAATACGCGTAGAGCGATCATATACAACTAGTTATGGAGCGAGTTTATGATTGATCTAAAAGGTTCGTGCTCCCTCTATAAATATGGTGATCTACGGTATTGGACTTCACCTCGAGATGTCAGCTCCGCCGGTACGAAGCTCTCTGTTCCAGAGACCACGCAGGATGCACCTCAACGCCGACAGGAACAACTGGGCACGACAATGGGACTCGGGCTTCACCGCAGACCCACCGGCAACCGCCGAACCTCCGCCGCCACTACAGAGGGAGCAGCGGGCCGCAGCAGGCTCCGCCCCCTATGACGACCCGGCCCAATCAGGATCGCCTCGGCCTCAAAAGCCGAAACTGACATCATCTGCGACTCAGACCTCTCGGCCTTCTAGGCCGAAGACGGCCTGTACTGCGACGCAGACCGCCGCCGCCTCGGCTCCTCGGGAGTCGAGCACACAGACGCCGCCATTAGCTGACCCGGCCACTCGGCCTTCTAGGTCGCAGATGGTCACCGCCACTACGCAGACGCCGCCAGCTATTGACCGGGCCTCTCCAAAGAAAGCAGCCCAGCGGCCAAATACCGCTACTTCTGCCTCTTCAACGACGGAGAACCCACCGACGCCACCAGCTGCCCGCCCGGCAACTGATCTGGGACAACAAACGACGCCGGCGCACTCCCGGATAGATGGACGCCACAGCGTCGTTATCTGTGGGGTGCCCAGAGACCTGCCACCGCATTATGTGCTGGATGCGGCACGACAACACTGGCGCTCGGCAATACGGGCCTCGCGCATCTCTTCTGCAAGAGGCCCAACATTGCTGGTCCGCCTGCACATGGGAGCCGCATCGGACGTGGAAGCGGCCAAAGCCGCAGGTCTGCCTCTACTTGGGAGGACCCTGCGTGCAAAGGCCACTAGAGGTGACCGTCCGGTGCCCTGCCGACGCTGTTGTGCCTTCGGGCACACAGCAGAAGCCTGCAACGCTGCTCCCAGGTGCCACTACTGTGGGTCAGGCTCGCTTACGTCAGCTTGCACTCATCACGACCTGAGACGACGCCGACGCTTCTGCGCCACCTGCTCCGGGAACACACACTTTACAGGGCAGGCACATTGCCCCCTGTATCCCCGGAGCAGACAACCTTCAAGACCGACAACACCAGCAACTACAACGACACCAGCATCATCAACGACGCCAGCACCTACAGTGACACCAGCAACTTCAGACGACCACCTCACCAGCGGCATCAACGACGACAAGCACCACGGACTTCAACGCCTCCTGTCAGCCATACAGGCAGGCATACAGAATCTCACCTCACAACTGGCTGAGCTGAGCCGTGCAACCTTCACGCGCCTTTCGGCCGTGGAGGCCAAGCAGCGAACTTCGGCCAGGGTGATCACTGCTCTCACCAACCAGATCCACAAGCTACAGGACGAAGATGGGGTTCTCGCGTCGGCCCAGCGCAAGCTGGGAAGAATCGAGTGTCACCTCGTCGAGCCCTACACAGACGGCAGCGACGACCGGTCCACGAGGCTGGGCGCCCTCGGCGCCTCAGTCGAAGGGATCCGAGAGCTGCATACCAACACCAGGAACTCCATCACCGAGAACATCAAGGCGCTCAGCGCCAACTACGACCACCTGCAAGAAGGATACATGTTGATCCGCAACTTCCTTGAATCCCACGTAATGTCACACCCCTCCCAATCCTCTTCCCACACACATCCTAACCGAAAACCCAGACGCCACTAACATACATTACCACCAGGAATCCCAACTATCTTCTCCTTCACTTCGCTAGGGGGCAGGCTGGGCCTTGGTCAAGCCTGTCTCCTAGCACACATCCTTACTCCACTGGCGACCGCACTGCGGCCCAGTTCTAATCATCACCTCGGACTGCGCGGGTGCTTTAGGCGGTACCGCAGCAAACCTTTTCCTTCCAATCCGGTGGAGGAGTTTTTAGTGGGTATGCCGACGCTCGGAGATTCCCACACTCCCAGTCCCGACTCCCATCGGGGCTGGGGTTAGTGATTAAATCATTTTCTCCTCCACTCGAAAAAAAAAATTGGACTTCATTGTGCTAATTAGCCTTGAGGTGTTAACATTGTGTTCTCTCCAAGAATAATCAGCTTTCTAAGTGATATCAAGGTGAAGAGGTCTACATTTCCCTTGAAGAAGGATTAATACGTTATTACATCAAGAATAAAGATGAATAACTCAGCGTATAAGGATATTATGCCAACCGCTACTGGATATGCATGCGGAAAATGTGGAAAGACGTTCCTCCGAGGTTATCACAAGAGAAGACACGAGATGACTTGTAAGAAGCTCTTCAAATGTAAACATTGTAGCTTGACCTTCAATGATGGTTGTAAGGGGCAGCGACACGAAGGTATATGTGAAATAAGCAGCCCTCAGAAGGAAAGAAGATTGGAGCCAACTAAACATCAGCTATTATCAACAATGGAAGACTGTGACATGAAAAAATACGAAACTTCATTCGAAGGACGATTGAAATCGTATTTTATACGATGTGAATCACCTAAGGACCTGAATATGTATCTGCATGAAGCAAAACAACGCATAATCCAGGCTGTGCATAAAGAGCTTGGTATTCACAAGAGTGTTAAAATTAATCTGCTGGTTGAGTGTCGATTTGTTAACAGTATTGGAGAAACCTGTGACAAAACATTTAAAACACGGAATCAAGCTGTTTTCCTGGAAACTGATCTGGACGCAACGATGGAAGTGAAATTCAAGAAATTGGTGACTGAAGTGGAGGAGTCTCAGCTTAAGGGTAGCAGCTGGGCTTTGCTTGCTGTGGAAGGAGTTCGACTTCGTATCAACAAGTACAACCCGTTACGAGGAAGTAGCTACATACCACCACCGTCATCTGTCGGAGCTAAAGAAGCGTGTATAAACATTCAGAACTTTACCGACGAGAAATGTTTCCTGTACTCTATACTGGCCAAATTCGTCAGCACCAAGCCTCAACGCGTCAGCAAATACAAGCAACTTCAAGATAAGTACGACTTCAGCTGCGTTACCTATCCTACTCCACTTTCTCAAATACCTAAATTTGAGAAGCTTAACAAGATGTCTATTAACGTTTTCGGGCTGGATGAGAAGCATGAAGTGTATCCAATAAAGGTTGCTAGCACTGAACTACCTGAACTTCGTGACCTGCTACTATTGAGTGACAGTTGTGGAAAACATCACTATGTGTACATAAAGAATTCTGAAAAACTCGTTCGACGTCAGAAAACTAAACATAATGGACGTGTTTATACCTGTAAGCGCTGCTTTACACATTTTGATGATCAGAGCGGGCGAAGTGGACTGGAAAAACTACAAGAACATGCAGCCATCTGTGTTCAACATGGTATCGCAAGGGTAGTTATGCCTACCAAGGGGAAATCAATTGTACAGTTTAAAAATGTTGAAAGGATGCTGAAAGTACCTTATGTCATCTATGCTGATTTTGAGAGTATTCTCACTCCATGCCATACGTGTATACCCGATCCTAAAACTTCCTATACAACCCCTTACCAAGAGCACACGCCAATGAGCTTCTGTGTTTACGTGAAGCCATCATTCAGTGTTGAACATCTCGAAACTGGTCTTCCTAAGCAACCCTATGTGTATCGTGGTGCTGATGCTGCTCAGAAGTTTATGCTGTACCTGACATCTCTTGCAAAAATGATTGATAACATATACAAATTTGCTAAGCCTCTGAAACTTACGGATCAACAGCAAAAGGATTTTGAGTCTTCTACGACATGCTACTTGTGTGGAAAACCCTTTACAGAAGAGAACTATAAAGTACGCGACCATGATCACATCAGCGGTGAATATCGTGGAAGTCTTCATAATGAATGTAATTTAGCCTGTAAAACACCTAAATATATACCAGTCTTCATGCATAACCTTAGCGGATATAACTCTCATTTCATTGTTAAGGAGCTGGGTTGTACAAGTGAACGTGTGGAGGTAATTCCTAACTCTGAAGAAAGCTATATCTCATTCACCAAGTATGTAGGAGATATAAAGCTTCGATTTGTGGACAGCTTCCATTCCTCAGTACAAGCTTGGATAAGTTGGTAAACAATCTAACCTCATATCCTGAAACACTAAAGTACTTTGGAGAAGACAAATTGAAGTTGATGACCCGTAAGGGTGTATTTCCATATGATTTTGTTACGTCATGGGATGCCCTGAACGAGACCTGCTTGCCTCCTAAGGACTCCTTCTACAATAGATTAAATGAAGAAGAAATTACTGATACTGACTACGATCATGCTAGAAATGTATGGGAGCTGTTTAATGTGAGAAACCTGGGAGAGTACAGCGATCTCTACTTAACCTCAGATGTACTACTCCTAGCTGATGTCTTTGAGACGTTCAGAGAGCAAACCCTCAAAACACACAAAGTTGATCCTGCCCATTATTTTACCTCTCCAGGACTTACATGGGATGCCATGTTACTGTATACTGAAATTAAGCTGGAGCTGTTACAAGATTATGATCAACTACTCATGGTGGAATCAGGTATAAGAGGAGGTTTATGCCAAGCTTCCCATCGGTATGCTGAGGCTAATAACACTTATATGGATAAGTTTGATCCGTCGAGACCAAGCCAATTTATCACATACGAGGACGCTAATAACCAATATGGGTGGGCAATGTGTCACGCTCTTCTTTTTTGGTGGATTTCAGTGGGTGTCACCTGACGAAATCAACTTAGAAGCACTACAAGAAGATGATCCTCATGGGTGTATATTAGAAGTCGACATCGAGTATCCTGCAGAACTTCACGATCTACACAACGATCTACCTTTCCTGCCTGAGTGTATGAAACCATTGGAAGCATCTACAAAGAAACTGATACCCCATCTTGGACCTCGAAAGAAGTATGTAGTGCATTACATGGCTTTGAAGCAAGCTCTTAGTCATGGACTACGACTACAAAAATCCATCGTGTGCTACAATTCCGACAGTCTCGGTGGTTGAAACCTTATGTAGAATTTAACAACAGGCTACGACAACAAGCTGCAAATGATTTCGAGAAGGATGTCTACAAGCCCTTTAACAACGCCATGTTTGGAAAAACTATGGAGAACCTGCGTAACCGTATGGATATACGACTGGTGACCAATGAAAAAACTCTAGAGAAGCTGATCGCCAAGCCTACGTTTATCGAAAGGACGATATATGCTGCTAATCTAGCTGCTGTACATATGGCCTCTCGTCAGATTGTGTTCAACAAGCCTATATACATTGGTATGAGTGTGTTGGACATCTCCAAGACATTAATGTATAACTATCATTACGACGTGTTGTTGCCTTATTATGGAGCTGAAAACCTGAAGCTTATGTATATGGACACTGATTCGTTCATTCATCGTGTTACAACTGAAGATGTGTACCAGGACAAGCTACGTTTTCTTGAGCATCTGGATACAGCTGATTACCCTGTCAATCATATATGCCACTCTACTCAGAACAAGAAGGTATTGGGAAAATTTAAAGATGAGGCTAATAGCAAAATCATCCTACGCTTTGTTGGACTACGTCCTAAGATGTATGCCTTAGATATTCAAGGCTCAATGATAAAAAAGATTAAAGGTATAAAACGTAGCGCTATTAAGCAGTACATTTCGTTTGACAGCTATACAGACTGTCTTAAAACCTGTGAAATCATCAGAACGCCCATGAATCTAATCCTATCACGAAAGCATGCTGTTACCACAGTGCAAGTGAATAAAATTACATTTAATCCCTTTGATGATAAAAGAATTATTGCTGAGGATGGAATAACTACCTATGCGTATGGACATTACAGTATTACAAACAGTGCTTAAGAGAATGTAAGTCGAAGATGAAGATTTTCTCTGCGAGTCTACAATCTTAAAAATGAAGTTTATCCGTGTGCCGTGTATGCAACTAGCAGACACCTGATGAAGAAAGAAAAAGATAGAATGGAAGGTGGTAACCCTGCCATTAGGAGCAATCAAGCCTAGATAAAAGGGGAGAGACATCTACAATGAACTAAAATAAAGGTATATTGACGCAAAGCTTTTCAATTTGTGAACCAATATGCAGTTTATCCCTCTCCGCATCGTACAATAACTGTTTAAAATAAAATAAGTTTGTAAGATTTAGAAAAAAGTATATAAATTGTTGTTACGTTGGATGAGAAATGTTTATAATCTAATTACTCTCTATATTACCATGAGTACCTGTGATTCTAGCTGAGTGACTTTAAACACCTATGTTACTTGAATTATCCTAAATACCTACGATACTCTCTGAATTACCTGTAACATCATACGGAACTATGCTATATCCGCTTCCCGGGATCTGTCCTACCCTGTGATACTAACTGAATTACTTACCTATTAGTATGAGTGGGATAGCTTTTCCCGTGAGAGGGCCACCTTTTCCCTGCCTTTTTCCCTTTGCTGGTCACCTTTTTCCCTTTACTGGTCACCATTTTCCCTTTGCTGGTCACATTTTTCCCTTTGCTGGTCACGTTTTTCCCTTTGCTGGTCACGTTTTTCCCTTTGCTGGTCACCTTTTTCCCGTTGCTGGTCACCGTTTTCCCTTTGCTGGTCACCTTTTCCTCTTTGGTGGTCAACTTTTTCCCCTGAGCGAGTCACCTTTTTCCCTTTGCTGGTCACCTTTTTCCCTGAGCAGTCACCTTTTTCCCCTGAGCGAGTCACCTTTTCCCTGAAGAGGTTACGTGATGGGCATGTCTAGAACATTGACATGAAACATATTTCCATGAAGTTCTCGCCTAAAGTCGCTTTCAAGGTCTAGCACCTCCTATTCCCTATCTCTCCTGTATATAAACCCATATTGCTACTCCTTTAGTATCTGTCTAGCCTAACACCTCTCATCCTGTTCCTATACCTCTCATACATATAAACGCATACTCTACTCTCAACGTCTGTCTAGTCTAGCATCTATTCCCGTATCCCTACCTCTCATAAGCGCATTCCCCTCCTGCCCCCTGTCTATCTCTCCTTGGGTTCCTATCTAACATATATAAAACACATTCTACCTTTAGCACCTGCCTATCCTAGCATTGGATCTCTTCGTTTACTCATCTCTCCTTATAAACGCCTACTCAACCTCCTTAGCCTAATATCTCTCCTCCTGTTCCTATATCCCTCATACATATAAACGCCTACTCTATTCTAAACCTCTGTCTAGCCTATCACTCCTACCCCTGTTCCCTAACTGTCTCATATATAAAGACAAGCTCTACCCTTCAACTCTGTCTAGCCTAACACCTCTCCTCTTGTTCCTTACCTCTCTCATATAAAAGACATACTCTACCCTTCAACTCTGTCTGGTCTAACACCTCTCCTCGTTTTCCTATATCTCTCATATAAATCATACTCTACTCCTCAACCTCTGTCTAGTCTAACACCCCTCCTCCTGTTCCCTACCTCTCTCATATAAAAGACATACTCTACCCTTCAACTCTGTCTAGCCTAACACCTCTCTTTCTGTTCCCTACCTCTCTCATATAAAGACATACTCTACCCTTCAACTCTGTCTAGTCTAATCCTCTCCTCGTTTTTCCTATACCTTTCATATAAACCATACTCTACTCCTCAGCCTCTGTCTAGCCTAACACCTCTCTACTAGCTCTTCCATATAAACGTATTTCCCTCCTTCAGCCCTGTCTAGCATAGTATCGGGCGTCGTATTCTCTATCTCTCCCATATAAACCCATTTTCCTCCTTGAACCGCCCCATCTAGCTTCGTTTTCCCTATCCTTTCCCATACATGCCCAAAAAAGTGGCCTCGCTCTCTCTATAATAACCTACTGGCGTCCGGTGTGGGTTTAGTTTAGAATACTTCTATATACCTTCACTGTAAATCAATATGCAGCTTATCCCTCTCCGTCTCGCACACTGCTTAACGTATAAGAAGTTTGTAAGATTTAGAAAAAAGTATATAAAAGTGATGTAACGTTGCATGAGAAATGTTTATAGTCTAGTTACTCTCTATATTACAGTGAATACCTGCGACGCTATCTGAATTACCTGTTAAAATGAGTTAAATACCCGACATACTACCCGAATCATATGAAAATTACCTTAAATAGCTTTGGCACGAATCGTTGCTCTGAATTATCATAAACACTTGTGATACTAACCGGTTTACCCTACATATATACGATATTATTCGAATTACTCTTTATACTGTAACAATAAAGAAATATTTAATTGTATTCATCAATCGACGAGCAACGTTTAATTACATTAATCAATCAAAATACACCCGGCGGTGTACTTCGATCAAGGGTCTGCATCCAGCCCTTTAGAGGCGCGATACCAGGACTTTAGGACGCAATATACTCTTTGTTAGCGTTTAAATCTTGAAGTCAATGAGTCGAAATGATGTTATGCATGGACGAACATTACACAAACATCAACACTAACCTCCCTAGCCTCTCTTTTCGTTTTATAATATTTTCCCATATAAACGCATACTCTACTCCACATCCTCTGTCTAGTTTAGCATCTCTCCTCGTATTCCCTACCTCTCTCATATAAAGCGCATTGACCTCCTTTATCTCTCTCTTAGCGAAAGATCTCTCTCCGTTTTCCATATCTTCGACACATAAACGAATACCGTACTCCTTGATCTCTTTCTAACCTATTACCTCTCCTCGTATTCCTTTCCTCTATCACATAAATGGCGTCTCCCTTCTTTCAGCACCTGCTCTATCTCGGATCTCACCTGGTTTTCCCTATCTCTTCCACATAAATGCATTTTCCTCCTTGAAGGCTCTCTCAACCTAGCATCTACCCTCGTTTTCCTCGTCTCTTCATATAAACGCATATTCTCCTATTCAAATCATCCTAGCCTAATGCCGCTCCTCGATTTGCTAGCTCTCCCATATAACACCCAATTTACACCCTTCAAGCCCTGTCTAGTCTAGCACCTCTCCTCGTATTCCCTATCTCTCCCTATAAGCCTATATTCCCCACCTTCAGCATGTGTCTAGCATACCATCTGTCCACGTTTTCCCTATCTTTCCCATAAAAGCCATACTCTCACACCTCAAACTCTGTCTAACCTAGCACTTCTCCTCGTATTCTCTACCTCTCCCATATAAGGTGCATTCCCCACCTCTCTGATATAAGGCGCCTTCTCCTACTTCAGCCTCTGTCTAGCCTAGCATCGGTCCTCGTATTCCCTATCTCTTGCATAGAAACTCATACACTACCATTCAAACCGTCCTAGCCTAATACCTCTCCTCGGTTTGCTAGCTCTCCCATATAAAAGCCATATTCTACCTTTCAAGCCCTGTGTAGTCTCGTACCTCTCCTCGTATTCCCTATCTCTTCTCTATATAAGTCGTTATTCCCCCTTCCTTCAGCACTTACTCTACCTCGAATCTCACCTAGTTTTCCCTATCTTCCCCATATAAACGAATTTTCCTCCTTGAACCGTCGCATCTACCCTCGTTTTGCCTATCTTTACCCATATGTAGTGGATACCCCGCGGCGGTCAGACGGTCAAAGTCCACCCTGGCGTCAGTAAAAGGTCAGAGGTCGCTGACGTCACGAAGGTCGTTACGGTTGGTTGCAATGGCGGCGCCAACCTTCTTTTGGCCTTGTCGTTATCGCGCGCCAGAGTTGCCAAAGGTCAAAGTTGCGTGACCTTTGCAACCGGTAGCGCGATGACGACGAGGTCGTAAAAAAAGATGTTTGGCGCCGCCGTTGTAACCGGGCCGTAACGACCTTCGCTGCTGTCGGCGGCCTCCGAAGCCTTTTCACTGGCGCCAGGGCGGGGCCTTCCTTTTTTCTCTTTTAAAGGATCCGTCCAACCGCTCACGGGGCCTGCTTTGTTTTTAATTTATTTATATATCTGATACATAAGGATGTGTACAAAAGTGACAATCTTGCACGAACGGGGCAGGCCCGTCGATGTGCGAGGTTGTTCTTGGTAGATTGTAGTGTTTTGTCCACCGTTAACACGGTTCAAATGCTTCTTTCTGTTTACTTAAATGTTTCCACATGTGATTCACATCTTGAGGAGGTCTGCGTCTCGTGAAGTTTGGAAGCAGCGATAGCGTGCGAAGTTCCTGCGTAGAAAGCGCCGACAATCGATGATAGTTGTCTGTATACATTTGCATCAGTTCGTCGACGCCTTGCTGTTTCATCGCGATACTCTATAACAATAACCTTAACTGAGTATGCGTATGCATGCGAGCATTAAGTACAGAATCATTAAAATAATAACAATAATAATAATAATAATGCACTACATACCTTTATATATATGTGTGTGTGTGTGTATTTGCGTGTTTGAGTTTACCGCGATGTGAAGGCGTTGCACTCTAATAGCATACTGAGCGAGATACATGACTGCTTGAGGAATATATGGTAAATAGCATCACCATGTTGATTGGATAGAGCAATCACGTGACAGTGGTTTACGTCATTTACTGCGATAATGCTGATGACGTTACATTTAGAAATAACGTGTACGATAACGATGTTTTGCGCATGTGTTGCATGAACTAATCACGTGATACATATGTGGGTATATATACATCTGACACGTGAAAACTACAGGTTATTTTTACGTGTGCATCATGATTAAGGTAGTGGTATTATTTCTTATTGTTTTAGGCGCACCTACAAGTGCGGAATCTAGTGACGTAACGTTTGGTAGGTGTGGATTTACAATAGACGATGATACAGGACATTTACAAAATGCCACTATGTGTCAGAAAAATTACGAACTACTTTCTAATTGCTCGTGCATTTATAAAAAGAATAGCGCCTGCAGGTTTGAGGGTACTGTGATGAATATAGCAATCTTAAATAATGTTTACACCTGTTTAAAACCCATAACCAAATGCTCCTATGGAGATCGTTGTGGACAGCTGTATTACGGGAACTTACACGTAGGTAATGTGGAATGTAATGACGGTTTTTAGTAAATGATGTTTGCGAATGTGTAGAACAGCCGGAACGTAATAACACAGGTTGCAACTTTCACGGTACACCTGTTAACATGTTGACAAGCGGTAATAATTCGGTATTAGTGGAACTGATGTATTGTAAGAAATTAATAGATAAATATGATATACCATCAGGTTTAGGTTTAAATTTGAAATTAACCGTGGAACAAACAGAGTTAGTAATGTTATATAGTGTAATTGACGATATGAATACGTATTTTTTGGATAATTATATTTATGCATTCGGGACTTGTGGTAATGGTGAATGGAATTTAAATATAGGTGGGAAACAGGTTTCAGCTAGAATTAAGCGTGGAGCTACTTGGTCTGCTGAAGGTACGTTAAATATTAGATCGTAATGTGGTGTCAATACAACAGAAACAGGTCGTGTACCTATAAATAGTTTACGAAGGGTTGTAGCTGAAAAATGTAAAGCAGCTATACATAAAGTTAAGCAAAAGTTTGAACGGGAATGCAATAAAAAGTTATGGATTTAAACGATGAATTAGATACAGCTTTAGAAGATAATGATAATCTTTAAAAAGTTTGCATACAGCAAATAACGTATTACAGGATATGAAAAAAGCGTTAAATATTAGACAACACAATTTAACACAATACCAAACTATAGTTGATAAAATAAAATCCAACGTAAACAATATGCACCAAGAGGTTATCGGATTAAAAGAGTTAATACATAACCTAACACATTCCAAGGTATGTGCTGCTAAAGATAAAACAACCCAAGAAGAGGAATTGTATGTTAATTACGATGATGACTTTAACTTAACAAGTCGGGTCAAGGAAGAAGAAGGAAATGAAGATGATGAATTCGCATACGTCACAAAATAGGTAAATTGATTGCTTTTTATTTTAAACGAATAAGTTTTTACAAGTTTTACGACACATAACCAGGATACTATTTGTAACTATAATGTTACAAGTATATATATTTATAATATGGAGGATGATTCTATATAAGACTATAATCAGCAATTGCTGCAATCATCCCAACATATATCATCGAACAATGTATAGTGTAACGGAGGTACGTTACACACATTAAAAGTAATGATCGCCGTAATCGTACCTCTAGCTACGGTATACACTGTTTTCGAATTAATCTGCACGTCTATAGTTAGTATATGTGGCTGGTCGTCGCAAAGTACTTTCGAATTACTGTTACGTCATGGTCCAGTAACGTTTTATAATTGTATATTATGGCATTATAACCTTTGGGTACCTGGATTTTTAACCCAGTTGCAATGTGTGCAATGCGCCCTGGTAGGATTGTATGCGGTGCACCGCAGGATATTAGTATACCGGTCTTTGTTTTAATTGGGTGCAATGCGTAATTATTTATAAATTCATACTTAACGGAATTGTTGTCTTCTCTTGTGTATGCACAATACCTATCATTTTCATCATCATTATCATCGTCATCGTCATTGTCGTCGGCATCATCAGCGTTTTCGTTTTCGTCACTTAGTTGGTTTAAGTGGTCAAGAAGAATTGTAGTTTGGTCTTCAATGTTACTGTCTCGGTCATGCGGTACGTTTATTTCAAATGTGTCTGCTAAATCAGTTAACACATGTTGTAAATCATCCATTAATTGTCTGATTTTAGCTTTTTTATGGTTATAAAATTAATGAAAGTTGGTGATTGGTGCTGCTGCGGTAATACCTATTGCTCATGCTGCTGTTGTTGAGGTAGCGGTAGCTGCTCCTGATGCTGTTGCAGAAGCGGCTGCTGCTCTTGATGTTGTTGTAGTACCGGTAGCTGCTCTTGATGCTGTGGTAGTACCGGCAGCTGCTGTATCTTGCTGCTTTCTTCTTCTTCTTTCCTCTGCTCGTGGTGTGGTAGCTGCAGCTGCATATCTATCTACATCCCTGGGTCCCGCCGCATCAGTGTTTTTCGCAGTGTTGACAGAATTTTGGATGTCATTGAGATATACCCAGGAACTGGAGGTATACAAGATTTGGAGCGTTTAGCCCCGCTGGACAAATCCAAAGGAAGCTCAGTATAATTCCTTTTAGAGGTGAGGTTTAGCGGGGTGTTGGCGCGTCCACCATACCTCTCCATGCTGTTAGATGTCGCAGAAGAAGCTGCAGCACCATTATATAGTTGGAAGTTAAAGTACATATTGGCAATATACTTAACTAGTAGCGTAGATGCACTGAAGAGCAAAGCAAAAATCAGTATAACTGTAAAATCCGTAACCGCTCCTATATATACTTCTAAAACATGATAAGAATAATGCTCACACGTGCCGGAGCATAATGTGCGTCATTACTGACTTTGACTTTTAACCTTACGCTTATACTTAACCAAAAGGCTAAAGGTCATTGACGTCAATGCAATGAAGCAGAGTAACCGTTGAACTTTTTGTTCTGCGAATACAAGGGCAAAAGTCATTGACATCAATGCATTAAAGCATGGTAACCTCTAACCTGTTTGGTCTGTAAATATAAAGGGCAAAAGTCATTGACGTTGATGCAGTGAATCAAGTAAGGAGGGCAAAAGTCAATGACGTCAATGAAGTTAAGCATGGTAACCTTCAACCTTTTATATCGTCAGCATATACATGTATACTTGCTTAATGTATTGCGTAGCATGAGTGTCCATTTTAAAATTATATACGTGTAATGCTGCACGTGTTACAAGTAAAAGCGCAATGTAGCTATCGTATTGTATCATTTTATGTGTAAAGCCTAAGTGTGGTAAAACGTAACAAAACCGCATAAAAGCACACATCTTTGGTTCGACTCTTGGTAAGTTATAGTTATGCCTTTTACAGTTGTTCGAGTACGGAATAGAATTCTTGACAGATTTTATTCGGGATATGCCGAAACCGAGGTAGTAGTCGATGCTATTCCTGACGATGAGGAAATAGATATAATGGAATGGATACATCGGGTATTTTCACAGTATTTAGAATTTGTCAATGAACGCTTCTTAAATCATGAGCCTAGTTATTTTGGCATGTCAATATCTAATACGGCTTACCCGAATAGAAATTTTAACATTTCTGTGAGACGATTTGATCAGCTAAATGTGGATATTATATTAAATTCCATAGAAACTCTCTTGCAAAGTAACGAGAATTTCTTTTAACCGGAACACTCAAATTTACGTGTATATACACGAAAACAATAGAGGGTAACTGTTATAACGAATGCGAAATCTGTTTTAAAAACAAGGGAATTGTTGTTATTAACAATACTGATTCTTTATGCTTGCCCAGAGCAATAGCTGTATGTCTAGCGAAACTTACTAAAGATCCGGATTACAATCTAGTAAAAAAGCCGAATACATGCAACAGCGTAAACCCTTGATGCTGTGCGAGGTATACCAGAACTCGACATCAGATTACAGTGTAGAGAACGTGAAGGACTTTGACAGTCGTTTGAAAGAATATTGTTTTACCGTTTTTGATGTTCATACCGGTAATAAAATCTTGTACAAGTCAACAATACATAGCAATAAGTATGTAGACTTACTCTATCACAACAATCATTTTAATGCCATTGTAGATTTACATAGAGCATTCAACTGTAAGTATTATTGTAGACAATGTAACATTGTTTCACAAAACAAGAAGGAACTGCATCGTTGCGACTATAATTGTTGCAAATGTCATATTTCATGCGGTTGTCCGTTTGACAAATATATTACCTGCGCTACGTGTAACCGTGATTTTAAGGGACAAATCTGCTTTGATAACCATTTAATAAAAGGTGCTTTTTATCCTAAAGATATGTCGGTGTGCGACATTGAAAAGGTTTGCCTTAAATGTAATAAAATGTTTAATCTTAGACACAGAAAGCTTCCACACGTGTGTGAAGAAAAATACTGTACAACATGTGATAAATATGTTGCAGCTAACCATCAGTGTTATATTAAACAATATCGTAGAAAGCAACTGAGTAAAAATGTTTTATTTTTCTTTATTGATTTTGAGTGCATGCAAGAGAAACGATTTGGAACCCTAGAAAATGCTTATGAACATGAAGCGAATTTGTGTGTTCTTTATCAAGCATGTAACTACTGTATTGACATTTATGAAAAAATTCATAAATGCGTACATTGTGGTATAAAATAGTGGGTGTTTGAAAACGACCCGGTGCGTGAGCTATTCGAGTACATTACCTTACCGCGCACCACGTTTAAAACATGGTAGTTATTGCTCACAATTTAAAGTCGTACGATGGTCACATTTTGCTTCGGTACATGGTGGGCGTGTTAAAGTGGACTCCTGAATTAATAATGAACGGTAATCGTATATACAAAATAAAGCACAAAAACCTTACTTTTTAGATTCGTTGAATTTTATTCCATTACCACTTTCAAAATTCACAAAAACGTTTGATCTAAAAGATGTTAAGGAATATTTTCCTTATTTGTTTAATACAAGTGAAAATAAAAACTATATAGGATCAATGCCTGTCCAAAAATACTTATGTCCTGAGAAGATGTCCGAGGATGGTAGAATCGTATTTGAAAAATGGTACGCTGAACAGGTGAAATCGAATTACGTATTTAATATGAAAAACGAACTTGTATAATATTGTCAAATCGATGTGCAAGTGTTATGCTTTGGTGTGTCAAAATTTAGAAAGGAATTTATGCAGGAAAATAAAATTGACCCATTTAGGAAATGCGTAACTATTGCAAATGCTTGTATGAACGTTTATAGACATCTTTTTATGCCTAAAGACACTATTTCTATTCTTCCTGTAGAAGGATATCGGTTAGCAGATAAACAATCACGCATAGCTTTAATATGGTTAAGTTGGTTAGAAAAAAAACCGAACATATTTCCATTCGTCACGCTCTTAACGGTCGGGAAGTAAACATTTTAAATCATAAAGTTGATGGTTATAGAGAAGACGATAAATTCAAATACGTGTATATGTTTCAAGGTTGTTACTTTCATGGATGCAAGGTTTGTTTTGCAAATCGATCCGCTGTGTTGTATAACACAGGAAATGAAACTATGAACTTTAGGTTTGAATCTTCTGAAAAAGTATCTGAAAATATAAGAAAAGCAGGATATACACTTATTGAAATGTTGGAATGCGAGTTTAATACTATGTGCAAAACCAATACCGCTTTAGCGCATTTTGTTACGGATTTTTAAATTCCTGAACCTCTCGAACCCAGAGATGCTTTTTATGGTGGGCGAAGTAACTGTACCAAGTTATATTATGAAACTCTTAATACCAATGAAAAAGTATTTTAATATGATGTATGTAGTTTGTATCCATTTGTGAATAAAACTAAACCATATCCTATTGGTCACCCGAAAGAACATTTTAAAGACTTTCGAAATTTAGATACCATAAAAGGTGGGCTGATTAATTGTAAAATATTACCTCCTGTAAATTTATATCATGCTGTGCTACCTTTACGAATTAATGGTAAACTAGTATTCCCATTGTATAAATTATGTGCGCAGTTGCAGAATATGGAGGAATGTTTCCATAACGATGAGCAACGAAGTCTTTTAGGTACATGGGCGATTGACGAAGTAAAAGCAGCTCTTAAAGAAAGTTATGTTATCTTACACATTTATTAGGTGTGGGAATATGATATGGTTCAACACAATCTCGAAAGAAAAGAAAACGGATTATTCGAAAATTATGTAAACCAGTTTCTAAAAATTAAACCGAAGCTTCGGGTTGGCCTTCGTATTGCGACGATGACAACAAAAGGCGTACATTTATTAGCGATTTTGAATTAAAAGAGAGTGTTAAGTTGAATTATAATGCCAGTGTTCAAACCCAGGTAAACGTGAGATGGCTAAGCTTATGCTTAATTCTTTTTGGGATAAGTATGGTCAAAGAGACAATTTACCCACATGTGAGCTGATAAAGCATTATTCGGGATTAATAGAATTATTAAATAATCCGAGTGTTGAGGTTCAAACATACCTTCCAGCAACAGACGATATTATGTATGTAATATGGAAAAATGTAAAAACAAGCCCTAAACAAAATCCGACAACTAATGTGGTTATTGCTGCATATACTACGGCGCAAGAACGGCTTGAACTTTACACGTAGTTAAAACGGCTAGGAGAACGTGTGTTGTATTTTGATACTGATTCAGTTATTGCAACATGGCAACCTGGACAGTGGTTACCTTCTACAGGACCGTTTTTAGGTTGTATGACTAACGAATTGGAGAAATATGGTGAAGATGCCTATATTGATCAATTTGTATATACAGGGCTGAAGAGTTATGGTTACAGAATAAAATATGGTGAAAATACCAAAGTAATGTGTAAAATTAATGGAATTGCGTTAAATTGTAGCAATTTAAATAAAGTCAATACACAGGTGATGCGTGATATTGTTTTGAAGGATAACTCCTTACCAATCAACCTTTGTAGCACGTAAATTACCAGAAAACCTTTATGGAGTTTAGTTACAGAACCTGTTACAAAGACCTTCCTTATGGTAGTTACAAAGCGTAAAAGAACAGCTGAATTTGATACGGTTCCATTTGGGTATAAAAGGATATGTATAGAATAAAACTGTCAAAGTAGTTACTATGACGTCGCAAACATTACCGCAGCAGGAAGTATTAAATTACGACGTGAGGCAATTAGATAATACTGTACCGCTGACAATTACAAAGCGACCTATTACTGAAGATCGATATTTTCGCAATGTTAAGTATCCAAGATTAGATACTAGTACGGAAATAGCTACAAAACGAACAGCAGCAGGAAGTGATCAATTTTACCATAATGTTAAATTTCCGAAATTAGGTCGTAACTCAATAATAGGTACGATACGAGCAGGTAATGGAGATCTATTTGGATACAATGTTAAACATACAAAACTAGATCGTACCGATAAAGCAGTTAAGCGATCACCTAACGAAGAAATTAACAAGGAAATTAAGTTACCAAGGTACGAACCTTCAAATATTGAAGCATTTTTAAGGCATCTAAGGTATCTAAACGCTCACTTACTCAAAAGCTTTTTATAAATAATTGTAAAAGCGTTAAAGGTTTATATTTTAAACGTATTTTAGAAAACCCTTATTTAAAACTTAAAAGTCTACATTTCCAAATAATGATTCAATTCAAAGTAGTTCATAAGTTATAGACAAAATTGCATTGCCGAAAAGCATAAGCTCACCATTCTCAGCTTCAGAGTACAAACAAAAATTAACTCTAAGTGGTATTAACGATTGGAGACGTGCACGTTACAAACCTTACAGTAACACCAACAAATAGCTAAGCATGTAAATACATCACAAACATACCCAGAAGAAAATTTTTTAAAAGATGTATTAAATAAACTTGTAAAAGAAAAACCAAGTTACAAAAAGAGCTGGAGAGACGCACGATACAAACCGTATCAAAAACAAAATCGAAATATTGAACCTGAGAATATTTATAAACCTATTGAGCGTGCCGACCCGGGTGAAGATGGAGTAGAAATGAAAGATATTACACATGAGAATAGTAATACGAGTAAGTATGATAATGTTACTAACACCTCAGATAATTAAGATGATGATGAGTTTAAGACCTGTAATAACGCAACTACGGGGTCTGAAGAATCCGTCAATTCGGATACTGTGAAATATAAATTTCCAAGTACAATACAGGTAGCGGGTCCTTCGCGTTGGGGTAAATATATATTTGTTAAAAACTTGTTAAGACATGCTAATACCCTGTTTGACAATCCTATAAAAAGAGCACTTTGGTGTCATCCGCCCGAATACCCACCTAAACTCGGACGCGAGTTTCACAGTTGCACGTTCAATGTGCGTACGCATCAGGGTGTACCTGATTTAGAAAAACAATGGAGATTTACTTATTTTAGACGAGTTAATGTATGAAGCCAATACCAGTGAAGTATCTAATTTCTTCACCAAAGATTCGCATCACAAAAATTTTGGAGTGTTATACGTTTTACAAAACGTTTTCCCACACGGTAAGAAGTTTAGAACAATGTCGTTAAATTCTAATTACATCGTGGTATTTAAAAATAATAGAGATATATTACAAATAGATAAGTTATTTCAACAACTCGAACCACGAAATTCAAAATTTCTTTTAGAAGCGTTTAATAAATCCACCGAAAATCCGCACGGATACTTAGTATTGGATTGCACGCAACATACACCAGATATATATCGTTACAGAACAGGAGTTTTACCTGGTGAAGCTCTTGCTTGCTTTAGACCTAAATAGAACATATATATATATATAAATACGTCATACAAAAAACGTTATTTCTTACAACGATGTCTATGCATAACGTTCCCAAACTATCTCCAACAGCATATAAACAAGTGTGTAAATTAGCCTCACCTACAATAACAAAACAATGTGGAGCATTGTTTGTTTTAAGAAAAAACAAATGCTAAGTCGCGTAAAACATTACTAAAAATGCTGATCCTAAATTACTTAAAGCACTCACTGAATGCGTATTAAAAGTTAGTAAGGGAACTATCCCTGTCTCTAAACAATGTGTAAATCGTTTAAAACGATATAAAACAGCATGGAGAAAGTTAGTTAACAAAAAGACGTCGTTGAAGAAAAAGAAGAAAATTTTAATTCAAAAAGGCGATTTCTTATCTGCTTTTATTATTCCTGTTTTAAGTGCGTTACGCAGCGCTCTTGTATCAAAGTTAGTGCCAACATGAAATACGCAAAGCAAATCATGTTGTTACATTCGCAACCAGAAAGTGAAAAGAAGCTACACGTAGTGGATAAAACTTTATCTAATTTAATAGAGGATATAGACAAAATAAAACATTTAAACATTTCATCGTACGAAAAATGGGGTTTACTCAGACACAAACGAACTAATCATTATGATATAATATCACAACAACGTAGACCCTATCTGCACGCTATAAAAGAAGAAGCAAAAATATTAAATTACGAAGAAGACGAACAAAAGGGGTAAAAGCATTACCATTAAATGTTACAGTTAAACCGATAAAAGGAAATACAAAGTCTGTAAAAAAGGAAAAGGTAGACAAACCTCGGAAAGCGACGATTCTGAAGCTGAAGTTAGATTTACTCCATACCCTACTCGTTCCCGTAAACAAGCATCAAGTCATCATTTACGCTCGACTAAACGCCGAAAAGCTCATTAATGCGAAGGGAAACTTCTCTGCTTAGCAGATATTACTTTAAACTTGATCATTATGCTGGACTTGGAACTATACAAAAGCTTCATCGAGCTACAGGAATTTCTAATAACAAAATTAAGCGTTATCTTCAAGGGCAAGAAAGTTATACTCTTCATAAACCTGTGAGAAAACGTTTTTCAACGAAAATATACCACGTAACCAATATCGACGACCTGTGGGAAAGTGATTTAAACGTATTAGAAAATATATAAATATAACAAGCCTTACGTATACATTTTGACTGTAATCGACGTGTTTTCTAAATTTGCATGGGCTGTACCTTTAAAAACAAAATCCTGTAAAGAAATTACTGAAGCATTTGCATCCGTATTTGATCGATATAAGCCTATTTCAAAAATACTGCAAACTGATAAAGTACGGAATTGAGAAACAGAAGATTCCAACCTTTTCTAGAAACTAATGGTGTAACTCATTATACTACTAATAATGATGTAAAATCTAGTGTAGTAGAACGATTTAATAGAACTTTAAAACCAAAATGTGGAGGTACTTCACTCATAAAAATGCATATAAATACATAGACGTGTTACCCAGATTGTTGCAATCGTATAACAGTTCTTATCACAGATCGATAAAAATGGCTCCAATTCAAGTCAATTCTTCAAATATCTTAAAAGTGTACTACAATTTATACACAAATAAATTACAAAAATCTGCATCTTTCAAAGCTTTAAAATATAACGTTGGTGATTGTGTTAGAATGTTAAAGTTAAAGCTAATGTTTGATAAAGGTTATGAACACAATTGGACAAATGAAATATTTTTAATATATCAGGTAATTAAAAGGAACCCTGTAGTGTATAAACTAAAAGACCTCTCAGGAGAAGAAATAAAAGGCATATTTTATAACGAAGAGTTGCAAAAAAAATCGTCTTCCAAGTGTTTATAAAATCGATAAAATCCTAGGCACTCAAACTAAAGACGGTAGTAAAGAAGTACTTGTAAAGTGGAAAGGTTATCCTAATAAGCTTATTTCTTGGATTAAACGATCCGAAATAACGACACCATTATGATACGCACGGAACCATTTTCTATTACGTTAACTAGCAATGGGTCTGCAAACGTATTTGGAAACAGCACTACGGCTCAGTTTTGGAATATGTTACCACAACGCACAGTTCTTCGAGGTAAATGGGAAGTGGCGCTTACAAAGATTAGATATATAGGTTAATTTTTAAACATTGCAAAAGATGGTAATTTTATTAAGGGTCAACTGCTTCGTAAATCAGCAACAGAGGTTCCTCGGAAAATAGAATTTCGATATGAATTGGACGAAACGACTGTAACAGATAATATAATGCTTTTAACAATGATTAATGTGAAACTTAAAAACGAAGCTCACATCGATAAATTTTTCTTATTCAATTAAGATGCTGGTTTTGTTACCGTTAATTCTCGAGCTGTAGAAGAAAAAGGAAACTAAAAACGTGAAGATATAGATACCGATAGTATTACGCACACGGTAAGTGATTCAGACACAAAAAACAATGATACACTGCACGTAGAAGTGAACGATGCACTGCATGTAGAGCATGAAACTAAATATAACAATTCTCCACGCACCGATTCAAAAAAAAAACAAAGGTAAAAGAGCTACAGGTGAGGTAATCGGTAATGTAATGCGCGAATTATTTCTTTCTCCCGATTTAAGCAGACAACTAGGATTCGAACCCTTTCTTGATATTGCTAAAGTTAAACGCGCTCAATTTCCGATGAATCCTTATGTAACATTTCCGTATGAAATGTATATACTGTAATATTATAGAACTACAAATGGTGAGCAACACGTTTGCTCCGAAAATCGAAAGTACGATAGTTGAAGTGGATATTGATCACAGGCATCTAGCAATGGAAATATCATTTGTGCCTTTAAACTGGGTACCCGTTCTTCAACACGATTTTCAAGTTGTACAAATAGATTTAAGAACCGGAACAGGTGAATTATTACCATTTATGGACGGATTTTCTTCAGCTGTAGTACTTTGGTTTAGACCTTATGGATCATCGTGAACAAAGTACTTTGTTCATCAAAACGGTCAAGGTGGTAGTTTTGTACTGTACAAAGGTAAACGTTTTCAAAAAGGACGCGGTCTTTTCGGTGTTTTAGGCAGTTTATTTAGGTATATGTCTCCGTATTTTAAAAGTGCTGCAAAGACCGTTGGTAAAGAAATATTAAACGTGGGTGTTAACGTTGTATCTGACGTAATTTCACAAAAACCGTTTAAAGTATCACTGAATCATAGATTAAAAGAGGGCGGGACAAATTTAAAAAGAAAAGCCGCCCTAGCTCTAGACTCGATGTTGGGATCCGGAATAAAAGCTCGCAAACTTTGTAAACTTTCCCAGTTAAACCGAAAGTGTGTACGACGTAAGAAACGGTCAAAGATACCGAAGAGAAGAAAAAAGAAGCGAAGGCACAAAAGTAAAAGGAAATCAGCTAAAAGAACGTATATCCATGATATATTTTCATAATGTCTAAGGTTTATGTAAATTCCGCATTTAACATATTTGAAGTGCATCCCGTACAAACCAGTGTAACTCGTTATTCGGTAATTGAACTAGAACCTCAAAACGTAATTTCATATAATTCTCCAATAGTCTTTCACTTCAAGAGTAATGCTGATGCTTACATCGATCCTTCTCAAATAGAGCTATACTTAAGTTGTACAATAATTAGTCATGACGATAAGGTTTTAAAGGAAGCAGATAAAATCACTCTTGTTAATAACTCTCTAAATTCGCTCTTTCAGCAAGTAGAAGTGATTTTAAACAACGCACCGTTACGCCGCCGCAGCCCGGTTATCCATACAAGACGTATATAGAACAACTATTCAACTATTCCCCCGATTCTCAAAACACATGGCTTGAAACAGCTCTTTGGAAAAAGGATACGGAAGGTAACTTTGACGTGTTTGATTCTAATGATGGTATAAAATGGCGTTTTGAACATATAAAAACAGCAAGGAATTTGAGTTAATGGGACGGTTATCGTGTTCACTATTTTCTCAAGATAAATACATTCCTAACAACATTGATATGACCATAAAATTAACACCATCTACTCCTGAATTTTATCTTATATCTTTTGGAGAGCTTAAAGGTAAAACCTTGATAACAGGTGCAACTCTCAATGTACCGTGTATTTATCCTTCCCCTTCCCTGCTGCTAGCTCATTAAAATTTATTGTCTACGCAAAATGGTAAGATTACTTTAGATGAAGTAGACGTCCAGGCTTTTAACATTCTTAAAGGAACCATAAGTAAAAAAATTCACGATGTTTTAGTAGGTAAAGCACCTCGCAAAATGACAATGGTATTTGTGTCGGATAGCGCATATAGCGGTCAATGTAATAAAAACCCATTTAACTTTTTACATTTAGATTTAACTTTTATCCAAATCTTTGTAAACGAGCAGCCATTTCCAGCACAACCGCTAACTTCAAATTTTACAAATAAGCAATATATAAAAGCCTTTAACGCCATCTCGAAAGCGTTAGATCTAAATCCCGAAGATAAAGGACTACCATAACCAGAAAAGATTACTTAAATGGGTATACATTTTTTATGTTTGATTTAACACCTGATAAAAACGCTAGCGAAACACATGTTTCAGGATTACATCACGGTAATGTTTCAATAAACTTAAGTTTTAAAATACCTTTACCCGAATCGGCCTGCATAATCGTCTTATCGGAATATCAACGCTTACTAGAATTTGATGTAAACAGGTCTATTTACGTAACATGAATACGGAATAAATACGCAAATATTTATGTAATAATATTTATACAAAACCTCATTTCTTAGGTGTTTCTGCATGCAATCAATTACCTAAACAAATACAGAAAACGTTTCCAATTGCACTAGTAGCAAATACCGATCCCATTAGTAAACCTGGTTCGCACTGGATAGGTATTTACATTTCCAAGTGCGGAAATGGAGAATATTTTGATAGCTTTGCAATGCCTCCACTTTCTTCTTATTTTATAAATTTTCTAAACCGCAATTGCGGTAACCATTGGAGTTATTCTAAGCGAAGATTAAAAAGCTCTACCAGTTCCACATGCGGATAGTATGTTATTGCTTACACGGTACATCGATGCTGTAATTACCCTCTGTAAGAATTTTATTCCGCATTTAGAATATCTGATTACGCTTATAACGATCGTCTAATTGCAAAAATTTACAAAGATGTATGCTTTCGTAAAAAATGTAAATACGCAGCTGCTGTTCAACAGAACTGTAAACCGTTATTATAAGGTAACTACTATTTTGTTTTCTGCTTCACTTTGAATTTAGACGTTAGGAGAAAACATGTCTACAGGAGTAGGATTTGTTTATTTTAATTTTTTTGTAAATAACGAACTTCAATATGTAGTTAAGGAACTTTCTATATGTGGTACAGGTTGTGAAGTGCTAACATGGGTCTTCAAACCGCCTCACAATTCCCGCTTGTTATCTGAAAAGTTTAAATCCACTAACGATAAAATTACTTCAAAAATTCATGGTTTTAAATGGGATAATGGTGATGTTAGTTACGAGGAACTCTCTTCTATTTTAAATCGTAGTGCGGATCTTTTTACCGTTATTTTTATCAAAGGGGAACATAGAACAGAATTTCTTCGCTCGGTTATAGATAGAACTGTAATTAACATAGAAGAATTATGATTTAATAATCGATCCTTGGTAGCATTTCATGCACCGTCTTGCATTTACCCTTGTCATAAACTACACTCTCTTAATTGTACTCAAAGAATCGTGTCAAATATCTCGCAATGGTATGCACACATTGTAGATAAACGAAATGCGCAACCTTGCGATCCAAAACCCAACGATTCTCATCTACCTCACAACCTGGACCCTGACATATTACCCTACGACCTGTACATTAATCATCTGTTTTAGAACGTGCCTTGAAAATCATTTCCCTCCCATTTTAGAACGCACCGTGACACTATTTAAACCAGCACAGAATCAAGAGGTCATCGCAGTGCAACAAGCGGTGTCATGATGTCTATATTAAGTTTAAGGTAAGTGTATACACTTTCATGGTCAGATTGGCCGAGCGGTCTAAGGCGATAGACTTAAGTTCTGTTTCCGAAAGTAGCGCGGGTTGGAATCCTGCATCTGACATATTCTTTTATGTGCATTTTAGTATGACCGAACCAGAACCCAAGATGTTGAAAATTGACGAGGATTCTAAGCAGTTATCATCCTTGATTGGTATCCAAAGCAGCGTATACTTCCTGGACCGCGCGGAGAGGAAGTTTCTCTGTGTAGGATTTTCACCGTTGTATCCATACGAACTATGTATTACCGTAGCAAAATGCGATGAAGATCACGGAATTCTTCTAAATAATTTATCACATTGGAAGAATATAATGACGTGCATCATCCGTGTTGACAATAACGCTAAAAAGGAAATGATGAAGTGGGATTTAAATCTAAATGAAGAACTTAAATTAGATGTAAAACATGTATTCGGTATTCCTGATATTATTTTAAAAATACCAAAGTGATGACTCTGTTGGCGTATCGTTAATAGAAGAAGAATGGAAAACCTTAATTAAACTCTACCCTATTATTAACGATATTTTTTATCATCGACTAAAAGAAGCTGCCGAAGTTAGAAACTTAATTACAGCTTATCAGACCTACTTACAAGCGGTTAAATGGAATATAAACAAAAGGTCATATTCTGCATACACTGAACACATATTATGCGCAACTCCTAAAGATTTCTACGAAATACGATTTTACTTACACAACCAGCTTGTGTCTAACAGCGATCACGCACATCACACATGATTATCACATGTCGTTACGCAATCGGTATACAGCTGCCTGTGATGACGTACATACTATCATGGCCACGTGTTGCTTACTCACTGTGTTCATGTAATGTTACTGAAGCAGCAGAGTATATATACCTGATACATCGGTTTCTTCAGTATTCAGTGCTTCTTTAGCGGTTCCTTTCAGCAACCTACATCAGCATCTTCACAATGTCTGCTAACGCCTTTCTAAACAAGCTGAAGAACTTGGGCTGCGGTTCATATGGTGGAGCGTTCTCCAAAACTATATCTGCAAGCGACTTGGAGGAAGGTAAGCGATACCCAGTTGAGGAAATTATAGCAACAAAAACAAAGTTTGGACGCGAATTGCTGTAAAGCTAGGTGGTGGTAATGTTTTACTTCTACCTCAGCGTTTCGAAGCCTTAACGGGTCAGGAACTGTCTCTTATGAACACCAAGAAGTATTTTTTAATCTATCAAGGTGAAGAACCTCTCTCAAATGAACGAACACGCCATCTATATAACTCTGAGGAAGACGCAGTAGAGTAAAGCAAAGCAAGTCACTCCGATCTTCGTTGATGCTGTTGGTGTTAGGTCAGTAATCTGTCATCCACCAGCCCGTATAAATATAGCTCACATTTCCATCCACACTGTACTTCCTCAGAATGTTTTGTCCGCATTCGCTGTGTATGCACAAACCTGTACAGGTCAGTGCTTCGAGTGTTACGACCAGCCAGCCCAGTGTATAGGCCCCTTCTTGGACACAACCTCTGCGTTAAAAATTAAAACAAAAAAACAAGAAACATCGTTATACTCTACATATCCCAGGTTTAAAAGATAAAACCTACCGCAAACCAGGCAGCACAAGTCACTCAGTGAGAAGCCACAACCGCATCAACATGGACCTTCTGTCAGATCCTATCGACGTGGGACATAACATCTGGACTCAACTAGTGTTTAACGCCACCGAACTGGTCAACGCTGACGGTAAATATGCCGACCAATCTTTTAAAATATTGTCTATGGAAATAAAACCTGATTGGTGCAAGGAAAAGGCCTTGGTTATAAAATTAGGAACAAATCTTTCCTATTCAGCAAACGCAGATATAATACATATTGCGTTCAAAAGTTGTTTGATGAACGCCTCCGCCGCGGATGCTGTCAGAATAACCATCACTCTAAATACAAGAAAAACACCCAGTTTGAATCAGTGTCTTACTCAACGCGGTTCCTTCAACATTCTTCAGTGCGAAGAATATGGGTGTACTAACTTCGTGGTGGGCGCTTTGTACGTGCCAAAATTAGAGCACGACGTGAGTAAAAATTTCTCTCATCTAAATTTTGCATGCGTCACAAAAGACGTAAATAAGCATATACGTTCCATTGTGTTTAACGAACTCCTTAGCGAAACCTCGACACGTTCGAAATCGAAGACGACAGCACATTCAACAGCAACAGCAGCAGTGGTGATGGTACCAGCAAAACATTAAGCAAGAGCGATGCTACCAAAAAGCTCCCCACTAACAGCAGCAACAACGATAACAGTGTAGTGACAAACATCAAAATCATCTTGTTTCACTCAGATATCTAGAGTTAGTGTAATGTAGCAAAACAGTAGAAAAGTAAAAATACAAAATAACTAGAGATGGTTTAATGTAGCGCAAACAGTGGAAATGTAATATTAATTGTAATAATATATCATAAACATTGTATCATATATTGTACTCATGTAATACAAAAATTAAAAAGGAGGCACCACGAGCGGTTGGACGGATCCTTTAAAAGAGAAAAAAGGAAGGCTCCGCCCTGGCGCCAGCGAAAAGGCTTCGGAGGCCGCCGACAGCAGCAAAGGTCGTTACGGCCCGATTGCAACGGCGGCGCCAAACTTCTTTTTTTTACGACCTCGTCGTCATCGCGCCACCGGTTGCAAAGGTCACGCACCTTTGATCTTTGGCAACTCGGGCGCGCGATAACGGCAAGGTCAAAAGAAGGTTGGCGCCGCCATTGCAACCAACCGTAACGACCTTCGTGACGTCAGCGACCTCTGACCTTTCACTGCCACCAGGGTGGATTTTGACCGTCTGACCGCCGCGGGATATCCACTAGTCCCATATAAACGCAAAAAGTGAGCTAAAATACCTCTGTATATGCTACTCATATACTTTATGAGATTAACTAATTTCCAGATATTTTTTTATTGGTTTGAATATTTTTGTAACTGAGAAGTCGCTATTCGTTTTGTTTTTGTTGCGGTCATACAAACAGCATGGAGTTTAAAAGCATTACGTAGCGACATGCTTTTTGAAAATGTGACTATCGCTTTATCTACGTATACTACAACGAAACGTGTATTTTGTGAACTTTTTCTTTTGGTATTTAATTAATGTCCTTTAACCGGGTAGGCCATTATGGACGGTGAATGAACGAAATGGTTAAAATGATGCTCAAAAGGGCCCGAGGTCCTTAGAAATTACAATCTAACATTCATCTTCTCAGGATAAGAGGAACCCTGGAAAAAACGTTACCCATGTATTTTGCTTTTAACCGAAATTCTAACTCGGGACCTCTTGAATGTGAGGCAGACCCCCAAACCACACAGATGAGCTAAATGTGATTTGCAAGTATATCTGGATTATGAGAAGTAGACAGAAAAATGAGATTTAGAAAACAGAATTTGTAGAATGGTGAGAAGAGAAAGTTGGTGAATGGAACACGTTTCTTTGTTCAATTTAAAATAAAATTTAATCTATATGTAAATATAATTCTTCCTAATCATACTCCTCGTGGTAATGCAAAGAGAGTGGAATTTCAAAGACACCATATTAAAATCTGACTATCGTTTGAACTACTGCATTCTTCTTGTACTTACAACGAAGTTGGTAATGACAGTTCATTTCAATTAACAAGAAGACTCTTTCACTCAAGCCGTGTGTAGGACAAGGTTGGAAAGACAGAATCAGATTGAAAAATTCAATTCCATAGCTTAGATTTGAACTACGGATCTTTCAGTTTACGTCCAAGTGGCGCCGCGGTAACGCGTGTGACTCGCATTCGAGAGATCCCTAGTTCTTTTCACGGCTACCGCCCAATCTGATCCACGTTTTTCTCGAGTTTTCCCGAATCGTCAGGCGAATGCTGATTGATTTCTCTCAGCACCCGAATATCGTTCCATTCCTCATTTCATTCATCCTTAACCCCGTTAGGTCTATTTCAGGGTTGGAAGTGTCAGCGATGGCATTCCGGTGCGGTGTGGCAGAGAAAAAGGATGCTCTCTGTGGAAGCTTATCCATCTCTCGTTCTTCAGCTGGTTGCCGGGGTATGAGGACCGCTTCTAGGGGGCGTTGGACCCCCTGTTTGGGGTGGAGCTCTCGGTTTGCGTGACCAACTGTCAGGGCGTCTCAATCTGGAAATTTTAGGAACCTTGTCATTGCTGTGCCGTCACTCCTGGTTCCGGCCGCTCGGTGCCTCTCATCGAGTCCCTCCCTCCCGGGAGCGTCCCCTCGAGGGGCACAAGCACAATATCCTCATTCACTGGATCGGGGTCGAGTCCCTTTCCGTTACACATTCCCTTCCATTCCAGACCAGAGAAGAGAAGTATTTTAAGAAGTCAGAACGTGATTCGTAATACAAAGTTTTTTAGGGGAGGTATCTTCAGATTTGTAACCTGAAAGCAATTTAGTTTTCAGAATAGTGCTTTCAAATGAAGCAATTGCAACAAAAGCACATTAACCTGTCTGCATTAACACTTCGGGTCACTATTTTGAAAATTTAGTTTATATGTTATCCTAACCGAATAAAACAGCTATATAGAAGCTGCATATTTTGCGCTAAACTTTGTTTCCTCATATCTATTAACATTTTCCCCTTTTACATACAATACTTAAATAGGTGTTTTTACTATACGTCCACTATATCACTTGCACGGTTTTGTTCCTTTCTTTGTGAGTGTGTGTGTGTGTAAGGGGAATTATGTTTCAAATAAGACAATCTTTATTGTTTTTCAGTAACAAGCGCAAATTATATCTCATTTTGAAGAAAATTTAATGTTGCACTTAATTGCTCCCAAAGTATTTCGTCAGTTTGACATCAATATTACTTTAGTTTCCATATTTTTAAAAAATTATTTGACTATTATCAGAACTGAATGTGCCAACGGTATGGAACTACACACTTAGGCTAAACGTTGTGATCACTATCTATGACAATTAAAAAGGAAAAGGAACTTATATTCAAGGTAAATAAATACCCTCGGAGTACGCATAGAACGTTCTATATGTGATAATTATTAAACTATTATAGTAGATACATTAGAAGCATCCTGGCGCAGTTATTTTGCGTTTATATGGGAAAGGATAGGGAAAACGAGGGTGGATGCGGAGGAAAATGCGTTTATATGGGGGAGATAGGGAACACGGGGACTGATGCTAGGCTAGACAGTGGTACAAGGAGGGGGAATGCGCTTTATATGAGACAGATAGGGAATACGTGGAGAGGTTCTAGTCTAGACAGATGCTGAAGGATGGGGAATATAGGATTATACTGGAGAGATAGGGAATACGGGGGAGGTGCTAAGATAGACGATAAAGCTGGCGTGCGTTTATATGAGAGAGATAGGAAACCGAGGAGAGATATTAGGCCAGCAAGGGTTGAATGATAGAGTATGCGTTTATATGAGAGAGACGAGGAGAACGGAGAGAGATGCTATGCTAGGAGATGGTTGAAGGAGAGGGAAATGCGTTTATATCGGGGAGATAGGGAAATAGATGATAGGTCTTAGGGATTGTGATTAAAACCTGTGACACAAAGAACTGCATTATTCAAGAACTTTAACAATACAATGGTCTAACTATAGATCATTTGTAAGGTATTCGAGGAGGGGTCTTTGGTGGACAAAAACCCTAAGTCTCAGTAGTATAGAATTGCGATTTCGCCCCCACGTAATATGCAGGAATGTGTATTCATATGCAAATGAGTTCCCCAATCCCCTCTCCCCCACCCCCTTCCCCAGTTCCGTGGTACTTTCTGTTGCAGCTGAGGGTCATAAATCTTGTTGAGTGTAATGCAAGCTTGACAGGTAAGCATTTAAGGCTGTCAATCAACTGTCAAAACGAACAAAGGAATAATAAATTACGCTTCTGTAACAAACGCAGAGACGTTATTCTACCCATTCGATATCCGGACACGTGCACTTCTGCACCAGTAGCAATTCACCCCCAGTCGCATTGTTTAACGACCGCGTGCAAAAGGCTATCCATCAACTGTCAAAATGAACAATGGAGTATGCTGGAATATTGTGAACAAAGAATCAGACGCTATTGTCCCAGCTCTATTGAATTCCCTGAGCGTCTACTTTTAGAAAGACCAGCCGTATAACAAAAGAACCAAGCTTGCCCTTCACCTGTCAAAATGAACAAAGACCATGATAAACTATGTTTGTAACAAAAGATAGCATGAAGACTACTAACAAAGGAACAGATTTTATTGTATCCCTTACTATTGCCTAGAGCAAGGCGTCTTTAGAAAGACCACCCGTGTAGCATCCCATTCCACTGGAATATGACAAAGAACAAAGCTGGTCCCTTCTAACAAAAGGGAGCAGACGTAATTGTCATCCATTCTATTGTTTGGCCACGTGCATGTTTTAACAAAAGAAACTGGGAGAGGCTTTATACTTGCCCTGTCTTTGTTTGTCCATGTGCAAGACAGAGAGGTCAGTTTACCTGCTAGACCGTAAGCAATTCTACCAACGCTCTAGTCCGTCATCATGGCGTTGGCTTTGCCCTGAGGCCCGTTCTCCCTAAGTGTCTTCACGAAGTCCTACGGATATAACCGAACATAGTTAAACAAGCTCTGTTTATGTAGCTGACTCTTTCAAGCAGCGATTCCAAAAAAGGGCTTGATATATTTCATTACATACATTAAACCTCTGTGTATACTTGGATATCCATAGATCGGTGTTCGATTCTTACTGTAATCAAAAAGTTTAATGTTTTAAATGCTAATGAGAAATTGATGCTTGATAATATTATATCATTACCATAATTAATGAAAGAGTGTTCAGATGCACCCTAGCTCGAATCTTACCTTTCGATACTCTAAGGCTTAATAAATATTAAACTATGCGCGGTCAGATTAAGATGTATTTAACAAATATAATTTAAGTTTTTATATATCATAACGATGTTCTAATGCACAGTATCCTTAGGTACACAGAAGTGCTAGTTCGAATCTTACCCTGAGAAACTCAAATGAGTAATAACTATTAAATTATTGAAGCATGCACGGACAGATTAAAATGTATTTAACAAATATAGTCATTTATATATGCCGATGCCTAGACACGACTTTTTACTTTCTTTCTCCTTCTCTCTTTTTCTTCCTTTTCCCTCTTTCTATCTATCTCTTTCTTTCTCCTCAACTTGCACACATCCAAGCATTCACATATACACGAGCACATGCACATACATCAACAAGCATACACCAGTGCACGCACACACATGCACATACACACTCACATTCGCACACACAATAACATATACCTGTACACTTACACACACCCACACCCGCACGCACACATATGCACAGACACATACACAACCACACACACGCATGCACATACACACTCGCGCACACGCACACACCCTGAATGAAAAGAGATAAAACGATCCAATAAAAACTAATTATAACCTTGGGATGCGACGCGCCATTGACGAATTGTTCGAAACTGGCCGGGATGCAGCTACCATGAATGCGTCAATAAGAGCAGTTTCTTTGAATGAGCAAATTCGGAATAAACACACCAATGAAAGCAAGCATATTAGTATCTAACTTACCAAGATTAGAAGATATATCCAAAGCGAATACTGAGGAGATGCTATACCGCTACATCGATCCTAATGATTTGGTAGACTTCCTAAGGTTGCTAATGATGCTCCATCACCAGATAAAAATGACTTTTCTGATGCGATTAGCGAGATTATTCAGAAGTTAAAGCTGGGTGGTTTTATAGCGTGATTAGCATCTGCGGAACCTTGAAACCAGCGAAAGAGTTAGAAAGATCTCATGGGCATTAAGGCGCTATGTAACATTGAGAGATTTCAGAGTTTCAGCTCAGTCATCTGCGGGCACTTGTGCTTGCAATTTCTATCGCCATGAGTTACAATACTGATGTCATCGGCAACGAGACTGTTCTTACTACATACCTGAATTTCTCCTCTTCAGTTAGATCAAAAGGGTCATTATGAGATTGCTCTATTGAATTTTGAAACCGTGTATTCCATTCCATATTTTGATAAGAATAGTAATTAATTTCAATACATGCACAATGATGAAATTAAGATCATTGATATACCTGATGCAACTTATGAGATTACTGATATTAATGAATACATCATAGATAAGCTAGGGTGGATGAGAATGTCTTCTTTATTAGATCAATTAATAATAATGCCATGAAACCTGCAATTAAAGTGTCCTTTCACTCTTCATTTTTTTCCAATGATTGTTCTATTGCAACATTCTGGGGCTTCAGTGACAAAGTTATTCAAGCTAATCAGCTGTCTGAATCTGATTACCTGGTGAATATATTTAGGTTGAGCATCATACGAATCTATCGCGTATTGCATCAGTCTCCTTCCTCGATAGTAAAAGAGGACACTCGATCTATCAGTTTTCCCATCTGTTTCGCTTGGATATCATTATTCACAAGAACCATCAAATCCAATTTACCTGCTATTCATAAACACTCGCTTCATAGAGCAAATCAGCCTTCGTATAGGAGAACATAACAACAATGTCATTGACTTTAGAAACAAGGATATAAGCATAATGCCCATAGAATTTAGAAGAAGAAATCAGAGATTTTGAGGATATAATAACGACTTGTTTCGACACCCACTACATGCTCTTCCATTGATAAATAGTGTGTTAACGTCATTTAATCAAAAGTTTCTTCCGGCATTGGGCTTTAGAATCATAATCATGGATATCACCAGGTTTACCGCGAGATTCGACGACGAGATTGCCAAAGAAGAGGAACATGTGTTTTTTGACGTATAATACATCAGCTCTGGACGGTAACAACGAGTTTAGAATCCCTTGTCAAGCTGAGAATTTATATACTATACCTAGTTGAAGTTATCTATACATCAATGGAAATATTACTAAATCTAATGGAGCAACTACTACTGCAAAGCTTGTGCACAATAGACAGTCGGTGGTGGTGCTGATTCGATCCAAGGACTCCAAAAACTGTATTATACCGTCTCAGGGTGAAGAGAATGCTGCTGTTAAACCTGTACTAATCGAGTGTTTGAGGTCTGTGATTCGACTTTCTGATGCTGAGATCCTCAAGACTGCCAAGCTGAATAAGACTCTGTTTCACCCATTTAAGGCCATGGATAATCATTGTAACTAGCTAATTTGAGACTTTATCTTAATAGTGAATGTTATCCTTTGACTTTGGAAACTCGAGATTAGCATCAATGCATGATATGTACTCAAGCTCTTATTATGAAAAGAGAATCATCCTTTATTGAAGAGAAAAGATTACTTAAATTTGCTCCTATATTTGTTATAGATTGCTCTCATCAACCAAAGGAAGTTGTAAATGGCTGTGTCAACATGCGAATAGAAATTCAAGCTAGTGTAAATATCTCTGTACAAACCTCCTTGTATTGTTTAATAATTAATGATTAAGTATTTACATGCAAGCCTCTGCCTCATGTGATGCAGCTTATATTTTAAACTAATCATTGAAAGGATTTATTTTTTCAAGAAGAATGTAAGGATGTTTAATGAATAAAAACATTATGTAAAAGCATACCTTCATTCTTTATTATTAATATTATTTATCTTGCATTTCCATCACCTTCATCCTCCAACTCATCGTTTCTGTATATGACGATTCACTTGTAACGGATAGATTGTGCAAATTTCTTTATTGTTTAAATGAAAGTCTCTTTATTTTCGTAATTTTATTCCCACACAGCAAACAGTCTTGATACTGTTAATGTATACACGGTTCATGTCTTTTTAGGGTAAAAATTTCAAGGCTATTTAAAAGTATTTTCACAATCATCTAAATTACTGCTGACAATTTTTATTTTCACCGAATATAGGGAGACTCGCTCGAGCTAACTCTCGGCTATGCACTGGTTTGTATACAAAATTGTTCTAGTTTTTACATCGTATGCCCTGGTGTGTTATATAAGAATCCTGTCTTAACGTATTTCGGTGATGTAGGTGTCTCAGCACCCGCCTCTTGTCGAAATGCTTCTTGGAGGTTACGACGCTGGTTAGCAGGCTTTTCTGAGCTACAATCAGGTCTTATTCTTCCCCGTATGCCGTCTGAAACATTACACCATGAAAATATTGGAAAACATGCTTTTGTAAGTAAAGTTAACCGGGAAGAACTACATTTTTGTTATGATGCATGTAAAATGAAACAAAATATAAGCTGCATCACATTAGGATATCAGACGTTATTTCAATGCGATAGATATATCTGCATTCAAAATATATGATATTGTGATTTTGTGAATTTGTTATAAAATTCTATAGCATGCATCATTTGTATCTTTATATGTGATATCAATGAGTCAGCTGTTTTAATTCTGAATCTCTTTCATTGTAGAATAGGAGAACATTCAATACTTAAGTTTGACATTTCTACATACCTTCTCTGTAGGTATAAAAGACAATTTACATGCCTTAAATTTCCGCACCTCTGCCATACCGTTATATTCAAGTTGTAATTTTCCAGGTATTTCTGCAAGCTCTTGATCGGTTAACGAATTATAGAGCTCAGGCAAGAACACTTGACAATCCTCCAGCGAAGATACGATCCTGGTACCTTGGCTTGTTTGAGCTCTCTTTAAGGACTTTATCTCATATTTAAGACCTATTTCGAGATCTTGAACTCACCGAGTCGACAGGAAACTGCGCTCTTCAGCCATCTTGTTTACTCTATCTCCTGATAAAAAGGTAATTTATATTATGGAGTCACAACAACAAGAGAAGTATTTTCCCACTCTCATTCCGTCAGATGATGTCATTCAAAACCTAGCAAAACAAACACCGGTACCCATTGCACCAAGGTTAACTCCAACTCTATTACCGCAATACTTTAGAAATATACACTTAATAGGTAGCGTAGAAGATTTTCTCCCTTGATTAGCTAAACGCATGCATATACTGCATTATTTCATGTTTTCATTCACATTTTAATTCTTACTTTCCAAATTCCCCGTATTTTCCAAGAATCAGTATACAATATGGCCTTCCTGTACGCTTAATAGTCGGTCGCAGAAAACCGTTACATTTCACTACAATCACAACCAAAGTAATTTTTGCAGAGTTACACAGATTTTAAGCTTCTAGAATAGAACCTGGTAATGATTTAATAAATGTATTTTTAGTAATTTAGCTCCCCTGAATCATCCACTATATAATCTTTACTCAATCTGGTATGATTCATAAGCTTGAAGATATATGAAATCACCATTTCGGGATTCGAACTTAATGCTTTAAAGTAATGATTGTCATGATAATGATATTTCGGGAGCTAGTACAATGTTTACTTTTTATTTTATATGTCTATCTAAATTATGTTATAAGCTATTAAATTTGTAGGCAAATTTGATTGAATCGGTATTCTAAACCAGAATATTAGGAACAAAATTATTTATAATATTAGTTTCGCGTGTTAAAGAAAAGCTGTATTGCAGTTACACCATCAATCTAGGTGACATATCCTAGAGTATAGAGGAAACTTAAGAAAATCATTAAAAGATCGGGATTCGAACTAAAGAAAACTGATTGACAATTATATACAGTATTAATTACGCATTAAAGGAGCTATCAATCATGCTTTGGTACTCACCTCTATCTCTCTTAGTTTCAGAGATAGTGAAGATTTTAAAATTATGGATCGAACCCATGACGCGTAGTAACTTAATATACGTACACAAGAAACAACCTAATGGCGTAAACGTAATAAGGTCTATTTAGTGCCTTTATCTTAATTATTTCCTGAGTTATTAAATTTATAATTAAATTTTATTTAACCAGCATTCGAAATCAGAACACCAGAAACAAAAGCATTTATAATCTTAGTTTGATATGTTTAAAAGACCTGTATGCAGTTACAGCATCAATATAAGTGGCATATCCTAGAGTATAGAGGAAAATTAAGGACGTCATTGAAAGATCGGGATTCGAACTAAGGACAACTGATTAGAAGTTATATATAGTATTAATTTTTCATCATATGAGCTATCAATCATGCTTGGGTCTGTACCTCTATCTCTGCTAATTTCTGAGATAATTGATGTTTAAAAATTAAGGATCGAACCCATGAAGCCTGGTACCCTAGTATACCCTCACAAGAACATACCTACTGATGTGAAAGTAATAACGTTTATTTAGCGGCTTTATCTTAATTAGTTTTGGAGTTATTAGAAGATGAATTTGTAATCACTCCTAGGATTCGAACCTATGCATCCCGGCCAGTTTCGAACAATTCGTCAATGGCGCGTCGCATCCCAAGGTTATAATTAGTTTTTATTGCATCGTTTTATCTCTTTTCATTCAGGGTGTGTGTGTGCGCCAGTGTGTATGTGCATGCGTGTGTGTATGTGCTTGCATGTGTGTATGTGTGCGTGTGTGTGTAATTGTGTATGCGTGTGCATGAGCGTGTATGTGTGTGTGCAGGTGTGTGCGTGCGGGTGTGGGTGTGTGTAATTGTACAGGTATATGTATTTGTGTGTGTGTATGTAAGTGTGTATGTATGTGTGTGCGCGTGCACTGGTGTATGTTTGTTGATGTAAGCACGTGTGCTCCTGTATATATGAACGCTTGATCGATAGATAGATAGATAGATAGATAGATAGATAGAAAGAGGGAAAAGGAATAAAAAGAGAGAAGGAGAAAGAAAATAAAGAATCGTGTCTAGGCATCGGAATATACAAATAATTATATTTTTAAATACATTTTACTCCGTCCGTCCCCCCAGTGGCTCACCTTATATGAGTGCGCGTTTTGACGTACCCGGGGGTTCCCGAGCCACTCATCCCCATCTTCATCGCTTCATCCCCGTCCGGTCGAGGTGGGTTCGTTCTCGTAATCGGGGGACTCAAGGTAGGCTCTCGTGCGTTCTGTGCATTTCATTCCATGACGCCCTCGCCATCGTTTCCTTTTTCTTTCTTCTTTTTATGCACATGTCGCACCACGTCCATTCATTTACACAACTTTTTATCTTCCTCGCCGGCCTACCTTGCGTGCGAAACTCCCACACACTTTTAGTTTCTTTTATCTTTTTATTTAATCCTGTGGACACAGGCTGGCGGATACCTGCGCCCTGCAGCTGGATGAGTGGGTAATGGCGTCATCCCCACCACACGGGGTCGTCATGTAGGGTATGTGTTCGTATCCGCTGTTCAACTGCAGTCCCGCGGGGAGGTCATTGCATGAGCTGCTGACTTCCGACGGCGATTGGGTCCCTCTGTCTATTTTCTGGGAGGTGTGACTTTGCGGTGAGTTTGGTATAGATAGGCCACTCACCCAAGCCGGGGTAACGCCCGGGAAGTCGGAGCCCGTGGTCGGAGGCGGTTGCAGTGGTGGAGGATTTATTTCGCTACGGAGCACCATTTCTCCATTACTCACAACAAGCGCCAAAAAGTCTATGTAACAGAAGTAGCACCGCCGACATTTGGTTGTTATTTGGTCATATCACGTACAGAAGAAGGACAAAGTTTTGAGAAGGTGAACCCTTTCATTATTCAGAAGGGCATTTACGCTATTGCAGGTGCGGTTCAGTCCTGCACTCGTCTTCGAATTGGTTCATTTTTGGTTCAAACCAAATCCGAACAGCAGAGTAAATCCTTGTTGCGCGCCGCGCTTCTCCACGGTTATCCTATCCGAGTCGAGAAGCACCGCATCTTGAATTCCTGTCGAGGCGTCGTTACCACCCATAGCCTCGATGGTATATCGGACGAAGAACTTGTCGACTATCTTTCTGATCAAAGTTGGCAGCTGTTCATCGAGTGTAGGCTAAACGCGACGGAATTTTGGTACCAACCCGTACCCTGTTTATAACATTTGATGGCGTCGATCTGCCCACGAGCATTTCAGCAGGGTACGAACGCATTGCGGTGAGGCCTCATATTCCTAGACTTCTGCGTTGTTTTAAATGCCAACGTTTGGGGCATACGCAAGTTTCCTGTAAGACTGACATTACCATCTGTGCCGCATGTAGCCAGCCGTCACACGAAGGTACCTGTTCCACAGCCCCGTCTGCGTTAACTGCAAGGGGTCTCATTCTGCGTCGTTTGCCCACTATCCGCGGTACTTAGAAGAGAAGGCGATCCAGGAGATCCGGGTAAAGGAGAAACTCTCCTTCGCTCAAGCCCGAGTGCGTTACCATGCGCGCCAACCTTCTCTCCTGCGATCTGGTACATATAGTTCTGTTGTTGCCTCGCCAGTACCACGAGTAGATGCCGAAACTCAGACCTGGACTATGATTGCATTAACCGCCACTACCATCCGGCCGTCATTTTTCTGCTATAGTTAGCAAGACATCTAAAGCTGATCCTAAGGTACTGAAGTCGCAAGCCGCTGAAAAGAAACCAAAGCAGAAACTTCGTAGGGAAGATTTTCTGAAGGACCCTTTGCGTGCGTACGGTAAGAAAAGTTCACCTTCTCCTCCTCGGAAGTCGCAGTCCCAGGACGCTCCTGGGACAAGCCGCGCTCAGCGGCACCCCTCACCCATCGCCACCCAGAACCGATTCTCGGCGCTTGAATCGGTTTCTGGCTCTGAGCGCGTGGGGCCTCCCTTCGAGGAGGCTATGGATTCTGACCGACTCCATACCCAAAGGTTAAACAGAAGGTAATTTTGAGCCGCCGTTCTAAGTAAGAAGTTTATCGCTTTTCTTTATGGCTATCCTGACCTGGAATTTACGTGGTGTACGATCGCATAGGGTGGAACTGAAACTTTTATTGCGTTCACATTCACCTATGTTTGTGTGTTTGCAGGAGACTAAGCTTCGCCCTCACGATCATTTTGATCTCCGAGGGTATACTCCGGTTCGCTACGATCTTGAACCGGAGGAGGGTACTCCTGTTCATGGAGGTGTCATGTTGTTAGTGCGTAGCGACGTTCATTTTTAAACTCTCGCTCTTACGTCCGACTTGCAAGCTGTTGCCGTAACTGTTCAATTACCCGACTTTTTCTTTTCTGTTTGCTCTGTCTATTCACCTCCATCGTCTCCCCTCGCTCCCGCGGACATTCGAGCTCTCCTTTCCGCTCTCCCAACACCATTTCTTATGTTGGGAGATTTTAATGCCCATCACCCCTGTGGGGTTCGCCAAAGGCTTGAGCGAGGGTAATTCTTTTTTCCGAACTTTTTGATCAGTTCAATCTATCCATTCTCAATACAGGTGAACCTACTTTTATGTCTGATTCTTCTGGTACATTCTCTCACCTTGACCGTGGCGTTTGCTCACTCCAGCTTGCTAGGCGTCTGCAGTGGAACGTCGTCGCTGACACCTACTCCAGCGACCATTACCCCTGCAGCGTTTCTCTTCTGTCTCACCACGTCCACCATTCCAGAGTTCATACCTGGATATTCACAAAAGCCGACTGGAGATTGTATTCCAGCCTCGTGTGTTTTGACGACAAGTCCCTCAGCGACATTAAACAAATGGAGCAGCACTTTACGTCTTCGATTCTAGCTGCCGCCGAATACGCAACTCCCCGTTTATCCTCTCAACCTCGGCGTCTGCCTGTTCCGTGGTGGATCGAGTATTATCGGGACGCCGTTCGTGCTCGTATAACTGCGCTTAGGGTGTTTTCGCGACAATCCTACACTTGATAATTTGGTTACTTTAAAACAATCGCTCGCCAGGGCTCGTCGCATTATTCAGGATAGCAAGAAGACGTCTTGAACAAGTTTTGCCGAGTCTTTTAATCGCTTTACGCCTTCATCTGTTGTTTGGGATAAACTTCGTCGCTTCTCAGGTAAAGTGTCGCATTGTACTGTTTCTGGCCTTCAGGTTCGCAATGCTACCATAGTGGATCCGGCTGCCATCGCTAACACTCTGGTTGCTACCTTTGAAACGGTGTCCAGTTCAGACCATTATTCCTCCGGCTTTCGCTATATCAAAGACCGGCTGGATTCCGCAACCTATACTTTTCGGTCTGCTAATAAGGAGTGTTATAATCAACTTTTCACAATGAGGGAGCTAGAGCACGCTCTTCATTGCTCTAGGCACTCCGCTCCTGGGCCAGACGGTATTCATGTCCTGATGTTAAGGAACCTTTCAGCCCACAGTAAACTCTTTCTCTTACAGGTCTATAACCGTATTAGCAACACGGCTTTTATCCTTCCGTTTGGCGCGAGGCCACCATTGCCCTTCTCCTTAAGCCTGGGAAGTATCGCCAAATACCTTCCAGCTACCGCCCTATGTTCCTCACCATTTGCATTTGCAAGGTGATGGAGCGCATGATCAACGGTCGGTTGACATGGTGGCTTCAACCTCAGAAACTTCTAGCGAACGCTCAGTGCGGATTTCGTCGCCATCCCTCTACCGTCGACCATCTGGTGTCCCTGTCGACGAATATTATGAACGGATTTCTGAGAAAGTGTCAAACCGTGGCTGTGTTTTTTGACCTGGAGAAAGCTTATGACACTTATTGGAGGGGCGGCATTTTACGTACATTTCACGCATGGAATATCCGCGGTCGTCTTCCCATATTTCTTCGGGAGTTAATGACGGACCGCGTCTTTCGTGTACGTGTGGGCTCGGTTTTATCTCGTCGTTTTATTCAAGAGAACGGAGTACCGCAGGGCTCTGTACTGTGTCACACTTTTTGCAATTGTTATCAATCACATTGTTGAATGCATTCCACCTGGCATTTCATCGTCCCTTTTTGTTGACGATTTTGCCATTTATTACAGTTCACGGCGGACTTGTCTACTTGAACCCCGTCTGCAGAGCTGTATCGACCGTCTCTACGCCTGGAGTAACGCCAACGGCTTTAATTTCTCTGCCGAAAAATCCGACTGTATCAATTTCTGGCGCCAGAAGGCTTTCCCTCCGCCCTCTCTCCATCTTGGGCCAGGGTTACTTCCGTTTGCAGACGAGACGAAACTTTTTAGGTTGATCTTTGATAGGAAGCTGAGATGGATTTCGCAAATTTCCATTTTAAAAGCAAAGTGTGACCGTTCTCTTAATCTTTTACGTGTTTTAAGTGGCACATCCTGGGGAGCTGATCGGACCGTCCTTCTACATCTTTATCGCTCTTTGGTCCGATCCAAGCTTGATTGCGGATGCAATTGTCTATTCGACGGCGCGTCCCTCCGTATTACGTCGATTGAATTCCGTTCACCATCGTGGCATAACAGTCGCTACAGGGGCCTTTCCAACCAGCCGTGTACCTAGTCTATATGCTGAAGCTGCAGAGCCTCCGCTGTTCTTCAGGCGTGAGATGCTTTTGTGCAGCTGTGCCTGTCGACTCTCAAGCTTGCCTGACCACCCGTCCTTCGCGATATTTTACGAGGATTCACTTGATCGGCAATACTTAGTTAGCTCCTCTGCATTGCTCCCTCCAGGGGTTCGATTTCGTCAACTTCTTCGCATTTGGACGTTACACCAGCGCCGGCCCTTCCAGAGGGAAATGCATTTTCCTCCATTATTTAGCGCTGAGGCCCACTGTCACCTTGGGTTATCGTCGATGCCGAAGAATGAGACCCGTTCTTACGTCTTAGATCAGCATTTTTAGAACTGTAGGCGCAATTCGGGGACCTGCCTTTTATATTTACTGATGGATCTAAGACTGATGATGGAGTAGGGTGTGCCTTTGTTTGTGGTGGAAATAGTTTTACATTTCGTTTACCGGGGCACTGTTCGATTTTTACAGCCGAACTTTTTAGCATTTATCAGCCTCTTTTATACATTCAGCGGCACGACTTACGGCATTGTTTTATTTTTTTCAGACTCGCTGAGTGCTCTTCAAAGTATTAGCGCCCTGTACAGTTACCACCCACTCGTACAGCGCATTCATGACCTGCTCCACCCGCTTGGTGTTTCCGGCATCGACGTCTACTTCACGTAGATTCCAGGTCACGTGGGCATCTCAGGGAACGATTCTGCCGACGCCGCTGCCAAATCGGCGATTTTCTCACCCAGAAATTTTACCTGTGTTGTTCCCTCGCCAGATTTTTTATTATTTTACGCCGCCGCGTCCTCTGGCTTTGGAGCGATGAGTGGACGGCTCTCCAGGGGAACAAGCTGCGGGAGGTTAAACCTCTTTCGTTAGTCTGGGGTACCCCTTCTCGTTCTTCTCGTCTGGAAGAGGTACTTTTAGCACGTCTCCGAATTGGACATTGCGTTTTTAGTAATAGATACCTACTTAGTGGTGACCCCGCACCAGTATGTGTGTAGTGTGACGCGCCCTTAACGGTGCGTCACATCTTAACAGAGTGTCAAGTTTTAGCTCCAATGCGCGTTCGTGTGGGTCTGCCTGTTGGCATAGCCAACGTTGTGGCAGACGACGCGCGTGCTGTAGAATGTGTTTTACGTTTTATTCGTGACAGTGATTTTAATCTGCGCATTTGATGTGTTGAGGGTCCTTTAGCTTTGTAATTTTATTATGTCTGTTTTAATGGGAGGGGGCGCCGTGGCCGAGTGGTTAGACGGCTCGCCTCCACCGAGGCGCCCGGTTCAATCCCAGGGACCTGCATGTGGGATTTGTGGTGGACGAAGCGGCGTCTGGGCGAGGTTTCACCGGGTTCTCCGGTTTACCCCGCCATTCATTCCACCAACTGCTCCATCATCGCCTTTCCTTTCATCCATTTCACCAACATTTCGTTTCATCTACTTCCTTCATTCCATACCAGGCATCGGGCTGATCACCCATCCTGGATGCTCTGTATGATGCATGAGTGTCTGCTCCTCGACGGGCCTCTGATCCCAGGCACCCGTTTGTAAGTCCTGCGGGGTGTCAGTCCTACATAAGAGGAGGGTAGGCAGATAATGAATGAGTGTTTTAATGGGGACTCTACTCCCCAGTGGACATATGGCGCTCACGTCCCTCGCATTCTACAGTTCTTGTCACGTTTTACTCTTTTATTGCCCATGCTTTTAGTGTGTTGGATTTTGGGATTTGGTGTATTGTTGCTTTTAGCTTTTTGGTTATCGCGGATTTGTGTCCCGTTTTTTAATTATACAGTTTTTTACCCGTCTTTTATATTTTGGACTTTAAATTTTATACAGTGTAAGGGCGCTGATGACCTTAGCTGTTTAGCGCCCTTAAACCGCATCACCATCATCATCAATCTGTCCGTGCATGCTTTAATAATTTAATAGTTATTACTCATTTGAGTTTCTCAGGTTAAAATTCGAACTAGCACCTCTATGTACCTAAGGATACCGTGCATTAAAACATCGTAATGATATATAAAAAATTAAATTATATTTGTTAAATACATTTTAATCTGACCTTGCATTGTTTAATATTTATTAAATATTAGATTTTCGCACGGTAAGATTCGGGCTAGGGAGTCTCTGAATACTTCTTCATTAATTAGGATAATGTTATAATATTATCAAGCATCAATTTCTCAATAGCAATTAAAACATTAAACTTTTTGATTACAGTAAGAATCGAACACCGATCTATGGATATCCAAGTATACACAGAGGTTTAATGTATGTAATGAAATATATTAAGCCCTTTTTTGGAATCGCTGCTTGAAAGAGTCAGCTACATAAACAGAGTGCTTGTTTAACTATGTTCGGTTATATCCGTAGGACTTCGTGAAGACACTAAGAGAGAACTGGCCTCAGGGAAAAGCCAACGCCATGATGGCGGACTAGAGCGTTGGTAGAATTGTTTACGGTCTAGCAGGTAAACTGACCTCACTGTCTTTCACATGGACAAATAAAGACAGGGCAAGTATAAAGCCTCTCCCAGTTTCTATTGTTAAAACATGCACGTGGCCGAACAATAGAATGGATGATAATAACGTCCGCTCCCTTTTGTTAGAAGGGACCAGCTTTGTTCTTTGTCATATTCAAGTGGAATGGGATGCTACATAGGTGGTCTTTCTAAAGAAGCCTTTTCTGGACAATAGTAAGGGATACAATAGAACCTGTTCCTTTGTTAGCAGTCTTCATGCCATCTTTTGTTACAAACATCTTTGTTCATTTTGACAGGTGAATTGCAAGCTTGGTTCTTTTGTTATACGGCTGGTCTTTCTAAAAATGACACTCAGGGAATTTAATAAAGCTGGGACAATAACGTCTGATTCTTTGTTCACAATATTCCAGCATACTCCATTGTTCATTTTGACAGCTGATGGATAGCCTTTTGCATGCGGTCGTTAATGCGACTGGGGGTGAGTTGCTACAGGTGCAGAAGTACACGTGTCCGGATATGGAATGGGTAGAATAGCGTCTCTGCCTTTGTTACAGAAGCGTAATTTATTATTCCTTTGTTCGTTTTGACAGTTGATTGACAGTCTTAACTGCTTACCTGTCAAGCTTCCATTATACTCACAAAGATTTATGATCCTCGGCTGCAACAGAAAGTACCACGGTCCTGGGGAAGGGGTGGGGGAGAGGGGTTGGGGATAGAGGGTGGGGGAGAGGGGGTGGGGAACCACATTTGCATATGAATACACATTCCTGCATATTACGTGGGGTAGAAATCTCAATTCTATACTACTGAGACTTAGGGTATTTTTACACCAAAGATCCCTCCTCGAATACCTTACAAATGATCTATACTTAGACGTTTGTATTGTTGAAGTTCTTGAATAATGCAGTTCTTTGTGTCACAGGTTTTAATCACAATCCCTAAGACCTATCATCTATTTCCCTATCTCCCCGATATAAACGCATTTCCCTCTCCTTCAACCATCTCCTAGCATAGCATCTCTCTCCGTTCTCCTCGTCTCTCTCATATAAACGCATACTCTGTCATTCAGCCCTTACTGGTCTAATATCTCTTCTCGGTTTCTTATCTCTCTGATATAAACGCATGCCAGCTTTAAGTCTATTTTAGCACCTCCCTCGTATTCCCTATCTCTCCAGTATAATCCTATATTCCCCCTCCTTCAGCATCCTTCTAGTCTAGTACCTCTCCACGTATTCCCTATCTGTTTCATAAAAAGCGCATTCCCCCTCCTTCTGCCACTGTCTGGCCTAGCATCAGTCCCCGCGTTCCCTATCTCCCCCATATAAACGCATTTTCCTCCGCATCCACCCTCGTTTACCCTATCCTTTCCCATATAAACGCAAAAAAACTGCGCCAGGATCGTTCTAATGCACCTACTTATTATCATTAATACTATTGTTTATTACTAGCAACAAACGTTAAAAACAAGATATACATTATGCGAACTTTGTTTCTCAAGAAAATTACTGAATCCTAAACTTGTGTAGCATCCGCATAAAGAGTGTAATATTTGATTTTAATCAACATATTATGGAGAGGAAAATGTTAGTTTATTTCGCTTGAATAGTTCTAGTAAAGAGAAAAGTATTTGATTTCGTCTTCTTTCCTCTTAGTCAGGTCGCTGAATTATACGAGCATACACAGAAGTAAATGTGATCTTTGAGACGACCGGCACTTACTGTTGCCTGTAGCCAGGCATAACTAGTCGAGAAGAAATTTCTTCCCCCTCTTCCTCTACATCCCTTGGCCCTCCGGAAAACATTTGAAGCCCACTGTACCTTTACCTTAACCTTTTACTGGTGCTCTACATTGGTTTAAAAAATCGCGAATTTTGTTTTTGTTTCTATGACTTTTTCACAGACATACACTAGTCGATTATATGCTCTAATCACAGAAATTCTCTCATAATTTAGGGATTTAAGATAACAGAAATCGTTGCGTAATTTCTAGACCTTTAATTACTTCATGCACTCTGGGAACACTCATTACTAGGTCTACTTCTTTATCATGGTCATCATTAGTAGTACCATTAATAGTATCATCAGATACACCCTCGGAAAGAATAGTGTTACAAGATCGTATTGTTGACACGTGCGCAGCAATAATGCTTTCCGAAAAGCTGATGCATCCACCAACATGCTTACGTTTTGTACTGCGACAAACAGGATAAATTATACAGAAATCATGCACAATGTATCCTTAAATTTCATAAACCTAACGTATAAATGAGTAGGTTAATTAATATAATATTTCTTACACACGTACTAGAAGTAGTGGTGTATTAAATTAGAATAACCTATAACGCCGAAAAACGTATAATTGAGCTAAATAATAATGGGCAAGGCTCGGTGCCCAAAAAGTTTACGTATATCTACCAAATACTTAGAAGTGGATAGCGTATAAGTGAGGTTCAGCTGTACTTATATAAATAATCTATAGTACGTTTTAACAAAATTGTAAATATACGAAAGTGGTTAAATTTCAGGTGTGTTGACTTTCTTACGGAAACAATGCAGTAGAGTTGGTAATATAAATGTTATAACAAACATTTACCGAAATAATCCAAAAGTGTATACTTCTTTAGGAGAAACATCCTATAAACTGCACCTAATTTTGTCCCAGTTTCAACAAAATTTCAAACGTATGGACGAATATTAATTTCTTACATACAAACGGCTTGCCTTAAATTCGTGCATGTTTACGAGGCTCTCCACAAAAACTATCCTAAACTTTGGAAAGTTGAATCAGATTTGAAATTTTTCCAACTTAATGCCCACATACTACTAGTACGAAAATTCATTCCTAAAAACATGACACTATCATTGCTCGGATTTTAACCGAATTCGAAATTTTCCCACCAATGTTTACTGAACAGGTTTATATAAAACCTGAGATCTCTTGTATGTAGAAGTTCGCATTATCATCGTCATTTTTCTATTAAAAGCAATGTGAAATAACCGTAAAAGGGTATTTTCTTTCCTGTAAGCGTTTCGTTTCCATTTCTTGTACACTTTTCAGGAACTGAGCATTCAAACCCACTTTGCATATGTCAATAATTTCTAATTTGCTTATGTCAATGATTTCGAATTATCATATGCCAATTCTCTCCAATTTGCATGCCCCAACCCTACATTTGCATGGTTAACTAGGTCATAAAATTTGCATATAGATAAAAAGAATTGTATATCAAAGAAGATCAACGGTAATTTGCATGCCACGACACGATTTGCATAATAACTAAATCAAAAACTTGTATTTTAAAAACATCATATAAGGTGGTCCCTGCATTGCCCAACTCATTTCAATAGTATCTAGGTCAACATTATAAAAGTGTATTTTAAACCCACTTTGCATATGTAAATCACCTCTAATCTGCATATCCTATGTTTCTTTAAACACACTTTGCACATGCCAATCATCTCTAATAGGCATAGCCCCAACCCACCTATCAATCATCTCAAATTTACATTTTATTAAACTACGCAATCTTAGGAAATCTTGCAACGAAGACAGAGAGAGAGAGAGAGAGAGTGAGAAGAGAAAGGAAGGGACGGAGAGAGGGAACATCCCAATTGGAATTTTCTTGTCTAATCGGAATTTTAATAAACCAAAATATAAGTGCTGCTAATGGAGAAAATAGTGTTTTGGAGGTCAAAATATCTTGCGCTGCGGCATTATCAATAACTCATTCAAAGGTGGTGTTTCTAAGGGTTAGTTTAAGAATCCTTATATTGTGAAGAGATGTGCGGTAAGAAATCATGCAATTGCAGGGATTTTAAGAAGTTCCTAGTAAATGATTTTCAGACTTTGCTAAGGGGGCAAAGATGCTGCGCAATTAAATGAAGGGAAGCACAAATAATCACATCTGGTTGCGGTGGATACGGTATTTATTGCCCTCCTTTACCTTTTAAAACAAATAAGGGAGAGGAGAGGAAGGAAGGGTGAGAGAGAGAATTTTAGGGAAAAGCAACCAATGATAAACAATGGATTAAAACACTGTCGTGAATAAACACACTATTACGTGTGCACACAAGCGTTCTCAAAGCAGCGGGAGAGAGAGAGAGAGAATGAGAGGAGAGATGTTCCGAGAGACAGAATTCCAGGATATGGAAAACAACAATTAATTAATTATTTTTAAAAAAATATGGTATTGAAAGTGCGTACACATTCACACACACAGATATACACACCCATACTTACAATCAATAAAAATACTTGGGAGTATGGAACAATTAATTTTACGAACTTTATATGAATCTCGACAAGGACACGAATGCACACGGGCGTCCTAGCTTGGTTATCTGCAGACACCAAGACTTGAAATTGGCCTAGAGACATGTGACCCTGTTCACTAACACACTCACTACTGTTCCCCACTATGCAATACAAGCTATAGTCTGTATTCCCGAATTCCTGAAAATACTTTGAGCTTTAATTTTACAAGCCCTTTCGTTAATGCATCTTCACACAATTCCATTGCCCAGGCGCTTCGACACTTCTTAAATTAGGTGCACAGAACTTTTATGTGTACCTTAATTTTTCCAGTGGCTACATGTTCTCTTTCGTTTTCAATGAAATATTAAACATAAATTAATCATATACCATCAATAAATTAAGGTATATATACAACATACTGCGGCATGGTGCGTCCTTCTTTCTCTTCAAAGCAGAGTTTTAGCAATAATATAGACAAAAGAAAGGAAAGAAGTTGCTTTGCATTACCTAATTAATACATTTTATCTTTATCGATATGCATTGTTATCCCAAATCACGCAGAATATAACAGGATTTTGAAGGTGTATATTCTTTACGACTTGAATGGTCGGAGTAGCTTTTTGTGGTATCTCCTTCAATTTAGATTCATCTCTTCATACTCTACCTAAAAGGTATGCTCCCCAAACTTTGCCGCAATAAAGCTAGTCCCGTATGTATCAGATTCATTCTGCAATATCTTTTATTCCATGTTTCGAATTAGTGTTTGCTCCTGACCAGAACCATATCGCCAATCCTTGGTCTCCAATTGGCCTTATGCCGGTTCGCTTTCCTTTTTCCCTTTCCACCTTTCTTCTATTTCTTTCTAATCACTTCTGATGCAGCCCTAGTACTTTCTCTGTGTGCTCTCTTCGCATTTTTGGAGGTATATTTGATGTTATTTGTGCCGAAGATTTCCAAACTGTAGTTGTGTAGGCGCATTACCTCTGCTAGCGTTTATTGAATAATTATTGATAAATTGTATTCTAGCGCAATCGTCATACCACCCTAAGTGCTTCTTATGGCTTGACGTTCTAAATATCCCATCATGTCCCTTGAAATTCTCTCCGTCATCTTCCGTTGGGGCAGTAATTAGAGGTGTGGTATAATTTTATATCATTGTCTTCCCTGCTCATCTATCCTGCCTTTGTGCACTGTCGAGTTGTTCCATAGGAGTGCGTTCATATTACAGCATTGTGGTATATAATCTTTATCTTCCTAGCACCAGATTTGGACTTTATATGTTTTACTGGGTGTATTTGGCTGAATTTCGAGAATACATCTATTAATACAATTACAAATTTAGTGCCAAATCTGCTTGCTGGGACGGGGCCATGAGCGTGCATATAAACTACTGCCTTAGGTTCCTCCTTAGTGACATTTTACATCTCTATGTTATATGCTATGCTCATTGGCTTAGCCCTCTGACAGAGTTTGATTTTAAAATTGGTTTCCTTGCTTTTTGCTGTAATCTTTTCATATAAAATTTTCTGAGATGTTTAAAGCTTTATTTCTGACCCTGTATGTACTAAATGTGTGATGGAATGTTGTAATGAGAATTTCATCAAGAGGCTTCAGGATGTGCGTTTTCCTTTTGGCGCTTCCTCATGCAATTTGTACAATCTCCCATTGTGTTCTCCTATAGTGCACATTGTGTTTGCATCTATCTCAGGTGCTTTATTTAGGAGTATGCGGGTTTCTTCACTCATGAATTGCCAAATGTTGCATTCCGCAACGATTTGGTTGGGCACTATTTGCCCTCTACTTGTAATTTCGACACTCGGATTACATGGAAAGGCCCGCTCTTGTTCGCCGGCAGTATGTTTAAGCGTGATAATACATCACTGAAGGCATTAGTTGTAGATTATGTCAATATCATAGGCCAATATGTCATTATGTACCTAATATTTTGCTTGTTGTAAAATTGCACTGTTTGGTAAACTTTAAGCTATATTGTCTTTATGGATAAACTTTTTTTCTACACAAACTGTCGCACGTGTACGTAATTGCAAAATATGTTCACCAATTTCTAATTTAGAATGCAAGCGTTCCTTTCTGTCGGTGAGAGTCCTCTAGATCAAGTCGCTCTCACATGCATGCAGTTTTCCCTGTTCACCTGACAAAGTTTACTGCAATAGCCTCCTCTACTGCGGTGGCAAATATATGGAAGGATAATTCTACTATCGGTCTTCCTAACAGTCCTACTTGTGCAAATAACTGCCTAAGTGCATGGAAAGCCGACCTTTCCCCATCGCACTACGCCTACTTCACATCCTTTCGCAGTAGATTTCATAATGGGGCTGCTTCCGGGGCAATACTCTCCAAAGGTTCGCCTTAGTTCTGAATAATTCCGAAATATTGATTTAGCTGTTTTATGTTCTTCGGTTCCTATATTTGTCTTATAATTTCAATCCTCACCGGATTTGGCTCAATGCCTTCGTTTGAACCAATGTACCCTAAAAACTGCTCTTCTTTTATGAAAAAATTTCACATCTCTGTATTAATGGTCATTCCATATTGTTTTAATTTAGCTAAAATATAGCCTATGTGTTGAATATGGATACTCACATTATCATCACAAATTTAAGAATCGTCTACATATTGGGCTACCAGGTCGAAGTTGTGTATCCAAACATGGCGTGGACTGCTTTCAGCAATGCACCGCCGCTAGGGCATAAACCAAAAGGTACCCTTTGAACCGATATGTTGCCCATTTATGGAAAATTGCATTTATGGTCTCAAGGTTTCCTCTAGCGAAGTCTGCTAAAATTACTGTACTAAATCTATGCCGGAAAATTGCCGTCCTTTATCTACCCTGGCTAGTAGCCGATTTATTCCTCGCATTTTCAAATGGTCTCGGGGCGTGAAAGAATCTAGCTTACGCTCTGCGACGACATCCTTAATTTTCCGTTCTTTTCTCGCCCAAAAAGGGAATTTATATAGTATGACATGTATAAATCTACGTTATAGTATCTATGCATATTTTCACTTTTTCATGCCTGTTCCCATAAGACAAATGCAAGATTTCTACATTTGTGCGTATAAGTTGCTATGGGTTTTACTTTAAAAGTGTGTGCGTGAGCTGTAGAATTTCCCGGTTTAGGGAAAGGTAAAAATACTTCTTTATATCTGCATAATATCTGTTCTAGGATTGTTTTACGTTTATCAGATATTTTGCATGCATCATTGACTTTAGCTCTTCTCTGAGTAGCAATTTGTGTTTATCACGTTTTCTCGTTATTCCTGGAAACCGTATACCTGACCGGTGTTATATGTATGTCATTAATTGCGTTCACCATGTATAACCGGATATATTCAAAACCTCATAAATTTCCTGTGTTTAAATATCATACATCGTAATCTATACTCCCGTTTTCTGCTTCAAGATTTCTTTGTATATGCTCTTCTTCTGTATTCACAATAACTATTTCTGGTCCCTATTGTACATTAATACTTCAATAGATGTCTGTCCTTTGCAGGCTCTCTCTCCCCTGCAATGGGAGTTTGTCCCTCTATTTATTGCCCCCTTTTAAACGGTATTATTATGACCCATTTCCATTGTTAATTATGGCCTATAATTTGTAAAAGCAATCTAAAGGAATAATTACATCTTTTGTAGGCGCGGAAGAATAAAAGAATTACATTGAGTACAGTAATCCCAACAGTTATAAATAACATAGCCTACTGTTTCACATTTTCTCAATTCCTAGAAATTGATGCTGCACAATATAGACTTATTATCCGAAGCGACATCGTGCTTATTTTCTTTCCGTGCGCATTGTAAAATACTGCTGTGAGCCGACTGAAATATTAGTGCTCGCGAATATTAATACAGGGAGATACAATGAACTATGAACCGGCTGCGTGATATTTTTCCGGTTCGCGATGGCGGCGCTCGTTGCGCTCATATAGTGGCGCTGAAGCAACCACAAAGAATTTTCTTAATCGAGTGTAAAAGCTTTGCTTACTAACGTTATCAAAGGAGGTGCCGAAACGTGCCACCGTCGTTGTCTATACATTTGTGGCAGCTCTTTAAGAGACTATCCATCACGTAGCGTTCACGTTGGGAAATGCTGGCAATTTTCTGGCGAATATTCTGTTTCAGTTACTTCAGGGTGTGTGCATTTGCCGTGTATACTTTATGTTTTAATTTAGCCCAGAGATAAACATTTCAGGAGTATAGATCGGGAGACGGAGGGGACCACACGTATCTACTAATAAATTTGTTCTCCTAAAACACACTTCCAATTATTCTCATCGAATTATTGGGTCTATATGATGTAGCAGAGTCTTGTTGAAAAAGGCCAAATGCACGCTCCCTGTCTTCTTACTTCTATAGAAATGGGGCTATTGTATTCACGTATTTAGGGCCTCAACTATAGACTCCAAAAATGGGTCCTATAATTCGTTCTCCGCTCATAACGCACCATACACTAACTTTTTCTGATGGAGGGGCACTCCATGAACAATAAATATGACTGACAGAGCTCCAATAAGGATTATTTTGAGTACACACGCATCCATGACGGTAAAACTAGCCCTCGTCCGGGAAAAATATTAAATATGCGTCTGGTTTACCATTGTATACACTATTGAAATTCCATTCACAAAATGTGCACCTACGAACAGAATCACCTGCCTGAAGAGCTTGTGCCACAGCTTTTATATGGTTTTAACTACAGCAATTTAGTAGTTCTTTACACAGAGCCATACTGAATGCCTAATTGTTGTGAAAGACCCCTAAGAAATTTCTAGGGGGAAGTCTATAAACAATGACTGATGTGGTCTAATATTTCCTCAATAAGAACCTTACGCTGTCTGTTAGATTTCTTAGGTTGAATTTTATTATACACATTATGGATTGTTGTACAGCCTGAAAGCTTTACACCTAGGAATCATCCTGTAAATCGTGTTTCGCTTGACGAGCTGACCGCGCTAACACATACGAATCATACATAAATACTCGCTACGCAATAGTTAAAACTGAGTTTTTATTTATGGTCGCTCTTTAACTGCTGTAGTCCTTTCTATATTGGGTGCGAAAGACCGGCAATTTAGCACAGAGGCCTCCTTATCAGGCTTGAGGTACTTTTACGTAAATCTACGACACGGGACCACCGGCTTTACTTCCCTTCCGAAGGAAGCCATGCTAAGGATTTTTACGCCCGAAAAAATCCATCGCTCTCCGCCGGGTTTGAGCTACGCAAGTAGTATATACTGAGTCATAATTTTGACAGAGGGTTGTAGAGCAAAGCCAGCATCAGTAGCGTGACCTTGATTGCAGTAGCATCGGAAAACATGTTCACACGCCGAGTGGAAAAACGCCGCGCAGTTGCTTCATAGTTCATTGTGTCTCTCGGTACTTCCGTCATGATACCCATAATTTCAAAAATTACTTTCGACGATTCAGTTACATTTAGACTTGCTGGTACTTGTGTTGAATTACTGTGGTTGGCTACCTCTGTATGCTTGTTTATTATAGCAATGGGCCCTAATTGAGACGACTTGTTCTCGTCAGTACTTTTGCTGGATGCTCACGTGGCATCTTTGAACATCTATGTTTGGTTCCTCAAATTATTTGTTATTTGTTGCTCTTGTCCCCTGTTAGTTCCGGATTCCAACCCCATCTTCTCCCTTTGCTTGTGTTTCCTATTGTTTTATATGAATCGGGCTACTTCTCCCCGAGTGACTAGCATTTAATCTATGTTGCCGACCGTCACTGTGGCTACCATCAAATAATTGTCTCCTAGCATTGTTATCCTTATAACCCCTTCTGTCATTGTTAAACCTATTGATTTGTCCAGTACAATGCATGTGGTTTACGTGTACATCTCTATTATTGTTCCAATTATGCCTATTGTTGCTGCCTTTCAAATCTAGGTGCTTGGTTCAACATATCTGTATCGGGAAATTTTAATTTCTGATTGTTGAATCTGGAACTTTGTACACCTGTCCACATAGAAGGGATTGTAGTCTACTGCATTACTGTGTTCTGTTTTCACTCTGCCCAGCCTGTCATGTGTTTGCACTCGTGGGTTTATGGCCAAATGTTTTAATTAGTTCTAAGAATTTTGAAATTCTTGGTGGCTGCACAAGAATTGACGATTTTTTAATCTGAGGCTCAAAATAGTTCATCAGAAATGCTACTACTTTCCTTTCTTCTATGGCTGGATCTATTTGTTTGCTCTTTTGCGCCGATATTAAAACATAATTAATCAAGCTTCCGTGTACAGTTGAGTTATGGCATCCAATCCTTAATTCTAGCCTGACTTTGTTGACTATGGCCCCAATATCTCAATAGAAATGCCTTCTTAAATTCTGTGTATGGTAAGGTGTCTCCTAGGGTTAATCTAAGTCAATTAACGGGCGATCTTCCAGACTTTCTCGTACTACAATTAATTTAATTTCCTCCGGTGTGGACTTTAATCCAAAATACTGCTCTAGCTCCCTAATAGCATGATCGCTCTTAGCTTGTCAAAAGCTCAATTCATTAAGTAAATGTTGGTTTAAATTATGCCCACTGTTGTGAGAGTAAGTAACATGTGTAATTACATTACAGGCATGCACATTCTTATTACAATGCTTACTGTCATTACTGGAGGCATCGCCGGACAGTCGTGCGCTTCCGGTTTCAACCGAATTTTCGTGTCATTCAGCATCTGAACTTTTCACTGAGGTTGGTTTCTATGCATATTTTGTTTCGATTTTACCACATACCTATCATGCACAGTATTCATAGATTGGATTACATTCTTCAAAGCCGATATCTCCAGGTAGCTTTCTGTCTGTATTCATTAACAATATGTTTTAGCGTTATAATTCTGCATTTTCATTGTCCTCTAAGCTTTTGTGCTGTGTCATAGCTTTTTCTTGCCCTTTTGTTAATAGCTGTAGTACCTGGGTAATGTTATGCGAAAATGCTTCTATTTGAGCATTGACAAAGTATGGCAATCCAGCTATTCCTGCATTATTAATATTCATTTATTGACTTACACTAACAATCTCAGCTTCAATGCTTCCTTGTCATAATATAATCTGCTCTACTTTCATGTAGTTTTCCTGTAACTGCCTACTTATTTGTCTACTATTTTATGCTAGTTTTTCCTGTACCTGCATATTTGTTTAACTCTATTTTGCTGCTAACCTTTCTGCCTGTTTGTTTCTCCCTTGTTGCTTTCTTGTAAATGCGTACCTGTCTCTCTGCTGTGTTTTGCTAAGTTTTCCTTTAACTGGTTACTGTGACTATTATGTGCCGTTGCCAACACTAATTGGATCATTTACATTAGGTTTACAGTTCCTTGGTTTTCATCTTTGTGTTGCTAGGAACCTGCTGGAGCAAGACCTTCTACCATGTTACTGTTACCTGCCTCAGCCATGTTAACTAACTTTTGGTTCCTAAGCAACATGCAAACTGAACAAAGACGATATAAACGTATAAATGTAATTGGCACTGTCTTACTTTTACTGCAACTGTTGCTGAAGTCCTGGTCCCGATGCGGTCCTTCTTTAATGGGTTACTTCTGTGGCCGGTGCGTGGTAGTGCCCTTCCTACTTCAAAAACGTTGGCAACATTTGTGATGGGGTCGGGCCACTTTCTGGTTACGCTAAGTTTAACGTGGGTACTCACCTGCCTTCTAGTCGTCTCAGGTATGAAGTTCGCCGACTGCTGCCTCATGCTTGAGGATGCTGTAAATGACGCTTATATCTATCGAATCTTATCTTAGCAGTGCATGAAGGCCATAATGTAACCGTATGTTGGGCTATTAGCTGAAGTTTATCCCTGATGTAAAGATAGGAAAGCGGCTAGCTAAGTTATTTCACTATTTACATGTTCCCACGTTTTCTGTATTTTTAACTCCTTTTCTCGATACCCTGCTACTTGTAATAATTAATGTTAAGGTAAACTATTGCCGTCACACGATATCTCTGCCACCCTCACACAACGTGTCTTAGATTCAGCGTCTCGCTGCTTAGAAATCAGAATCACAATGTGGGCTGCTTAGAAAAAGTTCTTCTTTTTTATGAAAAAGCCGTGACGCACACATTCGCGCCAAAAACTGTACTGTGTCTTTTTTACTTCGGTCCACTCTCTCATAGCAGCTACTACTTTCAGCAACTACCTCTGTTGCTAAGGTCCACTTGCTAATTGCTTTAACCTGCTATTTCGCTTATTCTGCCCAACGTGCTTTCACAATGCTGCATAAATAAGATTGTGATACCTGGTTTTATACTATATTTAGAATAGTATTTAATGCTTACACTGTTTACATTTCTTCGCCAACCCTAATTATTTCCCATTTATATATGTATATATATATATATATATAAATATTCTCCACTCTTCTTTTATCTATAATGTATTAACAAATCTGAATTTATATTACCTCGTGCATGTCAATAATGTGCACACTCCACTCTTATATAAGTTGCCCCTCCATTCAAACCTGACGTCATTAAGCGGTTTAAGCTGGTGAGCTGCTCTAGATCATGTAAGTGGCTAGCCTCTCCCCATTTACTGTTCGAAATGGAATCTTTGAGGAGATTTAAATGGCTAACAAAAATGTGATGTCAGGAAGGAACAATTTCTAAAGTGAATGCGTCGGGGAGAGCATCAGTATACGTGGTACCATTCAGATAGCTATGATAGAATCATGCAATCAATAGGGTGTAAGAATCCTTCATACTGTGATCAGATGTCTTCGCGCAAGCATTTACAGATAATTTTTCAGTACACCTCAGAAGGAACTTATAAGCTACATATTACCTTTGACGAGTATAACTGTCTATTATTATAGTTAAAAAAGCTAACTTGAAAACAATGGGTCCTTTAGGAGAAACGATCGCAGAAGTGGAAGGTCTTGGCGATGTGGGTGAAGCTGACGGTTTTGTTGCACGCTATGCAGCCCAATGCCATTCGGAGTTATGCACTGGGTACGTATATACAGTATTTGCATGAGCCCTTGCGAACATGACCAAATTACATAATAATTTTATACAGTAAAAACTGCTTGTATCGGCACAGGCACAGAAAGTTAATACGCTAAGGTTTCTATTGTAATTACTGTATATCTAACGTGTAAAGTCATCTTCTTTCCAGGTCGTCCTCTGTGGTCTAGGGGTACTATGCTAGCCTCTAGTTTCCAAGGTCACGGGATCAAACCCGGCAGATGGCGACAAATTTTTTCGGGCGTAAAAATTCTTAGCATGGCTTCCTTCTAAATGGAAGTAAAACCGGTAGTGCTGTGTCTTATATTTACGGCACGTAAAGGAACCTCAAGTCTGATAGAGGTCTGTGAGCAAAATTTCCGGTCTTTCCCGCCTAATTTAAAATGGGGCGCTAAGGACCATAGTAGTTAATGAGCGCCCGTAAATAAAAGCAATTTAATTTATATTCTTTCCAGAGTTCGAATCAAAACAGAACATACCTGTCTATAGAAGACCGGGAATGCACTGCGCTGTGAAAGCTTGTACATTTATTCAAGTTCCTATATCACCCAAGTATCAATACCTCACTAAGTGGTCTGCGTGGTAATTTGGCTCAAAGAATTGATTTTTGTTTGGCATGTTTAAAATAATATGTGTACATACATATTGTAGGGTTATTTCCACATATAATGCTTTAAATGCTTCATTTAAATATGTCGACGCGCTGGGTCATGCCCACTTAGCTGGTGGTGGAGCCAGCATATAACGCACTTTTCTTTAAGTGTAGTTCTCCGTAACTTGAAGTTTATCAAACTTAGGTGCACTTTTCCTCAAAACTACTGAACCCATTTTAATGAAACTTTCATTGTAGTTGCTGAAGCATGTATTATAAATGTAACGTATTATTATTATTATTATTATTATTATTATTATTATTATTATTAGAAGAAGAAGAAGAAGAAGAAGAATAATTCAAAACAAACTTAAAAATATATTTGCATAAAAATAGTTTTAAAGTTTTACCAAAGCTCAGAAATTTTCCTCTTGAATCAGTTGGATATATTTACGTAAATTTTGGGTTACAAATTAAGAATAGACATTGCTTAGTTCCTAAAACTATTCACGAAATCTACTTTATGCAAAGTGCACCGCAAGTATTAGATACACTATTTGTTTCAAAAAACATGTTACCAGTTATGACCTTTCTGTTGTCATTATAAATAGTTATGTAGTCCTTGTTTATAACACTGGAATTAAAATTAATCACTGTAGAGTTATGCGAAACTTCATTTCAGTGTGATTAGTGGAAGTCTATAAATGTTCAACTAAAGTTATGTATTGAAATACTGAAGCTGTATAAGAATCAGTACCAGTCCCCTTAAACTACTTGAAAACATTGATGGTATGGGTCTGAATACTTACGAGGGTGGAGAAGACGTTTTGCATCCCTCTGACGTTAAGGAAAATTCTATTTTTATGTTCGACGACGTCATTGCGGAAAATCAGGCGAAGATCACACACTTTTATGGCATGGTCAGATATCGTAATGTGGATTCCATATTATATCTAGCATAGTGCTATGTTAAAGTGCAAAAACATTTACTTCGCGATAATACGAACATGATTACACCCTTTAGACAAGACAATTTGAATGTGAAGCATACATTTGAAGATTATGGAAACACCAACATGACCTGCAATGAGTTTAAAGATTTGTGTAAAAATGTTTGGAAGAGTGCCTCAAGAAGAAGACCCTTTTTGGTGTTAGTTCCTGAATTCCCTATGAACTATGGCGTTATAGGAATGGATTTGAAGTATATATTAAAGTAGATGAAGAAAATTAGCATTCATAGTTCATGGCGAGTATTAACCGGTTCAGTTCACATAGTACCCTCCAGTTAAAGTAGCGCTTAATCAATACACGATAAATCGAAATGGAAAAGAAAATTATAAATTCAGGAAAAAGCTATTGTGCAACGTTCAGTATCCTCAGGAAGATCATGGTGCAACCACTAAATACTATGTTGATAAGTTTATTTCTACACTGAAGATGGAATACAAGAGTTCACCGAAAAGATACCATATTAGCGTATGAGTGACTCTGAAGCAATGTTCCGGGGGACAGAGAGGAAGATCGTTGTGAGCGTCTTGAAGATGATCAGAATATCTAGATCCGCCTCTAGAATATACCCTTTCCATGAAACTTCGGGATTGTGGAACAGTGGATGGTGTCTATTTCATGCCTTTCAAGTCACCTGAGGTTCCTATACGGCATTGGGAATCCATTTCCTTGCCGTGTAGGTTGTTTATGCCCCAATATGATAGAAAGTTCTATGGTTCTTTAGGATAATAGTCTAACGTATTTGTTGTTGTACTTGATACTGTACAAAGCCGACCAGGAATGCTCTCGTCAAAATTCCATCATGCTGGGATCCGTGATAAGCTCGAGCTGTGCTTAGGTGGTCTTCAGCATTGCGTGAAAGCTGACAATGGGAGCGTGTAGTACCAGGTAGGGTCCTGGCTGTAAATTTTCAGCGAGAAGTATCTGCACTTTTCGAATGTATTTGTTAAAAGCAGAGTATCCGTTTTATATAAAGATCGCTACAGTATCAATGAGTATCCTGAAGGCGCTCCATACGTTCTTTGCATGGTCATTTTCTTCTTCTCTGTTGCCATCGAAAAAAATCTATGTCTGTCAGCTCTTGTTTTTGAGCTTTTCGACACGTCACGCAATGTATAGAGAAATATACCTTTGTACATCAACAACTATAAATGTGCAGGGTTAGAATATTCGACATTAGAGATCTTGAATGCATCCCCGTTGTCCCCCAGTATAGTGGTTACCATGCTAGGCTCTAGTCCCCGAGGTTGCGAGTTCAAACCCGGCGGAGGGCGAAGGATTTGTTTTGGTCGTAAAAATCCTTAGTATGGCTTTCTTCGGAAGAGAAGTAAAACCGATGGTCCCGTGTCATAGATTTACGTCATGTAGAATAACTTCAAGCCTGCTAAAGAGGCTCTGAGCAAAATGTCCGGTCTTTCACGCCCAATATAGAATGGGACGCTAAGGGCCACAGCAGTTAAGGAGCGTCCATAATTATAACTCAAGTTTAATGCATCCTCACTTAGTATCTCTACCAAGATTGATAACGTACCATATACAAACTTGTAGTTGCCAAAGAAACTTAATTGCATACCCCTGAACCATTTACCGAATCCTATATTTCGTTCAGAGGATTGTTTTATGCATGGGATAGCTCCACTATCGTATTCCACTCCTTGATTTAGTACATGGCAGAATCGTTCATTCCTGATATCCCATTGTCGCAATTGCCCCAAAAGCTACTTATATGCTCTAGCGCAGCTATCATGCTTAAACCGGTTATTGACGTCACGCTTGAATGCAGGGGGAACTTGCAGAAAGGTGGGGTGTTATGCAAGTTAGAACATGTTACGGATGTCATGACGTCACAGATAAGTTGGGAGTAGTTAAAAGCAGGTGTTTCGTATTCAAGGGAATATGGATAGGATGCCATGCAAGTTGGAAAATTATTAATAACGTCACAGGCAACTGCAGCCGGCTAGGAGCAGGTGTTCTGTATACAAAAGAATGGGTGAGGGAAATGGTATACAGATTAGGAGATATTAGATAATGTCATATACAAACTGAAGTCAGGTAGAGGCAGGTACATTAATGACATTAATGACTAGCTAGGCACGGGTGTCCCATATTGAATACACTGTTCCCTCTTTTATCTCGACTAAGTTTTAAGATTTTATGCATCTTGTGAAATATTAGTTAGTATGCTAGTAAATAGGGTTGCATATCTCTACGCGGTTTAGGGGCGGGGTGTTTGCAGATAGCTACGATATGACGCTCGTGTGTATTCTTGTCGCTGTCGGGATTCATATAACATTTGTGAAATTATTCGTTCCTATATTTCCAGGTGTTTTATTAAATTAAGTATGCAAGAATGTATCTTTTTGCGTGACTATATTCAAAAGCATATTATTTTAAATAAATAATCTATCGTTGTTTGCCCTATCTTGGACTTGACTCTCTCGCTCTATCTCTCAACCCACTCTTTCTCCTTTGAGGACGCTTGTCCATGTATGTAATTGAGTGTGTATTGACGGAAGTATTTTTAATGATACTTTATCATTATTTGCCTTATTCTGGAATTCTCTCTCTCACCGCCTCTCCTTCTCACCCTCCCTACTTCTCCTTTTCCTTATTTATTTTAAAAGAAAAGGGAGGGCAATAAACTCCCTATGCACTGAGACCAGTTTGATCTATTGTGCTTCCCTTAATTCCAATTCGTAGGAATATTTGCCTCCTTATCATTATCTGTAAGTTTCTTAGTAGGGAGTTTTTTAAATACTTGCAATTTCATGATTTACTGATTAATGTGTTTAACCCCAGGATGTGTGACAGATTCACACTAAGACAGCACATGAGATACTGTATAGTTTGCTCTCCTAAATCTTCCACATACTTGACTGACTGCTTAGCCGATTTTGTAGAGATGTCCATGCAACTGACAATGTCCTGTTAATAGACCAACGGTCCGTTTTCAGTTAATATCTGCTCATGTTCAGCAGTGATTGCTTCCTGTATTTATTATCTCTTTAACAGGACCCTTGAAGTATTTATATCCTAATAAAGACTTCGAGTACTCATTGTTCATCCTAATAAAGAACTTCGAGTACTCATTGTTCTTTTTCTTGATCCATTCTCGGATTACCCCGAACTATTCGTAGGATAGCCGGAGTCTAGGTTCAGGATCTACAAAAGAATTCAGTGCTCTTTTACTCGCCTATCTTTAATTGCTATGAATTCCTCTGTGCCCCGTTAACCACAGCAACTCCATTTAATTTTAGGGCCAGTGCCACGAGATCCTCCATGCAAACCCATATCAGTTTAGACATCGCTATCCTGCCCTTAAGAGCCCTAAAGCTGCTTGGCCATCGTATAGTAATGTGTCTATTTTCATAGTCCTTACATAATCTTTCCGATACACAAGCCAATATGGCATGCATTTCTGCTTGAAAGACAGTGGCATGTCCGAGGTTGAAAGAACGTTTTCCACTATGGTCAAATACCCTTATCCAGTTCCGTCATTAGTTTTGAATCCGTCAGTAAACCATATTGATCCCTTTCGTGTCCTTGGGCAAACCCTTCTTCCCATTCTCGTCCTTCTGGAAATGAACCTGTGAATTTCTTTGCTTCTATTTTTCTTAGTATCATTTTTTTTCTATCCATACACAATATATTGCCACGACCTTCGCCATGAGAAGCATGAGGGAGGAGAACGTAGATTAAGGAATTTGCGGAAGAGCTTAATGTACGAGCCATAAATCATGACACATACTTTAATGAAACATGAGTAAGCCCGTCTTTTAACCGACCTTACCTTTGGGCAGATGATCGGTGCTGAGAGAAGGCTCGACTTAGATTCACTCAATGGCAAAGGCCTAGTGCGATGCTGACCTACGTGTATTCGCCCCACACATCAGATTGTACTGTCTGCCCTGATGGACTGATTTGCCCTTTAAATGCTGACTGAGTTTCCGGTTCATTCCATGAACATAGCCTTACTGTGCTTAATAACGTATGTCATTAAGGCTCCAGAAATCCATTAACTGAGGGAACCATGTCTTGGTTTATTACCGGATGTGGTTTACCACTAGGAATTCTTAATAACGTATGAGTTTTCACGAACACCAAACGTAGTGGCAAGTCGGACGTTAAGCTTGGTTTCGTAAGTCCCGAGAAGGATGTAATACGAGGCGTATTCCAAAACTAAGGTTCATTTTGTCATAATAACAACATCGCTCATGAGACAAGGTTTTTATTGAAAGTAATATATGCCTACATGTATACTTTACTTTTCCATGTAATCGCCGTTAACATATATACACTTGCTATAACGCTGCACCAGCTTCTTTAACCCCTCGGCATAGATGTCTGTCGCCTGGGACTTGAACCAGTTGGTAACGCTCGTCTTGAATTCATCATCGGTTTGAAATCGTTGTTCACCCAGGAACCGTTTCAAATGCAAGAAGAGCAAATAGTCGCTTGGTGCCATGTTGGGACTGTACGGAGGGTGGTCAAAGGGTTCCAACGAAACCTTTGAATGTTCTCTTTGGTTTTGGCAGCGGTGTGCGGGCGTGCGTTGTCGTACAGGAGGATGATGCCAGACGACAGTTACCCGCCAACTTTGGATCGTACGCTTCAGTTTGTTAAGCGTTGCACAGTATACGTCAGCTATAATTGTTGAACTACGATCCATGAAATCAATCAAAAGGACGCCCTTTTTGTCCAAAACATCGTAGTCAGCATTTTGCGATTCGTGTACGGCGATTGCTTACACCTTTGTGGTTTGGGTGAACCGAAACGGTGCCACTGTATTGACTGTTGTTTCGATTCTGCGTTGGTGTACGCTATCCATGTTTCGTCTTTCGTAACAACGTGGGAAAGGAAACCATCTCCATATTGTCTATACCGCTCCAAAACTGTCGTGCGCTACGTATTCCTTGCACTTTGTGCTGACTGTGAGCAGTTTTGGCACCCACCTCACACAAAGTTTCGATATCCAAGCTGTTCAGTGGCAATGCTGTAAAGTAAGGTTCAAGCAACATTTGAGGATTCATCAGCCAGACCACTAATCGTCAAACTCCTATCACTTCGAAGTTTTTGGTTCACTTGCTCAACGATGTCGTCGGTTCGAATACGGGGCCTACTACTCCGCTGTTCATTGTGCACATTTGTGCGACCATTTCGAAATTCTCAACACCAAGGTCGAACCTGCCTGTAACTCATTATGTCCGTCCAATACACGAGGCATAACTCACATGAATGTCAGCAGCTCCCGGTTCTTTTGTCAGCAAAAATCTAATCGCACCGCGCACTTCACAACTGGCGGGATCTGCGTTTGTCGCGTCCATTGCGATCTGCTCTCACCGACTGGCAAACGCCTCTGCGTCACACCAACACCGCGGTAGGTTTTTCAGGAGACTGTAGACGGAGGTGTAGGCGTGAAACGTCATTCAGTCCTACCCTCTGTTAAATATTGTTCACCGGACCTAAGTTTTGGAATACCGCTCGTACTTTTGTGACTATCACGAGTAACCGAAAAAATAATTTATGACAAAAAATGTGTATAAAGACCTACAAATCCACAACCATATTTCTCATCCCGTTACATCTCCCCCAATCGATAAAGCCACTGGCCTTAGCGGAAATTTAATACAATACAGAAAAATGTTCCAGAGAGGATATAGAAGTATAATACAAAGAGAATAGCACTAAACTGCGGAGCATACAGTAATGACACACACATTACCTGTGGTAAACAGAATACATATAAAGTGGTAATAAATCCAATGTTCCCATGAATATAGAATACAGCAATCTAGGTGAACGTAGTAAAACATAATACATACACAATGTGCCAAGCAGAGACAAGAACAGTAAAAATTAACAGCTCCAACATAAGAATCATATAAATACAGTAACAGGAAACACTGGTCTCTATAAAAAGAGAGCAACAGCTCAGAAAAAAGCAAAACAGAACAGTCAGAATTATGCAATGAAACCATTCCTAGGAGATATAGGAGCATGAAGGGAAAAGGAAAGGGGGCCTACCAGGGCAGAGACATGGAAACGGAAGGAAAAGGATCAGGTAGCAAACGACCTTGGTGGCAGCATAGCCTTATTGTATCGGCGGGGCGAAACTATTCCAATTGAGACCTCACATTCCAGTATCTATAAACACAAGCTGCTATCTTAACCACTGTCGGGGCAATTAAGTGCACGTGTACTTATCACAGCACCAGAAACTCCAGTTGTCCGTCCTAATTGTTGAATACTGAATACCTTCCGCTGAAGCGAGCTATAAGCAGTCCGAAACACAGAGCTACGTAATGACGTTTGTAGTCACGCAACTGATAAGTGCCGCGGTACGTCAACGGTGATGCAGGACCAGAAAATGTCAGTGGCGCGCATCACAGCCCAGGCCCGTGATAAGATCAGGTGCGGTATGGCCTCCCTGATCCATACATCCAGTGTGATGCCCGCCGTTAAAGTAGAGCACAATTCCAACGGATATGCAGGAAGCGAGCAGGCTACCAACGGCTAACTACATTCTTAGTGTGATTGGTTGCCTCTGCCCAGTGACCGGTAAAAACAAACAGGACAAACAGAAATTAGAGAATGGAAGTGGAATTATTAGTATAGCAATGGTCACCGATAATCGAAGTGGCCTGTAATAGTTCCAAGGGTATTGCGGGAGTTCCTCGGGGAAGAATAATAAATAGACAGAAATTTAGGAATGACGTAGGAATATTAATGAGAGTTTGAAGCAGAGGAGAGGTATACGGCTTGCCGTCGCAATATCTGCATAGCCAGAGAAATCATAGGCACTGGAGGTGGGTGTAGTGGGAGTATATCAGGGGTTCGAAGAAAAGAAAAATAAAAAGAAAGGGATATCATGCCACCTTGTAAGGTGGAGAAAAAATGCGTTAGCCATATATATAATATAAAGGAGCATAGATAATATCATAAAAGGCTATACAACATGCAGTGCCATATACGAAGCATGCCAGTTAAAGTGCCTATAGCTGCAGAGTTGTAACATTAGTCTTATGAGGAATATAGGGTTGCTGGAATTATAATACGGAGGCAAAATGGTGCTGTCGATCGAAGACCATGTGGTGGCCAATAATCGAATGAGCTGTAGTTGCGAAATCAAATCAGGCAGGGAATACCTAGGATGATGTTAAGTCAAATCTGCGAGAGTTACGATACATAAACACGGTAAGTAAAACCGGAAATCATCCACATGCTTATCCAAAGCTAAGGTCTCCCGATGGGTGGGACAAGGCAGTGTTGTGCATCCCACGTGAGTTAGTAAAAACCTATGGGTGTCCAATTGCTTAACAATAGGTTTTTGTGCAAGTTGCAGGCAAAATTACAAACTTTTGAAGGATTAGCAATTGAATCTCCGCAAGAACTGCTTGAGCGCAAGAGGTAGTAAATGCCGATGAACTGAAAGGAGAATAATTAAACATAAGGAAAACTGAAAAATATCGCATTGAGAAAGAAAAATTTGTAAATCGCTGTCCGTGTAATGAATAGCTAGTTAGATGGAGAAGGTCAATTTGACGTGTGATTTCGTAATGGGAAAATGGTGTGGGCGTAAACGAAAGGCCGGTCATATGCCTTATGAGCTTAGAGCTTAAAGTGATTTACAAGCCAAGACGTGTATTCTGTTTAGACAGTGGACAATTTGTAATTTGCGAACTGTAATATTTACCAATATCCTCTAACAACTATACTACTCTTTACTGAGTGTTGTTACTCTCTACTTGATTTAGGATTCATGTAAGCAAGGCCGGGATGATGACACGAGGACTTAGCTGTCGTAACATACAGGTTCTGTAGAAAAGCTCAGTACGGGAGATTTGAAACATTTCTTCGAACAGTGCCTCGCACTGTTTCCTCGAGAGACTTGTGTGTCATTTGCACCAAAGGCTCGATCACAAATACAGATATTTGTTAAAGCAATGTAATGAAGATATTGGCGAGCCATCTTAATAATGCGAACCATACTTTCTTCAGAAACAAAGTTATTTTCGACATCTTTGTCGACGAGGACAAACTCTGTTCCAAAAGCAGATCCATCCCCTCGTTAGAAGTTAGACCGTGAATGAAACAGTAGTAAATATTCGTCCTTTACTGCCTTGACTGACATAATCCAGTTATACAATGATGTTGGGTTCTTGTTCCCTGTATAATAGGAGACAGGATGATACACCCAACATTGCGTGGAGAGCAATAGCAAGGGTACTGACGTTTGGTAAAAAGTAACATTGGGCAATAAGTGAAAATCACACCCGGAGTAACCATAATTTCGGAATTGCTAAGTTCCTCTCAGACAAAACGGTGTCTATTGCCCTCAACTGAGAGACCAGCCTGATCAGAATAATAAAGAAGTGCAATACCATATCCTATCATACGTACATCTAAAACAAATTAACACGCGTAGCAATAAAAAACGCCGCTTCAGAAGGCGGGAAAGTAAAAAAACCTATACTATAAATATATAGGTCCCGGCTAAAGTGTCCGCCTAGAGAAGCATCCTCTAGCACGTAGCATCAACTTCCACCATTATAAAATAGGTTAACCTGGGCAAGCCACTAAGAAAGTCATCACCCAGGAAAATCCTGAACCAAATAAAACCTCTGAAAATGGAGAAGCTATATCGAGATCATTCACAGTTGCAAATAATGTGAACCGTTCTCTCAGGGACAGTTCCACAGGTTACCATAAGGGTGGATTGTAACAACACTTACATTTATCATAAAAGAGAAGGATAAAACAAAAATCTAACGTTTCAATCGTGGAGGTGCCGTGTCCTTGAGGCAATTCACAAAGATGTGGGAAGAGTGACGTTAGCTCAACCCTCCTAGTATCTCCGAAGGTGAGGTGTTGATGACAGCGTTACGTCCCAAGCGTATAGTCTGTAAACATAACTCAAAGACACATTAGCAGCAGCAACAAATAATAGGAGAAAGGGAATTCCTATTATTATTATTATTATTATTATTATTATAACAATACCAATAAAACACTTCCAAGGCCTTCGTTGTTAACTGTTTAATGTTTTAAAATGGGAACCTGCAATTAGGGTCAATTGAAATCGACCCTAAAATGACCATCACAACGTCCTCCAAATAGAACACGACTAATGGCATTTACTTTCCCCAGAATATCAAACAACTTTTATTCCAGTCATTTCTTTCCACAACGCTTAGTTTTGGAGATAGTGTACCGTCTCAACTTAAATGGTCCACCCTGTATATATGGGTTCCACACAACATTAAGAACGTACTAACACACTGTAGACTAACTTAATGTGTATAACACTACACTATAAATAACACACATGCATTCACTAATTAACTTAAAGTTATTACATTAGGCCATAAAAGGTCCGAGGCTCATTCCTCGTAATATGGATAGAGACGTGAGACATAAACAATGTTTTCTTCTTTCGGTGTCGTGAGTTTGACCTACTCACATAATTATCGGAGAAATTTGTTTAACAACCACAAAGGGACCACAGTATTGCTGCAACAATTTTGTCGCTTCCCTTTTCTCTTCACCGGGTGAAAAGCTTAACAAGTTGACTCGGCGAAGACTTCAAAGTTCTCCTTTTGCGATCACATAGATGCTTTTCGCCTATTTTCTGTTTAGCTGTTATTTTGGCTAATTTTCTAGGTTGTACGACTTATTCTATCCCACTGGCATCCAAATGCACCCTTGTGGGCACTCCAGAGGTACAATGTGCTAACACTTAGAGAGTAGCTAACACACATCTGAATTGGCAGAAAGCCCGACGATGATCGTCAGTCCAGGCAAAGTCCTGATTCTTGCTGATGAGTGCATGCATGGGGTGAGCAAAGTTGGAGAAAACTTTAATAAAACGCCTTATATATATACACATATATAGACCACTGGATATATTGTGGATGTCTTTAGTCTTGTCCGTGTCAGGTGTAGTACCTTGCTAATCCAAAGAGCTTTATTTTTTCAGTTGAAAAGAAAGCCTTGTCCGTTTTTATTTTAAAGGTTTTAATCCCTAGCCGTTTGAAGACTTCCTCCAGAATTACTAATACCTGTTCGAAACTTTCAACAAATACTAGAATGTGGTCTAAGTATACCAGGGCTTTCTATATGTTAGGTCCTCGACCAATCGATCAGTACAGAACTGAAGAATCGCGGCGTTATAGCTCGTACTGACTTTCGGGAGTGACTAAGGAGGTGTGTGTTGACTGTTTTCCGGCATCTGCACCTGAAAATATGCACTTAATAAATTCAAGGAGCAGTACCATATTGAGTTGTCTAGATAAATGAGGAGAGCGATAGGAAGCAATGGGAAAGAAGAAGTTGTGGTGATCGCATTGAGCTTCCAAAAGTGAATACAAAATCTCATATCGTCAGATTTGTTATTAAGTAACACTACCGGTGATGCTCAAGGGATACAAGAGTCACGCATGACGCCTGCCCCATTTAACCTGGCTGTTAATAACATGTCTTTGATGGTGAGAGACCCGATAAGATCTTTGCTTAATTGACGTGGTGTCCGTAACCTATATTCGAAATTCATCAATGCTTGTGGTACCCAAATCCTGCAATCAAGCAGTCAAAACATGCACATATTTCTGCAAAAGAGCTTACAGGGAGGTTCTTTGTCCAACTGTGAGCTGAGAGTTAAGATAAAATATATATCATTAATTTGCGCTGCTGAAACACCCTTTGCGCACCAGTTATTAGCCTGTAGTAATTCTACATTGTGAATGCTTCCTAGAGAAGTACCAGGAAAAATAATCTCCAGAACTGCTGCCTTAATGTGTACAGGGATGCTAATTTCTGTTGCTGCAGCGCATATGACTAGTAAAATTTAAAATTTCTTTTTCTGCATAGGATTAAGGGAAGGTTCCAGAATAATGCCATTCGTATGATGGGCTGATAGTTTAAAGCGCATTTAGGAGGTGGTAAAAGGAGCTAAACATGTACCTTCCTCAGGTTCGAGGGTAATCTGTGATAATGAACAGTGTCTTTGCTAAACACATGCTAGAGAGATTTGGAAGTTGTCGGAAATATGTAAACAAACTGTGGAAGAACTAAAATTCAGAATTGCTTGATAAGATTTAACGAAATACATAACTAAATAGAGAATATGTGAGAAATTATGAACAACCAAAATATCCTCCGTAAAGTAGCGTTTCCGAATTGAAACTGTAGGTTTGTGTGAAAAGATACATCAAGTAATTTATTTTCGGCAGTTTTGAGAATAAACTTTTGGTCCATTATATAAAATGATTATTAACAATACTAACTGCACTACCTGTGTTCAATAACACCTCAATTTGTATGGCCCCAATAGTTCCCTTGAGTGATAATACGTTTGCTGGTAATGTATTTTCAGTGAGCGCTTTGCAGAAGATTTTGGAATCACGGCCTGTTCTGCCGTGACTGACCTTCCACGTCGACGGCAAGTAAAACGAATGGGACCACCGTCTTCGTTTCTATCAGGCCTCGGGTGTCTGTGGTACATTGGGCGTCCTGCGGTCTCCGCCCCGTCCCCGAATCGTGCCACCCCTTTGTGTGGGACCTGGTGCGTTTCCTAATCGTATTCTAAGCATTTGTTGCTTCAACTCCTGCATGTCTGTACGAACTCCCTAATTTACTCCGAAAAAAAGGTTTCGAAATGGCCGACACAGAGGCTTGTGGCAGGATCAACCTATTTATTCCGCGGCCTGCCGAACTGGTCGGGCTGTCTTAATCTTCCGGATATACTGGGTGAGGCCCTTAAGTGTTCGTGTGTTCGTCAGGAGCATTTGTTCCAACAAAGAGGGCTTAAAAGCTGAAAATGCTTTCTCCAATACCTTCCGAATATCATCTCACGAATGACCAACATTGCAGGAGACAAACGTCTGAAAGCATGTGAAAGCTGCCACCCGTAAGTAACATGGAAGATACTGTTTCATCTGATCAGCCCGCCATAAATTCGCTGTAGAAACTGCGTCAAAATTATAAAGTTGTGCACGAATACCCTGGCTGGTTTTGGCTTCGAACGTGCCTGAATCAATTACGGGCCCAGCAAAAGGCAAATTTGGAACATTGCGTGCTGAAACAGGTTTACCTGCGGAGTCAAACAATGTTTTTGATGCCTATCGGATCCATCAATACTTCCCGATGTAGGTCATCCACACTCCTACAGCGGCCTCTCTCAACAAAATATTGCCACTCAATAGGTCCGTTCACAAAACGGCTCGTACGTAACAGAAGTTTGGACATAAATTCCAAAACACTTTGTAATTTCGCTGAGGCACTTTGAAAGTAGTACCGTATCACTATAAATTTGGACATGAGATTGCTGCCATTGATTTCCGGTTCATTTAATGAACATGCCCTTATTGTGTTTATTTAGTAATGTACATTATCAAGAGTTTCCAGAAATCCTTGAAATTTAGGTAACCATGACTGGGTTTATTGCCGGAATGGTTTACCACTAGGAATTCTTGCTGGCGTAAGTGTTTGCATGAAAACCGGGTGTGTTGGCCTAAAACCAGAAGTTAAGCTTGGTTTTGTATATCCCGAGAAATTTTCAATATTGTTGTGACAATCACGAGTAACCAAAAGAACAACATTTTTTGACAAGAAATGTGCATAAAAATGTAAAACTTCACAGCGATATTTCTCAGCCGTCACAATACAATCCAGGAGATTGTTCTTAGAAGAATACAGGTGTCCATAGTCTGTGAACTATAGTTTCACAGTGCTGTTACATATAAGTCATCATAGACTAACTTTAGTTTCCCCTGCCATCCAAAGGTGGGGGAGGGAAGGTGCAACGATACTTCAATTGTGGCAGTGGGAGTAGCCTAAATGCTCTTGTTATACAGATGCAGGCTATCCTTTGAATTTAAATAAGTCTTACCTACAAGTACTAAGGTTAACCCTAGGCCGCCAAATTATAGCAGCATAGAATATTGTGGGTCTAACCATTGGAATCTCTACCCAATACGTAACTCTTAACTTTTAGTCCCCACGTTTTGCCAAGCATGCTTCTACAGATCACAGAGGACCTGTATGCCCTATTAATACTTGCCTCCAAATGTTTACTCCAGGTTAATCGCTTGTGAAGAATCCTATCACGGTATTTAATCTCATCAGAGAATTCTATTCTTGTTCCTCTGAGACTGTGTTTTTAAAGTCCTTCATATCTGTGACATTAAAGGCACAATTGTCACTCTAGCTGGGTTAACACATACTCCACACCTGTTATACCACTGTTGAATCTTTCTGAAAACAACCTATAACATCTCTGAGACTATTTCGGCAGCTTTACCTCAGATGATTATTACTAAATCATCAGCTTAACCAATTATAAAGATAACCTTTTCCATTGAGCTCCCAAATCTAGAACTCAAGAACAAGGCCCAGGACCCCACCCTGTTGATATTCCCTCGTTACCGATTAGAACAAGGTCTCTCCAGGAAAGTGATGGCTATTCATCAGGTTAACAAGGAAGTGATCCATCGCAAACACTGTCAGAACTCCATGTTCATTCAAGCTTAAGCAATGCCTCAGTAGGCGTTCTTTCAAAAGCAATGTCAATGAAAACGCATAGAGGAATTTCTTGGTAATGCAGCGTCTTTCTATGTCTGATACAATATAGTGTAGGGCTGTTTCTGCAGATTTACCGGATTGGTGGGCAAATTGGTATATGAGTAAAGGGTATTCCTTTAAACAATCACCCCTAATGCGGCCATCAACAAGATTCTCCAAGGTTTTAATAAAAACTAGTAGGTCTAAACGCCTTGGCGCCACACATATCAGGACGCCCAGGTTTAGGTATGTGCGTCACTCTTACCTATCTCCAGGACATTTGGATATGTCCCGGCACAAGAATAGCCCTAAAACACGAAAAAGTAGGTATTCTATACTTTCGATGCTTTGCTGCAATAATGTAGGTATCAGTTGATCTGGCCCTACCAATTTATACGACTTAAATGAATGAATAGCCCATCTGATTCCAGATAGATTTAACACCTCTATGGAAAGGCTCCAATCTTTCTTGTTCGTCTTTTTTATTTCCAGGTATAGCGATTCAGCACCTTTTTATCAAAATGGGCACCATCCTTTATCTCTGTAGATCCAGGGAATTGTGCTCTGAGAATTTGCTTTAGAGGTTCTTTTCCTATCATAGTGCCACTTCTATCAGGAACCTTTACAGCACTCATTTTATAAGCTGCATTTCTGCCACCAGTTTCATCAGTTTAGTACTACTTCGTATCTCTTCAGTACCTTCACAGTACTCCCTTCATGAATCTGATTTGGCCTTCATTATCACTATGCTCCTTTCTCTCCTTTGCGGAATTTCCTGAAGACTGCGTGGTTGAATAAACTGTAAATTTGAGATGGTTTACGGTAGAGCTGGGAGATGGATATTATAATTATTGACAATTATGAAATGGGTTTAAAGGAATAAAGTGTATTAAATTTAGAGATGGTTGACATATAAAGTTTGATTTAAATGAAAATACGCTATGCAAATAGGAGATGGTTGACATATGCAATGTGCGTTTAAGCCTGCGCTTTTTTATTTTTCACCTAGGTCTTACTCAAATTAGGTGGGCGTGGTAGAGGCGGCCTTCTTGGACGTTATGCAAATGTTTATCTAGCTATTGAGCAAATCATATCGAGGTATGCAAATTAGATGTCGGTAGTCTTTGAAATGCAAAGTGTTTATCTGTATGCAAATTTTATGACCTAATTATTTATCCAAATGGAGGACGACGGCATGCAATTAGAGAGATTGACACATACAAAATGCGCTACATCTATAGTCTCCTTCCACTATTGTAAACTTTTTTGGTATACCTTGCGCATAAAGTTACTGATTTGATTAGATTTCAAATTAGCAACGAAATCTTGTTAAAAGCGTATGTGCACATTTTAATCTTATGCTTGAATCGGCTTATATGTACATGCTATTATTTTAGCAGTATTTCCAAGTATACTGCCGTTTTTGTAACAATTTAACCAAATTTCAATGTCTCGACAACCTTATTTAAATTGTTACATGTAAAATTTCGACTGCGAACGTAATGCTGTTATTGAACTGTTTCATTTGAATGAACGGTAAAGTTACTCTAATAGGTTCAATGCAATAACGCATGCACCAAAAATGTTTAACCCTTCCCGTTCAACCAACCTCTGATTACATCACTGCTAGAGCTCATTTGGTTATGGTGGACATTAACTCGTAAAGGTAGGTTCCCTAAATACCTTTATATTTGTCTAAATTCATGGTTTGGTATTTGCTGCTTATTGGCCCTTAATTTCCATACCTCATAAACACGCACGTGCTTTCTTTAAGGAGTAGCAGTAGGAGTACAGATCATGGTGTGGCCACGTAAACGAGGCAGAACACCGCAAGCAGGTCAGAGTTGCCCTTCTTGCTTCTAACGTGACCCGTTTTTTTTTTAAAAAAAAAGTAATGATTAACAAATGTTCAAGATGGAAATCAGAAAACTAACATTTAAATCGAAAGCAATGCTTGCATCTACAAGGGCTGGATGAAATGTAATGAGAAATAATTTTTTCTCTGAAATGAATTTATTGACAGAAATACTTATAGTTACACATATTCAATATAATCGGCCCCGTTATTTATGACCTTTTACCAGGTGTTCGGAAGGCGTCGTATATCATCTGCGCGTGTATTTCTGTTGATGCCCCGTATTGACCGCCCGACAGCATGGCCAATGCCATCTCTAGTGTTATACCGGATCTCTCGCAATGGTTCCTTCTGTTTGGCAAAGAGATCGTAATCACAGGGACTCATGTCGGGTGAGTACGATGGATGTTCCAGAATCTCTCATTGCCAGCTCCGCAAGATGTCCTGGACAGCAGCAGCGATGCGGCATCTGGCATGTCATGCAGAATGATGGCGTGCTGTTCCATGAAATGTCGTCGCTTTCGCCTGAGCGCTGGACGTAGGTGGTGTTACAGGAACGTGCAGTAGGAGACAGCGTTCATTGTCACCCTTGGTGGTACAGCGTCCAAACTGAGGTCATGGATTCTTAGAGAATATTTTGTATTCTGAAGAATATGTGCCATGCCTTTTTTCCTTCTAAGATCACATTCCAATTGTTCTTTAAACTCGTGGGCATAAGCCACGTACGCGAAACAGCAATTGCCAAGTAGCCATCCAGACAGATGCAAATTGCATCTGTGTACTTTTAAGTAGGAGACCCGATGTTACTTAGGAGAGAGAGAAATAGTGAGAGAGACATTGAATCTTCACGAGCACTACTAAACTGGTTGCTTGAGTGTTACCCTCTGATATCAGCTTGCGCTATGTGATACTCTCCCCTAGAGACTGGTATTGGAGATATGTTCACCACCTTCTAGACGAAAACAACATATCTTGTGCTCTTTTTACACCATTCCGAACTTCCTTCTCGGTCGGATATAAATGAAATGATTTTAGCTCTCGTATTAGGTTTAAACCAGTTTTTATCACATAAAACATAGCGATCTTATTCAATCAAGTGGGGTGGGGCATTTAAAACAATTCTAAGAATGTTCGTCCCGGTGACGTTTAAGAAAAGGAACTAAATAGCTTCTTCGACTAAAAAATGCAACGCCTGGGCAAAAACAGAAATTTTTACACTACTAGGCAGGAACATAATGTATACCTTCAGACGTTTATTAATTTTAAATTCAAGCCTCTTATAGCTAATTTTAAAAATGACTCGCACATAATTCCTCGAGATAGTTCCTGATGGACGCATTATTTACTTAGATACACTTTATTTTCAGAATCCCATTAGAGAATGTCCAGATATAAAAGTATTTATGCCGTGTTGCCTAGCCGTATCGAGTTTCCCATGGTGAATGAAAATAAAAACACATAAAATATATTAACTCGTTACAGCATATGCTATCGTTTCTAAAATAAACCACTACCCTTTTAAAATCATAATTATATTGTGTAAAATGAAGCATCACAACAGTACAGCAATCTAATGCAGTATAGCTAAAGCATCCCAACGGGTACCATAATTTCAAACTCAAAATCATATCAACGAAATAGTCTTGTGTCTGTAAAATATGAAAGTTAGCGCATGCGCGTAGTGTAATAAAATCATATAAAATATCACCAATAAGGAACACAGGGCTCATTTTATACGTTTTGTGTTCCTTGCTGTTCTATTCAACCCTACAAAATTGTAGGTAATCAAGACTGAAATTATGTAATTCTAAGAAGCAATGATTAAAAAGATTATAACACGTGTAACGCGATTCTCTTCTTAACTAAAAACTAAATTTTAATGCTATATTTTGCAATTTTTGGAATCGTGTGCAATTCAATGAAAATATTGTTTGATTGATATTAAAAGGCATTAGACTCGATTGCAGTTAATCCTTATATCGCAATTGCTGATGAACTAATGTAGTCAAGAATGTAGAAAGTTACGATGGGTTTCTCTATTTACAAATAATCATGGTAGGTAATTGAGTTTTATTCAAATATCGGACTCGATTTTCGTGAATGTCTAACATCCTGAATTTCTGGAGATAATGATAGTAGAAATTCGGAAAAGGTTGCGAGTAATCATTCTAAAGCAAAAGAAACACTCCATTTTAGTTTTATTTAAAAGTACGACTTGATTTCAGTGTAGATTTAGCATCATAATTACTTATGACCTAATATAGTAGCGATATGAAAGAGACTCCGAGTCTAACTCATTACAAAGGATCATTTTAATATTGATTATATTCAAAAGTATTCAGGCTCATTCCTGTGCATGGTTAGCATCATAATGCTCCTGAACTAACTGATGAGCTAGCGATATTAAAAAAATTAGATAGGATATCACTAACTGCAAGGAATCATTTTAAACAATAAGTTTTTATTCAAACGTATTGGGGTCGGTTCAGTGTGTGTTTAACAGCATGATTGATCATTTACTAATGTATCTATAATAATAAAACTACTACTGCTAATAATAATAATAATAATAATAATAATAATAATAGAAATAATACTACTACTTATAGTTTCAATTATTGAACGTGTAAATATTATTTTATGAAGTCCATAACCTAATAAAGGGATTTTATTCCTATTGCAGGGAGCTTGGCAATCCACACTAACATGCTACCTGAAAAGAACATTTTCCCGTGTACTCAATGAGTCCAGGATCCGGACTTTGAGAAGCCACATAATATCAAATGCATAGTAGTAGTAGTAGTAGTAGTAGTAGTAGTAGTAGTAGTAGTAGTAGTAGTAGTAGTAGTAGTAGTAGTAGTAGTAGTAGTAGTAGTAATGATGATGATGAACAACTTGATTTGTGTTTAGACATTCTGGCATTAAATACTACTACTGCTGCTGCTGCTACTGCTACTATTACAACTACTACTACTACTGCTACTACTACTACTACTACTACTACTACTGCTGCTGCTGCTACTACTACTACTACTACTACTACTAATATACTAATAAGCAATAAAGTCGAATATGCTAACATAACGCTTTGTATTTGAAATGCATACAAAAGTTTATAGAATTTTGTTTAACCTTGTAAGTAAATTGAGTGGACAGGTTTCAACTCTACGTGGATCATCAAAATACAGGAGTCTGCACAAAGTTACATGGTGCCTGCTGTCTAACTGAAATTGAGTTTTTATTTATGGGTGCTGTTTAACTGCTGTGGTCCTTAGCATCCAATCTTATATTGGGCGTGAAAAACCCGTAATTTTACTCAGAGGGCTCTTTAACAGGCTTGAGGTTCTTTTACGTGCCGTAAAACGGGACCACCGGCTTTGCTTTCCTTCCGAAGGAAGCCATACTGAGGACTTTTACGCCCGAAAAACTCCATCGTCCTCCGCCAGGTTTGAATCCGCGACCTGGGGAACTAGAGGCTAGCATGGTAACCACTACACCACGAGGAAGGACAACGATACCTGCTGCCATCGATGCTTCACCAATATATGTTTAGGCAGCTTGCACCGTAAAAGCAACTGGCATAGTGTTTACTTCAATTCATGGAGAACCCGCATTAAAAGGCACGTAGAGATTTTAATAGCCCATAGGAGCATTTTTCTGGTCATATTGTAATAATTATTGTTCTAGACTTTTTATGAACTCTTTTAATATATTTTCCATATGTTCAGAAAGCCTTGAATTTATGAATTAAACGGTCCCTAGACTTAACAAAAAATTAACACTGCGCTCCGCGGACTAGTAGGTCTCCTCTGTGAGTTTGCAATGACCACAATTTTGGCTGACCAGTGAAGCACAAGGTGCCTTCATAACGTTACCTGATGACTGCTGCCACATACTTCATCAACACAAATCGGGACTTGGCTCCGCAGATGCAAATGGCATAGTGGATACTGCACTTTACAGTCAGCCTCAATTAATAGGTGAGTATAGTTTAAATACTCTCATAAACTGGTTCTTTTAATGAAAATGACAAATTAGATACATATTCTGTATTTTTTAAATATCCTTTCCAGATATACGGAGGAACCCTTGCGCTTGACCGTCAAATAGGTTAATCTACAGGTTGAGATATTTCTTGTGCCAGTTAACCTCCAGAATGACTACCCCCTAGACTTATCTCAAGCGTGACAGCAGGCATCATGCAGGTCCGCATATGTACTATCACGTAGACGTCTGTATAACAGGCATTCAGCCTGCATTCAAGTGGCATATTTTAATACCAGAATGGAAAATGCGTTAGAAATACTTAGCCTGCGGGGCTCTTAATTTCTTGCAGAGATATTCTAATTAATAAAATAAAGTGTATGACACAAAGGAATAAGTCCGGATTACTATGAACTACTCCCTGCGTCATATTGTAGCATTCCTATGCTACACACCCGGCACTTTCGCCAAACTTGTAAGAACCTCAGGGTACGAACCCGAAGCCTTACAGTAAAGCCTGTAGCACAACTATAAGGATCTGCAAAAGAATAGTTAAAGAAGCATTCGGAGGTGTAAGTAGATTGAGAGGTATCGAGAAACGGATCCAAAAATGACTTGGAAAAGAACACAAAATAAGTCTCACCTCAACATATATTTATTACTTACTCATACGTCTGTTGCGAGTGAATGCACTTGACGGTTTAATTAGTTACCGCATGGAGAACCAGCTGAGCCCGCTGCTTCCCTGACCGTGGAAAAACAAGCAGTTCATCCCACACCCGTTTGACCCTCTGTGTGTCTGCACATATTCTGAGCCCAATATTTCCGTTTAACATGAGCGTCACCACGTACGCACATACGCATTCCACGATGGAACATTCTAGGGCTTGGTATTCGCGCCGGGTTACCAGTCCACAGGAAGTCATACATAACTAAATGCACAATATTTAATCCAAACTCCTTAAATGGAACATATTGTTTCATCTCACTTAAATTCCAAGGCCAAGGTCACTCTTCAGACAACCAAACTTGACTATCGTTCCCACATATTTTGGAAGAGATTGTAAATATGAAGGACAGTCATCATCAAAGTTCTTGTTCGCAGTCCGTGGCTTGATGAACAGAGGCTTTATTGACGATTCGCTGCTCGCAGCAGCACTTATTGAATTTCCTAAAACAATCAGGAATAACAGAGATGTTATGAACATAAAGACAGAGATGATTATAGTTTCTATTGTGTCTGCTGGCTTCCATACACCCTACAAGGAAGAACAAAGAGCAAGCAATCTACTACGAGTTTTACGCACTGTATAAAGTCATTAATTATCAACATATTATCACGATCTCAAAAAATTCAGATTAGGGTAACCTACTGGGTACTTTATATTAATTCAGAACCGGACATGGGAAGCATAGCCATGCATGCATTCCAAAATTATTGAGCTTTGATCTGCACATTTTAGTAAATTAGGAAGTTTCTCTAATGTAAACAGAAAGTAAACGGTTTATACTTTAAATTATCAACACATTTAAAACCACAAGGAGGTACAGTTAATATCAATAAAATGTAATTAAAACACGGTTACCTGGTGGTTGAGGGAAAAGGTGCCGGCTAACCCATGATGACCGTCCTACGCCCCACACGCTAAGAGGAACATAACTGCATACGCGTTAGTAAAATATCTCCCACTAATCCCTACATCACAATCGGCCAATTCTGCCAATCTCTGAACATCTAGCCCCCAATATACTAAACCAAGCCCCTAAAAACCCGCTAAATGCCACACCTCCCCTCGGCCACCAATGTTGACCCCCACGTCGAAACAAAATAAGGAATAGAACTTATGATTTACATTAAAAAGAATCGAAAGAAGTTACAGTGGTTGCAGTAATGTTTTGTGGTGAACAATAACAGTAAATTGTAGAATCAAAATGCCCAAAGCTACATCATATAATAAAAAATGAAAATTGTTTATGTGTGAATTGATCCAACCAGAAATCGTTTCTTTTTAATTTTTATATGTGTAATTAATTGAAACTAAGTATACTTTTTGGAGACCTTAGCCTGGTCTTGGCAAGTATTTTGAATATAGAGTCAACTAAAATTTCAGTGTCACAACTAGGCTTTAAACACGGTTCTCCCGCTCTCCGCGCGGTTGTTTTAACCATTGGGCTTATGTGACAAGATACCGGTGGGACATTTAATTCCCCAATTGACCCTAGAGAGACCACCAAGGCATCTCACAGGAGATGACAATCTCATTGGCGACCTGCCATCGCAAGTACTTTAATATTGGGTGCTTATGGGTATCTTAAGCTTTTCTTTTAGTTATTATATATTCATTAATTGAAATTAACTATACTTTTTAGAGGCCTTAGCCCGGTCTTGACAAAAAAGAAGGTGTTTGTTCCTATGAGTTCACACAAAGGAATATAAATTACATTGCTAAGTTCTTATAGAAATCTGAGTGCCACACGAAACCAAGAATGTGTTAAAGGTTCTCTATAAGTTTTGGAATGAGCACCGTAAACGCTATAAAAAGCACACTACCGCGCAAATGTTTAGTATTGTTACTCATGCACTGCACCAAATCTACGAGTTAAACGGTGTTATCGGTTAGTACCCCCACTATGTCACCATAATTAACTATGAGCACTGACGAAGTAATGTGTGTTGAGTCTGTATCTCACTGCGTTAATGGTGGTAAAATTGATTTGTTGCGCGAGAGGCAACCACTGACTTGATTTGTCCCTCCAAGGTGGCACTTTGCCACGAAGTGGTGCCGGCGATATTGCAGCAAGGCAGGTATCGAAACAGGCAGATAGCGTGTCTTCCAAACAGGCGGACTGATTCAGACAGGATACTCGTTCTCCACATATAGCGCAAATAACTAAAAGATTAATGGTTTCACAGTGTATAAAGTGAACAGCAACGCCAAAGTTACAAATATAGTAAAAACGGCGAATGTCATTCTATTAGTATATATGAAAAGGTAAGAAATTGTGCAGAAAATATAGCTAAAATTATAAACATGAATACAAATTACAGAAAAGGTATTACACAATAACATAAGCAATGCATTTAATAGCAGCTTAAAAGAAAAAAATTGACAGCAAATACATTGGAAATATAACAAATAATAATGACAGTAGCAAAATATATAGTTGTAAAGATAAATCAAATCATATTGGCACAAGATATACAGGTTACAAGTACAGCGAAAGCATGAAACATAATTGGATTCCCAAAACCTAACCTAACCATCCGCAACGATGCGTCGGAGGATGGTGGTTGCTTGACAAAAAGCGTTCCCCTCTGCCAGATCTATCGTTCCTCAGAGTTTTTCGCAGAGGTGCTGAAACGCTCTGTATAGTATCTCCGTATTGTTGTACCAATAATTGCAGTAAGTGTCAGTATAAAGCTCTGAAAGCAAACATGTTTAACACAGAAATTGTTGATTAAAACTCACTAAAAATCAACTCATTGTATCAAAATCTCTCAATGTAAACACACACACAAGAAAGATGGACACATCACAGCAAACCACATCAAGCCAAATATCATCCTTGATATCGCACTTAAATCACAAGAACATTTCAGCAACCTTGCAGATCAAACCAAAAAAGAACTAAAACGCATCAAGGCTACATTGCAGCAATCCCATCGAAGCAACATTATAACATAAAACAGCGCATACAAATGTCCGAAACACATGAAACATTCTAGCATCACCGGAGGCACTCCATCGCAATTCCACCGATGCAAAACGTCATCAGAACACTACCACAGAACAAAAAATTATACATCTGTACCAAAGAAAATAATTACAGCTTCATAATGAAACATGAAAGAAACTAAGCATAGTGATGTAACGGTACACACTACATCATCATAAAAGAAATAAAACATTCACACATTATTTCTCCTGGAAATTAAGCGAAATTAAACCGGTTACTCCTTAAAATAAAGAAAAAAAGCATCAGAGGGCCAATGACAAATAATACATTGCATTACCAAAGCGCAATAAAAACCTTCATCACAAAACGGCTGTCATAAACATTGTACTTATCCTACATACGTAATACACTTTGGTAAACCTAACCTGCAAGTACTCAAAAATGTGTTGTTTTACAGGATATTTCTACACAACCTTCCCAGATCGCCGATAAGACAAACTAAACCCATGAACTGAGGGACTATTACAAACCTGGCTATAACACTGCACACTGAATAATACTCAAAGCAAATCAGTAACATATCTTACATAATAACAATCAGCTGATGGTGAAACTTCCTGAGTTTACACAACAAACCTAGCGTTGTACTTACATATAAAATATTCCCTCACATACACGTACAATAAAGAGAGTATTTACACACCTACAAACACCTCTGTCATAATGAAGTCCTTTGCTCGAACACTCACTAGACACATCTAAAATAGTGACAGCTGTCCAGCAGTGTCACTACCAGGGATCCCCAAAAATTCAAACATCCTCCATACTACCGGAAAAAAGCGTGCTGCTAAGCAAACTGTCACTTAAAAATCATAAAAAACCCACTGCTATGAAAGAAAAATTCGCCGTATTCATTTAGTACCGATGAAATTAACTGCATTAGAATACAAACCGCGTTTCAGCACAGTATACCTACACAAATGAGATAACCTGAAAATCACACCGCAGGAAATAAACGAGTACTAATACAGAGACTGTTGAACTGAAAAATAAAACTTTTAATGCCATGTCACCTGAGAATTTTTCTTTGGAAGCCTTAAGGAGGGTCAAATACTTTGAACTGCATAGCTATCAACATAAAAAGGGCACATTTAACTGTTTGGTTAGATAAAAAAGTCTAAAGATTGATTATGTTGGATTTCCTCACTCCATTCAAGTACACGGTAACCAAACATGCTACATGTAACTTTCGAATTCTCGGTGGAAAGATCAAATATGCATGCTAACCAGCAACATAACTAATACAAAGATGACATCGTAAGGGAAACAATCAGGATTCTAACACTCCAAAAGGAAACAGCATGGAACCCATCAGTTAAAATAACTATATCGAACACCAGTTATGGAACCAATAAATTAAGATTTCGACAAAGAAATGACACGCGGAGAGTGAAAATTTTTTTTAGTGGGGATGTCTAAACCAAAAGCAACTTCAAGTGAAGCTAAAAAAGATAAAGTAATGTCTACCCCATGACAATTTCATATAACACGTAAAAATCACACACCATTGACACGTACTTTAATGACACAAAATCACAGCGTGTAAAAAACCCAAAACCCTTTGCACATTGAGAGAAGTTGTAACACACTTGTAACGCATTTCCACTTCACATTCACTTAACTTTCTTTTTCCATTATGCTAAAACCACTATATTATCGCACTTCTAATTCTATTTGATTTACAGTAAGCAGAGAAAAGGCGTAACATAAAATAATCCAGAAGCACCAAAAGTAGCTGCCTAGAAATTGAAATACCAGAATGCGCAGATCTTTAAGCAGATACTTAAAACAAAACAAGAATGCTACCTTAGCGACCACGTGGTGCAAAAAGCAAGTTATCAGAATTGTAAATTTAAGGCGGAGAAAAGCATTCTAACAAACATTCAGACAAAATCTTACCCGGCGCGCTCACCAAATGTCCACGATCTCAAACACACATGATACGGTAAGGTACTAAGAACTTTACATTAATTCAGGATCGGACATGGGAAGCGTAGATATGCACGCATTTCAAAATTAATCAGCTTTGATCTACACATTTCAGTAAGTTAGGTAGTTTCTCTAAGATAAACGGAAACGAAAGGGTTTAGGCTTTAAGTGATCAACACATTTCAAACCACATGGGGATGCATTTACTATCAATAAAAAGTTTTAATTAAAACATGGTTGCCTGGTGGTTGAGGAAATAGGTGCGGGCCAACCCATGCTGAACGTCCTGTGTCCCACGCGCTAAGAGGAAGATAAATGTATACGCATTATTGAAATAGCTGTTAACTTTGCCTTCTAAGCTCTACGCAGCAAACGGCCAATACTGAGAGTCTCTGAATATATAACTCCCCTAAGTATACCCAACTATACCCTTAAAAACCTGCTAAATTCCACAATATTAAATTTCGTGAAATTGAAGGCTTTGAAAAGCCAAACAAAGCAACATCGATCATGGTTTTGGGGCTAGATGCTTAATCGCACCGTCATTCCACTATACCAATCATCTAAGAAAAAACTGCGCCATGTCAACCTTCAATTTATTGAAACCGATGGATAATCTCACGACTGACTCATTGCCAACATTTTTCAGCTTATACGACCACAAGTGGCTAAACATAATACAAAGATTTGGACATGAAGTACGCATGAAACGTTGCGGTATTGAGGCGTATTGAGTACGTATAAGTTGAAAGGTAAAAAGAACAGCTGCTTAACATGCGCAATGCAGGATACGTCAGTGAATTCAATAGAGCATTATTATTAAATTAACTGTACATTTTTACTGCCAATAACTATGTAAACTTTGCTACAATGCGAGTAAATGCGGAAGAATAGGAAATAAAACACTCTTTACATATATTATATTTATTGAAGGATTTATTCTTTTAAACAAAATCATTGCTATTAATACATTCTGTAAGTATGTAGAAGACCATAGTATTTTACAAGTATCCTGTTTCCTTGACGTCTGAATACCCTCTACACAAAATATTATTAGGATATCTAGTACCTAGTAATTCATGTTCATAAAAACTTCCTTAAATCTCAATTTATCTTTTATTGTATATGTAATTGGCAGGATGTTGTTTACACAAGCAACTTAAAAAGTTTCCAATCTCTAGTTGGGTGTAAACCCTATTTCAAAGTGTCCTTTTCCCTAGAAATTCTGACATAATCGCCAACAGAAAAGGTTTTTATACTCCTTTTTCTCTTCTGGGATGATTGTGGCGGTTCACCGTGAACAGTAGAAGTTATTTCTTATATCGTTAGACTTCATGCGTATAGTGAAACGGTAAGCATCATTGTATTTAGAGAAGATTGTAGGTAAGGGATGAGGCATTTATATGATCCTTGATTTAAAAGTTCACGATATATCATTTTCTTCACATACTTATCAAAAGTTCAAAAGCAGCAGCCGTTACATTGCTTAATAAGCTGTAGTGGTTAATGCTGTAGTGCCGCATTCAATTTTTAAACTATGAATTTTAAGCACTTAACGACTATCAGACTGAATGTTCCTAGGTGATGTTTCCAAATATTTCAGTATATCTCCTATGGCTTTTGTTACACTAACACCAGCCTTATCCTTCAATTGTCTTGCACAAGCCATTCTGGAATATAAATTAATTGCAGTAAAAGTAAAGTTTATTCGTTTTGCATAAGAAATAATTTCGACTAAATCAACATTCATCAAGTCATTAAGACTTTTATTAATGGTTTTACGAAGCAAGAAACTTCTTGTTACAGATTCACACAGTTCCTTTGCAATATCCCGTTTAGTCGTGCCATAATTCTTGAAGTTTTCCACTCAGATAATTTCTGATATATCTGCAGAGTGATTCTTATTACCAGCCTCTTGCGATGCAATAAACAATCTTAAGCGACTGAATAATGTATCGGATTTCTTCAGGAAACGTAGACAAGCTCTCTGTTCGCATGGTGGTCCTTCCATTCGAGACCTAGACGTGTATGTGTTTGGAGCAGTGGACATATTATCTTCCTATACTTGTAACCCTTATTTGATTTCACTTTTCCTTGATTGGTGTAACCGTGTCTACGAAGAAGGGTCATTCTAATAATCTGCATATAAGTATCCAAGTCATCTTTGGGTCCTCCGTGGACTAGTGATACCGTGTTAGGCTCTAGTTCCCGAGGTCGCGGGTTCAAACCCGGCAGAGGGCGAAGGATTTTTTTCGGGCGTAAAAATCCTTAGTATGGCTTCTTTCGGAAGGGAAGTAAAGCCGGTGGCCCCGTGTTGTAGATTTACGGACGTAAAAGAACCTCAAGCCGGATAAGAGACCTCTGAACAAAATTACCGGTCTTTCGCGCCCAATATAGAATGGGACGCTGAGGACCATAGTAGTTAAAGAACGTCCATGAATAAAACTCAATTTAATTTAATTTTTAATCATCTTCCCTACATGAAGACATGTGTTGTTCTTTTTCAAGTTTAATTCATAAAGCCCAAGGTTATCGTTATATAATACGTTCCCTATTTGAATACCGTATCGTTATATAGGATCCCTTTATTCTCTGGCATATAACCGCCATCCTCCTTCGTACGAAACTGATGCAGGTGAGTAAAAGAATTATTGGAGTTCCTCTTTATCCTCCCCTTCTGATTGGACCTTTTCTGAATTTTCATGATATCACTAAGAGGTGCACTTACTGGCTGCAAAACTTCAGACATTACAAGGTGAGTCTCAAACTTGCTGCCTTTTAGAGAACGCAACATTTCTAGATTAGCCCCGGTATGCCTATCGACAGATTCCTTTAGCGCTATACATTCACTATCCATTTTGAACTGGAAGCGAAATAGTTGTTTCTTGCAATTTATTGTATAGGTGAAGTAAAACAGATATATGCTAGCATCAGCTTTATGCGTATGGCGTGCCCATATAACCTGCGATGTGCAGGTGGAGCGAATATGGATAGTTATTGTCAACAGTATGACCATTTATGGACACCCTAGTGCCCCTTCTATCCAGAGGGACTATCTCCCTTCACCTGTCACAGCCACTAATTGTAGCGCCATGAGAAGCATTACTACAGTGTGACGACAAATGGAAATGTGAAGTATTTAATCCTGTTAAGGGTATATGTGAACCATGACCATAGTATATGTCTTGAGTTGAATGATAAGTTGTCCTCTCATCCATACAACCTGAGGTCTCAGAGCATCCGCAGCCACAGCTACGTATGCAGCCGATGATCTTGCACGAGCTATATCTGTATTCACGCCGTTCATTTGACTCTTCAGTCCGTTAGAGGGGCTATTCAACTTGTGGGTTGCCTGTTCTAAGTTTGTGAGGCGTTTTTTTTGTCTTATCTGGTATCCATCAGCGTATATACATTAACATCTAAAGCCTTCAGCCCCGCATTTGTTCCCCTCAGGGGCTCATCTTATGTGAGTACGGGTTTTTGGCGCACCCGGGGGTTCCCGAGCCAATCATCGCCACATTCATCCCCTCACCCCCATCCGGTCGAGGTGGGTTCTTCAAGTGACCGGTGGACACAAGGTAGGCTCTCGTGCGTTCTTTGCATTCCATCCATACCGCACCTCACCATCGTTTCTTTCTTCCCTTATCACTTTCCGGCCATTTCGCACCACGACATTCGCATATCTCTCTTTTTCTTCCCCGCCGGCCTACCTTGCGTGCGAAACGCCCACGCAGTTTTAGTTTCTTTTATCTTTTTATTTAAATCCTCCGTGGACACAGCCTGACGGATACCCGCGCACGGGGTGCGCAGCTGGGTGAGTGGGTAATGGCGTCATCCCCACCACCCGGGGTCGTCATGTAGGGTTTGTGTTCGTATCCGCTGTTCAACTGCAGTCCCGCGGGGGGGGGGGGGGCATTGCATGAGCTGCTGACTTCTGACGGCGATTGGGTCCCTCTGTCTATGTTCTGGGAGGTGTGACCCTGGGGTGAGTCTGGTATAGATAGGCCACTCACCCAAGCCGGGGTAACGCCCGAGAAGTCAGAGCCCGAGGTCGGAGACGGTTGCAATGGTGGAGGATTTATTTCGCTATGGAGCACCCTTCCTCCATTAATACAAACAAGCGCCGAAAAGTCATTGTAACAGAAGTAGCACCGCCGTCATCTGGTTGTTACTTGGTCATTTCGAGAACAGAAGAAGGACAAAACTTTGAGAAGGTGAACCCTTTTATAATTCAGAAGGGCATAGATGCTATTGCTGGTGCGGTTCAATCATGCACTCGTCTACGGAATGGTTCCTTATTGGCACAAACTAAGTCCGATCAGCAAAGTAAGACCTAGTTGCGCGCTACGCTTCTCCACGGTTACCCAATCCGTGTTGAGAAGCACCGCACATTGAACTCCTGTCGGGGCGTCGTTACCACCCATAGCCTCGATGGTATATCGGACGAGGATCTCGTAGAATATCTATCCGATCAAAAGGTACTGCAGTCCATCGAGTGCAGGCCAAACGCGACGGCGTATTGGTACCCACTCGTACCCTGTTTATTACATTTGATGGCGTCGATCTGCCCACGAGCATTTCCGCAGGGTACGAACGGATTTCTGTGAGGCCTTATATTCCTAGACCTCTGCGTTGTTTTAAATGCCAACGTTTTGGGCATACGCAAGTCTCCTGTAAGAGTGCCGTTAACATCTGTGCAACATGTAGCCAGCCCTCACACGAAGGTACCTGTTCAACAGCCCCCGTCTGCGTTAATTGTAAAGGGTCTCATTTTGCTTCGTTTGCCGACTGTCCGTGGTACTTGGACGAGAAGGCGATCCAGGAGATCCGGGTAAAGGAAAAACTCTCCTTCGCTGAAGCCCGGAGGCGTTACCATGCGCGCCAAACTTCACTCCTGCGATCTGGCACATTTAGTTCTGTTGTTGCCTCGCCAGTACCACAAGTAGATGCCGAAACTCAGACCTGGACCATGACTGGATTAACCGCCACTACCATCCGGCCGTCTATTAAGGCTACAGTTACCAAACCGTATAAACCTGGTCCCAAGTCAATGAAGTCGCAAGCCGTTGAAAAGAAGCCCAAACAGAAACTTCGTAGGGAAGATTTTTTGAAAGACCCTCCGCGTGCGCGCGGTAACAAAAGTTCACCTTCTCCTCCTCGGAGGTCGCTGTCCCAGGAAGGTCCTGGGACAAGCCGCGCTCAGCGGCACCCCTCACCCATCGCCACCCAGAACCGATTCACCGCTTGAATCGGTTTCTGGCACTGAGCGCATGGGCCCTCCCTCCGAGGAAGCTATGGAGTCTGACCAACTCCATACAAAAAGCCCGAGCCCAAAGGTTAAACAAAAGGTAATTTTAAGCCGCCCTTCTAAATAGACAGTTTATCCCCTTTTTCTTAATGGCTATCCTGACCTGGAATGTACGTGGTGTACGATCGCATAGGGCGGAACTGCAACTTTTATTGCGTTCCCATTCGCCTATGGTCGTATGTTTGCAGGAGACTAAGCTTCGCCCTCACGATCCTTTTGATCTCCGAGTATATACTCCGGTTCGCTACCACCTTGAACCGGAGGAGGGTACTCCTGCTCATGGTGGTGTCATGATTTTGGTGCGTAACGACGTTCATTTTCAACCTGTCACACTTACATCCGACTTGCAAGCTGTTGCCGTTCGCCTTCACTTACCCGGGTTTTGTTTTCTGTTTGCTCTGTATATTCACCTCCATCGTCTCCCCTCGCTCCCGCGGACATTCGAGCTCTCCTGTCCGCTCTCCCAACACCATTTCTTCTGTTGGGAGATTTTAATGCCCATCACCCACTATGGGGTTCGCCAAGGGCTTGTGAGAGGGAAACTCTTCTTTCCGACATTTTTTATCAGTTCAGTCTTTCCATCCTCAATACCGGTGCACCTACTTTTATTTCTGATTCTTCTGGTACATTCTCTCACCTGGACCTTGCCATTTGTTCACTCCAGCTTGCTCATCGTCTTCAGTGGAACGTCGTCGCTGACACCTACTCCAGCGACCATTACCCCTGCATCGTTTCTCTTCTGTCGCACCACGTACAGCATTCCAGAGTACCTACCTGGATATTCGCAAAAGCCGACTGGAGCTTGTATTCCAGACTCGTGCATTTTGACGACCAGCCCTTCTCCGACATTAACCAACTAGTGCAGCACCTTACGTCTATTATTTTCTCTGCCGCCGAACGCGCAATACCCCGTTCATCCTCCCAACCTCGGCGGCCACCTGTTCCGTGGTGGAACGAGGATTGTCGGGACGCCGTTCGTGCCCGTAGGACTGCACTTAGGGTGTTTCGGCGACACCCTACACATGATAATTTGGTGACTTTTAAACAATCGCGCGCCAGGGCTCGTCGCATTATTCAGGATAGCAAGAAGGCATCTTGGGCTCGTTTTGTCGAGTCTTTTAATCGTTTTACGCCTTCATCCGTTGCTTGGGATAAACTTCGTCGCTTCTCAGGTAAAGTGTCGCATTGTACTGTTTCTGGCCTTCAGGTTTCTAATGCCACCATAGTGGATCCGGCTGCCATCGCTAACACTCTGGGTGCTGCCTTTGAGGCGGTTTCCAGTTCAGACCATTATTCCGCCGGCTTTCGCTCTATTAAAGACCGGCTGGATTCCGCATCATATACTTCTCGGTCTGCTAATGATGAATGCTATAACGAACTATTCACAATGAGGGAGCTGGAGCACGCCCTTCATTGCTCTAGGCACTCCGCTCCTGGGCCGGACGGCATTCATGTCCTGATGTTAAAGCACCTTTCAGCCGACAGTAAACTCTTTCTCTTACAGGTCTATAACCGTATTTGGCAAGACGGCATTTTCCCTTCCGTTTGGCGCGAAGCCACCATTGTCCCTATTCTTAAGCCTGGGAAGGATCGCCAACTACCTTCCAGTTACCGCCCTATCTCCCTCACCAGTTGCATTTGCAAGGTGATGGAGCGCATGATCAACGGGCGGTTGACATGGTGGCTTGAGTCTCAGAAACTTTTAGCGAACGCTCAGTGCGGATTTCGTCGCTATCGCTCTACCGTCGACCATCTGGTGTCCCTGTCGACGCATCTTATGAGTGGATTTCTGAGAAAGTGTCAAACCGTGGCTGTGTTTTTTGACCTGGAGAAAGCTTATGACACTTGTTGGAGGGGCGGCATTTTACGTACACTTCACGCATGGAATATCCGTGGTCGTTTTCCCATATTTCTTCGGGAGTTCATGACGGACCGCGTCTTTCGTGTACGTGTGGGCTCGGTTTTATCTAGTCGTTTTATTCAAGAGAACGGAGTACCGCAGGGCTCTGTACTCAGTGTCACACTTTTTGCGATTGCTATCAACCCCATTGTTGATTGTATTCCACCTGGCATTTCATCGTCCCTTTTTGTTGACGATTTCGCTATTTATTGCAGTTCACGGCGGACCTGTCTACTCGAACGCCGTCTCCAGAGCTGTATCGACCGTCTCTACGCCTGGAGTAACGCCAACGGCTTTAATTTCTCCGCCGAGAAATCCGTCTGCATCAACTTCTGGCGCCGGAAGTATTTCCCTCCGCCCTCTCTCCATCTTGGGCCAGGGATACTTCCGTTTGCAGACGAGGCGAAATTTTTAGGGTTGATTTTTGATAGGAAGTTGTGTTGGACCTCGCACGTTTCCTTTTTAAAAGCAAAGTGTGACCGTTCTCTTAATCTTTTACGTGTTTTAAGTGGCACATCCTGGGGAGCTGATCGGACCGTCCTTCTTCGCCTTTATCGCTCTTTGGTCCGATCCAAACTTGATTACGGGTGTATTGTTTATTCGTCGGCACGTCCATCTGTGTTACGTCGTTTGAATCCCATTCATCATCGTGGTATTAGAGTCGCTACAGGGGCCTTTCCAACTAGCCCCGTATCCAGTCTTTACGCTGAGGCTGCAGAGCCTCCGCTGTCTTTCAGGCGTGAGATGCTCTTATGTAGCTATGCCTGTCGACTCTCCAGCTTGCCTGACCACCCGTCCTTCGCGGCATTTTACGAGGATTCACTTGACCGGCAATATTTAATTAGCTCCTCTGCTTTGCTCCCTCCAGGGGTTCGATTTCGACCGCTACTTCGGCATTTGGACGTTCCGCCAGCGCCGGCCCTTACCCGAGGGGAAACGCGTTTTCCTCCATGGTCGCGCGCTGAGGCTCACATCCACCTTGGGCTAACGTCGCTGCCGAAAAATGCGACCCCTGCTTCTGTTCTTAGATCCGCCTTTTTAGAACTACAGGCGCAGTTCGGGGACTGTCATTTTATATATACTGATGGGTCTAAGACTGATGTTGGAGTAGGATGTGCCTTTGTTTTTGGTGTACAGAGTTTTACTTTTCGTTTACCTGGACAATATTCAATTTTTACCGCCGAACTTTTTAGCATTTATCAATCTGTTTTACACATCCAGCGGCACGACTTACGGCACTGTTTTATTTGTACGGACTCTCTGAGTGCCCTTCAGGCTATTCATGCGCTGTACCATTACCACCCACTCGTACAGCGCATACATGACCTGCTCCACTCGCTTGGTGTCTCTGGCATCAGCGTGTCCTTCATGTGGATTCCAGGTCATGTGGGCATCTCAGGTAATGAGTCTGCCGACGCCGCTGCGAAATCGGCGATTTTATTACCCAGATGTTTTACTTCTGTTGTTCCCTCGTCAGATTCGTGTGTTATTTTACGTCGCCGCATCCTCTCGCGCTGGCGCGATGAGTGGACGGCCCTCCGGGGGAACAAGTTGCGGGAGGTTAAGCCTTTCCCGTTGCTCTGGGGTACCTCTTCTCGTTCTTGTCGTTGGGAAGAGGTAATTTTAGCTCGTCTACGGATTGGACATTGTGTTTTTAGTCATAGGTATTTGCTCAGTGGTGACCCCGCACCACTCTGTGGGCAGTGTGACGTGCCCTTAACGGTGCGTCACATTTTAACAGAGTGTCAGGTTTTAGCTGCATTGCGTGCTCGTGTGGGTCTGCCTGTTGGCCTAGCCAACGTTTTGGCAGACGACACGCATGCTGTAGAATGTGTTTTACGTTTTATTCATGACAGTGATTTTAATCTGCGCATTTAATGCGATGAGCGTCTTTTAGCGTAGTAATTTTATTCTCTCTAATTTTTATGGGACTCTAATACCCAGTGGACAAAAGGCGCCCATGTCCTTCACATTCTACAGTCCTTGACACGTTTTAATCTTTTATTGTCTATGCTTTTAGTGTGTTGGTTTTTCAGATATATTTATTGTTATTATTGTTATTGTTATTATTGTTGTTATTGTTATTATTGTTATTGTTTTTATTGTTATTGTTATTCTTGTTATTGTTATTCTATTGTTATTTTTAACTTTTTTGGCATCGCGGGTTTGTGTACCGTTTTTTAATTATGCGGTTTTTTACCTGTCTTTTATATTTTGACCTTATACTTTACACATTGTAAGGGCGCTGATGACCGCAGCAGTTTAGCGCCCTTAAACCGCATATCATCATCATCATCATCATCATCCGCATTTGTTGCATTCTCCATACCCGCGACTTTATTGAAGTAATTTTCCAGGTTGCTGGTTGTCTCCTCTAAGCTTATGAGACGTTTATTGTGTTCTTCTCGGACTTCCATTGGCATATGCACATTATTTTCTTACGTTCTCAACTTCTCGTTTGTTATATTTAGCATGGATATAAGCTCATTTGCTTTCTCTTTAGGTTTTCCAGTAGTTCTGGCATTAAAGTATTTAGGTGATTAATTGAACTGGTGGGACTACCGACTGTATTTATAGATATATTTAACATTTGCTTTTCGAAGGATTTAATCTTGCTGTTTACTGGAGAATCGGTGTCCTTATATATTGAAGGTATTGCAAATATTGATCTGTTTAAAGTTTGCCTCGATTCGCTATCCATCGAGCGGGTCCGCAGTCTCCGTTAGTCTTCTTTGAAGAAACCTCACATTTCCAACAGTATCCAAGGACTCTGTTCTGAATTGACATACACGGTGATAAACCTGCTATCTGATATATCGTGATCGTGTACAAGATCTAATAATTCCTTCAACCTATATTTACCAATCACAATGTTATTGTCACGATCTCTCTCTAGAATAAATTTCTCAAGCAGATTTTCAAACCAGATCTTAAACTTCTCTCTAAGGGAACCTCAACTTCACCAGTGTGTTGAACAAAAGTGCCTGCATGCGTTTCTAAAGATAAATGTAATTTTATCATCATAGGTTTTAGTGAATGCATCATTACCTTCTTCAGAATCTTGAACATCGCACAGCTTCTTATTAGTGAAATGATAGTTTCCTTTAACATCTCTGTTTATAATGGATCGATTAAGACCCCTTCTGGAGGACTGCTGATCTCTGTGAACCGAAATTACTGATATTCACGACTAAAGACGAATGATCACTATCATCACGTATTCGCCTTGATACGCAGGTACATCGGATCCGCTTCCATAACGCCCGTTGCTCAAGGAAAATGCTGGAGCTATAACAACAGGCGTTCTTCCATTATACATATTCCATACATTTTTACACAAATCCTTAAATTGATTACAGCTAGTATCGGTATCTAATACTCCCTATATATTCCTCAGGTTTAAATTATCTTGCCTGAAGAGCACAATCATGCTTGCATTCTCTCTAGTTAAATGCTTTGGTACTTTAGCATAGGACTGTACTAGGTAAATGGTATTGATATTGCAACGTCTGCCACCTTGTCATAGGATGCAGTCCTGTCCTGCCTCTCATTAATGATATCGTCAAATATAACGATTCAATTTTCTTTGCCATCAGACGGCTCTAACACCTCATTTCCATTTTCATAGGCCCCTCTCCAATATCAGGCATGTTTTCAAGTACTTTGAATAAGCACTACATTTCTGTTGTCTAAGAGACTTTGAATAAATATATACGTTTTCTTACCGGAGACCATTTACGTGAAGAGGCAAATTGAGCAATATGTTTGTTTTCCCTGTATTCGAGCTACCTATAATGAGCGCTCTGACGCTGCTAGGAAAGGGACTGCCATGTCGCTGATTTCTAGTATTAGTTTCAAAATATAATATCTGAATATGTAACGTAAGTTGTTGCTTTTCAAGCTCTACCTTGAAACTAAGACTATAAAAACCTTTTGGGCTTATACAGTGTGTCTCGCTTTCGGAGGGCGGTTAATACAACTCGATGTTTGCACCTTGAGTTGCTCTGTAGACAGCTAAACGCTGTTCAACCTGCCACCAAGTGCTCTGTTGCATTTGTGCAGTCACAAGTGCTGTTGCATTTGTATTGCGGTGCCTCCGTTCCTTAAAATTGTTACATCTGCCTTTGTGGTACACAAGATCCTTCAGAAATCTCCAGAAAATGTTCAAAGAAGACAAATCGGGCGACCTGGGTGGCCAGGCAATGGATCGTCCTATTCCGATTTACATATCGGGGAACTTTTCATTCAGTATGTCACGCACCCGTCGATGATAAATGGGTGGGGCCCCATTATGCTGGAAAATCGATCCTGGGGGAAGTTAGTTAATAACAAGATTCTGCAACCTATTCTGATACACACTTCCCGTAACAGTAGCCTCTATGACGTAGAATGGACCAATGACTGAGTTCCTCATCAAACCACGCTAGAGATTCACTTTGGGTGTGTTCCTCTCATGTTCGCGAATAACATGTGGATTCTATGAACCCCATATCCGGCAGTTTCGCTTGTTGGTTTTTTCTTATAATTGAAAGGTTGCTTCATGCGAGAAAACAGTGTTTCTAGGTACGTGTTGCCACTGTCAATTCGCAGACGCATTTCAGCTGTAAACTTTGCCCTCTAAGAGGACTATCATTTGGATTTCCCTGGTGACAAAGCGGATATTGTAAGCATAAAATGTAGATGCCTATGCAGGATCCTGAGAAATGTTGATCTAGGGATTTTAATCTCGGCACTAACTCCTCGTACAAACTTCTGTGTACTCTTTGTAAATGCTGTACGTTCGACTACTTCCTCACTTACACCCCACTTCGCACACTTGTCAGTCTGCAGTAGCAAAGATCGTGTTTCTTAGAGTGTCCTGTCTCATTTGAGAACTGCTTTCTGCGCAGGTGAATCCATGTTCCACGTATAATGAAGATAGCATTGTACCCGAGTAACAGATGTTTCTTCCGCTAACTATAGCAGCTCTCAACGTTTTGCTGTGTGGCCACTTGTTTACTATAGCGCGTTGTACTACAGTGGCGTAAGGCTTGTAGGAACTGACAAACAAAAGCTATGTATGTGCATGCGTGTGACCGTATTCGTGTTTACAAACATTGTTGCATAAACTTGGAGAGTTTCGTTTCCCTATTCCCTCTGTAGATTGAGTCATGCGGTTTCTCCGACCTTCGTAGGAATAACATCAAATAATCGAAAGTTCCTCTAGAGATTAGGCTACAGAGCACTATAATGGATATCGTAAAAGTGACTGAAGTACCTGCATTCAATAGCAGGATCGTTACGGAGGAGCAGCATGCCTTCCTACCCTATTACAAATTAGCACTAGATGTAAACGACAAAATTAGAGCACCATGTCATGCTGAAGATTTATACTTCCTACCTAGCAGAAGTTATCTTTATACAGAGGGAACTCCCACCAAGGCTAATGGAATTCCCAACGACTACAATGCCTTGCAGTAATGCAATGTTCTTCACATTTGACCAAATTCCTGTGGATTTGAATGACACCACTAGAACCAGAAGTCCTGGAATTTCAACAACGATGTGTAGCTTTGCATTCTGAATACAGTAAAACTGCATCGATTATACAATGCTCTACGGACATATCTCAGATAGAATGTAGATATTCTGCGTGCTGCAAATGGAGCATTGAATGCTATAGTTCCTCTTTCAATGCTTCTCGTATTTCCGGATAATCACAAGGAACTCCTACTCAATAGCAAGCTTGAATTGGTAATCCTAAGATCAAAGGATGCTAAAAGCTGTACTCAGTCTGAAGTAGAGGAAAGAATCTATTATTAAGCCGACAAGAATCGAATGAAACAATGCCTGTAATTAGACTGATTCTGAAAAGGTGGAGATACCCTAAATTCACAATGACTGATAAGCATTTGTATAATTCTTTTCGAACCATGCATCTGAATACTCCGCCTGCAGTATCTCAGACTAGATCATTCAAGCGTAATGTCAGATTAACACCCAAGTCTAAAATTCTCGTTTTGTCATATTAGGTCACAGACTGAAAGATTGAATGATGCTATAGAAATTGGTTAGTGTTTGATTACTGAAATATTAATAATCTGAAGCCTTTTCTGAATAGTGGAATTATCCCTATCAGAACATGAATTTACAGTTTTTAAATTCAAATTTGAATCACTAATCCCAGAACTCTTATTACGGAAAGCATAATAGTACATTCTTGAAGAGAAGCGACTTTCTTCAAAATGCTCCGTTATTTGTGATCGATTGCTCTCATCAGCCAGAAGAAACTGACTGGAGCTGTCAACATTAGATTGAAGATTCCATCATCTGAGAATATGCAGGGACGTCTTCGTTTTTTAATTGCACATGTTAAAGTCTTTACCTATAAACGTGGTGTGTAGTCATTAATTTAAAACAATAATGCATATATGAAATATAATTCAAAACAGGATATAGTGGATATATAAATGAATAAGGAGAACATGATTTTGTCATAAACACATTTATTTTGTTATCCATTTCCAGGATCTTCATTCTCCCGTTCCTGTTTCCTGCGTAATATGAAGACATTGATGAATAAACATCGTGCACTGGAGTAAATTTATTTCAATATGTTACCTGAGCCTTTTTATTTCATTTATTTCACATGCGATTACAGACATGTTCCCAAACTTGTTTGCTTGTCTTTTCATATCTGGAGCCCGCAGAGCTTATTTAGCCCTTATTAACCCCACCTGGCTCAACACCTTTCTGTTGTGTGGCGAGCTCAGGGATTGTTTAGACCTGTTTGCAACCGCGTGGCAGGCACCCAGCCTCAGAACTTGTTTGAACCAGCTTGGATGTTCCAGATCATGTTGCATCTGTCTGACGCCAGTGAATGCTTGGTAAGATTCTAGCTTTCTCGGTTCTCCGTTGATGTTTGCATCTGTCTGTACATGTACGAGTATGTCACACCCCTCGGGCGCAAGATTTTGTCTGGGAGGACTCGGACGTTTTTCTGATTCTATGATGTATTTACCACTAACTAAGCAAGTGAAATGCACGTGGCTTTATATACAATGTAATTTTCCATCAAAAAACTGTACTTATACATTTGACATGAATTTTTATAATAAGAATGAATAGTACTTTTGTATACACACTCAGGCGTTTTAATCTCTTAATTTGAGGTCCTTTTTATATTTGTTGTCCAATAAAGAAGGGTTTGATATATTTAACCCTTCTGAATTTTGTGAAAATCTTAAAAATTTTTATCGTACGATTTTATACTATTTTGAGATGTTTAACTTTGAATAAATGTAGAGCTAATTATCGTTCCAAAACTTGAGTTAGTAGTTAAGTTCAAGCTTCTGATGCATACATCAGGCAACTGTTGTGTTTAAATAGAGAATTTCCACAGTTCGAAATGCACCACATTTTGCCAAAATTACCAAAAAGCTACTTTATGAAAGCCGTTTGAGTGATGTCAGAGATAACAGCATACAGATTTGGAAAATTACGATATAGTTAATTTGAGTGGTCTGAAGTATAATTGCAGCTACATGTTCGCATATGAATTTCTGACCCTGGAGCTTCCGTCATAATCTTCAAAAAGCTAAAAAATAAACCTTTGAGTGCTCCTGATGATGCTCTGATTAAATTAATTCGCAAATACAGTGAATGCATTGCACAGCCTCTTACATCTCTTACTAGCAATTCTTTTAGTCTGGCATATTTCCTAGTGGGTTTCAATATTTCTGTGTTTAAGCACTCTGAAATAAACCAATATTGGAAATTATGGACCACTTGCTCCCTACAAAAGTATTTAGAAACGTTTACTACGAGGGCTGATCAAGAAAGACTGAGATTGATCTTTTTCACAGATGTTTATTACTCCAATTCAATGTTTAATGATCTTTTTCAAAGCAGTCCCCTTCTACTTCAATGCACTTTTTATACCGTCTCTGCCAGTCCTTGAACACGTGCTGCAGACCATTCTTTGTCAGGTCCTTGAGAATCGCCCCACTTTTCTTGAGCACTGCTTCAGAGTTCTCAAATTGAATACCCCTAAGCTTTGCCTTTAGTGATGGGAATAAAAAGGTCACAGAGTGCATGATTGGGGCTATAAGGTGGATGCGGTACACAGGTAATGTTGAATCGAGCCAGAAACTGCATGACTTGATTTGCGACGTGAGGCCGTGCATTGTCATGATGAAGTCGCCACCCAGTCCGAGAAAGCTCTGGTCGTTTCTTTGCAATGTGCTTCTTCAGTGTAGCCAATACTGACGTGTAGTATGCTGCTGTAACAGTAGTGTGAGGGGAAACTGCATGCTGGTAAATCATTCCATTACAGTCAAAAAATGTGATCACCATCACTTTCCCTGCAGATGGAACAACTTTTGCCTTTTTTGGTGTTGGAGAGCCTGGCGATTTCCACCCTATGCTGGCTTGTTTTCCTTCAGGATCATAATGATGCAGCCATGACTCATCACCGGTGATAATCGATTTAAAAATGCATCCCATCCATCAGCAAAGAGATGCAGCACCTCACGGCTTGTCTCCATTCGCACAGCCTTTTGTTCGGGAGTCAACAGACGTGGCACCCAACGAGCACAAACTCGCGTCATATGGAGATGGTCGTGCATAATTGTAAACACACTGCCATATGAAATTCTCAACACTTCACTGACGTTACGTAATGTTATACGCCGATCCTCTCGGACAATCACAGCAGCTGTGTTGATGTTGACTTCAGTCATAGCAGAAGCCGAAACACCAGACCCACCTTGCTTAACACTGACAAGTCGGCCTTCTTTGAAGTCCTTGAACCACCTAAACACTGTTGCACGAGGTAGTACATCTTCACTGTACGCTTGCTTCAGCTTTTCATAAGCTTCGGTGGCTGTATGGTTTAAACAAAACAGAATTTGATTGCGCTGTACTGCTCCTCTCGCGTCAACTCCATTGTCTGGTATGCGAAATGCACGTAGGGTCTACAAAATAGAGTATTACTACCAACCTACCAATACGAGAGTGCTGCCGCCTACCAAAATTATACATAAAAACCCGCTCTTTTCAAATATTTATGTTACAGATACGAAACTATCACGGAAGCTACAGGAAAAATCAGTCTCAGTCTTTGTTGATAAGCTCTCGTATTATATGCTTGATAGACTATTCAATTTTCTTGATAATTATAATATACTGGATCCTGACAAAATGGTTTTTGAACAGGCAGATATACCACTATTGATATTTATTTTAGTATTCAGAGAAATTTTACTATCTTTTGATTCTGGTGAATGCTTTGATGGAATTTCTTTATCTCAACACGGCATTCAATTGCGTTGAACACCACTGGCTGTTTACTAAATCGGAAGAAATATGGTATACGTGATGCAGTTTTAACCTGATTCGTTACATACTTGGAAAATGGATCTCAGTATGTTCAGAATGACCACAGGACAGATTCCTTTAGAAACGTTTATAATTCTAATATTGTTGATGTTGGTGTGTTTCCCAGAGCTCCATTCTTGGTCCTGTTGTTTTTCCGTTTGTTAATTATTTATCTGTTCAATTGAAAGATTATTTTTAATTGTGTATGCTGATGGTATCCCTGTTATTGCTAAATATGGCAATAACACAGATTTGGAAGTGTAATATAATGAATTAGTAAGAGATATCCAAACCTCGTTTAATGATAATATGCTTTATCTGAATGTTATAAAACTAGCATTGTTCATATCTGTCAACAAAGAAATCCTGAACAATTTTGTTTTATTATATTTTGGTTTTATACAAGAAAAGGGAGGTTTTATACACGGAAAGAGGGTTTCTATATACGGAGAGGGAGGTTTTGTATGCGAAATTGGGGTTTGATGCATACCAGCGGAGATTTATACACGGGAGTATTAGATAGGTACGGTTTTATACACAAGAAATGTAAAGCACATCAGGTTATCAAAATTAATTCCTATACGACGATATACTTTCTATTCCATATTCAATTGTGGATTACTAATCATAGCAAATATATTTATACCAACGGTTTCTTGCGAAAAATGCAAGTCAATGCCATACGCCACACGTATAGATTATTTTGAATGCAAACGTTAGGTGCAGATTATTAAATAAATAATACTCGGCTTCTAGAACAGACGGTATTTGAACTAATTCATTTAATCAATTTCCTTGAAATGCAAACATGGATAACTGCCTTTGTCATTCAGATCACCCAGTGGGGCTTCCTTTCATATTATAATCAAGAAACGTGTCCAAAACCATCTATTCAAGTTTACCACATCTAAAAACCTCTGAAAAAACATATCGACCAAACACAATACAGATAGGAATGAGGAATACTATACCATTGAAATATCAGAACATAGAGGGGAGAGAGCGCGGCCTAGAAAAAAGCACGACATGCAAATTAGAACAGAGGCACTTTGGATTCGACCTACGAAATTGGAGCTAAATTCCCCATTACAATAATACTTAAGAATCTTGTATTACACTGTTTTCATAATCTGAATAAGCAACTTCTTTGGTGAAGTTTATTATTTCTGAGCCTTTATTACTATCTCTAGCATATGCTTAAGATAAGTATAGGAAGTAATGTATTTCCTACCAATGTTGATAACGTTATTTTACCAGAGATGTATGTCTTGAGATACACTGAGTACAAAAACCGAGAATGTTTAGTAAAAGGTCACTATGTGTAAGTGTCTTTCTGCAATTAGCGTAACTTAACAGAGAAACGTGGGACAAATTCTACGTTTCATACTCGAGTTAGAGATTATGAATATCGGCGGAAGATTTACAAGAAAATCTCTTCATTGTAAATCATCCTTTGCATACACAAATTGTAGTTAGTTTTCATTTTCTAAAGAACGCAATTACCCATTTTGATCAAACATGGTATGTTTGAGGTACTAACGTTGTAAATTAAATGCATATATTGGGTTCTCTGTATAGCTGTAAGGTCCTCTTCATCCTGATTAAAATTACCATGTTAGCCTCTAGTTCCCGTGGTCGCGGGTTCAAACCCGGTGGAGGGCGATGGATTTTTACGGGCCTAAAAATCCTTAACATGGCTTCCTTCGGAAGGGAAGTAAATCTGGTAGTCCCGTATCGTAGATTTGCGGAACGTAAAAGGACCTCAATCCTGATAAAGAGGCTTTTGAGCAAAATTACGCCCAATATGTGTAGAATGGGAAGGTAAGGGACGCAGCAGTTAAACAGCATCCATAAATAAAATTCAATTCAATTAATCCTGATTAAATATAAGATTTTACAATACCGGAAAATCCAAATAGATAGACCAACACTCATTTAAGGAGAAATGTCGAAGGCATTAAAGTACACGTTATGTGTCAATATTTGTATAATTAGCCAGTTTAGAGAGATTTGTTGTTGTTTCTTGAATATTCTAGTATTTTAAAAATTAAACTTTCAATTGCCATGCGCTTTCTTCTCTTAGTTAATGCCAAATGTACGTAATATCAAAATAACTGTCGTATCAACCTCCTGCAAACTGTGCGTTGAAACACACTGCCTACTGCAAACTGTGTGCTGAAATAAGTTCTGCCAATCATTATAATAATTAACACGGTTTAATTAGAAAATCAAATTTTATTAGGAATAATTTCTAGACGAAATATGAATAAAATAATAATATACATAGATAGGGAAAGTTAATGGATTGAAGTTTATCGTAATTTTTACCTGCTTTTGTATAATTAACTTCCTTTAATAAAAGTTTTAGTTTCTCTCAGACTTCTTTTCATGTTTTAAATGGTACTATCATTGAATCGTGAGTCCAGTAAGCTATAAAAGCTAATTCTAACTTCGATGAAATACAGCCGTATGAATCTAAACAAGTATTTGTCTTTTATGGACGCTCTTTAACTGCTGTGGTCCTTAGCGTCTCATTCTATATTGGGCGTGAAAGACGGGAAATTTTGCTCAGGGACCTCTTTATCAGGCTTGAGGTTCTTTTACGTGCCGTAAATCTACGACACGGGACCACCGGCTTTACTTCCCTTCCGAAGGAGGTCATGCTAAGGATTTTTACGCCCAAAGGAATCCATCGCCCTCCGCCGGGTATGAACCCGCGACCTCGGGAACTAGAGGCTAGCATAGTAACCACTACACCACGGAGGAGGACAGGTGTTCTCGATTTACAAAGTCTAATCATGGCAGTAGTAATAACAATGATGATGGTGATAATAATGATGATAATGATGACAATAATGGTGTTGATAAGAGTCATCACTAGCTACGTTTACCTAGACACGCAATATTATGTCTTTCCCTAGAAACCTCAGACGTACAGCCCTTCATAGCTATGTTCTAAGTAAAACGGGGTGTGAGTCTTGCTGTAAAGCACATAAGATTCGGCAATCAAAATTAAATAATGTCCTTATTACTTTCGCAAAAATCATAAGGCACAAGGAGTTTACATAGAATTGAGTGTTCCTTTCTTTTGGCCAAGGTAATGTACTTCGTTAAAATGAATTTCGTGCAACTAAAATCCTTTTCCGGAAAAGTACTGTCAAAACTGACGAGAGCCTTTTCGTGTACTATAGTTCATGTATGTTTTAATGGATTGAACTACAATTATAACAAGAGCAATTGTGTAAAACTTACTGTCAGTTTAGTGGTTGTTATAAAACTGCATTTCTATTATTATTATTATTATTATTATTATTATTATTATTGTGGACAGCTGCCGCAAGGTCAAAGCCCGCCAGCCAGTTGGGCCAATCGAACCATACTCAGGGCATTTTAGCACCCCGTATAACACGTGCATAGAGTCAATCGATGAGGTAATGATTAATAATTGCTCTGATCAGACTGCGGTGCAAAGAGCTAAGCAATTTTGACATTCTCTTTTCAGTATAATGGGAAAGCCGGAGATAAGCTTACCCTAGACACTCCAACTGATATTCGAGCTCAGATCCTCTGAATAATTAGGCACTCACTCTACACGTTACAACATGGTATTGGGTTATATACCAGCATGTCTGACTGGAGCTGCAATCTGACCATACACCCGTCCTTCTTGAACTGTCCAACGTTCTCTGTCTACTTAAAAAGAACCGCATTACCCTTCTCTACGTAGAGACTGAATCGCCTATAAAGCTGACATCGCTGTCATGCACAGTTTCCTGCAACCGAAGGTATAGTCCAGTTACTCAGAATGTTTTCACCGCCAACGTTTATAATGTTCATCGTGAACAAATCAAACTTTTAACCTCTAATTCCCCTAATGATGCAAATTCGCATTTATGTGGAATGCTTCAGTTTCAGGATATAGCATGGAAGCAAAGGCCACTGAATCGCGATGGACCGAATTGGCTACAATACAAACAGATAGGAAGGGAGATAAAAGCAACTATCACAATGAGGAGGATAGATTGGACGAAGAAATCTAGAAGGCCCAGGGGTTTTCTGACTTGTGGAAAATAAACAGGAGATTTACGCAGGAAAATCAGAGATCTCTTTCCGTCACACCCAGTGCAATTGGAGTGCCTTATACTACAGAGCACAAATCAGTTGAAATTATTTTTCATTCGGAACATTCTTTAATGTTTTAAACATTTTAATAACGTTTAACGCCCGTTATTACAATATACGCCACCACAGGCAGTGGACATTGATGATACATGAAATTAAACCATAAATGGAAAAAGGAATTTGGGAAGGAAAGATACTAGGCGCTTTCAGCATAACAAGTCTCCCGATGATCTAATTTCACTACGGACTTCGAAATTTGCATATGTTGATTTCGCAAAACTGCACCTTTCTCAAGAATGAATGAATACCCTTCTAAGAAACTCTATAACATTATTCATGGGTTCTCCACCACAAAATCTCCCGGCATGGATAAAGTGAGAACGTTGCTTCCCAAGTATTCCCTGACACTATAGTCATTTATCCAGCCACCGTTTCCAATGGCTTCCTCAACATTTTGTTCCTGTTCGAAAAATGCCAAAGTGATGGATTTCCCAAAACCTGGTAAATCCTCTTTATCTACAAAATTTTAGACCAACTGGGCTACTTTCAACAATTGTAAACTCTACGTACGCCTCGTACTTTGCTGCCTTGGAACACATATAAGCCTTCACAACCTATATCCTCGAAAACTCTTTGCTTTCAGTTTGGGTTATTCTACAGATTTGGTGCACCAGTAAACAGTCGTATGACAGCACAGTTGCAACGCAAATAGCGCATTAGTGTTGTGCTTTTAGATGTTAAAGAATACTTTGGCAGTGTCTGGTATCCCGGTCTTCCCTTCCATCACATTAAATTTAAATTAATTGCTTCGTTTCTGCACTGCAAATTTAATCTCTGCATTTCCGCTTCTGGCAGGTTTTCCTTGAACAAATACCATTCCTTTGCTCTCTTTTTAAAACAGCTGTTCCTTAAACGCTGTCCTTGAATTGGTATTTTACTTCCTATATACAAATAGTTCTCCAATACATGTCTCCTCCAAACTGATTTTTGATACCTACGGTACTCTATTTCATTACTGTACCTTCCTCTTAACATTCGTAGGTTGAAAATATATCTTAGGCAGTTTGAGTCATCGTTTACAAGATGGTGTATCAATGTCATCACTGCAAAAATCCCTGCGGTCATTTTCTTAAAGCTACGAATGCTTTCATCAGACTAGAATTCGTACGCTTGACTCTACGTATATTCGGAGAGAATTTGTTAGGCACTCATTCACTCAGCTCCACTGTATGCTTTTGAATCTTAATATTTCGCTGCAACATCATATTTTTTGAAAGCCTAAAGAGTACGAAATGCAGCAGCAATAATTATTGCCAAATATGCTTCTGGTCTTTGTATAGCTCAGCCACATGAAGATCTAGAACTGGAAGCCAACATAATGCCATTTTTCGTAATTAGCTCTATCTCTATGTCAATTATCTTCCAAACACTCAGATCCGCTGCTCAGTACTCTTGGCACTTACACCGTAAAAGATCCCATAAAACGACTGAAAGCCACACCGTCTATCCATATCGACCTTTGTTTTCACTTCATCCTACCCAAACCTACATTGTAGTACTGGAGACTGTACCGCCTCAAGTTGCGTTTATCACAGACATAGCAAACATAACGTAGGCTGTGGTACTTGAAATACAATCAATGTAATCTGAAGTTATAAGTCAAGGTAACTCTTAATTGTGGTGGCAACGGCGAAAGAAAGAAAAGAATACAGTAAATAAGACCATAAAAGAATACAAGCACTAAGCATCCTCAGTCGCGTTAGGTTTGAATACCATAGACAGTAAACCTATGACTTGCCTGGTGACCACCAAACTTATGATTTTCAGCCAGTTCACGCAGAAACACAGGAATAAGTTGTTAAATCCCTCAATTCCAGTAAGCGAAATTAAAATACTTAGCCATTTATTAGGATTGAATTGCCCGATTTGCAAAGAGTGCTCCATTATGCATTTGTTTATTCAGGGCATTACTCTCGCTGTTTATTTCCACAATCTAGTGCATTGTCTATATGATGTTGGCGAACCCTTTCCCTTTGTTATTACTGAACGATTGTATTACCAGATGTTAATGGTGGTCTAATCCATCCATCCGTCCATCCATCCATCCACCCATTCATCCCCATATCTCTCTGTCTGTCTGTTATCTGACCTTCTCTCATATACCCATATGCCACAAATCTATATCAATAAAGCTACAAGCCAATTAAGTTTATGGGTATACCACTGTTACAATTTGATTCAACAAAGTGTGTAAATCCTTAGCCTAGGAGTGGAAATTCTGGAGTTGATAATATAAGAATAATAAAAAAGAGGTATGCGGAACCGGGAGCAGAATCCGCGAAACACATACGGTTTATAGCCTTATTTCAACCTAACTAATAACTAGGCACAAATAGAGCAACATAAACGGCTGTACCAATTGGTATGCTTCGTGCTTGGCTGATCAATAACAACTTGCTGTTGAGAGTCGCGACTGAAAATGATGTAACAGCCTAGATTTAGGAATCTTAGACTATCACTCGGGGTCATAGGTATAAGTACAGTTATTTTAATATTAAAAATATTGAAGTAAGCGTTCCATTAAAGTAACAGCTTAATATAATTAATTTAATAATTGATTAACACAAAATACAGGTAAACCATGAATAATAAGAGAGTGATAACTATAACATACCTATGATAGATGCAACCTACTCAGCCATTGATTTGCTCCTTGCGGTTCCTGAGTTCCACAAATGTCTGATCCTAGCTCGATGGACTAACAGACTCTCCGGTTGCCCTCAATGTCCATATCCAAGCATTACTCCATTATTCTAAGCTTATATATGAGTTAGAAAATGATTCTCTCAGGAAATGACTATGTATCCCATGTAAGGTATGCGAGCCATACTTATATTTTAGATTGCGCCGTTCAGCCCACACACTACATGACGAACAGGAAAACATGGATTTGCTGTATGGTGCACCATATTAGGCCATCTTCCTCACTTGTTATAGAAATATTTAATACTCAGTTAGAATTTTGAGAACATTGTCTTCATCTGATACAATGTAATGAGCATAATTCAGTTTATTATTTCTAGAATTGTGTGTATTTTTAACCTCAGTGCTCTAGTGAATATTTTGGATAGCTATACCTGGTAAGTATAGCTACTTTCGTTGAAAAGAGGAAGACCAAAAAAACGGAAACCTGTGCAAATGGGTTCATCTACTAAATGGATTAACAAAAAGTTTAAAATTAATTAAATTTTAGAGCAGTTCTTAGCCGGCGATATACTGTCATATGAACTATGGTACAGCTTCTTGTTCTTCTTCTAAACCCAGAGAAATTGTATAACGCATAATAGAAATTTCCAGTCGAATAATAGAAAGAAAATTTTCTCCTCCTCCATGATTACAACCAAGTAGGTCAATCGTTCCAAACCCATTTAGAAACCCTATCCTAACCGCTGTACCCTAGAGTGAACTGAAGTTGTAGGGACAAATTTCGGGTATGATTCCAGAAAAGGAAACCAAATCCTTATTCCGTCATGTATAGAGATGTAAGGCCAGTCTGCAATAGAGCTATTAGTACACAACCTTCTATTGAGCAATTAGTACGCAATCTGCATTAGATTGGAATTAATAGTGCCAACGTTACAAAAATAATCGAAGTGGTCCCCGTAGGATGCAATACAAGGGTTCTTACGTCGCATCATGGATTGCCTCATTCCTTCGCAAATTCCAGGCTGTGCTCGCATAGCCCTACAGGATGACATAAACACAAACGATATTGACTCGCTTTTGTAATTAAATTCCAACGCAATAATAGCAGGTGACTTGAACGCAAAACACGCACTGTGGAGTTGTAGGTAGATAATTCTACTATTACAAATTATTACGACACGAAAAGGCATTACATTATATCATATCCGCTCCTATAGAAGCAAACTTTATCCCATTTCAAGCAAATTGGGCCCCAGACGTGCTCGACATAACTACTGAACCCCAAACCAGTGCTTATTCACTTCAAGTATATCATGAACTATCATCATACTTTTTGTCGGTCATGATCCATATAGAAGTGCCTCACCAAACTGCGCCGATAAGACCTCAGCAGAACCACAACGAAGTAAATTGGAACCTCTATACGGAAAGCATAGATGCACAAATCACATATATACAACAGGCTCTGTTTCCGACATAAACTAAGCTATTGAAAACATCGAAAAGCAACGTAATACTCTAGAATGGTAGTGGTTAACTTACAGCGTCTCCCTGCGGAAATACAAGGCCTTACTAAAGAACGCAACGGAGCACGAAGACACTAAAAGTATACCAGTCACCCAGGCATACAATATCAACTCCGAGTTCTAAACTAACAACTACGCGAGCTAACAGCTCTGTTATCTGCGAGCAGTGGAAATACATGCTACAGACTCTAGACTTCCAAAACTATACGGTCTGGCGCAAAGCTATGTGCGAGGGACAACATTTCCGTCCACCCTCTTCATATAGGGCAATATATTGCCACAACCCACGAAGAGAAGGTGAACGCCCTAGAGGAAAGGTTACAGAACACCCTAACTCTAAAACTAATGTCAGCATTGCTCCCATTCATTGCGGAATCTAACACAATCACGCTCAGTGTGAGTAGAGGCAATCCCAAGATAAAACCAGGATGACACATGGTCCGAAAACAAATGGGTATATAATCGGCCCCCGAAAAGCAAAGCTTTCGGTCTCGGTCAAATTCTAAAGATTGCATTCAAAAACATATCCCAAAGAGCTTCAACCTAAGTCACACTCACGGTTGCTCTCTAAAAGGTGGAAAACAGCAAACGTGCTTCAGTTTCCAAAGAACGAGAACCACACCTACCCACATAACCACAGGCTTATTAGTCTGCTCAACACAATGAGCAAACTACTAGAACAAGTTACACTTAAGCAGACTAACACTTTCGTGATTAAGCACAGCATCCTAATACCCGAGTAGTTTGCAAACAGAGTATAATACGCAACCACACTACAGCTTCTGCGCGCTACGGAATATATAACGAAAGCCTCTAAAATTCGAAAGATAAGGGGAGCCGTTCTTCTAGACATAGAATGAGATTTCAATCGCATGTGGCGCCAGCGGATACTATACAAAATAGTGAACTATAAATTTCCGGAGAGTGTGATTAAACTAATAGCAAACTACTTGCACGATCGATGCTTCACCTTGGCAATAAACTATACTAAATCCACAGCCCGCCCTATTTTAGCGAACGGTTCTCACTGCAGGTTACTAGGCCTCTCTTGTGCTATTTATACACACACGACATACTCAAAACCGAAGCCAGCACATTCCTTCTTTTTTTTTTGATGACATGAAATCATGTCTGAATGAGGAAAAGTTTCCTTCATACCCATAAACATTCAAACTACCCTTAGCATCTAGAAACCGGCTGATGAAGTGGAGAACACCGCAAAATGTACCACGATAATTTTCAGAAGCAGGAAAAAAAACACTTTTATCCGAGACATAGACTACCACCCTCAAAACTGTTCAGCGATAGCATTAATTGGACCAACAAAGTTACCTACTTAGGGCTAATAATTGACCATTATCTCAGCTGGTTCCTACATGTCAATAAATCACGAAAAGAAAACGCCCAACTTGGAATGATATACACACTTAAAATTATAACAGCGAACTAAAACTCAATATGAGACTCACGCGATACAAATCACTCATAAGAGCAACTAATACGCAATACCGCTCTAGGGCAGACCGCAAAAACGCATTACCACCATATCCAGTCACTCCTAAACAAGGTTATCAGAATAATATCATAAGTTCCGTAGGTAATGCTGTCAAAATAACTACAGTGTCATTCGCATGCACACAATAGAAGAGTCCATAAAGAAACTTGCCTTCGATATGTACAGTAAACTCAAACCACAACACACAAATATCAGCACGCAGTCTACATGAAACTACAATCGGGGTACGTAAAAATCACTTTCACTCTCTGAACGCAACCTGACTGTCTCAGATGCAGACGATGACAGCAGAATTTCTATAAACCCTATTACGATAACTTACGCTAATCACTTCTTACTTATCCACAGAAACGGACGCAATGAACCAACCACCAGATGACTATCAGCTCCACAGCTGCCCTTTAAGACCTTTAGCTTTCAGCCAATGTAATCCTGGAAGAATTGAGCGCCGATTATCATAGGAAATGTTGCTGCGCCACTACCACGATTTGGCTGCAAATTAGTTTGGACACCAAGACAATCTAGCGCTCACGACTCCCACTGAGGAGACCACCTAAAGTTGCGTTCACCAACCCCCTCCACATCCCTAAGCAACAGCATACTATACACGTATAACTTAACAGGCCTCAAGTAACATTAGTATCAACAAGCTCACTATTAAGGGACAATTTGTAAATCACCAAAACGCTTCATATCACCCCAACTCCTCGGGATGTACTCAGGACCCGCTCATAGCTGCAACCCGGGATCATATCGCTTTATGCGCTTGCATACATCGCATAACTGCAAACCTCATTCCGGGACGAACGGTGTGCTTGGGATCAAACTAACTGGAAGTTCTAACATCCAATAGTGCTCCCTGCTCGTTAGATTCAAAATGCACGAGGTAGGTGTTGTAGTTGCACGGCTCTGTTCGCCGGACGAACTCCACGGAAATACTCAGGAAATATGGCGGTGGATGGTGCAGAATCCATCCCATGCCCCCTTAGGGGGCAATTAAAACGAAGGAGCAATTCAACTCTCCGAGTCATAGCAACACAAAAAGATTGGTCGCACCAAGAAAAAGGCCGCTAAGGAGCAAGTCTCTGCTGCAGCAATATCCTCTCTTGAAGAAGAAATTGGTGCTCAATGGGCACAGCCGTCACTACAGCCCTTGAGCAAAGCACCATAGCAAGCAACCGGCCCGGCCTCCCTGCGAAGCCGGTGTAATCAGCCTCCGCCAATACACTTTCAGTACCACAACAGTATACCGCAAACACTTAGCGTGGTCATCTGTGGCGTGGAGTGTCATAGCACCCCCCAACATGTTTTCTTATCATAGCACCTACCGACACGCTTTTTTGTCATCGGCAATGAAGGCCACTCGGATCACCAGTGCCCGTATGATGCTTCCAGTTCCCGAGGTCGCGGGTTCAAACCTGGTGGAGGGCGATGGATTTGTTCGGGCGTAAAAATCCTAAGCATGGCTTCCTTCGGAAGGGAAGTAAAGCCGATGGTCCCGTGTAGTAGATTTACGGCACGTAAAAGAACCTAAAGCCTGATAAAGGGACCTCTAAGCAACATTACCGGTATTTTACGCCCAATATAGAATGGGACGCTAAGGACCGCAGCAGTTAAAGGGCGTCCATAAATAAAACTCAATTTAATTTAGTTTAAGTGCCCCTTTACTCACATTACTTATTCATTCGGAGGTGCTAGCTGCACCGACCTGGTAGGTGCATTGGTATCAAGCCATGCCATATTAGGGCGACGCTTAGGTATGAGACTATTCGACAGAATCGGAAAGCTCCATTCGTCACTACTTTGCTTTCGGGCACGCCGAAGACACCTGTAAACCTGAGCTGAGGTGTAATTACTACGGAAACACGTGCCGCGCCGCCGACTGCAACAGTCACCTATGGTAAGAACTCCCAAATACCAGGCCAGATGTAGTGAGAAATGTATTCCAAAAGCAGGCAGAAAGCACCACCAACGCCCGTCCAACCTGTAACTACCAAGAATGAACTTGCTGAGCCGACGCCACCCGTCATGCTACTGAAGATATCGATTCAGAACTTCCATTCAAGTGTACTGAATATCGGTGCTCGATTAGTCGCACTGGAGGAGGTGTTGTCCTGCCACCCTCAGGAAGTTTATGCCTAGCAAACTTCCGCCGACTCTGGGCCTTGGTGCAGACCGTCACATTGCAGATGGACGCCATCGCCATTAAGCTGCAGGACCTGTACGTCAACGATGGCTGTATTTTGAGCGTCAAGGAGTAGCACGTCAGCTCAGCAAGTGTTGGATTGCTCCAAGCATTCGGCATATACACTACAACACCAGCAACGGAATCCACCATCAATTCCGCCAACTGCCTCAGGAATTGCTCCGTTACACACAATAGACTATTTTAAAAAACAAATACAGATATTCCTGTTCTTACATCAGAATTCGCCAGGTGGTAGGTTAGGCCTCACGTTCAAGTCTGCCAGCTAACATTTAAATCTCCTCTACGGGTTTCCGCGCTGTAGGCCAGTTATATCCTACACAATATTGGAATGGGAACGACGTGGTCAGAGAGTGAAAGAATGGGGAAGGTTTCTGGAAGGAGATAAATTAGAATTTAGGAAACTGAAAAAACAGGAAATGTGTGCTGGTCTCGAAGTAAACATTTCCGGGTTTAAATCACTGAAAGATGATTGTTAGAGAGAAGTATATGGACATTTAGTAAAGTGTAACATCTTTTCCTGGCTTGTAGGCCGTGGTCGAACAATAAGGCTATTAAAACTTGACGTTTTCTCTTCAACTGTGGAGAAAAAAAGTCAAGTCTTAATATTTTATTGTTTGATCTAGAGATACAAGCCCGGAAAAGGTGTTATATTCTACTAACAACACCAGCCGTGAAAGCATATGATCACATTGAAATCTGTGATAAGGTAGGAAGGGAAGGATTTGCATGGTTTAGAATGTCACTAATATCTTTGATTGGGCTAGGGAATGGGTATATTTAGGAGAAACATCAATGTATAAAGAACCAGAGAGTACGTGACACTCTATTCTGGACAGTGAACAAACGTAGTTTAGGGGGGAGCACTTCCATTTACAAAGGTAGGGAAACTTAAGAAATTAAATAGGAGGTAACGCAATTGTGAATTTCAGATAAGAAAAACACATAAAAGAACTTGGAAAATACGCGGGAAGAGTGAGGCAAAAAGTATTATGTAAGGTCGACAATATTAATGGTCTTGACGATGAGGATAAGGAGAGATGCGGAAAGAATAGTATGTTTACTCCATTATACATACAACCTAGATTTAAGCACAACGGGGTACGGAAGAAATGCCGCTCAAACTGTAAAGGTGTATAAAAAATGTTATATTTTTTGTAGTGGAAGCTATACATAATTGTTTGTTCATTGATCCTACACCTGGAATACGGGTGCCTTAAGCGGGACGGCACAGCCAGCATTTTCCTTCTCAATTATGGTATCCTCTCCATCTATTCACCTAGTTATTATTCACTGAATCATTTTATCCTTTGCTTTCTGAACAAAATGCCGATGTATTAGACCGGATCACGCTAAAATGATCATGTATGCAAAACCAAGTGAAGATAAAAACGATCCAGGAAACTGCATACCGACAGTCTTCTGAACACCATGAACAAACTAGCAGAAAAAGTAATACTCAAGTGACTTAACAAGCACATTATAACAACAATTTAATTATAAATTAGCAGTTCAGCTTTGACACTAATCACTCCAGGATACATCAACTCACTACATGTATCAAATATATTACATTTGGCTGCAGTCAAAGAAACACCACCAAAATGCTGTTCCTGGATGTAAAAGAAGTCTTCAAATTGAAATTGAGTTTTATTTACTGACGCTCTTTTACTACTATGGTCCTTGGCGTCCCATTCTATATTTGGCGTGAAAGATCGGAAATTTTGCTCAGAGGTCTCTATCAGGCTTGAGGTAAATATACGATACGGGACCACCGGCTTCACTTCCCCTCCTAAGGAAACCATTATAAGGATTCTTACGCCCCCAAAAAATACATCGCCGTCCGCCGAGTTTGAACCCGCGAACTCGAATTCGTATATTACCCGAAACTACTACATAAACTGAAGCATCTAAACGTTATCCTATATAGTAAAACGACATTCCGAACACTCCTAACAGAACCCTATCAATATATGTCGACGATACCGCCATAAGGTCATTTCTGAAAAACCGTAATGATCGTTCGAGACTACAGAATGCTCTAAAGGAATTGGAATCCTGGCTAAGCAAATGACGCATCAACACAAATGCCATTTCTTGCTGTTCACGAAAATAGCCACGCGCCACAGATCACTGCAACCTCTTAAACGCTGAAGATTTGCACTGAAAACACCGTTAAACACATAGGCGTGACGCTTAACACAGACAACACTTGAAGCACATGTGAAAGCAGTGCGGTGTAAAGGCAGTGCCCAATTGTGCCGCCTCTACGCGCTGGTAAACCACAGCACCAAGCACGTGACTAAGCCCGACGCTATACCAAAATCTAATTGGCCCTAATATGACTTACGGCTCACTAGTCTGCGAGCATTGCGTGCCGTTACACATCAAAGCCTTGTAAAATGTACAAAATAAAGTACTTAAATTAATTGACAAAGTGCCAAAGAACACCCTGTAGACACATCTGAGAAATACAGAATGCACACAATCACCTATTTCATTAAAAAACTAGATTTTCACTTGCATAAACAGTGCGAGTCAGCCGCAGCCGACAGCTGCGGGCAATGCACACTATCACAGCGCAAACTACTCCTCATTCTGTATGGTAGAACTATTCCCATCCACAACCATCAAGAACAGAACCAGGAACAATAATTAGCACTATTTGTCCCCTGAGAAAGGACTATCACCCAAAACACGACTATGGAGCCACAATAATGGTTATAAATAGGAAACAAAGCACCCGAAGCACTCGTGTTAAGGAAGCAAGAGCAACTGATTAACTAACCCCACAGGCGCATGACATCTGCATTCAGTGCTCACTTAATCACAGGACTCTAGCAGAACAGTGAATATCACTAAGAGGAAACACCAAACACACCTTCACTCCGAGTGAATAGCCCACAATGCGGCGAAAGGAATGTGATAGAGATAAGCGAGCAATCCATTTAGCATGAGACCGTCACTCTAATCTCACCAGCATATGCATTCAAACCACCACCAACACGTAGGTGAGATTTTGGGCTACTAGAAAAGTGCCATACCTAGCACTATCCTGTGTACTCGCTCTCCTACAAGCAGTAGGAGAGCGTTAGTTTAGGTAACGTCCACTAATCCCGAGTGCTCAGACAGTATCTGGTATAAGAACACCATATCTCCTCACTATTCCACCCTAGTCCCGTATCATCAGTTAGTGCATGGTAGGGGAGAGACTTAGATCCCTTTCTGATGATCGTCACCTGAAATGGCTGTGACGGTGCTACCCTTCATCAAAAAAATAAAAATTACTGGATACTTCGAGGACAGAGACCTACTAGAGGAGCCGAAACAGCGAGAAGGAGAAGGAAGCTCGGCAGAGAGAAGGCAGAGAGAGACCTCTTCACAACGCAACTGCGCTGCTCGTTAGCGCTTGCGATAAGGGCTTTGCTGTTAAGGTTCCCACAGGACTCTCACCTCCGGGCGCCAGCGATTGTCTTCAAAGCTCCCCACCTGAATAGCTCAAAGCAATCACAGCTGACATTTTAGAAACACTTATGTATGGTAGCAAAACACGCATCTCACTGCTTGGGGTAACTTACTAATGCATGAGCATGGCCGGCGACGTAGCTCCTGTTGATGATCGGCACCGGGGGCGACAGATATGGGCCCGCTTTGGAAAAAATAGGCATTTGGGAGCTTCCGAGATTGGCCTTGCCAAGTATTTTTAATCAAAGTAAGTCGGCAGGAACGCAACTCTCTGCCGCCAACACTGTGCCTTCAGACACAGCACGGACGCCTGCTCTTCACCGCCGAGGCGCCACTACTGTCGCACCAATGTCTTCACCTCTGAGTGCTGGGCAAGACCTTCACCGCCGACGTCACTACTGTGCCACCGGCGACACAACTTATTACACCAGAGAAGCCCAGCCCCTCTCTATCTGAGGAGCAGGAAATCTATGACGACAACTCTGAAGATAAAATCACCATCAACGATCATAATCCTGGATGCCTCAACACCGGCAGCTTCAACCTGCCGCGGCGCTGCGGGATACGGTGCAGGATCTGCACACAGGGGAGCAGAATATTTGGGTTAGTTTAGTCATGCTGGAAAGACGCTGTCCAGCATCATCGTGGAATCTCCAGTAACTGCAGGCTATCATCTCTCCGCCAATATGCAACACTAGACTCTCGCAGCTGATATGTGAAACGTTCGGGGTCACATTTGTGGGCCCAGGAGGCCGACTTCGAGATCATCTCCACCACTGCATACAGCAATAATCCCAACAGCAATACCAGCAGACCACAACTCTTTGACCGCCTCTTGAAACTACTCTTGAATTCTCAATTTTCTTCGAGAAATGTCAGATCATTAATGTGGACAACCAGAGACGACGAAAAACCGAAACAAAGATCACTTTAACTTTATACTCGTCCTATCATTTTCACCATCTAAACTGCAGACTGTAGTCAATGTGTTTGTAATGGCTGCAGTCATACCAGTTTACCCGCTCCTTGTCATTGACAGGCAGCTTACCAGCTCTCGCCTGGATAACGGAGGTGCCAATGCGGGACTGCAGCATTTCCATTCTTTGGTATCTTATCAATATTTATTATATAATTACACCCTTTCTTCCTGCACTCCCTTAGCCATATCTCTCCTATCCCGTGAAATTACCAGTGACTACAAGAACGGTGGATAATGTCGCTATATGTTCAATAGGTCAATGTCGTTTTCTTCTTTCAGAAGGTTCTAACATCAGACGTGTTATTCCTATCATTGCACACTTCAATGGCATTGATCGTCCTTCTTCTATTCCGTAGTTCGCATTTTCTTCGTAGTCCTCAACGTTCTCAAGATGTCTTGGATTAGTCCGCTTTGAAATTCAAACACCGCATGAAACCTTAGCTGTTGAAGTCGAGTTTTCTAATCGCGATCCAATGGTTGAAAACATTGATCACAAAATCTATTTCTGCAATACCAATACAATTCAAAAAATGATCCCGAAGGTCCTGTCTTAATTTCCAGTTGGAAATCAACCCTAAGCATTTCTGATATTATCTCAGAGTGAGTAACGCCTTTCCCATTGGCCGGAATTTTACCTGATAACGGAAAAATCCGCTGAGGTTGTAGAAAAGACTCGGCATTATTTCCCGGTTTAGTTTTCTCCAGTTGGTAAAAAGGATCAGCAACGGTTGTTCCAGCTCCAACTATACCACGCCCTAGCAAAGCGATGCTCACCATCCGACTACAACATCCTACTATCTCTCATTCAAACGGGATGCAGAAGTGCTTCACAGGATGATCAAAAGTGTTTGGACACCTTACTACTCCTGATACTAGGACTCTGCATCAGAGTCGTCTTACAGGAGCTGCAGTGAGACATTTAGAACACTGAGTAATTCAAAGCCGTACCAGTCACTTACCATCACTCCTGAATCTGATAGAAGTGACGTACATGTTCATGCGACAAAACGGCACATGTCACCCATTGTATATGCCGCACGCCGGTCCGCAGAGCATTATCAGTATCACTTACTTGGCTCTTATGTTAGATATCGGCAACAAAAAATCCAGGCTATGCTTGAAAGGGTGATATCTGTTATCACCTCGTCAAAACGTGCTTTTTTCGAGTACTGAACCCAGAACCACAGCCCGATGTCAAGCACCAGTCTTAGTAAACCTTGAGGGACTGCAGCCTAGGACTCAGGGTGATTAGACCCATCATGCTACAACGTGAGTCCTCAATTTCAAACTACAATCTCTTCTGGACTCCTCGTCTGCTTTCGGTAGTGTCCTTAGACGACTTTATTATTTCAGAGGATACAGTTGGAAGTTAAACATGTTGCTCGGACATTAAATTGCCGCAAACGACATTCAAGATATGCCCCTTGTAAGCTTAAGCATTTGGGATAAAACTTGGCGCAGAAAAAGATTATTCGCTTTTTCCCCTTCAGAAAATATAGCGATAGAGTATTAAACAATCACTAGCAAGGGAAAATGCTGAAAATAATACAGGATTGAACTCGTATATGTCAGATTCAGCCAACTCTAATTTAGGAGTTGTACTTGCTACAGATCGTTCCTCGCCGCGAGGATTAAGCAGTTAAAAGTAAGCATTTAACACATATGCTCTTGGACAATCAAAAATAGATTTTAGCACATATTAACCTACATAGGAGAAGCAGTATATGTGTTACCCTATAAACCAGAGAGAGAAATCTCGAATATTACACTGAAAAACTTCAGTAAAGTATTTTTACCCTTCATAGTTTGTAGGGACAAGTCTTAGAAAATACATAATTTTGACTGGTACATTAAAAGCTGAGATATGTACTACATTAAAGTACATTGCTCGCAAAACAAGTTTATTCAAAGCGCCTTTTAAACTTGAGGCATTGATGCATAAAAATAATGGTACAGACAATCCCATACCGAATATATCCAAGTTTATTGTGTGCCTTATAATGCTCGAAATGTGAAAACTTGGTAATTCGGCACATTGCAGTTCCGTATTTCGGTCTTCCATACACTTCCGATTTCACGCAGCCGATGCCAAGAATGCATACATAATTCTGTCTTATAGTTGTGCTAAATCATATGACATCTGGAGCATGTAATGTGTTCTTATAATTCAAACGCGGAAAAATCTAATGCAGTGAAGTCAGGTAAACGTAGACACCACTGAAGGGAGCAGAATCATCTTTTGTAGTACGTTAAATTCTGAGGATCCAAAGTTTAACGTTTTCGAACTGCTTTCTGGCGGCTAAATCTAGAGAAGACCATGGTGCCTAATATGGTTGTAAATTTGGAGAGATTTTCTATCTGTTGATATGCGTCTGTGACACGTATTACATCACCAATTTATCTCTCGGAGGAAGTTATGAATAGGCCAGCATTTAACAAACTACTCACGACTGATCTATAACCTCGTATTCATACCAAAATATGCTCCCTTTCCTTCACATCTAGCGAATTTATCAATAACGTTTGTCTAGAAAGACATTTGCCCTAATTCCGCGTTTTATCCTAAGCATTGCTAACACTCACGGCTTCTGTTGTAACATGTTGTTCTATAAAAATACTCTTACTCTATTTTGAGAGGGTCAACATCTATCAGCTTCTGCAGTATATAAATACATGTATTCTCGCAGCTTATCACATATATTAAATTCAACACAAAAATTATTTCCATGGATGAAATATGCTTATGAAGGAGACTTTGCAGCCACGATATGTACTGTGAAGCTAAATCTGGCCGTCATACTTATCATAAGACTACAGATATCAAAACCATCTGCCTTTAACAGTCTGATCTTTTGTTCCTCCTCTCCTTCTTTAAGGTTTCTACAGCTCTTTACAATTCACGCTATTTAAATATTACTTTTCGTACTTCTGTCTAAAATGCCTTTCGCTAGGGTAAAACGACAGATGGATTAAAACACATTTGGTTATAACTTAATATTACAGAGAAGTAAAATATATAGAGGGATTCTGGCAAAGGTTTTTGCGTTTATATGGGAAAGGATAGGGAAAACGAGGGTATATGCTAGGTTGAGAGGCCCTTCAAGAAGGAAAAATGCGTTTATATGGGGAAGATAGGGACTACGAGGATAGATGCTAGGCTAGATAGAGGTTGAAGGAGTGGGGATGCGCTTTATATGAGAGATACGGGGGAATACATGGAGAAGTTCTAGACTAGATAGAGTTTGAGATGTGGAATATGCGTTTATATGGGAAAAATAGGGAAAAACGTGAACAGATGCTAGGATAGACAGATGCTGAAACAGGGGGAATATGAACATATATACAGGAGAGATAGGGAATGCGAGGAGAGGTACTAGACTATTCAGGGCTTGAAGGGTAGAGTATGGCTTTTTATATGAAGAGACGAGGAAAACGAGGGTATATGCTAGGTTAAGAGAACCTTCAAGGAGGAAAGATGCGTTTATATGCAGAAGATAGGGAAAACGAGGAGAGTTCCGAGGTAGAGCAGGAACTGAAGGAGGGAGTGATATGCTTTATACGACAGAGATAGGGCATACGAGGCGAGGTGCTAGTGTAGAACAGAGGTTAAGGAGTAGGGTGTACGTTTATATGAGGAATATATGGAAAACGGAGACAGACGGTATTATAGACAGAAGCTGGGCCACTTTTGCGTTTATGTGGGAAAGGATAGGGAAAACGAGGGTAGATGCGTCGGTTCAAGGAGGAAAATGCGTTTATACGGGAGAGATAGGGAATACCAGGGCTGATGCTAGTCAGATGCTAAAGGATGGAGGGATACGCTTTATACGATAGAGATAGGGAATACAAGGAAAGATGCTATACTAAACAGGACTTGAAGGGTAGAATATGGCGTTTTATATGAGCGAGATAGCAAACCGAGGAGAGGTATTAGGCTAGGAGGTTCGAATGATAGAGTAGGCGTTTACATCTGAGAGATATGGAATACGAGGGTCGATGCTAGGCTAGACAGGGCTGAAGTAGGGGAATGCGCCTTATATGAGAGAGGTAGGGGAATATGAGGAGAAGTGTGAGGCTAGACGGGGTTTGAGGTGTAAAGTATGACTTTTATGGGAAAGATAGGGAAAACGTGAACAGATAATAGGCTAGACAGAAGGAGGGGAATATAGACTTATACGGGAGAGATAGGGGATACTAGGAGAGGTGCTAGATTAGACTGATGCTGAATGAGGAGGGGATACGTTTATACGGAAGAGATAGGGAATACGAGGAGAGATACTAGACCATACAGGACTTGAAGGGTAGAATATCGCGTTTTTATATGGGAGAGCTAGCAAACCGAGGAGAGGTATTAGACAGGAAGGTTTGAATGACAGAGTATGCGTTTATATGGAGAGACGACGAAACCGAGGGTATATGCTAGGTTGAGAGAACTTTCAAGGAGGAAAGATGCGTTTATATGGAGAAGATAGGGAAAACGAGGAGAGTTCCGAGGTAGAGCAGGGACTGAAGGAGGGAGAGATATGCTTTATACGACAGAGATAGGGCATACGAGGGGAGGTGAGTAGAAATAGTAAGCCGATTTGAGCGCATAAACAGATGCCGCCCTCTGATTTACATGTGTTTTAACACATGTAAACACATGTAAACATGTGTAACCGCTAATGACCCGCTAATGTCAAGTCTAATGGATATGTATGGTAATACATATGTAAACATATGTAACCCGCTAATGACCGCCGGAGATGCCGACAGGTCCTACCCCCTCCCCCATGCGTTCTACTGCGGCGTCCTGACTTGAGGGAATTGTTTTCTCGAGGCCTGCTGCCCCTCGGCAAATTAATTAGGTAATGTTCGTCAAACATATTTTATGACTACTAATGCACGCATATCTAAGGCTCCTCGAGCAATTAAGTTTTTTGAATAATGAATTGTTGACTCGAGCGTGAGTATAAGTAGTCTGCTCACGGGAACAGTCTGTAATGTAATGAAAGCACTGCAGCCTACTTCTATCTGGGGAAAGCGCTTGTCAATTAGCTGACCATGTTAGACGCTTTCACCACATTAATAGACTTTTAAGTTTGCATTCCGGATGTGTTTACGTACATTAGCGAACAACATCCTACTTCTGCCTGATGGTAACGGTGACCTACATTAGCTGACAACGTTAGACGCTTTCACCACATTAGCGAACAAGGTCAGTAATTGTTTTCCTAAGTGCTCTGCACAACTCTCACCGCTTCAGCTTTAGCGGGGGAAATGATATAAAAAGCAGCAGCTTCTCCAATGATTTTCACAGTATCGTAAGAACACTGCGATCTAAGCACTCTGCAAACTTTATTCTTTCAACGTGGAAATTACATCGAACATCATGTCTGGTAAGTTGTATCACCAATTCATCTTCATTAAAAAGTTAACTTATTACTTAGTACATTTAACTTATATTTGCGTTCTTGTTTTTAATGACGGCCCTTTATTTGTAAATAGCTGAGTATTCTAAAAGTTAATAGCTAGACAGTTGAATTTTTTCTGAAATGTGAACAGTTTAGTTAAGTATTCATTTTAGACAAGCTTATTCCACATTTAATAGCTAACTGCGCGAATTCTCAAAAAATGTGAACAATTTAGTTAAGTATTCATCTTGTTGAGTAATTATTATTCCAGATATCTAATACAGGATTTCACAGAGTGAATTATATTCTTTCTAGACAAAATACAATTACTTGAATACCCTACGAACCGAATAAAAAATGTTCTGTATAAATATTCTTCCGAGAGTAACCGGCGGTATTCGATCCGGAGACTTCATGTTTGCATGCATTGATCGAACATTCATCAGTTAATGAGTTTAGTTAAGTATTCATTTTAGACAAGCTTATTCTACATTTAATAGCTAACTGCGCGAATTCTCAAAAATGTGAACAATTTAGTTAAGTATTCATCTTGTTGAGTAATTATTATTCCAGATATTTAAATACAGGATTTCACAGAGTGAATTATATTCCTTTCTAGACAAAATACAATTACTTGAATACCCTACGATTCGAATAAAGAATGTTCTGTATAAATATTCTTCCGAGGGTAACAGGTGGTAATCGATCCTGGGACTTCATGTTTGCATGCAATGATCGAACATTCATCAGTTAATGTTTCATTCCTCTTGTGCATTTTATTTAGTAAAAACTTCCAGTCTGTTTCCATCACATTAAAAACTAACGTTTTTGCTTTAGAATATTACAAAAAGTCTGTTGCGCGAATCATTCACTCTAACAAAGTAAATGTTTACATTATAATAAAACATTTAAATCGGAAAATATAGTACTTATTGAACTTCATTAGTGAATCAGAACCTCAATTATATTTACACATATTATCATTTTTATTATTAGATTATACAGAAAAAAGTTAATAATTTTGTAACTTTCAAATAAATGAAATTTAGTTATGCAACACATTCTCTAATAAAGAGTATGTTTTTTTTCTCTTCCTAATGCAGAAAGTTTGACATCTCAACTTAACACATTGGCTGAGGGTAGCATTTACCCGACCGTTCAAAGACTACAAGATCTTCAGCCAGAGGAGCCTTATAATATAAAATCCATAAGAAAAATTGATACGAGATACGGTGCTAGAGTGGTTGCAGTTTTAGACAATAAGCAAGTGTTTCTTCCGACAAGATATTCAACCCTAACAAGCCAACAGTTGGAGGAAATGCCAGGAAAGTTTCAAATGGTATATCATGGTGTAGTACCATCCGGCAAGTTTAAGACATGGAAATTGTCTTTTCTTCCTGTTAAGGTTTGTAGAAATAATTCAGCTATCCTTTCAAAGCTTCATTTAGAGTTACATTTGTTGAGTTTATAAATTCACACTTCACTAGGATAACGTTCATCTAAAGTAAACATCACTGTGTAAATAACGCCTAGGATGTAGTCTGGGCGAGGACCTGCAGAAAGAAGTTTTAATAGTCTATTCACTGATTCTTTACCTCAAAGCAGATACCTTCAGCAAGTTGCAAATAATTTCCATTAGGGTAGCAGTTGTCAAAGCATGCATCACTGTATTAAAACAAATATGTGTAAATAATGTCTAGATTGTAGTCTGAGTGATTTCGTACAGAAAGAAGTTTAATACCCTTTGCATTGATTCTCCGCATCGAAGTATATACCTACAACAAGCTACAAATAATGTGAATGTTTGTTACAGGAATGTCCAGATGAATGTAAATGAAAAGGAAGAAGGAGATAGCTTAAAACAACATGAACAGAAATGTGATAGGAACATTCTCAACATGAAGAATTGCAACACCGTGCAGCATGGAACATTTGCGTGTGTAGAATATAGCAATAATATATAAATTATGTACTCATTATTACTGCTATACCTGCCAATACCATTGATTTCATAAATAATTTCATAATTGTTTAAAGAAGAATGTATTATCTTAAAACATTGATGCTACATGAAATCTAAACAAAAAAATTATTGAACTATTACTGAAAGAGACTTGAATAAATGGGAATCTAGAAGCCAGAACCATCTTAATATTGGACTGTATGATATGAGGTGTATAAAAAGATTAATAAAAATGAGGGCTATGTAATATAAACACCATTATTTTTTATAAAACATTATCCTATTATATTCCTTCACAAAAAACCCGAACATATTTCCTAAAGACAAAAGTGATAGTCTAGACCTTCTAAACATGCAGTTATAGGGGGAAAGGATGCTCTCCTGAAAAATTAGGCCTCTAGACAGAAGCATTTATAGGGGAGAGGTAGGGAATACCAGGGCTGATGCTAGGCTAGTCAGATGCTAAAGGAGGGAGGGATATGCTTTATACGAGAGAGATAGGGAATACAAGTAAAGATGCTATACTAAACAGGACTTGAAGGGTAGAATATGAGCGATATAGCGAACCGAGGAGAGGTATTAGGATAGGAGTTTTGAATGATAGAGTAGGCGTTTATATGCGAGAGATAGGGAATACGAGGGTCGTTGCTAGGCTAGACGGTGTTGAATGAGGGAATGCATGTTATATGAGAGAGGTAGGGAATATGAGGAGAAGTGCTAGGCTAGTCGGGAAGGTCTGAATGACAGAGTATACGTCTATATGGGAAAAGATAGGGAAAACGAAGGTAGGTGCTAGGTTGAGTGAGTCTTCAAGGAGGAAAATGCATTTATATGAGAGCGGTAGGGCATACGAGGAGAGGTGCTAGTCTAGACATGGTTTGAGGATTAGAGTATACGATTATGGGAGAAATATGGAAAACGGTAGAGATACAAGGATAGACAGAGATTGATGGAGGAGGAATGTAGGTTTATACTGTAATATAGAGAGTAATTCGATTATAAAGCTTTTCTCATCCAGCGTTACAACACTTTTATATACTTATTTTCTAAACCTTACAAACTTTATATATGTTAAACAGTAGTGCGCGAGACGGAGAGGGACAAACAGTATATCGGTTTACAGTGAAGTATACGTCCTAACCTATTCCCACCTTGTTTGTTCTGGATCTTCTCATTGTCTATCATCATCTAACGTAACCACGCAACAAGACGTAACACAGGAAATCATACATATGGCACATTAATAAAAAAATAAATAAATAAAGGTATATATAATGAAACATAAACAAGTAGACAGAGGGTCATCGATACATAGAAAACTAGGAGTTGTATGTACTGAGACCATAGATTAGTATAGGCAAACAACAAAGAAGTGAATTTATAGTGTAAAAGCCTAATATTTTCAAATATTATTGTAGTCTAAAAGTATATAACTTAATTATGTATCGAGTATTGAGAAATAAACGTTATTCATTATTCACTAATCTCAGATCACTGCAATTGTATTGAATCAATTCACAATTGCTAATGCCATTCAACTTTCATTTGTCTCTGATACATAAACAAATTGCAAAATGGAGAAGGACGAAAGTAATAAAAAGACTCAGCCAGCAAATTTTAAGAAAGGAGAGAAAGATATATGACCGACATTGTTCAGAACACAAATTAGGGTTGAAAATAAAATGACTGATAGCTCTGCTAAGCGTAAGGAAGAGACATGGAAATAAATTGCAAATGAGTACAATTCTAGGAAGATCATCCAGTGTGAATGAAAATCCCTGAAATGATATTATGAGAACATAAAGAAAAGAATGAAGCAAGCAAATGCCATTGACAAGGTACGATTGTACAAAACTGGAGGCGTATGTATGTACCGCCTTTCTTAGACAATAGTACCCAAATAACAATTGCTGCTCTTCTATTCAATCGCCAATGAGTTTGATGATGAAGTTGGATTCCATTCAGAAGTAATCACCACAGTGAAGGACATTGAAATAGTAAATCCAGATCCAACATGTCCTTCAGCAAATTTAATAACAGGTAAGGAATTTGAAGAAAGGGAAATATTGCATAAATAGAAATGAAAAAGATATTTACGCAAAAAATAAAAAAGGACTTAGAATATTAGAAAAAGAAGATAAACAACATTCATGTCAACCAATTTTTAAAAATCAGTTTACCTGAATACCTGTAAAAAACGTATCACTTTACAAAAAGTAATGCAGACAACATTTATTTTTATAAACATTATCCTATTACATTCCTTCACAAAAAAACCATACATATTTCCTAAAGGCAAAGGTGATAGTCTAGACATTCTAAACACTCAGTTATATAATCATATACATCACACAGAAAGAGACCTGCATTATCAGTAAAAAAACTAAACATCTCAACAATGTCTGAATGATGTATTTTTATAAGTACAAGTTTTTGATATTTCAAAGTTCCTGTTAACCATGGTCGTATTTGATTAACACAATTTCTCGATCCTGTCATGCTATAACTTTAGATGCTTTCACCACCCGGATAATTTCCTCAATCTCTTGAGTGTGACTATTATTACCAGCGTTGACGCGCTCCTGTCATCTACAATTCGACCAAATTTTACCTCCTGAATTAAAGTTTGGTGCTCTGTATAGAACTGCACAACATGCATTACGCTGCGTATCCCTAGCATTCCAGCTCCTGAATCGGAACAGCTAGTGGAATGCCTCTACCATCTTCATGTCAACGATCTGTAACTCTGAATTAAAGTTTGGTGATCTGTATAGACCTGTACAACATGCATCACGCTATGTAACAACATGTACACGCTATGTAACAACCTGAGCACGCTATGTAACAACATGATCACGTTATGTAACAACACGATCACGCTATGTAACAACATGATCACGCTATGTAACAACATGATTACGCTATGTAACAACAAGATCACGCTATGTAACAACATGTTCACGCTATGTAACAACATGATCACGCTATGTAACAACTGATCACGCTATGTAACAACATGATCACGCTATGTAACAACATGATCACGCTATGTAACAACATGATCACGATATGTAACAACATGATCACGCTATGTAACAACATGATCACGCTATGTAACAACCTGAGCACGCTATGTAACAACCTGATCACGCTATGTAACAACAAGATCACGCTATGTAACAACATGTTCACGCTATGTAACAACATGATCACGCTATGTAACAACTGATCGCGCTATGTAACAACATGATCACGCTATGTAACAACCTGAGCACGCTATGTAACAACATGATCACGCTATGTAACAACATGATCACGCTATGTAACAACACGATCACGCTATGTAACAACATGTTCACGCTATGTAACAACATGTTCACGCTATGTAACAACCTGATCACGCTATGTAACAACATGATCACGCTATGTAACAACCCGATCACGCTATGTAACAAAATGATCACGCTATGTAACAACATAATCACGGTATGTAACAACATGATCACGCTATGTAACAACCTGAGCACGCTATGTAACAACATGATTACGCTATGTACCAACACGATCACGCTATGTAACAACATGATCACGCTATGTAACAACATGATTACGCTATGTAACAACCTGATCACGCTATGTAACAACATGATCACGCTATGTAACAACATGATCACGCTATGTAACAACCTGACAACGCTATGTAACAACATGTTCACGCTATGTAACAACCTCATCACGCTATGTAACAACATGATCACGCTATGTAACAACATGATCACGCTATGTAACAACCCGATCACGCTATGTAACAACATGATCACGCTATGTAACAACATGTACACGCTATGTAACAACCTGAGCACGCTATGTAACAACATGATCACGTTATGTAACAACACGATCACGCTATGTAACAACATGATCACGCTATGTAACAACATGATTACGCTATGTATCAACATGATCACGCTATGTAACAACATGTTCACGCTATGTAACAACATGATCACGCTATGTCACAACTGATCACGCTATGTAACAACATGATCACGCTATGTAACAACATGATCACGCTATGTAACAACATGATCACGATATGTAACAACATGATAACGCTATGTAACAACATGATTACGCTATGTAACAACCTTAGCACGCTATGTAACAACCTGATCACGCTATGTAACAACCTGAGCACGCTATGTAACAACATGATCACGCTATGTAACAACACGATCACGCTATGTAACAACAAGTTCACGCTATGTAACAACATGTTCACGCTATGTAACAACCTGATCACGCTATGTAACAACATAATCACGCTATGTAACAACCCGATCACGCTATGTAACAAAATGATCACGCTATGTAACAACATAATCACGGTATGTAACAACATGATCACGCTATGTAACAACCTGAGCACGCTATGTAACAACATGATCACGCTATGTAACAACATGATCACGCTATGTAACAACATGATCACGATATGTAACATAATGATCACGCTATGTAACAACACGATTACGCTATGTAACAACCTTAGCACGCTATGTAACAACCTGATCACGCTATGTAACAACCTGAGCACGCTATGTAACAACATGATCACGCTATGTAACAACATGATCACGCTATGTAACAACACGATCACGCTATGTAACAACATGTTCACGCTATGTAACAACATGTTCACGCTATGTAACAACCTGATCACGCTATGTAACAACATGATCACGCTATGTAACAACCCGATCACGCTATGTAACAAAATGATCACGCTATGTAACAACATAATCACGGTATGTAACAACATGATCACGCTATGTAACAACCTGAGCACGCTATGTAACAACATGATCACGCTATGTACCAACACGATCACGCTATGTAACAACATGATCACGCTATGTAACAACATGAATACGCTATGTAACAACCTGATCACGCTATGTAACAACATGTTCACGCTATGTAACAATATGATCACGCTATGTAACAACATGTTCACGCTATGTAACAACATGTTCATGCTATGTAACAACATGTTCACGCTATGTAACAACATGGTCACGCTATGTAACAACATGATAACGCTATGTAACAACCTGATCACGCTATGTAAAAACTTGTTCACGCTATGTAACAACATGTTCACGCTATGTAACAACTTGATCACGCTATGTAACAACATGATCACGCTATGTAACAACCCGATCACGCTATGTAACAACATGATCACGCTATGTAACAACATAATCACGCTATGTAACAACCTGAGCACGCTATGTAACAACATGATCACGCTATGTAACAACACGATCACGCTATGTAACAGCATGATCACGCTAAGTAACAACATGATCACGCTATGTAACAACCTGATCACGCTATGTAACATAATGATCACGCTATGTAACATAATGATCACGCTATGTAACAACCTGATCACGCTATGTAACAACATGATCACGCTATGTAACAACACGATCACGCTATGTAACAACCTGATCACGCTATGTAACAACATGTTCACGCTATGTAACAACATGATCACGCTATGTAACAACATGATCACGCTATGTAACAACCTGATCACGCTATGTAACAACCTGATCACGCTATGTAACATCATGATCACGCTATGTAACAACCTGATCACGCTATGTAACAACCTGATCACGCTATGTAACATCATGATCACGCTATGTAACAACACGATCACGCTATGTAACAACACGATCACGCTATGTAACAACATGATCACGCTATGTAATAACCTGATCACGCTATGTAACAACATGATCACGCTATGTAACAACATGATCACGCTATGTAACAACCTGATCACGCTATCTAACAACATGATCACGCTATGTAACAACATGAGCACGCTATGTAACAACAAGATCACGCTATGTAACAACATGTTCACGCTATGTAACAACATGATCACGCTATGTAACAACATGGTCACGCTATGTAACAACATGATCACGCTATGTAACAACATGATCACGATATGTAACAACATGATCACGCTATGTAACAACATGATCACGCTATGTAACAACCTGAGCACGCTATGTAACAACCTGATCACGCTATGTAACAACAAGATCACGCTATTTAACAACATGTTCACGCTATGTAACAACATGATCACGCTATGTAACAACTGATCACGCTATGTAACAACATGATCACGCTATGTAACAACCTGAGCACGCTATGTAACAACATGATCACGCTATGTAACAACATGATCACGCTATGTAACAACACGATCACGCTATGTAACAACATGTTCACGCTATGTAACAACATGTTCACGCTATGTAACAACCTGAGCACGGTATGTAACAACATGATCACGCTATGTAACAACACGATCACGCTATGTAACAACATGATCACGCTATGTAACAACATGATTACGCTATGTAACAACCTGATCGAGCTATGTAACAACATGATCACGCTATGTAACAACCTGAGCACGCTATGTAACAACACGATCACGCTATGTACCAACACGATCACGCTATGTAACAACATGATCACGCTATGTAACAACCTGATAACGCTATGTAACAACATGTTCACGCTATGTAACAACCTCATCACGCTATGTAACAACATGATCACGCTATGTAACAACATGATCACGCTATGTAACAACCCGATCACGCTATGTAACAACATGATCACGCTATGTAACAACATGTACACGCTATGTAACAACCTGAGCACGCTATGTAACAACATGATCACGTTATGTAACAACACGATCACGCTATGTAACAACATGATCACGCTATGTAACAACATGATTACGCTATGTAACAACATGATCACGCTATGTAACAACATGTTCACGCTATGTAACAACATGATCACGCTATGTCACAACTGATCACGCTATGTAACAACATGATCACGCTATGTAACAACATGATCACGCTATGTAACAACATGATCACGATATGTAACAACATGATCACGCTATGTAACAACATGATTACGCTATGTAACAACCTTAGCACGCTATGTAACAACCTGATCACGCTATGTAACAACCTGAGCACGCTATGTAACAACATGATCACGCTATGTAACAACATGATCACGCTATGTAACAACACGATCACGCTATGTAACAACATGTTCACGCTATGTAACAACATGTTCACGCTATGTAACAACCTGATCTCGCTATGTAACAATATGATCACGCTATGTAACAACCCGATCACGCTATGTAACAACATGATCACGATATGTAACAACATGATCACGCTATGTAACAACATGATTACGCTATGTAACAACCTTAGCACGCTATGTAACAACCTGATCACGCTATGTAACAACCTGAGCACGCTATGTAACAACATGATCACGCTATGTAACAACATGATCACGCTATGTAACAACACGATCACGCTATGTAACAACATGTTCACGCTATGTAACAACATGTTCACGCTATGTAACAACCTGATCTCGCTATGTAACAATATGATCACGCTATGTAACAACCCGATCACGCTATGTAACAAAATGATCACGCTATGTAACAACATAATCACGGTATGTAACAACATGATCACGCTATGTAACAACCTGAGCACGCTATGTACCAACATGATCACGCTATGTACCAACACGATCACGCTATGTAACAACATGATCACGCTATGTAACAACATGTATACGCTATGTAACAACCTAAACACGCTATGTAACAACATGTTCACGCTATGTAACAACATGTTCACGCTATGTAACAACATGATCACGCTATGTAACAACATGGTCACGCTATGTAACAACATGATCACGCTATGTAACAACCTGATCACGCTATGTAAAAACTTGTTCACGCTATGTAACAACATGTTCACGCTATGTAACAACTTGATTACGCTATGTAACAACATGATCACGCTATGTAACAACCCGATCACGCTATGTAACAACATGATCACGCTATGTAACAACATAATCACGCTATGTAACAACCTGAGCACGCTATGTAACAACATGATCACGCTAAGTAACAACACGATCACGCTATGTAACAGCATGATCACGCTATGTAACAACATGATCACGCTATGTAACAACCTGATCACGCTATGTAACATAATGATCACGCTATGTAACATAATGATCACGCTATGTAACAACCTGATCACGCTATGTAACAACATGATCACGCTATGTAACAACACGATCACGCTATGTAACAACCTGATCACGCTATGTAACAACATGTTCACGCTATGTAACAACATGATCACGCTATGTAACAACATGATCACGCTATGTAACAACCTGATCACGCTATGTAACAACCTGATCACGCTATGTAACATCATGATCACGCTATGTAACAACCTGATCACGCTATGTAACAACCTGATCACGCTATGTAACATCATGATCACGCTATGTAACAACACGATCACGCTATGTAACAACACGATCACGCTGTGTAACAACATGATCACGCTATGTAATAACCTGATCACGCTATGTAACAACATGATCACGCTATGTAACAACCTGATCACGCTATGTAACAACATGATCACGCTATGTAACAACATGAGCACGCTATGTAACAACCTGATCACGCTATGTAACAACATGATCACGCTATGTAACCACCCCATCACGCTATGTAACAACATGATCACGCTATGTAACAATCTGATCACGCTATGTAACAACATGATCACGCTATGTAAATAGGGTGGACCATTTAAGTTGAGGCTATACAATATATCCTAATTTAAGCGTTTACGAAAGAAATGTCTTTAATAAAACTTGCTTGATATTATGACGAAAGTAAATGCCGCTAGTCGTATTTTGTTTGGAGGACGTTAGGAGTGTCATTTTGGGTCAATTTATTTTTTTAAATGCGAACCTACAATTAGGGTCAATTTAAAAAGACCCTGAAATGACCATCACAACGTCCCTCAAACAAAATACGACTAGCTGCATTTACTTTCGCCATAATATCAAGCAAGTTTTATTAAAGACATTTCTTTCTACAACGCTTAGTTTTGGATATATTGTATAGCCTCAACTTAAATGGTCCACCCTATTTACATAGCGTGATGATGTTGTTACATAGCGTGATACGATTGTTACATAGCGGGATCATGTTGTTACATAGCGTGATCGGGTTGATACATAGCGTGATCATGTTGTTACATAGCGTGATCAGGTTGTTACATAGCGAGCTCATGTTGTTACATAGCGTGATCATGTTGTTACATAGCGTGATCAGGTTGTTACATAGCGTGATCATGTTGTTACATAGCGTGATCATGTGGTTACATAGCGTGATCAGGTTGTTACATAGCGTAATCATGTTGTTACATAGCGTGATCATGTTGTTACATAGCGTGATCGTGTTGTTACATAGCGTGATCGTGTTGTTACATAGCGTGATCATGTTGTTACATAGCGTGATCATGTTGTTACATAGCGTGCTCAGGTTGTTACATAGCGAGATCATGTTGTTACATAGCGTGATCAGGTTGTTACATAGCGTGATCATGTTGTTACATAGCGTGATCATGTTGTTACATAGCGTGATCATGTTGTTACATAGCGTGAACGTGTTGTTACATAGCGTGATCAGGTTGTTACATAGCGTGATCGTGTTGTTACATAGCGTGATCGTGTAGTTACATAGCGTGATCGTGTTGTTACATAGCGTGAACATGTTGTTACATAGCGTGATCAGGTTGTTACATAGCGTAATCATGTTGTTACATAGCGTGATCAAGTTGTTACATAGCGTGATCATGTTGTTACATAGCGTGATCATGTTATTACATAGCGTGATCATGTTGTTACGTAGCGTGATCAGGTTGTTACATAGAGTGCTCAGGTTGTTTTATAGCGTGATCATGTTGTTACATATCGTGATCATGTTGTTACATAGCGTGATCATGTTGTTACATAGCGTGATCATGTTGTTACATAGCGTGATCAGTTGTTACATAGCGTGAACATGTTGTTACATAGCGTGATCAGGTTGTTACATAGCGTAATCATGTTGTTACATAGCGTGATCAAGTTGTTACATAGCGTGATCGTGTTGTTATATAGCGTGCTCAGGTTGTTACATAGCGTGATCATGTTGTTACATAGCGTGATCATGTTGTTACATAGCGTGATCATGTTGTTACATAGCGTGATCATGTTGTTACATAGCGTGATCTGCTTGTTGCATAGCGTGATCATGTTGTTACATAGCGTGATCAGGTTGTTAAATAGCGTGAACATGTTATTACATAGCGTGAACATGTTGTTACATAGTGTGATCGTGTTGTTACATAGCGTGATCATGTTGTTACATAGCGTGATCATGTTGTTACATAGCGTGAACATGTTGTTACATAGCGTGAACATGTTGTTACATAGCTTGATCATGTTGTTACATAGCGTGAACATGTTGTTACATAGCGTGATCAGGTTGTTACATAGCGTAATCATGTTGTTACATAGCGTGATCATGTTGTTACATAGCGTGATCGTGTTGTTACACAGCGGATCATGTTGTTACATAGCGTGATCATGTTGTTACATAGCGTGATCATGTTGTTACATAGCGTGATCATGTTGTTACATAGCGTGATCGGGTTGTTACATAGCGTGACATGTTGTTACATAGCGTGATCAGGTTGTTACATAGCGTGAACATGATGTTACATAGCGTGAACATGTTGTTACATAGCGTGATCGTGTTGTTACATAGCGTGATCATGTTGTTACATAGCGTGCTCAGGTTGCTACATAGCGTGCTCAGGTTGTTACATAGCGTGATCAGGTTGTTGCATAGCGTGCTCAGGATGTTACATAGCGTGATCATGTTGCTACATAGCGTGATCAGGTTGTTACATAGCGTGATCAGGTTGTTACATAGCGTGAACATGTTGTTACATAGCGTGAACATGTTGTTACATAGCGTGAACATTTTGTTACATAGCGTGATCAGGTTGTTACATAGCGTGATCTTGTTGTTACATAGCGTGATCGTGAAGTTACATAGCGTGATCGTGTTGTTACATAGCGTGCTCAGGTTGTTACATAGCGTGATCATGTTGTTACATAGCGTGATCATGTTGTTGCATATCGTGATCATGTTGTTACATAGCGTGATCATGTTGTTACATAGCGTGATCAGTTGTTACATAGCGTGATCATGTTGTTACATAGTGTGAACATGTTGTTACATAGCGTGATCAGGTTGTTACATAGCGTAATCATGTTGTTACATAGCGTGATCATGTTGTTACATAGCGTGATCGTGTTGCTACATAGCGTGATCATGTTGTTACATAGCGTGCTCAGGTTGTTGCATAGCGTGATCATGTTGTTACATAGCGTGATCATGTTGTTACATAGCGTGATTATGTTGTTACATAGCGTGATCGTGTTTTACATAGCGTGATCATGTTGTTACATAACGTGATGAGGTTGTTACATAGCGTGAACATGTTGTTACATAGCGTGATCAGGTTGTTACATAGCGTGATCATGTTCTTACATAGCATGATCATGTTCTTACATAGCGTGATGAGTCTGTTACATAGCGTAATGTATGTTGTACAGGTCTATACAGATCACCAAACTTTAATTCAGAGTAACAGATCGTTGACATGAAGATGGTCGAGGCATTCCACTAGCTGGAACGATTCAGGAGCTGGAAACGCTAGGGACACGCAGCGTAATGCATGTTGTGCAGTTCTATACAGAGCACCAAGCTTTATTTCAGGAGGTGAAATTTCGTCGAAATGTAGATGACAGGAGCGCGTCAACGCTGGTAATAATAGTCACACTCAAGAGATTGAGGAAATTATCCGGGAGTTGAAAGCATCTAAAGTTATAGCATGACAGGATCGAGAAATTGTGTTAATCAATTACGACCATGGTTAAGAGGAACTTTGAAATATCAAAAACTTGTACTTATAAAAATACATCATTCAGACATTGTTGAGATGTTTAGTTTTTTTACTGATAATGCAGGTCTCTTTCTGTGTGATGTATATGATTATATAACTGAGTGTTTAGAATGTCTAGACTTTGCCTTTAGGAAATATGAATGTTTTCTTTTGTGAAGGAATGTAATAGGATAATGTTTATAAAAATAGATGTTGTCTGCATTACTTTTTGTAAAGTGATATGTTTTTTACAGGTATTCAGGTAAACTGATTTTTAAAAATTGGTTTACATGAATGTTGTTTATCTTCTTTTTCTAATATTTTAAGTCCATTTTTATTTTTTGCGTAAATATCTTTTTCATTTCTATTTCTGCAATATTTCCCGAAAGTGTAATTCCATACTTTGAGTATCTGCAAATAAATGAAAGTGTAGTAGATCTGCTTAACAGTTTCTTTATCCATATTATTCCTTGCCTGTTTCATTACTTTTTTGTAATATATTTATGGTTGTATAAGTTATTAACAACGCTTAATTTTTCTGAGATTCTTTCATTTCTAGTTCCAATTTCAAGATCTTCATTTTCACTGTGTACTCTTCTTCCAAACACTCAAGCCTCCTCTCATAAAAACCCTCTCTTATGCCATCTTTGTTCTTTTCAGGCAATGGAGTTGAAAGTTCTGTATGGGAACTGCAGACGCCACCTTTACACTTTCTCTTTCTTCAAATTCCTTACCTGTTATTAAATTTGCTGAAGGACATGTTGGATCTGGATTTACTATTTCAATGTCCTTCACTGTGGTGATTACTTCTGAATGGAATCCAACATCATCATCAAACTCATTGGCGATTGAATAGAAGAGCAACAATTGTTATTTGGGTACTATTGTCTAAGAAAGGCGGTACATACATACGCCTCCAGTTTTGTACAATCGTACCTTGTCAATGGCATTTGCTTGCTTCATTCTTTTCTTTATGTTCTCATAATATCATTTCAGGGATTTTCATTCACACTGGATGATCTTCCTAGAATTGTACTCATTTGCAATTTATTTCCATGTCTCTTCCTTACGCTTAGCAGAGCTATCAGTCATTTTATTTTCAACACTAATTTGTGTTCTAAACAATGTCGGTCATATATCTTTCTCTTCTTTCTTAAACTTTGCTGACTGAGTCTTTTTATTACTTTCGTCCTTCTCCATTTTGCAATTTGTTTATGTATCAGAGACAAATGAAAGTTGAATGGCATTAGCAATTGTGAATTGATTCAATACAATTGCAGTGATCTGAGATTAGTGAATAATGAATAACGTTTATTTCTCAATACTCGATACATAATTAAGTTATATACTTTTAGACTACAATAATATTTGAAAATATTAGGCTATTTACACTATAAATTCACTTCTTTGTTGTTCGCCTATACTAATCAATGGTCTCAGTACATACAACTCCTAGTTTTCTATGTATCGATGACCCTCTGTCTACTTGTTTATGTTTCATTATATATACCTTTATTTATTTATTTTTTTATTAATGTGCCATGTGTATGATTTCCTGTGTTACGTCTTGTTACGTGGTTACGTTAGATGATGATAGACAATGAGAAGATCCAGAACAAACAAGGTGGGAATAGGTTAGGACGTATACTTCACTGTAAACTGATATACTGTTTGTCCCTCTCCGTCTCGCGCACTACTGTTTAACATATATAAAGTTTGTAAGGTTTAGAAAATAAGTATATAAAAGTGTTGTAACGCTGGATGAGAAAAGCTTTATAATCGAATTACTCGCTATATTACAGTATAAACCTACATTCCTCCTCCATCAATCTCTGTCTATCCTTGTATCTCTACCGTTTTCCATATTTCTCCCATATAAACGTATACTCTAATCCTCAAACCATGTCTAGACTAGCACCTCTCCTCGTATGCCATACCGCTCTCATATAAATGCAATTTTCCTCCTTGAAGACTCACTCAACCTAGCACCCACCTTCGTTTTCCCTATCTTTTCCCATATAGACGTATACTCTGTCATTCAGACCTTCCCGACTAGCCTAGCACTTCTCCTCATATACCCTACCTCTCTCATATAAGATGCATTCCCTCATTCAACACCGTCTAGCCTAGCATCGACCCTCGTATTCCCTATTTCTCGCATATAAACGTCTACTCTATCATTCAAACCTCCTATCCTAATACCTCTCCTCGGTTCGCTATATCGCTCATATTCTACCCTTCAAGTCCTGTTTAGTATAGCATCTTTACTTGTATTCCCTATCTCTCTCGTATAAAGCATATCCCTCCCTCCTTTAGCATCTGACTAGCCTAGCATCAGCCCTGGTATTCCCTACCTCTCCCCTATAAATGCTTCTGTCTAGAGGCCTAATGTTTCAGGAGAGTATCCTTTCCCCCTATAACTGCATGTTTAGAAGATCTAGACTATCACTTTTGTCTTTAGGAAATATGTTCGGGTTTTTTGTGAAGGAATGTAATAGGATAATGTTTTATAAAAAATAATGGTGTTTATATTCCATAGCCCTCATTTTTATTAATCTTTTTATACACCTCATATCATACAGTCCAATATTAAGATGGTTCTGGCTTCTAGATTCCCATTTATTCAAGTCTCTTTCAGTAATAGTTCAATAATTTTTTTGTTTAGATTTCATGTAGCATCAATGTTTTAAGATAATACATTCTTCTTTAAACAATTATGAAATTATTTATGAAATCAATGGTATTGGCAGGTATAGCAGTAATAATGAGTACATAATTTATATATTATTGCTATATTCTACACACGCAAATGTTCCATGCTGCACGGTGTTGCAATTCTTCATGTTGAGAATGTTCCTATCACATTTCTGTTCATGTTGTTTTAAGCTATCTCCTTCTTCCTCTTCATTTACATTCATCTGGACATTCCTGTAACGAACATTCACATTATTTGTAGCTTATTGTAGGTATATACTTCGATGCGGAGAATCAATGCAAAGGGTATTAAACTTCTTTCGTACGAAATCACTCAGACTACAATCTAGACATTATTTACACATATTTGTTTTAATACAGTGATGCATGCTTTGACAACTGCTACCCTAATGGAAATTATTTGCAACTTGCTGAAGGTATCTGCTTTGAGGTAAAGAATCAGTGAATAGACTATTAAAACTTCTTTCTGCAGGTCCTCGCCCAGACTACATCCTAGGCGTTATTTACACAGTGATGTTTACTTTAGATGAACGTTATCCTAGTGAAGTGTGAATTTATAAACTCAACAAATGTAACTCTAAATGAAGCTTTGAAAGGATAGCTGAATTATTTCTACAAACCTTAACAGGAAGAAATGACAATTTACATGTCTTAAACTTGCCGGATGGTACTACACCATGATATACCATTTGAAACTTTCCTGGCATTTCCTCCAAATGTTGGCTTGTTAGGGTTGAATATCTTGTCGGAAGAGACACTTGCTTATTGTCTAAAACTGCAGCCACTCTAGCACCGTATCTCGTATCAATTTTTCTTATGGATTTTATATTATAAGGCTCCTCTGGCTGAAGATCTTGTAGTCTTTGAACGGTCGGGTAAATGCTACCCTCAGCCAATGTGTTAAGTTGAAATGTCAAACTTTCTGCATTAGGAAGAGAAAAAAACATACTCTTTATTAGAGAATGTGTTGCATAACTAAATTTCATTTATTTGAAAGTTACAAAATTACTAACTTTTTTCTGTATAATATAATAATAAAAATGATAAAATGTGTAAATATAATTGAGGTTCTGATTCACTAATGAAGTTCAATAAGTACTATATTTTCCGATTTAAATGTTTTAATATAATGTAAACATTTACTTTGTTAGAGTGAATGATTCGCGCAACAGACTTTTTGTAATATTCTAAAGCAAAAACGTTAATTTTTAATGTGATGGAAACAGACTGGAAGTTTTTACTAAATAAAATGCACAAGAGGAATGAAACATTAACTGATGAATGTTCGATCATTGCATGCAAACATGAAGTCCCAGGATCGATTACCACCTGTTACCCTCGGAAGAATATTTATACAGAACATTCTTTATTCGAATCGTAGGGTATTCAAGTAATTGTATTTTGTCTAGAAAGGAATATAATTCACTCTGTGAAATCCTGTATTTAAATATCTGGAATAATAATTACTCAACAAGATGAATACTTAACTAAATTGTTCACATTTTTGAGAATTCGCGCAGTTAGCTATTAAATGTAGAATAAGCTTGTCTAAAATGAATACTTAACTAAACTCATTAACTGATGAATGTTCGATCAATGCATGCAAACATGAAGTCCCCGGATCGAATACCGCCGGTTACTCTCGGAAGAATATTTATACAGAACATTTTTATTCGGTTCGTAGGGTATTCAAGTAATTGTATTTTGTCTAGAAAGAATATAATTCACTCTGTGAAATCCTGTATTTAAATATCTGGAATAATAATTACTCAACAAGATGAATACTTAACTAAATTGTTCACATTTTTGAGAATTCGCGCAGTTAGCTATTAAATGTAGAATAAGCTTGTCTAAAATGAATACTTAACTAAACTGTTCACATTTCAGAAAAAATTCAACTGTCTAGCTATTAACTTTTAGAATACTCAGCTATTTACAAATAAAGGGCCGTCATTAAAAACAAGAACGCAAATATAAGTTAAATGTACTAAGTAATAAGTTAACTTTTTAATGAAGATGAATTGGTGATACAACTTACCAGACATGATGTTCGATGTAATTTCCACGTTGAAAGAATAAAGTTTGCAGAGTGCTTAGATCGCAGTGTTCTTACGATACTGTGAAAATCATTGGAGAAGCTGCTGCTTTTTATATCATTTCCCCCGCTAAAGCTGAAGCGGTGAGAGTTGTGCAGAGCACTTAGGAAAACAATTACTGACCTTGTTCGCTAATGTGGTGAAAGCGTCTAACGTTGTCAGCTAATGTAGGTCACCGTTACCATCAGGCAGAAGTAGGATGTTGTTCGCTAATGTACGTAAACACATCCGGAATGCAAACTTAAAAGTCTATTAATGTGGTGAAAGCGTCTAACATGGTCAGCTAATGGACAAGCGCTTTCCCCAGATAGAAGTAGGCTGCAGTGTTTTCATTACATTACAGACTGTTCCCGTGAGCAGACTACTTATACTCACGCTCGAGTCAACAATTCATTATTCAAAAAACTTAATTGCTCGAGGAGCCTTAGATATGCGTGCATTAGTAGTCATAAAAAAATGTTTGACGAACATTACCTAATTAATTTGCCGAGGGGCGGCAGGCCTCGAGAAAACAATTTCCTCATGTCAGGACGCCGCAGTAGAACGCATGGGGGAGGGGGTAGGACCTGTCGGCATCTCCGGCGGTCATTAGCGGGTTACATATGTTTACATATGTATTACCATACATATCCATTAGACTTGACATTAGCGGCGGTCATTAGCGGTTACACATGTTTACATGTGTTTACATGTGTTAAAACACATGTAAATCAGAGGGCGGCATCTGTTTGTGCGCTCAAATCGGCTTTCTATTTCTACTGAGGTGCTAGTGTAGAACAGAGGTTAAGGAGGAGGGTGTACGTTTACATGAGGACTATATGGAAAACGGAGACAGACGGTATTATAGACAGAAGCTGGGCCACTTTTGCGATTATGTGGGAAAGGATAGGGAAAACGAGGGTAGATGCGACGGTTCAAGGAGGAAAATGCGTTTATAGGGGAGAGATAGGGAATACCAGGGCTGATGCTAGGCTAGTCAGATGCTAAAGGAGGGAGGGATATGCTTTATACGATAGAGATAGGGAATACAAGGAAAGATGCTATTCTAAACAGGACTTGAAGGGTAGAATATGGCGTTTTATATGAGCGAGATAGCAAACCGAGGAGAGGTATTAGGCTAGGAGGTTCGAATGATAGAGTAGGCGTTTACATGTGAGAGATATGGAATACGAGGGTCGATGCTAGGCTAGACAGGGCTGAAGTAGGGGAATGGGCCTTATATGAGAGAGGTAGGGGAATATGAGGAGAAGTGTTAGGCTAGACGGGGTTTGAGGTGTAAAGTATGACTTTTATGGGAAAGATAGGGAAAACGTGAACAGATAATAGGCTAGACAGATGCTGAAGGAGGGGTATATAGACTTATACGGGAGAGATAGGGGATACTAGGAGAGGTGCTAGATTAGACTGATGCTGAATGGGGAGGGGATACGTTTATACGCAAGAGATAGGGAATACGAGGAGAGGTACTAGACTATACAGGACTTGAAGGGTAGAATATCGCGTTTTTATATGGGAGAGCTAGCAAACCGAGGAGAGGTATTAGACAGGAAGGTTTGAATGACAGAGTATGCGTTTATATGGAGAGACGAGGAAAACGAAGGTAGGTGCCAGGTTGAGAGAGTCTTCAAGGAGGAAAATGCATTAATATGAGAGCGGTAGGGAATACGAGGAGAGGTGCTAGTCTATAGAGAGGTTGAGGTGTAGAGTACACGTTTATATGGGAGAAATATGGAAAACGGGAGAGATACAAGGATAGACATGGGTTGAAGGGGGAGGAGGAATCTAGGGTTATACGCTAATATAGAGAGTAATTAGATTATAAAACGTTTCTCATCCAACGTCAAAACACTTTTATATACTTTTTTCTAAATCTTCCAAACGTTTTATATGTTAAACAGTAGTGCGCGCGACGGAGAGGGACAAACTGTATATGGGTTTATAGTGAAGTATACGTCCTAAACTATCCCCACCTTGTATGCTCTGGATCTTCTCATTGTCTATTCATTCCTATCATCATCTCACATAATCACGTAACAGGACGTAACCAGCAAACGTAACCACGTAACAACACGTAACACAACGTAACATAACAGCATGACAAGACGTTACACTACGTAACATAAGCACGTAACCACGTGTTAAGACGTAACACCACGTAACAAGACGTCACACTAAGTAACACAAGCACGTGTCCACGTAAAATCACGTGATATGTCGTAACCAGAAACGTCACACGACGTAACAACACGTAGTAACTTTGTAACCACCTAACAAAACGTAAGAACAACACGTAACCAGCCCATTGCTAAGGTAATCTAAACTAATCCATACTTCATAACTTAGACATAAAGTACGAGGGCCTAGTCTAGATTAACCTGACCAATCCCAAACGTTCCTCTCATCATCTACTCTACTCAGTCATCGCCTAACCTAATCCGACTAACCAGAGATAACCTCGACTTTCTTTTAGTGTAATTGCAATGTTTTATTCAGGTTTTATTATGCGAGAGCTTTAATTGAAAAGTTTGCGTCAACATACCTTTATTTTAGTTCGTTTTAGGTGTCTCTCCCTTTTTTAACTAGGCTTGAGACTAGCACTAGGATTGCTCCTAATAGCAGGGTTACCACCTTCCCTTCCATCTTCTTCTTTCTTCATCAGTCGTCAGCTAGTTGCATACACAGCACACGGATAACCTTCATTTCTTTAAGATTGTAGACTGACGAGAAAATCTTTATCTTTGACTTACATTCTTTTAAGCGCTGGTTGTAATGGCGTAAAGTCCATACGCATATGTCGTTATTCCATCCTCAGCAATAACTCTTTTATCATCAAACGGAGTCAATGTGATTTTATTCACTTGCACTGTGGCAAGAGCATGCTCCCGAGACAGGATCAGATTCATGGGTGTTCTGATGATTTCTCCGGTTTTAAAACAGTCAGCATAACTCTCAAATGTAATGTACTGATTAATAGCACTACGTTGTATGCCTTTAATCTTTTTTATCATTGAGCCATGGATATCTAGGGCATACATCTTAGGTCGTAGTCCGACAAAGCGCTGGATGATTTTACTATTAGCCTCATCTTTAAATTTTCCCAACACCTGCTTGTTTAGAGCTGAATAGCATATATGGTTGACAGGGTAATCAGCTATATCTAGGTGTTCGAGAAAACATAGCTTGTCCTGGTACACATCTTCAGTCATCACACGATGAATGAACGAATTAGTGTCCATATACATCAGCTTCAGGTTTTCAGATCCATAATATGGCAGCAACACATCAAAATGATAGTGGTACATTAATGTCTTGGAGATGTCCAACACACTCATTCTAATGTATATAGGCTTGTTGAACACGATCTGACGAGAGGCCATATGCACAGCAGCTAGATTAGCAGCATATATTGTTCGATCGATAAACGTAGGCTTTGCAATTAACTTTTCCAGAGTCTTCTCGTTTGTCACCAACCGTATATCCACACGATTACGAAGGTTTTCCATTGTTTTTCCAAACATAGCATTGTTGAACAGTTTGTAGAGATCCTTCTCAAAATCATTTGCAGCCTTTTGTCGTAGTCTGTTGTTAAATTCCACATACGGTTTTAACCACTGTGACTGTCGGAATTGTAGCACACGATGGATTTTTGTTAGTTGTAGTCCATGACTAAGAGCTTGCTTCAAAGTCATGTAATGTACTACATACTTCTTTCGTGATCCAATGTGAGGAATTAGCTTCTTTGTAGTCGAATCCTTTGGTTTCAGACACTCGGGCAGGAATGGTAAATCATTATAAATATCATGGAGTTCAGCAGGATACTCGATGTCAACTTCTAATATGTATCCATGAGGATCATCTTCTTCTAGTCTTTGTAAGTTTATTTCTTTAGGAGAAACCCACTGAAATCCACCAAAAGGAAGGGCGTGACACATTGCCCAACCATATTGGTTATTAGCGTCCTCGTATGTGATGAATTGTGTTGGTCGCGATGGATCAAACTTGTCCATGTAAGTGTTATTAGCCTCTGCATACCGATGCGAAGCTTGGCATAAACCTCCTCTTATGCCGGATTCCACGATGAGTAGTTGGTCATAATCTTGCAACAGTTCCAGTTCGATTCCAGTATACAGTAACATGGCGTCCCATGTAAATCCTGGAGAGGTGAAATAATGTGCTGGATCAAATTTGTGCGTTTTGAGAGTTTGCTGTCTGAATGTCTCAAAGACATCAGCTAGAAGAAGAACATCCGAGGTTAAGTAGAGGTCACTGTATTCTCGCAGGTTTCTTGCATTAAACAGCTCCCATACATTTCTAGCGTGATCGTAGTCAGCATCACTAATTTCTTCTTCATTAAATTTATTGTAGAAGGAGTCCTTAGAAGGCAGGCAGGGTTCGTTCAAAACATCCCATGAAGTGACGTAATCATAGGGAAATACACCCTTATGTGTCATCAACTTCATTTTGTCTTCTCTGAAGTGTTTCGGTGTTTCAGGGTACGATGTTAGATTCTTTACCAGCTTATCCAAGCTTGTACTGAGAAACCGTAAACTATCTACAAACCGAAGCTTTATATCTCCTACATACTTGGAGAATGATATATAGCTTTCTTCAGAGCTAGGAATTACTTCCACCCGCTCACTAGTACATCCCTGCTCCTTAGCAATGAAGTGTGAGTCATACCCGCTGAGGTTGTGCATGAAGACTGGAATATACTTAGGTGTTTTACAGGTTAAATTACATTCATTATGTAGACTTCTCCGATATTCACCACTGAGTTGTTGTTGATATGGGGTTAAGGGCGCTAAAGATCAAAGGTCATCAGCGCCCTTACAAGGTGTAAATATAGGTCAAGAACTAAAACAGGAAAAGTCGATAAGTAAAAACATTAAAGCACGCACAAAAAGCTAAAACCACCACACTAAGACATGTTACACAAAACAATAAGAGAGTAAAACCACGTGTCAAGAGCTGTAGAACGTTTTGGACATGAGCGCCATATGTCCTCTAGGGAGTAGAGCCCCCATTAAAAAGGCAATATAATAGCACAAGATTAAAAGGCGCTCAGCGCATCATATACGCCTATTAAAATCACTGTCATGGATAAAACGTAAAAGACATCCTAGAGCATGCGCGTCGTCTGCCAAAACGTTGGCTATGCCAACAGGCAGACCCACACGACCGCGCAACGGAGCTAAAACCTGACACTCTTCTAAAACGTGAAGCACCGTTAAGGCTGCATCACACTGCTCGCATGCTGGTGCGGGGTCACCACTGAGCAAGTACCTATGACTAAAAATGCAATGTCCGATACGAAGGCGTGTTAAAATTACCTCTTCCCGACGAGAAGCACGGGAAGAGGTAGCCCAGACTAGCGGAAGAGGTTTAACCTCCCGCAACGTGTTCCCCCGGAGGGCCGTCCACTCATCGCGCCAGCGCGAGAGGATGCGGCGACGTAAAATAACACACGAATCTGACGAGGGAACAACAGGTGTAAAAAATCTGGGCAATAAAATCGCCGATTTCGCAGCGGCGTCGGCCGACTCGTTCCCTGAGATGCCCACATGACCTGGAATCCACATAAAAGAGACGCTGATGCCAGAGGCACCAAGCGAGTGGAGCAGGTCATGTATGCGCTGAACGAGGGGGTGGTAAGTGTACAGTGCGCGAATACTTTGAAGAGCACTCACGGAGTCTGAATAAATAAAACAGAGTCGTAGGTCGTACCGCTGGACGTATAAAAGTGACTGATAAATACTAAAAAGTTCGGCGGTAAAAATCGAACATTGCCCGGGTAAACGAAATGTAAAACTACGATTATCATCAATAAAGGCACACCCTACTCCAACATCAATCTTAGACCCATCAGTATATATAAATCGAAAGTCCCCGAACTGAGACCGAAGTTATAAAAAGGCCGATCTACGAACTGAAGAAGGGGTCTCATTCTTCGACATAGACGTCAACCCAAGGTGACACTGGGCCTCAGCGCGCAACGATGGAGGAAAACGCGTTTCCCCCCTGGGAAGGGCCGGCGCTGGCGTAAAGTCCAAATGCCGAAGCAGCTTTCGAAAGAGAACCCCTGGAGGTACTAATGCAGGGGAGCTAACGAAATATTGTCGATCAATCGAATCCTCGTAAAATAAATCGAAGGACGGGTGGTTAGGCAAGCTTGAGAGCCGACAAGCATAGCTGCACAAAAGCAGCGGAGGCTCTACAGCTTCTGCGTACAGACTTAGTACAGGGCTAGTTGGAAAGGCCCCTGTAGCGACTCTTATGCCACGATGGTGAACGACATTCAATCGACGTAACACAGATGGACGTGCCGAGGAATAAACAATACACCCGTAATCAAGCTTGGATCAGACAAAAGAGCGATAAACGTGAAGAAGGATGGTCCGATCAGCTCCCCAGGATGTGCCACTTAAAGCACGTAAAAGATTAAGAGAACGGTCACACTTTGCTTTTAAAAAGGAGACGTGCGAGGTCCAACACAACTTCCTATCAAAAATCAACCCCAAAAATTTCGCCTCGTCTGCAAACGGAAGTATCCCTGGCCCAATATGGAGAGAGGGCGGAGGGAAATACTTCTGGCGCCAGAAATTGATACAGACGGATTTCTCGGCGGTGAAATTAAAGCCGTTGGCGTTACTCCAGGCGTAGAGACGGTCGATACAGCTCTGGAGACGGCGTTCGAGTAGACAGGTCCGCCGTGAACTGCAATAAATAGCGAAATCGTCAACAAAAAGGGACGATGAAATGCCAGGTGGAATACAATCAACAATGGGGTTGATAGCAATTGCAAAAAGTGTGACACTGAGTACAGAGCCCTGCGGTACTCCGTTCTCTTGAATAAAACGACTAGATAAAACCGAGCCCACACGTACACGAAAGACGCGGTCCGTCATGAACTCCCGAAGAAATATGGGAAGACGGCCGCGGATATTCCATGCGTGAAGTGTACGTAAAATACCGCCCCTCCAACAAGTGTCATAAGCTTTCTCCAGGTCAAAAAACACAGCCACGGTTTGACACTTTCTCAGAAATCCATTCATAACATGCGTCGACAGGGACACCAGATGGTCGACAGTAGAGCGATAGCGACGAAATCCGCACTGAGCGTTCGCTAGAAGTTTCTGAGACTCAAGCCACTATGTCAACCGCCCGTTGACTATGCGCTCCATCACTTTGCAAATGCAACTGGTGAGGGAGATAGGGCGGTAGCTGGAAGGTAGTTGGCGATCCTTCCCAGGCTTAAGTATAGGGACAATGGTGGCTTCGCGCCAAACTGAAGGAAAAAGGCCGTCTCGCCAAATACGGTTATAGACCTGTAAGAGAAAGAGTTTACTGTCGGCTGAAAGGTTCTTTAACATCAGGACATGAATGCCGTCCGGCCCAGGAGCGGAGTGCCGAGAGCAATGAAGAGCCTGCTCCAGCTCCCTCATTGTGAAAAGTTCATTATAACACTCAATATTAGCAGACCGAAAATTAAAGGTGTTGGAATCCAGCCGGTCTTTGATAGAGCGAAAGCCGGCGGAATAATGGTCTGAACTGGATACCGCCTCAAAGGCAGCACCCAGAGTGTTAGCGATGGCAGCCGGATCTACTATAGTGGCATTGGAAATCTGAAGGCCAGAAACAGTACAATGCGACACTTTACCTGAGAAGCGACGAAGTTTATCCCAAACAACAGATGAAGGCGTAAAGCGATTAAAAGACTCGACAAAACGAGCCCACGACGCCTTCTTGCTATCCTGAATAATGCGACGAGCCCTGGCGCGCGATTGTTTAAAAGTCACGAAATTATTAAGTGTAGGGTGTCGCCGAAACACCCTAAGTGCAGTTCTACGGGAACGAACGGCGTCCCGACAATCCTCGTTCCACCACGGAACAGATGGCCGCCGAGGTTGAGAGGATGAACGGGGTATTGCGCGTTCGGCGGCAGAGAAAATAATAGACGTAAGGTGCTGCACTAGTTGGTTAATGTCGGAGAAGGTCTGGTCGTCAAAATGCACGAGGCTGGAATACAAGCTCCAGTCGGCTTTTGCGAATATCCAGGTAGGTACTCTGGAATGCTGTATGTGGTGCGACAAAAGAGAAACGATGCAGGGGTAATGGTCGCTGGAGTAGGTATCAGCGACGACGTTCCACTGAAGACGACGAGTAAGCTGGAGTGAGCAAATGGCAAGGTCCAGATGAGCGAAGGTACCAGAAGAATCAGAAATAAAAGTAGGTGCACCTGTATTAAGGATGGAAAGATTGAACTCATAAAAAATGTCGGAAAGAAGAGTTCCCCTCGCACAAGCCCTTGGCGAACCCCATAGTGGGTGATGGGCATTAAAATCTCCCAACAGAAGAAATGGTGTTGGGAGAGCGAACAGAAGAGCTCGAATGTCCGCGGGAGCGAGGGGAGACGACGGAGGTGAATATACAGAGCAAACAGAGAAGAAAAAACCGGGTAACTGCAATCTAATGGCAACAGCTTGCAAGTCGGACGTAAGAGCGAGAGGTTGAAAATGAACGTCGTTACGCACCAACAACATGACACCGCCATGAGCAGGAGCATCCTCCTCCGGTTCAAGATCGTAGCGAACCGGAGTGTACCCTCGGAGATCGAAAGGGTCGTGAGGGCGAAGCTTAGTCTCCTGCAAACATACGACCATAGGCGAATGGGAACGCAATAAAAGTTGCAGTTCCGCCCTATGCGATCGTACACCACGTACATTCCAGGTCAGGATAGCCATTAAGAAAAAAGGGGATAAACTGTTTATTTAGAAGGGCGGCTTAAAATTACCTTTTGTTTAACCCTTGGACTCGGGCTTTTTATATGGAGTTGGTCAGACTCCATAGCTTCCTCGGAGGGAGGGCCCACGCGCTCAGTGCCAGAAACCGATTCAAGCGCCGTGAATCGGTTCTGGATGGCGATGGGTGAGGGGTGCCGCTGAGCGCGGCTTGTCCCAGGACCTTCCTGGGACAGCGACCTCCGAGGAGGAGAAGGTGAACTTTTGTTACCGCGCGCACGCGGAGGGTCTTTCAAAAAATCTTCCCTAAGAAGTTTCTGCTTGGGTTTCTTTTCAACGGCTTGCGACTTCAGTGACTTGGGACCAGGTTTATACGGCTTGGTAACTGTAGCCTCAATGGACGGCCGGATGGTAGTGGCGGTTAATCCAGTCATGGTCCAGGTCTGAGTTTCGGCAGCTACTCGTGGTACTGGCGAGGCAACAACAGAACTAAATGTGCCAGATCGCAGGAGTGAAGGTTGGCGCGCATGGTAACGCCTCCGGGCTTCAGCGAAGGAGAGTTTTTCCTTTACCCGGATCTCCTGGATCGCCTTCTCGTCCAAGAACCGCGGACAGTCGACAAACGAAGCAGAATGTGACCCTTTACAATTAACGCAGACGGGGGCTGTTGAACAGGTACCTTCGTGTGAGGGCTGGCTACATGTTGCACAGATGATAACGGCACTCTTACATGAGACTTGCGCATGCCCAAAACGTTGGTATTTAAAACAACGCAGAGGTCTAGGAATATAAGGCCTCACAGAAATCCGTGCGTACCCTGCGGAAATGCTCGTGGGCAGATCGACGCCGTCGAAAGTGATAAACAGGGTACGAGTTGGTACCAAAATTCCGTCGCGTTTGGCCTGCACTCGATGCACTGCAGTCACCTTTTGATCGGATAGATATTCTACTAGATCCTCGTCCGATATACCATCGAGGCTATGGGTGGTAACGACGCCCCGACAGGAGTTCAATGTGCGGTGCTTCTCGACACGGATGGGATAACCGTGGAGAAGCGTAGCGCGCAACAAGGTCTTACTTTGCTGATCGGACTTAGTTTGTGTCAATAAGGATCCATTCCGTAAACGAGTGCAGTATTGAACCGCACCAGCAATAGCATCTATGCCCTTCTGAATTATAAAAGGGTTCACCTTCTCAAAGTTTTGTCCTTCTTCTGTGCTTGAAATGACCAAGTAACAACCAGATGACGGCGGTGCTACTTCTGTTACAATGACTTTTCGGCGCTTGTTTGTATTAATGGAGGAAGGGTGCTCCATAGCAAAATAAATCCTCCACCATTGCAACCGTCTCCGACCTCGGGCTCTGACTTCCCGGGCGTTACCCCGGCTTGGGTGAGTGGCCTATCTATACCAGACTCACCCCAGGGTCACACCTCCCAGAACATAGACAGAGGGACCCAATCGCCGTCAGAAGTTAGCAGCTCATGCAATGGCCCCCCCGCGGGACTGCAGTTGAACATCGGATAGGAACACATACCCTACATGACGACCCCGGGTGGTGGGGATGACGCCATTACCCACTCACCCAGCTGCGCACGCGGTGCGCGGGTATCCGTCAGGCTGTGTCCACGGAGGATTAACATAAAAGGTTAAAAGAAACTAAAATTGTGTGGGCATTTCGTACCCAAGGTAGGCCGGCGAAGAAGTAAAAAAGACGTGTAAATGAATGGGCGCGTGGCGAAATGTGCATAAATAAAAGAGAAGACAGAAGCGATGGCGAGGGGCGAGATGTAATGATATGCACAGAACGCACGAGAGCCTACCTTGAGTGCCCCGGTCACGAGAACGAACCCACCTCGACCGGACGGGGATGAAATGATGAAGATGGCGATGAGAGGCTCGGGTACCCCGGGTGCGCCTAACCCGTACTCACAAAAGGTGAGCCCCTGGGGGGTTCACCACTGATGTGATCATGGTCGCGTACTTTATAGTTCTCTTCAGTAAAGGTTTTTCCACACAAGTAGCATACTGTAGAGGTGTTGAAATCCATCTGCTGTTGATCTGAAAGTTTCAGAGGTATGGTAGATTTGTATATATTATTAATTTCCTTTCCAAGGAACGACAGGTATTCCATAAACTTCTGAGCAGCATCAACACCACGATATACATAGGGATGCTTAGGAAGCCATTTTCCAGATGTTTAACGTCGTTTGATGGTAAAACTAAACGCAGAAACTCATGGGAACATGCTGCTCATAAGGGGATTTATATGAAGTTTCAGGATTGGGTATGCATGTATGACATGGGGCGAGAATGCTTTCAAAGTCTGCGTAGATGACGTAAGGTAGTTTCAACATCCTTTCAAAAATTTTAAACTGTACAATTGATTTCTCCTTTGTAGGCATAACTACCCTTGCAACACCATGCTGATTACAGATGGAGGCATGTTCTTGTAGTTTTTCCAGTCCACTTCCTCCATATCGATCATAAAGAATGTGTAAAACATCGCTTACAGGTATAAACAGGTTCCTTACATTTAGTTTTCTGACGTCAAATAAGTTTTTCAAAGTTCTTTATATAAATGTAGTGATGTCTCCCACTACTGTCACTCAATAGTAGGAGGTCGCGGTGGTCAGGTAGTTCAGTCTCAGCGACCTTTATCGGTTACACTTCATGCTTCTCATCCAGGCCGAAGACGTTGATAGACATCCTGTTAAGCTTCTCAAATTTAGGTATTTGAGAAAGTGGTGTAGGGTAGGAAATACAGCTGAAGTCGTATTTATTTTGAAGTTGCTTGTACTTGCTCACCCGTTGTGCATCCTTCTCAACGAATTTGGCTAATACAGAATACATAAAGCATATCTCATCAGTTAAATTCTGGATGTTAACGCATGCTTTTCTTGCTCCAACAGATGGAGGCAGGGTAATGTAGTTACTCCCCCGTAACGGATTGTACTTGTTAATACGAAGACGAATTCCTTCCACAGCAAGCAGAGCCCAGTTGCTGCCCTTAAGTTGTGATTCCTCCATTTCAGTAACCAACTTCTTCATTTTCGTTTCCAGAATAGAGTCCAGGTCCGTTTCTAGGAAAACAGCATAATTCCTTGTTTTAAATGTTTTGTCGCAGGTTTCTCCAACACTGTTAACAAATCTACACTCAGGTAACAGATTAATTTTCACACTTTTGTGAATACCAAGCTCTTTATATACAGCCTGGATTATCCGTTGTTTCGCCTCATGCAGGTACATATTCAGGTCCTTAGTTGATTCACAACGTATAAAATATGATTTCAAGCGTCCATTGAATGAAGTTTCATATTCTATCATGTCACAGTTATCCAATGTAGAAAATGACTCATGCTTGGTCGGTTTTAATCTACGTTTCTTCTCAGGTCTGTTTATTTCACACGCATCTTCGTGTCGGTGACCCTTATGACTGTCTTTGAAGGCTACATTACAATATTTACACTTGAAGAGCTTTTTACAACGTAGCTCATGTCGTCTTTTATCATATCCACGGAGGAACTTCTTACAGCATTTACCACAAGAATATCCTGAGGCACTAGGAATGATATCCTTATATGAGGACTTATTCATTTTTCTTCTTGATATTATAACGTATTAACCTTTCTTCAAGGAAATGTACACCTCTTTACCTTGATAACACTTTAGAAGGTCGATTATTTTCTGAGAGAACACCGATGTTAACACCTCAGAGATGATTAACAGAATGAAGTTCAATGCCAGAGATCGCTCTATTTATTGCGGAAGCACGAAACTTTTTGAATCAATTATATAACGTATTAACCCTTCTTCAAGGAAATGTTTGCCTTTTCACCTTGATAACACTTTAGAAAGCCGACAATTCTCAGAGATAACAACTATGTCGGCACCTCAGAGTTATTTAGCAGAATGAAGTCCAATGCTCGAGATCACACTATTTATAGAGGAGGCACGAACCTTTTTAGATCAATTATATCCTGAATATTAATACTAAAAACGGTGATGAAGCGTGTAAGCTCTTATGTTTCAATTCGTGTTACACTGATGTTCGAGCGTCTCCATACAGGTTCGAGTGCTTAGAGAAAGTGTAATGTATTGCGAGGATGATGTAATGTTCGGGTATAATCGTACAGATTTGGGTGCTTGACTCCTGAAGGTGATGAACGATCCGTTGACCGAGCAAGAGGCAAGCATTCCCCCTGCGCAACGAAACCTAGAAGCACAAAGATGCGAATGAAATAAGATGAAAACGTGGTAGCATACGCCACTCAGACATTCGCCTACAGACCAGGGAAAACCATCAAAAATCCGTAACCAGAGTGAGCGACCAACGGGAATCGAACCAGGGAGACCTTCAGATTATAGACGTTAAAGATGTAAATTATATAGAATGGAAGAAAATCGCGATAGATGAGAAACCAACCAGGCATTCGCCTACAGATCAGGGAAAATCATGAAAAAATCCGAGACCAGAGTGAGCGGATGACGGCAATCGAACCAGGGAGACCTTCAGATTGTACACGTGAAAGATGTAAATGAAATAAAATGAAAGAAAATCGTGATAGCATACACCTCTCAGGGATTCGCCTGCAGACCAAGGAAAAGCATAAAATATGATGTCAGAGTGAGCAACCAATGGGTATCGAACTCCTGAACCCTAAAAGCATACATAAAGATGCAAATTGTATAGAATGAAGGGAAATCGGAATCTCCTCATATTCCCTATCTCTTCCGTATAAAGCGTATCCCCTCCTTCTTCAGCATCCGTCTAGTCTAGCACCTCTCCTAGTATTCCCTATCTCTCCCGTATAATTCTATATTCCCCTCCTTCAGCATCTGTCTAGCCTATTATCTGTTCACGTTTTCCCTATCTTTCCCATAAAAGTCATACTTTACACCTCAAACCCCGTCTAGCCTAACACTTCTCCTCATATTCCCCTACCTCTCTCATATAAGGCGCATTCCCCTACTTCAGCCCTGTCTAGCCTAGCATTGACCCTCGTATTCCATATCTCTCACATGTAAACGCCTACTCTATCATTCGAACCTCCTAGCCTAATACCTCTCCTCGGTTTGCTATCTCGCTCATATAAAACGCCATATTCTACCCTTCAAGTCCTGTTTAGTATAGCATCTTTCCTTGTATTCCCTATCTCTATCGTATAAAGCATATCCCTCCCTCCTTTAGCATCTGACTAGCCTAGCATCAGCCCTGGTATTCCCTATCTCTCCCCTATAAACGCATTTTCCTCCTTGAACCGTCGCATCTACTCTCCTTTTCCCTATTCTTTCCCACATAATCGCAAAAGTGGCCCAGCTTCTGTCTATAATACCGTCTGTCTCCGTTTTCCATATAGTCCTCATATAAACGTACACCCTACTCCTTAACCTCTGTTCTACACTAGCACCTCCCCTCGTATGCCCTATCTCTGTCGTATAAAGCATATCTCTCCCTCCTTCAGTCCCTGCTCTACCTCGGAACTCTCCTCGTTTTCCCTATCTTCTCCATATAAACGCATCTTTCCTCCTTGAAGGTTCTCTCAACCTAGCATATACCCTCGTTTTCCTCGTCTCTTCATATAAAAAGCCATACTCTACCCTTCAAGCCCTGAATAGTCTAGTACCTCTCCTCGCATTCCCTATCTCTCCTGTATATATGTTCATATTCCCCCTGCTTCAGCATCTGTCTATCCTAGCATCTGTTCACGTTTTCCCTATCTTTCCCATATAAACGCATATTCCACATCTCAAACTCTATCTAGTCTAGAACTTCTCCACGTATTCCCCCGTATCTCTCATACAAAGCGCATCCCCACTCCTTCAACCTCTATCTAGCCTAGCATCGATCCTCGTAGTCCCTATCTTCCTCATATAAACGCATTTTTCCTCCTTGAAGGGCCTCTCAACCTAGCATATACCCTCGTTTTCCCTATCCTTTCCCATATAAACGCAAAAACCTACGCCAGAATCGCTCTATATTTTCTACTCACTGAACGTCCTCTTCGAATGATACTGTGAAAGAAAAGTAATACATTAGGCCTTTATTTCACGGTAGCTATAAATCTAAACGATGTTTGAACAGGTGTAAGATTGCCTCTCGTTTAATTTCTTATTTAAATGTATTTAATGCATTAGCTTGAATCTTTTTTATGCTGAGAAGCTGTACTTACGGCCCTGGAATGCGATTCCATATTGTAGAAATAAAATGTGACAGTTGCCTTTGCGGTTTCATTCAGAACAGTCGTTCTTTGCTAATAACAATTTGACAAAAAGTGCAAGTTTTGCGTGTTTCCAAAAGAAAAACTTCCCCATATTTCCTTTTATTTAACGCTTAACCTGAAACTTTTCTCGAATGTGCGTAATAGAAACATATGATCTCTTAGACCTCGTAATATACCCGTAATTTATCATATTACCCCACATTAGTTGACAAAAATTGTGTGTATAGTCAGTTAATTCACATTATAAGTAAATTTTATAAGTAAATTTAATACTATTGAGCTCGTATAAAGACTTTATTGTTTACATTATTTAAAATGAGCACGAAATATCATGAGTATGTTCTGTCATTTAATATCAGTCTTGACATGATTGTTAATATTGATACATCAGTCATCATATTCATGAATATAAATGGAAGATTACAGAAAAGTAAGCAAAGGTGATAATTAAATGAACTGAAAATGTGAAAAATATTACATCACAGCACTCTTGCACAGTCGACGCACTACTTTCTACTACATTCCAGGCAAATTGGTTGAGCACATTTGGTGCACTTATATGCCGTATTCCTTTTCTTGGACGCAGGACACTTCATACACGTCTTCATATTTTCCATTTCATCACTTGGTACGCCTTCGCTTGAATCCTAAATGTCTCCCAGAACTCTGTGGATAATTTCCTTGATATCTATTGGTAGATTTTGAATTTTCAGTTGCCTCCTTCGATCTGCCATCAGTTCCATGGCTGAACTCTTGGTGAGTCAGCATGGAGTATCTTCTGTAGCACAAATACAAGATAAAACTGTTCACAACCGGCCGGGATGGCTCAGGCGGTTACATCTTTGGTCTGCATTCGGGAGGTCCCGGGATCAATCCCGGTGACCACCCACTTTGGCCCATGGGTTTTTCGTGGTTTCCTCGGGTCGCCAGGCGAATGCTGGGGTGGTTCATCTTCTACCACCACTCTCCTTCCTCTCATTTCCTGTACCCATCATCTTCCTTGTCATCTGTTTCAGGGATGTAGGACCAGGCGAAAGTGTTCAGCGGGTTGCGGCTGGGCCATGGCTTGCGCTCTGTAAAGGTTTCTTCCCTGACGTCACTGCAGTATCGCTCAGTGAGGTTTCTCCTCAGCGTGGGGCTCCACGCCGGGGGACCCCGGAGTATGGTGGCGTTTGGTCAGGGACTGTGCGGCGTCCGATGCGTTCTATCTCGAAACGTTAGGGACCACCTCCATGCTTGCACCCGTCGACACCCGGATCTGGTCGCCCTTCGGGTCTCTCCCCTCATCCCTCCCTCCCATGGGTCACGTTGAAAGCACAATGGGCCAACTGGCCTGCGTGCGGTGCTCTGCACCGGTTCCAGGGTCCCCTCCGTGATACGTACGTTACGTTAAGCTGTTCACACAACTGATGTTTACTAGTGTATACAAAGACTGCCATAGGCCAGCGTCTTCTACGTCTATTTGACGAATAACTGGCACGTTTCATATCAAGCAATATTGCACCAGATTTAGTTGAACTGTAGTAACAAATAATTTCCAGCGTACTATTTTATGGTATTAGTTTCAATTGAATGATGCATTGAAGATAGAAGATATACTGCATTGTTTCTCTTACAAATGAAACCAGTATTGTATTATCAGAGAAGCCATATAGCGCTGGTCCAATTGGCCTACATTTATTAGTCCAAAACCCTATGGGGAATTTCACGTTTGTTCTTTCTGACTGTTCCCACGTAGGTTAGTCCCCTCTTTCTTAGCTCACCAATGAGTTTTATAGATGTATACCAATTTTCAGCTGTAATGTTTCTGTTTCTTGTCTCTATTGGTTTGCATAAACGTATAACAGCCTGAGTTGGTTTGGCAAGCTGTTACTCTTTTTTCTGTGAGGCCAAATTCATCACTCCTTTTCCCAGTGTATAAATAGGCATTGAAGAGGTAAGCGCGGCCAGAATCTGCTAGGCACATAATTTTTATGCCATATTTGACTGGCTTGCTAGGCACATAAACGTGGAAATGTCAGTTTCCTTTGAATAGGACTAACATTTCATCCACTGTAACGTTGGCTTTTACACAGTATAGTTGCTGAAAATTGAAAATGAAATTATCAAAGATGTATGATATTGCAGGTGCACCAAAAAATAACATAAATTCATGGATATAATAAAATACCATAAATTACAAAATCCGAAAAAGCAATTGAAAGCAAAATATGTAGCAATTATGAACAGAAACACGCGGACTATTGGACTTACATAATTATTGTACGTAATGTGAAACATGCGGTATTACATGCACCCAATTTTGCGCTCACCTCTGAACAATATACTTTATCGCTAGACTGATATACTCAAACTGATTTTTGAATGTTGCTTTACACACGGCCTATATTAAGGCGAAGATACTGAGAAAAAGAGACCGCAGTTTTCTGCGGTGCACCCACACTCGATCTTTAAAATTACCGATGGGTCTGAGAGACCAAAGTTTCGGGTTAAGGGTTACGCTGTGATGTATACGAGTAGATGTCGTTGATGCACAGGACAAGGAACAAATAATTATTGGAATTGACATATTTTCAGAAATGCCTAAACGACAGATTCTATGCCTCTCACAACAAACGCACAAACACACGAGTGTACGATAAGCTTCCTTGATTCAGATCAAGCTCGACAGTTAAATTAAATTAAACTGAGATTTGTTTATGGACGCTCTTTAACTGCTGTGGTCCTTAGCGTCACATTCAATATTGAGCGTGAAAGACCGGTAATTTTGCTCAGAGGCCTCTATAGCAGGCTTGAGGTTCTTTTACGTGCAGTAAATCTACGACACGGGGCCACTGACTTTACTTCCCTTCTGAAGGAAGCCATGCTAAGGATTTTTACGCCCGAAAAAATCCATCGTCCTCCGCGGGTTTGAACCCGCCACCTCGGGAACTAAAGGCTAGCATGGTAACCACCACACCACGGAAAACGACCAAAGCTCGACAGCGTATCTGGGGAAATATATTCTCCATCATGAACGGGGGCACGTGGTGGTGCCAGGGAATATCATTGGTTTAGTCCGGAGTATATAGTAAGGACTTCTGCATCTTTAATTTCCTTCGTTATTCCTTCATTGTACACCTCTAATATATATTGAGGGATATTGTTTTGCACGGTTGTTGTGGTGCTTCTAAAAACACTCCCTTTTCTGGGTTACGTCTAAAGACACTATCAACCTCAGCGCTGAAAGGTTTCGTGTGTCGAAAATGCTTGGACTTTGTGATGTGTCGAAATGAATTTGGGCCCTAAATGCTAACTCAAATGATCCGGAAAGCTTTGTGTAGCCTATTGCAATACTTAGGATATAGCTATTCTTTATTCTGTATAACTGTATAAATCTACAGGGACATACTTCTGGGGGAACACATATCGGATAACTGGAATTTTGACAAAGGCGTCGATGCTCAGCGTGATACCACGATCATGAATAGAATTTAGGCAGCTTTAAAGTCGCGGAGAATAGCACCCGATTAGGTTTCGATTGCACCAGTGAGCGATAGCTTAGAAAAAGAACAGTATTAGCAGCTCCCCAAAATGTGACATTTAAAATGAGTAAAAAATTAAGAGAAGGTTCACACTTCCTTTTTAAGTAAAATATGGGAAGACCAGATAAGCTTTCTGTGAAAAATCAATCCTAGAAACTTCGTCTCGTCTGCGAAAGGAAGATGATCTAGGCAATATGTAGAGAAGTAGAAGGAAATTCCCTCCGATATCAGAAGTTCACGCTGACGGTTTTATGGTGGAGAAGTTAAAGCAGTTTTCTACACTCCACTTGTAAAGGCAAAAGTTGGCGTTGCAGGAAACAATCCCGCCGGTGACTACAGATGAAGGCGAAATCATCTACGAACAAGGAATACGAAACACTGGCTGAACCACACTACACTATAGGATTAATGGCAACAGCGAAAAGCGAGACGCTGAGTATTGAGCCCTATGGTGCTCCATTATCTGGGTAAAAACACGGAACAATAAAATTTATCTCGCACCCGAAATATGAGGTAGTTTAGTATTTTTACGTTATTTGCACCACGCTTTGGGAGCCAATTTGAAGTAGGTTTGTATTGAAGGAGTTGTATTATATTTCAACTGTTGGGGAGCCGAACTTGAAGTAGTGGCAACCGCACGTATGGTAAAAAGTTTCCGGTAGCCTTCGCCCCAAATGTACTTTCCGGTGGCCTTTGCCTCAAATGTTTAAAAAAATATTAACTTTGTAATTTGACTGTTTCTTTAAATATTATATATATTTTTGCCTCGGCTGCGTCATTATTATTGTTAGAGACATGTTTCTCCTTGCAGGGTTGTGGTGCGACTGAAGAATGTGGGCTTACACAGATTATAATTTTACTTTACTCCTTTTATTAATGCTTGACACGATTTAAATAACACTTCACTGATATACAGAGAGAGAGAGAGAGAGAGAGAGAGAGAGAGAGAGAGAGAGCTGTGAGATTTTTTTATTGATTACTTGCACTTTTTAACACGTAAACTATTTTTGTCTCACACGAATACGTATTAAATTTCTCCAGGACGTGTCTCGCGTCCGGTTAGGAACACTGTCTGCAAGCAACGCGACCAGTTATGAGCGCTGTCTACAAGCAACTGAATTGATTTCTAACGCCTAAATTTGTAAACTTCTGTATTTCAAGTCTCTGATTGGCTAATCCTACTCCAATATAATACCTTAATTTAACTAAAGCTTTTTCTGGCTGTTTATTGGCTATTTATTAAGCTGTCTCAAAATTTACATTATTGTTGCTCCAATAATGACTAGTAGCATTTAAACTTTCAAATTCATTACTGACTCAAGGTTACCTCATTGTTAGCAAATTTTAACCTATTATTCCCACAGCTCCTACATTATTAAATTAGCTAATACATTGTCATAACACTATTACATGTATACAATAATATAAACATATACAATGACTCTAATATACACTTTTTATATATTCTTATATATACATATTGCTTTAAGGCAGGCTGTTATTGAATTTACATATTATATAATTTGACTAAAATCATTTACTGTTAAAAATACTGCCTCAAATAACTTATTTTTCATGAACTACCGAAAAAAGAGGGCAAGACGGCCACAAATGTCTCGCTTATGGAAGATAAAAGCATATGCCCTCTAACGAGTGTCATAGGCCTTCTGGAGGTCGAAAGAGAGAGCAGTCATTTCTTTCTCATTAATGCGTCAATGGTGTGCGTGGATAACGAAACTAAGTGGTCGACCGTAGAACAGTAACGATGACAACCACAATGGACATTCGACAGCAGTTTCCTGGACTCAGGTCACCAGATACACTGCCTATTTATCATGCGCTCCATCACCTTACAAATACAACCGATGAGGGAAATCAGCTGGCAAGTGGAAGGTGCTTGACGATCCAGGTTTTAGTGTTGGTGTGATGGTTATTTCGCGCCAAGCTGTAGAAAACTAAGCAGTTTTCCATACACTACTACAGACCTGCAATAAAAGAGCTTCCCATCGGAAGATGGGTATTACAGTATTACGATATGAACACCATTGGGCTAAGGGATCAGTGTCATAAGGAGGATAGGCTCTGCTTCAAACCCTGCATGGTGAAAAACGCGTTGTAAGACTCGGATTAAAATATTTAAAACAGAGCTCATACGATTAAACCCGGTTCTTAATAGCTCGGTGGTAATTGGATGAGCTGGAAACATCAGCGAAGCCATTACACAGAGAATCAGCAACGTTATTTGGATCAACGATGGTATCATTATAATATATCAAAACGCCAGGTACCATAGACCGTGTTAGTTCACCAACCACATGACGAAGCTCATGCTTTATCACAGACGAAGGTGTGAAGCGTTAAAAAGAATCTAAAATATAGTTCCAATATGCCTTCTAGTTGGTGTGAATGATGCGCTGAGTCCTAGCACGCATTTGTTTATAAAATACCAGATTTTCAAGTGTAGGTTGCGCTGAAAACCCAAAGCGCAGCTGTATATGCACGGCTCTTCACATCCCCAACTTCTTCGGTCCACAAGAGACTAGTAAAGTTCTAGGTTGGGATGATGACCGGGAGATAGAATTTTCGGCAGCGGAAAGGATAACAGAAGTAAGGTGATCCATCACCTGGTTAACATCTTCGAAAATGTAGTATTTGAAAATTTGATAGTCTGGAATGAAGATTCCACTTCACGTTGTTCATTCGCCAGGTGTGTGCACGTGCCTGTGGGACGTGGTGACAAATGAAGCTGATTACGAAAGAGATACACAAACACTGGAGCAGGTGTCATGGACATTCCATAGAAAACTTTGTGCAAGTTGTGCACAGCAGACGAATAAATCCAACTGTGAAAGGTCTTCGGAAGAATCGGAAGCAGAAGTGGGTTCACCAGTGTTTAAAATAGAAAGGTGGTTTGTATGAAAAAATCCATAAGATGTATCCTCCTTGCGCAAGCCTAAGGTGAATCGCTTAGGGAGCTGTGGGTATTAAAATCTTCCTACATAAGATAGGGCGCTGGGATCTGGGACCCCAGATTTGCAATATTCGCGATGGCGACGGGAAACGAAGGCGACATGTACACGGTAAAAGGGTAAAGAAAATCCTGGTAATTTTACTGTAATAGCAACAAATTCCACGTTAGTGTTAGGGGAGATAGGCTGGAAATAAATGTAATCTGCGATCAGGAGCATAACACCTCCATATGCTGTAGTACCCTGCCCCGGTCAAGATCACAGCACACTGACATATAGTGACGAATATAAATAGCAGCATAAGGACAATGCTTAGCTTCCTGCAAGCAAGTAATCATGAAAGGGTAGCAACGAAAACAAAACAGTTGAAATTCCACTCTGAGCGTACGTACAAAACGTAAATTGCACACCGCAATGGCCATAGTTGAAGTTTAGAATAATCGCCTTATATGTTAATGAGTATACGTTGCCAACGTACAGTGTATTAAGATCAGTTCTCTTTAACTAAACATGATATTTAAAAAATGGCGTAAGGTTGTGACACATAATCATGATTGCTTACACATTAAGAATAATTAATCGTATGATCTGAAATCATTAACCTATGAACCGATGTCTCTAATCAGGGATTAAATGGCGATTCATCAGACTAATTTCATAGTCATAATACTCTTGCTTTGGGGAACTTTCGGACAGAAATCTAAATAAGCAGCGTTTTCAAATCAGTAAGCATATTACATTCAGCGCTAGTCTGTAACTTTCTGGTTATGAATATTGTTACCGTTACTGTTACGGTTAACAATGAGCCCTGAACAAGTTTGGCGGTATTTGGTATTCTATAACTGTGCTGGTTATGGCGATTGGTTTTGTCTGCCATGTTGTTAAGCACCCAAAGCGACTAATCACAAATTTGTACGCTTTGGTTGCCTGTTTTGTTTTGCCATTGCTCTCGTCGTTGCAGTATAAAATACGGCAGATTGTGATGACTGTGTTCCTCTTATGTGCGGTTAAAACTCTCCACAACAGTATAAAATATACAGTGTGTATTGTATAAACAATCCTATAATGAAAACTGGGAGGCTCACTCTAGCTAATTATCCAATAGATTTACAATGCAAGTGAGAAGAAGTGGTGAAAGTTTTGAACAGCTGTGGCAATGGGCCGCAGACGGACTTGAAGGGATGGAAAAGTTGAACATATTTTATTGAATATTTTAAGAAGATAACGTTGAAGACGATGCTTCATAATATTGTTAGCAGTGGAATAAATTCCTCAATTAGTTGCTGCGAGAATGCTTGACCGCGTGGTGACCAACGAATTGCAGAATCAGCGGGCCGTATTATATCTTGCATAATTTGAGAGCTAGCGTAATAAAGTGTTACTCAAGCAAGAAGCAAGTACTGCATACAACATTATTACTTAATAGAATATGCCATAGCCGGGATTTGAACCACGGATCTCCCGGTCTCCGTCCGGTTGCTCTAACCACTGAGCTACCATGGCAACATGCCGGCACGCCATTAAATTCTTCAGCTGACTCGCATGACGAGATCCGTGGTTCAAATCCCGGCTATGGCATTGAATTTTTCAGTCGTCTGATTCTACCTTTCCAACCCTGTCCAACACACGGCTTGTGTGAAAGAACAATTAATTTCATTAATAGAATATGTTTCTAAAATAACAGACGTGAAAACCCCATAACGCGTGGCACCCAACTTGCACATCGCAAAATCAGCGTGGCCGTATTGTGTGTGTTTGCATAAATTGAAGTCTAAAGTAATAATTTATTTATAATAATCTCAAACTAGTACTGAAATTAAGTATGCGTTCTTGTGCATCCTAAATATACACTTTCCACATTTTGTATCTTCACCATGTATAGCTCAAAGGAAAACACTTTGCGCATTTTGCCCGAATTTATGTAATTCCTTACTGTCGCGTCAGCTGGCAAGGGCGAGCGAAAGTTATAGGTTACACGACTTTCTGACCCAGGCCAAGATTCCTGGGGTTGCGTGACAGAGAATTAAATGTAAAATCTTGATTACAGAGATAATTATGAGGAAAACTGTATATCACGAAAAACCAAACATTTCTTCAGGATGAATGGTTGGTCCAAAGTATAGCAGCGGATAACGCTGTGAACGATGCTACTGCGATACGAAAGGAAACAAATACGACGATTTATTTACTATCTCAATGTAAATGCTGTATTTCTCTGTTACGAAAGCAACATAACTCGTCAAAAGTTTGGTTAAGAAACTTTTATGTATTTCTCGCGCAAGTGTACAGTCCCAGGACGCTATTTTCACACTTAGCATATCTATGGTTTCAGCCTGCGGCGGATTAAATTACATATGCCTTTTATGTTAGGTATCTACTTGTTGCTGTGTTCTTCATTTCTTTGACCTCCAAGATCAAGAAGCACTAAAGGGGCATCAATTATTCAGCCAGTAGTAGTGGTATTGCAAGCGTTAAAAACATGGTCTTGGCTCTTGGTAAAATTAACCATAATTATCTGTGTCTCAGAAAGACGTTATTACGACGTTACAGAATACCAAAGAGCATGTAGCAACTAGTTATCAGCTTTAACAACTTGTTAAACTTTAACATGATATTATAGAATAGGTGTGATAGTTTCCAAACGGACAAAATGTTTACGGCAGGAGCACCTCATGATGCGCCACCAGCAGTGATTTGTCACTGGCTTACTATAACGGATTTAGCAGTGTGTATAATACATATATTTTTTTCTCACCAGTCTTAGGGTAGCTGTAGCGTCTTTTGTTTCTGATCTCATTTGCATCAACACTCGTCTTTGGATATTACTTAAGGTATTAAAGAACGAACTTCATTTCTGAGAATTATGTACATCGTCTGGTATATTTCTGCATGCAGTTCGATAAGTAATAACAACCAATCACATAGTATTGGTGCCGTTGCCCCTCTTCTTCCTCCTCCTACTATTACCATCACCACGCCCGTGTCGTAGATTTACGGCACGTAATAGAACCTCAATCCTGACAGAAAGGTCTCTGAGCAAAATTGCCGGTCTTTCAAAGTAGTATAGAATGAGACGCTAAGGACCGCAGCAGTTAAAGAGCGTCCACAAATAAAACTGGATTTAATTTAAATTTTACCACTATAATAATAATAATAGTAATAATAATAACTATATTAATAATAATAATAAAATACAATATATATGCTTTTAGCCGAAACCTCTGATAGTAAGTATTCATATCAAAAGTTTGATGGGTACTAGAAATGAAGATAACTTTATGAGCTGCTCCCCTGTGGTGGAAAGCAAACTAGAGGAATATAAAGTAAAGAACTATAAGCATGACGTTTCTTTAAAAGTATTATTCTAGAAAAATTCCAATATTCTAGGGGGTTTAAATCCTTACTATTCAATTCTCTGAACTTTTATAGGTAGACATTTATTACGTCTTTACTCCCCCTTTCCAGCGTGATGTTAATGCGCCCGTCAGACATAATATTCCCAGTATGTAAATTAGAAAGTACTCCGTATCTTAAAACCCTTTTGCAGTTTATAGTTCAATAAAAGTCTCATACCTCATTAGAAGACACTGATTACAGATTAAGCTATTGCAAATATTACTTATTACAAAAACCTAAAATAACTGAACAACAATTATTACTATCGCCAATTCTGCACATTTAGCCTTGGTTTTAAAATCTTAGGTAATACATAAGATTGAAAAATTGCCGCTTTGATTTCATAGGAACACAAAATGACACAATAATGTAATTTAAATGATTATGCCAGATGCCTGGCTGAAGTTGTAACATACATACAAAAACAACATTGATCACTTGGGAGAAAATAATGCATGGATTAAAACCCATTTCTTGTGTTAAATGCAAGAAAAATCATGGGGTAGTATTTTACCCATCACTTAAAAATTGTAACGTATACCTGGAAAATACATCTCCAAAACAACCCAAGGTAAGGTTGCTGAGATATGCGAAGCTGGCCGATGATTCCTGAAGTACGGAAGGCATTCTGCAGAGAAGATTGCTTCAAACTCTGGTTTCAGCGCTTTCAAGAACAGGGTGAAAATGGGATGTGATGCTCAGTAAGTGGTCGACCAAAGAAAATAATTGAGGAACAGGGTTTGGTCTCTATGCAGGCAAATATATGAGATACTTTCTTATCAACAGCTGTAATTGCAGGAAGTGGGTTTACTTGTCACAGTGACTACTGTTCGAAAACGCCTGCATGCCAGTGGAATTCACCATCAAAGGGTAGCCCAAGAAAGAAAGCCTCACTTCACTACATAAAATAAAGTGAGCTAATCCTTACCTTCTGATGGTATATTATTTCTGGCAGAGCTTTTTGAACGTACAGTAATCGTTTTCTTCCGATGTTGACAGACGCTTATCATCGGGCTATCCGTAGTCACCCGTTGCAGCTCCGAAAATTCAATACCTACCATGAGAAGTATAAAAATCGCAGGAGCATAATGGGGCAGGATTTCAGCTGCTGGTGTTGGGAAGTTCATGCAGATATATACTACAATGGACTGCAAAGAATACATTACAATCCTCGAAAACTGTGTGCTTTCCACCCTTTCCAGCAATATATTTGGCGAGGGCCACCTTAGAATACATATGGTGCACGATAACAGTTGTATCCACACCTCGAATGTCACAAAGGAGTGGCTAATGGACATTTTCAGGTTTCCCTCTTCCATGGCCGGATAAATAACACAATTTAAATCTGAGTGAGCGTTTGTTATGGACACTAATGGTACTAGAATGAGATCCTCCAATTAAAACTCGATAGTGGCGGTTTCGAATCATGTTTTGGAGGCGTGTGAGTTCGTAAGGTCGTGTCCACAAATGTCATAACCATAAGACAATAACGGGTTGTGATCCAAGAAGTCCGAAACGGCCTTCCTCTGCGTTTACATGATTGAAGCCAATGTATTGAAGACATTATATATAAAAAAATTAAGAAGCACCAAAAAGAACATTTGCCTACGTAGCAGAAATCACAGTAACAACGGAAAAAATGCAAAATTTACAAAAGAGAGTGGAAATAAAACACACTCTGTCTTTACTACATCAACTAAAATGCAGATATTAAGGAGCTTCAGAACATATTAACCCAAAACCCTAATCCAGCTGATGGATATTAAAATAATAATCTTAAGATCATCAGAAAGGAACTAAATAATGAAGGGAAAACAGCAGAAGATATAAATGAAATTATCAAGAGCCTAAACTTGAAGAACAGAGACCCTAAAATTTTTCGATAGAAATATAACCAAAGAGGAATTTCAAAACCACTTGGGACTTAGTTTTTAAACAAGACCAAGGGACAGGACAACGGTACACTGCGTTGCAGAACTTTCGGCAAGCGGAGAAAAATAATAATACAAAATGGAAGGATTGTTATAGGTTTCCAATTGATTACAACAAACGACCTGATCTCCGTGTAAACTGTCTAAAATGTTCTGATAACGGTCATATGACACAATTTTTCCATAAGGAAAAATTACTTGTGGTCATTGTGTCGAAGATTACAAGACGAAGGACTGTTCAAAAACAGAACAAGCACAGACCTGTATACTTTTTCCATAAGCAAAAATTACTTGTGGCCATTGCATTGAAGAGGATCACGAGGGAGGACTGTTCAAAAACAAAAAACAAAACAAAAAGGAAAACAATCACAGACCTGTATAATGACATAAACGGAAAAAAGTGGAAAGAAGTAGGATTGCACAACATATTCCATGATGCGGGGAAGGAAAGTATAGGTTAACGGAATGATCATGGACAGCAGGAATGTAAAGGATGAAAGAAGAAATAAATTTTAAAAAGGAAGAAATACTCCGTATCGTATTGGAATAAAATTACAGAGAGTAATTTTATAGAAATCAAAGCTGGGATGGGTAGTGAACTGTGAGGTTATAGGTATAAAACAGGGTGAAGATATTAAACAGCGGGGATAATAAAAGCAAATTAATAATTACTAAAATGATAATTGTGAAGAAAAAGGAACATTGGAAGTTAAATCGGAACAACCGAGCGGAATGGCTCAGACGAAAAAGTCTGTGGCCTGCATTCGGGAGGTCGTAGATTCGATTCCTCGGCCGATCTTCCTGTCCCATGGGTTTTTCGGGGGTTTCCCGGGTCGCTAGGCGAATGCTGAGAAGGTTCATTACACCCCCGAAATTCCTGACCCTCCATTTCATCTCCATTCTCATTTCACTTCAACTTTCATTTGCTTGGACTGTTTCAGGGTTGTAAGTGTCAGCGGAAGTCTCAACGTTGCATGGCCGGGGAAAAGGATCCTTTCTGTAAACCTTCCTCCCCCGAAATGGAGGCGGTCTCCGAGTTCCGGGCTCCCAGGGGATGCGTAAGCCCGAAGGGGGGAGCCGGTTGCACCAGCAGCCACTCGGGGAGTTTCAATCTGTAAATGGTAGAGACCCTGCCCTGTCATGCCTCCTGTTCCGGCTGCAATCTGTCTCCTCTCAGCGTACCCCTCCCTCCCGGGGGCACCTCGTCGTGGTTTCAGACACAAAATATATTCTAGGTCGAGATGTTAAGTCCCCCTCCGTAAATAGTCCTGGTCCTATTCCAAAACCGGAACTACTGCCGAAACTAAAAATAGATAAAATAGAGCATGAAATGGGAAGGGGAAAGAGAGAAAAACTTGAGGTTGATTATAATGCTATTATAACCCAAACATAATTAGCGAAGAAGAAAGTGAGGATGTAAAAGAGGAGATAAAGATGAAATTATTGCTAGAAAACATAAATCTCGTAGCAGTGTTAGTTTTAATCCACTATGGAAAGGAAGAAAATAACCGAAAAGTAATATAAATGCATTAGAGGAAGAGATAAGACGAGATGGAAGTTTAGCTTCCGTGGATATTATAACCATTATAGAAAAAGAGGGAAGAAAGGAGAGAAGGAGAATGAATACATCGATAAATTTAGTAATGAAGACGAAACAAATCATACACAACTGTTGAAATAGCTAATAGACAAGATATTATAAAAGACGGTTCGACCGAACATTCGGCAAATATATTTAGTTTTTTAAGTCACACTACAACTCAGCAAATTGGAGAGGCCGCAGACTTTGGTATTTGCGTTGCGGCACATGATTAGCAAGATACGTCAGAATGAATAAAGATTATACTTCTTGTACCTGATGCTATTGGTAGATTAGAACTAAAGGCACAGCATATTACCGCAGGCCCAGAAGAATTATTAACACTATTAGAAGCAGCTTTTAATAGAAAAATGCCGTCTTAGATTTAGATGAAATTTACAAACGTTTTGTTTTATGCATAGTAAAATAGTTCTTGATAAACAACAAAGTTGACCCTATTGTTACATACAAATTCCTTATGAGGGTGCTATTCGAAAATAACTATCTTATATCATTAACAACACAACACTTTAGCTGCAAAAGTTTAAACATTCCCTTTAAGAATAAATAAAAATCTCCAAAACAAACACACAAAGTATTATAAACCTCACAACAAAGAGGAAAATATAATTGGCACCTTTATTTAACGTTTAGGTAGTAATGCAACGCAAGAAAACAAAGGAAATTTTAAACCAAACCCTATAAGATCACGAAACAATGACAACCCAGAGTTAATTCACCTAACGAGCGATAATGGCTCAGGCGGCAACGCCTGTGACCCGCACTCGGGATGTCATGGGTTCGATTCCTGCGTCCGACCTTCCTGGCTCATGTTTTTTTTCGGGGGTTCTCCGGGTCCCTAGGCGAATGCTAGGAAGGTTAATTGCATACCCCGAATTTCCTGTCCCTTCATTTCACCTCATTCTCATTTTACGTCACCTTTTTCTGATTGGCTGTTCCAGACTTGCAAGTGTCGGCTGGAGTCTCGGCGTTGCATGGCAGGGAAAAAGGATAGGATGAGCTATGTAGCACTTCGTCCCCCGGAATGGGAGCGCTCTCCGAGTCCCGGACCCTTCGTGGGATGTGCAAGCCTGCAGGGGAGATGGGAGTCGATTGTACCCACTGCTATCCGGAGAGTTTCAATCTGAAAAAGGTAGGGACCCTACCGTCTGCCCAGCCATGCCTCCTGGTCCGACCGTCCCCTGTCTCCTCTCACCTCACCCCTCCCTCCCGGGGGCACCCGTTAGAACCCGGACACTAAAGATTTCCATAGGTCGTGTTGCTAAGTCCCCCTCTGCTCCTAGTCCTAGTCCTAGTCTTAGTCCTAATTCGAATGTATGAAATGTTTGGAGAGCTGAAAGAAGAAAAAATTCGGACTGGCTGCAGGCATCATTCCCACGCGCATTCATAAATTATACTCTTTCAAAGACAAAATGGACGATCACGAATATTCTATTAATTTAATTGAAATAGCACAAATCAACGGGCAAAGGCACAACAACAAAAAACCAGTTCAATCTAAAATTTATGAATTCAAAAAGCTTACGCAATAAGAGGAAAAATAGCATACGCAGCTTTAAAAGCCAGAGTGGTTAACGAAGGTAAAGGTAAGGTATAATAAATAATAATAATAATAATAATAATAATAATAATAATAATAATCCCAAATTTAAAATGGTCAATATTACACAACTTAGTGACTTGCAAACTAATTACATTGAAGTTGCATATGAATATAGAGCTTTATTTTGGCAAAGCAGACTTTCAATTCAACGACTCCAATGGATCATATTTAAATAAAATGAAACAAACAAACAGCATTTCTTATGATACTGAAATTATGCACACCCGTGACGCAAACAATAAATCAAATTAGTGGGTTAATAATATTCAAGTAAAGAAAGGAGAAGAGCTAGAAAAAGTGATTGCAAAATTATATTTAACCATTAAGAATGAGCCAAACAGTTCAACATCTTTTGAGAATTGAGCAGGAGCAATATGTAACATTTATTTATCCCTCGGTGATGCACAATCGGAAAAGAAAATTATGAACTAAAAGTTTGGACAAGAGATGGCCTCCAGTGATTATAGTTTAAATTATTTTGACTACTGCATTGAAAATTCGAGGAGAGGAAGAAGTATAGAACGAGAAAACAATTATAGCCATACCGAGCAAATTGGCAGGAAATGAAACAACAATTTGATAATATTAATTTGAATTGGAACCACCCAAAAGGGGGAACTACTTGTACTCGTGTCGGGGGGGCTATATTTTGCGGGCCCGAAATTTCGGGAGGCCTGGAAGTCATACATATATTGCCAGAAATCCGAAGAAAGAGAGTGCGAGCTAAGAACTTTGGCGGATTTTAATGTGACTTTTGGGTCTCGGTGTATTTATCATGAATCAACCTTTATAAACCATGGTTGTTGCTTATGAAATTTTATATTTATAACTGCTAATATACTGTCGCATTAATGTGCATGTACTTTCAAGTTCAGCGTCGGCAACAGCAATAATGTGTCTCAGTTGTCTCGTACAGTTCCTGTAGCACGTGCTTCTAGCACAGCGTAAATGAGAAGACGACTGCGCACGGAAGGTATATATTTTGATCTTTAATGCCAACATGCACATAGCGAATTCAGTATAAAAATATAATTTAAAACACTCGGCATAACCCTTAGTTAGTTGGCGCACTAAATTCCTGTTAAACTTGTTTAGAAATTTATTTTGCGGATTCCGCGGTTACCGTACAAGCATTCCATTCTGCACATTAGTTTGTATTTCCGAAAGCAATGATTTTCACTTCAGTATCCATGCTGTAATATAGCAATAACATAGTAAATACATAGCCAATTGCTTAAATTTGACTGTTAGCAACAATCACAAAGGCGCACAGTAGTCATATTGAGTTCCTTCAAGAACAAAGGCGATGCCGACAACTGATAAGATCCTTTGTTCTATGCCGGCAAGACCCGCCCCCTCTTTGTGTGCTACTGTTTCCCGCCTGGTCGCGTGCCGCTAGCCCCGCCCCCTCCCTTTGTGTGCTAAACTAATGCCGACCGGGTCTGTGCCGTCAGGTCCTACCCCCTCCCCCATGCAGTCTGGTCGCGTGCCGGTGGCCCCTCCCTCCCCTTTGTGGTCTGATTGGTTGCCTGTGGATAGGTGGGAGAGTGTGTATTGTTTCCATACGCTGGCTGCGTACCCTCCCTCCCCTTTGTGGTCTGATTGGTACCCTGTGGATAGGTGGGAGAGTGTGTATTGTTCCTATACGGTGGCTACATTCCCGCCCCCCTCATTGTAACTTGTCTAAATCCCCTCCGTGTGATTGGTTCCCCTGCGGATAGGTGGGAGAGGGTGTATTGTTCCTATACGCTGGCGACGTCACCCCACTCTCATAGCGTCCTGTCTAAATCCAGCCCCTGGTGAGGTGTGTGGTAGGGGAATGGTTTTCTCGAAGTGCGCCACTGTTCGGCAAATCGTTTTTGAGTAGATAATTGTGTCAATCAAATAGGTAATGTCTTATTGAAAAAGAATCAATGTTTATATACTGCTAATGTCCGGCCATCATGCCTCTAAAGGAGTGATGTTATTAAACGCTGCTCGTCGACCGATTAAGTATTATTGATTGATTAATGTAAATAATTGTATATGAATTGACTTGCGCACCTGGAGCTATTTCCCCCATTTTACACCTACTAATAACATCGCATTTGAAATTAAACGCGGCTCGTCGATCGATGAAAACAATTAAGTTTTTTTGATTGATTAATGTAAATAAGTGTATATGAATTGACTTGCGCATTTTGGTTGCTGTCGTATGTGTTCGGGTGTTAAGTTGATTATTACGCGTGTATAACTATTACGACTAATAACATTTGTTTAATTCTTCTTTTGAGCGGAGGGCTTATAAAAAATATTACATTGCTTAGACGAATTAAAAAACCGACTGAAAAGGACGGTGTAAATAGCTAGAGTGAGACGTTAACACGAGAACCCTTTACGAAAAACAACACGAGTGCGACCGCTGTGCATCGCCCAATACAATGAAACTTAAGAAGCGGTTAAACCAGGAACGCTAGGGTTTTTCTCTGGTACCTGCTCTTAATGGCTTGTGGTTTCCATCACGCCATATGCCAGGGCACGCTCCAGCTGATGTTAAAAAATATAAGACCGCTATGTCTCTTCTCACTCGAGAGAAACAATCAAAAGATTTGCTTTGTTGCTCTTCTAATTAAGCTATTTATAGTTTGGCCAGAAATAAGCTTCAATGGAAATGTATATAGCTAGAGGCAGTCGAGGAAAAACATAGAGCAGGGACTTTCAAACAGACATTGTCTCCAACACGTAAGCTCTCCCTCTCCTTACAGAAGCTTCAAAACATGGATTAATTTCTGCAGGGACTTTCAAACAGACATCATGTCCATCATACTAGCTCTCTCTCTCCCTCTGTAACTTCAAAATGTGCGTTCATTTCTTAGTAAATATATAAGTATCGCGAAAGGAGATAATAACATGGAGAGAGGACTTCTAAACAGTCATTGTGTCCGAGACATAAGCTCTCTTCCTTTCCTTTCAGAACCTTCAAAACATGCAGGGACTTTCAAACAGACATCGTGTCCATCATACAAGCTCTCTCTCCCTCCGTAACTTCAAAATGTGCATTCATTTCTTAGTAAATATATAAGTATCGCGAAAGGAGATAATAACTTGGAGAGAGGACTTCTAAACAGTCATTGTGTCCGAGACGTAGACTCTCTCCCTTTCCTTTCAGAAGCTTCAAAACATGCATTACTTTCTGCAGGGACTTTCAAACAGACATTGTCTCCAACACGTAAGCTCACCCTCCCCTTACAGAACCTTCAAAACATGCATTACTTTCTTCAGGGACTTTCAAACAGACATCGTGTCCATCATACAAGCTTTCTCTCTATCCCTCTCCTTACAAGAAATTCGAAACATGCGCGAAGACCTCAAATATAAATTTGAAATTCGTTTTTTAAATGTTCTTTCTAAAGACGTAGCGAACTTTGAGAAATTCAACGAATTATTCACGCGCATACCCTGCTTGAAAGAAATATGCTGTACACCCCTGAAGAACGCATACTGTGTTCTTGGAAGAAATGTCCATGTATACCCTCATTAGCGGACAATGGCAGACGTTTTCACTACATTAAACATCTTAAGAGACTTGAAGAACGCATACTGGGTCCTGTATACCCTCATTAGCGGACAATGGCAGACGTTTTCCCTACATTAAACATCTTAATTGGTTTCCTAAGTGCTCTGAAAAACCCCGACCCTCTGGGTAAATAACTTTTAGCAATACAATAGATTTTCTTAATGATTAGCGTAATGGGTTCCTACTTCCTCTGCGCAGAATTTCCATCACAAACCGTGGAAAACCCAAGCCTAGCCATGTTTAAGCTTACTACAACAATTTCCCCCCGATAATTAATATAAATTCTACATGAAGATTATTAATGATTAAGTTTCATAGCTCTTATTTCATTCAATAAAATATTGAATATGACTCTAGCGTCAGGAAAATTAAACGATGAGAAGCAATATTTTGTACGCTGAAATTATAATTAAACGCATACTGTATAGATTCTGTACTTAAGCATTCGAATGTATCTTTGTCATTATTTAAATACTCACATACAAGAATTGCATGCATGATATCAAAAATTGAACTGATTTACGGAATGTTAAACAAAGAAATATGATTTGGCGAGAGTGATATGAAGAATAAAGTATTCAGAATTCGGGCGGGAGGAAGAATTCAACTTAAGCATTTAAACAAAGAAATATAATTTGGCGAGAGTGATATGAAGAATAAAGTATTCAGAATTCAGATGGTGGAAAGAATTCAACTTAAGGACTCGAATGTATCACTTCTAATATTTTTTTTTCTTTGTGAGTCTTGAAGGAAATATTGTTATCGTAGAGAAAGCTTATTCCATTTAAACAGACTGCTGTTTGACTCATTGTGTCTAAAAATTATTTTAATTACGTCTCGCTCCAATGTAATAATAAAATATCAGACTTCTCTGAGAGGTGACGTGTCTATTCACAATCGAAAGGTCGCTGGTTCGATTCCCTGGGGAGGGCGATGGATTTTCTCGCACGCATATATTGTATTCTTAGAATGATTTTCTTTAGCCTGAAAAGACAGTTCTTACAGAAAAAACCATACTCATATAGATTATAGGAATGTCCTGTGCTTTAGCGTAACTATCGCAATTATTTCCAAAAAGGAAAAGCCATACTCATATAGATTATAGGAATGCCCTGTGTTTAAACGTAACTATCGCAATTATTTCCAAGTATTATATCCTTCTCAGAGACAATCAAGTTATTATTATTACTATTAATATTATTGTTATTATTATTATCATCATTTTCGTTAAGAAAGCTTATTCCATTTAAACAGATCGACGTATCACCATTCATCTCTAACAATTTTATATGTAGAAACAATACATTATTTTCACTCTGCGATTATTTTGGTAATGTAACAATAATTAACAATGAATTTTAGCGGTACATATAAAAAATAAAATATATTTTTACTTTCTAGCGTCATATGCAGAAGCATTCCCCTTAAGGAGAGATGGCGTGATGTCGGATTTCCCCATAACAGGTTTAGGCTTGCTTACGAAATGCCCCTGTACGAGGCTAGCATTTCCCTCTCCTTCTACTCGAAGGTTTGGAGTAGCCAATCAAAATCGTTGTATTATATATCTTAAACTTTCCCGCATACATTTTTATATTGCAAAAGAGCACTATAAAAAGGCTGCTTCATCAGAAATTCTTACAGTATCTCAGCTGACATCAACGAGCTAAGACCTCTGCAAACTTTACTCTTTCAACGTGAAATTTCATCGAACATCATGTCTGGTAAGTTGTAAAAAACACTTCATTTACTTTAAAAGTTAAATTATTACTCAGTACATTTAACTTATATTTGCGTTCTTGTTTTTAATGTCGGGCATTTATATCCGAATAGTTGAACTTCTACTGTTAATATCTAGCTGCGCGAATTCTCAAAAAAATGTGAACAGTGTAGTTAAGTATTCATCTTGTTGAGTAATTATTATTCCGGATATTTAAATACGTGTTTTCACCAAGTGAATTATATTCCTTTCTAGAGAAAATACAATTACTTGAAAACCCTACGAATCGAATAAAATGTTCTGTATAAATATTCTTCCGAGGGTAACCGGCGGTAATCGATCCGGGGACTTCCTGTTTGCATGCATTGGTCGAACATTCATCAGTTAATGTTTCATTCCTCTTGCGCATTTATTTAGTAAAAACTTTCAGTCTGTTTCCATCATGTTAAGAGATATTTTCCATGAATGTGTCGAGAAATACATTGACATTTTCCCTGTATAAGCTATTCGCAATGAAGTAAATTAACTTATTAATATAACTTTTCTTAAAAAATAAATAAAAAATGTAACGCGTAAATTAATTACGTTTTCAGCATTCAGTTCTGCTAACGTGGCTGAGGCTTACATCACGCTCCAGCAGGATACCCGCCGCCGGCTGCAGGATCGTTCCTCAAGTAACATCATGATTCAGACACCCGAACACCCGGATGGTAAGCTTTCTTCAGGGTTATAAAAAAATTAATGTAACAATTCATATTAACTTCTTGTTCATATTCTTTATTATTATTATTATTATTATTATTATTAGTAGTAGTAGTAGTAGTAGTAGTAGTAGTAGTAGTAGTAGCATTTCCAGGAAGTGGACTTTATTTTGGGATGGGACATCCTTCGGCCGCTGCACCGGCACCCCCCGGCTTCCAAACCTTCCTGGTGCCAAACCATCAGGGATGTGGCTCTGCCCCGTACATGCAGCAACCACCGAATGGTAAGCATTTACAGACTTGCGTTTGAGCAACTGTAACTAAAAATTATTTAATAGTAGGTATACAATGCCGATTCTAGGCACACAGGGACCTACCTACGACAGCATAGAGTTCTGGATAGTATAAGGAGAAAAGGATATATTTAAGGGGAGTTTCTCACCTCATATGAAGTCACATAACTCTTTCGGTCTCCCAGAATGCTATGTATTTTTCACGCATGTGTTTAAAACATGTATTTTTCACGATTAGCGTATAGATTCTTTAGAACTCTGTACTTAAACATGCCATACTATTATTATTAATATTATTATTATTATTTATTTTTTCCAGGAAGTGGACTTTATTTCGGAGGCGACATCGCTCAACATGCGACCGCTGCACCGGCACCCCCCGGCTTCACGACCGCTGCATCTGCAACGCCCGGCTTCCATACCTTCCTGGTGCCAAATCATCATGGATGAGGCTCTGGCCCATACATACAGCAACCACTGAACGGTAAGAATCCTTCAACATTTTATGAAGTTCTTTTACTCATGCTATACTACCATTATTATTATTACTATTATTATTATTATTTCCAGGAAGTGGACTTTATTTTGGGATGAGTCAACCATCGTCCGCTGTACAACCACCCCCAGGCTTCCAAACCATAATGGGGCCAAATCAGAAGGGTTGGGTCCCTGCCCCATACATGCAGCAACCACCGAACGGTAAGAATATTTTTCAACATTTTATGAAGTTCTTTTACACATTCTATATTATTATTATTTCCAGGAAGTGGACTTTATTTCGGAGGCGGGTTTGTTCATCACGCGGTCTCTGCACCACACGCCTTCCCTGCACCAAATCAGCAGGGGTGGGGCCCTGCCACATACATGCAGCAAGCACCGAATGGTAAGAATTTTTCAATATTTTTATGAAGTTCTTGTTTGACTCATGCTATACTACCATTATTATTATTATTAATTATTATTATTATTTCCAGGAAGTGGACTTTATTTCGGTGGCGGCGTCACTCAACACGCGGTTGCTGCACCACCAGGCTTCGCGACCGCTGCACCATCCGCCTTCCCTGCACCGAACCATCAGGGATGGGGTTCTGCCACATGCGTGCAGCAACCACCGAATGGTAAGAATCCTTCAACGTTTTACGAAGATCTTTAAAACATGCTATATTATTATTATTATTATTATTATTATTATTATTATTATTATTATTATTATTCCAGGAAATTATCTGGGTGACGCTGGAAGCCAGCCTATGGACCTAGCAACACAGGAGTCAGCATCGCAGGAGATTGATGAAGTCTTGGCTACTGCATCGTCCGCCTCCTCATCACTCGACACTCTGGAGGAAGTTGTACCCGTTGCAACATCAACCTCCTCATCTGCAAATGCTGAAGCCGCTGCACCGTCAACCTCCTCCTCATCATCCAATGATGCGGCCCCTTTGAATTGGAAGAGAGGACCGGTATCGGACGGGAGCGAGCAACTTGCAACTAAGAAAGCCAAGGTTAGTGCTAGTAATTGCCAGGGTCTGCAATGCAATACCATCCAATCAGCGCTCAAGGGACGTATTTTTAATAGTAGAATAGAAAATACATTAGAAATACTCGACCCCAGAGTCTTTTTAGATGAATGCCAGGAGCTTATTATTAAAGAAGCGGAAAACGTTTTGCAGAAAAGCAGGAGTGGATTAAAAATGAATTGTTCCATGGAACTTACATATTTAATCCACAAACCTGATGAAGAGAAGCGTCTTTCCACCGGCTTTAATTCTAAGCCTGTGCTGATACTTCCGTCAAGCGATCTCAATCAGATCTTCTCTTCAATTGCGGGGGATATTTTGGAAAACATTTCTAAATTTGAGGGGGGAGCATCGTCGAAGTCCTTGTTAAAGATACTCAGCCTGGTGATGGGCTTTACACACTACGATCCTCTACACGCAGGTTCATACATTGAACTACCGGAGAAAATTGTGAAAAAACGTGCTGTTATAAATATAAAGAACAAAGATAATTTCTGCTTCGCATGGTGTATGCTAGCCTCTAAATTCCCTGCTAGTAACAATGGATATAGAACAACAGTATACCCTGAGGAACTGCTTTTCAAAGCATTCAATTATGAACGTATTGAATTCCCAGTACCCCTCCATCAAATTGAATGCTTTGAAAAGCAGAATAATGGAGTATCCATTTCACTGTTTGGTATAGAGGAGAATGACAACATTATTCCCCTATACCAAACAGCTGAAAAGAAGCAGCACCATGTAAACCTGCTATATATTGAAGAGGATGATAAGTCGCACTACTGCCTCATTAAAGACATGTCCAGACTAGTAAGGAGTCAGACAACGAAGAACCATCGAAGGATATGGGCATGTGAGGCATGTCTCACGAGGTCTACCACTGAGAAGGACCTAGAAACGCACCGATTAAGATGTGGAAAATGCCAGATGCTTAAAATGCCTCAACAGGATGACTGCATCGAATTTAAAGCATTCTCCAAGAGCATTCCTGTACCTTTTGTTATATACGCAGACATTGAATCTGTTCTGGCGAAGGTTCACTCTTGCGAGCCCTCAAGCAACTCGAGCTGGACCAGAACCATTCAGGAACATGAAGCAATGTCTATTGCCTTGAAGGTGGTATGTAGGCATGACGAGGCATTGTCGAAATTCTTCCTCTTCAGAGGTCCGAATGCCATCGATGACTTTATCAAGCAATTAAAAACAATTGCTGATGACGTCATCGATGTGTATTCCAACCCTAAACCCATGGATTTAAGCCTTGAAGTGCAACAGAATTTTGATAATGCCTCTGAGTGTCATATATGCCTTGCTGCTTTCACTGTGAGCGATTTGCGCGTGAGGGATCACGATCATGTGACAGGGGAATATCTGGGTGCTGCTCATAATAGATGCAATTTGAATAGAAAGGTCCCTGATTTCATACCGATCTTTTTTCATTGTCTATCTAATTATGACAGCCACTTCTTGATAAGACGCCTGGCATATGATAATAAGTCCATATCGTGCATCGCTCAAAGTGGTGAAAGGTATATAGCGTTTAGCAAACGGTACAGGAACATCAGCTTCAGGTTTCTGGACAGCTTTAAGTTTCTTGACGACAAGCTGTCCAGCCTAGCTGACATGCTGGAAGAGAGAATTACTTTAAAATAACAAGGGCAGAATATCCAGTTGAGGAGCATTTTAAGCTGGCGAAGAGCAAGGGAATATTTCCATATGATTATGTTTCAAGCCTTGCCATACTCAAATAAACTTCTCTACCACCGAAGGAGGCGTTCTACAGCACACTAACTGACAACCACATTACCGACGAGGAATACAGATATGTTGAAAAAGTTTGGGATACCTTTAATATGCGGAATCTCGGAGAATACAGCGATCTATATCTGAAAAAAGATATACTGCTCTTGGCGGATATTTTCGAAAAGTTTCGAGATCTCATCCTGGGAATGTATAAACTTGACCCAGCATGGTTTTATACATTACCAGGACTCGCCTTTGACGCTATGTTGAAGATAACAAAGGCGAAACTTTCCTTAATATCCGACAAGATCATGCTGGAATTTTTCGAATCGGGAATTAGAGGTGGACTGTGCACAGTGGTGAAGGGCTACACCAAAGCTAACCACAGATACATGTCCAACTTTGACCAGCATGCTCCTGTTAAACACCTGTCCTATTGGGACATAAACAACTTATATGGAGCTACTATGGGGTCTGCCCTACCGTACAAAAATCTGAAATGGCTCACCAGAGAAGAAATTGAGAGCATAAACTTCGCAGAAATCAAAGAAGACTCAGAGACTGGCTATGTGCTAGAGGCTGATATCGAATACCCCGACCATATCCACGACGCCCATAACGAGCTTCCTTTCTGCCCACAGAGCGCGACACCACCGAATGGCCAATACAAGAAACTGCTTGCAACATTAGAACAGAAAAGCAAATATGTCTTGCACTACAGGGTGATGCAGCAGTGTATCGAGCAAGGTCTAACTGTGAGATATATTCACAGAGTGGTATCCTACGACCAGTCTAACTGGTTGAAAACATATATCGACCTCAACACCGAGAAAAGAGTTCAAGACAAGTCAAAATTCGGGCCAAACCTATGGAAAAAGATGAATAACGCCGTATATGGAAAATGTATAGAGAATGTGAGAAAATACACTGATTTCAAAATAGTTGGAACCTGGAAACAGGCAAAGAAGTTTATAGGACGCAGCACTTACCTACGCACCATAATTTTTTAGGAAAATCTTGTAGGAATCGAAGGGTAGAGAGGAAGTGCATATGAACAAACAATCTACATAGGCCACGCAATTTTGGACATTTCAAAATTTATTATGTATGACTTCTTTTATAATATCATGAAACCAAATTTAAAAGACTTGCTGCTGAATTACATGGATACAGACTCGTTCATTTTTGAAACGAGTTCTGATATCTATGAATTCATCAGGGCGAACCCCCAATATTTCGACACTTCAAACTTTGAAAAGAATAATGCATATGGTATTAAGCAAGCCAACAGGAAAAAGATTGGGTTGTTCAAGGATGAATTGGGCGGCTTGGTTATGGAGGAGTATGTCGGAATAAGAGCAAAATTATACGCATACAGATACGGAGGGCAGACGATAAAGAAAGCAAAGGGTATCACCAGGGTGGGCATGGATAAAATCGATTTCGGCCATTATTTTGAATGCTTAAAGGACCATAGTATACAACTTTATTCACTTCAAAAAACATTTCACAGTAAACACTACAAAATTACAACCATTGAAACAAACAAATTTGCATTGAAGGGGGGTGACGACAAGAGGAAGTTGATAGAAGGGAGCTATAAGACTCTAGCGTGGGGCCATTATTCCCTTAGACCTGGTGATTGCTAGTGCCTAAACTTGTAAATATGTAAATAATTCAAATATTCCATGATTTCGTGTATTAATTTTCACTCTGAATTTTGTTGTATATATCCATTTAAAGTTTATGAGGGTTTTTAAGTATTAATTTTTCCCTCTGATGATATTAATATTGTATATGTTCATTTAAAGTATTTGAGGGTTTTTATCTATTAATTTTTCGCTCTAATGATGTTAATATTGTATATGATCATTTAAAGTATGTGAGAGTTTTTATGTATTAATTTTCCCTCTGATGATGTTAATACTGTGTATATGTTCATTTAAAGTGAGTGAGGGTTTTTATGTATTAATTTTTCCCTCTAATGATGCTAATATTGTATATGATCATTTAAAGTATGTGAGGGTTTTTATGTATTAATTTTCCCTCTGTTGATGTTAATATTGTGTATATGTTCATTTAAAGTGTGTGAGGGTTTTTAAGTATCTAAATTTTCCCTCTGATGATGTTAATATTGTATATGTTCATTTAAAGTGTGCGAGGGTTTTTAAGAGCCTACGTTTTTTCCCTCAAAAAAGAAAAATATGAAGAATTTTTAAAATAAAGATACTCCTGATTCTACAATCATAAAACTATAGTCTTTATTAATTCTTCACACATTACACCAAATCCTTTATATCAATCCATTGAGTATCTGCAAAACCATACCACTTTACAAGAACATTGTTGCCACGTTTACGTATAACCTTTCCTACTAAATATGTGTTAGGATAGTTAGTCTTTTTAGTTCATGTCCATAAAAGCCACCTTTTATGAATTCACCATTCCTATCCTTTAGTATGTATGTTGTAGGCTTGGTACGATTCACACGAAATACTTTGAAGATTTCAACCCTCCAGTTAGATTCATAACCCTTTTCAAAATGTCCTTTATGTTTAGATATACTGACATAATCACCAACACTAAACTTCCTTGAAGCCTTCTTCTCTCTTCGTTCTTGATTATAATTATACACAGTCAGAAGAAGATCGTTGTTGTTCACTTCATTAGGCTTCATGCGGATAGCTGAATGAAAAGTATCATTGTACTTTACAAGGATTCTAGGTAAAAGATCTAGCCACTTGTATGAGCCTTGGACTAAAAACTCTCGGTGCATCATATTCTTCAAGGTTGGAATTAAACGTTCAACAGCCGCAGCCTTTACATTGGTATAGGTGCTGTAGTGGTTAATATTATACTTTAACATTAATCGTTTAAAGAACTTGTTATAAAATTCTTTTCCGTTTGTCACTTTGAATATTCCGGGGAGGGACATCCATTTCTTGTAATATATCCTCCATAGCCTTTGCAACATTAACTCCGCCCTTATCCTTTAAGGGTTTTGCATATGCCATTTTAGAGTAAAAGTTGATTGCGATCAGAATGTATTTGAAATTTTTGTTCACTCTTGCATATGGTATCATTTCAATCAAATCAATTTGTAATAAATCATTCATACCTTTGCTGATAATTTTGCGTCGTAAATAGTTCCTCCTCGCCGATCCGTGAAGCTCTCTGGCGATATTCTGTTTGGCGGTCATGCTATAATTTTAGATGCTTTCAACTCCCGGATAATTTCCTCAATCTCTTGAGCGTGACTATTGTTACCAGCGTCCCTCGAAGCAATAAGTAACCTCAGTCTATTCACTAATGTGTTAGGATTTCTCCAGAAAACGTAGTCAACCTCCGTATCAGGCTTATGCTCCTTCCATGCCAGTCCTAGACCTGAATGTGTATTGAGCAAGGGACGTATTATATTCTTGTATTTATACGATTTACCAGATTTCAAGCGACCGTGTCTGGTGTAACCACTTCTATGAAGAAAAGTACTTTTCATAATCTTAGCGTACGTCTCCAAGTCTTCACTGGTGTATGCAGAAATCTGAGGCGTTCACTTAAAGATGAGCTCCGTCAAACCAGCGGTAGACTCATACGTTTCATCGCCTATCATTATTTGATTATTTATAAAATGAATATCCTTATTTCCAAGCATATAACTTCCATCCTGATATCTCACACCGTCTTTTGAGCGAACGTGTTGAAGGTAAGTAGAAATACTTGTAGAATCACCATCTTCATTCTTGACGGTCTTCACAGTCAACCCTCGTTGAGTGTCCAAAATATCCTTGAGGGGGGCGGTTACAGGCTTCAAAGCTTCGGACATGACATGCTGAGTCTCAAACCTGAGACCTTTTAGAACTCTCAGTTTTTCTTTTACAGCCCTGGTATGCTCGGCTACAGACTCTTTAAGTCTTATGCTTTCACTATCCATCTTACAAATGATGTGAAAATAGACGATTACCTTCAATTTATAGTCTGCGTCCAGTTTGAGTTCTCAACGTGTCGATAGCCTTACCTAACATCTCTATCGAAGTTCTCAGTTGTTCGGTTTCTTTCTTATGCTCCTGTGTATGTGTCTTGAACGCTTCAGCAAAGATTGCCGTATTAGCGTACTGGCTTCTGACTGATTCTTCTAGAATCGTCTTTTGCTGCATATTAGTTTTGTAGGCGTCCATCATCATATTTACATTTTCCTCCACTTTCTTAAGTTTATCATTGCAGGAATCAGTTTTGAGAGTATTCAAAACCTCTGTCTTTAACTGCCTGACTGCAGCCTCTAAATCTGAAACTCGCTTCATCGCTAACTTTTCTAAATTACTAATTTTCTGAAGGCGGCGCCGTGGTCGAGTGGTTAGACCGCTCGCCTCCCACCGAGGCGGCCCGGGTTCAATCCCAGGGACCCGCATGTGGGATTTGTGGTGGACGAAGCGGCGTCTGGGCGGGTTTTCTCCGGGTTCTCCGGTTTCCCCCGTCATTCATTCCACCAACTGCTCCATCATCACATTTCCTTTCATCCATTTCACCAACATTTCGTTTCATCTACTTCCTTCATCCCATACCAGGCATCGGGCTGATCACCCATCCTGGATGCTCTGTCTGATCCATGAGTGTCTCCTCCTCGACGGGCCTCTGACCCCAGTCACCCGCTTGTAAGTCCTGGGGGGTGTAAGTCCTACATAAGAGGAGGGTAAAGAGATAATAAATGAATTAATGAACTAATTTTCTGATTGCAAACATTCTGAAGATTTGTTTTTTCTCTATCAAGCTCTGCGGTAACTTGTTTAATAGAGTCCATTACAGAATCCACTCTGTCTTTTGTAGAGGTGGTTACAGTATCCACTTTACTCGTAGTTTTATTCAGATTTGCTGTGATGTCTAGCAGCTTCTTACCTATTTGCATCTCTATTTCCTTTGGAAAGTACCTGTTTAACTGCTGTCGCGTCTCGTTCGATTTCCTAATGATCATACCCCTAGCATATCTTTTATTTACAGCATCCGTATCTCCGAGAGGATCTGCTATATCAGTGATTCTCTTATTGTCGAATATAATGTTACCATTACCATCTCTCGACTGCGTGCATGAATTGACATATTCAGTGATGAACTTTTTATTCACATCATTATCGTGAATAGGATCTAGCAATACCTTCAATCTAACTTTATCGATCACGATATTATTTTCCTTATCTCTCTTGAGGATATATCTTGAAATCAATTCATAGAGCAGGGCCTTAGCCATAACCTCAACATTGTTAGCAGCTTGCTGAGAGAAATCGTGCATCCTAATTTCGAGAGCATCCACATAATTCTTATTGGAGGCATCATGATTATCTTCAGGATCGTGAACATTGCACAATCTCTTATTCTTGAATTGATAGTTTCCTTTGACATCTCTATTTATGATAAAACGATCAAACACTCTTCTAACTGGACCAGTTCTCTGAGAACCGAACCTATCGATGTTCATGATTAACTACGAATGATCATTTTCTTTTTTGTCGAGCTTAATATATACATCAAAACCATTCCTATATCGCCCCTCATTCATCTGAAATTCAGGAACTATCACAACAAAGGGTCTTCCTTCTGATACACTCTCCCAAACGCTCTTACATAGATCTTTAAATTCATTGTAGGTCATGTCGGTATTTACATAATCTTCGTAAATGTGCTTTAAGTTTAAATTGTCTTGTCTGAAGAGTATGATCATGTTTGTATTATCGCGAATTAAATGTTTTGGAACTTTAGCATAGGACTGCGCTAGATATACAGAGTCGACATTTCGATGTCTACCCATACTGTAAAAGGATGCTATCTTCTCCTGCTTTTCAGTGATGACGTCATCAAATATAAAGATTGAATTTTCTTTGACTTCAGAAGGATGCAAAACATCATCGCCGTTGTCGAAGGTGTTCACTTCTATACCTTCGATGTTTCCAAGCACTTTAATTAGGTATTGGTACTTTGGTTGATAGAGAGACTTTGAATAAATATACAAATTTTCAAAACGTAGTCCATTCCCATGGAGTAGCATATTGAGTAATACGTTTATTTTCCCTGCACTGGAGCTCCCTAAAATAAGAGCTCTGACATTAGATGGAAATAAGTTGCCATGACGATCACTTCTAAAGTCACTTTCAAAGTCTAATACCTGAATAGGTAGTGAGCAGTGCTGCTTAACAAGCTCCATGTTAACAACTAACTTATAAAATATATGTGCGATGTTTACATATTACCGGATGTAAAGTAGTTAATGATTGAATGCAATGATATAAAAGGGCTAATGCATGCAATTAATCGCTTAGTATATCATGAGAGCTAAGAGAGGGAGGTCGTTGCAGTATAAGCGTGGCTCTGGAATTATTAATTCCATAATTAATTCGCTCCCCTTTGAAGCTCATTTGCCTGGATATAGATATTGCGGGCCTGGTACTAAATTGGAAAAACGTCTATAAAGAGGAGACCCCGGAATTAACCAATTAGACGAAGCTTGCAAACAGCACGACCTCGCGTACGCTGAGAATAAGGACACCGCTTCAAGACAAATAGCGGATAAGATTCTTGCAGAGAAGGCTTGGAAGCGTGTGCAGTCATTAGATTCAACTTTTGGTGAAAGGTTAGCTGCAAGGCTAGTAACTGCAATCATGAAGGGAAAGGTTGCAGTGGGACCTGGAAAGAGAAAGAAGAAGAGAGGAGGGTTTTTACCATTGATACCCATCATTGCTGCTTTAGGCGCTGCAGCAGGCGGCGCTGCTCAGATAGCCTCTGCAGTCAATAAAAAAGGCTGCTGATAGGCACTTAGCAGAAGTCGCGAGGCATAACAAGGCGATGGAGACACGAGGAAAGGGACTCTGGAAGAGAAGGTGTAAGAAGAGGAATAAAGGAGGATTCTTACCTGCAATGCCGCTGATGTCGTCTTTAGCCGCTGCATCTAAAATAGCAAGGTCCTTGAAATAAAGAGGATCTAAAGGCAGGGGTTTAAAGAAGAAGTCAAAAAACGGTGGAGGATTGTACATATACCGGAGGAAGCCCTAAGTAACGTAGCCATAGAATATTATGCTAAACGTTTAAAAATTCCTTATTTTAGAGGAGTTTATATGATTGACAAACTTCCTTTAAAACCACACTTCAAAGAGAGACTTATTACCAATCTGGATACCTCCGATAATGAAGGAACACACTGGGTTGCTATAAGGAAAGAAGGTGATGTCGCATTCTACTTTGATATTTTCGGTAATTTGAAGCCACCTCCTGAGATTGAGAAATATCTACAAGGTGTTAAAATCTACTATAATACACAGAGATACCAGAATTTCGATTCAGTCATCTGCGGGCACTTGTGCTTGCAATTTCTTTTATCCTAGAAGCTGCTTCATCGTCAAGATGAGTTATACAGTTACAGTGAGTGGGTCAGACACTGTTATTTCAACGTATCTTAACCCGCCTCTACAGCTAGATCCTCCAGGTCATTACGAGATTGCTCTCTTGAATTTTGAAACATTCTATTCAATACCAAACGTCGATGAAAGTAATAATAGATTTCATTATATTCATAATGGTAAACCTGAAACCATTGTCATCCCTCATGGAACCTACGAGATTGCCGATATCAATGCATTTCTAAAGGATAAACTAGGATTGAATGATGAAGTCTTCTTCATAAGGCCTAACAATAATACAATGAAGGCTGAAATTAAATGTCCTTATACAATAGACTTTTCTAAGGCTAGATCTATTGGTTCGCTTCTAGGATTCACAGACACTAAAATAATTCCTGCTGGAGAAGCGTTTGAATCTGACGATCTTGTGAATATATTTAAAGTGAGTATCGTACGTGTGGAGTGCAGTATTGCAACAGGCTCATTCATTGACGGTAAAAGCGGACATTCGCTCTACGAGTTTTTCCCTTCTGTTCCACCAGGCTATCATATCTCTCAAGAACCCTCGAACCCGATATATTTACTGGTCATAGATACAAACTATATAGACCAGATCACTATTCGAGTGGTAGATCAACACGGAAAGGCGATCAACTTCAGGAACGAAGTTATCACTACAAGACTCCACATAAGACGCAATGGCAATACATTTTAAAAGACATCGCAAATACTATAATAGACGACGTACACCACGTTCGAAGCATACTACCTCTCAAGCTTCCGAGGAGTTAACACGTGCTAACCGCAAGTTCCTCGAGGGGTTAGGTTACAAGCCGCTATAATGGACATCTTAAACGTGACAGAAGTTCCAGCCTTTGACGACAAGATCACCAAGGAGGAGGAGCATATTTTTCTTCCATACAACACCTCCGCTCTGGATGTGAACGATGAAATTAGAATACCATGCCAAGCTGAAGATTTGTATACGCTACCTAACAAGAGTTATCTCTACATCGAAGGTGCTCTCACGAAGGCAGATGGATCCCCTACTACAGCGCAGCTCACTAATAATGCTATAGCCTTCATGTTTGATGAGATACGTCTAGATATGAATGCTACAACTATAGACAGAACAAGGAATCCTGGAATTACTACAACTATATGAAATTATGTGACTCTCAACCCTATGGAGTCGAATCGGCTGCTGAATGCTGGATGGGCCTATCCTGGTGAAGAAGTTGATATAGTACACGCGACGAATGGAGCTTTCAATGCTGTAGTCCCTCTCTCGATGCTCCTAGGATTTGCTGATGACCACAAGGAGCTTATACTCAACAGCAAGTTTGAATTGATTCTCATAAGATCCAACGATTCTAGAAACTGTGTCCTGAGTTCGAATGGAGACGAAGCTAATGTAAAGTTAACTAGAATCGAATGGAGGATGCCTGTAATTCGCCTTTCCGATGCTGAAATGCTTCACATTCTAAAAATTGTCAAGTTTGATAAACCTCTACACCTTGCCTTTCGATCTATGGATCTTCATACCCAGCCTGCTGTACCCCAGACAAGATCTTTCACGTGGAATGTAGCAACAACATCTAAGCTCGAGAAACCTCGCTTCATCATATTGTGTGCTCAGACTGCAAGATTGGGTGATTATAGCAAGAACAGTTCCGAGTTTGATCACTGCAACATTACTAATTTGAGACTATTCCTCAACAGTGAATGCTACCCCTACCATGATTTGAACTTGGACTTTAAAAATTCAAAGTTTGCTTCACTATATGAAATGTACTGTAAATTTCAAAGTTCCTATTATGAAAGAGATAATTATCCCCTCTTGAAGAGAAAGGATTTTCTTCACCGTGCACCATTATTCGTAATAGACTGTTCTCACCAACCCGAGGAGGTTATAAATGGAGCTGTGAGCATCAGAATCGAGATTCAAGCATCTGCAAATATACCAGCCCAGACGTCACTGTACTGCCTGGTTCTACATGACAAAGTATTTACCTACAAGCCTCTTTCTCACGTGATGCAAGCACTTATATAATTATGCATATGTTTGGGTGAATGGTTTTTGTGAAGGAATGTACTAGGATAAGTTTATGAATAATAAATTGAATTCATATACTAAAACACTCTTTTATTGACTTTAGCATAAATTTCAAGCATTCTCCTTCTACCCCTCCTACTCCCTGAAAACTAGTTGCTCCTGACTTGCAGAAATCATTTAAAATATTCAAATGGCTTTCAATATAGGGCAATAGCCGTTTTAGGTTCCTTACACCCTCAATATCTAAAGATATTACATTATTATTTAAACAAGTATTTATGAAATGAATTGAATGGTCAAAATATACAATAATATTGTATGCATAAATTACATTGTCACAATATTCAGCACACGCAAACTTTTTTTCTTGGCGTAGGTAATCTTCAATCATTGGAATGTTTTTGGATAGTATATCCCAGTCTGATTTTGTGATATAAACAAATGATTTATCACTTTCACAATTTATGTAGAGGGAGGGGCTGTTATAGTATAGTCCAATGTTCACGGAATGGGAGGGGGAGATGCTGACGTCATCAAGCGCATGTGATCGATTCTCCATGCTCCTCTGGCGAATGCAGGGTATCTTCAATGAATAAGAAGACTATAGGACCCTCGTTGAGGATCTTCCTCTTACACCTCCTCTTCTGCTTTTTCTCCCCAGTCTCGTTCTGCCTCTTCCTCCGCTCCCTCCTCACACCCCTGCAACATATATTCAAAACAATGTTAGAAATAGGTTTAGTTAATGATTTCATGCGTCTGAAAGAGAAAATACATATATTAGAAAGATCCTCTCCCTTGTCACACATAAAAGTACTATCAAAGAGTGTCATACTCACTTCACGGGTTTGCAGGCTTCTAGGTGTATCCCGGGCGAGCAATCTGGAGTCGTCTGATTTATCCACTCCTGTACCCTCGTTGCTTTATCATCAGGGGTAGTAGTAATGGCGGGGAGTGGAGCGGGATCCTCATCCATAGGCTGGTTATGGCGCTCTGCGATTGGATATTCCACTATATCGACATCGCGTCTCTCAGGATCCAGCTCCTCTATTGGCACGGGTACCTTAAGGCAGTCATTCGCAGTCTGTAATAATTTAATTTTAGGTTAGACACAGAGTAGCATTAGAAGCAGTAAATGAATATGTAATTTAACATTTCTTCTACTTACTCGAGTTTTCTCTTCCTGCGCTGGTAGACCTCGCAGTTGTCGTTACACAGGAAGAAGGATGACATGCGTTCATGCTGGGCCGGGTTAGTACAAAGTACAGAATGCATGTATCCGGTGCACGACTCTGTATCACATTCAGCTAGATGTTTCGAGACGAAGACATCGTCAACTTCATCGACATCGCTAAGATCCTCCACATCATCACCCATGCGATTTTCACTGAAAGAATAAAATAATTTCTAGTAAGATTTCATTTAACATGCGTACAATATATTACCGAGTTATAGAAATATGTATATTACTTACATGTTCGCTCCTCATGAGCGTGATAGTTATACATATGCTAGCATACATATACGACGGCGGCCAGGTGCGCGCGAGTCAATTCATATACACTTAATTACATTAATCAATCAAAATACTTAATCGTATTCATCGATCGAAGAGCAGCGTTTAATTGCATTAGCAGTATATAAACATTGATTCTTTTTTCAATAACACATTACCTAATTGATTGACACAATTATGTACTCAAACGATTTGCCGAACAGTGGCGTGCTTCGAGAAAACCATCCCCCTACCACACACCTCACCGGGGGCGGGATTTAGACAGGACGCTATGAAAGTGGGGTGACGTCGCCAGCGTATAGGAACAATACACCCTCTCCCACCTATCCGCAGGGGAACCAATCACACGGAGGGGATTTAGACAAGTCACAATGAGGGGGGCGGGAATGTAGCCAGCGTATAGGAACAATACACACTCTCCCACCTATCCACAGGGAACCAATCAGACCACAAAGGGGAGGGAGGGTACGCAGCCAGCGTATGGAAACAATACACACTCTCCCACCTATCCACAGGGAACCAATCAGACCACAAAGGGGAGGGAGGGGCCACCGGCACACGACCAGACCGCATGGGGGAGGGGGTAGGACCTGACGGCACAGACCCGGTTGGCATTAGGTAAGCACACAAAGGGAGGGGGGGCTAGCGGCACGCGACCAGGCGGGAAACAGTAGCACACAAAGAGGGGGCGGGGCTTGCCGGCATAGAACAAAGGATCTTATCAGTTGTCGGCATCGCCTTTGTTCTTGAAGGAACACAATATGACTACTGCGCACTACCAGCAAGAAGCGACATAACCGCCTAAATTCCGTATTGTTGATGTTCATCATTATAGCTCCGGATTTGCCTATTTTGTTCCTTTGCTTAGAATCGTAATCTTTGTATACATAAATATGTTTCATGCTCACTGGAGTAAAAACTACTAATCTTATCGTACCTATAACTGCCTATTTTCGTAGTGTGCGCTTTTTCGTAGCTTAAGAGCCTATTATGATTTTTTTAATGGGAACTTCTATCAAGGCTTTTGGGTATTTTACATTATTCATTTTCGTTAATAGCAGTTATTTATTAATATTGTTTATTAACTTGATGTTAACCTTATTACTGCAGTTAATATTTCGCGCTCTGAGTCAATGTCAATGAGTTAATGAGTTGTTGACAACGTGCCTGAAGAAGTTTGTAATACCTGAATTCCTTCCCTAACGTCAACAGTTGTATTGTTTCGTGTAATAATCAAATAGTGGCTACTTAGCACAGTAAAGCACAGGTAAATGATAAACTACAAAAGGCTATTGGTTTACAACTCGGAAATCGATCATTTTAGTACTAACTCGTCGCTTTGTTCAGTAATACAATGGCTTTGTTTTCTACTCCCCACGTGGGCTAAAACATAGAAAAGACCTAAAATGACTACACTTATTTCACTAGAAACGCAACAATAACATATTTCACAATAACACACAACAATAATTACAAACTAGCGTGGGAGGTTTAAAGCATTTTCAAATTTTATTGTCTATTTTCCTGCCCATTTTAAGCTCTTTAGCGCCTATTGAGCCGAGATCTATTCATGTGTGATGCAATACTTGATGTATCAAATACAGAGCAGTGTGTTTTAATGGTAAAAGATTATCTTTTATTGTAAGGAAGAAAATGCATTTAAAACATACGAAAGATTCTTAAAGTGGTTTTTGATTCCCACAAGAAAACAGGCAAGGAGATAGCAAATGCTATTATAGATAATTTCAAACATAATAACATTGATATAGAGGACTGCAGAGGTCATTGTTATGACAATGGTGCCAACATGTCTGGCCAAATCAAAGAAGTTAAAGTTATCATTAAGGAGAATATTCTATCTGCAACTTACCTACCTTGTGTTCCTCACTCCCTTAATCTCGTAGATGCCCATGCTGCCCTGCCATTTAATCTTATACCAGGTCATTAATCTTGGAAAGTGTCAAACAAATGTATACGAAGTGTTCTGCTATACATGAGTGTAGTGAAAAGCCAGTGAGTGTTAAAGAAAAAGAAAAAGTAAGAAAGTGATAGTGAAAGATAGGAAGTGCAATAAAAATTATGTTTCTTTCTAAAAGGGGGCAATTTGAGGAAGTATTTTAATACCTGTATAATTTCAATTGTATTATATAATAGGTAAATTCAATAACAGCCCGCCTTGAAACAATATGTATGTAATAATTATTTAAAATGTATGTAACAGTCATTGCATATGCTTATATTTATTGTGAACGTGTTTAATAATGTTATGTGAATACATTATTTACTTTAATAATGCAAGAGCTGTTGAGAATAATAAGTTTTAAGTTTCTAACAATGAGGTGATAATGAGGTAACCTTGTGGCAGTAATGAGTTTGAAAATTACTAGTCATGTTTAGAGCAACGATAATGTAATTTCAGTAACAGTTTAAAATTAGCCAATCAACAGCAAAGAAAAGCTTTAAGTAAAATGCAGAAATTCTATTGGACTAGAATTAGCCAATCAGGGACTTGAAATACCGAAGCTTACGGGTTTTGACCGTTGAAAGTTGTTCAGTTGTTGGCAAACCTTGGTAGGGAACAGATGGAAGATGTGTTCTCTACAGAAATATAACGTGTGAATCGTAAAAATATGTATACGCGCTAAGCAAAAGTATTAAAGATTCTCACAGTTCTTAAAAAGTGTAGTGCTTTATAAAAATGCGAAAGGATTAATAAAAGAAGTGAATTTAAAAAGTTAAATTCTATGATGTCTACATTCTTGTTGCACCACGCCTTACTTAAGATACACGACTCTACAAACATTACTGACGCAGCCGAGGCAAATTCAAACATAAATAATACATAGAAGCAGTTTTAAAAACAAAGTTAAATATTATAGCGTAAAACTTGGAGTGTAACAACAAAATTACATCTTAAAATCAGCTTCTCATACGTAGCAGCATATTGCGTAATAACAGTAACTATTACGTAATCAATAAATTCAAACCGATGCCCAAAGCGTGTTGCAAACTCCTTAAAGCAACTAATAATTTACGTAAATAAATAATTACGTGAAGCAAACACGTTCTTCAAGTTTTCAAAAATATATTACGTAAGCACAAAACACCTTCTTCAAAAGAAAAGTGTTTTTCGATGAAGAAGAACAAACATTTCAACGATCTCACTGAAAATAATCCCAATTAAATGTTCGATTTAAAATAGTTCAAGATATGTGTCAAACTTTGACCTTATTTTTGACATGACAAGAGAAATATCAAAAGGTTTCGAGTTTCACTGTTTCGTTTCAAAATATCCTAAAGAGCTGAGCAATAAACTTAAAGATAGACTAGAACACTTCTGGTACGAGTATATTTTTAAGGTGTGGTTTCCAAACCTTGTCAATAAGTCCGGAAACAGAGGATTTACACTTGCTCTCTTGAATTCTATTTATGAAGTCAAGATTCAGTCATTATATCCTGAACTGTGTACTGCTCTTAGATTATTTTGTACTTTGTCAGTCTGTGTTGCTTCTGGTGGGAGACGTTTTGGCAAATTGTCTCATAAAGAAGCATTTAAGATTCACTATGGGAGAAGAGAAACTGATGTAAGATGTTGTAGATGATTTAGTAACTGCCAAAGTTAGAAAATTCAAGATTCCAAGGTCTTAACAACGTTGAAGATAACACCACACCCAATCCTACCATTAAAAAGTTCCATGCAATAAATCTTCAGAATACTCAGTTGAGACATTAGTATTTAAAATTAATATTGAAAAAGAATAGTTATTCAATAATTAACTTGTAATTATTAGGTAGTATTAAATGTATGCATTTAAAAAACGCACATGTATTACTACCCTACAGACTACAGTGCATCAAACTCCATGGATGTACTTTACTATTTTGAATATTAATTGTGCAGGACGAAGAAAATTTGTCAGGGGGCCCATAATTTATCTGGGCGGCCCTGATTTAGAGTATATTGGTTATTCAGTGAATCAGAAAGCTTTTAAGTTAAAACGCGCAATATACTCCGCAATATCTAGAAGAGTACCTAACATTAAACCCAAGAAATACTCTCATAAAGTTTGGACCAATAATTATTTACAAAAGGCTATAAAACGAATGAGAAAAAGTAGAATGCTGTTTAAGAAAAACTACTGTTGCAGAAGAGAGGTAAATAAACCTAAATGATTATCGACAAACAAAAAATATATTTAAAAACCTTTTAAAAGTAACTAGAAAAAATATTCCCGTAAAATTCTCGTAGAAAATCTCTTGACACAAATATATGTGAGGGGGGTTACTCTATAAAATAATTATAGAAAGGATGAAGGCGCTAGAAATTTTAACAACATAAAACAAAGGAGACGGAGAATTGACACCAAACTGTAAAGATTCCGTAAACGTTCTGTTAAATAAATTACTTCCCACGATGACTATTCAACAGAAGATAAAACACTAAAAGAGAATTAATATGAATATATCCTTTCACAATTCAAGAGTAATTTATGCCTTCGACATTACTGAAAGTATGCTTGTCGTAAGAAGCTTAAAGAAGAAAAATGCAGGTGGTCCACATGACATTACCAATGAAATATTAACACATTCAGAAGTAAAAATACACCATTCTTATTTAAATTACTCAAAAATTGTATATGGCAAGGTCACTTTTGCTGCTAGGAGGAGTTCAGAGTTAGCATTTTGAGAAAAGTTTAGATAAAGATCCCAAAGAATCTAAATAATATAGACAACTATGTTTATAAACACCATGGGGAAACATTTAAAGAGTTAATGTCAAGAGAATACGAGAACGTAGAAGCATGTTACATTTCAATTACAAACAAATTGGAGAAAGCGCTTCTCAATAAGGGCCGCACTGTTAAAACCTCAAAGTCTAAATATATTATTGGGATCCTAGTAAGCATTTCTGGGGCCTTTGATAATTTGTTATGGCCTCATCTTTTTGAGAGGTTAAGATAAAATAACTATCCTAAATGTCTATACGTAATATAAAAAATTACTGCACTGATAGAAAACACATATTAACCTAATAAAATGCATTGTTAATAAAGAAATCACAAAGTGATGTCCTCAGGGTTGGATTTTAAAACTGTTCTTTTGGGATTTTGTGTTGGAGATTTTATTAGACGAGACTAGATTAGTGATATGGATAACCACATAACACTATATCCTATTCTGACAATGTGTTCTATGTAGCAGAATGAGATAATAGAAGGAATCTGAAAAGACTTTCAAATAAACTAACGATTAAATTAAATACTCGAGCAACATATGAACACCTCAAACAGCCACTGCAAAACCATATTACATGATCTTAAGGGGACATTTAAAAAAGATACCAAATATTAAATTTAGTAATCAGAAATTAGAAGACAGAAAGAAGTACAGTAGTTGTGAATATTTTGGACAACAAATTTAATTTTGGAGAACATACAGAATACATCCGAAATAAAACTGAAACTATAGTGATACAATTCGCTAGAATTATACCCTAGCGTATCAGGACTAATTAATCTCAAAGGTAAGATAATTTATCTTACACAGTCTGGAAATATATATATATATATGACCTGAAAGTTCTTACCACGAGTGAATTTTGTTTCAGAAATTAAACTGCGGTAAGATTCAAATACCATACTGCAGGAGACAAAAAATATGTTGTACTTGCCTCTTCTTACTAGCCGTATGATTCTACGCACCCACCGCCCTCTGAAGAACTGGAGGATTTGGAACAATTTTGTGGGCTATCTAACCTACAGATAAAGTGGTACAGATGCTAACTCCCACCACACAGCATGGGGAAGCACCAATATAAAACAAATAGCTGAGTCATTACTAGACTTAATAATATTAAGGAACCCAATAATATTAAACAGAGGTGATGAGCCCACCTTTGTAACACAGAGATGAAGAGAAGTTACTGACATAACCCTTGGGTATCCAGGCGTAAGCACCATGGTGGAGAAGTGGCATATGTTTAATTAACCGTCTCTCTCTGGCCATAAATACATCATCATGGAAATAAATACAGGTGATAAGACATCAGTGGTGTATTCGTAATCCAAGGCATACCAATTGGACGCATTATTCAAGGACACTTAGGGCCATATAGTCAGTAAAACCTAAAATAAGAAATACTCTTGATATCGAGGCAGTCTCAGAACAGCTTCAAGAGAACACCATAGCCTCATGTCATAATAACTGTCCCCAAATTACTGTTTCCGCCAAGACGGGTAAGGATTGGTGGAACAGTGATCAGGAAAAAATTAGGAAAAAATCACGAACCTTGTTTAATAAAGAAAAAAGGAAAAGAAAGAAATAAACTTGTGATTGGACAGAACATAGACAAACCAACACCATGCATGCTAAAACCATAAAGGAGACCAAAGAAAGCTCTTGGAGGAGGACATATCAGAGATAGATAATCTCTCTGGCACGCACGCCTACAGAGAACGGCCAGAGAACTAAATAATCCATTAGGGACTTTAAAAAACCTGAGAAACTATTCAAAAATGGAAAGGAAACATCTCAGTTGTTTATACAAGGCCGCTTACCAGATTCAGTGGTTATTCGTTCCAAAGATGATTATCTCCATCAAACCTCGAATCTTGGAAGGAAAGCACCTGAGGAAGATTGGAGAGTAGCATCAAGGATATTTGACTACAACAAAATCCTTTGGGCTATAGGCTCATTTGATTCTCACAAATCACCTGGTCCAGATGGTATTTTCCCAGCCCTGTTGTAAAAATGTAACGAATCCATCATACCAGTCCTATACAGACTGTTTAGAACCAGTTCATCATTCTCATACTTACCGGCAGTGTTGAGGGCAGTAAGAGTGATACCTAAACCTGGTCATATTTACAAGCAGATAAAATCATTTAGACCAATTGGCTTATCACTATTTATTTTAAAAATGATGGGAAAACTTATTGATAAGCACACTAGGGAAACTTACTAATAAAGCGACCACTTACTCCAAATAAGTATGCTTATCAGCAAGGAAAATTTTGTGAGACAGCTCTTCATCGGTTGATCAAGAGAAAAGACAACTCATTGAACCATAAAAGTGTTGCTTTGTGAGCATTTCTATATATATATATATATATATACATACATATATATATGCCTTTTGATAACGAATCATGTGACTTTATAATTCTGAGAGCTAAAACGCATAGGTTAAACGACACCGACTTCAGGTGGGTAAAATCTATGCTGGAAGCCAGAAAAATTCTCATAAATGTGTTCGAAGAAACTCTGCAGGTAACTCCAGCCTGGGGGTGCTCGTAGGAAGTGGATCTATCCCCAGTTCTGTGGGATTTGGTTGTGAAGATCTGCTGGAGAATTTGAACCACCTAGGCTTCTATATCCAAATTTACTGATGACATTGTCATACTCAAGCAGGGTAATTATGCCAACACTTATCTGAATTAATGATTTAAACTCTGAAATATTTGGAAAGGTGTTGCGAAGAAGTAAACCGTTGGGAAGATCCTTATAAGACAGCACTTATCCCATTTACACATAACAACAAAATGAAGGAGTTTAAAATTCCTATTCTAATTCATGAGCAATTGCAGTAAAATTACATGGAACTTACATATGCAAAGAAAAATAAGCAAACACAAGCGGCTCTTATGGTAGCTATAAGAACCTTTGGTAAAACATGGGACCCAAACCAAAGATGATGCTTTGGCTGTATATAGCAGTTGTGAAACCCACAATTACCTAAAGGTCACTTGCATGGTGACCTAAAGTTAGAAAAAGCGAGCAGTCAGCAAACTTTGCAGTGTTCAAAGCTTGCCTTGCCTTTTCATAACAGGGGGAATCATCATCATTATCCCATCATTCGTAATGAAAGTCCTCCTTAACCTGCCTCCTATTGATTTATATATCAAAGGGAGTGCTAGGCTGAGGCTTGTCGGCTGAACCTAAGCTCAAACTGGTACAACCCTTTATGCCTTAGGGCATGAGATACTACAAATATAATTAGTAACCCTCATGTTGAAGTGGATAGTGATTGTATGTTACCAATATATATTTTGAACAGGTCATTCAACAGTGTTATGGAGTCAGAACAAGATGCAATGTTTTCAAGGTAGCCTAATGTGGCACACAGATGGCTCTAAACCAGACAATGGAGCTGGAGTTGGAATTCATGGGGAAGCACCAAAGTGTGATTTCATGTTGCTCTTGATCGTAATACCACTGTATTTAAAACTGAATTTTACGCAATTGAAACCTGTGTCAGGAGAACCTAATAAGGGGCTACAAGGAAGCAACATTTGGAATTTCTCTGACAATCAGGCTGCGCTAAAAGCAATTGAAAGTTATCAAATAACATCTAAGTTATTCTAGAACTGCCTAATAAGCCTTATGCAATTAGTAAAGCCCAACAAAGTTAATATTGGGTGGGTGTCTGGGCATAGGGAAATTTTAGGCAATGAAAACGCAGATATTCTGGCAAGAAAAGGATTCGCTCAAACATTTACTGGACCTGAACCAGTTTTTGGCTACCCTTAAACTCTGTCCAAAGAACCATTGCTGAGTGGATTAATCACAACCACCGATTGCGATGGCTTCCAATGGAGGGTACAAGCACAGTAAGAGAATGATGAGCAGTATATCCTCTTCACTCAATGAAGATGTACTCAATCTCAATAGATCTAAAATAAATCTTATAATCTGACTCTTGACGGGACATTGTAGTTTCGGAAACACCTACATACAATGGGAATCTTTAGAGAGGAACCAGTATGCAGGCTATGTAACAAAGAGGATGAAACTGTCCATAGCATAATCTTCAAATATGAAGCACTGGGTAGAAAAATATATGGACGTTTGGCTCTGATAAACCCAAATTATGATTTTTTCTAAAGAAAACTTAGTTAATAAACTAATGTCTCTAATTAAAGGTATAGGAATATTTAACTAAAACCATAGTGATAGGACATAATACAACAAAAACAAAGATTTCAGTGTTAAGGGCTATTACAACCCGACTTCATCACTACGATAGTCAAGTCAAGCTAGAATTATTTAATCTAATTTCAAAATCCCATTGAGCACGATGAATACATATAACAATATGGTTGTTATGGCATATGGAGCCGGAGTATGGAGATTTGGAATGAATACCGTACAAAGAACACAACGAACATTTTTACCTAGATTTACAGGGGCAGTTAACAATTATACCTACGATGGCAATGTTGGTTTGCTCAAGAATATGGACCATAATTCACTGATAAAATTGGGGGGGGCGTAATTTTTTAGTTTAAGAAAGATGAATTGAATAAAGTAGCAGATATGATTGGGAAAATATGTAGAACCACAGCAGATATAAAACGTACTTTCGAACATGTGACGCGTGAGACACGAGAAATTTTTCTAAGTCCGAAGGTTCTTCAATGCGCATGTGCAAGCTGACTGAAACGACCGATGACTAATAGTTTTATTGCTTCTGGCATAGCAGCCAACATGTACTTCATATATAACTACTGTAGCCAACCTCTGAAAAAGTTCCCACAAATGTGCACAACAATCTGGTGGCGATTAGCAACCGGTCACTTTTGAAAAGTCCTGAACATGCTTTCTCTCGGAGTTTATTGCTTTATAATCATGATCATGCAGTGAAATAGAATTTATTTTAGTGTGAGAAGCAAAGTTTGTATGTTGTTGGAGATATTCTTGCAAATAATAAAACTTTTAGAAATGGCTCATTGATTAATAGGACGAATCTGTCGGTTCACCTCAATGATACAGAGAACACCTAGATGCTCACATTTTTCAGTATTTGTGGCATCTTGACACCAAGAATCGTTCAGCAGACCCTTTCCAGGAACTAATGGAAAACATTAGGCAGGTCTAACCTGTGGTGTAGTGATTAGGTTTACTTAAAGTTTAGGCTAGACGTAATTAAATTAACGAGTTAGTGTTTAACGTACATAGCTAGTCAGCATTATTTAAGAATGATGTATATAATTATATAGTTAGTGTAATTTGGTGACAAAAAGTGTTGGCTGCATTACTTTGGGTAATGCAAGATGGAGAATCTGACTACTCTGCATTCCTCTGTATGGATACATGCGCAGTAAGTAAATAAATAAACGGTTATAAGGCTTAAATTATGTTAATAAAACGTTTTCCAACAAAAATCATCCAAATAAGTAATTCTAAATACATATTGCACCAAAGAATGTGAAGCTATTATTCGAAAAAAATAGGACAAACGCTGGACGTAGAAAACTCTATGCTCTAAAGTTGAGCAGAAGTTAACTGTGCAAAAAGAATGGGAAAGTATTTAAGCAGAAAGGAGAACTTTTTATCTATTTAGCAACATCTGGGAACGGTGAAAACTAAAGCATGTCCAACCAATAAAAGGACTAATATATTACCTAACCAAACACGGATCCTGTAAACCACATTGGAACAAAATTAATAAAACAAATAACTAATTACTGAAAAGCAGCAAGGAACCCTTGAGCATGTATAGTTTTAATGTACACATTATTATGACACACTATAAGAACGAGAAGTTTTAAGTAAATAACATGTAGTACATATTTTAAGAAACAGAAACCTATATACACAACTCGACACACCAGCTAATAAAATTATCAAACTACCTTGGCGATCAACTTATGAATGTTGGTACTTGGCGACATGCCTTGATATCTGAGCTACAATGCGAGAGTCCGCTTACAAGTTACAAGAGGAAACATATTGACAGTAAATTAATGTTGACCTGAATACCTCTTAGCACCCGCGAATGATTTTACGTAATGTCTAGTTAATTAGCTACATCTGATCGGTTTGTGTGAATTCTGTTTTCTATGGTTTTCACTGTGCTGCAATAGGTTTGTTTGAAGTCTGTTTTCTGTTAGTTATAGTCTGCTGTGATGTATTCAAATAATAACTCGCGTGTATGCATTACATGTGTGGATTGGCGGATGGTAAAGCTTTGAGGGTGCGTCGTTTGTATGAGGAATGATACCCAGATATCCAATGCGCGGATTGTCCAACTGAAAGACTTAAGAAGGAATCTATCACCGCCTATGCAAACATGGGATTTTTTCACGCTAACAAAGAATCTGGAGACGGCCAAGAATTACAACCCCTGAGGAGGAAAAAGCTGCTCTAAACATTGTGGAATAAAGTGCTGGATCAGCACTAGCCATTTAGGACTGCAAAGGAATTTATCGCACATGACGGTACAGAGACTGCTACAAGAGCATCAGCTATATCCATAACATCCACAACGTATGCAAGCACGGCCTCCTGCGGATTATCCTGCAAGATAATCCAGTGGTACTGCCAGTGGTTCCTGTAACAATACGGTACGAATCTTAAATCCGCAGCTGTTGTGTTGTTCACGATTTAGGCAACATTGACAAGGGATGAAATCCAGAAGTTTCACAACCAGCACGTGTGGGCAGACACGAATCCCAATGAAACGATCCAATCATCTCACCAACAGAGATATTCCATTAACATCCGGGCATGTATTGTCGGTGATTGCTTGTTGGCATCCTAGGTTCTTCCGAAGAGGCTTACTGGACAGAACTACACGTATTTCTTGCGCAATACATTGTCTGACTACTTTGAAGACATACCGCTAGTATCCGTCCACAGCTGTTATTCATGCATGATGGTGCACATTTCAGTCTTTCTGCTCGCAGGGATCTAATGCACATTTTTCTGGGTGCTGGATTGGTAGAGGTGGACCAATTGCTTGGTCACCACGCCCTTCTGATTTAAAAACACTGGAAGTTTCTCTTTGGGGACACTTAAGAATCTTTGGTGTTCAGCTGCTGTGCACGATGAACTAACTCTCCATGCACACATTATGGCAGGAATATGAGGAACCAATTCCTGAGGTTTTGCCTTCAAGTTTTGATACAGCCTACATAATCGGAACAATTAAAAGAAACTGAAAATAAGTAATATACAATTATTTGAAAACATATATGGCTACCGGAAACCAGTGTTTAGAAAGTAGTTTAGACTAGTATGAATTATTTTTAATGCTATCTTGTTTAATTCACTAATTATGAAATAGAAATCGGTAATACTTAGTTATCTTACATCGCTGGCTCCTAGTAACAGTAGTTGAATATATCATCTACTTTTTAAACTTCAAATATACTTGTACATTTTGGATTTTAAGTTTTATTTATTTTATTCATTTTGTTTTTAAATGTTTCTTATTTTCTAGAATATAAGTAAACATCTGTACAATAACAATGTATACCATGAAAATCGTGTTTAACGAATTTTAAAATTTGTAATACACTTCCTGGCATAGGAAATGAGGTACCAGGGCGGAGTATTGCGGTTTATGATTTATTTTATTTATTGTATGAGGGTCATTCAAATGAAACCCGGTCACTTGTATAAAGTAACGGTAACGATTTTATTACCTCAAAAATAGTCGCCAAAACCGTTGGCACATTTATCCCCAAGCCGGTTGATTCCATCGTTAAAGAAGCTAGCAGGCTGCTGTTGGATCCAGGCCAGGACCCATTCACACACTTCATCGTCCGTTGTGAATCGATGTCCGCGAATAGCTTGTTTCAGAGGTCCATAAACATGAAAGTCACGCGGTTAAAGGTCTGGATTGTACGGTGGGTGTTCCAGCGTTTCCCATCGAAACTGCTGCAATGTCGTCTTCACCGCATTAGCAGTGTGTGGCGGGTATTATCGTGCAGGAGAATAACGCCCTTGGACAACATACCTGGGCGTTTCGACTTGAAGGCTCGTCTAAGGTCTGTAAAGTGGCTTGATAACACTGAGCATTGATGGTGGTTCCCCGTTCCAGGAACTCGACAAGCAGTGGGCCCTTGTGGTAAAAAAGGACATCATGACCTTACCAGAACTGGTGTGCAAGGTCTTTGATTTCTTTGGAGGTGGTGAAGTCGCATGTTTCCACTGCTTCCTCTGACGCTTGCTTTCCAGTCCAAAATGGTGACACCATGTTTCGTCACCAGTGACAATATGCGACAGAAAGTCGTATTCCTCCTCATGATAACGTTGCAGATGACTCAAAAACAGCGCCATTCGAGTATTGCGCTGTTTGGCGGTCATTTGGTGGGAACCCACTGCGCACAAACTTTTCGAAATTTCAAGTGTTGATGCATTATGGTGTGAATGGTGCCCACGCTAATACCCAGTAACCGATGGATCTCGTCCACGGTGATTCTGCGGTTGCCCAAGACTAAAGCATTCACTTCCGCAATCATTTCAGGTATGATGACACGATGAGCCTGTCCAGGACGAGCATCGTCTTCCAGTAACTCGCGCCCCTCAAGGAATCTTTTGCGCCATTTCACCACACTTGAACGACACAGAAAGTACTCACCGTACACAGCCTTCAACCGTCGATACATTTCACGGCCTCCAACTCCCTCCGTCGTTAAAAATCAAATCACTCCTCGTTGTTCCTGCTTACTCGCCTTCATGTTCAGTAGTGGACGATAACTTGTGTGAGCGTAAAACCACACTGTCGCTATGCAAAGTCAAAAATTGCGCACGCTGCAGTCGCTCTACCAAAGGATGTTGCCACCTTACGGTAATGCAAAGTTAGACGCACTGACCAGGTTTCATTTGAATGCCCCTTATATATAGGACTGAATTAAACTTCAGGACCCCTATCGCTTTATTCTTAGGGCAAACTAGTAGTAGCAGCAGCAGTGGTGGTAGTAGTAGTAGTAGTAGTAGTAGTAGTAGAAGTACTAGTGCAGTAGCAGTAATGGAGTAGTAGTAGTAGTGATTGATGATGATGATGATGATGTACAATGCTAGAAATAGGAAGGCCACAATTGAAAGAGATGAACATAAATAATATTGTCTGTATAAATTCGATAAATCTCGGAAACATGCTTGTACCGTTCAATTTAAAAATATTGCGTTCACTCCTAAAACTATTTTTATTCTTTTTAGGGTACTCAGAGATAACATGTTGTTGTGCATATTTACGTCACTAGATTATAATATACATATGATCCAGGCACACATATCTTTGGGATTTGCCCAGTGCCAATCCTGAAAGTGGCGAATTTAAGTAACCGATGTGCACACTGTTGCGTGCTAACACTCGTACCCAGACAACGTGTACCATAAACAATTTTCTAAATAAAAGAAAAATGTATTGCCCTTAATCGGAAACCTAACCTAATACTCTTGATTTATCATATACAAAAAGTACTTTGGTCACAGATTTACGGTGCCAGTAGGATAAATTCCCACTGATAACGTTAGTGACTAATTCTGATTTTAGAATGGATCAACAGCTTAGGCAGTGGCAGAAGCAATGAACCTATTTCCTTCGGGTTCCACAGCCAACCCGCCATACTCTGAGTGTCCATTATGCAAGTAGAATTGCCTCATTCGCAATAGACCAAGCACAGCACTGGATTCTGTGATGTAATCCCGTTTCCTATGTTTGGTAAAGTAGCAAGTGAATAGTACAAGTACTTTAAAAGCCTAAAGAACTTTTTGTGAGAAAAAAATGTAATACATAGTATATTTAGATTAAGTACCTATATTGCTGAGGCATTGTAATTTTAGTTTATTGGTAAAAACAATTGCTTTACTTTTTAGAACTAAGGATTTAAAAGTAATATTAGAAATTGGAAAATAATAGTTAAATAAAACTCAATACAGTTTGACTTTGTTATTGAACAAATATATTAGATACCTTATAAGAATTACAAGGTGGTTATATGTATTTCCCCCCCAAATATGAATGGAAATTTCAGTACAGGATGGCTATAAAGTCCGGAACTATAGCGATTAATACAAAGAACACAAAACAGACAACGCCATAATCCTAAATTAAGAAAGCGTTCCATAGGTCAGTCAGCATTGTCAACGCACCTTCTCAAATGTTGTAGCATGCTTCTGTAAATTTACTTCAACATTTGAGAATCCAGCATAGCTGCTCCGATCTTCCCACATATGATACACTCCAAATTTTTGCAACACAATCGAGCTTCCGAACTCCCCCATATGAAAATTGGGTCACAGTACTAACCATTCAACAGGATCACCTCTCGCATGCTGCGTTTGGGGAACATGTTTAACCAGCGGCGTACGAAAGCAGAATAGAGAGGTGAGGCTCGATCTTGTATAAACCACTCTCAGTTACTGAAAGTTTACAAATGCACATTGGGTTACTGATCTACCTGAACACCTCCCATTGATCTCAGCTACAACATTCTCTTACACAAAGAAGAAAACATATTCTCTCTCTCTCTCCTCGTTGTTCGTCAACTCAATGTCCTTAACTTCAAAACTTAATGGAAACATAACAATTAGCAATAAAGTTGCAAGTTACAGTAATGGAAGAAGACCTGCATTCTTACTAAATGATCCTAAATACAGATAAACAAAACAAAACCAATAACACAAAATAATCAACTCTCTTATAGTTCCAAACGTTGTAGCCAACTTGTAGTTCAGGATTAAAGCATATAATTATTATAAATGGAGTCAAGCGCTTAAACTATTTAAGTGTTCATTATTTTTGTTTTATATTATGCATAAGAAGAAAGTTAAATTTGCATAAATTGAATTCGTTTAATGTTTATTACATTCACTTCTCTTTGTTCCAACAACACCGTGTTCGTTCAAGTTCATAAATCCTATCGTAATAATATCCTAATCTCTGTGGATGCTGGAATAAATCTCTGGAAATGTTAGGAAGCTTCTTGAAAATAAAATTCTGAGGCATTTATTTTCTTTCCTCTTCTTATACCGCTTTCTCCAAGTAATTTCACAAACCTTTTTCGATTCTTCTTACCTATACTATCTATTTTTCTGAAACCTCTGTGAATGCTTTTCTGAAAGCTCTCCCCAAAGGGTAAATTTTACGTGTATTTAATCGTCAATAATAGGGACCTTATAGAGAAGGGTTTTCGCTGAGAAGCCTTCCTTATACGCCAGTCCGTCTTCTTCACTCCCTTTTTTCCTGGTTCATTTTGTAAAAGAAACAGTGCTACTACTATCACTGTCAGCATCTCCTACTAGGCACTACCGTATTGTCCGACTGAGCTGCAGGTATACCCTAACATAAAAAAGAAACAAAAAATGAGCAGGGTCTCGAAGCGTATATTTGTTGACGTCCAAATCGTTTCCGCGGCCGGTTCACAATGGTGTCTCGAGAAGCATGCCTTTAGCTCTGTTCGAATGTCACCTTTAATATTGAATCCTAGCTCCTGAATATTCGCTGGCAGCTGAGCTTTTATAAGCATATAACTACCAATGGTCTACTATGGTTCTATCCCGAGCATAATTTTATTGCCTTTTTGGCAGAAAACGCAGTGTTTATTATGCATATTATAATATAATTTCCAAATGCTAAGACTTTGATTTCAAGGCATTCATGCTCACACGTAAAGACTGAAACACTCTCCTGTTCGTTTTCAAATTAAATATGTAACAAGTAAACATTATATTCCTAAATGAAAAAGCAAACAAGAAATAGAAATTAACTTAATATCGGGCGTGTGAACCATCTACTTCTGTTACTGGCCCCATTCTACGGGTATGGATGATATCAAATGCCTAGTCGAATTTTCATGAGAGGACACTTCCTCCCAGGCATCCTTATTTGATCCCACAAAACTTCTTTGGTCTTACGTTGTCTTATTCAACTCTAAAACTTTCTTCACCACTACCCACACATTTTCAAAAGGATTAAAATCTGTTGAGCGAGAAGGCCAATCAATCACTGTGATATGTTGCCTTTGCAAGAACCAGCTTGAAATGTGCTAACTTGTGTGGAAGATGCGGTTATCCTACTGGAATTCAATCATTCTATTTAGAATATCTAGTCCTTACAGAAGGAACTATGGTGTTTCGAGGATATATTTATGCTGCTGCCTATTTAATGTGCCATCGAGCTGCCACAACACACCTAGGCCATCTCGTAACATCCGACCCCAACACGACACAGATACGCCAACTTGGCGATCGATTTGTGCCACGTAAATTGCGTCGTAACGTTTTCCTCTGGGGCGGCAGACAAGTACTTTTCCCCCATTTGTAGATTAAAATGCCACCTCGACTGTGAATATAACCCTATTCCAGTTATGGTTGGCATTTTCTTCTGCAATTGCGAGGCGAGAAAATCTGTGATCTCTGTAAGAAGCTGCTTCTTAGCTGCTAATCGAGCATGGTCACGCCAGCGCCCGCCATTCATAGATGAAGAATGAGACAGAGAGTTTGCACATCCAATATTAAGCCAATTAAATATTTGGTATAGTTTTTCACTTTAGATTTCTTACTAAGATTTCCAAACTATATTTTCAAAGCGTAAAGAGTAATTTGTGTTATTATGCATGAATGCCTTTAAATTAATAAATATCTTGCGCATGGAAGCTATAGGGCATTGCCATATATTTAAAAAATTAAAATTTAAATAATAATAATAGAAAAAAGCAATACACCAAAGATTCGAAACCAGGTTGTTCCAGTTACAAAATACATGTGATTCACCGCTCGACTACCATGCATACAACCACAATAAGGGGTATCTTCCTACTTAACGCATAGCTTTTAAATGAACGCAGGGTGATATTAAATCGTGTATTGTGAACACAGGTCAGTGAATGTTTCCGATGTTTTCCGAAATTAACTCCCTCCCTGGCTGTTGCTTATTTTGACTTAGGCTGTACATTTAGACGTAAAATTGGTGCTTCTTTTTTTAATGTTGTTGCTACAGCACACCCATCGAGGGTCTTGTTAACAACATTTGTATCATTCTGAACAGTGCCTGCATTCTTTAAAAGAAAGTCCACTATAATTCCATATGGTGCATTTAGGAGTCAAGGACGGTCATGTATAGATAGCGGATTTTAGACAAATGCCTGTTCTTTTCCTTTACGTAAACTTGCCTCACCTTTTATAGTTACATCTTTCGTGAATGTTAAGGTCTAATTAAAGCAATTTGATAGTACCTAAACCTCAGTGGCAGCTGGTGTATTGAAAACCAGGTGGTGCACAGCATTAAATAAAATTACTCATGATTTATAGTGATAAATTAGTCATGACTCACATATTTATACAGGAAGTCTGCTCTCCTTCCCTTGCATCGGGAAAATGTATCTACAACTTTTGTATTGTAACCATTGATCTTCATTAGGAATTCCGGCTCTATCGAAAGCATTGTCAAGGGTGACATCTATCTTGAGATATGGTGTTCCGCAGAAATGTTTTTACTCTCTTTAGAGTTAACAGACATCGCTCTGCTACTGCAATAGACATTAGCATAGTCAACATAACTCTCATAAGTTTAACACATTCACTAAACGTAGCACATACATTGTATTCCGCAATGAAATCCATTAAACACAAAGCACCATGCATACTTCGAAACTCCTCTCGAGTGTAAATCAGTTAATTCTATGCAATTTTTTCTTTCATCGATAAGAGAATACGCTTTTACTGTCGCTTTAAGACAGACTTCTGGAAATTTGTTGTCATACTCTGAAAATATTTTATAATGAAACTAAGTTGAAGCTACAATATGACCTGTGAACTAAATCTATGCTTTGCTTCTCTTAAAGTGATAACACATATATCCTCCCTCCCTCCTTTTCGCACTCTGGTATTCCGTTGTTCTCTTGGTTGTAGGCTCCTGCAGCTCCTCACAATTTATATTATTTCTTACTTGTTGCATCTCTCATTCAAATGCATTAAGCTGGGTCAGAACAAGGGATGGATTACAATCACGTTTCTGTAGGTGATTATACAGAATATTCACTTGGGCATGATTTTGTGAAAGAAAGATAGTCAGTATATAAGCTATTCATCTTACAAAACCTCTACAAAGCCAGAAGCCTGCAAAAGCGTTGTGTTGTTGGTTACTTGATATCCTTCTGAAGTAGTTTCATAAATTCAATTAAATCTTCTCTGTAATCAAATACTGTATTGACGGCCCTGGGATGAAAATATTGCAACCGAACGTAGTAATATTTTTGTACAGCTTCTTCAAAAAACAGTAGTCCTTTGTGAAGAATTTGAAGAAATGTGAAAATTCCTTAAAGTACTGCAAAAAAGATTTGCACATTTGTGTTTATTGAAGCTACATTCAACATAATTCAATTAAGTTGATGTGCATGGCAGTATATATAAGAGGCAGTAGGATAAGTACGCTTCACAACAGCCTGAATTCCAAATTTTGAATCTCCTATGACGAATGCACACCGGACGTCTCTTCAATAAGTTTCTTTGGGCACTCTTCTAGGTGCACACCTCGTTCAGACATAATGCCAGCTGAAAGAGAATCTGCATCAGAGGCGGAGGGCGATGGATTTTTTCAGGTGTAAAAAATCCTTAGCATGGCTTCCTTCGGAAAGGAAGTAAAGCCGGTGGTCCCGTGTCATAGATTTACGACACGCTAAAGAACCTCAGGTCTAATAAAGAGGCCTTTGTGTAAAATTACCTGTCTTTCACGCCCAATATAGAATGAGACGCTAAGGACCACAGCAGTTAAAGGGCGTCCATAAATAAACCTCAATTTAATTTATAGCCAGAGAGCCAAACAGATCTCCAGAATCTTTGTACACGCTTATCGTTACATAGATACCTGTAGATAATGACCATCTAGTAGACAGCGGAAACATCATTAGTCCCGTTTGCGATGACAGCGAGAAATTCTGCGTCTTTAATTTCCTTCGTAATTTCCTCTTGGCATTCTAACATGCACTGAAAATTTTCGTTCTATATTGTATTTGAGGTGAACTTTAAAATAGTTGCCTTTTCCAGGTGGCCTCTCAAGACACGTCAAGATAGTAGGAGCTGGCGCACAAAAATGATGATACATTGGAGAGATAAGGAAAATGAGGAGATGCTAGGCTGGTCTGGGTTTGAAGGGTAGAAAATGTGATACATGGGAGAGAGAGGGAATACGAGGAGAGATGCTATGGAAGGCTATTTTTGAAGGTATTTAGGGCTGTTTTCTAGGAAGATACAATAATTTTATAGGTATTTAGAGCACTAAAATTGCTATAGCTATTTCGCGAAGCACCTATAGGACGTTTTGGGGCATTTTAGGTTATTTTTATGGCATTCTGAAGGTATTTTGCAACGGTGGAATAGGCATTTCACATCCTTTTACAGGCTTCTATAACGTTTCAGAACATTCGCAGCAGTACTTCAGGAATTTCATAATATCTTTGAAGGTATTTTAGTAACCGGTGCAGGTATTTTCATGGTATTGTCACAGGGCATTAGGACATTCTTTTTAGTATTTTGAAGATATTTTGGGCTATGGATTAGGTTTTTGCACACATTTATAGACCAATTTGGAACACATGGTGGGGATATTTCAGGTATTAACACAGGTATTTTGGTGCAATTTTATGGGTAATTCAGATATTAGCGCAGGTATTTTTGGGATAATTTCATGAGTATTTCAGCCTTAACCCAGGTATTTTATACAATGTCATGAGTAACTCAGGTATTAACATAAACATCCTGGGGTAACTTCATGGGTAATCCAGGTATTAGCACAGCTATAGTCGGTCAATTTTATAGGTAATTCAGGTATCAACACAGATATTTTGTGGTATTTTCATGGGTAATTCAGGCATTAACAAAGGTATTTTGGGGTAATTTGAGGGCATTTCGGGTACAAACACTGGTGGTTTAGACAATTTCATGGGTAATTGTGGTATTAACACAGGTATTTTGGGGCAGTTTCATGGGTAATTGAGGTTTTAACACAGATATTTTATGGGGGCAATTTGCTGGGTATTTCAGGTAACACAGATATATTGAGGGAATTTCATAAGTGATCCTGACATTAACCCAGGTATTTTCGGTCATTAAATGGGTAACTCCGGCATTAAAATGGTTTTGTGGGACAATTTCATGGGTAGTTCAGGTATTAACATAGGTATTTTAGACAATTTCATGGGCAATTGTGGCTTAATGCAGGTAGTTTGGGGCAATTTTATACGTAATTCTGGGATTAACACAGGTATTTTGGGTACTTTCGTAGATAATACTGGTATTCACACGGGTATTTCTGGCAGTCTTATGGTCATTTCAGGCATTAACACAGGTACTTTAGACAATTTTGTGGACAATTTGGACACGGCATTGGTATTTGGGTCACATTTATGGCTTCTTCAGAGTACTTTGACGGTATTTTTGGCTACTTTTATAGGCGTTTTGGGATATTTTATGAGCATTTAGGACACTGGAACATATATTTAGCATTCTTCAAGGTATTCTATCATGCCTTTATAGAGTTCTTTTCTGCAGTTTTATACATGGTTTGTGATGTTTTGCAGTCATTTATCTCGTTTACAGGCATATCGGATCCTTTTGTGAACTTCCGTATGTTCTAATGCTAACATGCGATAAACTATGTATGAATCACAATCTTTCAAAGACATATAGAACTAGTCTAAGCTAACCCATCCATATGTATTGAGAGTTATAGTCATTTCCAGCAGAAGGACTGCCATGGCCACCACCACAAGACCAAACCGCCCATCATCTATTGTATACTGACATCGTCTACCCTAACCTAGTTAGACCATCCACTATAATTCGTACGAAACGGGAAGGAATCTGAAGCAAGCCAATGGAGCGCCAGCGGGAGCGCTGCGTTGGCAGATGATTTGTGAGTGTTGCAGAGACACAGAGATAGAGATGAAACACACAGCGTGAAGTAAGATACGGCCAGTGTAGCATACACATTCACCCCGATCACTTGGTGCGGAGTCCAGCGGGCATGCTTTCATCATTGTTAAACACTTAATTAAAACCACCACACTAACAAAACTAACTTTGAAACTTTAAGCTTATATAAAGATTACTTTCGCGTGTAAATACACTGTCTAAAAGGTAAATTACAAGCAACATTTTAAGAACTGAGGTTGACACGTCTTCACTTCGCTAATCTCGGAACTCAAATGTTCTAAGCTCTTGCAAACAGGCCGAACGTAAACACAACACTGCTGATGGTGGTGTACCATCTTTCTTTCAGCAACCCTCATAAATATCTGCTTTGACACATAACTAAAGAACCAAGCATCGTAGAAACACGATTTTTGGACAGTCTGATTCAAAATTTTAGCCCTGCTCAGCTATAATACTAAAAGATGAGTATTTAACAACTTTTAACAGCACAATTGAAAAGTAGAAACCGTAGCCTACAGCGAGACAGTGCGGCACTTGAACTAGGCAACCTCGCTCTAGCGCTATTGGCTGAGTGACTTTTGCCAACGTTATATAGCTCCGCCTCAAATTCATTCTCATTTTGTACAGATAATAATCACCTATTCCGCCCCAATCATAACCTACCCTAAGCTATCCTAAACTATCTTCACGGCTAACATGCAATCACCTAATCAAACCTGATTACATCCATTCTAGCCAAACCCAGTCCTCGCATCATTTATTCTATCCAGCCATAACCCAAAACTATCCTAACTCCAAACGATGCTATCCTAACCTAATAGGCCAACGCTCATGTCATCGTCCGCCCTAATCCGACACCAGTCATGATAACTTAACTAGGCCTTCTCTAATCATCTATTTCACCCTATCACATCGTAACCTAACTTTAGCTGCCCTAAACTGTCTTCACATCGGCTAACCTATCCTACCATCACCTGACCTAACCTGATATTATCTTAGCTAACTACCCTCACATCTATTCTATCCTGTCATAACCTAAGGCTAACCTAACTCCAAACCATGCTAAACTAGCCCAATAGGAACACCTATCCTGTCATTGTTCACCCTAATTGACCTAGAAGAACCCTCTTATCGTCTATTTCGAGAGCCTATCGTAACATAAACGGATCCATACGCCAGATAAATGAATACTTAAATCAGAAAGTTTGGATGCTTTTACAGGAATTTACCACCTTCTACAACTATTTACTTCGTTTTTATAGACATGTTGCTACATTTTACGTATCTGGTACGTTTTACAGCACTTTCAGAATACCTTATGGGCATTTTAGGTACATTTCCAATCATTTCGTTATGATTCACAAGTATTTCTCTAGTTGTTGCATTATTTTTGACGTTTTCACAGTCTTTTCTACAGTTTTACGGACTTTAAGTGTGTATTTTACAGTCATTTGGCTACATGTTTCAGGGTAATTTTGTGTTAATTTACAGCAATTCGTAAGCACTTTACGATCATTTTCGCTGCTTTTTCAATAACCTTAATGGCACCCTTTTCATATCGTTTACACCTTACGCTCATTTTGTTATGTTCACTACTAACTTCCTCGCGTTAATGGCCATTTACCAACACAAAACTGTCATGCATACCGCTAAAACAAACATCACCACCATTACAGCAATCATAACCATCATTATTTGTAAAACAAAAAAACCCACAAAACTAGACGAAACCTCCCATCATCTATTTTATACCCTCATCGTTTACCCTAACCCGATTACAACCATGTTAACCTAAGTTAGCCTAGACGGTCCTCTTATCGTATAAATGGAAGAGTTTTCGGCACCTAAACGGCTAATTGCATTACCTAAATGGACCTTATATCACCTAAACACCTCCTTACCTCAATAATTATGGATACTTTCACGCTTGGTTTTTCACTTTAAATTCATTTGCTGACTTTAGCTTGTTACAGTACTTGCCACATTATATGATCATTTTGTGTCCTTTTATACTCCTTTGAAATATGTTGTAGTATTTCGTGTATTGGTGCAGTGATTTGAAAGCTTTTATAGATACTTGTGTACTTTTCCAGTCAGTGTGCTGTGTTTTACAGTATTTATTTGTGTTTTAGAATGATTTTCGGGAATTTTAAACACTCGAGTAGGTATTTTCAGGTATTGAAACAGGCTTTACAGAAACTTCGTGTCGTGGGCAGGAAATTTCAGACATTTAAACGCATTGCAAAGGTAATTTAGGCACAGCATCAGGTATTTCATGGTATTGGTACAGGTTATAGGATATTTTAAAGGTATTTTAGAAACTGGAGCGGTATTATCGGTATTAGTACAGGTTTTCGGACACTTTGGAACATTTTGAAGGTATTTATGGTGTTTTAAACTATTTCAACACTTTCGGAGGAATTTAGCTGTTTCTGGTAGGGTATTTCTAGTGACAGGTTAGCTCTCTAGTGGCATATGTTAATATGAAAAGGGTTGAATTATCCTAGCATGGAGATAATGTAAAAACACCTTTTGAGCTTGTGGGTATGTGTACAAGTGTGAAGTGTGTGTGGGTGTGTGTGACTAATTATGCGCCACCGTGTTGGTTATTATCGTCGCGTCCTGTGTAAGAGAATCGGAGGGAGCAATACGAACATTTATTGCCCTGTGAGTCGCATATAGTGTTCCCCTCTAGGACTATTGACAGAGAGGAGCGATATGTGTTTTTATTGCATTGACTAGGAGAGATACACCCCTTCTCACCCATATATTTAAACAGAAAACGAGGGAAAACGAATCTTTAAATATTCCATGCTAACTAAAGGGTCTCAGTTTTTATATAAGCCGAACCTTGCTTACAATTAGATGAAATGTATAATTATTTAGCTTGAATCTTGGATCCGTGTATTAATGTTTAACTCGTTTTATCTTGTAGCCCATTTCAGTGTGCTATTGTATGATGTCTTTGTGAAGGGATCCAGGGCACTGTCCCTGTTTGGGGAGGCGGAGAATTTTTCTTTTACCAGAATTACTTTGTGGCCTTTAAAGAATGAACAAGTTTTGAACAATCTGAACCATTAATAACGAAAATCTTGGAAATGGGTATGCTGAATTATTTGCCGGAGTCTTGAATTTGGCATGTAATGTTTAACTTGCTTATCCCCATTAATAAGAGTGATGGAGATGAAATAAATGTTAAATATAAGCTTATATGACTGAAACCATAAACTGTTATATAACACAAGTCCAGAAACCATGGTTCGAATCCCTGTTCTTTCGAAGACTTCCTTTTAATTTATCTTCCTCTTTTTAACTATATTAACTGTTCTAAGTGGATATAAATACATTTATCATAGAGAAGCAAGAGCGAAAATAATTTTCTTTCTAGCGTCCTCAGTTCGATTACTGATTGGACAGAATTTAATTCTAGATTAAATAATAACTCAGTAAGAAATTGACTTAAAAATATCACGTAAAAGTAGGGAAAATATTGCCATATAAAAATACCCTAAGACAAAAAAAAAAAACAAAGATCAGCAGAGTCTAAAAGCATATATTTGTCGAAGTCCAAAACGTTTCCGTGGTCCTTCGCAATGGTTTCTCGGGGCGTGTGCCTTTAGTGTCGTTCTATTGTCACGTTTCATATTGAGTTACAGTTATCGAATATGTGCTGACAGCTGAGCGGTTATAGGCAGTTATGCAGTAATAAGGCCTACAAAGGTACATATCTCAACTGTATTGTATTCTTTTTTGTGCAAAGCATTGTGCAACGTAATGCAAATTACGCACAGTGTAATATAATTCCCAATTGATAATACTTCGATTTCAAGGAATTTCTACTCACACGTAAAAACTAAGACATCCTCCTCGTTTTCAAGCTAAATATGAAATAAGTAAATGTTATATTCCTAACTGAAAAAGCAAATAGAACTAGAAATTAACTTAATATCGGATGTGTAAATCCTCTGCTTTTATTACTACCCTCATTAGTAGAAATATAATGAGAGAACGGAGCCTCAAAGGATATGCCGCCATCTGATAAGGTTCTTTGTTCTATGCCGACAAGCCCCGCTCCCTCCCTTTGAGGCCTCACATGCCGCCCTGGTCGCGTGCCGCTAGCCCCGCCCCCTCCCTTTGTGGCCTCACCTAATGCCGACTGGTTCTGTGCCGACAGGTCCTCCCCCCTCCCCCATGTGGTCTGGTCGCGTGCCGGTGTCCCCGCCCCACTCCCTTCCCCATACGCTGGGTGCGTACTCTCCCTCCCCTTTGTGTTCTGGTTGGTTCCCTGTGTATAGGTGGGAGAGTGTGTATTGTTCCTATACGGTGGATACATTCCCGCCCCCCTCATTGTGAATTGTCTAAATCCCTGCCGTGTGATTGGTTCCCCTGCGGATATGTGGGAGAGTGTGTATTGTTCCTATACGCCGGTCGCGTACCTTCCCTAGGTCTAAATCCCGCCCGGGTGATTGGTTGGGGTAGGGGATGTGCCGCTCGGGTGATGGGGTATATGTGGGGGTTCTCGGTGCGTGACGCTGGACTGGAAATCCACCCTGGCGATGGGGGAATGCGATTCTCGATGCCTGCCGCACATCGGCAAATCGTTTGAGTACATAATTGTGTCAATCAATTAGATAATGTTCGCCCATGCATAAAACATTATTGAAAAAAAAGAATCGCCATCATATTACTACTAATGCAATTAAACGCTGCTCGGCAATCAATTACGTATTTTTGATTGATTAATTGTATATGAATTGACTTGCGCACCTGCTTCTAAACCGCCATTTTTACATCTACTAATGTCAACAAATTACACTTCTAATGAAACGCGCCTAGTCGGTCGATGAATACAATTAAGTATTTTTGATTGATTAATGTAATTGACTCGCGTGCGCAACTGTTCGTTATCGTATATGTGTGGTAGCATGTGTATAATTATTACGAGTAATAACATTTATTTAATTCTACTTTTGAGGGAAAATATATTTTGGATTTATAAGAATATTACAACGCTTAGATGAATCCATAGCTGAAAGGACAGAGTTGCCGTAACAGTCGTTATCGCGTGATAATTGCGCTGGAACCCCGCGCGCATCCCTTCCTCCACGAAACGCCTCACTCGAATGACCGGCTCTCGGTAATTGCAGTGACAAGTCGACTACCGCACCCCCTCCACTCGCGTTTCAGTTCGCAACCTACACCAGCGCGCCAAATGGTAATATGAGTGAAACTGGTTTTTTCTCTCTGAACCAGCGAGGGTTTCCTCACGGCGCCCCTGGTGGTCATATCCGAAAGTTGTGAATTCGCCATATTTAAACTCAAGGTGCGCGCAAGGTGGCCATCTTAACTCTATATTATTCAGCGAAATATGATTCCGGAAAAAAAATAAAGGCGAATTAACATTTTAGTTAAATAATACTCGTTTAACATGCGAGGTGCGTTCATGTTGTCTCGTTATAATTCCGGAGGAATTGATTATGAAATAAATAAATACGGTTAACATTATAGGTGAATATTACATACGCTATTAAAAATAAATAAGACTCTTGCTGATCGATGAAAACAATTAAATATTTTTATTAATTAATGTAATTGACTTGCGCACCTAGAGCTATCTCATCCATTTTTCACCCACCATGGACATCTCACTTCTAATGAAACGACGCACGTCTATCGATGAAAAACAATTAAGTTTTTTTATTAATTAATTGTATATGAATTGACTCGCGCACCTGGTTGTTCTCGTATATGCGTGATTATTACGCGTGTATAACTATTACGGCTAATAACGTTTGTTTAATTCTTCTTTTGAATGGAGGGTTCATAAAAAATATTGCATTGCTTAGATGAATTAAAAAGCAACTGAAAAAACGATATTGCAAATAGCTAGTATAAGACGTTAACACGAGAACCCTTTACGAAAAACAACGCGAGTGCGACCGCAGTGCATTGTCTAATACAATGAAGCTTAAGAAATGGTTAAACCAGAACGCTAGGGTTTTCCCTCGGTACCTGCTCTTAATGGATAGGGGTATCCATCACATCGGGGTACGCTCCAACTGATGTTAAAAACTATAAGACCGCTATGCCTCTTCTCACTCGAGAGAAGTAATAATTACCCTTCAAAACAGGCATACCTTTCTTATTAGATATAAAAGTATTGCGAAAGGAGATAATAACATGGAGAGAGGACTTCAAAACAGCAATACTTTTCTTAGAAGATATAAAAGTATCGCGAAAGGAGATAATAACAGAGAGAGAGGACTTCAAAACAGTCATACCTTTCTTAGTAGATATAAAAGTATCGCTGATGAATACAATTAAATATTCTTTATTAATTAATTGTATATGAATTGACTTGCACATTTTTTTGGTTGCTGTCGCATTTATTACATGTGTATAACTATTACGACTAATAACATTTGTTTAATTATAAACAAATAATGAAATATGGGGTCTATCCTAAACAAGACACAATCCTTGTTACTCTTCGCTAAACAACTGAAAAAGAAACCCAGATGTAAAGGAAATTTTGTACACCCTTGACGAAAAAACCCCGTCCGCTGGGGAAGTAACCTTTAAGTATACAATTGACGTCTGTCATACCGATAAGGGGCGGTTTGAAAGGCTTCCTAATTGCTCTACGCAGGTCACCCGTGCAAACACAGGAAATTCCTAAACCAGACAATTACAAGCCAACTAAAACATTTTTCCTCCAATAAGCAATTTAAATTCTACATGAAGATTATTCCATAAGTTTCATATCTCTTATTTCTTTCAATAAAAATATCGAATATGACTCTAGCGTCAGGAAAAAAAATTAAACGGAGGGAAGCGATATTTTCTTTTTACGCTCAAATTATAATTAAACGCATAGCGTTCTTGCAGGAAAACCCTGCCCATATAGATTATAGGAATGGACTCTGTTTAAAACATGTATTCTTCACGCGTGGTGTATAGATTGTCTCAGTAAGCATTCGTGACTATTACATTTATCTCCAAGTATTATTTTACAAAAAGATTGGCTTATTCTCTTAGTAAACATAGGACGAGATCGTTTTTTAAACAACCCTCCATTCGAGAGATATTTTTTGATTATTCCAGCAGAGAGAGAGCGAGATCGAACCATTTTTGTTTAAAAAGCTTTTTTTTTCATTCACAGGAAATCTTCCAGAAAATTCGAGGAATTATTCAGTTGCACACTCTTGCAAAAATAGTTTGTATACCCTTTGAAGAATGTATACCTGGCTGGAGGAGTCTTGGAAATACCTCTGACGACAGGCTGTCGCCTGGATGGCATCTTGGACATTTATACATTAGGGAGGCTATTGTGCTTTAAAATGGGATAGCTATGTTTTAAGCTTTCCACAAAAAAAATTCCCTGATAATTAATATAAATTCTACATGAAGAATATTAATGATTAAGTTTCATAGCTCTTATTTCTTTCAATAAAATATTGAATATGACTCAAGCGTTAGGAAAATTAAACGGTGAGAAGCGTTATTATAATTATAATTAAACGTATACTGTATAGATTCTGTACTTAAGCATTCGATTGTATCTTTGTCATTATTTAAATACTCACATACAAGAATTGCAAGCATGATATCAAAAATTAAACTGATTTTTTTATGATTCGGTGAATCATATAGGTGAATATTACATACGCTATTAAAAATAAATAAGGCTCCCGCTGATCGATGAAAACAATTAAATATTTTTTTATTAATTAATTGTATATGAATTGACTTGCGCATTTGCTTGCTGTCGTATGTGCGTGATTATTACGCGTGTATAACTATTACGACTAATAGCATTTGTTTAATTCTAAATAAATAATGAAATATGGAGTCCTTCCTAAACAAGATGCAATCCTCGTTACACTTAATTTATTCCATTTAAAAAGATTGACTTATTCTCTTAGTAAACATAGGACGAGAACGATTTTAAATACCTCATCCATTCGAGAGATATTTTTTGAATATTCCAGCATGTTAAATATAAACTTAATACATACGCACAAAAATTCCTTTCAAGTAATATTTTTGCGACATTAAGTATTTGCGAATGAGTTTTTACTTTCTCTACTACGTATAGTAAGTAGAGGAAGTGTTGTATTCCACCCAAAAAATCGATACCGAGATTTCACCGGAAATACATGTTTTGAGACCCTCTGAATCCAAAAAAGCATGCTTGCGTGTGTCTGTGTGACTGTGAAGCATATCTCAGAAACGAAAAGTCGGATAAACACCAAACTTGGTATTTAGGTTCAGTATCTTTCAAAGATGCGATACGGAGGTTTTAAAGAAAATGCCCCACACCAGACTACCCTTTACATGGAACATTTTTCGAAAATTTTAATTTTCTCAAAAATGACTAACGATATTGAATAAAATATTATATGTTTAAGATATTGTAATGAGAAATGAAATGTATATCTCGAATTTTCAGGGGATGTCTCCAAAAAATATTCTTCATTCTGAACGACTTTTACAAAACTGGTAAACCATAAGAGATAGACAAAATTTTACTACACAAAAATAGAGTGCACGTTAAAATACATAATTTTATATCATATACATTCTTGTTGTTGAGTAAATCGTTTTCGAGATATTGCTTGTTATTCCCTTAAAATTTCCAATACTTATACTTTTTCTCAAATTCGTTATTCTTGTTTTTATGTCCTGGACATGCAAAGAGAATAGAATGCGTCACATAGCAACCAGTGTTAAAATATTTGACTATCGCTTAAAAGCTACCATATTCCACCTGCATCGACATGAAAATTACCATTAACATTGACATCTCGATATCTCGATTAACATGAAGCATATGGGGAATAAGTGTTTGTAAAAATAGTTTGTACAAGAGTAGAGAAAGTCATGTGAGTGTAACACATCAGATTTTTGATATTGGTTTAAATTTTCAAATACTTTTAACTTTTCTCAAGTGGTAACTCGCTATTCGTTTTCCCCGCGGTAATGCATAGAGAATAGAATTCTAAAGCCATTACATAGCATCAGGCGTTTTTTTAAACATCTGTGACGTGTCTATTCACAATCGAAAGGTCGCTGGTTCGAGGAAAAGTTATATCAACAGAAACAATACATTATTTTCACGCCGTGATTATTTTGGTAATTTAACAATAATTAACAATGAATTTTAGCGGTACATGTAAGAAATAAAATATATTTTTATTTTCTAGCAACATATGCAGAAGCATTGCCCTTAAGGAACGCTGGCGTGATCGTTGGATTTCCCCATAACGGGTTTAGGCTTGCTTACGAAATGCCCCTGTGCGAGGCTAGCATTTCCCTCTCCTTCTTCTCGAAGGTTGGAGTAGCCAAACAAAATTGCTGTATTATATACCGTCACACCTCTCACCCCTTCAGATTTTATCAGGTGAAACGATATAAAAGCAGTAGCTTCTCCGACGATTTCACTGTATTGTGACAACACAGCGAGCTAAGATCTCTGCAAACTTTTCTCATTCAAAGTGAAATTTCAACGAATATCATGTCTGGTAAGTTGTAACAAAACACTTCATTTTCTTTAAAAGTTAAATTATTACTCTGTACATTTAACTTATATTTGCGTTCTTGTTTTTAATGCATGGCATTTATATGCGAATAGCTGAGCATTCTAAAAGTTAATAGCTAGACAAGTGAATTTTTTGAAATGTGAACAGTTTAGTTAAGTATTCATTTTAGGCAAGCTTATTCTACATTTAATAGCTAACTGCGCGAATTCTCAAAATGGGAACAATTTAGTTAAGTATTCACCTTGTTGAGTATTTATTATTCCAGATATTTAAATACAGGATTTCACAGAGTGAATTATATTCCTTTTTGGAGAAAATACAATTATTTGAATACCTTATTAACGTTTTTGCTTTAGAATATTACAAAAAGTGTGTTGCGCGAATCATTCGCTCTAACAAAGTAAATATCTACATTATATTAAAACATTTAAATCGAAAAATACAGTAGTTAATGAACTTCATTAGTGAATCAGAACGTCAATTATATTTACACATATTATCATTTTCAGAAAAAAAGTTAATAATTTTGTAACTTTCAAATAAATGAAATTTTGTTATGCAACACATTCTCTAATAAAGAATATGTTTTTTTTCTCTTCCTAATGCAGAAAGTTTGACATCTCAACTTAACACATTGGCTGAGGGTAGCATTTACCCAGCCGTTCAAAGACTACAAGATCTTCAGCCAGAGGAGCCTTATAATATAAAATCCTTAAGAAAAATTGATACGCGATACGGTGCTAGAGTCGTTGCACTTTTACACAATAAGCAAGTGTTTCTACCGACAAGATATTCAACCCTAACAAGCCAACAGTTGGAGGAAATGCCAGGGAAGTTTCAAATGGTATATCATGGAGTAGTACCAGCCGGCAAGTTTAAGACATGTAAATTGTCTTTTCTTCCTATTAAGGTTTGTAGAAATAATTCAGCTATCCTTTCAAAGCTTCATTTAGAGTTACATTCGTTGAGTTTATAAATTCACACTTTACTAGGATAACATTTGTCTAAAGTATACATCAACATGTAAAAAAATAACGCCCAGGATGTAGTCTGAGCGAGGATCTGCAGAAAGAAGTTTAATAGTCTATTCACTGATTCTTTACCTCAAAGCAGATACCTACAGCAAGTTTCAAATAATTTCCAGTAGGATAGCAGTTGTCAAAAGCATGCATCACTGTATTAAAAAAATATGTGTAAATAATGTCTAGATTGTACTCTGTGTGATTTCATGCAGAAAGAAGTTTAATACCCCTTGCAATGATTCTCCACATCGAAGTATATACCTACAACAAGCTGCAAATAATGTGAATTTGTGTTACAGGAATGCCCAGATGAATGTAAATGAAGAGGAAGAACGAGATAGCTTAAAACATCATAAACAGAAATGTGATAGGAACATTCTCAACACCTCCCAGTGACCTCAATCAATGAAGAATTGCAGCCCCGTACAGCATGGAACATGCATGGAAAAACATTCGCGTGTGTAGAATATAGCAATAATATATAAATTATGTACTCATTATTACTGCTATACCCGCCTATACCATTGATTTCATAAATAATTTCATAATTGTTTAAGGAGAATGCCTATCTTAAAAACATTGATGCTACATGAAATCTAAACAAAAAGATTATTGAACTATTACTGAAAGAGACTTGAATAAATGGGAATCTAGAAGCCAGAACCATCTTAATATTGGGCTGTATGATATGAGGTGTATAAAAAGATTAATACAAAAATGAGGTCTATGTAATATAAACAACATTTATTTTTTATAAACATTTTCCTATTACATTCCTATACAAAAAACATACATATTTCCTAAAGACAAAGGTGATAGTCTAGACATTCTAAAACACTCAGTTATATAATCATATACATCACACAGAAAGAGACCTGCAATATCCATAAAAAACTAAACATCTCAAGAATGTCTGGATGATGTATTTTATAAGTACAAGGTTTTGATATTTCAAAGTTCCTGTTAACCATGACTGTAATTGATTAACACAATTTCTCGATCCTGTCATGCTATAACTTTAGAAGCTTTCAGCTTACTTATAATCTCCTCAATCTCTTGTGTGTGACTATTATTACCAGCGTTCCTCGATGCAATTAGTAACCTCAATATATTTACTAGTCTATTTGGATTTTCAAGTGTAGATATCACTGAATCATCATCATATGAAGATTTCATATTCTCACGACTCCCGCTGTATCCAGATTTTTCATCAACAGCAGTCTCCAGTGAAGGACAGAGGCTTGATCCGGTATAACATCCCCCTCTATACATCTTCGGATCTTTGAGTGTAGGAGAGAGAGTCGATCCAGTATAACATGTTGCTCTATGAAGCTTAAATCTTGACAAAGAACGATTCTTGAAACTCCGCGCGCATATACAGCATCTAATAACGCGTTTTCCTCCATGTGTAATGTATGAAAAATTGAGTTTCTCATTCGCTAGTTGCACAGATTTTCTCCGGCAGTAGCTCATGCTAAAACTAAAAGAAATTAAATGAATACGGGAATGCTAACGCTCGAAGGAGTTAAAAGCGAATGAATGAATTCATAACACGCAGCTATGTATATATCCCGGGTGAGGACGGCGGAGGGAATCGCGATCTATGCATAGCAGCGGGAAAGGATGCTCTCTGGAAACATTCGTGGAAAAGGATGCTCTCTGATTACAACGACGCGTAAACAGAACATGGCGAATGTGAGCATGGAAAAAGGATGCTCTCTGGAAACATTCTTGGAAAAGGATGCTCTCAACAGAACATGGCGAATGCGAGCATGGAAAAAGGATGCTCTCTGGAAACATTCGTGGAAAAGGATGCTCTGAACAGAACATGGCGAGTGCGAGCATGGAAAAAGGATGCTCCCTGGAAACATTCGTGGAAAAGAATGCTCTCTGGAAACACTCGTCATTCGCACAACGGATTGTCCCTAACATTTCCCTATTTCGGGCCGTTCAACATCGTGACGCGTCTCTGTCATCTACATTTCAATGAATTTTTACCTCCTGAATTAAAGTTTGGTGCTCTGTATAGATTTGCACAACTTGCATTACGCTGTGTGTCCCTAGCGTTTCCACCTCCTGAATTGTTCAATTTAGTGGACTGCCTCTGCCATCTTCATGTCAACGATCTGTTACTCTGAATTAAAATTTGGGGGTCTGTATAGATCTGTACAACTTGCATCACGCTATGTAACAACCTGATCGCGATATGTAACAAACTGATCACGCTATGTAACAACCTGATCGCGCTATGTAACAAAGGGATCACGCTATGTAACAAACTGTTCGCGGTATGTAACAAAGTGATCACGCTATGTAACAACCTGATTGCGCTATGTAACAAGCTCATCACGCTATGTAACAACCTGTTCGCGCTATGTAACAAACTCATCACGCTATGTAACAACCTGTTCGCGCTATGTAACAAAGTGATCACGCTATGTAACAACCTGTTCGCGCTATGTAACAAAGTGATCACGCTATGTAACAACCTGTTCGCGCTATGTAACAAAGTGATCGCGCTATGTAACAAACTGATCACGCTATGTAACAACCTGTTCGCTATGTAACAAAGTGATCACGCTATGTAACAACCTGATTGTGCTATGTAACAAAGTGATCACGCTATGTAACAACCTGATTGCGCTATGTAACAAGCTCATCACGCTATGTAACAAGCTCATCACGCTATGTAACAAACTCATCACGCTATGTAACAACCTGTTCGCGCTATGTAACAAGCTGTTCGCGCTATGTAACAAAGTGATCACGCTATGTAACAACCTGTTCGCGCTATGTAACAAAGTGATCACGCTATGTAACAACCTGATTGCGCTATGTAACAAGCTCATCATGCTATGTAACAACCTGTTCGCTATGTAACAAAGTGATCACGCTATGTAACAACCTGTTCGCGCTATGTAACAAGCTCATCACGCTATGTAACAAGCTCATCACGCTATGTAACAACCTGTTCGCGCTATGTAACAAACTCACCACGCTATGTAACAACCTGTTCGCGCTATGTAACAAAGTGATCGCGCTATGTAACAAACTGATCACGCTATGTAACAACCTGTTCGCTATGTAACAAAGTGATCACGCTATGTAACAACCTGATTGTGCTATGTAACAAAGTGATCACGCTATGTAACAACCTGATTGCGCTATGTAACAAACTGATCACGCTAATAAAGACTAAAGTTTTATGATTGTAGAATCAGGAGTATTTTTTATTTAAAATCCTACTTTGTATTTTTACTGTTTCTTAAATATACTCTTATTCTCCAGCCCTAGAACATACATACTAAAGGGAAGGAATGGGGAGTGTGATAAAGGTGTCTTCTATGTAGATGAAATAAAAATGACTAACTATCCTATATTTAGTAGAAAAGGTTATACGTAAACACTGAAAGAAAGTTCTTTTAAAGCGGTTGGTTTTGCAGATACTCAATGGATTGATATAAAGGATTTGGTGTAATGTATGAAGGCTTAATAAAGACCAGTTGTTATGATTGTAGAATCAGGAGTATTTTATTTTAAAAAATCCTTCATATTTTATTTTTTTTAATGACTATTGTTTTTTTGTTTTTGGATATATTCCTTGTATCTCCTAACGAGTTCACTCGTTAGAGGTATTAGTGGCGGTAGCGGCGGCAGGACCTGATATGTCAGGCGTCTCCTAGCTCGTCTGTGGTACGGTTGGCTGTTGAAGTCGTTAGTACTGCATTGAGTAATGTTGTGTGAGGTAGTAGGGAATTGGGGGGGTGTCGGAGGTTTCATCAGATTGCTGAAATTTAGCAACCCCTGATAAGGGAGTTGGTAAATTTCTCATCTGAGAGGGTGGGGATGATGACTGTGGTGTGGATTGGAATGGAGGGTTAACGTTGATAGGCGGCGGTGTAACTTCGAATACCCTTAATGTCGAAGCTGAAGAAAGGGTAGGAGAAGGGATTGAAGGTGAGGTAGATGCGTATCGTTCCGTATGTTGTTGCGGGAAACCGAAGGGTGCAGGCGCCTCGTCTCCACCAAAAAAATGAAGCCCGAAATCTGAAAATAATAATAATATTAATAATAATAATAATAATAATAATAATATAGAATGTGTAAAACAAGAACTTCATAGAATATTGAAAAAATTTCTTACCGTTCAGGGGTTGGCGAGTACTTGTCCCTCCCGGGAAAGCGGAGGGCGTAGACGATTCATTGCTACCCACACCAAAAAAATGAAGTCCGAAATTTGAAAATAATAATAATAATATTAATATTAATAATAATAATAATATAGAATGTGTAAAACAAGAACTTCATAAAATATTGAAAAAATTTCTTACCGCTCAGGGGTTGGCGAGTACTTGACCCTCCCGGGAAAGCTGAGGGCGTAGACGCTTCATTGCTACCCTCATCAAAAGAATGCATCCCGAAATCTGAAAATAATAATAATAATAATAATAATAATAATAATAATATAGAATGTATAAAACAAGAACTTCATAAAATATTGAAAAAATCCCTTACCGCTCAGGGGTTGGCGAGTACTTGACCCTCCCGGGAAAGCTGAGGGCGTAGACGCTTCATTGCTACCCTCATCAAAAAAATGCATCCCGAAATCTGAAAAAAAAAAAATAAATAATAATAATAATAATAATAATAATATAGAATGTGTAAAACAAGAACTTCATAAAATATTGAAAAAATTTCTTACCGCTCAGGGGTTGGCGAGTACTTGACCCTCCCGGGAAAGCTGAGGGCGTAGACGCTTCATTGCTACCCTCATCAAAAAAGTGCATCCCGAAATCTGAAAATAATAATAATAATAATAATAATAATAATAATAATAATAATAATATAGAATGTGTAACAAAGAACTTCATAAAATATTGAAAAAATTTCTTATCGCTCAGGGGTTGTCGAGTACTTGACCCTCCCGGGAAAGCTGAGGGCGTAGACGCTTCATTGCTACCCTCATCAAAAAAATGCATCCCGAAATCTGAAAATAATAATAATAATAATAATAATAATAATAATAATATGGAATGTGTAAAACAAGAACTTCATAAAATATTGAAAAAATTTCTTACCGCTCAGGGGTTGGCGAGTACTTGACCCTCCCTGGAAAGCTGAGGGCCTAGACGCTTCATTGCTACCTTCATCAAAAAAATGCATCCCGAAATGTGAAAATAATAATAATAATAATAATAATAATAATAATATAGAATGTGTAAAACAAGAACTTCATAAAATATTGAAAAAATTTCTTACCGCTCAGGGGTTGGCGAGTACTCGACCCTCCCTGGAAAGCTGAGGGCGTAGACGCTTCATTGCTACCCTCATCAAAAAAATGCATCCCGAAATCTGAAAATAATAATAATAATAATAATAATTCGATTCGTGGCGGTTTTCAAGTAATTGTATTTCTCTAGAAAAGAATATAATTCACTTGGTGAAAACACGTATTTAAATATCCCGAATAATAATTACTCAACAAGTTGAATACTTAACTAAACTATTCACATTTCAGAAAATTCACCTGACTAGCTATTAACTCTTAGAATGTTCAGCTATTTACAAATCGCTATCCTCATCAAAAAAATGCATCCCGAAATCTGAAAATAATAATAATCTATTCACATTTCAGAAATTTCACCTGACTAGCTATTAACTTTTAGAATGTTCAGCTATTTACAAATCGCTATCCTCATCAAAAAATGAATCCCGAAATCTTAAAATAATAATAATAATAATAATCGGAAGAAATTTTATACAGATCATTTTTTATTCGACTCGTGGCGGTTTTCAAGTAATTGTATTTTCTCTAGAAAAGAATAAAATTCACTTGGTGAAAACATGTATTTAAATATCCGGAATAATAATTACTCAAGAAGTTGAATACTTAACTAAACTGTTCACATTTCAGAAAAATTCACCTGTCTAGCTACTAACTTTTAGAATGCTCAGCTATTTACAAATAAATGTCCGACATTAAAAACAAGAACGCAAATATAAGTTAAATGTACAGAGTAATAATTTAACTTTTAAAGTAAATGAAGTGTTTTGTTACAACTTACCAGACATGATGTTCGTTGAAATTTCACTTTGAATGAGAAAATTTTGCAGAGGTCTAAGATCGTTGATATCAGCGTAGAAACTGTAAGAATTCCCGATGAAGCAGCCTTTTTATAGTGTTCTTTTGCAATATAAAAAATGTATGAGTGAAAGTTTAAGATATATAATACAATGATTTTGATTGGCTACACCAAAAATTCGAGAAGTAGGAGAGGGAAAATGCTAGCCTCGCACAGGGGCATTTCGTAAGCAAGCCTAAACCTGTTATGGGGAAATCCATCGATCACGCCACCTCGCCGTAAGGGAAATGTTTCTGCATATGACGCTAGAAATAAAAAATATATTTTATTTTTTACATTTACCGCTAAAATTCATTGTTCATTATTGTTACATTACCAAAATAATCACAGGGTGAAAATAATGTACTTTTTCTGTTCATATAATTTTCCTCGAACCAGCGACCTTTCGATTGTGAATAGACACGTCACAGATGTTTAAAAAAAACCTGATGCTATGTGATGGCTTTAGAATTCTATTCTCTATGCATTACCACGGGGAAAACGAATAGCGAGTTACCGCTTGAGAAAAGTTAAAAGTATTTGAAAATTTAACCCAATATCAAAAATCTGATGTGTTACACTCACATGACTTTCTCTACTCTTGTACAAACTATTTTTACAAACACTTATTCCCCATATGCTTCATGTTAATCGAGATATCGAGATGTCAATGTTAATGGTAATTTTCATGTCGATGCAGGTGGAATATGGTAGCTTTTAAGCGATAGTCAAATATTTTAACACTGGTTGCTATGTGACGCATTCCATTCTCTTTGCATGTCCAGGACATAAAAACAAGAATAACGAATTTGAGAAAAAGTATAAGTATTGGAAATTTTAAGGGAATAACAAGCAATATCTCGAAAACGATTTACTCAACAACAAGAATGTATATGATATAAAATTATGTATTTTAACGTGCACTCTATTTTTGTGTAGTAAAATTTTGTCTATCTCTTATGGTTTACCAGTTTTGTAAAAGTCGTTCAGAATGAAGAATATTTTTTGGAGACATCCCCTGAAAATTCGAGATATACATTTCATTTCTCATTACAATATCTTAAACATATAATATTTTATTCAATATCGTTAGTCATTTTTGAGAAAATTAAAATTTTCGAAAAATGTTCCATGTAAAGGGTAGTCTGGTGTGGGGCATTTTCTTTAAAACCTCCGTATCGCATCTTTGAAAGATACTGAACCTAAATACCAAGTTTGGTGTTTATCCGACTCTTCGTTTCTGAGTTATGCTTCACAGTCACACAGACACACGCAAGCATGCTTTTTTGGATTCAGAGGGTCTCAAAACATGTATTTCCGGTGAAATCTCGGTATCGAATTTTTTGGGAGGAATACAACACTTCCTCTATTTACTATACGTAGTAGAGAAAGTAAAAACTCATTCGCAAATACTTAATGTCGCAAAAATATTACTTGAAATGAATTTTTGTGCGTGTATTAAGTTTATATTTAACATGCTGGAATATTCAAAAAATATCTCTCGAAGGGATGAGGTATTTAAAAACGATCTCGTCCTATGTATACTAAGAGAATAAGCCAATCTTTTTGTAAAATAATACTTGGAGATAAATGTAATAGTCACGAATGCTTACTGAGACAATCTATACATCACGCGTGAAAAATACATGTTTTAAACAGAGTCCATTCCTATAATCTATATGGGCAGGGTTTTCATGCAAGAACGCTATGCGTTTAATTATAATTTCAGCGTAAAAAGAAAATATCGCTTCCATCCATTTAATTTTTTTTCCTGACGCTAGAGTCATATTCGATATTTTGTTGAAAGAAATAAGAGATATGAAACTTATGGAATAATCTTCATGTAGAATTTAAATTACTTATTGGAGGAAAAAATGTTTTAGCAGGCTTGTAATTGTCTGGTTTAGGAATTTCCTGTGTTTGCACGGATGACCTGCGTAGAGCAATTAGGAAGCCTTTCAAACCGCCCCTTATCGGTATGACAGACTTCAACGCTGGTTGCTATGTCACGCATTCCATTCTCTTTGCATGTCCAGGACATAAAAACAAGAATAACGAATTTGAGAAAAAGTATAAGTATTGGAAAATTTAAGGGAATAACAAGCAATATCTCGAAAACAAGAATGTATATGATATAAAATTGTGTATTTTAACGTGCACTCCATTTTTTTGTGTAGTAAAATTTTGTCTATCTCTTATGGTTTACCAGTTTTGCAAAAGTCGTTCAGAATGAAGAATATTTTTGGAGACATCCCCTGAAAATTCGAGATATGCATTTCATTTCTCATTACAATATCTTAAACATATAATATTTTATTCAATATCGTTAGAGTCATTTTTGAGAAAATTAAAACTTTCGAAAAAATGTTCCATGTAAAGGGTAGTCTGGTGTAAGGCATTTTCTTTAAAACCTTCGTGTCGCATCTCTGGAAGATACTGAACCTAAATACCAAGTTTGGTGTTTTATCCGTCTCTTCGTTTCTGAGTTATGCATCACTGTCACACAGACACTCGCAGCCATGCTTTTTTCGGATTCAGAGGGTCTCAAAACGTGTATTTCCGGTGAAATTTCGGTATCGATTTTTTGGGTGGAATACAACACTTCCTCTACTTACTATACGTAGTAGAGAAAGCAAAACGCATTCGCAAATACTTAATGTCGCAAAAATATTACTTGAAATGAATTTTTGTGCGTATATATTAAGTTTATATTTAACATGCTGGAATATTCAAAAAATATCTCTCGAATGGATGAGGTATTTAAAATCGTTCTCGTCCTATGTTTACTAAGAGAATAAGCCAATTTTTTTAAATGGAATAAATTAAGAGTAACGAGGATTGTTTAGGCTAGGCTCTATATTTCATTATTTATTTAGAATTAAACAAATGCTATTAGTCGTAATAGTTATACCCGCGTAATAATCACGCACATACGTTACCAACCAAATGCGCAAGTCAATTCATATACAATTAATTAATAAAAAAATATTTAATTGTTTTCATCGATCAGCGGGAGCCTTATTTATTTTTAATAGTGTATGCAATATTCACCTATAATGTTAACCGAATCGTAAAAAAATCAGTTTACTTTTTGATATCATGCTTGCAATTCTTGTATGTGAGTATTTAAATAATGACAAAGATATAATCGAATGCTTAAGTACAGAATCTATACAGTATACGTTTAATTATAATTATAATAACGCTTCTCACCGTTTAATTTTCCTAACGCTTGAGTCATATTCAATATTTTATTGAAAGAAATAAGAGCTATGGAACTTAATCATTAATATTCTTCATGTAGAATTTATATTAATTATCAGGGAATTTTTTTTGTAGAAAGCTTAAAGCATAGCTATCCCATTTTAAAGTACAATAGCCTCCCTAATGTATAAATGTCCAAGATGCCATCCAGGCGACAGCCTGTCGTCAGAGGTATTTCCAAGACTCCTCCAGCCAGGTATACATTCTTCAAAGGGTATACAAACTATTTTTGCAAGAGTGTGCAACTGAATAATTCCTCGAATTTTCTGGAAGATTTCCTGTGAATGAAAAAAAAAACTTTTTTAACAAAAAATGGTTCGATCTCTCTCTCTCTCTGCTGGAATAATCAAAAAAATATCTCTCGAATGGAGGGTTGTTTAAAAAACTATCTCGTCCTATGTTTACTAAGAGAATAAGCCAATCTTTTTGTAAAATAATACTTGGAGATAAATGTAATAGTCACGAATGCTTACTGAGACAATCTATACACCACGCGTGAAAAATACATGTTTTAAACAGAGTCTATTCCTATAATCTATATGGGCAGGGTTTTCCTGCAAGAACGCTATGCGTTTAATTATAATTTGAGCGTAAAAAGAAAATATCGCTTCCCTCCGTTTAATTTTTTTTCCTGACGCTAGAGTCATATTCGATATTTTTATTGAAAGAAATAAGAGATATGAAACTTATGGAATAATCTTCATGTAGAATTTAAATTACTTATTGGAGGAAAAATGTTTTAGCAGGCTTGTAATTGTCTGGTTTAGGAATTTCCTGTGTTTGCACGGGTGACCTGCGTAGAGCAATTAGGAAGCCTTTCAAACCGCCCCTTATCGGTATGACAGACGTCAATTGTATACTTAAAGGTTACTTCCCCAGCGGACGGGGTTTTTTCGTCAAGGGTGTACAAAATTTCCTTTACATCTGGGTTTCTTTTTCAGTTGTTTAGCGAAGAGTAACAAGGATTGTGTCTTGTTTAGGATAGACCCCATATTTCATTATTTATTTATAATTAAACAAATGTTATTAGTCGTAATAGTTATACACATGTAATAAATGCGACAGCAACCAAAAAAATGTGCAAGTCAATTCATATACAATTAATTAATAAAGAATATTTAATTGTATTCATCAGCGATACTTTTATATCTACTAAGAAAGGTATGACTGTTTTGAAGTCCTCTCTCTCTCTGTTATTATCTCCTTTCGCGATACTTTTATATCTTCTAAGAAAAGTATTGCTGTTTTGAAGTCCTCTCTCCATGTTATTATCTCCTTTCGCAATACTTTTATATCTAATAAGAAAGGTATGCCTGTTTTGAAGGGTAATTATTACTTCTCTCGAGTGAGAAGAGGCATAGCGGTCTTATAGTTTTTAACATCAGTTGGAGCGTACCCCGATGTGATGGATACCCCTAGCCATTAAGAGCAGGTACCGGGGGAAAACCCTAGCGTTCTGGTTTAACCATTTCTTAAGCTTCATTGTATTAGACAATGCACTGCGGTCGCACTCGCGTTGTTTTTCGTAAAGGGTTCTCGTGTTAACGTCTCATACTAGCTATTTGCAATATCGTTTTTTCAGTTGCTTTTTAATTCATCTAAGCAATGCAATATTTTTTATGAACCCTCCATTCAAAAGAAGAATTAAACAAACGTTATTAGCCGTAATAGTTATACACGCGTAATAATCACGCATATACGAGAACAACCAGGTGCGCGAGTCAATTCATATACAATTAATTAATAAAAAAACTTAATTGTTTTTCATCGATAGACGTGCGTCGTTTCATTAGAAGTGAGATGTCCATGGTGGGTGAAAAATGGATGAGATAGCTCTAGGTGCGCAAGTCAATTACATTAATTAATAAAAATATTTAATTGTTTTCATCGATCAGCAAGAGTCTTATTTATTTTTAATAGCGTATGTAATATTCACCTATAATGTTAACCGTATTTATTTATTTCATAATCAATTCCTCCGGAATTATAACGAGACAACATGAACGCACCTCGCATGTTAAACGAGTATTATTTAACTAAAATGTTAATTCGCCTTTATTTTTTTTCCGGAAATCATATTTCGCTGAATTATATAGAGTTAAGATGGCCACCTTGCGCGCACCTTGAGTTTAAATATGGCGAATTCACAACTTTCGGATATGACCACCAGGGGCGCCGTGAGGAAACCCTCGCTGGTTCAGAGAGGAAAAAACCAGTTTCACTCATATTACCATTTGGCGCGCTGGTGTAGGTTGCGAACTGAAACGCGAGTGGAGGGGGTGCGGTAGTCGACTTGTCACTGCAATTACCGAGAGCCGGTCATTCGAGTGAGGCGTTTCGTGGAGGAAGGGATGCGCGCGGGGTTCCAGCGCAATTATCACGCGATAACGACTGTTACGGCAACTCTGTCCTTTCAGCTATGGATTCATCTAAGCGTTGTAATATTCTTATAAATCCAAAATATATTTTCCCTCAAAAGTAGAATTAAATAAATGTTATTACTCGTAATAATTATACACATGCTACCACACATATACGATAACGAACAGTTGCGCACGCGAGTCAATTACATTAATCAATCAAAAATACTTAATTGTATTCATCGACCGACTAGGCGCGTTTCATTAGAAGTGTAATTTGTTGACATTAGTAGATGTAAAAATGGCGGTTTAGAAGCAGGTGCGCAAGTCAATTCATATACAATTAATCAATCAAAAATACTTAATTGATTGCCGAGCAGCGTTTAATTGCATTAGTAGTAATATGATGGCGATTCTTTTTTTTTCAATAATGTTTTATGCATGGGCGAACATTATCTAATTGATTGACACAATTATGTACTCAAACGATTTGCCGATGTGCGGCAGGCATCGAGAATCGCATTCCCCCATCGCCAGGGTGGATTTCCAGGCCAGCGTCACGCACCGAGAACCCCCACATATACCCCATCACCCGAGCGGCACATCCCCTACCCCAACCAATCACCCGGGCGGGATTTAGACCTAGGGAAGGTACGCGACCGGCGTATAGGAACAATACACACTCTCCCACATATCCGCAGGGGAACCAATCACACGGCAGGGATTTAGACAAGTCACAATGAGGGGGGCGGGAATGTATCCACCGTATAGGAACAATACACACTCTCCCACCTATACACAGGGAACCAACCAGAACACAAAGGGGAGGGAGAGTACGCACCCAGCGTATGGGGAAGGGAGGGGGGCGGGGACACCGGCACGCGACCAGTTCACATGGGGGAGGGGGGAGGACCTGTCGGCACAGAACCAGTCGGCATTAGGTGAGGCCACAAAGGGAGGGGGCGGGGCTAGCGGCACGCGACCAGGGCGGTATGTGAGACCTCAAAGGGAGGGAGCGGGGCTTGTCGGCATAGAACAAAGAACCTTATCAGATGGCGGCATATCCTTTGAGGCTCCGTTCTCTTATTATATTTCTACTCTCATTCTACGGGGTATGAATTATATCAAATGACTAGTTAAAGTTTCACGAGAGGATGCTTCCTCCCAAGCAACCTCTTTTGCCTTAGGTTAGCTTGCAGGCCAATTTAACTCCAAAAATTTCTTCACGTTCGCCCACAGATTTTCAATAGAATTCAAATCTGGTGAGCAAGGAGGCCAATCAATCACTGTGGTCTCTTGACTTTGCGAGAACCAGTTTTGAAACCGCTGACTTGTGTGGACAGGGTAGCTGTCCTACTGGAACTCAATTATTCCATAGAGATATATAGTCCTTGCAGAAGGAACCATGAAGTTTTCGAAAATGGCTTTATACTGGTGGCCATTTAATGTGCCATTAAGCTGCCACAACACACCTAGACCATCTCGTGACATCCAACCCCAACACGGCACAGATACGCAACCTTGGTGATCCATTTGTGCCGTGTATTTTCCGTCGTAACGTTTTCCTCTGGGACGGTAGACATTTACTTTCCCCCATTTGTAGATGAAAATATCACCTCATCTGTGAATATAACCCTATGCAGTTATGGTTGGGATTTTCTTCTGCAAATGCGAGGCGACATTATTTGTAATCATCTGTAAGACGCTGCTTCTCAGCTGCCGATCAAGCAAAGAGCCCTGCTATAGTCAAACGACGCAAGGCTGTGCGGTTCAACCCAGGGAAATTAGAATTACTTATATAGACACATGCTGGAAGGGATTGCTGTCTGACTTTTAGAAGTGCGGTGTCCTGCTAATGAGTGGACGAACGTTTTCGCCCCGAACCAGGTCGACGACGAACAATCCCTTCCTGGATATCCGCACCCACCTCGTAGCCGTAGATATAGGGACTCAAAGTGCTTTTGCAGCCTGAGAGACAGAGTATCCAGCTACGTTCACTAACGTAAGGAGAGATCTCCTTCTAGCTTTGTTCTTTATGCGTGCGCTCAGCCATAGCAAACGTCAGAATGACTGCTAACATATCATGCAGAACTCCAAGGCTATCAGGTGCGCGCGCATGATCACACCAGCGCCATTCTAGTTGAAGAATGAGACAGAGAGATTGTACATCCAACACATTAAGTCATTTAGATATTTGGTATAGCTTTTCATTTTAGAATTCTTGTTAATATGGCATTTACTTTGAAAACGAAAATAATGATTTGTTAGTGTTTTATGCATGAATGTCTTAAAATTAATGATATTCTATGCATGGTATACGTACGGCATTGCCATATACATAACAAATTAAAATTTAAATAATACAAAATCATATACATCAACGTTAGAACCCAGGTTGTTCTACTTACGAGACACTACTCTTCACCGCTCATCTACAATGAATACAATCCAGCTGAAAGCCATCTTCCTACTTATCTCATAGCTTTGAAATAAACGCAGATGGTATTAAGTCCTGTATTGTGAACGCAGCGTCAGCGAATGCTTCCAAAGTTTTCCGAATCGAACTACCTTAAATGGCTGTTGCTCATTTATTTTGTCTTAGGCTATATGTTACAAACCTCGAATAAGCTTTAAATACTATCTTGTATTATTGGAGAATAAATTAATAAATACTGTCACTGGTAAAACTTTGCTTGCTTCGACTCTAAAAGCTTAAAGTTTGTATTACTCGGAGCAAATTACTTTACTGTTATGGATAATTAAAAGAGGATGAATAGAACAAATGAAAAGGAACGAACGAACTAATAGAACAATGAATGAAACTAATTAAATAAGGGAAGAAAATAGCTTACATTACTTTTTATGTTAATAGATGAAGAGTATTGCGGTGTTAACGTCTCCAGGAGGAAGGGATGAAGCGAAGAAACTGCAGGAGGCTACACGTCACAGATATGCGCGGATGTTCCACACAGTTCTAGGCTGCAAGATACGTCCCACTACTCGAGCGGCCTAGAGAGGACTATCCAAGTAAACGCGCACTGTCTACTATCCTTAATGAGAAGGAGGAAGAAGATCAGAGAAGAGAAGGAAGGAGAACGAAAGATTGTAACATCAAATATTACAAAATATGAATCAAATTAAGTAAAGAAGGAAAATCGGTTACATGGAAATAATAAGGAAATATGAAACGTATTAAATCAGTAAATGGAATAAGCATTTAATAACTGGAAACAGAAAATAGGAATATATATGATTTTAATTAATGAAAAGAAGGAAGAAAGGATAGGGAAAGCAGAATTTAATGATTGGAAGCGGAAAACATAACGAAAAGAGTTGGTTTTTACGTAAGGTTTTAGAGCTCAATTAACTGCTTGTATCTTAGATCACGTGATGTAATGATAAAAAGGCATTGATATGCTAGTGAAATACTACAGTCTAAGATACTTAATCATCGTTTCATTGCTAAATTCAATGCATGACTGGACTTGAAGAATATAAGCGATAAAACCAATATATAATTATATATAAATGAAGTTTAATATACGAATTATACTCTTAAAGCTTCGAGATGCTTAAAATATGCGTGTTTACGTCGAAAGGGGAAACATAAAAACTTATACAACATCGGGCCTTAATTCACGTGACCTTCTTAAGGGATCGTGCCTCTGCTATAATATATGTTCATAAATGAGATGCTCTATCTTGCAGCTGTTGTATTTCGATGAATGTAGTAATCGTGATGGTGACCATTATAGTTGTTAACTGCTTAGCGATGGTACGTATGATGGTGATGACAGTGGTTATAATGATTACGGCGAAGCTGTTAACAATGACAATGGATGTTATGCAAGGGAAAATGATGATGGGTGCGACGATGATGATAATGATGATGATATCAGGGATGAGGATGACAGTTTATTTTATGGGTGTGCATAAATGACTGTACAAGTGAAAAAAGGATTATAAAAGGCTATAAACGTTTGAAAATTATTAGCGCAGGTTTATCAGATTGTTATAAACGGGGTAAAAGTTGAGGCAGTATTTTATATCACAACACTGTGAATGCCAGAGTGATTGTAGTGTAAATTAACATTATTGTATGACAATGATTTGAGATGTTTGTTAATTATAAGCATTGTTAGGAAATAAGTTTACACGGCCTCACTGAAACTGACAATAGGAGCGGGTAACAATGAAACGAGGGAGTGAGTTGTTTATCAATTAGAAGAGGCAAACAATGACGTCAGAGTAGCGTGCCTTTCTTTAGAAATGGAGGGAATAGTTTCCCTAGAGCATATGTGTTCGTAATTTTGATTGGATATAAAAATAGACGCTAATGTTGGCGCGTTTTATTAACCAATAGCAGCTCTGTTATAATATTTAGGCATATCGGGGTGAGGGAGTATAAATTCTGAAGCCAAATGCAAGTAACATGCAGTTCAACAGAATCATTCACGAGTTACACGTCGCGCAGTTCAACAGAATCTCTCGCGTCGCAAAGTTAGTTACAAAATGTGAAATACGCGAATTAATAATGTGCGGCAAATAAGTGATTATAGTTACATTCGAAAATATAACCGTTTCAGTCAGGCGGGAATCAAGAGTAATTATGTGAAATGAATAAAGTGTGACGGCAATAAAAGTGTAAAAACAAATTCTTTTATCAGTGTTATCTTTCAGTAACATCTCCTTTTCCGTTTACACACCCTGTTCAAGAGATTTGCTCGACTGAGTAATAATAGCTAGCCGGAGGACAAAGAACCCAAAATTCAAAATAGTAAAACAATAACAGGCGCTCAGAAAATAAGATAACACGAACGATACCGCGACAAAGTGGAGAAAATGATTGAAAAGTGTAAAAATTACTGTAAATGTGGCCCATAATTACCCAGAAAGAATTCGCGCAGGTGATGCTAGGATTCGTTTAAGTGATAGGCTTTATGGTATGACGGCTGTGGTGGTGATCACTATAATGGTGGTGATGGTGGTGGTGGAGGCGCTAATAGTGAGATTAGGGAGTTGTGGTGTTAATGGAAGTGATGCGGCAGCGTTGGTGGTTGTGGTGGTGGTAATGACGGTGGTGATGGCGGTGTTGGCGATAGCGGTGATAGTGATGGTGGTATTGGTGAGATTAGGGAGTTATGGTGTTGACAGTGTGGCAGTGGTGGTCATGATGTGGGATTAGGGAGTTATGATTTTAATGGAAGTGATGGTTGTAATAACGGCGGTGGTGGCGGTGGTGGTGATGCTGGTGATGGTGGTAGTAATGGTGGCGGTGTTAGCGATAGCAGCGATGATGGTAATGGAGGGATTCGGGAGTTATGATGCTTATGGAAGTGATGATGATGGCGGTGGTGTGGTGATAGTGGTGGTAATAGTGTTGGTGATGGCGGTGGTGGTGGAGTTATTGATGGTGGTGATACTGGTAACACTGTAAAGTTATACTGTTAATGGAAGTGGTGGTGGTGGTAGTGATGGTCGTTGTGGTAGTAATGGCGGTGGTGAAGGTGAAAACGGGAATGACAGTGGTGGTGGTGTTTATATGCTGTTTTAGGTTCTGTTTAGGTGTATAAAAGGGTTCGTAATAATTGTAAAAAGCTAGAATACTTTAAAACATACCGAATGGCCGCAAAACAGCAAAGCTGTGTCTTTAACAGCGTACAAAATGAGTTAGAAGCACCTAAAATATTTGTTAAAAATTTCTTATAAAGCGGGAAAAAATGACTAAAAGAATGCAAATATCATTAAAGTCCTCCAAAATATCTTCAAAGTGTATGAAATAAACTACCAAAACCACCAAAATGACTGGAACATTTTAAAATACTTAAAAACAGCACAAAATACCTTCGAAGCGCTCTGACATTCCGAAAAACATGTACAAATACCATGAAATACCTGCTGCTGTGCCTAAAATAGCTTTGCAAGCCTTTAAATGTCTGAAATTTCCTGCCCATGTCACGAAATGTCTTAAAAAGGTGTTTCAGCACCTGAAAATACCTACTCCAGTGTCTAAAATACCTGAAAATAATTCTAAAACACAGATAAATACTGTAAAATGGGATAAATGGCTTTAAAACACTGCAAAATGATTGGAAATGCACAAAAATATTTATAAAAGTTTTCAAAGCATTGCAACAATACCTGCAATACTACAATATCCTTCAAAGGAGTATAAAAGAAAACACAATGATCATAATGTGGAAAGTATGGTAACAAGGTAAAGCTAGAAAATGAACTTAAAATGTAAAACCAACTGTGAAGGTATTCATAATTATTGATGTCAGGAGGTGTTTAGGTGATGCAAGGACCATTTAGGTAATGCAAGTAGCTGTTTAGGTGCGGAAAACTCTTCCATTTATTCAAAGCATTGCAACAATACCTGCAATACTACAATATCCTTCAAAGGAGTATAAAAGAAAACACAATGATCATAATGTGGAAAGTATGGTAACAAGGTAAAGCTAGAAAATGAACTTAAAATGTAAAACCAACTGTGAAGGTATTCATAATTATTGATGTCAGGAGGTGTTTAGGTGATGCAAGGACCATTTAGGTAATGCAAGTAGCTGTTTAGGTGCGGAAAACTCTTCCATTTATATGATAAGAGGGTCTGTTTAGGTTAACTTCGATTAATACGGTTGGAATGGGGTTAGAGTAGACGATGATGGCATAAAATAGATGTTGGACGCGTCGCCTAGTTGTGGGATTGAGGCTTTTTATTTATGGTCGCTCTTTAACTGCTGTGCTGCTTAGCGTCCCATTCTATATTAGGCGTGAAAGACCGGTAATTTTGCTTAGAGACTACTTTATTGGGCTTGAGATTCTTTTACGTGCCATAAATCTACGACACGGGACCCCGGCTTTACTTTCCTTCCAAAGGAAGCCGTGCTAAGTATTTTTACGTCCAAAATATCTAACGCCCTCCGCCGGGTTTGAACCCGCGACTTCAGGAACTAGAGACTAGCATGGTAGCCACTACATCACAGTTTTGGTTTTACGAATAATTATGGTTGTGATTGCTGTAATGGTGATATTTGTTTTAGCGGTATGGATGACAGTTTTGTGTTGGTGAATGGCCATTAACGCGAGGAAGTTAGTGGGTAATATAACAAAATGAGCGTAAGGTGTAAAGGATGTCAAAAGGGTGCAATTAACATTACTGTAAAAGGAGCGAACATAATCGTAAAATCTTTACAAATTACTGGAAGTAAACACCTAATTACCCTGCAAATATAGTCAAATGACTGTAAAATACACACGTAATGCCTGTAAAAGCGTAGAAAAGACTGTGAAAACGTCAAAGATCACTGTAACAGCTAGAGAAATACTTGTGAATCATAACGAAATGGTTGGAAATGTTTCCAATATACACATAAAACATTTTTAAATGGCTGTAAAACGTACCACATACTTAAAACATAGAAAAATGACTAAAAAGAACTAAATAGTTGTAGAAGGTGCTAAATTCCCGTAAAATCATTCTAACTTTCTTATTTAAGGAATTCTTTATCTGATGTATGGATCCGTTTCCGTTATGATAGGCTATCCAATTAAACGATAAGAAGGTTTTGCTAGGCCAGGTTAGGGTGGACAATGACAGGATAGGTGTTCCTATTAGTCTAGGTTAGCATGGTTAGGAGTTACGGTAGTTTTAGATTATGACAGGATGGAATAGATGTGAGGGCAGTTAAGATTAGGTTCGGTTAACACCAGGTTAGGGCAGATGACGGTAGGATAGGTTAGCCGATGTGAAGACAGTTTAGGGTAGCTTAGGTTAGGTTATGATATGATAGAGTGGAATATATGATTAGATGAGATCTAGCTGGGTTATGATGACTGGTACCGAAATAGGGTTAAGATGACGCGAGCATTGGCCTGTTAGGTTACACTAGCATGGTCTGGAGTTAGGATAGCTTTAGGTTATGTCTGGATGAAATAAATGATGATACGACAGGGTTAGGTTAGTATGGGAGTAATCAGGTTCGGTTAACTGATAGTATGATAGGAGTGAAGACAGCTTAGGATACCGTAGGGTAGGTTATGTTTGGGGCGGAATAGGTGATTAGTGGATGGTCTAGCTAGATTAGGGTAGACGATGTCGGTATAGAATAGATGATGGGAGCCCTTTTCTGGTTGTGGTGGTAGTAGTGTTAGCGGTGGCCATGACAGTGCTTGTGCTGGAAATGTTTATAAAATATTAGCATTACTCTTAAAATAGAAAGATAGGTTAGTTTGGACTGTTCTATATGTCATAGAAAGACTGTTACTCATGCATGGTTTATCGCCTGTAGGCATTAGAACATACAGAGGTTCGCAAAATGATCCAATATGCCTGTAAAACGAGAGAAGTAATTGCAAAACAGCAGAAACCATGTATAAAACGAGAGAAACATTGGATAAAAACATAATGGAATGCCTTGAAGTATGCTAAATATCTGTTCCAGTATCTCGAATGTTCATAAAAGCATATAGAAGTGCCTATAAAAGTAGACAAAAATACCGTTATAGTAATCCGAAATACCCCTTAAAAGCCCAAATTACCAATGCCATGCCCGAAATACCCTAAATGGTCTAAAGTACCTTTGTTAATGCCCGAAATTACTAGAAAATTGTCCGAAATAACTGTATTAATACCAGAATTACCTATTAAATTGTTCCAAAATACTGTATTAATACCAGAATTACCAATACAACTGCCCAAACTGCTTGTGTCAATACTAGAATTATCTATGAAATTATCCAAAATACCCGTATTAATGCCAGAATTATACACGAAATTGCCCCCCAAAACAAGAGTTAATACCAGAGTTACCTATTGAATTGTCTAAAATATCTGTGTTAATAGATAGATTATCCATGAAATTGCTCCAAAATACCGTGTTAATACCTGAAATACCTTGAAATTACCCTAAAAATAGCTTTGTTAATGCCAGAGTTACTCATGTAATTGCCTCAAAATGAGTGTGTTAATACATGAATTGCCCATGAAATTGCTCCAAAATACCTGTGTAAATACCTGATTTACTCATGAAATAGCCCCAAATACCGTGTTTATAGCTGAATTAGGCATGAAATTATTCTAAAATATCTGTGTTAATACCTGACTTATCCATTAAATTACCCCCAAATTCTTTTGCAAATATCTAAATTATACACGAAATTGCTCCAAATGTCTGTGTTCTTACCTAAATTACCCATAAAATTACCCTAAAATACCGACGTAAATACCAGAATTATCCATATAGTTACCCCACAAAGCTGTGGCATTACCTCAATCGGTCTTGAAATTACACCAAGATACCTGTGCCAATACCTTAATTACCCCAAAATACCTGTGTTAATACCGGCATTACTCGTGAATATATCTAAAATATTTGTGTTAATATCTGAAGTATACATGAAGTTATCCCTAAAATACTTGCGTTAATGCCTGAATTCCCACGAAATTTTCCCAAAATACCTGTGTTAATACCTGAAATTTCCCTGTCAGTATTCCAAAATGTCCTAAAAGTTGTGCCAAAGCCTGATCCGTAGCCTAAAACACCTTCAAAATACCTCGAAGTGTCCTAAAACCCTGTGCCAATATCATGAAAGTACCTGCACTAGTTACTAAAATACGAAGTTGTTATGAAATGCTTTAAATACTCCTGTCGGTGTTCTGAAATATTCCATAAACCTGTAAAAAGGATGCTAAATGCATATCCCACCGCTGCAAAATACTTTAAGAAGGCCGTCAAATAACCTAAAAGTGCACAAAATGGCCTATAAGTGCTTCACAAAATAGTTATAGCTGTACCAAGGCTGTAAATACCTTAAATCCCAGCCTTCCCTAGCATCTCTCCTCGTATTCCCTGCTCGTATTCCCTATCTCCGATGTATCACTTTTCTGCCCTTCAATTCCAGCCCAGCCTAGCATCTCTCCTCATTCTCCCCATATCTCCCATGTATCACCGTTTTCTTCGCCAGCTCTGTCTTATATAACCTACTCAAGCTCAGCGTTAAAATTAAACAAGCCTCGCAAAATATCGGATTTTGTGATAATTCGGATTCATCATGGCCCCTCAGTGCTAGCTCAAATAAGCCACAAAATCTAATGCAATTTATTATAATATTTAGGGCGTAGCTGTTCTGTGTGAGTTTATGATTGTGCAGCTGTATATTCCTTCTCTGTGTGGTACCTATTTGTGTAACAATATTAACATTACTAACATTGCCAGTCTTAATGAACTTTTCGTGTGTGTTTAAGAAGATTCGTGCTTTTTAACATGGTCGTGCAGGTGTTGTGTGTGCTTCATTCCTTGTTTTAGTCATGAATCCTCCCCCTCCCCAAAAGGGAGACTGGAAAGCAGTATAGTGCGTTATTAATTTCACATCCACAGAGTCAATCATGCTGTTTGTAGATTTCAGGTTTGAAATTCCTATTAAATGTTCTAGTTTTGGTCTTAACAGTTTGTGTGATATGAAGGTTCGGCGTAGGCCTATTCATTTGTTTTACTTACGATTTTTATTCTGCACTGCGCCATGAAAATTGTCTAGCTAGCAAACATTGTACGCTCTCCATCTTCCTTGTTATTCATTAACTTTCTGAGGTAAAATCCTAAAAATGTACAATAATGCTAGGTGAATTATTGAATAAACAAGCTAAGGGAGCTTCACATATCCATACGTGTAAAATAAGTAATAAAAATAACTTATCATCAAGCTTGACTTGATACTACTAGAGCCAACACTAAACGAATATCATTGACTTCCATGCTAAATCTATAGCGCAGGAGGAGTCAGGTTGATAAACCTCCATTTAAGCCAAGCATAAGAACCCACGGCCATCCCCTGTTCACCACAAAAATCTCTCGTACAACCTATGTATCCACTAATGTTCTCTTGGCTTAAAACTTCCCCACTCCTGCAGATAACATTCGTTTCTTAAAGCGGGTAAAGTCCTTCAGAGGACGATTAAGCGCAATTGAGATTTATATTTTGAATTAAAATATGAAAATAAGCAAACATTAATACACAAAGTGGCATCAAATGCACATGTAAAATAATTGGGACTAGTGCAAACCTGTAACCTTATGGACAAACTACCCCTGCTAAAAATGTGTATTTTGACGTTAGTGCCTATTTCCCACTCCAAGTTATTTTAACTGCCTATTGTCCAGCTTAACTTATTTTTCCCCTGTTAAATTTATATTTCTGTTTGATTTCGAGTTAATGTTTCCCTGTGTTACACTCATATATCTGTTTTATTTGTGTTATTTTATACTATTCATAGAATCATAATTAAATCATAGTAGTATAAATATGAGAGAGCGGGCTCAAAACACGTGTTAAACACTTGTAATCCGCTAATGATCGTCACTAATGGATATTCGTTGTAATACACGTGTAATCCGCTGATGACCGTCGCTAATGACCGTCGCTAATGGATATTCGTTGTAATACATGTGTAACCGCTAATGACCGTCGCTAATGGATATGCGTGGTAATACATGTGAAACCGCTAATGACCGTCGCTAATGACCGCCGCTAATGGATATGCGTGGTAATACATATGTAAACGCTTATGGCCGGCGCTAATGACACGTCTAATGGATATGTGTGGTGATACATATATAAACCGTTAATGACCACCGCTAATGGTATGTCTATTGGAAACACGCGACATTATGCTACAGAGTGTTTATCATAAACAGGGGTGTTGGGTAACTGTGTACGAGCATCAATGTGATAAATCCGATAAGGGCGATAAAAAGAATGATTGAACCGAGTATCGAACTCTGACTAACATCAACATCATAATTCCGGGTAGGCGTGATATGAGCTATATTCCCAATAAAAGAGCCTCTTGGTAAAAAAGGGGCTAAGAACCCTGGTATCGAAACTAGGATGTGCGTTATTCGCAGTAACGAAACCCCTTGGTATAAAGCATATGAGTACCGAACCCTGGTATCGAACCTTAATGTTCGTCCATGCATAATATTATTGAGAAAAAGAATCGCCAAGACATCGTGGCTCTAAAGTGTTGGACGCAACCTCCCACCGCATGTATCTTGATCAATGTAATTAAACGCTACTCGTCGATCAATGAATACGATTAAGTATTTATTCGATTAATGTAAATAAGTGTATATGAATTGACTCGCGTACCTGGATATCATCGTATATGCGTGTGAGGGAGACGATTATTACGCGTGTATAATTATTACGACTAATAACACATGCGGGAATGCCGAGAGACTCTTAAGATCGCCCTCCCACCTCCTTCCTAAAACATTGGTCGCGTGATATTGCGAATACCGAAGATCTCTCCTTCCTAAAATCATTGCTCACGTGCCTAAAACCGATAAGGAGGATAAAAAGAATGATTTAACGAGTAACGAGCAGCCCTGGTATAAGGCATATGATTAACGAACCAGGGTAATGAGCCCAGGAGTGATATGAACGATATTCACAGTAACGAGCCCCCTTGGTATAAACCATATGAGTAACAGATCCTGGTATCGAACATACATACATACGCACATACACACATACACACATGCACACATACATACGTACATACATCAATACATACACACATGCACACATACATCATACATACATACAAACATACATACATACAAACATACATACATAGACACATACATACACACATACGTACATGCATACAAACACTCACACATACACATATATACATACACACATACATACGTACATACGCACATACATACACACATGCATACATACATACACTCATACATACGTACATACACACATACGTACGCACATACATACACACATACATACATACACACATACATACACACATACATACATCATACATACGTACATACATACACACATAGAAACATACATACATACACACATACATACGTACGCACATGCATACATAGACACACACATACATACATCACACATACGTACATACATACACACATACATACATATATACATACATCATACGTACATACACACATACATAATTCATGCATACATACACATAAATATATACACACATACATGCACATACATACATGCCGAAGCATTTGTACAATGCTATATTCGCACTAATATCCCTTGTTAAAAGACAAGCTATTCAATAGGCTGATTGTGCTTACGAAAGGTAAAATAACCAGCAAAATGAAAGATATTCATTGTAGGTAAACATCCAGCTTACAAATAGACAAGGAACTCATTGTTAAGGGATAGAGAGGATGGAACAAAATCATCCTTTTGAAAGTGACCGAGATATACTGTGTACAATATAATGAGGTTTGATGTATATGCTGTTTAATATGCAGTGAATGTAACACATGCATTCACAGATACTCATGCATGTGTGCTGATTCCATCATTAAATGGAACAGGTGTAAGCACATACACTGTTTAGGTATGTGAAATTCAACTCAACCATGAACTTCCTTTGAAACATCCTAAGGATTCCAATGAACTTGTTATAGTTTGTGAGGATGTTTTCACCATATATGAAACCTAGCAAATATTACAGCAAGTCAGTAATGCAAAAGATTATCAGACATTTGCACCTTTACCTCAAAACAAGGACACAATTATTGTGGAACTATTGAATTTGTTAAGGGAATTTTCTACGAAAAGAGAACGCTAAGTGCTTAAGAAACTTAAAGCATCATTAAAGACAAATTTAGCAACAGCTTTCAATAAAAATGAACAAGTACTCTGCCACCAGATACAGCAGAAGCTCGGAACATTGCTGTTTCTGACTCACGTGTTTTATTAGCTGCTTGTATTCTCAATAAAAATTCAGTATATATTAGTTTTAATTGTTCAGGTGCACATGAATTTAGCTCTTTACTTGTACAAAGTTAATCCTTTCCTTCCTCGGTTTGCAAGTGCTACTTCAGTATTTTGTTCCTAGTGGGTATAACTACTCCGGATAATATAAAGAGTCCAGCACGTAAGATCTCTCTGGAAACACATAAGTATTTTTATATTCCAGCTATGCTCCGCAGCACGACAAATCCAGTACAAACATTAGAAAGTAGTACTCAAATATAAACAACTCTAATTTGTTTTTTTAGAAAAAACATAACATTCTAAACATTTTCAGAGTCCCCTGATATCAAAAAAGCCTCGCTTTGTAAAAAGGAGAAAAGAATGTATAGGTGTCTCTCTAGAAGTTGTAGACTTCTCTTTTAACTTTACTGCAGGTGTCAAAAATAATGTTGAATAACTCTCTAAGCTCTGCTTATCGTGTACAGTTAAGTTGCCGCCAGTAGCGAAGCGTACATTTATAACAAGGACAGCTTTCCTAACATTTTAAATTCCATAAATCACGCCTTAGTTAAATATTTATTATGCAAAGTATGTAATTAGAACAATTCTTAAAATATGAGGCCCAACTAAATACTTTTTGTAGAAAGATAACATTCTAAACATTTTCAGAGTCTCCTGATATCAAAAGCCGCTCTTTGTAAGAAGGAGAAAAGAATGTATAGGTGTCTCTCTAGAAGCTGTAGGACTTCTCTTTTAACTTCAATGAAGGTGTCAAACATAATGTTGAACAACTCTCTAAGATCTGCTTGTCGTGTACAGTTAAGTTGCCGCCAGTAGCGAAGCGTACATTTATAACAAGGACAGCTTTCCTAACATTTTAGATTCTATAAATCACGTCTTACTTAAATACCTATCATGCAAAGTATGTAATTAAAACAATTCTTAAAAATATGACACTCAACTAAATACTTTTGTATTTTTAACTGAATACCACAAGATTTCTTCTCTGCAAAAATATCCATTATCATCTCTCTCAACTGAGAATCCTTTGACATCTCAGACAGTAGGACCGCTCAGTAGTCGAGTAAGATAAACACGACAGTCGTTCATAGGCTATATAGTTTCGTAACACACCTTAACGCGCTGAAGAGCACTCATACTAGATTCACTTAAAGCAGCTGACTCAGGCAAACACGACCCCTAATGTAGCAGCTTTGTCACTTGCTGGTAAATACTTTGTCACTCATCCTGGTGAATGAATTTCAGCCGCTAAGAAGGCAAATAAGTCTGAAGCACGCTGAACAGATTATCAGTGAGGTAAAACTTAGCTAAAAAGACACAGCAAAAAACACGACTCACGTAATTTAATTTGCTAACAAGACCACGGTCGCAACTGACATGGGATTCTAATCACAATCGTCTACTGTATGTTCTACTACACCTCCGCCTCAATTCTGCGAAATAAAATTTTATTGCTGCAACTCCTCGAGAATGATAATCCCACCTTGTATGACTGTGCAGAGGAAGTTTGAAACGCTTTTCCCAAAAGAGTTTACACCGTAAGTGTCGGTTTCACCAGCAGATGCTACATTTTAACAGTGTTAAACTGATTTAACGCTGAAGTTAATAGAAATTCGGTTTCATCAAACAATGTTAACTTTAACAATGTGCTAAAGTCGGTGTTAGGTTAACATCGCCGTATCCCCTGTGTTAAGACGTTTAACAAATGCTAGAAGCTGAAAAATGGCTGCCGCAGAACAATTTGTTAATGCGAGTTTGCCACAATTAGCATTTTTGAATGGCATCCCTAGCAGAAGAGTAGACTACGTCATAATAAAGTTGACACCCTACAAAAGCAATTTTTAAAGCTATATAGACTGTCCATGGTGGTCGTGAGGATGGTTTTATGGAAAATATGAGAGGTTAAGGTCTAAGTTAGTTGGGAAGAATGATTTGGAAATTGTCGGTCTGAAGGGATAAACGATTCATACGAGGGAAGTGATAATACCTATTGAAACGTGAGAAATTAAGCCAAGAATTAATGTACTTGAGACATAGCAAGGTAGTAGGTAATCATACAGTGATCCTCTTAAACTAATCGTTCATTGTACTACTTCTTACAGCTAAATGTTTAAAATATGCTGGATCGTTTTACTAATACGTTAGGTACGAGACATGTTTTTAATATTTTGCCGCTGTAATCTCAATTTTGAGCATACACGATCTCTTCATTCATTAGGAAGCCAGACGCAGCTGTGAGTGATCGACTTTTGGTGTTTTCCTGGTGTTAGAGCATTTCGATGTGCTTTAAAACAATCAAACGAGTCTCGGATTGTGAAGCCAAATCACTAATTCTTTTTTTTTTGAGTGTGAGATATGTTATACCAGCAAACATTCATCGCCAATTGTATATGAGGTTTATGGCTAAACAATGAGTGACAATGCCCAACCACATACAGCGAAGCAAACTCAAAATCTGATCGCGTCATTTAGTTGGGAAAAATTCGACCACCCTCCTTAAAGACCGGATTTGGCACCACATTTTGGGATATCAGTTTCTTAACTTTTGTTTTATAAATACTCCCCGAAGACGAATGAACTTCAGTGGATGGTCACCACCTTAGAGGTGTAAATTTGTTTTTATAACATGATTTTAAATAATCGTCTATTATTGTTCACAATTAAGATTTGTTTCTGAAGTCCTTAGAAGTTTTTTCTAGCTTCTCTTAGTTTATGGGTTGGCATGCTCTCATTTCCGCTATTCGTTTTTATTTGTTCAGGTGATTCTGATTTATATTTAAACGACAATATTTTTATTTGAAATTAAGTGTATCTGTTTTATTACATTATCTAATCATAATATTTTTATTTATATATTTCATGCGATCTATAACGGTAATTAATGCAACAAGTGCAATCTTGATGCTTTCCGTTCGGGTGTATGACTCATCTGTTGTTCGTGGTAAAATTTTCACCAGTGTCATATTAAGTTGTGAAGCAGTATTTTTCATCCCTTAACTGCTATCAATATAATTATACAATAATACAATATAAAAATAATAGTCCGCCTATAAGCGATCAGTAAGTGCTATAAGGTGTATATTACATCCATTGTATTATGCGTATTTATTGTATAATGTATAAAAATAGTATGTGAATGTACTTCTTAGTTTAGAAACGTAAGAGCTGTGAGGGTAGAAGCAAGCTGTTCTTTTATTTTTATTTTCTTTCTTTTTTTTTTGGTAGCAAACAGTGTCATAAAGTGGAAAGCAGAGGGTGGCTAACAATGAGTTGTAACCTTGGCAGAACAATATGTTAGAAAGCTAAACAAGGCTACCAACAGTCGATGGAAAGAAAATACTGATGTAACGTCAAAAAAGTTTGTAAATAGTCAAATGGATGCAACAAGCCAATCAATGTCATGCCAACAGTGTTCTGCTAGAGTAGGCTTAGCTAATCAGAAAAATAGAAACATTAAATTTAAAATGTTCAGCTGTGGACGCTAAGAGGTAGCGTACCCAAACCAAGTCGGTTCAGTAGATGAAGCTCAGAGTGAGCAGATGTGAAGTATTAGTGGAGTGCGGAGAAGATAAATTTTGACCATTAAAAACATGTAGTTAGGAACAGATGCTTACTACCACTGTAAAATACGTTTCATTTAATATTCCATAGATACAAATTTGTATGATTTATAATTTTTAACACGAATAAAGAACTTAAGAAATTCTCTGTAAACTGCAGTTCGTTAGCACACATATAGAGCTTAATATCTTACAGCTCCATGCGTAAATAGTTCAGTAATTTGTTATTATTTGATATTTTATTCAATTGTATTCCAGAATTAATAAAGAAGTGAAAATTTAAACTATAGCTCGTGTAAAGTGTGTGAAACTACTCTACAGCCGTACCACACTTGTTAAGAGATACTTGCTCTACCAGATATAACTGAGGCAGCCGAGGCATAATTTTAAATTAAATCATAATTAATTAAAAATCACAAATCACTACATATAAAGTTTATTACGAACACACACACCTACGATTACGAGATACTACTGCAGTTGGATGCAGCATTTTAGACAATCCTAGCATTATAAATTGTAGGAAATAAATCATTGAATAACCTGGCATCTATAGCTGACATGAGTGAGAGCGTCTTCATATGTTCGTATCCATTGAGATGTTAGTTTATCTCCCTGAATTTCATTTGTTATTACCTGGCGTGTTGAACGGATACGTTAGACAGTCATTTAAATGTATTTCCTTCCTGGGAAAAGAAGCGAGCAGGTGTTACAGACTGCGATATAGCCTATTATCAGCACAGCATAGTAATTATAAATTCAGATCGTAAGTATTCTATGTTTAATCATGTCCGGGGGTTTTTGCATCTTGGTTGCTCAGGGAAAAGAGTATAAACAGATGGTTTCATCTTGTCTCTATAAGCCACGGTAACTTGGAATAAGGTAATACGCCATTGCTATTATCGGTATGGCAATATGCACGCTATTGTATACAGTAACAAATCGTTTATAATGGTAGGATTGCATAGATAAATTTACTCGTGATGTATCGATAAAATCCAGTGAGATTACCTACTAGAGATAATTGTGTGAAAGAAAACGAAAACTGTACAGCAGCAACTGGTAACTGTGGACACTGTAGACAGTGCGGTCTTGAATAGAAACAAATAGACGATCACCTAATTCCCTTGTATATACGGGGTTATACAAAGTCCCGGGTTTGAGTCCAAGGTTTTAAATTTACAAGCTCTAGAATATTAATAGCGTGTTTTAAAGGAATAATATATTACGTGTTAATGAAAATGGAAATTGTTTCATTGGTGCTAGGCTTGTTAAGTAACAATATAGCGACTCCTGTACCGTAGGGACTGCAAATGGACATTACACCGATGGAAAAAAATGGATGAAACATAACTTCCGTCAAGGGAGGCATTTTACAGTAATCTGCAAGACCGCAACATAAGTGAAAATGGGTTATCGCTGATTAATCAAGCAGGCCTGAAAAATATAACGTTTGGAAACCTTACCGATAAACCCACAAACGATAGCTTTAGAAATATCAATATTAATCACCAGTCATGTAAATGAATAATTTTAGTAGGATAAAATCTAAGTATCTAATTAAGACTTGCAGCTTAGGAGAAAGAGACATGCTTCTGTTGGTAGTATTTTAACCTCTCATACTTTACATAAAACCATCCTCTCGACCACCATGGACAGTCTATATAGCTTTAAAAGTTCCTTTTGCAGGGTGTCAACTTTATTATGACGTAGTCTACTCTTCTGCTAGGGATGCCATTCAAAAATGCTAATTGTGGCAAACTCCCATTCACAGATTTGTCTGCGGCAGCCATTTTTCAGCTTCTAGCATTTGTTAAACGTCTTAACACAGGGGATACGGCGATGTTAACTTAACACCGACTTTAGCATATTGTTAAAGTTAACATTGTTTGATGAAACCGAATTTCTATTAACTTTAGCGTTAAATCAGTTTAACATTGTTAAAATTTAGCATCTGCTGGTGAAACCGACAGTTACGGTGTAAACTCTTGTGGGAAGAGCGTTTCAAACTTCCTCTGCACAGTCATACAAGGTGGGATTATCATTCTCGAGGAGTTGCAGCAATAAAATTTCATTTCGCAGAATTGAGGGGGAGGTGTAGTAGAACATGCAGTAGACGATTGTGATTAGGATCCAATGTCAGTTGCGACCGTGGTCTTGTTAGCAAATTAAATTACGTGAGTCGTGTTTTTTGCTGTGTCTTTTTAGCTAAGTTTTACCTCACCGATAATCTGTTCAGCGTGCTTCAGACTTATTTGCTTTCTTAGCGGCTGAAATTCATTCACCAGGATGAGTGACAAGGTATTTACCAGCAAGTGACAAAGCTGCTACATTAGGGGTCGTGTTTGCCTGAGTCAGCTGCTTTAAGTGAATCTAGTATGAGTGCTCTTCAGCGCGTTAAGGTGTGTTACGAAACTATATAGCCTATGAACGACTGTCGTGTTTATCTTACTCGACTACTGAGCGGTCCTACTGTCTGAGATGTCAAAGGATTCTCAGTTGAGAGAGATGATAATGGATATTTTTGCAGAGAAGAAATCTTGTGGTATTCAGTTAAAAATACAAAAGTATTTAGTTGAGTGTCATATTTTTAAGAATTGTTTTAATTACATACTTTGCATGATAGGTATTTAAGTAAGACGTGATTTATAGAATCTAAAATGTTAGGAAAGCTGTCCTTGTTATAAATGTACGCTTCGCTACTGGCGGCAACTTAACTGTACACGACAAGCAGATCTTAGAGAGTTGTTCAACATTATGTTTGACACCTTCATTGAAGTTAAAAGAGAAGTCCTACAGCTTCTAGAGAGACACCTATACATTCTTTTCTCCTTCTTACAAAGAGCGGCTTTTGATATCAGGAGACTCTGAAAATGTTTAGAATGTTATCTTTCTACAAAAAGTATTTAGTTGGGCCTCATATTTTAAGAATTGTTCTAATTACATACTTTGCATAATAAATATTTAACTAAGGCGTGATTTATGGAATTTAAAATGTTAGGAAAGCTGTCCTTGTTATAAATGTACGCTTCGCTACTGGCGGCAACTTAACTGTACACGATAAGCAGAGCTTAGAGAGTTATTCAACATTATTTTTGACACCTGCAGTAAAGTTAAAAGAGAAGTCTACAACTTCTAGAGAGACACCTATACATTCTTTTCTCCTTTTTACAAAGCGAGGCTTTTTTGATATCAGGGGACTCTGAAAATGTTTAGAATGTTATGTTTTTTCTAAAAAAACAAATTAGAGTTGTTTATATTTGAGTACTACTTTCTAATGTTTGTACTGGATTTGTCGTGCTGCGGAGCATAGCTGGAATATAAAAATACTTATGTGTTTCCAGAGAGATCTTACGTGCTGGACTCTTTATATTATCCGGAGTAGTTATACCCACTAGGAACAAAATACTGAAGTAGCACTTGCAAACCGAGGAAGGAAAGGATTAACTTTGTACAAGTAAAGAGCTAGATGCATCTGCACCTGAACAATTAAAACTAATGTATACTGAATTTTTATTGAGAATACAAGCAGCTAATAAAACACGTGAATCAGAAGCACTAATTTTAGGAGCTTCTGCTGTATCTGGTGGCAGAGTACTTGTTCATTTTTATTGCAAGCTGTTGCTAAAGTTGTCTTTAATGATGCTTTAAGTTTCTTAAGCACTTAGCGTTCTCTTTTCGTAGAAAATTCCCTTAAAAAATTCAACAGTTCCAAAATAATTGTGTCCTTGTGTTGAGGTAAAGGTGCAAATGTCTGATAATCTTCTGCATTACTGACTTGCTCTAATATTTGCTAGGTTTCATATATAGTGAAAACATCCTCACAAACTATAACAAGTTCATTGGAATCCTTAGGATGTTTCAAAGGAAGTTCATGGTTGAGTTGAATGTGACATACCTAAACAGTGTATGTGCTTACACCTGTTCCATTTAATGATGGAATCAACACACATGCAGGAGTATCTGTGAATGCATGTGTTACATTCACTGCATATTAAACAAATCTGAGGTTTAATGTATATACATTAAACCTCATTATCTTGTACACAGTATATCTCGATCACTTTCAAAAGGGTGATTTTTTTCCATCCTCTCTATCCCTTAACAATGAGTTCCTTGTCTATCTGTAAGCTGGATGTTTACCTACAATGAATATCTTTCATTTTGCTGGTTATTTTACCTTTCATTAGCACAATCACCATATTGAATAGCTTGTCTTTTAACAAGGGATCTTAGTGCAAATATAGCATTGTCCAAATGCTTCCGTATGTATGTATGTATGTATGCATGTATGTGTACGTATATGTATGTATGTGTGTATGTATGCATGATGTATGTATGTCTGTCTGTATGTATGTATGTATATATATGTATGATATATGTATGTGTGTATTGTGCCTGCATGTATGTTAGTGTATGTGTGTATGTATGTATGCATGATTTATGTATGTGTGTATGTATGTACGTATGTATGATGTATGTGTGTATGTATGATGTGTGTATGTATGTATTTGTGTATGTATGTGTGTTTGCATGTATGTATGAGTCTATGTATGTATGTGTGTGTCTATGTATGTATGTGTGTAAGTATGATGTATGTATGTGTGTATGTATGATGTATGTATGTATGTGTGTGTTTATGTATGTGCGTACGTATGTATGTATGCGTGTAAATAGAAATTGAGTTTTATTTATGGACGCTCTTTAACTACTATGGTTCTTAGCGTCCCATTCCATATTGGGCGTGAAAGACCGGTAATTTTGCTCAGAGGCCGCTTTATCACGTTTTTGGTTCTTTTACATGCCGTAAGTCTACGACACGGGACCACCGGCTTCACTTCCCTTCCGAAGGAAGCCATGCTAATGATTTTTACGCCCGGAAAAATCCATCGCCCTCCGCTGGGTTTGAAGCCGCGACCTTGGGAACTAGAGGCTAGCACGGTACCACTAGTCCACGGAGGACGACTGTATGTGTGTATGTATGTGTATGTGTGCATGTGTGTATGCATGTACGTATGTATGTGTGTATGTATGTATGTTTGTATGTATGCGTCTATGTATGTGTCTATGTATGTACGTATGTATGTGTGATGTATGTATGTGTGCATGTGTGTATGTATGTACGTATGTATGTGTGCATGTGTGTATGTGTATATGTATGTATGTACGTATGTATGTATGTTCCATACCAGGATCGGTTACTCATATGCTTTATCCCAAGGGGGGTCGTTACTGTGAATATCGTTCATATCACTCCTGGCCTCGATACCCTGGTTCGTTAATCATATGCCTTATACCAAGGCAGCTCGTTACTCATTAAATCATTCTTTTTATCCTCCTTGTCGGTTTTAGGCACGTGAGCAATGATTTTAGGGAGGAGAGATCTTTGGTGTTCGCAATATCACGCGACCAATGTTTTAGGAAGGAGGTGGGAGGGCGATCTTAAGAGTCTCTCGGCATTCCCACATGTGTTATTAGTCGTAATAATTATACACGCGTAATAATCGTCTACCTCACACATATGCGATGATAACCAGGTACCCAAGTCAATTCAATTACACTTAGTTACATTAATCAAATAAATACTTAATCGTATTCATCGAACGACGAGTAGCGTTTAATTACATTAATCAAGATACATGTGGTGGGAGGTTGCGTCCAACAGTTTAGAGCCGCGATGTCTTGACGTTAGCAGTTTAACCCTCGATACTTTTTTTCAATAATATTATGCATGGACGAGCATTAAGGTTCGATACCAGGGTTCGTTACTCATATGCTTTATACCAAGGGGGTTCGTTACTGCGAATAACGCACATCCTAGGTTCGATACCAGGGTTCTAAGCGCCTTTTTCTTACCAAGAAGCTCTTTTACTGGGAATATCGCCCATATCACACCTACCCGGAATTATGATGATGATGATGTTAGTCAGAGTTCGATATTCGGTTCAACCATTCTTTTTTATCGCCCTTATCGGATTTATCACATTGATCCTCGTACACAGTTACCCAACACCCCTGTTTATGATAAACACTCTGTAGCAGGATCGCGCGTGTGTCCAATAGACATACCATTAGCGGCGGTCATTAACGGTTTATACATGTATCACCACACATATCCATTATACGTGCCATTAGCGCCGGTCATTAGCGCTTATATATGCATTACCATACATATCCATTAGCGGCGGTCATTAGCGACGGTCATTAGCGGTTACACATGTGTTACCACGCATATCCATTAGCGACGGTCATTAGCGGTTACACATGTATTACAAGGAATATCCATTAGCGACGTCATTAGCGACGGTCATTAGCGGTTTACACGTGTTTAACACGTGTAATACTCCAGCTCTCTCATATTTATACTACTAATCAGAAATGGAATTAATTGTTCTTTCACACAAGTCGTGTGTTGGACAGGGTTGGAAAGGTAGAATCATAAATGTCTACTACGATCCTTAAGAGCCTGTACCGTTAAACACAGCAAGACATAAAGCTCTAAAGACCCATTATTATCCATAACAGATATGCAGTAGCCATTTTAATGAGATGGAATTCAAAGATTTAACAAAGGAAAAATTCTTAAATATATTTACAAAGTAAAAGAGAGGGAGGCATTTTTAATTTAACTTCAATGGAACAGCTGTCAATAATAAGAAGCGCGCATAGTTGTATGCTATGTTACTCATTATTGTAACAATGTTTCCTCCTACAGTGGCTGCTTATATCTCGCAACCAGACTTCATTGTCGACAGCATACTTCCGAGTTACTTTTAGAGAAGTTTATCAGTGATGTTTTCGACTTGAGGTTCAAACATTCACTTCAAGAAAACGTAATACCGAAAATAAAACCATCTAAAGCGCCGTTAATTTGAGAGTGGCTACATGAACTCCCAGATTACTCGACAGATAAGAAGATTATTTTTGTCAAGTTTGCAACAGAGAGGTAAGTAAAGCAATATAGTTTTCCTCAACTTACAGGTGATAAAACGAATTGTGGTTAGTAAAATTTTCTAAAACAAAATAACAGTTCACATATACTAAATACACATATTAAAATATTTGCCTTTTCAGATGTCCAGTGACAAAAAGTATCATCTTACACAACACGCGCAAGGTGCTCTACAGAAAGCAAATGTAGAAAGGAAGTCTAAGCTGAAGCCGACTCTCTTAAGGAGACCTCAAAGATATCATCCAGGAAAAACTAGTTTAGTGCTGATTTATGTCGTGCCATTGAGCAGCAAAAATCCCATCCAAAACTTTACAAAACTCTTCAGGAATTTCTTGGTAAAGTACTGCCACCTTTCAGTCTCTTCAGGGTGGACTCTTCGGAAGAAATATTTGCAGGATACGCAGGGGGATGCTATCTCTAGGATAAAAGAGGATCTTGGGAATTCTTATTTGTAGTTCTCGGTTGATGAAACAACGGTCACACTTGAGCGTTATTATGCCAACTTAATTGTTGGAAAAGTTAATCCTGATACAGCGTCCAGAGCTCATCTGATCTACAACAAGCAGTCGAGTAATACCAATCAAAATACACTGGCTCATTTTATGCACAATGGATTCAAAATTATTAATCCCAATGAAAAAATAAAGGTTTAATAGCTATGACAGACGCTGATTCATATAGGACACCTGCCATGCATACACTTAAGGTGTTTTTCCCTTCTCTTGTCCATATCACCTGCTTGGATTATGGCCTAAATTGAGTAGAAGAGCAGGTCAGACTTGAATTTGCGAAAGTGAATAAAGTAATCTCTTCTGTGAAGAAAGTTTTTGTAAAAGCTCCATTTAAGAGTGCAGGATTTTCGACAGAAATCTCCAGATGTTCCTCTTCCTCCAGAACCTGTGCCCACTTAAAGGGGCAACATGACTGAGAGCCGTTGACTACAACAGTATTTCAGAGCAGACAAGAACTTTTGTCTACTTTATGATTCAGTTTGTGTAACCGACACTAAGAATGTTCTGAATGACTCTAGTGTTGAAAATGACTTGGTGCAGGTACATCAGGGATCATTTCACATTCATTTTAAATACCACTACCGCTGTTGAAAGTCAATGGAAAACTCTTTATGAACAATTAGTGCTACTGAGCACTGCAAAGCAGAAACTTTCTGAAGCACCTAGAGCTGCAGAGAAAAGGTGAAGAAGTTGGATTCAGTTCCTCAGAAAAACAGCAGGTTGAAGAGTTTGTTTGTTGCCGCTAAAATGTTAAAAGAACAGATGATGATGATGTTGGACATGGAACTGAAAGTGAAATCTCAGTTCATCTTATCAGAAACCTAAAATATTGCCCTGTGCTTTCAGTTGACGTTGAATGGTCTTTCTCAGAGTACAAAATAATGCCTTGTAACAAACGCAAAAAATTTTCCATGGGCAATTTAGAGAAAATGCTTATCATTTACTGTGAAGCCAACTACGGCAATGATGTTTAATCTTAATCTGTGATTGTGAGAATTTGTACCAATTGTGAAATGTATTCGATTTGTTTTAATGTCAACATTGCACATTAAACTAGGTTAATATCCTTAAATCACTTACATAACTGTTTTAGTGCTTTTAGTGTCCGTCTATTTATACCTGCCTAATTTTAATTTTATGAGCCTAAACACAGCAGTTAAGAAGCCTATTTTAAGCGCCTAAAACATTACCTTTTAGTGCCTAAATTACCACCCTCTGCTTATTACTCTTAAACTAACCACCGGTAGTCAGCGGTATGGATGCTGATGTCCAGCACCCTTAACCTAATCCTAAATGTACCTTAGTTCCAAAACTATTATTGCAATTATTTTAAAATATTTAACTTTTACTTTTCCTTAACATCTGTTAGTAACCTACATTTCTTCAATACTTCCACTGTCTTATTTCTATGACCCTTTAAACTAAATTTAACAAATATTGAACAAATTATATATTTTAACATCCATATAAATTTTTAATACCTGTGCTACTGTAGTTTACTACTGATTCTACCTCTCTTATTGAATCTCTACACCTTCACTAGTTAAGTATAAATATTTGAGTCTCATTGGATAACAAACTATTATTTAAGTCACTTAGGTTAACTTTAACCCTTACGACATTGCGTTTATTTTATTTAGAAGTCTTTAAAGCTGTTTAATCAATTTCTTTGTTAGCACTAACTGCCTTCACTAATTCATCCCTGCTATTTAACTTTACTTTATTATTGTATATTTATATTAATAACTTTGACATTATTTCACTTCAATAATATTGTACTTAATACAATAAATTCTTTTAGTAACACTTCATCAATTTCCATTAAATATTTCACTTAGACTTTCACTTATAATTCTGTACTGAGTTTAACAACCTTAATATTATTTCACTTCACTAAAATTCTACTTTTCCTATCTTTCACTTCTTTTTTCAGCTTGTATTAATAAAACGTTTAGTTACACCGTTACTGGTATTAAACCTTATTCCTTCCCTAGACATACGCTAATTTCACTTTTCTCCATTATTTCTCTATCACTTCATTTATACTTTCATACACTTCATCCAAATTCCCTAATAATTCTGTCTTCAGCGTTCACAACACTTACCGTTTACTTCTTCCCCCCTTTCAACACTCGATTCCTCTTCTTCTAACACAATTCCCTCCCCTCCTTCCAAGTCTACAAAACCTTTCCCGTCACCTTTCCCTTCAATTCATCCGCTCTCACGTTTCTCTTCCTTAGTCCAGCAACTCGCCGATCCTCTGTCCTCTCTCTATTGGCTCCCAGGCTCTTTTTGGGGGGGGGACAGGAATAAAGGTCTGAAGGAAAAACAAGAGTATGAGTATAGGTATAGAAAGGAAAAGGAGGAGGAAAAGAAGGATGTGATACTGTGATGGCACAATTTATTTGGGGCATCGTGATGAAAATGATGGCTGGTACCGCCGAAGCAAACCCGCTGTTTGTGGGTGACAACTAGAAGTGGCGCAGTTCTCCGCTGTGGAGGTCAGGTATCTGCCATGGTGACGGCCCTGACAGGGTCCTGTGAACGGTGGTGACTTAACTGTTTTAACAGGAGATGCATGCTCCAATCCCGGGCCTGTTACCTCCCGGGAGTTGGTTCGTCGTTGATGATGAGCTGGAAGAGGTAAGTGATGTAGTATTTCGTCGAATCGTGCGTTCAGTTCTGCGTGATAGTCGTCCATGGAGTCATGGACAAATTTGAAGTAATACTTGAGTTCATCCAGGGTTGTGCATTTGGTGTTTATTTGCTCCAAGCATTCTTGGTGCTCAGTGAAGTGACTGCTGATGTGTCTCTTGGTCTCGTCGTGTGACTTGTCAATGGTGTCGGTGACTCCAGTAAGCTGCTCGCTGAGCTGCTCCTCCAGCGCGCTGAGCCTGCCAGCTAGGTTAAGCACCTCAGCATGCAGGTCCTGGATGGCATCAATGGGTGGCTGGTTTGAAGCTGCTATCTGAGTCTGGACCTGTGATGAAGTGATGATCTGCGTCGTAGGTGTGAGGTTCTGCGTCGTAGGTGTGAGGATCTGCGGTGTCTCTGAGAAGTGCGGCGTGGCTCTACGAGGATAGAGTGGGCAGACGGCCTGGCCAGTGTAGTGCCCCTTGCCCCCACAGGAGGCGCAGAAGCGGCGGCGGTGTGTCAGGTCGTGTGCCCTGCAGTCAGAGGTGATGGTCCCATTGCCACAGTAGTGGCAGCGCGGTGCAGCGTCACAAGACGCGGCGGTATGCCCGTATAGGCAGCAGCGTCGGCATGGAGTTGGACGCACACTACGACTGGCCTCGAGCGACAGGGTTTGCCCTAACAAGGGCAGTCCTGCGCCAAGGACCAGCGAGTATTCGCCCTCGTCCAAGAATGTGAGACGGACTAGCGGTGTAGGACCTCTGTCGTTTCGAATTCAAGACGCCTTGGCCGCAGACGGCCAAAAGCGTTGAGCGGCGGTGAGTAGTAGCACGTCAGGGAGCTGACGGTGCACTCCCCGGACGACTGCGGAGTAGCCTGCAGGCACGCTGTTCAGCGGCGTGTGACTGGCTGCGCTGGCTGGAGAGATGGCGCTGGGTGCTTCGACTGGCGGCGGCGGTGGAGAGGCTGGAAGCTCTTCTTCAACGGTGACGGCGCCGGTGGTGGCTTCCTCACGAGGAGGAAGCTTGGAGGCTGCGGCTGTCCTCTTCCTGCCCATGTTGACTCTACGAGAGCTCGAACTCCTCTGCGACAATATATACTCCGCTCCTCCACCCTCCCATTATTTCCATGTCCCCGCCGGAATCCTTCTCCGTCATCTCCTCCATTTCGCCGAATTTATTATTTATATTTCTAATTTCTCTCTTTTATGTTTCCCTCTTCATCGGCTCTCCTACTCTACTCTCCTTATGTAGACTTGATCGCGTTCTTTAATTTCTCTAATGGGTCTTATTCACCTCTTATCCCCCTATACTCTTTTTCCCGTAGATATCCATGGTTGTTTTCTTCTGTTATGTTTTGTAGCTATATGGATTGTTGGAAAGGAAGAGTCGTAGTTGGAGAGTAGCCATTCATAATACTAATTTATTTGCGAGTTCTATGAAATCGGCTGTACTTAATGCCAGTTTTGCTTTTAGCCCTAAACCTAGCAGGCAGTTTGCATATTTATTTAACTGGGTAATTTGTACTATTTAGGAATGAAAAATTCATATTCTTTATTTAAACTACCTATTCATTTTAACAATCTAAAGTATTGCATCTTTCGTTTACTTTCACTAAAATCTTTCAAATACATTCAGAATTCTCAACCAGTAGTGACAGGATTAAAAAGCTTACCAGCTTACTGGGGAAAAACATTTATTGCATTTTCTTCCTTGCGATTGCTCAACTCTTTTTTGGGCGTATGCATAAACCCCATAAACATATTGTTTATTTTACCTTTTACATTTACATTCGAAAAACAGTCCATGAACTGCAACATACCTGTGGATAAACATCCTCCTTTTCAGTAAGCCACAAACAGTTAGCTCATCCCACAACTACGAACTGGGTAATTATCTAAATGTGGCTGAGACCTAAGTACTAGTTTAGTCTGATACTGTACTTCAAAAGAATAATATTCGTCATTAAGATTACAAACAAAAATTCAGGTCTTAAGCGGACTTTATGTAACTAATTTTAAACGTCATAATGGAATAAGAAACTGCATTATGCTAATTTCAACGAATAACGGAAGCTGCTCGCTTTTTCACATAGACTTTTCATATTTCAGAGCGGTGGTCAAATGCGTCATAGACATCCCAAGGGTACAAACCCCTCAGTTGAGGTTTCCAAATGAAAGAAAGAAACAAATTTGATTTAAAAATGTCTATTTTGCATTTGTAGTATAATTTTCGGATTTAACCGTATTTTCAATACGCATTAAGGATTGGTTTGCAAAATTGTGGTAAATGAAAATAGTAGGAGCATTTATGAGCATTTTGCCCTATATAGCATTTTCCAAAAATCACCACCCCCTTTTATTATCCACAATTACTTCCAATAACTTCTGAGTTAGAACGCTTGAAAGAGATTTTCTTAGTTTGTTTTCTAGTGTAATATTGTCTTCTGCAGTTTTCTTGGTTAAAACCGGTTCATTTGGAAGGGTTTCTTTTAGAGGAACTTCTTTGCTGCAGAATTAATCATCATTTGCTCTTTCAGTCTTGTTTTCTTCCGACAAAGGTTACCTTTCATTTGCAGTATTTCATAATCATGTTTGCTGCTTATAATTGGAACTGTTACCAGCGTCGATTGACTTGGAAACTTTCTTGCCTTATGTTCCCTATATTTCTTGGACATGTCATCTCTTTTCTTTCCTCTGCGTCCGACGATCTCCGTATGATGGAGGAGCTTCTGATGCAATGAGCTCAGCATTAAGACAAAGAGGCGGTACAGCTCGATGAAAAGTTATTTTCTATCAAAGAAATGTCTCTATTCAATAGCCATTTGATTAACAAAATACTGTAACACACCTCTCTACTGGGGCAAGCTGCAGGGCAAAACACTGATCCAAACGTAATAACAAAGCGATTGACAGCAACGGTGGAGCAGCATGGGGCGTTTGATCACCGGCTAATTTAATCAAACAAAAAATTATAAGTAGTTATAATAGTATTGCTCGGCAAAAAAGTATGTTTGAATCGTGGTGGAAAGACGATATCTTGTTGGTCGCTGAAGGGAGCACTCTGTGGCGAACGAGTGGGGAATTGGCGGTTTAAGGTCTGGAGGGTCTGTATTAAGACTCGAAGATTGTAGAATGTTCGAGGTTGGATTTAGCGTGAAAGTTTTAGTACATTCTGTTCCCTATTTAAGTGCTGTGGTCAGTTTAAGAGTGTCAGTGGAGTGAGTTGAGTGAGCTGACGCTAGTTCAGAACATACCGCGAGCGAGGTTCACTTGAAACGCCGTTGCGTCCACGTGCAGTACTGAATTTGTTACATAAAAATAGACATCTAAAATGAATATCAGAAACCTTTTTAGCACGAAGGGTGTGTATCTGCATTATTTTCATTTGAGTCGATGATTTGCAAAACAATCTAATTAAAGGAACCCCATTGACGCTGCAGCCCTCACCAGGAATCGAATCCAGGATTTGCATTAAAATTCGATAAAATACCATACTCATTGTTTTGCAATAACAATGAGGCGTAGCCAACATTATTTCTTCTTCTTCTTCTTCTTCTTCTTCTAATGGCCACTGCATAATTAAGAGAAAGAGTTGTACCGAAATCTTCGAAAATTCCTAGTGTAAATTTTTTTCTGGAACAGAGGTGGCTTTCTGATGATGGACTAAATCGGGAAAAAGGAGTGCTCAGAGGGCTCCATTTCAAGCACAATTACCTGTTTCACACTCTAATATACACAACACGCATGAACACAATAAAACGAGCATTTATTGTTACACAATACGCAAAAATCATGAAACGCGGAAAAGGTTTGAACTATAAACTGACGGGCAATTTTATAGGGAGAGTGAAACCAGTAACTTTGCGGGGGGAAAAGAACTGAATTAAACCGTAAACTGTGTGCAAGTTTGAGCGTTTTCTGGTGACATGATTGGCACCATTGGTAATGGATTGAGACTAGCGCCAACCTAATACACCCTGCCATGAACTTAGGAGAGGGCAAAGCAAATCAAGCGCGTGCGCTATGAATCTGCTTGCATGTCTGGTAGAAGTAAAACCAACAAGCATCCTTGGACCTTGGGCGGTACTTGGAACTGATTTGTGCTTGTAACACTATGGTAAACCAACTCCGTTGCTATGACAACCACGGTGATATACGTCACAAATGCTGCCCACGTGGCTAACCAGATAGACAGGTTACGGCACGAATCAGAGTTACGCAGTAATGGTAGTCATAAACATGGCTAACACTGAATAGCTTCATGGTAAAACTATAGGTTTTAATGCATTTAAATAGCAATTTATTTGTTTGTTTAGAACATGGATGTGTTAGGCGAGGTTAATTTCAATTCATCGCGCCACAACTGGATTAGAAGTATCAGCTGATTTCTGTTCGCGCCGAAGCCAGTCTATCTCGTTAGCCACGCGCTGCCCGGACGGTTGAGCGTTTCCAGTCTTCGCAAGGAAGTGCAAAAAAGGGAATATGTACACCACATTGAGCGCACAGCAGTCTTACTGAGCAACCGTATGGCATGCTGATAATTGTTATTATCTATTAACGCTTGGGAAAAAACGACATATGGAAAGAAACGAAAGCTTAACCGCTGCTAACAATATTATCGAAATACACATAATATTCAATGGAAAACATAGATGCACCCGGGTTGCACCTGCTGCACTTGAAGAGCCCTTCCTGAAGGAATCAAAAATTTTTTAGGAAATGTGGAATGCTTTTTTGTTTGTGATAGTGATTTTGGTGTTATTATTACTCAAATTTTAATGAAAAATCATAGAATGCTAAATAAGGAAATAGTAACAAGTATGCCACACTTCAATAGTTTGAAATAACGATTGAAAATTGCAATTAACCACCTTCACAGCAGTTTTGGTTAATTAGATGGTTTTGAAATGGTTGATTTTGCAACTAGCTACTTCTGTTATTTGCAAATAAACAAATTGTACAAAATAGTGAAGGTTTATTAAAAGTACCACCATTCAATAACAAAAACATTAAAAGTTCTATAACTAATAAATAGTGAATGGTTCAAAATTCATAGTATCCAATTTTTGTTGTGTTAATCTGTTCAAGTTCAATCACTACAAAAGTTACTGTTACATTTTTAAGCTTGAAGTTTCTAGTATAGCCAGTTCAGAAGCTTAATTTCTTAGTTCCTTTAATTTGTTGGGAAGTGTAGTAGCAATTCTTTATTTGCTTTTAGGGAGACAGAAGTGGAAGCAACCAGATAAAAGTAGTAGCGAAGGTGATAGCGGCGGAGAAGAGAAATCGAAGAAGAATTTTAACGCTTGTACGACTGTATCTACACCTGCACCTATTGCTATTTTAAGTGCATCAAATGAATCTTCGCTACCATTTAGTTCTGGTACACAGGATTAAACGTGGATAACTGGCTGGACGTTCGTTTAGTATGACCTCATCTCAAAAAATTGAATTCCTAAAACACTGTTGGTCACCATCTCCAAGTTATGGCTTTTTTTTAAGGATGCTGTGCAATTAAAAGGAAATTCAAATACAGCTGGTTGGTACATTATGCTCCCCCCCCCCCCATCTGGCGTATTCCGAGAGATTAAAGGACGCGTTGTGCATTTACTTTGTGTTGTTCCCACCAATTAATATGCATGGTGTTTTGGGTTCTTTCATAGTAAAGCCATTTATCCGCCATAAATACATGCATAATTCGGGAATGCTCACGTCATCTCAATGGCACAAATATGCGATCACAGCAGCAAAACGTTTTGTTGAAAATATACCCCTTGATGTACAGCTATTTCTGTCTACCTACAAGAATTAGAAGACAAAAAGAAAATTGTTGCATCAATAATTTCCATTGTGATGTTTTGTGGTACACATTATCTTTGAGCGACCAGGAAAATAATAAAGCTTTTTTTGGATGACTTGATCAAACCCAAAATTGACGCTGATCACAACATTTTAAAGCGCACATAGAAAAGGGCGCAAAAAACGACTTACATGTCACCACAGATTCAAAATGAAATAATCGGTCTATGTGGCGACTTCATTAGAGATGACATCACTACTGACGTAAAGAAAGCACGTGATTGTAGTATCCTGGCAGACGAGAGCAGTGACATATCAGGGAAAGAGCAACTTTCCTTTGGGGGTTAGATTTTTGATGAGGAAAGCTGTGAGGAATTTCTAGGTTTGTAGATTTGACTGACATGAATGCAACATCTATAGCATCCGCAATTAACAACTTTGTAGAAAAGGTAGGTCTTGATCAAGAAAGGTGAGTCAGAAAAGGATAAGATGGACGAGGAAAGGATGGCGGATTCTAGAAAATTCTTTGAGAAAGGTTGACGAGAGCGTTATACTTTCACTGTGCTAGCCACATACTAAACTTACCTGTAAACAACGTAAAAGAAATAGCAATAGTAGCATATATAGGGGGAACTGGCGCAGTTTTGCGTTTATATGGGAAAGGATAGGGAAAACGAGGGTGGATGCGGAGGAAAATGCGTTTATATCGGGAAGATAGGGACTACGAGGATCGATGCTAGGCTAGATAGAGGTTGAAGGAGTGGGGATGCGCTTTATATGAGAGATAAGGGGAATACGAAGAGAAGTGTTAGACTAGATAGAGTTTGAGATGTGGAATATGCATTTATATGGGAAAGATAGGGAAAACGTGAACAGATGCTAGGATAGACAGATGCTGAAGCAGGGGGAATATGAACATATATACAGGAGAGATAGGGGATACGTGGAGAGGTACTAGACTATTCAGGGTTTGAAGGGTAGAGTATGGCTTTTTATATGAAGAGACGAGGAAAACGAGGGTATATGCTAGGTTGAGAGAACCTTCAAGGAGGAAAGGTGCGTTTATATGTAGAAGATAGGGCAAACGAGGAGAGTTCTGAGGTAGAGTAGGGACTGAAGGAGGGAGAGATATGCTTTATACGACAGAGATAGGGCATACGAGGAGAGGTGCTAGTGTAGACAGAGGTTAAGGAGTAGGGTATACGCTTATATGAGGAATATATGGAAAACGGGGACAGTGGGTACGATAGACAGAAGCTGGGCCCACTTTTGCGTTTATGTGGGAAAGGATAGGGAAAACGAAGGTAGATGCGACGGTTCAAGGAGGAAAATGCGTTTATAGGGGAGAGATAGGGAATACCAGTGCTGATGCTAGGCTAGTCAGATGCTAAAGGAGGGAGGGATACGCTTTATACGAGAGAGATAGGGAATACAAGGAAAGATGCTATATAAACAGGACTTGAAGGGTAGAATATGGCGTTTTATATGGGAGAAATAGCGAACCGAGGAGAGGTATTAGACTAGGAGGTTTGAATGATAGTGTAGGCGTTTATATGCGAGAGATAGGGAATACGAGGGTCGATGCTAGGCTAGACAGGGTTAAAGTAGGGGAATGCGTCTTATATGAGAGAGGTAGGGTAATATGAGCAGAAGTGCTAGGCTAGACGGGGTTTGAGGTGTGGAGTATGACTTTTATGGGAAAGATAGGAAAACGTGAACAGATAATAGGATAGATAGATGCTGAAGGAGGGGAATATAGGCTTATACGCGAGAGATAGGAATACGAGGAGAGGTGCTAGACTAGACTGATGCTGAAAGAGGAGGGGATACGCTTTATACGGAAGAGACAGGGAATACGAGGAGAGGTACTAGACCATACAGAGGTTTAGAGTAGAGTATGCGTTTATATGTATGAGAGGTATAGGATCAGGAGGAGAGGTATTAGGCTAAGGAGGTTGAGTATGCGTTTATATGGAGAGACGAGGAAAACGAAGGTAGGTGCTAGGTTGAGAGAGTCTTCAAGAAGGAAAATGCATTTATATGAGAGCGGAAGGAAATACGAGGAGAGGTGCTAGTCTGGACATGGGTTGAGGAGTAGAGTATACGTTTATATGGGAGAAATATGGAAAACGGGTGTGGTACAAGGATAGACAGGGGTTGAAGGGGGAGGAGCAATGTAGGGTTATACGGTAATATAGAGAGTAATTAGATTATACAACATTTCTCATCCAACGTTACAACACTTTTATATACTTTTTTTCTAAACCTTACAAAATTTTTATATGTTAAACAGTAGTGCACGAGACGGAAGAGGGACAAACTCTATATCGGTTTACAGTGAAGTATACGTCCTAACCTATACCCACCTTGTATGCTCTGGAGCTTCTCATTGTCTATTCATTCCTATCATCATCTAACATAATCACGTAACAAGACGTAACCAACAAACGTAACCACGTAACAAGTCGTAACACAACGTAACATAACAGCATGACAAGACGTTACACTACGTAACATAAGCACGTGTCCACGTAACATCACGTAACATGTCGTAACCAGAAACGTCACATGACGTAACAACACGTAGTAACTTTGTAACCACCTAACAAAACGTAAGAACAACACGTAACCAACCCATTGCTAAGGCAATCTAAGCTAATCCATCCTTCATAACTTAGACATAAAGTACGAGGGCCTAGCCTAGATTAACCTGACCAATCCCAAACGTTCCTCTCACCATCTATTCTACTCAGTCATCGTCTAACCTATTCTGGCTAACTAGAGCTAACCTCGACTTTCTTTTAGTGAAATTGCAATGTTTTATTCAGGTTTTATTATTCGAGAGTTTTAATTGAAAGGTTTACGTCAACATACCTTTATTTTAGTTCGTTGTAGGTGTCTCTCCTCTTTTTATCTAGGCTTGAGACTAGCACTAGGATTGCTCCTAATGGCAGGGTTACCACCTTCCCTTCCATCTTCTTCTTTCTTCATCACTCGTCAGCTAGTGCATACACAGCACACGGATAACCTTCATTTCTTTAAGATTGTAGACTGACGAGAAAATCTTTATCTTTGACTTTCTTTTAAGCGCTGGTTGTAATGGCGTAAAGTCTATACGCATATGTCGTTATTCCATCCTCAGCAATAACTCTTTTATCATCAAACGGAGTCAATGTGATTTTATTCACTTGCACTGTGGCAAGAGCATGCTCCCGAGACAGGATCAGATTCATGGGTGTTCTGATGATTTCTCCGGCTTTAAGACAGTCAGCATAACTCTCAAATGTAATGTACTGATTAATAGCACTACGTTTTATGCCTTTAATCTTTTTATCATTGAGCCATGAATATCTAGGGCATACATCTTAGGTCGTAGTCCGACAAAGCGCTGGATGATTTTACCATTAGCCTCATCTTTAAATTTTCCCAACACCTTTTTGTTTAGAGCTGAATAGCATATATGGTTGACAGGGTAATCAGCTGTATCTAGGTGTTCGAGAAAACGTAGCTTGTCCTGGTACACATCTTCAGTCATCACACGATGAATGAACGAATCAGTGTCCATATACGTCAGCTTCAGGTTTTCAGATCCATAATATGGCAGCAACACATCATAATGATAGTGGTACATTAATGTCTTGGAGATGTCCAACACACTCATTCCAATGTATATAGGCTCGTTGAACACAATCTGACGAGAGGCCATATGCACAGCAGCTAGATTAGCAGCATATATTGTTTGATCGATAAACGTAGGCCTTGCAATTAACTTTTCCAGAGTCTTCTCGTTTGTCACCAACCGTATATCCACACGATTACGAAGGTTTACCATTGTTTTTCCAAACATAGCATTGTTGAACAGTTTGTACAGATCCTTCTCAAAATGATTTGCAGCCTTTTGTCGTAGTCTGTTGTTAAATTCCACATACGGTTTTAACCACTGTGACTGTCGGAATTGTAGCACGCGATGGATTTTTGTTAGTCGTAGTCCATGACTAAGAGCTTGCTTCAAAGTCATGTAATGTACTACATACTTCTTTCGTGATCCAAACTGAGGAATTAGCTTCTTTGTAGTTGAATCCTTTGGTTTCAGACACTCGGACAGAAATGGTAAATCATTATGCATATCATGGAGTTCAGCAGGATACTCGATGTCAACTTCTAATATGTATCCATGAGAATCATCTTCTTCTAGTCTTTGTAACTTTATTTCTTCAGGTGATACCCACTGAAATCCACCAAAAGGAAGGGCGTGACAGATTGCCCAACCATATTGGTTATTAGCGTCCTCGTATGTGATGAATTGGGTTGGTCTCGACGGAACAAACCTGTCCATGTAAGTGTTATTAGCCTCTGCATACCGATGTGAAACTTGGCATAAACCTCCTCTTATGCCGGATTCCACCATGAGTAGTTGGTCATAATCTTGCAACAGTTCCAGTTTGATTCCAGTATACAGTAACATGGCGTCCCATGTAATTCCTGGAGAGGTGAAATAATGTGCTGGATCAACTTTGTGCGTTTTGAGAGTTTGCTCTCTGAATGTCTCAAAGACATCAGCTAGAAGAAGAACATCCGAGGTTAAGTAGAGGTCACTGTATTCTCCCAGGCTTCTTGCATTAAACAGCTCCCATACATTTCTAGCATGATCGTAGTCAGCATCACTAATTTCTTCTTCATTTAATCTATTGTAGAAGGAGTCCTTTGGAGGCAGGCAGGGTTCGTTCAAAACATTCCATTAAGTAACATAATCATAGGGAAAGACACCCTTACGTGTCATCAACTTCATCTTGTCTTCTCCGAAGTGTTTCAGTGTTTCAGGGTACGATGTTAGATTCTTCACCAGCTTATCCAAGCTTGTACTGAGAAACCGAAAACTATCTACAAACCGAAGCTTTATATCTCCTACATACTTGGAGAATGATATATAGCTTTCTTCAGAGCTAGGAATTACTTCCAACCGCTCACTTGTACATCCCAGCTCCTTAACAATAAAGTGTGAGTCATACCCGCTGAGGTTGTGCATGAAGACTGGAATATATTTAGGTGTTTTACATGCTAAATTACATTCATTATGTAGACTTCCCCGATATTCACCACTGATGTGATCATGGTCACGTACTTTATAGTTCTCTTCAGTAAAGGTTTTTCCACACAAGTAGCATACTGTAGAGGAGTTGAAATCCATCTGCTGTTGATCTGTAAGTTTCAGAGGCATGACGGATTTGTGTATATTATTAATTTCCTTTGCAAGGAACGATAGGTATTCCATAAACTTCTGAGCAGCATCAACACCACGATATACATAGAGATGCTTAGGAAGACCAGTTTCCAGATGTTCAACGTTGGTTGACGGTTTAACGTAAACGCAGAAACTCATGGGAAAATGCTGCTGATAAGGGGATGTATATGAAGTTTCAGGATCGGGTATGCATGTATGACATGGAGCGAGAATGCTTTCAAAGTCTGCGTAGATGACGTAAGGTAGCTTCAACATCCTTCAAAATTTTTAAACTGTACAATTGATTTCTCCTTTGTAGGCATAACTACCCTTGCAACACCATGCTGATTACAGATGAAGGCATGTTCTTGTAGCTTTTCCAGTCCACTTTGTCCATATCGATCGTCAAAATGTGTAAAACAACGCTTACAGGTATAAACACGTTCTTTATGCATAGTTTTCTGACATTGAATAAGTTATTCAAAATTCTTTATATAAACGTAGTGATGTCTCCCACTACTGTCACTCAATAGTAGGTGGTCACGATGGTCAGGTAGTTCAGTCTCAGCAACCTTTATCGGATACACTTCATGCTTCTCATCCAGTCCAAAGACGTTGATAGACATCCTGTTAAGCTTCTGAAATTTAGGTATTTGAGAAAGTGACGTAGGATAGGAAACACAGCTGAAGTCGTACTTATCTTGGAGTGGTTCGTATTTGCTCACCCGTTGTGCATCCTTCTCAACGAATTAAGCTAACACAGAATACATAAAGCATAGCTCATCAGTTAAGTTCTTGATGTTAATGCAGGCTTTTCTTGCTTCAACAGATGGCGGTAGTGAAATGTAGCTACTTCCCCGTAACGGATTGTACTTGCTGATACGAAGTCGAACTCCTTCCATAGCAAGCAAAGGCCAGTTGCTACCCTTAAGCTGAGACTCCTCCATTTCAGTAACCATCTTCTTCATTTTCGTTTCCAACGATCCGTTTCTAGGAAAACATCTTGATTCCGTGTTTTAAATGTTTTGTCACAGGTTTCTCCGACACTGTTAACAAATCTACACTCAGCTACCAGATTAATTTTCACACTTTTGTGAATACCAAGCTCTTTATGTACAGCCTGGAGTATCCGCTGTTTCGCCTCATACAGGTACATATTCACGTCCTTAGTTGATTCACAACGTATAAAATATGATTTCAAGCGTCCATTGAATGAAGTTTCATATTCTTGCATGTCAGAGTCACCCATGGTAGAAAGTATCTCTTGCTTAGTCGGTTCTAATCTACGTTTCTTCTCAGGTCTGTTTATTTCACACGCATCTTCGTGTCGGCGACCCTTATAACTGTCTTTGAAGGCTACGTTACAATATTTACACTTGAAGAGCTTTTTACAACGTAGCTCATGTCGTCGTTTATCATATCCACGGAGGAACTTCTTACAGCATATACCACAAGGATATCCTGAGGCACTAGGAATGATATCCTTATATGAGGACTTATTCATTTTTCTTCTTGATATAATAACGTATTAACCTTTCTTCAAGGAAATGTACGCCCCATTACCTTGATAACGCTTTAGAAGGTCGATTATTTTCGGAGAGAACAGCGATGTTAACACCTCAGAGATGATCAACAGAATGAAGTTCAATGCTACAGATCGCTCTATTTATAGAGGAAGTACGAACCTTTTTAGATCAATTATATCCTGATTATTAATACTAAAAACGGTGATGAAGCGCGTAAGCTCTTATATTTCAATTCGTGTTACACTGATGTTCGAGGGTCTCCGTACAGTTTCGAGTGCTTAGAGAAAGTGTAATGTATTGCGAGGATGATGTATTGTTCGGCTATAATCGTACAGATTCGGGGGCTTGACTCGTGAAGGTGATGAACGATCAGTTGACCGAGCAAGAGGCAAGCATTCCCCCTGCGCAACGAAACCTAGAAGTGCAAAGATGCGAATGAAAGTAAATCTTGGCAGCATACACCACTCCAGCATTCGCATGCGGACCAGGGAAAACCGAAAAAAAAATCCGTAACCAGAGTGAGCGAGCAATGGGAATCGAACCAGGGAGACCTTCAGATTGTTGACGTTAAAGATGTGAACTATATAGAATGAAAGGAAATCGTGACAGCATACACCTCTCAGGATTCGCGTGCAACCCAAAGAAAACCATGAAAAATCCCAGGCTAGAGTGAGCGTCGAACGAGACGCGAACCAGGGACTCTAGAAGCATACGTGAAGGATATAAATGAAAAAGATTTAAAGGGAAAGGAAAACGGAATCAACGAGAAACCACCCAGGCGTTCGCCTGCAGACCAAGACAAACCATAAAAAATATGATGTAGGTGTGAGCAACCAAGGGGTATCGAACTCCTGAACCCTAAAAGCACACGTAAAAGATGCAAATTATATAGAATGAAAGGAAATCGTGATAGATGAGAAACCACCCAGACATTCGCCTACAGACCAGGCAAAATCACGAAACATATGATGTTAGAGTGAACAACCAACGGCTATCGAACGAGGGAAACCTTCAGATTGTACACGTGAAAGATGTAAATCAAATAAAATGAAAGAAAATCGTGATAGACGGGAAACCACTCAGGCATTCGCCTGCAGACCAGGGAAAAACCATGAAAAATCCCAGGATAGAGTGTGCGACCGACGGGAACCCAAACAAAGCAGCCTAGAAGCACACGTGAAAGATGTAAATCAAATAAAATGAAAGAAAATCGTGATAGATGAGAAACCACCCAGACATTCGCCTACAGACCGGGGAAAATCACGAAAAATATGATGCCAGAATGAACAACCAACGACAATCGAACGAGGGAAACCTTCAGATTGTACACGTGAAAGATGTAAATCAAATAAAATGAAATAAAATCGTGATAGATTGTAAAACCACTCAGGCATTCGCATGCAGACCTGGGAAAACCATGAAAAATCCCAGAATAGAGTGAGCGACCGGCAGGGAAATCAAAGAAAGGACTAGAAGCACACGCGAAAGATGTAAATCAAATAAAATGAAAGAAAATAGAAATCGATGAGAAACCACTCAGGCATTCGCCCGCAGACCAGGGAAATCGAGAAAAATCTAATGTCAGAGTGAACATCCAACGGCAATCGAACCAGTGAAAGATGTAAATTATATAGAATGAAAGGAAATCGCGATAGATGAGAACCCTGCCAAGCATTCGCCTGCAGACCAGGGAAACCCGCGAAAAATTTGAGGTCAGAGTGAACAGCCGATGGTAATCGAACCAGGGAGACCATCGGATTATACACGTGAAAGATGTAAATGAAGGGGAAAGTAAATCGCAATAGATGAGAAACCGCCCAGGCATTCGCAGGCAGACCAGCGATAACTGCGAGAAACCTAAGGTCAGAGTGACCGTCCGTACGGACATCGAACCCACAACCTCGAATGCAAGTCACGGACGTTATCGTATGAACCAGACCGTAAAACAGGTTTATACCATACAAATCATAACAATAGGAGGCCGTGCCAGATGACGTCATACCTGTAGACAGACGGTCGAGGGTCAGTCGACAGGCTGAAACGCGCTTGATCGTTCAGACAGATGTTTACATTCAATGCCTACCATACCAACACCTCAATCCATTTCACAGCAAAGTTAAAAATTGTTTAATTATATTTTCTCTCCTTATTTAATTAAATTCATGTATATACCCTATTATTTCATGTTTTTAGTACTTTCTTTCCCTCGTCCCTCTCATTCACCCTAAAGAATCAGTAAACAATATGACATTTTTATTCGCTTAATGTCCATTTATCACAGAAAACCATGCTTAATTCGCAGTTATCACAGAAAACCGCTCACGAGCAAAGTAATTTTTTCCAGAGTTACACGGATTTTAAGCTTGTAGGATCGTATTAGAAAATTTATCATATTTTATCAGTTCAATGTGGGTAAACATTTTTAAAGTCATCGATTCCAGCTATTTACACTTAGCGTAAAGATTATCATATTTCATTTTTAAAGCCGTCTTGTTAAACATAATGTCTCGCAATCCATTTTTAAAATCAAATCATACATGCGTTTAATGCATATAATGGATGTCTTCATATACCCAATATGGCTGCCTGCCATGCACGTTAAACCATTCAATATGGCTGCTTCCTCACAGCGACTCGCGGTAAGTGGGACCGCGTGCTTTCGACTCTCTCCGCTAGAGTGAGCGTGCTCTGTAGGTTGAGAGCTGTAGCGTGAGGGTAGGGAGAAGAGGCTGCCGGTCCTAGCGAGAGTGGGGGCGGGAATAACCAGGTATAATTAGGGATGCAGTATAGAGGGCACTTCAGTATGCCCGATAGACTCGTCCAGGGAGGAAGTATAGCTCTTGCATTCATTTTAAGACGCGTCGACGTATCGCGTGTTCGTTACGTTATTTTTAGCTCTTTTAGTCATGCATTCATCCAAGAGATGTATTTTCGTCAGGACGACAGTAGTCAAATATGCATTACAAAGAAAATAGTTTTATTTATTAACCTTTATTCGTCGTCTTTATCTTAATTACCTTTGATGTTATTCGAAGATGAATTTATATTCATTTCACGCGATTCAGCCCAAGACCACCAGTCAACTTGGAACAGAAGTCAATGACACATCACATTCTAAAGATATATTGACACTCTTTACCGCATATCGCTATCTCTTTCCATTCAGGAGATATAAGCATTTAACTGTAATGATGCATTTTTTGTGCCGCACCGCCAATTAAAATGATCTGTAATCGAATTAATTACCTCGCAGTAGATAATATATGGCGACTTGAGAACAAAGGAATACCGCCGACTCCACCCCCTTTCTTTGTGATCTCACCCTTAAAAGCCGCCAGCTCCTCCCCCTTGCTTTGTGCTCTACTGTTTGCCGCCTGGTCACGTGCCGGCAGACCACGTCCTATCCCCTCCCCTTGTAGCCTCTCCCTTGCACAACTGAGAACACCCCTACCCTCTCCTTTCTGATCCTACCCCGTACACTGGGCACGCCCTCTCTTTGTGCTCTACTGTCAGGCCTCTCTACGGAGGGGGTGTGACCACTCCCCCTCTTTGTGGCCTGACCTAATGCTGGCCTCGGTATTGGAGAACAATGGGCTATTGTTCTCATCGCTTATGTCAGCGTTGGAGTAGAGCACAGTGGAGGGGGATCGAGGTCCAGTAGCTTTTAAGGGTGAGACCGCAAAGATTAAGTGTTTTCACGCCTTTCCTTTTGTGTGCTATTCTTTCACCGCAAATCAGAGACGCAGGACAATGCATTATTGTTCTCATCGTTAATGGCGGCGTCGGATTAGCAAACAAAAGCGGGGGTGGGAATCGACAAAAACTCTTTGAAGCCCCCAGTCGCCATATATTATCTACTGTGAGGTAATTAATTCGATTACAGATCATTTAGAATGGCGGTGCGTCACAAAAATGTATTATTACCGTTAAATGCTTATATCTCCTGAATGGAAAGAGATAGCGATATGCGGTGAAGGGTGTCTATATCTCTAAAATGCGATACGTCATTGACTACTGTTCCAAGTTGACCTGGTGGTTTTGGGCTGAATCGCGTGACATGAATATAAATTCATCTTCGAATAACATCAAAAATTAATTAAGATAAAGTCGACGAATAAACGTTTATAAATAAAACTATTTTCTTTGTAATGCATATTTGACTACTGTCGTCCTGACGAAAATACATCTCTTGGATGAATGCATGTCTAAAAGAGCTAAGAATAACGTAACGAACACGTGATATTTCGACGCGTCTTAAAATGAATGCGAGAGCTATACTTCCTCCCTGGACGAGTCTCTCGGGCATACTGAAGTGCCCTCTATATTGAATCCCTAATTAGACCTGGTTTTTCCCGCCCCCAAGCTCGCTAGGACCGGCAGCCTCTTCTCCCTACAGCTCTCAAACTACAGAGCACGCTGGTCTGCCTGCGAATGCCTGGGCGGTTTCTCATCTATCGCGATTTACTTTCTCTTTCATTTACATCTTTCACGTGTATAATCCGATGGTCTCCCTGGTTCGATTACCATCGGCTGTTCACTCTGACCTCAGATTTTTCGCCGGTTTCTCTGGTCTGCAGGCGAATGCCTGGCAGAGTTCTCATCTATCGCGATTTCCTTTCATTCTATATAGTTTACATCTTTCACTGTACAATCTGAAGATCTCCCTGGTTCGACTGCCGCTGGATGTTCACTCTGACATTAGATTTTTCTCGATTTCCCTGGTCTGCGGGCGAATGCCTGAGTGGTTTCTCATCGATTTCTATTTTCTTTCATTTTATTTGATTTACATCTTTCGTGTGTGCTTCTAGTCCTTTGTTTGATTTCCTTGTCGGTCGCTCACTCTATTCTGGGATTTTTCATGGTTTTCCCTGGTCTGCATGCGAATGCCTGAGTGGTTTTCCCATCTATCACGATTTTATTTCATTTTATTTGATTTACATCTTTCACGTGTGCAATCTGAAGGTTTCCCTCGTTCGATTGTCGTTGGTTGTTCGCTCTGACATCATATTTTTCGTGATTTGCCCCGGTCTGTAGGCGAATGTCTGGGTGGTTTCTCATCTATCACGATTGTCTTTCATTTTATTTGATTTACATCTTTCACGTGTGCTTCTAGGCTGCTGTGTTTGGGTTCCCGTCGGTCGCTCACTCTATCCTGGGATTTTTCATGGTTTTTTCCTGGTCTGCAGAAGAATGCCTGAGTGGTTTCCCGTCTATCACGATTTTCTTTCATTTTATTTGATTTACATCTTTTACGTGTACAATCTGAAGGTTTCTTTCGTTCGATTGCCGTTGCTTGTTCACTCTAACATCATATTTTTCGTGATTTTGCCTGGTCTGTAGGCGAATGTCTGGGTGGTTTCTCATCTATCACGATTTCCTTTCATTCTGTATAATTTGCATCTTTTACGTGTGCTTTTAGGGTTCAGGAGTTCGATACCCATTGGCTGCTCATTCCTACACCATATTTTTATGGTTTGTCTTGGTCTGCAGGCGAACGCCTGAGTGGTTTCTCATTCATTCCGTTTTCCTTTCCCTTTAAATCTTTTTCATTTATATCTTTCACGGATGCTTCTTGAGTCTTTGGTTCGAGTCCCGTTCGACGCTCACTCTAGCCTGAGATTTTTCGTGGTTTTCCCTGGTCTGTAGGAGAATGTCTGAGTGGTTTCTCATCGATTCCGATTTCCTTTCATTCTATATAATTTGCATCTTTTACGTGTGCTTTTAGGGTTCAGGAGTTCCATACCCCTTGGTTGCTCACTCGTACATCATATTCTTTTATGGTTTGTCCTGGTCTGCTGGCGAACGCCTGGGTGTTTTCTCGTTGATTCCGTTTTCCTTTCCCTTTAAATCTTTTTCATTTATATCCTTCACGTATGCTTCTAGAGTCCGTGGTTCGGGTCCCGTTCGACGCTCACTCTAGCCTGGGATTTTTTATGGTTTTCTTTGGGCTGCAGGCGAATCCTGAGAGGTGTATGCTGTCACGATTTCCTTCCATTCTATATAATTCACATCTTTAACGTCAACAATCTGAAGGTCTCCCTGGTTCGATTCCCATTGCTCGCTCACTCTGGTTACCGATTTTTTGCGGTTTTCCCTAGTCCGCATGCGAATGCTGGAGTGGTGTATGCTGCCAAGACTTACTTTCATTCGCATCTTTGTGATTCTAGGTTTCGTTGCGCAGGGGGAATGCTTGCTTCTTGCTCGGTCAACGCATCGTTCATCACCTTCACGACTCAAGCCCCCGAATCTGTACGATTACAGCCGAACAATACATCATCCTCGCAATACATTACACTTTCTCTAAGCACTCGAAACTGTACGGAGACCCTCGAACATCAGTGTAACACGAATTGAAATACAAGAGTTTACGCGCTTCTTCACGGTTTTTAGTATTAATAATCAGGATATATTTGATCTAAAAAGGTTCGTGCTTCCTCTATAAATAGAGCGATCTCTAGCATTGAACTTCATTCTGTTGATCATCTCTGAGGTGTTAACATCGCTGTTCTCTCCGAAAATAATCGACCTTCTAAAGCGTTATCAAGGTAAAGGGGCGTACATTTCCTTGAAGAAAGGTTAATACGTTATTATATCAAGAAGAAAAATGAATAAGTCCTCATATAAGGATATCATTCCTAGTGCCTCAGGATATTCCTGTGGTAAATGCTGTAAGAAGTTCCTCCGTGGATATGATAAACGACGACATGAGCTACGTTGTAAAAATCTCTTCAAGTGTAAATATTGTAACGTAGCCTTCAAAGACAGTTATAAGGGTCGCCGACACGAAGATGCGTGTGAAATAAACAGACCTGAGAAGAAACGTAGATTAGAACCGTCTAAGCAAGAGATACTTTCTACCATGGATGACTGTGACATGAAAGAATATGAAACTTCATTCAATGGACGCTTGAAATCATATTTTATACGTTGTGAATCAACTAAGGACGTGAATATGTACCTGTGTGAGGCGAAACAGCGGATAATCCAGGCTGTACGTAAAGAGCTTGGTATTCACAAAAGTGTGAAAATTAATCTGCTAGCTGAGTGTAGATTTGTTAACAGTGTCGGAGAAACCTGTGACAAAACATTTAAAACACGGAATCAAGCTGTTTTCCTAGAAATGGATCTGGACTCTATGTTTGAAACGAAAATAAAGAAGATGGTTACTGAAGTGGAGGAGTCTCAGCTTAAGGCTAGCAACTGGCCTTTGCTTGCTGTGGCAGGAGTTCGACTTCGTATCAGCGAGTAGAATCCGTTACGGGGAAGTAGCTACATACCACTACCCCCATCTGTTGCAGCAAGAAAATCCTACATTAACATCCAGAATTTAACTGATGAGCTAGGCTTTATGTCTTCTGTATTAGCTAAATTCCTTGAGAAGGATGCACAACCGGTGAGCAAATACGAACAACTCCAAGTTAAGTACGACTTCAGCTGTGTTTCCTATCCTACGCCACTTTCTCAAATACCTAAATTTGAGAAGCTTAACAGGATGTCTATCAAAGTCTTCGGCCTGAATGAGAAGAATGAAGTGTATCCGATAAAGGTTGCTGAGACTGAACTACCTGACCATCGTGACCTCCTACTATTGAGTGACAGTAGTGGGAGACATCACCACGTTTATATAAAGAATTTGGAAAACTTATGGGATGTCAGAAAACTATGCAGAAAGAACGTGTTTATACCGGTAAGCGTTGTTTTACACATTTTGACGATCGATATGGACAAAGTGGACTGGAAAAGCTACAAGAACATGCCTTCATCTGTAATCAGCATGGTGTTGCAAGGGTAGTTATGCCTACAAAGGAGAAATCAATTGTACAGTTTAAAAATTTTGAAGGATGTTGAAGCTACCTTACGTCATCTACGCAGACTTTGAAAGCATTCTCGCTCCATGTCATACATGCATACCCGATCCTGAAACTTCATATACATCCTCTTATCAGCAGCATGTTCCCATGAGTTTCTGCGTTTACGATAAACCGTCAACCAACGTTGAACATCTGGAAACTGGTCTTCCTAAGCATCTCTATGTATATCGTGGTGTTGATGCTGCTCAGAAGTTTATGGAATACCTATCGTTCCTTACAAAGGAAATTAATAATATACACAAATCCGTCATGCCTCTGAAACTTACAGATCAACAGCAGATGGATTTCAACTCCTCTACAGTATGCTACTTGTGAAGAAAAACCTATACTGAAGAGAACTATTAAGTACGCGACCATGATCATATTAGTGGTGAATATCGGAGAAGTCTACATAATGAATGTAATTTAGCGTGTAAAACACCTAAATATATTCCAGTCTTCATGCACAACCTCAGCGGGTATGATTCACACTTTATTGTTAAGGAGCTGGGATGTACAAGTGAGCGGTTGGAAGTAATTCCTAGCTCTGAAGAAAGCTATATATCATTCTCCAAGTATGTAGGAGATATAAAGCTTCGGTTTGTAGATAGTTTTCGGTTTCTCAGTACAAGCTTGGATAAGCTGGTGAAGAATTTAACATCGTACCCTGAAACACTGAAACACGTCGGAGAAGACAAGATGTTGATGTTACGTATGGGTGTATTTCCCTATGATTATGTTACTTAATGGAATGTTTTGAACGAACCCTGCCTGCCTCCAAAGGACTCCTTCTACAATAGATTAAATGAAGAAGAAATTAGTGATGCTGACTACGATCATGCTAGAAATGTATGGGAGCTGTTTAATGCAAGAAGCCTGGGAGAATACAGTGACCTCTACTTAACCTCGGATGTTCTTCTTCTAGCTGATGTCTTTGAGACATTCAGAGAGCAAACTCTCAAAACGCACAAAGTTGATCCAGCACATTATTTCACCTCTCCAGGATTTACATGGGACGCCATGTTGCTGTATACTGAAATCGAACTGGAACTGTTGCAAGATTATGACCAACTACTCATGGTGGAATCCGGCATAAGAGGAGGTTTATGCCAAGTTTCACATCGGTATGCAGAGGCTAATAACACTTACATGGACAAGCTTGATCCGTCGAGACAAACCCAATTCATCACATACGAGGACGCTAATAACTAATATGGTTGGGCAATGTGTCACGCCCTTTCTTTTGGTGGATTTCAGTGGGTTACACCTGAAGAAATAAACTTACAAAGACTAGAAGAAGATGATCCTCATGGATACATATTAGAAGTTGACATCGAGTATCCTGCTGAACTCCATGATATGCATAATGATTTACCATTCCTACCCGAGTGTCTGAAACCAAAGGATTCGACTACAAAAAGCTAATTCCTCAGTTTGGATCACGAAAGAAGTATGTAGTACATTACATGACTTTGAAGCAAGCTCTTATCATGGACTACGACTAACAAAAATCCATCGTGTGCTACAATTCCGACAGTCACAGTGGTTAAAACCGTATGTGGAATTTAACAACAGACTACGACAAAAGGCTGCAAATGATTTTGAGAAGGATCTGTACAAACTGTTCAACAATGCTATGTTTGGAAAAACAATGGAAAACCTTCGTAATCGTGTGGAAATACGGTTGGTGACAAACGAGAAGACTCTGGAAAAGTTAATTGCTAAGCCTACGTTCATCGATCGAACAATATATGCTGCTAATCTAGCTGCTGTGCACTTGGCCTCTCGTCAGAGCGTGTTCAACAAGCCTATATACATTGGAATGAGTGTGTTGGACATCTCCAAGACATTAATGTACCACTATCATTATGATGTGTTGCTGCCATATTATGGATCTGAAAACCTGAAGCTGATGTATATGGACACTGATTCGTTCATTCATCGTGTGATGACTGAAGATGTGTACCAGGACAAGCTACGTTTTCTCGAACACCTAGATACAGCTGATTACCCTGTCAACCATATATGCTATTCAGCTCTAAACAAGAAGGTGTTGGGAAAAGTTAAAGATGACGCTAATAGTAAAATCATCCAGCGCTTTGTCGGACTACGACCTAAGATGTATGCCCTAGATATCCATGGCTCAAAGATAAAAAAGATTAAAGGCATAAAACGTAGTGCTATTAATCAGTACATTACATTTGAGAGTTATGCTGACTGTCGTAAAACCTGAGAAATCATCAGAACACCCATGAATCTGATCCTGTCTCGGGAGCATGCTCTTGCCACAGTGCAAGTGAATAAAATCACATTGACTCCGCTTGATGATAAAAGCGTTATTGCTGAGGATGCATTAACGACATATGCGTATGGACATTACGCCAATACAACCAGCGCTTAAAAGAATGTAAGTCAAAGATAAAGATTTTCTCGTGAGTCTACAATCTTAAAGAAATGAAGGTTATCCATGTGCTGTGTATGCAACTAGCTGACGACTGATGAAGAAAGAAGAAGATGGAAGTGAAGGTGGTAACGCTGCCATTAGGAGCAATCCTAGTGCTAGTCTCAGGCCTAGATAAAAGGGGAGAGACACCTAAAACGAACTAAAATAAAGGTATGTTGACGTAAACCTTTCAATTAAAACTCTCGAATAATAAAACCTGAATAAAACATTGCAATTTCACTAAAAGAAAGTCGAGGTTATCTTTAGTTAGCCAGAATAGGTTAGACGATGACTGAGTAGAATAGATGGTGAGAGGAACGTTTGGGATTGGTCAGGTTAATCTAGGCTAGGCCCTCGTACTTTATGTCTAAGTTATGAAGGATGGATTAGCTTAGATTGCCTTAGCAATGGGTTGGTTACGTGATGTTCTTACGTTTTGTTAGGTGGTTACAAAGTTACTACGTGTTGTTGCGTCATGTGACGTTCCTGGTTACGACATGTTACGTGATGTTACGTGGACACGTGCTTATGTTACGTAGTGTAACGTCTTGTCATGCTGTTATGTTACGTTGTGTTACGACTTGTTACGTGGTTACGTTTGTTGGTTACGTCTTGTTACGTGATTATGTTAGATGATGATAGGAATGAATAGACAATGAGAAGATCCAGAGCATACAAGGTGGGTATAGGTTAGGACGTATACTTCACTGTAAACCGATATAGAGTCTGTCTGTCTCCGTCTCGTGCATTACTGTTTAACATATAAAAATTTTGTAAGGTTTAGAAAAAAAAGTATATAAGAGTGTTGTAACGTTGGATGAGAAATGTTGTATAATCTAATTACTCTCTATATTACCGTATATTCCTACATTCCTCCTCCCCCTTCAACCCCTGTCTATCCTTGTAACACACCCGTTTTCCATATTTCTCCCATATAAACGTATACTCTACTCCACAAGCCATGTCTAGACTAGCACCTCTCGTCGTATTCCCTACCGCTCTCATATAAATGCATTTTCCTTCTTGAAGACTCTCTCAACCTAGCACCTACCTTCGTTTTCCTCGTCTCTCCATATAAACGCATACTCAACCTCCTTAGCCTAATACCTCTCCTCCTGATCCTATACCTCTTATACATATAAACGCATACTCTACTCTAAACCTCTGTATGGTCTAGTACCTCTCCTCGTATTCCCTGTCTCTTCCGTATAAAGCGTATCCCCTCCTCTTTCAGCATCAGTCTAGTCTAGCACCTCTCCTCGTATTCCTATCTCTCGCGTATAAGCCTATATTCCCCTCCTTCAGCATCTATCTATCCTATTATCTGTTCACGTTTTCCTATCTTTCTCATAAACGTCATACTCCACACCTCAAACCCCGTCTAGCCTAGCACTTCTGCTCATATTACCCTACCTCTCTCATATAAGACGCATTCCCCTACTTTAACCCTGTCTAGCCTAGCATCGACCCTCGTATTCCCTATCTCTCGCATATAAACGCCTACACTATCATTCAAACCTCCTAGTCTAATACCTCTCCTCGGTTCGCTATTTCTCCCATATAAAACACCATATTCTACCCTTCAAGTCCTGTTTATATAGCATCTTTCCTTGTATTCCCTATCTCTCTCGTATAAAGCGTATCCCTCCCTCCTTTAGCATCTGACTAGCCTAGCATCAGCACTGGTATTCCCTATCTCTCCCCTATAAACGCATTTTCCTCCTTGAACCGTCGCATCTACCTTCGTTTTCCCTATCCTTTCCCACATAAACGCAAAAGTGGGCCCAGCTTCTGTCTATCGTACCCACTGTCCCCGTTTTTCCATATATTCCTCATATAAGCGTATACCCTACTCCTTAACCTCTGTCTACACTAGCACCTCTCCTCGTATGCCCTATCTCTGTCGTATAAAGCATATCTCTCCCTCCTTCAGTCCCTGCTCTACCTCAGAACTCTCCTCGTTTTCCCTATCTTCTACATATAAACGCATCTTTCCTCCTTGAAGGTTCTCTCAACCTAGCATATACCCTCGTTTTCCTCGTCTCTTCATATAAAAAGCCATACTCTACCCTTCAAACCCTGAATAGTCTAGTACCTCTCCACGTATCCCCTATCTCTCCTGTATATATGTTCATATTCCCCCCCCCTCAGGGGCTCACCTTATGTGAGTACGGGTTTTTGGCGCACCCGGGTGTTCCCGAGCCAATCATCGCCACATTCATCCCCTCACCCCCATCCGGTCGCGGTGGGTTCTTCAAGTGACCGGTGGACCCAAGGTAGGCTCTCGTGCGTTCGTTACATTCCATTCATACCGCACCTCACCATCGTTTCTTTCTTCTCTTGTCACTTTCCGGCCATTTCGCACCACGACATTCGCATATCTCTCTTTTCTTCCCCGCCGGCCTACCTTGCGTGCGAAACGCCCACACAGTTTTAGTTTCTTTTATCTTTTTATTTAAATCCTCCGTGGACACAGCCTGACGGATACCCGCGCACCGCGTGCGCAGCTGGGTGAGTGGGTAATGGCGTCATCCCCACCACCCGGGGTCGTCATGTAGGGTTGTTGTTCGTATCCGCTGTTCAACTGCAGTCCCGCGGGGGGGCCATTGCATGAGCTGCTGGCTTCCGACGGCGATTGGGTCCCTCTGTCTATGTTCTGGGAGGTGTGACCCTGGGGTGAGCTAGGTATAGATAGGCCACTCACCCAAGCCGGGGTAACGCCCGGGAAGTCAGAGCCCGAGGTCGGAGACGGTTGCAATGGTGGAGGATTTATTTCGCTATGGAGCACCCTTCCTCCATTACTACTAACAAGAGCCGAAAAGTTTATGTAACAGAAGTGACACCACCGACAACTGGTTGTTACTTGGTCATTTCACGAACCGAAGAAGGACAAAGTTTTGAGAAGGTGAACCCTTTCATCATACAAAAGGGGATTGATGCAATTGCTGGTGCGGTTCAGTCCTGCACTCGTCTACGGAATGGTTCCTTATTAGCCCAAACGAAATCCGATCAGCAATGTAAGACCTTGTTGCGCGCCACGCTTCTCCACGGCTATTCCATCCGTGTGGAGAAGCACCGCACATTGAATTCCTGTCGAGGCGTTATTACCACCCATAGCCTCGATGGTATATCGGACGAGGACCTGGTAGAATATCTTGCAGACCAGAAGGTGACAGCGGTCCATCGAGTGCAGGCCAAACGCGACGGCGTATTGGTACCCACTCGTACCCTGTTTATTACATTTGATGGCGTCGATCTGCCCACGAGCATCTCCGCAGGGTACGAACGGATTTCTGTGAGGCCTTATATTCCTAGACCTCTGCGTTGTTTTAAATGCCAACGTTTTGGGCATACGCAAGTCTCATGTAAGAGTGCCGTTAACATCTGTGCAACCTGTGGCCAGCCCTCACACGAAGGTACCTGTTCAACAGCCCCCGTCTGCGTTAATTGTAAAGGTTCTCATTCTGCTTCGTTTGCCGACTGTCCGCGGTACTTGGACGAGAAGGCGATCCAGGAGATCCGGGTAAAGGAAAAACTCTCCTTCGCTGAAGCCCGGAGGCGTTACCATGCGCGCCAACCTTCACTCCTGCGATCTGGCACATTTAGTTCTGTTGTTGCCTCGCCAGTACCACGCGTAGATGCCGAAACTCAGACCTGGACCTTGACTGGATTAACCGCCACTACCATCCGGCCGTCTATTAAGGCTACAGTTACCAAGCCGTATAAACCTGGTCCCAAGTCAATGAAGTCGCAAGCCGTTGAAAAGAAGCCCAAGCAGAAACTTCGTAGGGAAGATTTTTTGAAAGACCCTCCGCGTGCGCGCGGTAACAAAAGTTCACCTTCTCCTCCTCGGAGGTCGCTGTCCCAGGATGGTCCTGGGACAAGCCGCGCTCAGCGGCACCCTTCACCCATCGCCACCCAGAACCGATTCAGGCGCTTGAATCGGTTTCTGGCACTGAGCGCGTGGGCCCTCCCTCCGAGGAAGCTATGGAGTCTGACCAACTCCATAGAAAAAGCCCGAGCCCAAAGGTTAAACAAAAGGTAATTTTAAGCCGCCCTTCTAAATAGACAGTTTATCCCCTTATTCTTAATGGCTATCCTGACCTGGAATGTACGTGGTGTACGATCGCATAGGGCGGAACTGCAACTTTTATTGCGTTCCCATTCGCCTATGGTCGTATGTTTGCAGGAGACTAAGCTTCGCCCTCACGATCCTTTTGATCTCCGAGGATATACTCCGGTTCGCTACGACCTTGAACCGGAGGAGGGTACTCCTGCTCATGGAGGTGTCATGTTCTTAGTGCGTAACGACGTTCATTTTACACCTGTCACACTTACATCCGACTTGCAAGCTGTTGCCGTTCGCCTTCACTTACCCGGGTTTTGTTTTCTGTTTGCTCTGTATATTCACCTCCATCGTCTCCCCTCGCTCCCGCGGACATTCGAGCTCTCCTGTCCGCTCTCCCAACACCATTTCTTCTGTTGGGAGATTTTAATGCCCATCACCCACTATGGGGTTCGCCAAGGGCTTGTGCGAGGGGAACTCTTCTTTCCGACATTTTTTATGAGTTCAATCTTTCCATCCTCAATACAGGTGCACCTACTTTTCTTTCTGATTCTTCTGGTACCTTCTCTCACTTGGACCTTGCGATTTGCTCCATCCAGCTTGCACGTCGTCTTCAGTGGAACGTCGTCGCTGACACCTACTCCAGCGACCATTTCCCCTGCATCGTTTCTCTTCTGTCGCACCACGTACAGCATTCCAGAGTACCTACCTGGACATTCGCAAAAGCCGACTGGAGCTTGTATTCCAGCCTCGTGCATTTTGACGACCAGCCCTTCTCCGACATTAATCAACTAGTGCAGCACCTTACGTCTATTATTTTCTCAGCCGCCGAACGTGCAATACCCCGTTCCTCCTCCCAACCTCGGCGGCCACCTGTTCCGTGGTGGAACGAGGATTGTCGGGACGCCGTTCGTGCCCGTAGGACTGCACTTAGGGTGTTTCGGCGCCACCCTACACTTGATAATTTGGTGACTTTTAAACAATCGCGCGCCAGGGCTCGTCGCATTATTCAGGATAGCAAGAAGGCATCTTGGGCTCGTTTTGTCGAGTCTTTTAATCGTTTTACGCCTTCATCAGTTGTTTGGGATAAACTTCGTCGCTTCTCAGGTAAAGTGTCACATTGTACTGTTTCTGGCCTTCAGGTTTCTAATGCCACCATAGTGGATCCGGCTGCCATCGCTAACACTCTGGGTTCTGCCTTTGAGGCGGTTTCCAGTTCAGACCATTATTCCACCGGCTTTCGCTCTATTAAACACCGGCAGGATTCCGCATCATATACTTTTCGGTCTGCTAATGATGAATGCTATAACGAACTATTCACAATGAGGGAGCTGGAGCACGCTCTTCATTGCTCTCGGCACTCCGCTCCCGGGCCGGACGGCATTCATGTCCTGATGTTAAAGAACCTTTCAGCCGACAGTAAACTATTTCTCTTACAGGTCTATAACCGTATTTGGCAAGACGGCAGTTTTCCTTCCGTTTGGCGCGAAGCCACCATTGTCCCTATACTTAAGCCTGGGAAGGATCGCCAACTACCTTCCAGCTACCGCCCTATCTCCCTCACCAGTTGCATTTGTAAGGTGATGGAGCGCATGATCAACGGGCGGTTGACATGGTGGCTTGAGTCTCAGAAACTTCTAGCGAACGCTCAGTGCGGGTTTCGTCGCTATCGCTCTACCGTCGACCATCTGGTGTCCTTGTCGACGCATATTATGAATGGATTTCTGAGAAAGTGTCAAACCGTGGCTGTATTTTTTGACCTGGAGAAAGCTTATGACACTTGTTGGAGGGGCGGCATTTTACGTACACTTCACGATTGGAATATCCGCGGTCGTCTTCCCATATTTCTTCGGGAGTTTATGACGGACCGCGTCTTTCGTGTACGTGTGGGCTCGGTTTTATCTCGTCGTTTTATTCAAGAGAACGGAGTACCGCAGGGCTCTGTACTCAGTGTCACACTTTTTGCGATTGCTATCAACCCCATTGTTGATTGAATTCCACCTGGCATTTCATCGTCCCTTTTTGTTGACGATTTCGCTATTTATTGCAGTTCACAGCGGACCTGTCTACTCGAACGCCGTCTCCAGAGCTGTATCGACCGTCTCTACGCCTGGAGTAACGCCAACGGCTTTAATTTCTCCGCCGAGAAATCCGTCTGCATCAACTTCTGGCGCCGGAAGTATTTCCCTCCGCCCTCTCTCCATCTTGGGCCAGGGATACTTCCGTTTGCAGACGAGGCGAAATTTTTGGGGTTGATTTTTGATAGGAAGTTGTGTTGGACCTCGCACGTTTCCTTTTTAAAAGCAAAGTGTGACCGTTCTCTTCATCTTTTACGTGTTTTAAGTGGCACATCCTGGGGAGCTGATCGGACCGTCCTTCTTCGCCTTTATCGCTCTTTGGTCCGATCCAAACTTGATTACGGGTGTATAGTTTATTCGTCGGCACGTCCATCTGTGTTACGTCGTTTGAATCCCATTCATCATCGTGGTATTAGAGTCGCTACAGGGGCCTTTCCAACTAGTCCCGTGCCCAGTCTTTACGCTGAGGCTGCAGAGCCTCCGCTGTCTTTCAGGCGTGAGATGCTCTTATGTAGCTATGCTTGTCGGATCTCAAGCTTGCCTAACCACCCGTCCTTCGATGTATTTTACGAGGATTCGCTAGATCGGCAATATTTCGTTAGCTCCTCTGCATTGCTCCCCCCAGGGGTTCGATTTCGACTGCTACTTCGGCATTTGGACGTTACGCCAGCGCCGGCACTTACCCGAGGGGAAACGCGTTTTCCTCCATGGTCGCGCGCTGAGGCCCACATCCACCTTGGGCTAACGTCGATGCCGAAAAATGCGACCCCTGCTTCTGTTCTTAGATCCGCCTTTTTAGAACTACAGGCGCAGTTCGGGGACTGTCATTTTATATATACTGATGGGTCTAAGACTGATGTTGGAGTAGGATGTGCCTTTATTTTTGGTGTACGGAGTTTTACTTTTCGTTTACCTCAACAATGTTCAATTTTTACCGCCGAACTTTTTAGCATTTATCAATCTGTTTTATCATTCAGCGGCACGACTTACGGCACTGTTTTATTTGTACGGACTCTCTGAGTGCCCTTCAGGCTATTCATGCGCTGTACAATTACCACCCACTCGTATAGTGCATACATGACCTGCTCCACTCGCTCGGTGTCTCTGGCATCAGCGTCTCCTTCATGTGGATTCCAGGTCATGTGGGCATCTCAGGTAACGAGTCTGCCGACGCCGCTGCGAAATCGGCGATTTTATTACCCAGATTTTTTACCTCTGTAGTTCCCTCGTCAGATTCGTGTGCTCTTTTACGTCGCCGCATCCTCTCGCGCTGGCGCGATGAGTAGACGGCCCTCCGGGGGAACAAGTTGCGGGAGGTTAAGCCTCTCCCGTTAATCTGGGGTACCTCTTCTCGTTCTTCACGTCGGGAGGAGGTACTTTTAGCCCGCTTACGAATTGGACATTGTGTTTTTAGTCATAGGTATTTGCTCAGTGGTGACCCCGCACCACTCTGTGGGCAGTGTGACGTGCCCTTAACGGTGCGTCACATTTTAACAGAGTGTCAGGTTTTAGCTGCATTGCGTTTTCGTGTAGGTCTGCCTGTTGGCTTAGCCAACGTTTTGGCAGACGACACGCATGCTGTGGAATGTGTTTTACGTTTTATTCATGACAGTGATTTTAATCTGCGCATTTAATGCGTTGAGCGTCTTTTAGCTTATTACTTTTATTCTGTCAGTTTTTATGGGGACTATTCCCCAGTGGACATATGGCGCTCATGTCCCTCGCATTCCATAGTTCTTGACACGTTTTAATCGTTTATTGCCTATGCTTTTAGTGTGTTGGTTTTTTCAGATATTTGTATTGTTATTGTTGTTGTTATTGATTTTATTGTTGTTATTGATTTTATTGTTGTTATTGTTATTCATGTTGTTATTGTTATCATTATTGTTATTGTTATCTTATTGTTATTTTTAGCCTTTTGGACATCGCGGGTTTACGTCCCGTTTTTAATTATGCGGTTCTTTTACCTGTTTTTATCTTTTGACTTTATATTTTCTACATTGTAAGGGCGCTGAATACCTCAGCAGTTTAGCGCCCTTAAGCCGCATATCATCATCATCATCATATTCCCCCTGCTTCAGCATCTGTCTATCCTAGCATCTGTTCACGTTTTCCCTATCTTTCCCATATAAATGCATATTCCACATCTCAAACTCTATCTAGTCTAACACTTCTCTTCGTATTCCCCTTATCTCTCATATAAAGCGCATCCCCACTCCTTCAACCTCTATCTAGCCTAGCATCGATCCTCGTAGTCCCTATCTTCCCGATATAAACGCATTTTCCTCCGCATCCACCCTCGTTTTCCCTATCCTTTCCCATATAAACGCAAAACTGCGCCAGTTTCCCCCTACATATGCTACTAGCAATGATACAAAATATGGTTTCCACAATAAAAGCAAAAATAATAAGATTCTTCCGGAATCGGCCCTTCGTCGAAAATGCATACTGAATATACCAATGATTGGTGGAAACCCGTTGGTCTCAAAAATATAAAACTATTGCCACATTCAAGGAACATTATGTGCAAATCGTTATGACGCTTGAAAAACTATCAACAGACGGTAACAATGCTACGAGAAAAGCTGCTTTTCAACTGCATTGCGCTGCCACAAAATCAGAATTCCGTGTAAAAGTTTGTCCTATTGTAAAATATTCGGCGCTCCTGAAACCGATGGTAAATGCTGTTCAATGAAATAGTGTGGACTTACTTAAACGTGTAAATCACGTAAAACAAATCAGATATCATGAGGAAACACCGTGATAATGCTGTTTTTGAAAGTCAAAGTGTTATAGCAGAGACTGGAAGAATCGCCGAGCATCTTGGAACAGATTTGTGTCAAATGTCGAACTGAAGGGCATAGAACTAGCTGCATTAGTTCAAGAAACGAAACTCTTCTACCCATCCATAAAACGGGCGCTACTTTTTTCATTTGCACAGCCCTGCACAACGTGAACTATTGAAAGATCTTCAGCACATTATGCAGTATAAAATCCTGGAAACGCTCAACAATGACTGAAAATCTGGTTGTCGATCCTTGTATTATTAGTTTGCATAGAAGGAGGGTTCTGGAAGCTAAAAATAAGCCTGCAAAAGAAATTTCGTCAAGATTTAACCATATTTTGTGCAGCTTAGTGCTGAAATAAGATTTAGATATGTCCAAATACCATTGCAACTAATTACTTTTAGGGTCTTCAAGTGTTCAAATAAAATCATTTTAATGAAAAACCGTTATCTTATTTTTGTGACCAAGGAGAAAATCCTGACTACGCCGTTGAACATAGCTACATTATGTTGTACGCATGGCCTAAGGAGATGTACTGCGGACAAGCTGAAATCAAAGGAGTGATAATCTATTTACCAAGTCATGTTATTTATTGACTATTCCAATACCGTCCATTAGAATATGCTTCACATCCTTAAGCTATGATGGGAGAAGATGTAGCAGAAATTTCAACAAGTTCAGTGCGTAACAAATGATTTAACATTGTGTACGACACTGACTTTCCTCTTGACTTCCTGACACCAGACTCACTGAACGAAACGTCACGCTCAGCCGTCTGATACCCCAGACTAGTACGTGACCTCTCCCTACCCTTCCATAGGCCAGCGAGGTATTACGCGAGCTGCTGTCCCAACGGCATTTGACTTCCTTAATGGGCACGATCTCCCCTTACCTACTCACAATATTAATAACGACAATATGGCCACTCTTAATAATATCTTCATGTTACATTTTCCGTCTCAAAAAGTTTCTATTGCCAAACAAAATCTCAGGAAAGAAAACGAGCATCTCCTAAACATAACAAAAACATCAATTTACCATATTCTGCCTCCAAACCGTTCCTCAGAATAACAGGGAAGGGATGCCGTTCTGTTGGACGCCCCACCACCCGACAGTATTTTTACAGACGTGTTTTCAATTTAAGGGCACCCAAAATCTTCTCCATAACATTGAACATGTATATGTAAACCTTCTTGTTGAAACGGAGACACAACGCTACACCAATATCTCGCAAGCCGAAGGCGAATCTAATATACAATATCGTTGGTCTTGGGATTTTTCTTCTCCAGGGCGGAAGCTGCGCTATGGAACCCTGCCATACCCGAAAATTTGTGCTATGGCAACCATATTGTAGGCAACCACCTTTGGAAACCAACTAGTATCTCAATGGTTGGTACCCAGTGAGAGTTCCTCGTTCCGAGGAAGATGGCCTTGTGGGTATCTTGCATTTACATCCAGCTGCATTGGGAGGAGTGGTTTTCACTGGATAGATCTACACAAGTGCTGCAACATATTTTTACGGCATCAATTTCTTATACGGGTTGCAGTACACTTACACAGTCGGAAAATAAATACCCTAAATATTAATCCTAACACAAAATAGCGCAACAACAAATGGCAAAATAATTCTGGCGTCGTTGAAAATCTAAATCTAAAGTCAACATGTGTAATTAAAGAGAATTTAATGGATAGCAATACCCTTTAGTACAGAATATATGTAGTATAAAATGATTACACATTCCTACTTCTACAAATTTAACGTAATGAGTGAGGACACTAAAACAATATAAATTTATACACAGGAAATAAACTCTTAACCGAAAAACGCTATCAAAACGAAATTTATTTTTGACCAAGAACCCAAAAACAAAACAAAACCAATACAAAATCCTCATTTTATGTGAAGGTTAGCAATTCAGCCTCTGTCTGTCTGTCCCTCTCTCGCACACAAACACACAAGCACAACAAAGAAAGAGAATGGAAGAGCTACCCCATTACAACCCCCTTAATAGTTATTCCTACAACTATTTACATCACTATACAACTCTATATACAGCAAATTATTTGTGCACTATTCCAGAATGTGCTTTCAGTTCACACAATTTCACCTAACATTCACATCCAAGACTTCTTGAAGCTGTACCTGAACATAAAAAAAGCCACAATCACACCCAAAAATATAAAATCCAAACACCTATGAAGAGGTACTTCTTACTAGTACCTCGCACCATAACCCGTAAACATGAATGCATCACAACAATTTTAACGCACATATAATCATTAATTAACCACAACACCAACGGAAAGCGCGTCCAATCGTAAACCAGTCACGCAGTCGTTCTACTGCCCAACTTCTCTTGGTGTCATCTATACACCATTATAAACAGTACGTACTTGCCATGAATGCAAACAACACACACACTGCTGAATTTTATTAGGATTACCATTCACACCCTTATATACATCCTAAAATGTGTCGCAGCCACACACTAAGCACACGGAGAAGTAAAAAATAAACCCCAATTGCTCGTCAAACGGAATAAAATAATTAAATGGTAGCATGACACATAAGCACATAAGCAGTTAACACACGTAATCACGTAAACATAGAAATATATGAACATCATAATGTGCAGTCATTAAGGACATTAATTTTCCTTGTTCCAAACATATTTTAGAGACAACTACGACAACTGGAGAAGACTAGATGCGATAGGGACTTGTGCGATCAAAGTAGGGAAAAATGTGGGAAACATTGACTATATGTTGCTTCAACCTGGGAACATTAGGTCGGCTAATGAGATGTCACTGGAGTCACCTTCTTGATGATCTCATCAGAGTGTGAAAAATTGTAGTTTCCGGGAATTTGCATTTAAAGTGGAAAAATATTTATAATCATAGCTTAATGCATTCCTGCACCATAAGTTGGATCATCTGGCTCCAACTCCCGTTGATACAGGTCCTTAAGCTTCCTGTTTGCTCTATGGGTTGAGTGACTGGCCTTTTCTTTTCTTTCCTCCGATATTTCCTCTCCTCTGTTGATCCTCATTTGATCCAAGGTTTTCATCGCAGAGATAGAATTAGAATGAATTTTCATTCCCAGCCAGTAGCAGCTCGTGATTTGCGAGATTGAGAGGGCAGCAGGTGACATTTTCATATTAAGCACCTTTACACGGCAGTTTTATTCTACAATTTTCCAATATATACATACAAAAAACAACCATATAAACCAAAATATTGCGCATATAATTTCTCGTTCAGTTCACTGCATGTGTTTTTTTAGCACGTACCAAATCCTATGCATTAGTGCAGTTCAGAAATAAAACGCATCCATCAATTAATAACACTAGTCTGCATGATATCGGATGACTGAAAACTAATAAGTGATTTTGACTCACTTTTTATGCTGATTTCAGAACTGCTTTTAGTTTTTTTCTATCACGTACAGTTTTTTCACCATTTCACTTCAAAAATATAGAGTTGAGCCAGTAGATGATGAGTACTGCTGAAAAGAAATTTATCACTTCTTGGAGGGAAATTTCTCAATACAGACTTGCAAGTCTTTAGATTGTTACACCTATAGATGCTGGTTGCTATTTGTAATTTAGGCACTGTTGTTAATATCAAAGGCTTGCATTACCAGTGCTATATCGTGATTGAAGTTATAAATACATTATGTCTACACCCAAGTGTGTGAACAATCCAAATGTTTTCTGCTACATTTGTGGAAATTATACAGTGCTTCAGCAGAGAACTGATATAACAGACTTTGTGAAAAAAGTGTATCATGCCTATTTTAAAATGAAACTTGTTGACCAAGACAAGGCCTGGGCTCCAAAGACAGTTTGCCGCTATGGTGTTGAGAGGTTAAGATTGTGGATAAAAGGAAAGAAATCATGCTTGCCATTTGCAATTCCTATGGTGTGGAGGGAGCCTAAAGACCACCTTAAATACTGTTATTTCTGTTTAGCTAATGTTCAGGGGTGCACTTCGAAAAATAAGAAACACGTTGTGTACCCAAGTATTCCTTCAGCCATCAGGCCAGTTTCACACGGAGAAGATATGCTTGCTCCTCTTCCTCCAGCTGTTTTAGACAACTTGGAAGAAGGTGGTGTTGAAAGTGAACCTCATGTAATCACCGAAGACGATTCTGATGATGTCTACCACTCTGAACACGACGTGGCTCCACAACTGTTGGCTCAGAGTGAACTAAATAATCTAGTACGTGATTTGAAATTGTCCAAGGAATCTCCTGAGCTACTAGGCTCTCGTCTTAAAAATAAGAATCTTCTGGAACCAGGAACACATTACTCATGGTACAGACACAGAGAACAGAGCTAGTTCCTTTTTTCTCACAGATCGAGTCCTTGGTTTACTGCAATAAAATAAACGAGTTAATGCACTTTTATGACATTGAACATGATCCTACTGAGTGGAGACTTTTTATAGATTCATCAAAGAGGAGCCTGAAAGCCGTGTTACTGCATAATGGGAATGTGTATGGGTCCATTCCTGTCGCACATTCAGTTCAAATGAAAGAGACAGTTGAAAACATGAAGATACTTTTAACAAGTATCCAATACGAGGAACACAAATGGCATATCTGCAGTCATTTCAAAATTATTGGAATACTATTAGGACAACAAGCTGGGTTCACAAAAATGCCTTGTTTTCTGTGCGAATGGGACAGTCGGGCAAAGCAAAGACATTGGAGTGCGAAAGTATGGCCACAGTGGAGAAACTTGATGCCTGGAACTAAAGACATCCTGCATGAAGCGCTTGTAGAGAGACAAAAGATATTGCTTCCGCCACTACACATAAAATTGGCCTTGATGAAACAATGTGTAAGGGCTCTACCACAGGATGGACCCTGCTTCAAGTACCTTTCCAAGAAATTTCCCTTCATTACACAGGGCAAATTAAAGGCTGGAATTTTTGTTGGTCCTCAAATAAAGAAATTGACGAAGGATGAAGATTTTGAGAAGACAATGAATGAGAGAGAAATTGAAGCATGGACCGCCTTCCGATCAGTTACTGGAAGCTTCTGTGCAATAACAAAGATCCTAATTACAAGGTCATTGTCGAAACAATGTTGGAAAATTTCAAGAAGATGGGTTGTAACGCGAGTGTAAAAGTGCATTTTCTGCATTCACATATCGACTACTTTCCAGAAAATCTGGGACATTATAGTGAAGAGCAGGTTGAACGTTTTCACCAAGATATTAAGGAAATGGAGAGGAGGTACCAGGGGAGATGGAATGAAACTATGATAGCCGTCTACTGTTGGATGTTGAGGAGTGAAAGTCATCTTCAAGGATCAGCAAGGAAGTTAAAGAAGAGAAATATTGAAAAAAATTAAATGAAACACTTTGGCTTCTGGTTTTGTTAAAATGTAGTCATGAAATAAATTAGGGGAGTTCTTGAGAGTATTCTTAAAATGTTTCTTGAATAAAAACTTACCTTGTGTGAAATGGTATTTGAATATCTTTCTACGCTCATTAGTAAAATTGTCAAAACATTACTTATTTTGTGTAAAAACCTGACGTAATAGAAAAAACATAACTTATTTCTGGAATCAGCATAAAAACGTCATTCAAGGACACCTACTTTTAAGAAATCATCTGACAGAAAGTTTGAAAATGCAGACTAGTGTAATTATAGTATCATTCCCTTACAGGAACCCTTTTGTCATTTATATTATACGGTGCACCCGTGCGTTAATGAATATCGGTTAAAATTTCAGTGGAGAACACATGGTGTACTTTCCTTCAAATAAAATAAAATAAACCTTGGCTATAACTAAACTAACCTGATTAATATTCTTGTGATGAAATCCATTCTCTTCTCCTTTTGTTCAGCAAAATGGTTGAAATCAGGGCCTTCTCGACATAACATGTGGCTAAAGCATCAAGTCTGTATTTTTGCTATTTACACTGTTTATTACTATTTTTAACTAATTATGAGTAATTTAACTTCACTTGTACTGAATTAACTGGTTAGGTATTTTACACAGCGCATGCTTCCGAACCCTGTACGCAACTAACATGTACGTGTGTGAATCGCAGCACTGTGTGAGGGCGCATGCACTGTGATTATGTGACGTGCCAACAAAAGCCACCAGCACAGGTTGTCCTATAAAGGGGAATTGTGTATTTTCTGCTCTGAATCGTTTTAACTCTACAATTCTATACTTTAAATCGCAGTATAACTTAAGTATTTAATTAAACTTTAAATCAATTCATATAACAGAATTACATTTTAGACAGGGCTAAGTACATGTTTTCCCTTGCGGTGGCGTCAATGATATTGAATGAAAACACATGGGAAAGACCGCGTGGAGAAGCAACCAATAGCGAAGCGTCTCGGAGTCCGCCAAGCAGTATTACCTCTCTGCACCCCTCGCCTTTCTTTCGAAGCATACCCCTCCGCACGTCTCACCCCTAGCAGTATCAAAAAACGCGGGTGGACTTGGTGCAGTCCGAAATACACTCCGTAATTTTCATTCGTGCTACTCACTGTATAAGCGTTGCAAAAACATTGCATACAAAACAAAATCGGGGGTGCAGAAATTAATACTGCAATGATATCTGATGTTATTCTTCCTTTCCTGTTTTTACTTTTTATTTACGGGGCGTTTATTTATGAGGAGGGCGCCGCCCTAAAATCGCCATCCACAGCCGCCACTGTTTCCAGCAACTTCAATACTTGGTACTTAACAGTTTCGCCTATTGAATGGTGCTGCCTCATAAACCCCAAAATGCAGTGTGATTATTGTTTCGCCATGTAAGTTCTGGTTATTCAAGAAGCTGAGGGAACCTCTTAAGGGAACGCAGTGCGTAGTTGGTGATGTCAACAGCCGGCCTCATTTTCCTTTGACGGCATTCAAACACAAGTGCATCGATGACGGAAGTGCACCGACGCCGTTGGGGGCCACATAGAAAAATGAATTCCCCTCGGAAAGCGGATATTTCAAAATTTCTTTTAATTGCAGCATCCGTCATTTTCCCCGATTAATAAACACGTTACAGACTAGGAGGAAAAACTATACTGAACGCCTCTCATACCCTCTCTCTCAATCAAAATCGAGTGACGCAGATGTCAATGCTTAAATACGCTACTGTTAAAGCGCTGAGACATGCGAGGGCATAATCATGAAATAGCAGAAACCTACACCGGTTGCTCCATTTTCATAGTTGTGCGGAACTGGAGGTAAGAATTTCGTTCAATATTATTTTCGCCATTCGCCGTAAAAGTACTCAACATAGTGGGCATCCAGATAAAGAGATAGACTCCCATATTTAAGCAATAAACCAATTTACCCATTGAAAACGTTATATTTTGATGGCAACAAAGTATATAATATTTGGAAGATGAAACGGGAGGAATTAGGGATAAACTGACTGATATATAATGCTAGGATATAAGAGTAAGACAGTAGATTATTAGGAAAAGACTTCAAGAAGCCGTAGAGAAAGATGAAGTCAGAGCAAGAAAAGCTAAGAAATACAGTAAGAAATAGAGAAGGAAAAAAGCCATTAGAATTTTGCGAGGTAAACGACTTATTAGTCTGTAATGGAATAGTAGGGGGGACAGAGAAGGGGAATTCACTTTTGCAAGTGCTAATGGTCAGAGCGTAATAGATTATATGATATGTAGTGGGGAAATGGATTAGAAAATCACAACATTTGAAATAAAAAATGACATAGTAAACAGTAGTCAAGTTCCATTAGTTATGGAAATAAAGGTAGGAGAACAAGAATCAAATGATAAATAGTTAACACAAGTAAAAATAATTAAATAATATAAATGGAAGGAGGAACTAAAAGAAAATTTCATAAAAGGTTTAAATTAAAACTAGGCAGATCATATAATAAACAGAGCAGGTAGGGGGCGGAATTAAAACAAGGGAAGATACAAATGAACAATGGTTGATTTGACGAAGGTTGCAGAATAGCAAAAAGAGAGGTATTCAAAGAGCTTATCAAATGGAGGGATTCGAAAAAGGAATCGGATAGGCAAGATTTAATGATATCTAAATGAGGATATAAATATGTGAGGCAAAGAAGAAGGAATAGTAAGCAAATGTAGGAAAGAAATTAAGCAAAGCAACGGAAGGAAAAGAAAATGACAAAATTTGCAAAGCAGTGTGAAGGGTTGAAGCAGTACGTTTTGAGTAGTTAAACAAAATTACAATTATAGGGAGAATAAATATCAATAACAGTAAGGATAGTGTTAAATAAAACTAGAAAGCGAGTGTGACTGTAAATTTGTCGAAGGGTTGAGAGAGACAAGGCCATCAGCGGCCGGAAACTGGTGGTTTTCCCTCTATTGTTAAGTGTCCCGTTAGGTTGCTGGAACGCAGAGGTGTAGAAAAGGGTCAATGTTCGCGAAAAGCAAGATAACCTTAGGCCTCCAATGGAAGAAGCTAGAAATTAGGTGATAGTGGAATGGGGAGATACAGAACGCTTGAAATAGAGAAACAGGAGATTTTAGAAGACACACTTGGCCGTGGTGTCTCCGGGGAGATGTTTATTAGAAAATGTGTAGGAGAGTTTAGAATACACACTTGGCAGTGGTAGTTCCTTGGAGATGGTTGTCAGTAAAGTTTAGAATACACGCTTGGCAGTAGTAGTTCCTGGGATATGTTTGTCAGAAAAGTGTCGTTGATTAGGCGCGATGATATGGAGCGTAACAAATAGGAAATGCGCGTGTGTGTGTCGAAGAAATAGCAGGAATCAAATGTTAAAACGGTGACGGTAAACAAACGAGCAGGAAAACAAACAGTCGTATTCACCACAAACCCGAGATCCAAGCTCCATGCAAAGAACCCTGAGCTAGTACCGAACCCGGGACCATTCCTACAAATCCTCTACCGTCAAACGCCACCGAAAATTGCCGCCCTAACGTGGGCCCACAATCAGCAACCAGAAAGACTACTACAGGATGAACGAGAAAGGAGAAAAAAGTCAAATGACACCAACTGAGTGGGTAGAATACATCAGAACACTAATTGGGGTATAGGAAGTTTAGAAGAAAAATTCATTAAGCTTTTTTAAAATAATAAAAACACAATGGGGAAGTGAAGGGTAAATTGACCAATGTAATAGCCAGGAAAATGATGGATTAGAATGGTTGAGAACGGGATCAATGTACTTAAAAGGATTAAGAGGAAGTATAAAAAGAGAATGTGAATTATATGGTGGAAGCGAAAGTATACAGCACTACATGACTGAGTGTAAAGAACTAATGATATGCAGCGAACGAGTATGGGAAAGTGGGAAAAATGGATAGAAAAAACAGTAAGTATAAAATGCTGACAGGAGAATAAAAAAGAAAATTAAAGACATGAGGAAGGTTTTAAGGAAAATAAAAGAAAAATTGATTAGAAAGGTATGAGATGCAACATGGACAACAGAGAGAAGGGGGAGAGGAACGAGTGCAAGAGGCGAAAGTAAAGGGCTACTTAGTGAGCTACAAGGCCAGGGAGCCAAATAAACTGAGTGGCATAAAATAGGCTTAGAGAACAAACAATTTTTACATGGGTATGGTTAGTTCCAGGAGAAATATTGTAATTGTATAGATCTTGTAAATCAGGTTGTACAAAGACATGCATTGATTCATACTAGCCAGCGCAACAAAGCAGTAGTGAATTCGGCATATTTACGAGTATCTTATATACTTATTTGTTGTAGATATCAGAAAAAGGATGTCAAATTTTAAGGAATAAAAATGCCACAGAGCCACATAACCAAATTTTCCTATGGAAAAGCAGCTCCTCTCTCGAAAAAAGTGGGGGGACTGCGTCCACAAGCGTTCCCGTTACACTAAGGCGCTGCTTTTCCCCCTCACAGTGGAAGAATTTAGCAGCGAAGCAAGCAACATCTAAATACTTGAGGACGATACTACAAATGCACATAAATGGCCTCTGTACCCAGAAAGAAAATGATTGATTGCTCCTATGCGTGCCTTAGAGGACGGCGTGATCTATGTGAACTTAGTGAAACACACTTAATAGTAGCTAATAAGATAATATAATACATGATAAAAAAATAATAATATAACATGAAGTTATTGAAGCTATCATCCAAACAACATCTAAAACTTTCTGAGCGACCCTGGTTCTTGAATCGGAGTGTTGAATCAAAGCATCCTAGGAACAAGGCCGCAGCACTGCGCGTATATCGTCACAGTAGGAGACATCATCAAACTCAGCCCAGGTACATTAATCCCAGTCCGCTATTTTCCATTCTTCTGAGCTCAAATTTTAAAGCTAATTTTAGGGGTAGGGGAAGCTCTAGTTGAAACAAAAGAGAAATCGCCATGCCATTTAACTTCAAATAGAAATATATGGCAAAAAGTTCCAACTTTAATATCGGCCTGTATTACAATCTCCGGATAATAGTCATGGTTTGTAACCTACCAGTTATCACTACCTGATGGTTAGGTGCACTGCCGCGTATTACCGATGGTTAGTAACCCTAAGGTTTATGATGCTGGGCGAGAAGTTGGCAACACCAAAGAGATACGTATTTCTTCTTGGCAATAGTTTTCGAAGTGATTTCACTGTTCATACAACGCTATCTCGTGGTAACCCACAACATTATAGCGTCATTAGTAACAAGTCCAGAGAACAGCGCATAGATTTTGAACACTTTTGGTGATTTTTAGAGCATTTTGCGTTATTATTATTATTATTATTATTATTATTATTATTATTATTATTATTATTATTATTATTATTATTATTATTATTATTATAGATTTTAGCTATTTTTCACTTAGAGTATCGTTATTGAGAATGCTTATAAAAGCAAAAGGAAAGTAAATGAATTACCTTAAGAGTGAGTTTAGAAGTAGATGTGATCTCTTCAATACCTGTTGCCCACCTGTCCGCCCCTTTTAGGTGTTTTACTTTTGTAGGAAAATCGCGTTATGAACACAACAAACGTAGCCATTTTTTCGCTAAAGCACATGCAAAATGGAAACTACCAACCTAAATAAAAAGTGAAATCCCCTAAATATGCGAGCTGGTGTTGTTTCTGCTAACTTTCGAGTTTTAGACGCGCAGATCCCTCGGCTACGCCCTGTCGTCGCTTCGCAGTTGCGGCCTTGGGCCGAACTGTTACACTCCTCTCCTTCTAAAACAAACATCCCTCGGCTACGCTTTGAGGCTGAGGGCCCTCAATCCCTCGGCTACGTCTTGAGGCTGAGTATCTTACCGGCTTTGGCTGCAATAGTTATTCATACGTTGCCAGCATTGGGTTAGAGCTAGCGTATGCCTTAGAGTGACATCTGTAGGACATATAAGACATCATTTCGATCGCTGTGGAAGACACACTAAGAGCAGAAAGTCGCACGGCTATTTTGCTCTTGGAGGGTCCCCGTTGAAAACGCTGAACATAGCAAGAAGGAATGGAATAAATTACCTTAAGAGTGAGGAAATAAGTAGATATGAACTCGCCAATACCTGATGCCCACCTGCCCGCCCCTTTTAGATGTTTTACTTTTATAAGAAAATTGCGATATAAACACAACAAACGTAGCCATCTTCCCACTAAAACAGACGCTGAATGGGAAGTGCCAGCTTAAATAAGAAGTGAAATCCGCGAAATAAGGAATTTCTGCAAACCTGAATCATTCGATGATTAGACGCGCAGATACCTCGGCTACGCCCTGTCGTCGCATCGCAGTTGTGATGGCCGCAACTGCTACACTCCTCTCCTCCTAAAAAAATCCCTTGGCTACGCTTTGAGGCTGAGGAACCTCAATCCCTCGGCTACGCCTTAAGGCTGAGTATCTTACCGGCTTTGGCGGCATTAGTTATTCATATGTTGCCAGCATTACGTTAGAGCTAGATAACGACACAGAGTGACATCTGTAGGACATATAATACATCACTTCCATCGCTGTCGGGGACCCCGGAAGAGCAACTTACCCGCAAATTCTTCATAAATATCACTTTAATAACACTGAAAACCATAGTCTTTTGACGCAAACATTTCATGAATATCAATTAAAATTAGTGTGGAGAGCCATTCAACAATTTTAAAAACCAACCTAAATATAAACTAACACGCAAAATACCTTTACCTTTGCCCACACTGCTTGTCGTTTAACTTAAAAGTTTTGGGCTTCCAAAAACAATCCAAGCACAATGTTTAGTTCCTTACGCCCTGACAGTAATATTTAAGACTGAGTGATGAAGTGAACTATTCTAATGTACTTAGATAAAATTTACAAAAACTTGAAAATACATTAGCACTTGCTGAAAACTTGCCTGTCTGTCGCAAATTCAATGCGATGGCTTCTTATGTCTTCTACAATTTCTGAAGTGGTAGTTTTTTATATCCTCTAGCATTACCGAAACTCTTCATCATCCCACTCCTCGAAATTGACATTTCGTCGTCTTATTCTCTTTGCTTTTCTCCTATAGTACAAATATTGCTCCAGCATTTCGTCTTCTGAATCACTCTCAATAATAAATTTCTGCCGGTGGTAAGCCATGTTATATGTTCCATGTTTAATGGAAATACGAGTTAACTCCAAGGTATCATCTTTATCCACCACTTGAGGTGGTGGTGGTTAGTTGTTGTTGGCTTGTTTTTAGACGCTACTGCCCCACCGCAAGTGTGCTACTACTGCGTCTCAGGAAGACGGTAAACAGCAGTGATACCAGTCTCCGTGTACGCTAAAAAGAGGAGTGGGGAAACAATCGTCTACAGCTTCATTTTTGTACGTGTAATAAAGCGGAATAAAGGCCTACAAAGATGTCCGGAAAAGGGAAGGAGAATCGAGAGTAAGTGATATGGGCCCATGATATTCAGTTGCTGTAGGTCGGAAAAAAGAGCTGTTCTAGCGGCCTGGCGAAGGGGGCACGCAAAAACATGTGGTTAAAATCGCCCCGATGTCCACAGGTGCATAGATCCGTGTCTCGGTAGCCAATACGAAAAAGATAAGCAGGAGTCAATGCCACGTGGAATAAAATACGAAAAAATAAGAAAATGCTCGGTCAGGTAATTGGCGAGAACACGATAAAAACATCGTGAGGTGATTTATCGGTAGTCGTGTGGATAGTCCAATATCGGGCACCCCCGTAGGTTATGCCGTGCAATGTCAGATGGTGGTGTTCGGAACTGTTCACAGATCGTGATGTTCCTCGTAACGTCCCGTGCAGCTGCGTCCACACTCTCGCTGCCTGGGATCCCTACATGGCTTGAAATCCACGTCAAACATACGTGCACTGTCGCCGCTAAGTTATGTAAGAGGTTGCGGATAAGAACTTCATACATTGGGACCTTGGGCCATCGAACCGGACATTGGAGTACCGTTAAAAGAATGCGGCAATCGGTAAAGATGATACAGTGAGGGACTAAATGAAATTGTAGGTATTTCAAGGCTCTATAAAGCGCAATGGATTCCGCTGTGTAGATAGTAATACGGTCGTCCAGTTGCCACGTAAAAGTTTCCGTCGTTACGTCGACGTAAATCACCGCACTAGCGCCGTGAGGGGTTTTGGAACCGTCTGTAAAAATCATGATTTGTGAGTCGTCCTTTGAGAGGACCTTCCGGTCCTCCCGGTACGCACTCCAAAGTGGCAAATAATCAGAACTCTGAATATGGAACGTCGTTGTGTCTACATGGACATGATCGGGGAGTTTGTGGGCCTGACTGCCAAGCAGATACGCAGGGTATACGGGAGTACTGAAATAGTCGTCGCGTCGACGAAAGATCTCGAGACCGCGGAGAAGTGGGAAAGGTAAATGTGTTATCCCGCCGGGTCTGTCGCATAGTAGCTCGTATAACCGGGTAAGTTAGGGTAAGAGCCGCGTATGAAAATGTGTCAGTAGATCAGCAATAAAGTGTACAGCGTGCGTGAACAGCCGATTGTCCAACTAATACTTCTAGAAGTATCGTTGGGATAGTTATATGACCGGTTTGCCCAAAATATGAAATATAATGTTTAAGAGGTGGTAAAAAAGGTGTCCAACACCCGGCTATTTCCACGCGTTAACGGCGGCGCAAGGAGTTGCCCGTATTCCAGTCGGGCGTATATAAGTGGCGGTATGAGTGGAAAAGTAGGGGTGGATGCGTACCCCAATGTCGGGCTGCCATGGCGCTGAATAAGTTTTTGGTGCGAGTCAAGGTAGTCAAAAGAAATTTGTAATATGCTGTGGCGGAGAGATTGTGTTGCAAATGGAGACCTAAAAAATTTACCGTGGGTGTCGCGCCCAGGTCGTGGCCTTGTAATCGAAGCGTAAACGGTGATGGTCTGGTGGAGCGACGGAAGTGCAGGAATTTATTTTTCCGGATATTTACCCGCATACCCAATGATTGCAGAAACTGAATAGCACGAAGGCAATCTTGTTCAAATAGTCGGAAGTCCGTCCTGGCATTCGGTTGTATGGGCGCATAGATCACCATGTCATTCGCATATTGCAAAACTCGCGCAGACATCGTCACCTCGGAATGAATATCCCCTATATACAAGGAATATAACAATAGACTAAGAGCCGAACTTTTATCAAACCTCGGGAGCTGTTACGAGTTTGTGAGTTATGGATATGCGGCGCTAGGTGATAGCGGCGATTATGAAAAAGGGCATATAGCAACGCACATAAACGTGGAGGAATTGAATATCGGCGTAGGCGGTCTATACGGGTCTGTAGAACATGGTCATATGCTGCCGACAGGTCTAGGAAAAGTGCAAGTACCTGCCGGTGGGTAAGAAACGCGATATGGATGTCAGTAAGGAGTATGTATAAAGGGTAGGTGGTGCCAAAACCCTTTCGAAATCCATATTGCGTTGCGGGCAATAAGGTATACCGTTCCAAGTAGAGGCTCAGACGGTCCTGAAGGAGGTTTTCAAAAACTTTACGGATGGTAAGTAACATTGCCAATAGGGCGATAGTCTGCCGCGGTTAGCCCGGTACAACCCGGCTTTAAGATCGGGTTAATAATCACATCTCGCCATGAATCTGGTGGGACACCAGTACGGAGTATACGTGTAAAGGCAATCGCTAGGAGCGTATACCATCTGGGGGTAAAGCTTTCAAATGACGATAGATGTCATCAAGTCCCTGCTTAGATTTGTCGGATTTACCGATCACAACACTGCGGACATCTGTTCCCGTGACCGGGCGACACAAGGGGTCCGATACATTAGAGTCTACATGAAGAGGTAAAGGAGGATCCAGTACTGAATCAGGAGCAACATGCCTCAAGAAGTCAGACTGCAACTGCGGTCGTCCCGATATCGATTGTGGCTCCGAGTACTTTGCCTTTGTGAACCGCGCCAGACGTCTTCAAACCTGAGGGGTAGGTGTGCGTGTCGAAGTGGAAGTACAATAGTTTGCCCAAGCAACCCGTTTAATCTGACGGAAACGAAGATGGACTTGTGCCTCTTTAGCCCGCAATAGGAACAAGTCATCTCTGGTGCGTTCCCGGTGATATTGTGCGTAGAGCTGACGTTTTTCTGCAACCAGTCGGGCAAATTCGGGCGTCCACCAAGGCGGCCCAGGTATTCGGCGAGGGCGTCGAGGTATTTTCTGGTGGAAATTGTCTAGATAACCGTTGAGGGTGTCTTCTAGAAGTTCACAAGCGACATCGGCGTCACTGAGTGGTCGGGTAGTGTGTTGGAGGTATGTCCGGAAGTGATGCGGAGTAAAGATACCTGTGCGATGAAGATGTCGGTCAGTAGGATTAACCCCGGGAGACGTACGGGTGTAAAGGAGAAAAGGGTAATAATCGCTACCCATGATATAGTTGAGGCGGAGTATTTGAAGTTGTGGATCACGTCCTGTGTAGCAAATATGATGTCCGTCGAGGAATCCAGCTGATTTAGCGATCCAAGCCGAGTCGTATAAGGTAGAGCAAGAACTTGTCACCCATGCTTCGTCGCCAGTTGTCCTAGTGGAAAGTTGCGACTCCGTTGTGGTGTAAGCGTCGCAAAGTAACCAATATTAAAGTCGCTTACAAGTAAGTATTTCAAGGAACGGGGTTAAGAAACCTCTCCCACTCTTGCACTGTGAATCGGGTGCCCCAAGTGTAAACTCCGACAATAGGAATATCCCCAAGTACAACCCGAACCGCCTAGAGGTGCGGTGATAATCTAATGCCTGTCTCCAAATTATAAACCCGAAGGTTGTGTGTGACACAAATGGCCACACCCCCTCCATGCGAGAGTCTGTCAGTTCTATAAATCGTATAATCCGAGAGTCGAAAGGACTGTCTTTCCCTCAACCAGGTCTCCACGATGATCAGCAGTAGGGGTTGGACATGGGCTAAATATGCCTGCAGTTCCGCCTTCTTTGGAACCACGCTGCGAGCGTTCTAATAATAAATTGTTGGCTGAATATCCATAGGGTAACACGCCAAAAGCTTATAAGTGTAGCTGATGCTGCAGCCCCTGTGCCATCGTCCACAGTATTAGAAATAGAGTCTTCAGTTGTTGTAGGTTAACCCCGGGCATCACCCTGGGCTCACGCGTCAGTGGTATAGGCGGTCCTCCTTCAGGTATCAGCACACTATCTCCCCTACCCTTTTCCTCAAACCAAGTCTTCGGGGTCTATCGAGATACAGCCGACGTAGGAGGTCTCCCCAAACATCTCCCCCCTGTTCGTGTGTTTCTCTGTTCCGAGTATTGACTGCATGTGCTGCTTCTGGCCACCTGCCATGTGGTTGCCAGCGTTCCTGGAGCCACTCCGGAGTCGGCTGACTAAGAGCATTACATTTACGCTTGTTGGAGACGGAAACTCCTAGGCGCCCCGGTCCCAGTGCCACCTTCGTGACACCCTGCAAAGGAGGTGCTTTAGTGAGCATGGTCGGGAAACTTTCACCCGGTTGCGTCCGGGGAGGCGGAATAATTGATGCACGCATAGCCTCCGCATGCGATATGTGTCCGGTCGCCATCTGTCGGGTTTCATAACGGGATACCGGCAGAGTAGCAATTGTGTTTGTTATCTGGGTTTGCAGGCGATATGACTAGCATTTCTCTTTTTCTGTAGGTAAATGATCCTGTTTGCAATTTATGCACCGAAGCCTATCCACGGAACACTCTGGTTGTGCATCCAAGTGATCCTGTCCACATCTGCGGCAAGGCTTCCTATTTTTGCAAAATTTTGCCCTGTGATGGAATTTCCCACAATTCGTGGAAACTATAACCCTCGTATTGTAGCGGTCCACCTGAAACCGTTGGTAATAAAGATAAATATATGAAGGCAAGTTTTGCGTTCGAAAAGTGATTTTAAGTGATGGCGTTGGGACATACTGGGTTTCCCCATTCAGCTGCATTCTGCGATTAAATCGCATAATGTGGTGCACTGGCAAATTGTCCAGTCATGCTGACATGTGTTCGAATTTCTTCAAGATCCACCCCTAAATCTATCCCCGGTATTATCCCCGACACAAATAAGTTATATGAAGGTATATAAGAGCTTGTATCGTGCATCGAATGAAAATCAGAATCTAGGAAGTCATTCGCGTTCTGTGCCGAAGCAAAATGTACCTCTAGTTGATTATACCCCGACTTATTGCTATGAGTAACTCCTTTGGCATCTAAAAACAACCATTTACCCAGTTTTAATGGGTGGAAGTCACGTATATTTTACTATTACCCCGCACAATCACAAAATATGGACCTGCGGCTGAATTCATGTATCTTAATGGTGCCTCTGTCGGAGTCGAAGCGTAATCTGCACGTGGGGCTATCCCAGCTCCATTTGACTGCTGCACCAATAAAGACGCATCGGGCGACTACAATTGGTCCGCACAGGTCACCTGAGTAACTGGTGGTGTACTAGTAATTACCACCGTTTCCATGCAGACTATCGGCGTTTCACAAATGAGGTCCTCCCCTGTCATTGCCACGGTACGCCTCGGCGCACCCGCGGTACTCACCGAACCTCGCACAAAGATAAGTAAGAAAAATCACACTTACCAACTGTAGACAGCCACACACTATTCCGAAGAGAAAGAAAGAAATCACAAAAAGTACTGAAATACACGAGCGAAACTGGGATTGTGTGAACCTGTACTTCAGGCAAACACGTGCTCAAACTAATCTCCCCACCCCTCCTCTCAGAAACCGGCGTACACTGTATAACGAGCCAACCTTTTGCTGTGCCGTCCCTGAGACGAATGTGGTGGTTAGTTTACCTCCAAAAATAATTCCCGGATAGCCCTTAATCAAAGATTGTAATACTGATGCAGTACGTAAGTCTCAGGTAACTATTACCCCAAGCCTTAACCGGAGATCATAATACAGGCCGTATGCAAATTATTTTAAAATATTGATACTTAGGTTCTTTTTTAGTATCCACATTTACAGCCTCACTTTGAGGAAATTGTTAGAGTGGCACATGACTTATTCTCACACGGCCTGTATTACTATCTCCGGTTAAAAGTAATGGTTTGTAACCTATCAGTTATCGCTACCTGAAGGTTAGGTGCATTGCCGCGTATTACAAACGCATATCAACCGATGGTTAGTAACCCTAAGGTTTATGATGCTGGGCGAGAAGTTGGCAACACCAAAGAGATGTGTATTTCTCCTTGGCAATAGTTTTCTGAGTGATTTCACTGTTTATACAACGCTATCTCGTGGTAACCTGCAACGTTATAGCGTCATTATTGGTCATTAGTAACAAGGCGAGCGGACAGACTATTATAGATTGTGAACGGTTTTGGAGATTTTTTTAGAGAATTTTGACATGAACATAACCTAAAATGTAATTGATATACATATCATTGAGCATACAAGATGCGGTTCTAGTACGTTATTGGATTACTGAGCTACAATAGGATACCGTAAACAATAGTTATAGTTACCTTTTTATTAGCTTTTCCGTTCGCGAAAGCTATTATATTTATAGAAAAGCAACATCGATGGTTCTAATGTTGATTCGGATTTACACATGTTGCCTGACATTTAAGTTCAACACAATATTCTTAAGTTTGTTGCATCTTTCTAATACCGTTCCTTGGTTATTCTATTTGGAAAACTATGCCAAACTTCAAAGTTTCGTTAAAAATAGTGTTAAGAGTTTTGACGTAAAAGTTTTACGAATATCACTTTAATAACCGAAAACCATAGTCTTTTGACGCAAACATTTCATGAATATCACTTAAAACTAACGTGGAAAGCCATTCGACAATTTTAAAAACCAACCTAAATATAAACTAACACGCAAAATACGTTTACCTTTGCCCACACTGCTTGTCATTTAACCTAAAATGTTTGGCCTTCCAAAAACAATCCAAGCACAATGGTTAGTTCCTTACGCCCTGACAGTAATATTTAAGACTGGGTGTTGGAGTGAACTATTCTAATATATAGATAACATTTCCAAAAGCTTGAAAATATATTCTGAATCACTCTCAATAATCAATCTCTGACGGTGGTACGCCATGTTTCATTCGGAAATACGAGTTAACTCCAAGGTATCATCTTTATCCACCACTTGAGGTGGTGGTTAGTTTACCTCCAAAAATAACTCCCGGGTAGCCCTTAACCAAAGATTGTAATACAGTCGCAGTACGTAACTCTCAGATAAATCTTACCCCAAACCTTAACCGGAGATCGTAATACAGGCCGTAAGTGGGAAAAAAAGTATACTTGTGTATTTAATTGCGTAGCAAATGATACAGGCAAGCATTTGAAATCTACAATTTTTGGCTTAATGTAAAATCAGTTATTTATCCAAAATTAATCGGATACGTATTTCTTATAGTTTTATTACACGTCATTATTATCATAGGCCTGCTTAGGTTCAAAGAAGCAGAACTTCGGCAACTACTGCAACCAGAAATGGATTCCCCGGTGTTAAGATAATAAAAAGAATTAGAATAGTAAGACAATTGTTATTAAACGTGTAATTATAAAATTAGGCTTATTTCAATTACAGTGATATTCTATTTATTTAAAAATAATTCAACAACTACCTATATCTCATATTCCTATGAGACACTCATACATTGAGTAGATGTGGGCACATGTATAGCATTGGTATAAATAATTATTTATTAGATGCACTTCATGCTTATACGATGTGCGATTCGACCACAGTAATATTATATAGTGAATGGTTGAGAATGCATGGAAGATAATTCAGTGGGTGCTGCCTCCTATATTGAAAGTCTCATTTCAAGAAGTTTTAACTACCGCCTTCTACACCTGTATTTAATGCTAAAATATTTGGTATGAAACCGGCAATTCTTTAAGCATTTCAAGATTTTCTAAAGAATTTAATAATTTTAACAAATGATCTTTCGGCTTCCGAATCACTAAAATCTGTTCATTACAATTCCAAGTGTAACCGACACTTACTGAATTTAAAGTGCTTAATATTTAACAACAAATATAACATATCTGTCAAATCCTTTTGGATTCCAGGACATAAGAACATTAGAGGCAATGAAACGGTAGATAAATTAGCAAAATTAGACAGAGAAAAGGGAGAATTCTTTGACTAAAGTTTGCTATACACTTATATTTTAAGGCATTAAAAAATTAATAGTTGGTAAATGACAAGAAAAATGGCACCAGCTAATGCTGCAAAACCTCCAAAGTACTATAATATTTAGAAAATTATACAGAATATTCCCTGTTTCTATCATGTTAATCTTCCTAGAAAGGTAACAGTTAACTATTTTTATAATGAGATGAGGGCACATATCCACGCTTGAACACATACTCATAATTATAGTTAAAAATAATTCCTGTTGTGATTGTTGAGGGCAGGGTTCAGTAAATCATTCGTTTTTGGCTGTTCTAAAGTGTAAAATGAGCTCTATTCTAAGTTAATTACAAACAGTTTTGAAACTTCAAAAGTATGCAATCTTTGTTAAACAAACCATCCCCGTAAATTTGGAATATATTTAGATTTCTTTCAAAATGTGAAATGAAAATGTAATATAATATATACACATGTGTGTATATATATGTATGTGTTTATGTATGTATCTTTTATAATATTTATAATAATGAATGCTCCGTTACATCATAACACTACATGCAGTTCTTGAACTTTAACTTTTTGCAGTTAAGCTTTTCAGTGCATTATTATTCAATTTTTACAGCTTTACAATTACAGTTTTTCAAAACCTGTTTTGTTTATACATTTAAAACAAAATTGTAGGTAATGCTTAACTAAATCAGAACTTGCTGCCGGCTACTGTCCGTCCTTCACTCTAATGTTTTGTTTTAATGTTACTATTTCACTGTTCATGAGAGTACACTCATATGTTAAATGATTTATGGTTTAATTTTGTTGTCACATGTGCACATTGCAATTTCCACTATCTTTAACCGGTTGTGGTATTCTCTTGTCATCTCATATCCCGTTAATATGGCTGTAGTTTGTCCGATAAGTGGGATACTCAATTTTAAGCGTTTCTACACTGAGGGGAAGAATATTATACTGATAATTCTCTTTCTTGCGCGTACCCATTGCTTTTGCCACCTTCGTAGCCCTTGCTTCTCTGCTTCCGTGATTATATGGGTTCTCCGGAATTTATTGTAAATAGCCTCCCTGTTGTGTTCTTGCGCAGCTTCCTTTGCCGATTAATTTGCTAGTTCGTTCCCGTATGGTCCTGCGTGTGCCTTCACCCATTTTATGTGGATTGTCCATCCATTTTCTTGCAGGTGTTTGATCTTAGCCTTTATTCCTTCTATTATTTTGCGTTGGATTTGACTATTCTTGAGGAGTTCCGCTGTAATCTGACTGTCGGTGCTCACCACACCTAGTTTCTCTGCGTCCTCAATCTCCATGTTGTCTTCTATTTCTGCAAGAGCTTGTAAAATCGCTACCTGTTTTATTTGGTTATTGGAGTAGTATATGCCGAGTTTATACTTTTTTTTTACCAAATTTTCCACTTTGGAAAATGACCGCTGCTACTCTGACTTTCCCGTTTATCTCACTCCTGTCTGTGTAAATTACTATGTTGTATTATATATTTTCTTGTATTTCTTGTACACTTACTCGATCTTCAAGATGGAGCCACTCGCTCAGTTTCGGTGCTTCTTCAAGTACTACCGCATTACATTTTCTGATGATATGTGTACCTTTATATATCTCAAATACTTGTTGAATTTTTTTGGCTTGACTGCTACCAGAATGCACGACGCTTCATATGAAACGGTTCTGCAAGCTTTTGTAACTATTATAATGATCAATCTGTATACTCACTGGTAATAGAGCATGTTCTTTCTTTTTAGGATAGCTTCTTCCCATACTTGCACGCCATACATCAGCATCGGAAGTATAGCGCCTTTGTAGATGTTTCGTAAGGCTTGTCCTAAACCCCACTTCAGCTAGGCAGACTTCGCTAGTGCGTTTATGAGCATCAGGCATTTCTCTGAGACTTGATTTATGTGGATGTCAAAGTTCAACTTGTTGTCGAATAATATTCCTAGTTACTTTATTCGTTGCAGTTCCTCTACTATACTGTTGGTATGACTTTTTGCTTCTTTTCTTTCCCTTGATATCAGCAGAGATTTTGATTTACTGTTGTTGAGCTGGATCTTGTATTGTTTTGACCAATCTTCCATTTGTTTTAAATAGGTATTAGTATACATTTCTGCTGCTTTCTTTGTTTTCCCTTATGTTATCGGTACTAAATCGTCTGAAAAACCTACTAATTTCCTTCGTTTCATAATGTAATGAAGAGTCACTTCATTAATATTTTTCCTTGTTTTATCAAGTTAGCATGTAGAGCAACCAATTTGCAGCACTTTTGGAACATTCTCTGAGAGATTATAACGCATTTTCCAAAGTCTAAAACACAGTAAAAATATAACTATTTACAAACACTCTGCCTTCAGCAATTTAGGAATATTATAAAAATAACTACTAAAACTCTAAGATCTACCATATGAAATTGTAAACACAGTTATTTTCAACCCTATCGTCACTATCACCATTCACGTTTTCTTCTTCAGTACCATTTTCCAAAATGTCTCGAATAATCACTTCGGATGAATCGACTGTCAAACTATTTTGATAATAGAGATGGAATGGCTCATAAATTGCAGTCAATAAATCAACAAGACATCTTTTCTTATCTACATCTATGTAACCATTTTAACTTATAGAGGTTTCAGTGTGTCACTCCAAATCCTGTTCTTATCATTGATATGGTCTTAAAGTTTACGTATCTTCTAGTGTTTTCTTATACAGAAGTATTCCTTCCTCTTTAGCGACTCTTACCCATTGTACATTCTTCCAGAAAAAGTTGTGCCCATCATTAGTTTTCCTCATCTGCAAGGAGCGCTTCAGAAGCCTGAAAAATTGGAAATCCTCCTGGCCCGTTTCAAAAATTTTAAATCTTTTCTTCCTTGTTTGTCGTAGTACCTCAACCTAATCATAAGGGTGGAAACTATGAGCTTTTGTTCTTGTCTTGGCATTTTCTATTTCCAACACTTAAAATTTTGGAGAGTATAAGTAGAAACCATAAGGTTCTTTATTTGTGCAGAAGGGTACAAGTCGGCTTATACTTGCGTTCAAACTCTTCGATAAAGGGACTAAAAGAATATGTTATATATGACATACTCTTCTGCCCAAACTAATTTTACCTTTTATGTTTTTAACTCCTATTGCACATTAAGATACAGATGGAAGTAATAAAAATTAACATATAGCCCTTTACATAAACACAATCTCAGTCATTTCCTTACAAAAGAGAATAGATACCTCATTTTCACCAAAAACTTGACTTATACCCTTCTGCCCTAACACGAGCAATTTATCGTCTCGAGCTAGTAGTAGTGATGGTAGTAGTAGTAGTAGTAGTAATGGTAATAGTAGTAGTAGTAGTAGTAGTAATAGTAGTAAGTAGTAGTAGTAGTAGTAGTAGTAGTAGTAGTAGTAGTAGTAGTAGTAGTAGTAGTAGTAGTAGTAGTAGTAGTAGTAGGACATATCCTCCTGTACGACGTGAGAAGGTTATGCAAAGACATGAAGACAATATCAACAAATTTTTGTCTTCTGACATTATTCCAAACTGACAGTTTTCCTGGTTATTTGTCAGAGAAATTAAATCTAGAGAAGTGGATAGTAAAAGTTAGTAATAGGTGTGTGTCTTTTTACCTCCTTAACATTGATTGTGAAACTTACACAGTAAACAGAGTAATTGAAATTGAGTTTTATGTATGGACACGCTTTAACTGCTATGGTTCCTAGCGTCCCATTCTATATTGAGCGTGAAATAGCAGAACGTTTGCTCAGAGGCCTCTTTATCAGGCTTGAGGTTCTTTTACGTGCTGTAAATCTACGACATGGGACCACCGGCTTTACTTCCCTTCCGAAAGAAGCCATGCTAAGGATTTTTATACCCGAAAAAATCCATCGCCCTCCGTCGGGTTTGAACCCGCAACCTTGGTAACCGGTAGTTAGCCCCCTAGACCACGGAGGACGACAGTAAATAGAGTGGTGTTTATCGTAAATAGGATTTTGGTGCATGAAAACCTAGAACTCGTGTGAATATAACTGGTTATAAAGTTATTGTTATTTTCTGTCCAGTTATTATTTAAATATATTAAATGAAATAAGTTTTCTATTCCAACTGTAAGCAGAAAGTTTACTGATTTTTTATTTCTTAATTTTTAATCAACAACTAAATTACTACTGCTGCAATCAAACTCCAAAGACTATATAAGCAAAGGAGAACATTTAATTCATAACATTGATATAACATAAAGTTCTTTAGAATGTCCACCTGGTATTACCGCCACATTACTCCTCTGCCGGTAATGAAGTTACGTTTAGATACACACATAATAAGAAAAATTAAGTTAAAATCATACATTATAAAATACATTTACAATATCTTGAAAAAACAATAACATTTTTAAATGGTATAACACAGTTTATCAAAATCATTGGAAAATGCAATGCTGATGGCCAAAATATTTGTCAGAAAATCTTACTACTCTGCCTTTCGTTGTAGTTTTTATTTGTACAGTTCTTTTGCGATTCCCTACTGCCATACGAACCAGTGCTGTACTGATCAGGTATAGGTGGAATCATTGTAGATGTTGTTGTGTCTTCATCAGCTAGTAGATAGGCAGGCTTCAGTCTGTCAATAGAGATATTAATCTATTTGCCTGTAATATTTGTTGTCAAGAGTTTTTCTTCTCTCTTCACTACTAAATATGATCCTTCATACGGAATTCTAGAGTCTTTTTTACCCTGTCCTTTCTGAGGAACACGTGTGAAGAAGAATCAAGATCTTTATAGAAAAATACTTGTTTTGACGAATCTTTGGGAATTTATGTAGTCTTCGGTTGTCTAAAACCATTTCGAAGTTGTGATACTAATGTGTCTGGATTTACATCTGGTCTTGTAGATTGCTCAAAAAGTTATCCAGGATATCTAATTGTTTTTCCATATATCATTTTGGCAACTGAATATTTGGTATATTCTCGAGCAGCTGTCCGTAATCCTAGAAGAACTGTTGGCAAACTCTCGGTCCATTTAATACTGTTGTGAGCTCTGATTTCTGTCTTAAGTGTTCTGTATAAACGCTCTATTTTCCCATTCGATTGCGGGTGATAAGGGGCGGTTGTGTTGGACTTTTGCGCCACAGAACATCTCTAAGCTTCTAAATAATTCCGATTCAAACTGCCTTCCTTGATCTGTTATAATTGAAATCGAGTAATCCGGATGCCATAAAAAAACTCGTGCTACTGTTTGAGCTGTAATATTGCACAAAGGTAAAATTTCCATCCATCCGCTGAAACGATCAATGCAAGTTAGAGAGTACACATTGTCCTCTGAAGGTGGTAATGGTCCAATATATCTATATGCACTACGCAGAATCTGTTATCTGATTCCTTGAATTCCCCAAGTTTTTATTTTGTATGTCTTGTTAGTTTGTTCACCTGACAATTAATACAAGTTTGTGTTCATTTGTGAATGTCGTTTCTCATTCCTGGCCATGTGAATTTGGAAGTAATATGTTCAATTCGCAATATCAGTGCAATTAAGCAAATTAATTTCCTCCAGGCTTGATAATGTATTAGCTACCACATTGTTTTGGCCACTTACATGTTTTATGTCAGTTGTGAATTGGGAAATGTACTGTAGATGTCGTAATTGACGTGGTGAAGCTTTCTCGTGCTTCTGGTGAAATGAATATATGTAATTGGTTTGTGGTCTGTGAAAACTTGAAGTTTTTTACTTCAACGTAATGTATTTAATTCCAAATAAATTGCTAATAATTCTTGGTCATAAGCACTGTAGTTTTTCTGAATACCGTTACTTTTTGGAATAAAATGCGTTTGGTTTCCAATCATCATCTTCCCGTTGTTGTAATACTGCTCCTATGGCTTGATCTGAGCATCAATGAGAAGTGCTATCGGTAAGTCTGGATCGGGAAAGGTTAACAGTGTAGTGTGCATTAGATCTTTACACTTCTCAAACTGATTTCTGGCTTCGTCGGTCCAACTATTTTTTCTTCCGTCGATTTTCTTTGCACCTTTCAAATAATCATGTAGAATTGATTGTGCTTGTGCGGCATTCTTCAAATAGCGACGATAGAAATTAATTAATCCAAGAAAGGTTCGAAGCTCTTTTATTGTCTCTGGCAACTTGTAATCCTTAATGATCTGTACCTTCTCAAGAAGAGGTTATGAGCCACTTGGTGTGATTAAGTGTCCTAAAAATTCTAATTCTTTTGCGCCTAAAAGAGACTTAGTAATGCTAATACGTAGACCGTATTTAGCTAATCTATCCAGAACCAATTTTAAATGTTTTTGGTGTTCTTCCGATGTTGAAGCTGTTAATATATCATCCAGATATGCAAATACAAAATCTAATCCAAAAAGTACTTCGTTTATCAAACGCTGAAATGTTGCTGGTGCATTCGGGGTCCAAAAGTCATAACATTAAATTCGAACAACCCAAGCGGTGTGATTATGGCAGTTTTGGTTCATCTTCTCTGTAATTGGAATTTGAAAATATGATTTGAATAAATCTATTTTTGAGAATATGTTAGTACCTTTCAGGATATGATGGAAATCTTCAATTCTAGGAATTGGATAGCTATCAGGAATCGTACGATCGTTTAATCTTCTGTAGTCTCCACATGGACGAAGAGTGCTATTCTTCTTGTTCACCATTAGACGTGGATTCATTCAGATTTCGATGGTCTGATGATCCCATGTTCTAACATAAAGTTGGATTCCTGTTTAGCCTGTTGTAATCGATGGTGATCTAGTTTTCTTGCTTTAGAGTAAACTGGATGACAATGTGTGTTTGTATGATATCTGATGTAATGAATGGCCTTACTTGCCGTTAGAGTTGGTGTCGTGATTTCCGGATAAGGTTTAAGCAAAGTGGTAAGCTTAATATTTTGTTTCATTGTGCTTAAAATGTAGTTATCTGACACTGTCATAATTTCACCTTTAACGCTAAGCTCGGTTATGCCATCAAGCAATCGCTTCTTATGCACATCAACCCTTAAATTAAATTTGTTCATGAAATCTGCTCCTATAATATCTTTCTCAATATTAGCTACAATGAATGGCCATTGGAAACTTCTACGCAATCCAAAATTCAACGTTAGGATTTTAATTCCATAAGTTGGCATTTCGGTTGCATTTGCTGCGTAAATATTATATGCAAAATCAATTTTATCGCTTTTTAGCAACAATTATTGACACGTCTGCACCACTGTCAATAAGAAACGGTAGACTTGTTTTACTATCACAAACAAATAATTGGTGTTTACGGCTACTTTCACTATTATCGACAACCGAACTCGCCTCACTTTTCGTTGCGCATGGTTGTCTACATTTTTTCTGGAAAACATTTCCGTCCAAACTTAAGATGGTAATAGCAATATTTGCCATTAGAATCAAATCTTCTTCTGCTTCGATTGGAACTGCGGTTCCGGTGTGAACTTCTGCTGCAACGACTTCGACTTCTACTGCAACACTTGTCTAACGTCATAGCTGTGATTCGCTGTTCCAGATGAGAAATTTTACTTACAAATTCTTCAGTAATGCATATCTCACTACGAGGATTCATCTCTATCATTTTATCTTCCATGACTGCTACACGCTCAAGATATTCTTCACTTACTATGAGGATATTATTTACAGAATCTGGAAGTTTTTCGAGCCACAAGGTACCTAGAACCTTGTCAGAAACACACTTATCGGCTGGCATCTCATTTTTCTTAAGAGTTGGCTAAGCTTGTAGTCACCTAACGCGACTCCTGTAACCACTCATTTAATTCGTTTGTCTTCACTTTCTTTAAATATTTCCAGAAGTCGTGATTTTGCTGTGGTATTTTTATCTTCTCCAGCTCCTGTTATAAATTCCCATATGCTTTCGACATATTTTAGTTCGAGCTGAGCAATGATGTAATTAAATCTTGTCTCTTCTGAGGTAATTTTGTTTATAGCAAAATGAGCTTCCATTTGGTAAAACCAAATATCCGGGTTTTTGCGCACAGTGGCGGAATTGATATGCTCACTTTACTAATTTCACATTTATCGTCCGTCGTTTCCTTAATGTTGCTATTTGCCATTACGATGATGCTGTTTAATTTACTCTATTTCTCGTAAAATGAATCATGTTGTATCTCGTTTTAAATTACATCGTATCGCATTTTAAATCATGTCGGGGTCACCAATTATTGCTATGTTCTGCCAGTTATTATGTAAATATATTAAATGAAATAAGTTTTCTATTCCAACTGTAAGCAGAAAGTTTAATGATTTTTTATTTCTTAATTCTTAATCAACAACTCCATCGTAACTGCTGCAATCTAACTCCAAAGAGTATATAATAAAAGCAGAGCATTTAATTCATAACATTGATATAACGTAAACTTCTTTAGAATGTCCATACTGGCATTACCACCACAAATTGTCATCCAATGATTTGAAGTGGATGTTACCCTTGGATCTGAAAGTGACCCTGTGTTCTCATTTAGAAAATTTATAATCCAGGTACGTATTTGTTCATACATACACTGAAAGTAATTTTAAATATTGTGTAAGTAAGACATGCAATTCCTTAGAATTGGCTAGTATGGATGCAGATGACGAAGTATAATATAATTTTAAGTTCCTCATAGACTAACTTAATCTTTTGTTGTCTTCTCTAACGCAATATCCTGCCTGTACACTAGTATTTGCTTCGTTATTTATAGCCATACATTGCATTAAGAGGTTATTTTGTGCTGCCAACCAAAATACGTTTACAGAAATTGTCAGCGGGCATGAATATTTCTCCAAACAATGAGGGAAACAATGATAATTATGTGAGTACTTTATTTAAAGGTCTGAATAAAAGAGAACGCGTTGCTTCGGTACTAATCAATGAACAACATATCAAAAGTTGCTTAGGTTACGGAAGACAGACCATTACAGGTTATGCTGAAGGTAACACAGAAGAGTTAGCAAAATCTGTCCAAACTTTAATGCCGAGTTCTGTCTTTGGTAGTTTCAAAAATGTAGTTAAGACTAATTCCTGTAAAAAAAAATATGACATCGTTATACATAGGATTAATTGTGTTCAAAATATTGGGTTTAAAGTTCTCTGTATTACCGCTGATAATAACACAGTGTATCATATTTATTCAAGTTACTCTCTGACAACAAATACTATTTAAAAATCCCACAGCATGACAATTAAAATATATTTATCATGCTTGATACTGTTCATATATGAAAAAAATATTCGTACTTGTTGGTTAAGGACACCGGGAAGTGAATTTCAGCGAAAATATCGATTTTTTGTTTTCTATTCTATAAAAAAGTACAATTCCTTAGCTTTAAGCCCTTTAAATTGGTCATTTAAATATGGCGGCGCAAGGACACGCCCCCCATCTTCCACAACCTCGTGCACAATGAGTTAGAAGGTTTCTTTCGCTTAGAATTTCTGAACGAACCCACCGATTGACATGGGGTAAATTTTAGCGAGTGCATTGGACATTCTGCTATACACTGCAATGTGCTGCCATCTGCAACATCCGTTTCCTACTTCGTAGTTTGAATGTTTTGTTTTGAGCACGTGGTTGAATGTTGTGGTTATAAATTCACTAGTGAGTGTGTGGAAGTGCCTTTCCTTGTCAAAACATAATGGGTGGAGTGAAATCATTTGGTAAACGTAAGCTTCATGCAATAAATATGTGAAAAAGAGTGTAGAAAGCGTAAGTAATGCTGCTGAAGCTGGTAGTAGCAAATGTATCTCTGAGAGCTCGTCTGAAAAAAAGCTAAAAAACCTTCCTGAGCAGAATGATGATTCTTTTCTGGTTAATTCAGAAGTGAATGGAGGTGGTTATGTTGTTATTAAGTTAGATTTATTAAGTACTTTGATCAACAACTGTGCAAAATGCAAGTTTTGTGGAAGTGAATTTGGTATTAAAATAAGTGAAGAGGAAAATAGTAGAAGGGGTTTGGGTTCAAAATTATGTGCTTTGTGTGAGAAATGTGGTACCAAAAGTTATGCTATGACCTCACCATATTTGGGTTTCTATTTTGAAGTAAATGCCAGGTTAATTTATGCATTGAGATGTATTGGTAAAGGGGTAGCTGCAGCTCAGACATTCTGTGCTATAATGGATTTGCCACCACCTCCCACTAAGGCAAAACAATGCCTAGATTTACTTGAAAAAGCGTCAGTGAAGTAGCACTGGATTCTATTTTAAAAGATGAAGAAAAACATTTGTGTACCCTTCTCTTGATGGTAACCTAAAAAAGTCTGTTTTAGCTATTTATGTGCATTTTACAAATGAGGACAGTGCCATAGATAAGGCATTTAAGTTGAACAATAAATCACTATATCTAAATAATTTAGAGAGACAAAATGCTAGCTTAGTATGCAACACCTTTCAGGATTCTACTATTGCTGCATTAGGAAGCGCAATGGTTATGAGGGTACTTGTGAATTTTTACACATGATTAGAAATTGGTAGGCTATAATGAATGTAAAAGCACAACTAAAAGTATAATAAAAAGGGATGATTTTGCCACACCCATAACTGACCTCTATGATAAAAAAGTTGAATATTTGAGAATGTTTGTAGATTGACTGGATACACGGAATTTGCACCCCCATTATGGGCACGTATTTAGCTCTACGTCAAGGTACTTTGACAATAATTGAATTGCTTCACTATCATTTTCAGAATTATTCAATAGAACATTACGGGGCAATTTTGACACTGACTACTTAGAGAAAATATTCAGCACATACAGGAGTCTTTCTTGATGCAATTACAACATTTCATACAAAGAAATTCTTGAATCTGAGAATAATATTACATTGAAACATCTTTTAAAGTTAGGTGGTACACAGAGAGTACATAAATATAGTTGTGTTTTGTTTCCGGATGCTCTTTAACTACTATGTCCTTAGCGTCCCGTTCTATATTCGGCGTGAAAGACCGAAAATTTTGCTCAGAGGCTTCTACCAGGCTTGAGGATCTTTTACGTGCCGTAAATCTACGACTCTGGACCACCGGCTTTACTTCACAAAGGAAGCCATGCTAAGGACTTTTATGCCCGAAAAAATCCATCGTCCTCCGCCGGGTTTGAACCCACGATCTCGGGAACTAGAGGCCAGCATGGTACCCGTAGACCACGGAGGACGGCACAGAGTGTGCAGAATATGTGCATGTAAATACTGAATGTGATGTAGTTGATTTTACATGTATATTAAATACAGATTACCTAGAGACATGTTATATTGGGGAGTCAGAAAGGATGTATGTTTGTGGATATGCAGCTAAGTGTATAATGAAGAAACTGTGTTGTAAGTATTTTAGTAACTAGTTAAGGCACATTCACAGGACATACATATTTTGATCAACTACATAGGGAAGGGCTTTGTTTTCAGAAGTTGAAGTGAACTATATTCTATTTCATTTACGTGCTATTATTAATATATTGTGAACAGCAATGATTTCCTAGATAACTTTCTTAAAAGCATCAACAAAACAAATATTAAAGCATACGTAATTTTAAGCTTAAAGTTCAATGACTGTTACGTTGACTTTAATGCGGTGTGTCGAAATTGTGGCACATCACTTTCTGTTTTCAGTATGGTATGTGAAGTCCTAAGCAATATTATTTGATTAATTACACAGGAATGAGAATTGATTGTCATCCAGATCTAAAAGAAAGCTTCTGACATTGGGTTACCATAGGTAAAATATTTTGTAACATGTACTTGTGCACTTTTGCTAAAGAAGCCTGTTTTCATGTGTATGATCTGTAACTTCAATATTTGACTATTGTTAATAAATATTTCTGGATGCTATATAATTTGTTATACCATATTAAAAATATTTACCTGAAACTATGTGTTTATATTTTATTCACAGCAAGAAACTCATATAAGTCATCAAGCTAATGAAATCAGCATATTACAAATTTTATGTAATCATATTATCTATTAGAATGTATTGGATGTCATATTTTCATTGCCAATAGCTGCAACATTTGTTGATATTAAACCCCGAATAGTGCGCGGGCTACAGGTGTAAGCCGGTAATTTTATTTCTGCTCGCGCTCAGCTCCTAGTGAGTTTAGAGAGGTGGGGGGGGGCTATCTACCTTTATAACATTGTTTATTCTTATAGATTAGTAAGATTTTGGATTTGTAAGGACGTATTGTTGAAATTTAGATAAATCCTGGGCTATCACTGTGGCCCCCGCGACTACTCGTGCTACAAATGTTGCGAGGGCAGAGAAGCAAAACATTTTCTGTGTAGGTAATGCAAAAGAGAAAATATACTGAACAGTGGTTGGAAGAAGTGCTAAAGAACCTAATGAAAGTGCCAAAGTTGTTGAAGGTGATGAGGGGGAATAGGATCATGTCATTGAAAATGAGCATCATATGGACTCGGGTGTGGAATCAGTCCTGTGAATTTGTAACGTTTGAGTCATTCTAATTTTAAACAAAATGCTGTTATCTGGATGTATTTTTTTGCACAAAATGCGAGTATATGGTATCAAGAATTGCAGTATAACCACAGAGAGTTCAAAAATGTTTAAGAGGGCCAAAAGTATAAATACAATTACTACCGCAAAGTTAACAAAACTTCGGAAAATAGTAGTTGTGTGTTCATTAAGGTGACCATAATTTCATAACTTCTTATGGGTACAGCCCCCGCCCACTTGTCTCTCTCTCTCATTCGCGCACGCAAGTACACATCCGCACACACACAAAATAGGCAATACTTAAAATAAAATATTACTAATATTTGTGGTTTGAGTAGCGTCCCCGTCCAATAATCTCTAATAGCTTTTAGGTGCTGTAAAGGAGATGGACCTGCTTCGGCCTATGAGTTGTCGATATGGCTCGATGTTTGACTGTGCTGGAACCAACTGTACTTTGGAATGAATGTAGTTTTTAAAAGTATGGTAACGTTAGTCTTGAGTTTTTCATACATTTCAACACAGGGCTCTTTGAAGTTTACCTTACACATCAAAACTGCACCCATTGTTTCCACTTTCATGCTGGATTTTTCTGCACTCAAAATGTCATTCATCAGAGGAAACACCATCTTCACAGGTGCATTAATTCCAGGAATCACACTATGAATTCAACAAGCTTGATTATATTCTCTACGGAAATACCCTGAAGCTCAAAACAACGAAACACATCAACCTATTTATCGCATACACTGAAAAAAGTGTTGGTTTTCTATTCTTAAAGGTTTCCACTCGTTATGAATTGCTTTACACACATATTCGTAAAAAATGCTGTCAAACTTTATGGAAATAATTTCCATCCCTTTAATAGCATCATTAACTCCGACCACCGCAGACACTGAATCACTTCACCCTGAAGATGCCAAGCGCTGTACTTGGCGAAACGTCGGTATCCACGATGCCTTCTAGGCCAGGGCCTACAAGCCCGGATTGTTGTAATTCATTAGTTAACAATTTTAAACATTCTTCAGTCTCATTCCATTCTAGATCTTTTGATAAGCATGCCCATTGGAAATATTTAATCTGATAACACTGGTCTTCCCAATTTTTAAATACTTTAAAACACTAGTACAAAATGTGCTGACTTGCTTCTTGAAATTTCTAACGCTTACGGGATTAGAATCTATTTTGTTCACAAGTTTTCGCACTTTCAATGGAAGAAAACCGATCCTTTCCTCTCTTCAAAATTGGCTTTTATTTTAGTTAGCTCAAGCACGGATTCAATAGACCTCACAATATGTCCTATATTTGTAATAGTTTCATGAAACAAAGCTGCCTGAATGTGAGTGAACCAGAAATATATTTCATTGAACTCATTCTCAAAAACTTAGTATAAAATTCTTGGAGTGTTTTTACATGACATAAAATAAGATTTTAGTTCCTCATAAATTTCTCATATTGCGACAAAGCTGAAAGAAGAGTTAACCAACTTGTATTTTTAAAACCCGTGAGTTTCTTGTATTCAATATTTACAAAAGAGCAGAACTTCTTTAAACTAGTAAGACGTACTGTGTAAATACGAAAATACCTAAAGATTTTGTAAATAATTACCCCTATGTGAACTGAAAAACTGTCCAGCCTTTGTGAATGCAATTGTTTAACACATGAGCAACGCACACAAATCCTATCATATCTCTGTAAAATGCGGATTTCAATTTCCTCAAAACTTTGTTGGCAACCGTAAGCTTTGCTCCACCGAAATTCGCATTAATATTATCGGCAGAAAATGCCACCACATTATTAGAAATGCTCTCGTTTTCGTTGTGCAATGTATTTAGCCTGAAATAATATCTGATGTTTTACCACTGAGCTCTGAAAGAGGAAGTAACTTAATTTTCAGCCCACTTAATAGATGAAAATAACGCACAAGTATTGGCATTGACTTTCTGTCCAGTTTTTTTAGGTATCCGTAGACATGGAAACAAATTTGGATACCTTTACTTCCTCAAGCATTTCATCCCTAGCTAAATCTGTCAGCATACCTGTAACAATAACCTCCGAATTTGTACGTACAGAACAGTATTTTGTGTCGAACAGTTTACTAATTCATTTTGACGTACAGTCTTTAGATTTGAAGCTATGATTGTAACCAAAAGTGTGATAGGCGAATATACCCTGCTTTGCAGCTAAGCTCAATTCATTTTCTTTGCACTGCCTATTACGAAAAAGTCTGTCATTTTTATTGTAGGAGCACTATTGTCAATCGCTCGGTTATGATGCTTAGCTGTCTTAATGTGTGTCAAAATATAACTTTTTCCGCTGTGCCCTATGTCACATATGGCCTATGATCACAGTCGCAGAACATAAAAAATACCGTATCTTGTTTTTTTTCTTTTTCAGGAAAGGAAATAATTTCCTTTTTATTATTATTTTTGTAAACTTTCAGTAAACTTGCACTTGCATTTTGGCATTATCAATGACCAATGTCCGAATCTAGAAAGGAAGGGACTAACACCACATTCTCGACACATACATACACTATGAACCCGTTCACGAACTGAATTAATACACCAACAACCGAGATACGGCACAAGTGCAATGTCATTGTCGGCAACTTTCTTATATAGTACCCACGGAAAGTCAGAAAGCTACCTCTGTCACCGCTATCTGAAAGCGCTAATAATACTATCGTAGTTCGTATGTAGCATGAGTACTGCTGGCTACTTAGCTTACGCAGCTGACTTGCGAGTCCATGAACTGCAGTATCGTTAAATCATTCAAGTTCATATTATGAATCACTCTCTTAAAATTTACATTATATCCGTTATTCCAAAAAACCTAGTCCTTAAAACCAAAACCAGTCCATAGCGGGACACCGGGGCATAATTTAATAAACCGGGATATTTCCCTAGTGAATCCGGACGTATGGTCCCCTCAGTGTTCATACTTATAACATTTGTATGCAAAATTTAAAATTTACTGAGATCTTTATTTAAGCTATCAAATCAGATGTCTAAATTTAAGGAAAATACATATTTTCAAACTGTGTAGGTATATCAAGGTGATAAGTAAAGGCCTAAAAGGGAGTAAATGTTTTTGTGATTGCTAATTCTTTCACAGATCTTTGCAAATGTCTATGACAGTGTTTACATAATCGAAAATATTTAAATAATACTTAAAGGGAAATAGCGCTTTAAATGTACTTCCTTATAAATGTAATTTTTACCTAAGTACTGCTAGCAAGTCTTCTAATGGGAAGCAATATTTGGAACATCATTAACATGTAATATCGATACATAATTAAACGAGGGGCAGGAAATCACGACTTTCATCACGCTAACACGCGATAAAACATCGCATAACCTGCAAAAGAAAGTCTGCTTTCATTCAGAATGTCTAAAGAAAACTGAGAAACCTTACTTAAAATGAAAGCCGGACTACCAATGACAGGAAAATACGTTGTTTCAGTGTTTTGAGGCTAGGGTATAAAGAAGGCTGTGGTTGTACTAAATTGCTCGTATTTATTTTAGAATGCTGCAGATTTATTTGGAAGCATTTGAGATCGTGTTCCTCCATTTTAGTAATCGTTGTTCAATTGGCATCTCCTCAATGCTGTTTGATGGCATTGGCTGTTAGTATCTAGTGCCGAGTGGTTTACAACGATCGTACTACCCGCATTATGTTTGACGTAATTAATGCAATTAATAATTAATAATCTATATTTCTCTGCATTGACTTTACAGCCCTTAACCTGTAACTACAGACGTGCGGTCTCTCAGACTGCAATCATTTTCATATCATTTATTTGAAGCTTTGTTTTTTTATCGTTCAACGCATGCGTCTACCTTTTTTCCAGCTTATAACACGTCAAATGTTAGACCAGTGTTGCTTGTTTTGATTGTGTCAACAGTTATTGGCGGACAATTGTCTCGGCAGTACTCTGCGGTTTGTGAGACTGCGTTCTGTGTTTACGTAATTGTTTTGCAATAATGGCGCATAAGGCTACTCAAATACCAGCGTGAGGTTGGACGACACCAAAGCTGACGAAATTTTATTTGCATGGTTTCATGAAGATGTTGGTGATATTGATGATGAACTAAAGCTACACGAACCTCTGGAAGAAAGTGATCATGATACAGATTCGCAGTTGTCACCCGAAAATGATGATGAGGATGTGGAAACGAGCAACGCAGTTCCTGAAAATTATGGTTGTTTATTTGATGGCTCATTTTACGGGAAAAACGGGTACAAATGTGCAAAACAAGAAATTGCAAGAAGAAGCATAACATAATTTTGAAGTTACCCGGTCTATTGCGTCCAGCCAAAATTCTCCGCTGCAGAACCACATCAAATACGGAACCTCATAATCAGTAGTGAAATCCTACAACATATTGTGAACTGGACCAATGTAAAAATAAGCAGGAAGTGGTAAAATACCATAAAAAATCTACTAGTGATTTACACCTGATGCAGTAGAAAAGCATTCGTTGGACTACTTTATTACACAGCTGTATTGAAGTCAAACAAGGGGATATAAAATCATTATTCGCTACAGATGGTACCGGTAGGGATATCTTTCGCTGTGTCATAAATCTACTTTCTACTTTCAATGCTGCGGTTTGACAACCCGGACGACAGAATGGCAAGGAAAGTAGCAGATCCTGCCGCTCCAATTTCTGAGCTATTTCAAACATTTGTTACAAACTGCCAGGGGATGTATTCAATAGGTAGCTGTGCATGTGTGGATGAGATGCTAGTAAGTTTCCAGGGAAAATTTTGATTCAAAGTTTACATTCCTAGTAAACCCGCGAAATATGGCATAAAATTGATTTGTCTTACAGATGCCCGAAATGGGTACTTCCACAATGGATATAGCTAAGTAGGAAAGGATTCAGATCGGACTACTCTTCCTCCTGAAGACAGACAATTTTCATAGCTAACTCAGTCTATTATGCGATTGTCCAATCACCTCCAGGATTCCAACAGATATGTTACTGGAGATGATTGGTTTTCTTCAATTGAACTTGTTCACGTGCTGAAAGAAAGAAAAATAACTTATGTTGGAACATTGAGGAGAAATAAGAGGGAAATTCCGAAGGAATTACAGTCATCAAGGACTAGAACAGTAGGATCGCCCCTTTCTGGTTTCACATGAGATGAAACTCGCGTGTCCTTTGTTCCCCCCAAAAGCAAAGCTATCGTTCTGTCCTCTAGTATGCACCACAAAAGTGAGATCGAAGACTCAGGAAACCAGAAATAAATGAATACTATAATCTCACTAAGAGCGGGGTAGACTGGACGAGAATGTGCCAATTACTGCACTGGGCGTCATACCAGGAGGTGGTCTATGGCACTATTCTTCAGAATATTGGACATAATTGTGTTAGTTCTTTTGTACTCTATCAATCCTATAAGGAAAGCGAGCCGATTAGTCGCCTGGATTTCATGAAGAAACTATCCAGCCATCTTGTGAAACCAGAGATGGAAAGAAGACTAGCAAACCCTCATGTAAGCCATGAAGTGAAAATGACGAAAAGAAGAGTCCTTGTCCTTAGAGCTAATTGTTGCCTGTGTGATCCAAAAAGAAGAGGAAGACAGCATATTTCTGCCAGATTTGCAAGAGACCTGTGTGCCTGCAGAGAAGAAAACAAGTGCGTCTCCTGTGCGGAAGAACTGTAATACAGAACATTCCAGTGTAAAGAACATATTATTTTACTTATGTGTTCATGATTTCCAAGGATTCTTAGTTATTAGTTCATTATAATTTATCACATGTTTATTACAGAAGTATAAAAATTGAGAAAATGGTTGCAAAAACTAATTCAGAGCTGAAAGCACAAAGGCAAGTTAAAACTAGCATATATTGCTTTAGTAATGACCATATAATAATAATAATAATAATAATAATAATAATAATAATAATAATAATAATAATGCAGGTTAGTGTACATTTTAGTTTCGTGTTGAAAGTGTATTGTTTCAATATCATAAATCTGCTTGTTTTACTCATGTTAGGCATACTCATACTGTTTAAATGTCAAAACAATTGCAGTTATAGGTATATTGTTGTCCTTAGGCTTAATGTGTAGGCTCAAAATGTTGCAATAATGATTAGTTTGATGTAATAATATGTTGTGTATTAAATATTATATTAAACAACTCTTCAATAACTTAACATTAATTATAGGCCTGTCTGTAGGAGCGCTCCACTAATTTATATCTTCGGTTGAGGGTGAGCCATGTGGTCTCCCGCACATTTCGGACACGTTTGATTCTCTTTGCAGTTCTATGCGCGATGGCTGTACTTGTTGAACTTGATCAATTTAATATAATCTTGCCAGTTACATACGCTCTAGCCCAGTTTTATGTTTTTACCAATGAGTTGCTTTATTGCAGTGGAGCTGATTTCGAAAACTATATTTTTGTGTTTCTTTTATTGTGAAATTGGAATACTGGCTTCACTTCTTGTGTAGAGTCCTGTAATTCCTGATTTTGTGACGATAGAGCTTTGGCCGCGTTCTCTGATGTGATTAAATCGGCAACGTTAAAAATAATTATCCTTGGGATTCTCTTCTCCTTATTTCTCATTTGTATTATTACATGAATGACATCAATTTCATCCTTCTCCCTAGTCTCAATCAGCAATTGACCATTCTTCAATGTACTAAACGATTTGATCCTTACATTCATCTGCACCGGTCTTGTTCACAGTTCCGAAATATTCCGTACGTTGGTTGTTTTTGCTTTTAACGAACATCTTGTATGTTTTCTGCTCCTATTCATTTAAACTGCCGCGCACAGCGTCCGCGTAGTTGCTCTTCTGCCAACCTGGCGTCGTCACTTCCTGGACGTGTAGTGATGACATGATTGTCTAAATGCCCCAAACAAATCCTCTCGTTGCGCATGCGTCACCGCCATCTCGGTGCACGGCCAGCTAGATAGGTTACTTAACAAAATTTTTCTCTATGACCGATGTCTTTACGGCTCTTGGCGTTGATATTTACTATACTGCAGTAATCCCAAAACTATGACATAAAAGTGACCAGAATTTTAATGAAATAACGTTTTTTTGTATTAGGTACTAAATAATAAAGGACGATAGCTCTTTAATCCCACCCGTATATCAAAACCATCATATGACATTTAAAATAATTTAGTTTATTGCGTTTGGCTGGCCACGTTTAGCGTAGTGGTAACGTATCTGCTTCCCATTGTAAAGGTCCTGAATACGAATTTGGTAACGTTGCGTAGTCTGGATAAGGTTATTTCCATGGTTTTCCCTTATCCGCATTAGGTGAATGTCACTCAACTCCCTAATTCCGAGGTCGGGGGTTCAAACCCGGCGAAGGGCGATGGATTTTTTCGGTCGTAAAAATCCTTGGTATAGCTTCCTTCGGAAGGGAAGTAAAGCCGTTGGTGCAGTGTTGTAGATTTACGGCACATAAAAGAATCTCAAGCCTGATAAGGAGACCTCTGGGCAAAATGACTGGTCTTATACACGCAATATAGATTGGGACACTAATGAGCATAGTAGTTAAAGAGCGTCCACAAATAAAAAAACTCAATTTTAATCACTCAACTCCAGCTCTGTGGATCCTGGGCTCATTTGAACATAATTTCCACGCGTTTCATTCATTCATAAAGCAGAGCACTTAAGAGAGGGACGTTAAACGCTGAAAAAGTTACTGGTATATTCTGACGTTAATAGAAATGAAAATGAATAGACGCCAAAATATTTATTTGAGATAGGTATATATAGTCACCCTGATATTCTTGTGTAAGTGTAAAATTAATGTGTTGGTATATGTTGGTTCATAATGACGTCAGAGGTGTATAAAACCAATTTTGACAAAGTGATGTTTCAAAGGAGATAAAAAAATTAAAATAGGTACAAAGAATAACAATATTTTAATTCACATTACCAATAAAACAAGAATACAGTAATAAAACAACTCCGGGTAACACGTGCTTTATACAAACACAACTCCACAAGAGTACAGAAATAAAATAATACAATTACACCAAGTTTATTAGGTAGTATCCAAACTAGAGTTCAATGTGACCCCACTGAAGCTAGATACTGGAGTACAAATCCTATTTATCTAACTTAAACATTGGGAAAATCTTAGCAATAAGTATGATCTATGATTATATGGAACCTGATGATATAAAGAGATGTGGCTTACCAGACAAGAAGTTTGTAATGTTATTTAATTCTTTCTCAAAAGATCTTTCATAAATTTTCTTTGTACAATAAAATATCAATTCAGGATCAATTAGCCTCCTGTTGACTACAGCATTATAAGAGTATTTGATCCTGAAGATAACTCTTTTAAACTGAAAGCCTTCTATCAGAGTATTTACTAATGACAAACGGTAGAAAATTTGAGATTCCAATTTCCTTAAATCTAAGCTTTCTAATTTTGTGGTAACTGATTTTAGAATTCCATTGACTTTGTTTTCAGAAATTCTATCAGGTATATCATGTTTGAAAATTCATATCTTTCAGTAGTAAAAGTATCATTTATACATGACACTCAACTTACACTCTCATTATTGATAATAACACAATGAATGTGTTTGCACATGGTCAAATTCAAAGAAAGGTCAGGACAAGTACAAGCAAAAGCATGTATGAAACTTTACAGTCCATGCAAATAATACCACAACAGTTTTGGTTTAACACTTGTTTCACAGCAGAACATTTTCTTGCCACTTTAAATAAAGCGTGAATATTCTTTTAAACATTTTCAGTGTAAAAGCTAGCATGGCTTTATTGTGTTGCTAAAAATTCTGCCTACTATTTGACGTGTTCTTCCCTTTTGATATGTTTGTAATTCTTTCCACACTTATCCCTCAAATAGTTTAACACAACGTGTAAGCCTTTGTTTAATCTTTTAAGTTTTCCTGTCTAAATAAAAGTATTTAATAACGTTATGCATTGATTCAGTTTGCATATTGGTATTGATACCACATGTTGACCGAAAGCAGTAGGCCCACTTTTCATACACATGAGCATAGTGTGTTTGAAAATATTTTCCAAAAACTTCTGTCTCCTTAGCTTCCAACAGAAAGTCCAGGAATGTTCTCAACTTTACCTGGAAATGCTCTTCATGTGCTTCTTGCTGCATTACTTTAAGTATTTTGTAAAGTTCATCTTGTTTCGCTTTATTAGCAATCTTATCAAAATTACTCTGCCATGATCTGTCCACATTCCAAGAGCAGTACAGCCTTTGAGGAACAGGGCCCATAAACGTTACCCATTCAGTGTAAAAACTGTAATATAAATCTGACATAAATGTTTCAGGTTGTACATGACCTACATTTAACTTGATTGCATCAACTAGCTTGATATATGTCCCTGTATTCTTTCCATTTGAAAACAAATGCTACTGAAAATCCCTGGTTATATTTATCAAGGACCATTACTGTTGTTAACTCAAAATCATACCCATTTAGTCCAAGAGTTCTATCAACTGCAATAATTTTATTTCCAATTTTTAAGCATTATTTTTCAAATTTGTTCATAATTATAAGACAGAAATCACTTTTGCCCAAAATTGTGCATATTTTCTCCCTGTCTTTTATAGAATAAAACTAGGTTGTCTTCCTTAGAATGACACTCTTGCATCCATAAATCCACAGAAAGAGCGTCGCTTGCATGTTTCTTCCCTTCTTCACCGTCAATATTTAAACTTGTTTTGATGTTGTGGATGTCCTTCCATGTCAATAAATCCAGGCACTTCAGATGTTCTCCGATGTTGTCCCTTACCACATCCAAGACCCTGCAATATTTAAATAAAAGTGTCATCCAGAGTAAATAACTTATTATAGCTGAAAAGGGTTTACTTCTTTCCTATCATCATACATGGCAAAACTTAAATTTAAATAATACAAGTTATTTAGAAATTTAAATGATGAATACAGCAAAAAAGGAAAGTCAATAAAAAGTTTAAAATTTTCAAACTCACCAGTAATCTTCAATAGTTAACAACAAAGACACAAACACCAATAATATGTTTTTATACTTACTTTGATGGAGCCACACCATTTATAAGCTTTGAAGCTACAGATAACCCTTAATCTTTTGACAGCCTTATATGTTGTAATTCAATGTCATGACCATAATGACTTTTTGGCCAAAGTATGCTTATTTTGCCACTATTATCAACAATTTGTATTTGGCTTGTACAATACAGTTCAATTTTACAAGATCCTTGACTTTTCAATAGCCTCTTATAAACTCTTCCTTTCTGTCGTACACTTCTACCTGTAACAAAAAACGAACTTTAATGTAATTTCAAAGTAAAACAGATCCTAACGGTGAAAACAATTAACTGTAGGTTTGTACAGGACTTACCAGTGGTGCTGCGTTTACAGTAATAGTAGGACCCATTGCAGCTTTTGGAATTAAATATGTAGCGCACATTGTTCTCTGTTTCAACCTTTGGAGTAAAAATCCTTAGCATGGCTTCCTTCGGAAAGGAAGTATACACGATGGTTCCGTGTCATAGATTTACGGCACGTAAAAGAACCTCAAGCCTAATAAAAGAATCATTTGAGCTAAATTTCCGGTCTTTCACGCCCAATATGGAATGGGACACTAAGAACCATAGCAGTTAAAGAGGTCCATAAATGAAACTAATTTTGTTTCAACTTTTGTTTTCCACAATTTAAACTCTAAAACCGATATAACAATGGCATTAATAATAATGAAACACTTATATTAGTTCCTCAATTGCACAATTGATAACTATATACAAGCAATGGACAATTTTTTGGCTTCTGTATAGTATGCTTGCTCATTCATATATGTAGCGAGAATACACCGGAATATGTTATAGAATAATGCATGGAATATAAGTAAAAAAACTCCGGATTTCGCTCCACCAGTCACAATAATAAATCAAATCCCTTTTAAATTAACTTAAACAAACACCTAACCTAAGAAGTAGTGTGTGCAAACTAAATTTGGTTCCGTCGTATTTCGCCCAGAAGAGAGGTTAAAGTGGCCTAGTGCAGTAATTAAGTGCAAATAAATTGCGTTTTTATGAATTATAAAAAGGAGAGTAGCAAGTCTACTATATAACAGCCACAATTTTATTATTACCGAAAGAGAATGGAAAATAATTGTTGGGTCTAAATAAGTATGGCTCGTTTTTAGAAGGGCTATAAAAATTCACTTACCATTAAAATGCTTCAAAGAAAGCTCAACATTTTCAAACATTTTTTCCGTGAAATACTGATAAATGAACTATCAGATCATTATTTCTTTTAAGGGTGTTGTTACACCGATTTTCTAAACACTTGAAATTGTGTGCTTCTTTCTAGTATAAAACAGCATTTGGTAATATTCTGTGCACATTACGAATATACAGGGTGATTTTAAATGATGGACCCATTTTATAAAATTCGTATTTATTAAAGTACAAATCCAACGTTAACCATCTTTATACCAATAAACAGACGAATTTTCAAAGTTTTGTTTAATACATTATAAATATTCCATGTGTCCACAGTTTGCTCCACGGCAAACATCTACGCGATAGCCAAACTCGTCCCACACACGAGCAAGCGTATCTTCTGTTACTGAGTGCACGGCAGCAGTGATACGGTTCCGCAGGTCGTCCAGAGTTGTAGGTAGAAACAGCTTCCTTAACAAAACCCCATAAGAAATAGTCACATGGGATGAGATCAGGAGATCTAGATGGCCAGAAGTTTAGAGCCAGGTCTTCATTTACCCTGTGACGTATCCAGCGCTGAGGAAGGGATTCATTCAAAAAGCCTCGTACATCGCTGTGCCAATGGGGCGGAGCTCCATGCTGTTGGAAAATGAGGTCCTGTGAATCTTCCATAATTTGAGGGAACAGCCATTTTTCTAACATGTCCAGGTACGTTATTCCAGTTACAGTTTTTTCCGCAAAAAAATGGTCCATAAACCTTTGTACGGGATGAGGCAGAGAACACGTTTACCTTCGGTGAGTCTCTTTCGTGTTGCAATGTTGAATGTGGATTTTGCAAACCCCATATGCGAACATTGCGTCTGTTGACTTTTCCACTAAGGTGGAAAGTCGCTTCATCGCTAAAAATGATACGCTGTAGAAACGTGTCATCCACCACCATTCCTAACACATAACCACAAAATTTGAGACGCTTCTCTTTGTCTTTAGGTTTAAGAGCCTGCACAAGTCGTAATCGGTAGGGCTTGTAAAGCAAAGGCCGTCTCAGAGCTTTCCATACAGTTGGTTGGGGTATTCGTAGTTCTCTACTAGCTCTATGGGTAGACTTACGTGGACTGCGAACAAAACTGTCTTCAATCTGTCTGCCGTCTTCTGACACACGCGGTTGGTCTGTGCTTTTTCCTTTACACGCACCTCCAGTCTGCTTAAATTGCGTAAACCAACGGCTAATGTTTTTTCTAGTTGGTGGTTCTTTACCGAATTTGCTACGAAATGCCCGCTGCACTACAATTTGCGATTCATTTTTTGCGAACTCAGTAATGGAGAAAACCTTGTGCTCCACAGTAGCCATCTCACTACGTACTGACAGTGAAACGCAATGGCGGCCTATTACACGAGAACTCTACCGACCGCTTCTAAAACCATCACCGCCCGCGGAAAAAAACTTTTCATTGTTATACAGATTGTTTATGTTGGATTTGTGCTTTAATAAATACGAATTTTATAAAATGGGTCCATCACTTAAAATCACTCTGTATTTATTTACATTTGACTGCGAAGTAAATAAAGATCCACAGTGTAAACATGATATCGTTGAAGTGATATTCCGCTCATTTGAATCTGATATCTTGCTTAACTACAAAAATTACCGTAGCAAAATTTCTTACATAAACCAACTTTGAACAGCACAAAATGTTTCCTGGAGCAACAGTTGGAGTGGAAACATTTCTTTCTTCATTGATTTTGTTAAGTACCAGTGCCTCCTTGTAGTATCCTATCTAGATGGTCGTGCATTATTATGACACTGACGCATGCGCATTGAGAGTTGATGACCGAGTGCTATTCTGGGTGTTCCGCTAGATGACACTAGCCCTCTGTAGCTTCTTGCTTACAGCTGCTCACTTGCTGTTTTCAATTGCATTTGCACGTTATTTAACGCTTGGGGTTTCTCACTCTGATCAATTTTCATTTTTGGTATAGTCCACCTCAAATCATTAACAGCATGCATATAGTTCTGCTTCAGGCCATGTCGCAAATTCTTACTGGTTTCATTCACATTTAGTAATAAATTAAAGGCACCTTCAACGAGTTCATCTGTTTCGTCCTGCATTTTTCCCATTCCAAGGCCAGGAGCTGCCCTATTTGTATGTCTCTTTTTACTGCTTTTACACAGTGAGTCAATATTTGTATTGACTCACCTTGGCTTCAAGTTGCTGATGGTGACAACTTCACCGTGAATCCCCTTGTTATCACTGATTGCTTTGATTTTCTTCTGGTGCGCTTTGCAGTGGATACTAACTAAAACTCTGTGAGGTTTAACTTGGCAGGTTTTCTACTGTCTTTGTCTCACACAGAGTGCTGTCCTTGTGTAGCACAGGGGGTGAGACAGCAACCACTTCTTTCTTGCGATTTGTGGAAATTCCAGACCCGCAAGAGCTCGCATCCCTCCCGCTTCTATTGTATGCTGACTGAAGGTTACAGTGGCGTATGAGCTGTGGAACTGTGAGTTTGGTGTTTTGTGGTTTTACACGATACGCAAGATGTTTTCAGTGTTACAGAATATGGATATAATGTTGAATTATTTTCTAGTAGTTTTGGTTGTATTTGTATTGTTTCATATTGGGTCTCGAGGGAAAGTTCTAAAATCAGATGGTAGGGAAATGGTAGTCAAAGTTCACAGTTTCTTCAGTGATGAATGTGACGCGTTGAAATGTGGAAAGCCGACTATTTCAGTGACTAGTATAGTTGAGAGAACTGCTGATGCTACAGGTAATTCTGCTCGTTCCGTCCAGCGAATTTTAAAAGAACACAAAAATTCTGAAGCTAGTGGCGGTAGATTGCAAACTCCAGGCAAGAAGCGCTCGAATAGGAGATAGCAAAAAACAGAAATAGACTCATTCACGGCAGTTGCTATTAAGCGAACAATCTATTCGCTATATCTTACGGACTTTCTGCCTAGTTTGCAGGACATTTATGAGGCTTTAAAAGTTCAAGACTTCCTGAAAGGAAGCGTCTGGTCGGTAAGAAAAATTCTTAGAAAGCTTAATTTCAGTTATAGCAAAAATTCGCAAGGAAGACGTTTTTTAATGGAACGAATGGATATTGTTTCTAAACGATTTCAGTTTTTAAGACGAATGAAGGAACTGAGGGCTACTGGTAGGTCTATAGTGTACCTTGACGAAACGTGGGTAAATATAAACCATACGAGAAATAAGGTGTGGAAGTGTGACGGTGATGAAAATGATTTCCCTCTTAAAACAGCAATAGGAAAAGGACAGCGATTTATAGTTTTACATGCTGGATGTTCAACCGGGTTCATTCCTAATGCCTTGCTAACTTTTAAGTCAAAATCCAGTAAAGACTACCATGAAGAAATGGATAACAATATCTTCAAGGATTGGTTTGTTAATAAACTGCTACTTAACATTCCTTCTAATAGTGTCATCGTTATGGACAATGCCCCTTATCATTCCATAGAAATTAATAAAGCACCCACTTCATCTTCACTCAAATCCCATATGCAGGAATGGCTCCGTAATAGAAATATTGAGTTTGATCCCCGAGCGACAAAACCAGTGCTATATGAGCTAATTAAATTGAAAAAAGACAATTTCAAAGTTTATGAAATAGATACACTAGCAGAAATGCATGGACATACCCTAGTACGGTTGCCACCTTATCACTGCGATTTTAACGCTATGGAACTTATATGGGCGCAAGTCAAGAACGATGTTGCCAAACATAATATTTCACTTAAAAGTGGTGATGTAAAAGCGTTGTTTGATAATGCGATTACAAAAGTGACTCCAGACAAGTGGAATAGGGCGTGTGAGCATGTACAAAACACTGAACAGTTTTACTGCGAGAAAGACGGTCTGGTAGATGAAATTAGTCATAAATTTGGAAGAATCGGAATCGGAAGATGAGTACGAAGATTTGTTTGAAGTCTCTGATGGTGAATCGGAGAATGAACAACAGCCGGTCGGAGAGGAGGAGGGGCATCCCGCCACTGATGCGTGTTTGGCTTATGTATCTGCTTTACCTGCGTCACCATAGAGCGAGAGCAAGATGGTGAGTATTCCTTTCTCTGTCTAAAAGAGACACGACTACTTAAAACCTCACGGACAGTAGTCGCCATATTGAACGCCGGCCGGCAGGTAAAGATGGATGGGTGGATGGATGGATATTTAAAATCTCATGTTTGATAGTAGATAACTGTTTCATTGCATAATTGGATATGATTGTAACAATGTAACTTATACTTTTAAATGCATATGTACATATGTTAATTTATTCATATATAGTTTGTATTTGTATAGCATGTTTTGTTATACATAGGTATTGTAAATGGACGGAATATGCCTGATAATAGTATGTAGTCCAATTACATGAATTCTAATTAATTGTATGAGAAAACAGTGTTAACATCAGTATAAAGAAAGCGCATTTGAATCTCTATGCAGTGTGTATCACAATAACTATTCCTATTTTTCAGATTTATAGACAACTTGAAAATACTATTTTTTTAATAAAGCAGTGCCTGGAAATGCTTGGTTTTTAATATAAAATTTAAAACTGATCTTTTATTATTTGAGATATTATCTGATGTCACAACAGTCACTTAATCTTTCCAATTTCAGTATAACACCTTTCAGAAATTCAAACAAGATTTCAGCGTGTGTTGTCTTCACAGGCATATATATATAAATGTAATGAATACCATAAACACATATGTAGCAGAGGCACACTGAACTCCATTGTATGCCAGGTCAACAATGTTTCCACCCTTATAAGGCACATAGGGTTTCAGGTGAATCTTGTTCAATAATTGCTCTATCCTCTTTGCTTAATAATTCAGCCTTTTTAGCCAAATACCTAAGAAAATTGGCAGAGTCCTGCTCACTTATGGAAAGGCTATTGTATACTTGAGACAGAGTAACTGGTAAAGGTATAGGTACGTATTACGGAGGGGCCCCCGGAAACCGGAGCAGAGCACCGCATGCAGGCCAGTCGGTCCTTTATGCTTCTAACGTGACTCCTTGGAGGGAAGAATGAGGGGAGAGACCCGCAGGGCGACCAGATCCGGATGCCCACGGGCGCAATGAGAGGAAGGAGAGTCGTGGTACAAGATGAATTACACCAGCATCCACCTGGCTACCCAGGGAAACCACGAAAAACCCATGGGCCAGAGTGGGCGGTCGCCGGGAATCGAACTCGGGACCTACTGAATGCGGACCAAGACGTTGCCGCCTGAGCTATCCCGCTCGGTACAAAGTAATTGGACTTAGCACTATTAATAAAGTACTACTTCTTAAAAATATTTAACATTGAGGTGAGGTGGTATGTAGTGGAGACCAGAAAACGACGACTTCCCAAGAATACCTTGTTTTAAAGTTTCATTTATATTGCGGCTTTAAATACAATGGTCTTATCGGTGGCCTTTACTTTGGAACATATTATTGCCTATAGGCAATGGTGTTAACAAGTATTTGCTTGTCGTTGGATTTCTGATAAAACTTTGGGTTTTGTACATAAGATCCTTAACACACTCACACTCGCATTCCAGACTCTGGGGAGGGTAGGGAATAATCTTGGCTAGAGAAAAATGTCCACTCCTACCCGGGAATCGAACCTGGGACCCCTCGCACAGCAGGCAGGTGCTCTACCGAAATACGGGGCCAGCCAAGAACACCTTGCCCCTGACTTGTGAGCAGTTAAGCAAAGAAACATGCTCTTTCATGAATGAACTTGCTTCTTCTTTCTCTGCTAACTTAACGAATTCGTTAAAGCATTCTCCATTAGCCCATACTATTGTCAGTGGGTTGATTTTGACCCGGCTGCTGAAATTCTGACAAACATAATGAAGAAGTGATCCTACTTCATTAATGTTACTATTGCTGGCAGCTTTATTTTTCACACCCGTTGCAATTCAACTTCATTTACAAAACCGGCAAAACAAGGTGCTTGTCAAGCATAACGCAACATGCAACTTTTGAAATGGACTATCTCTCACTGAAATAAAATGTATGCCACTGTCCTTTTTTCTAATAACCCACTCATCATTTAGTTCACAGCAAGAAATCTTCTCAAGCAGTTCCTTTACAGTGCAAAATGTAGCTTTCTTGATACACCCCTCCTCAGCATTCAAGCTCTCTGCGATTGCAGCATTTATGAAGTCATTTTCCAAACGCTCTTCAGGACCCTCTCAAAGTAAAATAGGAAGGACACCTAGACAAAAGAGAAGGAATTGCACCTGTAACAAATTAAAGAATATAGCTTATGAATGAAAATCTTTAATGGCATATAAGTTATAATCAAATTAATTATACTTGAAAATCCACAGCACGCCAAAACAAAATATTACATATCACCATTTTACTCCACATGATGATGAAGATGATAATGATGATGGTAAAATCTATATTATTTTAATAACAAGAACCATGTTTGCGGTTCATAGCAGTGTATATGAGTGCAAATAATTAAGGAAAGTTAAGAAAGTTTAACAATGCACGTGATTAAACCTGCAAATGGTTTGGTTGTCTGTGCAATTTAATGTGATTCTTTAACATCTCTTAGTCATTAGCATCCCGTTTTTTTAGGGTGTGAAAGGTCAGTAACGTTTTACTCAGAGGCTTTTTTCAGGCTTGAGGGTCTTTTTTATTGCTTTAAATGTATGATATGGGACTAAGGCTTTAGTTTCTTTCCAAATGGTTCGAAGCAAACCAACTTGCTCAGGGTGACACAATTATTTTAGGGATAAGCAAGCATATGTTTCAAAGATTTATATCCTCATCATATTTATCTTACTAACAACATGATGCGTAAATATCGACTTAGCTTTCTACCTTTGTGTCATTTTTCTTCCATAGATACTAAATGTATTTTAATGCCTAAAATGTCATCTCTTTGTCACATAATTTCTTAAACACAGATATGATATATCACTGCTTTAATTCATCATTGTAAACCTTAATCTAAAAATATTCTGTAAGTTTACTGCAAATCGTTATTTAACCTTACAAAGTGTGGGTGGCACGCACGTGAATCACACTATAGGCTATAGCAAGCACACTGAAGCTAGTACTATAGGTTAGCTGTGTGATTAGTGTTACTGTAATTATAACTAATGCATATTTAGTTCTAAGGTTTTGTGTATAAAACTTCTACTCTTTAAATTTTAATTCCTCTAAGACCCTTCTTTAATTTATCATAGCGTACTTTCACTTGAAAATAGTCTTTAAGCTTAACCACAAGGTTTCACCTAACTTTATTTTTAATGGGAGGCAAGCACAGGCCAACCACTATAGCAAGCGAAGTGAAGCAGTAGAGGACCTTGTGGTTTCTAGGTTAGGTTTGGGTTACGTGTGTAAGAATTAATATTAAAATACTCTGTTATTTTATTTACTGCACTGATGTTCCAGTGTACTAAATGCTATGGTTATGCATATCAAACTTATACCTTTTTATTTTCTTCCACTGACAACAACAGTTAAACCAAATTATGTGGTGTTCTGTAACCTCGAATGGTAGGTACAAAACTCAATCATTGATTACAGATTATGCAGACAAATTATATGTTTGTACTATTAGAGCAGTGCGTATTTCAACATGCCCCTTAATGGGAAATTTTAACTTACATCTTACCAGCTACGTAAATATGCTCTGGTTAATGACATTACTTATAAACTTCTATGGTGGGTAACCAGGTTCCTTTATGTATGGTAACCCCCCCCCCAGAGGCTCACTTATGTGAGTACGGGTTTGGCGTACCCAGGGTGCCCGAGCCTCTCACCGCCATCATCCCTCCACCCTCGTCCGTTCGAGGTGGGTTCGTCCTCGTGACCGAGGTCCTCAAGGTATGCTCTCGTGAGTTCTTTGCATTTCGTTTCATGCCGCTCCTCGCCATCGTTCTTTCTTGAACTCTCTACTTACAAACATTTCTCAACACGACCATTCATTCACACATTATTTTCCTTCTTCGCCGGCCTACCTTGCGTGCGAAACGCCCAAGCACTTTTTGGTTTATTTTACCATTCTATTTATTTTAATCCTCCGTGGACACAGCCTGACGGATACCCGCACACTGGCTGCGCCGCTGGGTGAGTGGGTAATGGCGTCATCCCCACCACCCGGGGTCGTCATGTAGGGCATGTGCTCGTATCCGCTGTTCAACTGCAGTCCCGCGGGGGGGCCATTGCATGAGCTGCTGACTTCCGACGGCCATTGGGTCCCTCTGTCTATGTTCTGGAAGGTGTGACCCTGGGGTGAACCTGGTATAGATAGGTCACTCACCCAAGCCGGGGTATCGCCCGGGAAGTCAGACCCCGAGGTCGCAGACGGTTGTAATGGTGGAGGATTTCTTTCGCTATGAAGCCCTCTTTCTCCATTACTACCAACAAGCGCCGAAAAGTCTTTATAACAGAAGTAGCACCACCAACATCTGATTGTTACTTGGTCATTTCACGAACAGAAGAAGGACAAAGTTTTGAGAAGGTGAACCATTTTATTATTCAGAAGGGCATTGATGCTATTGCTGGTGCGGTTCAGTCCTGCACTCGTCTACGGAATGGTTCCTTATTAGTACAAACAAAGTCCGATCAGCAAAGTAAAATCTTGTTGCGCGCTACGCTCCTCCACGGTTATCCCATCCGTGTTGAGAAGCAGCACACCTTGAATTCCTGTCGAGGCGTCGTTACCACCCATAGCCTCGATGGTTTGTCGGACGATGAAATCGTGGACTATTTTCAGATCAAAAGGTGACAGCAGTGCATCGAGTGCGGGCCAAACGCGACGGAGTATTGGTACCCACTCGTACCCTGTTTGTAACATTTGATGGCGTCGATCTGCCCATGAGCATTTCAGCAGGGTACGAACGTATTGCGATGAGACCTTATATTCCTAGACCTCTACGTTATTTTAAATGCAAACGTTTTGGGCATACGCAAGTCTCATGTAAGAGTGCCGTTACCATCTGTGCATCACGTAGCCAGCCCTCACACGACGGTACCTGTTCAACAGCCCCCGACTTCGTTAACTGCAAAGGGTCTCATTCTGCGTCATTTGCCGACTGTCCGCGGTACTTAGACGAGAAGGCGACACAGAAGATCCGGGTAAAGGAGAAACTCTCCTTCGCCGAAGTCCGGAGGCGTTAACATGCGCGCCAACCTTCGCTCCTGCGATCGGGTACATTTAGTTCTGTTGTTGCCACGCCTGTACTCGGAAGGATGCCGAAACACAGACCTGAACCATGACTGCATTGACCGCCACTACCATCCGACCGTCCATTTCTAGCACAGTTATCAAGCCATGTAAAGCTGGTTCTAAGGTACTGAAGTCGCAAGGCACTTAAAGAAATCAAAGCAGACACTTCGTAGGAAAGATTTTCTGATTGACCCTCCGCGTGCGCGCGGTAAAAAGAGTTCACCTTCTCCTCCTGGGACAAGCTCCTGGGCAAGCCGCGCTCAGCAGCACCCCTCACCCATTGCCACCCAGAACTGATTCTCGGCGCATGAATCGGTTTCTGGCTCCGAGCGCGTGGGCCATCCCTTCGAGGAGGCTATGGAGTCTGACCAACTCCATACCAAAAGCCCGAACCCAAAGGTTAAGCAGAAGGTAATTTTGAGCCGCCCTTCTAAGTAGACAGTTTATCCCTTTCCTTCATGGCTATCCTGACCTGGAACTTACGTGGTGTACGATCGCACAGGGCGGAACTGCAACTTTTATTGCGTTCCCATTCACCTAGTCGTGTGTTTGCAGGAGACCAAGCTTCACCCTCACGATCCTTTTGATCTCCGATGGTATACACCGGTTCGCTACGATCTTGCACCATATGAGGGTGCTCCTGCTCATGGAGGTGTTACGATATTAGTGCGTAACGACGTTTATTTTCAGACTCTCACACTTAGGTCCGACTTGCAAACTGTTACCGTTAGACTTCAATTACCCGGATTTTTCTTTTCTGTTTGCTCCATCTATTCGCCGCCGTCGTCTCCCCTAGCTAACGTGGACATTCGAGACATTCACCCCCTGTGAGGTTCGCTTAGGGCTTGTGCAAGGGGAACGCTTCTTTCCAACATTTTTTATCAGTTCAAACTCTTCATCCTCAATACTGAGCCTACCTTTCTTTCTGATTCTTCTGGTACATTCTCTCACTTGGACTTTGCCGTTTGCTCACTCCAGCTTGCTAGTTGTCTGCAGTGGAACGCCGTTGGTGAAACTTACTCCAGCGACCATTAACCCTGCATTGTTTCTCTTCTGTCTCACCACGTCCAGCATTCCAGAGTACCTACCTGGATATTCAGAAATGCCGACTGGAGATTGTATTCCAGCCTCGTGTGTTTTGAGGATCAGTCCTTCACTGACGTTAACCAAATGGTGCATCATCTTACCTCTACGATGCTATCTGCCGCCAAACGCACAATTCCCCGTTCGTCCTCTCACCCTCGGCATATTCCTCTTCCGTGGTGGAACGAGGACTGTCGGGACGCCGTTCGTACCCGTAGGACTGCGCTTAGGGTGCTTCAGCGACACCCTACACTTGATAATTTGGTTATTTTTATACAATCGCGGGCCAGGGCTCGTCGCATTATTCAGGATAGCAGGAAGGCATCCTGGACTCGTTTTTTTTAGTCTTTTAATCGCTTCACGCCTTCCTCTGTTGTTTGGAATAATCTTCGTCGCTTCTACGGTAAAGTGTCGCATTGTACTGTTTCTGGCCTTCAGGTTTCCACTACCACCATAGTGGATCCGGCTGCCATTGCTAACACTCTGGGTGCTGCCTTTGAGGCGGTTTCCAAATCTGACCATTATACCACCGGCTTTCGCACTCTCAAAGACCGGCTAGATTCCGAGACCTGTAATTTTCGGTCTGCTAATAAGGAGTGTTATAATGAACTTTTCACAATGAGAGAGGTGGAGCACGCTCTCCATTGCTCTAGGCACCCCGCTGCTGGGCCGGACGGCATTCATGTCCTGATGTAAAGGCATTTTCAGCCGACAGTAAACTCTTTCTCTTACAGGTCTATAACCGCATTTGGCAGGGCGGCGTTTTTCCTTCAGTTTGGCGCGAAGCCACTGTTCTCCCTATACTTAACGCTAGGAAGAATCGCCAACTACCTTCTAGCTACCGCCCTATCTCCCTCACCAGTTGCATTTGCAAGGTGATGGAGCGCATGATCAACGGGCGCTTGACATGGTGGCTTGAGTCTCAGAAACTTCTTGCGAACGCTCAGTGCGGATTTCGTCGCCATTGCTCTACCGTCGACCATCTGGTTTCTCTGTCGACGCATATTCTGAACGGATTTCTGAGAATGTGTCAAACCGTGGCTGTGTTTTTTTACCTATAGAAAGCTTATGACACTTCTTTGAGGGGCGGCATTTTACATACACTTCACGCATGGAATTTACGCGGTCGTCTTCCCATATTTCTTCGGGAGATTATGACGGACCGCGTCTTTCGTGTACGTGTGGGCTCGGTTTTATCTAGTCGTTTTATTCAAGAGAACGGTGTACCGCAGGGCTCTGTACTCAGTGTCACACTTTTTGCGATCGCTATCAACACCATTGTTGATTGTATTCCACCTGGCATTTCATCGTCCCTTTTGTTGACGATTTTGCCATTTATTACAGTTCACGGCGGACCTGTCTGCTCAAACGCCGTCTCCAGAGCTGGATGGACCGTCTCTACGCCTGGAGTAACGCCAACGGCTTCAATTTCTCCGCCGAGAAATTCGTCTGCATCAATTTCTGGCGCCGGAAGGCTTTCCCTCCGCTCTCTCTCCGTCTTGGGCCGGAAGTCCTTCCATCTGCAGACGAGGTGAAAGTTTTGGGGTTGATCTTTGATCGAAAGCTGAGCTGGACTACGCACATTTCCTTTTTAAAAGCAAAGAGATCGTTATCTTAATATTTTACGTGTTTTAAGTGGCACATCCTGGGGAGCTGATCGGACCGTCCTTCTGCGTCTTTACCGCTCTTTGGTCCGATCCAAGCTTGATTACGGGTGCATTGTATATTCATCGGCGCGTCCGTCGGTGTTACGTCGCCTGAATGCTATCCATCATCGTGGCATAAGTGTCGCTACAGGGGCCTTTCTAACTAGCCCTGTACCCAGTCTGTATGCTGAAGCTGCAGAGCCTCCGCTGTCCTTCAAGCGTGAGATGCTTTTGTGCAGCTATGCATGTCGACTCTCAAGCTAGCCTCACCACCCATCTTTCGAGTGATTTTACGAGGATTCCCTTGATCGGCAATATTTAGTTAGCTCCTCTGCATTGCTCCCTCCAGGGTTTCGGTTTCGATGGCAGCTTCGGCATTTGGACGTTACGCCAGCGCAGGCCCTTCCCAGGGGGAGAAACGCGTTTTCCTCCTTGGCTGCGCGCTGAGGCCCACGTTCACCTTGGGTTAACGTCGATGGTGAAGAATGAGACCCCTTCTTCAGTTCTTAGATCAGCGTTTTTAGAACTTCAGGCGCAAATCGGGAACTTTCATTTTATACATACTGATGGGCCTAAGACTGATGTTGGAGTAAGATGTACCCTTGTTTTTGGTCAAAATAGTTTTACCTTTCGTTTACCGGGGCAATGTTCGATTTTTACCGCCGAAATTTTTAGTATTTATCAGTCACTTTTATACATCCAGCGGCATGGCTTGCGGCACTGTGTTCTTTGCGCAGACTCTCTGAGCGCCCTTCAGAGTATTAACGCGCTGTACAATTACCACCCACTCGTGCAGCAAATACATGATCTCCTCCACTCGCTCGGTGTTTCTGGCACCAGCGTCTCCTTCGTGTGGATTCCGAGTCACATGGGCATCCCAGGTAACGAGTCTGCCGATGCCGCTGCCAAGTCGGCGCTTTTATCACCCAGATGTTTTACCTGTGTTGTTCCCTCCTCAGATTCTTATGTTATTTTACGACACCGCATCCTCTCGCTTTGGCGCGATGAGTGGGCGGCTCTTAGAGGGAACAAGCTGCGGGAGGTTAAACCTCTCCCGGTTGTCTGGGCCTCCCCTTCTCGTGCTTCTCGTCGGGAAGAGGTGATTTTAACACGACTTCGTATCGGACATTGCGTTTTTAGTCATAGACACTTGCTTAGTGGTGATCCCGCACCACTCTGTTATCGGTGAGAGGCACCCTTAACAGTGCGTCACATTTTAAAAGAGTGTCAGGTTTTAACACAATTGCGCGTTCGTGTGTCTCTACCTGTTGGTGTAGCCAACGTTTTGGCAGACAACGCACATACTGTAGAATGTCTTTTACGTTTTATCCGTGACAGTAGTTTTATTCACCGCATTTAATGCGCTGAGCGTCTTTTAGTTTTGTGATTTTATATTGTCCGTTTAAATGGGGGGATGTTCTCCCCTGGGGTCATATTATAGCGGACCAGGTTGAGCACCGAGTGTTACAGCATATGTCGTAAACCAGCGGAAAGTGTGGAAACCAGGTTACCATAACACGACCACGCTAAAGAACACAGAGTCAGCTCTTCTGTACGTATTTATACTACAGGGTTTTGACTCGGTCGTGAGCAGTTACGTGAGCAGTTATCCGAGGGCAATCGAGAGAGTTATCAAAAGGCAATCGGGGGCAGTTATCAAAGAGTAGCTGTCAGGTCAGTTGTTGAATCCGTCGTCGAGACCCCGTACACGAGTCGCCAACACAACACTAGGTGAACAGGTAAGAATGTATCTCTACTAATTTCTGCTTACTTGTCGGGCTTCAGCCCATACTGAGTGGTCAATGTACTCACTTAAAGTAATAATATAATTTATTGGGTCAATTCATCCCCTGTGCATCATTTAAATACGCCCATCCTGGAACGCCACCCTGGCCTACCTACCACCCCAGTACCGACGCATCCCCCCTACCTCTGAGCTATCACCACCCCCTAGTGCAATCACCTACTGCGGGGGTAACCACCTCCGTGGGGTGTTACAATTTGTTGTAGGCGCCGGGTACCATTTGGCGAAGGCGGAAGCTACAATATGGTGGCGGCGCCAGACGCAATTGGGGAAAACACCCCTACCTCTTCCAGCCAGGGGATGTAATAATTTTTTCTCTCTTCTTTTTGCAAGATGTAAAACACACCCCATTTCGGGATAACCTTTTACCTGAGGTTATCTTGTGAAGACCCACCCTCCCACCCTTTGCATCATGAGTCCCTACACAGAATATAACTTTTTTTACTTTTCTCAAGTTATGTATATTGTTTTAGTGTAGTACATTTAAGTTATTATGCATGGCTGAACCTGCTCGAAACTCTACTGGTCCTACGTCCTACTACTGAAGAGATTAGAAATCTGTGCACAGAATTAGCAGCTATACAGGGGGAACAATTTAAATTCCAAGAATTCCTAATCACTGATTTGATAGGAATTTCACACGAGTTCGCGGCACACGTAGAGACGGGAAATCAAATACGTCTACGCTCTGGCAAGATCATTAACACCTCTAGTCCATGCACAAGTAGGGTAGAAAAACAGTTAGCCATGAATAAGGGAGACGAACACACAAATACTATGAGTAAAATGGACTCACCTGTTTTAAGTAGAAGGGTAACTGAAGCACCTCAACCCATGCACGTTAGTCGTCCACCATTGGATCCGGGTATCTTCGCAGGGAAACCAGGGGAAAGTATAAGGGATTATCTCCATAAGTTTGAGTTAATAGCGCGTGCCAATAATTGGGACGATCAGCATAAGGCGCAGTATTTACCATGCTACCTTAATTGTACCGCACTAAACTGGTACAAAACCTTTTCCCATAGAAATAGGGACGCCCAATGGGAAACAATGGGGTTATTAAAAGCCTTCATTCACGCGGCAGAGGAGGAAATGATGGAGGTCAGACTAAGGCAGAGGGTGCAGAACCTTAGTGAGCCCACAGAGCAATACGCTTATGACGTTATAGCTCTGTGTGATCTAGTCAACCCCGAATAACAGAGAAGGAACGGGTAAAACACATCGTGAGGGGCCTTAAACCATCACTAATAGAACAGTTACTGCTCTACAACCCACAAACAGTGGACGCTCTCATACAGTTTGTCCGCAGGGTAGAATCCGCCCGCTACCTGGCAGGAAAAAGGTAGACCTAATCGATGCACAGAGCATCCCCCCTAGCATGCCAGACGATACCCTCCAGAAGCAGGTATCAGAGATGTCAAAGATGGTGGGTGAGTTAGCAAAACAGGTGCAGAACCTGACAATGAACCCCCGCCCTCCACCCCAAAATTACAATTCACAGCGTCAACACGTTAGGAATTACGCACAGCCGCCCAGCGGCTATAGGAGCACATATAGTCAGAGAAGAACGGTGTTCGCGAGGCCTGTGTGCGCCTACTGCAAACGGGTAGGCCACGTAATCGCTAATTGTCAGACACGAAGGAGGAATACAAATTTTCACGCGCAGCCTCGAAGCAATCACCCCCCATAAGGGCCGCGGTAACAAGCATAACAGAAAGCATCAACCCTGGAAACACATTAAAAACTATGGGAACATTAGCAGGGACAAGGATCGACATTCTCATAGACACAGGCAGCTCAGTAAGCATAATCAATGACGACCTGGTAGGTACAAGCAAACAACCAGCACCCCCAAGTATGATTTTGCGAACTGCAAATAACAATTTACTTGCCGCACAATACCAAACTAACACTAACTTCGAAATGGGTGACGTGGAATTCAAAGAACAACTAATAGTAGTAAAACACTTCCCGCATACTTTATTGCTGGACATGGACTTCCTTCAGAAGCACCCAGCCGTTATAGATCTAGGGAACAACACAATAACACTAACACTGCAGAATTCGAAGAAGGTCAAGGTAAGCTGCCAGCGAAAGCGAGAGTGTCCTCTCATGCAAATTACACTTGAAGCAGACGCTGAAGAGACAAAAATTAAAGCAACATGTCAGCATGACGTAGAAATCCTTCCATTCGCCAATACACAGATAGACGTCCAAATACCCTCACGACCTACAAACACATTATTACTGGAACCATGTATTAACACTATGCAGAAAAAGCACGTTAACATTATACCGTGTCTGTGCAATAATAATCAAAATCAAAAGATACAAGTCCACAATAATACCGCCGCCCCACAGAGAATATTTAAAGGGTCAACAATAGCACTCGTACACAAAGTTGCATTAATGCAGGCAGACACTTTCACAAGTGATACAGCAAAACAGATAGACATCAAAGACGCCAGTAGTCATATATAGGGATTAGCCGGTTGGATTAACGATAATCCTGCCACCAGGGGGGATTAAGCGCTAGTGTCGCGTTAATCCGCAAAAAGGCGGGAAAAAGTAGTAAAATTGAATATGGCGGACCAAGATGGCGTCAAATGGCAAGGCGGGAAAGCGCTTGTGACGCGTTAATCCGCCAAAAAGGCGGGAAAAAGTAGTAAATGTCAAGATGGCGGCTGGCGCTAGTGTCGCAAAAACCAAGATGGCGGCAAAGCGCAAGGCGTGAATCGCGTTAATCCGGCAAAAAGGCGGGAAAAAGTAGTAAATGCCAAGATGGCGGCTGGCGCTAGTGTCGCGTTAATCCGCAAAAGAGTGGGGGAAGAAGTAGTAAATGGTAAGATGGCGGCTGGCGCTAGTTTTGCGTTAATCCGCAAAAAAGGCGGGAAAAAGTAGTAAATGCCAAGATGACGAATGGCGCAAAAAACACGATGGCGGAAAATCCAATGCGAGGAGCACCAGTGTCGCGTTAATCCGCAAAAGAGGCGGTAAAAAGTAGAAAATGGCAAGATGGCGGTGAAGCGCAAAGCGAGTTAATCCGCAAAAAAAGGCGGGAAGAATTAGTAAATGGCAAGATGGCGTTTGGCGCAGCAAGTTTAGGAGAGCGCTAGTGTTGCGAAAATCCGAAAAAAGGCGGGAAAAAAGTAGTAAATGGCAAGATGTCGGCTGGCGCTAGTGTCGCAAAAACCAAGATGGCGGCAAAGCGCAAGGCGAGAAGAGCGCTAGTGCCGCGTTAATCTGCAAAAGAGGCGGGAAAAAGTAGTAAATGCCAATATGGCGGCTGGCGCTAGTGACGGAAAAACCAAGATGGCGGGCAGCGCTGGTGTTGCTGGAAGTAGTTAGGCGTTGCTTCGCAAGATGGCGAAAGGTACTAGTGGAACGCAGCGTGCCAAGATGGCGGATGGCGCTAGTGTCGCTGCTGCGCAAGATGGCGGATGGTGCTAGTGCAGAGGAATGCCGCAAGATAGCGATAGGCACAATGGAATTGAAAATATGCAAGATGGCGATAGTGACGCATGAAGGGAGAGGTATGCGGCAAGAGAGTAAACCAAATAGTGTATCAATTGTGAAAAAGAATTGTGATTTGATAGCAAATGAAGGCTGAACGTGATTGGTTGAAAAATAAATATTGGCAATCGAAGATGGGTATAAAAAGGCTAGAATGAAGATAGATGAGTCAATAAAGATGAAGATGATCACTGTTGCGATAATGGTGTTGTGGGTGGCAATAGTGAGCGCAGAGGACAGTTGCGTTAGTTTTGGGAGATGTGGATTTGTGTTAAATGAAGGGAGGGGCATTTGGAAAATGCAAAAAAGTGTGAAAAGGACAATGAGTTGTTGCCAAACTGTACGTGTACGTATAGGAAGGGAAGCGGGTGTAGGTTTAATTCTGACTTTTTAAACATGGGAACGCTAAGGAATGTGTACAATTGTTTGAAGCCTGTTAGCACATGTCAAAGAGGCGGACGATGCGGATATTTATATTACGGTAACTTAAAAATGGGGCAGGTAGAGTGTCCAGAGGGGTATGTGTTAAATGGTAGATGTGGTTGCGTTCCGGGGAAGAAAGGGGAAACGAAAGAGAAGTGTGATTTTTATAAGACGCCTGTGAACATGTATGCAAATGATAATAAAACATTATTAGTAGAAATGGTAGACTGCAGTTTGATAATGGATACGGTGGACTTACCTGATGGGCTAGACTTAGATTGGAAACTAACGCCCGAAGAGAGCGAGCTGGTGGTAGCGTACAGTGTTGTAAATGAAATGAATACATATTTTACAGATAACTTTCTTTACGTGTTCGGGGAATGCGGGGAAGGACACTGGGAGGTAAATTTTGGAGGAGGGAGGAAGGTAGTAGGTAGGGTAAAGCGAAATTCGAGATGGTCAGCTGCAGGTAATTTAAAAATACAATCTGAATGCAATGGAGGAGGTGTAGGAGGAGGCGTGGGTAGGGTTTCCATTAATAGCATCAGAAAGGCAGCATTGGAGAAGTGCAAAAAGAGCATAAATGCACAGAAGCAGAAGGTGAGAAAGGAATGCGAAAATAAACTAGAGGCGAAAGGAAGGGAATTGGAAGAGGAAAGAAAGGGAGAGAGGAGATGGAAAAAAAGATGAGGAAAGCAGAAGAGGAGAAGGAAGAGTTGAAGAGGAGGGTAGTGGTGCATCATGTGGAAGAAGCGAAGCAGGACGAGTTGGTGAAAAAATAAAGGATAATGCGAATCAATTGAATGAGGAATTTAAAGGACTCAAGGAGCTTGTGATTAGGTTAGGAAAATGGTGCTCAAGTGGAAGTGGTAACGATGAGGCAGTGAACTACGAAGATGAACTAGGAGAAATAGATGAAGGAGAAGAAGAAGAAACAGAAGAGGTAGAAAATGAAAATGGTGCAGGCGGGGAGCAGGAGGAGGAGGATATGAGTTATGTCACATAGAAGCAATACGTACCTGCAATGTCGACAACGCCGACGACGCCAAATTACGAAGACGCACATTCACACACATACACGCGCACACATGATTGAGAAAAAACATACTAGGATGGGAAGGTTATGGGAATAGACCAACTAACTATCTACATAAATAGGCACTAACTAGCTAACTAGAGAAAGGAATATAAATAAGTTTTAAACGAAATGAAACTAGAGAAATGCTAATAAACATATTTATTTAATACTAAACAATAAAAATACAAAAATTACATATAAAAAAGATAAGATATGAACAAACACCAGCAGCAATAAGGGAAGAAATAGAAGAAGAAGACAACAAAATAAGCAAATATATAGATGCAAAGATGAATTTAGATGTGCTAAGTGGCATGATGAAAACTGTGAAAAACGCCACAACGAGTGCAGTGGATGCAAACACATACGGGTTCGTGAAAGCATCCACAATGATTACAGCACACATTAGCTTGAATAGAACAGTGTTGACATTGACACTGATTAGACTTATAAATACGAATGTGAGCGTAACAAGCATAAGCATAAGCAATAGAGTAGAAAACCAAAGAATAGGTCTAACTGTTAAGAAATAGGATAAGAGGAGTTAAAAGGAATGTTTGAATATACGCGTACATAGAGAGGTGACGCAACACTTGAGTCTTTGGCAAAATAGGAAATAGGTTGAGAAAGGTGATCGAAACGACTAACGGCATAACTAACTTATAAAGGATAAAGTTATAAGGTTGCTTTTAGACGCCTTAATGAACGAATGAATAAAACATTGGCGCCGGAACGGGTGTTAAGTGCATGAAAGAAAATAGGGGTAATAGAATTATTAGTGCTGATCCTTTAGAGGAAACAGAGGGGAAACAAAAAGAGCAGAATAAATGGAGGGCGAACCGGGCACAAGTAGACAGCATACGCAAAACGACGAGCACTATACGTTTGACATTACAGGACGAAGACAAAGGACGCTTACTAGGTTTTATTCGGGGTTTACCGAGACCGACATTACGGTTAGGCCAATGCCCGAAGATGCAGACCCCGAACAGTGGTTGCACACCATGTTTGACGATGTACTGGACTATGTGAACACCGAACTGTTGGAAAACGAACCCGGGTACATAGGACTTACCATTCACGCTGCTCAAGAGGGGTTTGCGCCAATGAGCATGAGCGTGCGCAGGTTCGATCAGGTAAACACGAACGTGTTTTTGCAAAGCGTGCAAAAGGTCATGCAAAGCAATAAGGAGTTTGTTAGGTGGGCCACTAAAGCTAAACTGCGTATGGACGAAGGAGATCACCGGTAGATGTTATAAACCTTGCGAGGCGTGCTTTAGTAACAAAGGAATTGTAGAGATTCGAAATAAGGATTCCATATGCCTGCCAAGGCCCATCGTTGTGGGGAAGGCCAAGGCGGACAAAGACGTGAACTATACCACGTTGGTGCGATACGAATTCCTCCAGAAGGAGAGGGCTTTTGCACTTCTTAGAGATGTAGGCGGTGGGGTGAACGACGTGAAACGATACGATGAAGGACTACAGGGGTACAGCATTACCGTGTTTGGGGACCATAGCGGAAAGACGGTGTTATACAAGTCCGCGAACCACGGAGGCAAGCCCATCGATCTTATTCTACACGATGGGCACTACAACACGATAGTGAACCTGCACATGGCGCTAAAGTGCAAGTACTATTGCCGCGAGTGTAACCATCCTTTTACGATACCAAGGGAGCATCACCGCTGTGACAACAAATGCACGAAATGTCACATGCTGTGCAGTCAACCCTTCACGCGTTATGCGCGCTGTACCCAGTGTCACCGGGACTTTAACGGGTAAGTGTGTTACGAGAATCATTTAAAGAAGGGAGGGGTATATGCCAAAGGGCGCACTGTGTGCGAGATGGAAAAAGTGTGCTTGGTGTGCCATAGGCTGTACAACATGAGGGACAGAAAGACCCCACACACGTGCGGCGAGACGTTTTGTGGCAATTGCAAGCTGCACGTGAAAGCGAACCATATGTGCTATATACAGCCGTGCAGAAGAAAGAAGCTAAGAAACGAGTTTGTGATGATGTTTATAGAGTTCGAATGTACGCAGGACACTTCCTACAAAGGGAAGGCAGACGTGTTCGAGCATGTCCCTAACCTATGCGTGCTGTACCAGGTGTGTCCGTTGTGCATAGACGACAAACACCAAACGGCATATTGCACGCAATGCGGAATAAAGGAGTGGATATTTGCGAAGGAACCGATAAAACAGTTGTTCGAACACGTCACGGATTCGCGGTATGACCGATGGGACGTTATCGTCATTGCACATAACCTGAAAGCCTATGACGGGCAATTTGTGCTAAAGCATATGGTTGGGGCGTTGCATTGAAGACCCGAGCTCGTTATGTGCGGTACAAAGATATACCAAATAAAGCATAACCGTGTAACCTTCCTGGATTCGTTAAATTTTCTGCCGATGGCCCTGGCCAGGTTTCCCAAAACGTTTCAGCTGCAGGCGTGCAAAGGCTACTTTCAGTACCTGTTCAACACAAAAGAGCACCAACGCTACGTTGGGCCTATTCCCGACCAAAGGTATTACTGCCCTGACAGCATGTCCGAGGACGCACGAGCAGACTTTGAGCAGTGGCACGCGGAGAAAAGAGCCTCGGACTACGTCTTCGACATGCAAGCCGAAATGCTAGCGTACAGTAGGATGGATGTAACGCTGCTGTGCCAGGGAGTGCTGAAGTTTAAGAAGGAGTTTCTCGACGAGAACGGGATCGACGCATTTAGGGAATGTGTGACCATTGCGCAAGCGTGTATGAACGTGTACCGAAAGCGCTTCATGCCTAAAAACCAAATAGCGGTGATACCCGCTGGGGGGTATCGGCTTGCCGACAAGCATTCGCGCATAGCGTGTATATGGCTGACATGGCTCGAGCAGCATCAGAAGGTGAATATCATGCATGCGGTGAAGGGGCGCGAGGTTAGTATTGCTGGGCACAAGGTGGACGGGTTCGATGTGGACACAAAAACCGTGTACCTATTTCACGGCTGTTGGTACCACGGGTGCCCAAAGTGCTTTCCGAATAGGCACGCGGTGCTATTTTGCACGGGAAACGAGACGATGGCCTCGCGGTTCGAGAGCACGGGAAAGGTGTCCGAGAAAATAAGGCATGCCGGCTATGTCGTCGTCGAAATGTGGGAATGCTCCTTTAACGAAATGGTGAAGGCTAACGCGCGGCTTACGCAGTGTGCCAAACAGTTTGCCACTGCTGACCCCTTGGACCCTAGGCACGCCTTCTACGGAGGGCGCACCAACTGCACAAAGACCTACTGCGAGGCAGTGGGAACAGCGAAGTTGTTTTACTACGATGTGTGCAGCCTGTACCCCTTCGTCAACAAGACTAAGCCGTATCCTGTAGGCCACCCGAAAATTCACCTTAAACACTTTCCTAGCTTAAGTGCGGTTAAGGGAGGGCTCGTGAAGTGCAAGGTGCTGCCGCCCCAAATCCTGTACCACCCCGTGTTGCCAATGCGAGCGAATGGAAAGTTGATGTTTCCACTGTGCCGCGCATGCGCTGAGACAGAATACCAGGAGAGCTGCGAACACGAGGACGAAGCGAGAGCGCTATCGGGAACCTGAGTGGTGGACGAGGTGAAGGTCGCCCTAGCGGAGGTTTACCGCCTGCTGGAGTCGAACGAGTTGTGGGAATACGACATGGTGCAATACGACCCCACAACAGAATCTAAGGGGCTCTTCGAGGACTACGTGAATCAGTTCTTGAATATTAAGACGGAAGCCTCCGGTTGGCCGGCATACTGCGGGACGCCCGAGGCCAAAGAGGCCTTTGTGCGTAGGTTTTACGAGCGAGAAGGCGTTACGCTGTCCCCGGACTACATTGCCAACAACCCGGGTAGGCGAGAGCTTGCAAAGCTCATGCCGAACAGCTTTTGGGGCAAGTTTGGGTAGAGGGATAACCTTCCCACCTGCGAGCTGGTGGATCAGTATACTAGGCTAACGGATCTGCTTAGCGACCCTGCCGTGGAGGTACAGACCTACGTGCCGGCCACGGACGACACGATGTACGTGGTGTGGCGCTATTGCGAACAGAGCCCTAAACTAAGGCGAACCACAAACGTCGTCATTGCCGCCTACACAACTGCGCATGCATGCTTGGTGCTGTACGATTACCTGAAGCGACTAGGCGAACGGGTGTGCTGTTTACTAACCGACTCGGTGATTGCGGTAGGTGCAACAGGTCAATGGATGCCTCCCGTCGGGAGCTTTCTAGGGGACATGACGGACGAATTGGAAAGGTACGGGAAAGGGGCGTACATTTCCCGCTATGCCTCCACGGGCTCAAAAAGCTACTGCCTAGAAATTCGGTGCCCCGAGACAGGAAAGACGCACACCGTGTGCAAGATCAAGGGCATCACGCTAAACTCTGGCAACCTAAGGACGGTGAATGCCGGCGTGATACGCGACGTCGTCCTGGAGGATCGTGCCAAAGTGGTAAGGCTGCGAGGCACGCAGATTTCGAGGAAACCGCTGTGGAACGTGGTCACAGAACCAGCCACAAACACCTTTAGAATGGTCGTCACCAAGCGCGTCATGACGGACGGATTCGAATCCTATCCTTACGGGTTCAAGAGGGGACGTTGCTCACATTAAAAAGAAACTGCTAGCAGGACATGTCCGTCATTGCCGCAGCGGCTATGCCGAAGCCCACCCCCACCACTGCCACATGCCCCACGCGATTTACCTTTCCATGCACTATGCTGGTGGCAGGGCCTTCGCGCTGCGGAAAGTCCACGTTTGTGAAGAATCTCATCACGAACGCCGCGCACATGTTCGAGAAGCCACTGCCCAAGTTGCTGTGGTGCCACCCGGAGGAATACACGCCTGGACCGGGGGATTTGCCTTTGGCGTGCGAGGCGCATCCAGGGATACCCGAACTCGCCGACGTGCGTGAGAACTACCTTGTCATCCTGGACGATTTGATGTATGACGGGGATTGCTTAAACGTCTCCAACTTCTTTACCCGCGACTCGCACCACAGGCGCTTTGGCGTGATATACATCTTGCAAAATTTTCTGCCGCAGGGGAAGAAATTTCGGACGATATCGCTGAATGCAAACTACATCGTCGTGTTTAAAAACATTAGGGACAAGATGCAAATAGAACCAGTTCAAAGAACCAGTTTCTTTTAGTAGTAAATTATATCTGTTTGTTAATTCCCTTGTAGAATTAAAAATGAAAGTATCCATCTAAAAAAATGCAAAAAACTAAAAATAAATTACTAAAATTTTCCCGTAGTGCCAAAACCATTGTTACACCTATAGGTAACACTTAATTTTTTAACACATTTTATTTGTGGTATACATATTTTTCACATATCAAATTGAGCAGTGTTTTGACTTTTAAGAACATGTTGTTTCTTATTTGAGTTGTTTAACATTAATACACAAATTTTCCCTGTAAAATCTCTATCTATACACCCTCCTCTTATTGATAAACCAAAAAGCGCTAGGCTAGACTTTTCAGCAATGCGAAGATAAGTGTCTTTTGGGGGTATTGCAGAAATTCCTGTTGGGATCATTTCGGTTTGCAGAGGTTGTATTTCATGCGCTTTAAGTGAAAAATGTCTAAACCAACGGATTCTTCAGTGCATCTTACGGGTCTCTTAATATTAGATCTAAGTAACTTGATCTGTAGGGTCATCTGAAAAGATAGACAGAACTTTTAGTTCCTCTGAAATAAAATATCATAACCGTTATTAGAAGTAAACCCTAAAAACAAAGACTTTAACGAAAGTTTTTCATTATTAATATCATCAATGTCCGTTTCCTTAAAAATGTTGGTATACCTTTTGGGAACAAAGACTTCCAATGGGTCTTCAGAGCTTTTTTGAAGTTTAATAGATATTGAGGGTGCATATTTGGTGGTGACTTTTGTAGCTCCGATCACTTTATATGGAACATTCATTAATAGATCTCTAATTGGCATCAATTTAATATTCTATTCTTGATTAAACCTTGTAAGGAAATCCATTCTGTAAAGAAGATAAGTATGCACCAATAACTATTTGAAATAGTTTTAGTTTTCTTTTAAGAATAATAAATAAAGTAAAATAATTTACCTTGATGATTGCTGAAGCGTCTAGGAGTAAAGTGATGTTTCAATGCAACGTATGGCCTCCTTATATACAAATGCACATTGCATCAGCACCAAGGACGACAAGTGAAAGTTGCATTTTTAACTGCATCTATTAGGTATATAAGACGGAAGAGACAATCTCGGCCACCAACAGTTCCACGTTAAACACTGCTGCTGTTAAACCTGCTACTGCTTGACAGAAAATGTAAGTAACACAAAGTTAACACGCTTTGGAAATTCAATTAGCGTTTACGCACGCTTATATTATCTTGGTCTGTTCTTTTAGCATGGAAAATATTAATATCCTAAATGAAATACGCAGAGAGTATAAAAGGTTCAGCGCACACGGGAGGTATTACGATATTCAAATAAATCCTGCTTCCATAAATGAAAATCCTATCCTTTACTTTAGAAATAGCATGCAAGCTGTATTAGATATTATTTTAAATGGTGTGAAACCCAGTGATATGGTGGGTCTGTCAATAAGCAACTCTGTGAATGTACAAAATAAACCGATAGGCCTAAGCTTCCGCAGAAGCGATCAGGTATCTGTGGATGTATTAATGTCTGTTATAGAGAAAGTATGCCAATCTAACGCTAATTTTATGCCACAGATACTTTATCCGTAAAAGTAGATCACGTTGAAATGCCTTTAGGACATTGTAGATTCAAAACAAAAGGTAGACATTTATCCGCATTGGCGCGCATAAAAAGGTCCATCGTTAGAATTAAAAGCAGAACAAAATGTTTAGCTCATACTCTATTGGTAGCTATAGCACATTTCGGTAGAGACCCAAATTATGTAAGTTATAGAAAAGGCCGAAAAATTTATTCCAAAGTCGATGAGCTTCTAAAGGCCACAAATGTTGATCTAAGCAATGGTGGAGAAATAGCAGAATTGCAAACATTTCAGGACCATCTTTCCGAATGCAGAATCATAGTTTATGAAGGATTGCGTTGCGAAAACATAATATATGATGGGGACACAAATTCCCCAAAACGTTTAAATCTCCTGTATGATGCACAGGAAAAACACTATAATGTGATTGTAAGTCCCACGGGAGTCATGTCTAAGGAATATGTTTGCGTAGGATGCAATAAGGGAATGAGTTACGATGGAGCAAAGACGCATAAATGCAGTTATCGATGCTCCGGATGTAATTCACTTCCGCCCTGCATTTTTGAAGGAAACTACATATACTGTAATAAATGCAATAGGTACTTTAGAAGCCAAAGCTGCATGAATAGTCATGTGCAGGATAAAATTGGCACTCAAATAATTTCCGAATGGAAGCGGCATTGTTTAATTTGTAGTCAACAGTTAAAGCCAAATCATTAGTGCTGTATGTCATATTGTAGAAGCTGTAAAAGTTACGAGATGCCGGGCCACTTTTGCTATATGCCAACGCTTAGCGCAAAAAACTATCATCGGAAAGGGTCTTATTCGTGTTTTACGACACAGAATGTACTCAAAACACGCAAATAGGAGACAATACATATCTTCATATTCCCAATTTACTCTGCTTAGAACACTATTGTTTTCTTTGCGAAAAAAACAAGGATATGAGCGAAGGGTGCAGCCAGTGTGGAAAGCGTAGGCATTCATTTTGGGGCAATGGCTGCATCAATCAATTTATGGAATATTTGCGCCAAAATAGACCTTTTTGTGAAAGGATAATTGCAATTGCACATAATGCCAGAGCCTACGATCTCATGTTCATCTTAGATTATGCAATAAAACAGGGATGGGTACCGGATTTAGTACTGAATGGTGCTAACATTTTTATCCATGAAAATGGAACATATAACCTTTCTGGATAGTTTGAACTTTTTACCCATGAAATTGAGAAGTTTGCCGAAAGCTTTTGGAATAGATTGTGTGACAAAAGGCCACTTTCCGCATTACTTTAATACTCCTGAAAATATGAACTATGTTGTTATCCCGACCCCGTCCATTACGGCATCGATTACATAATGCAAGACGAACGCAGATAATTTTTCGAATGGTACGAGAAGGAAAAAGATGGCATTTTTATTTTAGAAAAGAGATTGAAGCCTGCTGTGTGGCAGATGTTGGAGTGTTGAGAGAAGCGTGTTCTATATTTAGAAATACTTTCCTAGACATCGGAAGTATTGACGTATTTCAAGAATCTATTACGATAGCTTCGGCATGCCACAAAAATATTTAGAAAAAAATATTTGAAACCGAAAACTATAGGACTTATTCCTTGTGGAGGTTATAGGAAAGCCGATAAACAATCCATAAAAACTCTGATGTGGCTTAGGTATGGAGAAATTAAAAGGTGGGATTTGCATTAAACATGCAGGTAATGGTAGAGAGGTGAGAATACCCGAATTACCTAACTTCAAATTAGATGGCTTTAGTGAGGAGATGAGAGAGGTGTTTGAATTCATGGAGTGTTACCACCACGGCCACGTTTGTCCTACTAATAGAGATGTGCCCGTCGTAGACACGCGAACAGAGACGCTTGCAGATAGATACGAGCTCACCCTGAGTCGAATAGATAAAATTGTGTCGGCAGGTTACGTCTGTCACGTCATGTGGGAGTGTGAATTTGAGGACATTCTAAAACAACATCCGGCTCTACACAACAATCCCGTTGTGAAAAATGTTCCACTCATTCTTAGGGATTCCCTCTACGGAGGTAGAACGGATGCATTGAAAACCTATTGCAAAGCCGACGAAAAAACTCGCATTAAGTATTACGACGTGATGTCTCTGTATCCTTATATATGTAAATATTTTAAGTTTCCCGTAGGTCATCCCATAATTCACATTGGCGAAGATTGCTTCAATATTACGGAAATGCTTAAAAAAGAGGGGGTTATAAAATAAAAGTCTATCATCCCGTCTTGCCCTTTAGATGTCGCCAAAAGTTAATATTTGGTCTTTGTTACATCTGTGCGAACGAGGAAGATGGCGGTGAATGTAGCCATGACAGGGAGCTAATCGGTACTTGGATCGTAGACGAGATACGAAAAGCCGTTGAAATGGGTTACGAAGTGAGAGAAATTTTTGAATTTTGCAAATACAAATGGAACAGTATGATATAGGTGAAAATAAAGGAGGGCTCTTTGTAGATTACATTAATAGTTTTTTTAAAATTAAAAGCAGAGGCCAGCGAGTATTCCTCTTAAGAGCGATGAGGATAAGGAGAAATACGTTCGAAGCTTTTTTCAGAGCAAAGGAATTCTTTTGGATAACTTGACAACTAGAAGAAATCCAGGTGCAAGGTCTGTAGCAAAATTGCGTCTAAACAGTTTTTGGGGAAAGCTCACCGAACAAAGAAATCGGTCGAGCACGAAAATGATTAGGGAGCCCGCGGAATTGTTTACGTTCCTGACCATGCCCGGCATAGAGGTGCAGAACCTAATGTTTGCGAGCGGCGAGATAGTCTGGCTCTCGTGGAAATATGCCGAAGAGGTCGAGTGCCTTCCACTGGCGCACACCAATGGAGCCTACGTTACCGCAGGTGCAAGGCTTAATTTACACACATACCTAGAGGCACTGAACAGGGGCATATTATACACAGATATGGATTCGATACTGTTTACGGTTAGGGAAGGCGAGAATTGTAGCGTCGAATGCGGCTATAACCTGGGAGACATGGGGATGAGCTCGCGGACTATGGAACGGATTCCTACTTTTCAGAATTCGTATCCGGAGGCCCAAAAAATTACGCGTGCAAAATACACCTACCAAATGGTGATTTCAAAGCTGTTTGTAAAGTGAGAGGGATAACATTGAATTACGCCTCTTTGCAGTTGGTTAATTTTGATTCAATAAAAGATTTGATTCTAGGAGAAAACGTGGATCGAAACATTGTAGTTAGAACGGAAAAGAAAATAAAGCGCAAGAGATCCCATGGCGTGTATATCGTCTCCGAACCGGAAGACAAAATATATAGAATTTGTTTTCACAAGAGAAGAAGAATTTCTAACGATTCCGTCCCTTTCGGATATATAAAGCCTGACTGAACGAGCCGCCTCCTTCATTATGGATTCCGAGGTGGAACGAGCAGTATATAAGTACGTGGAAAACAGAAGAAGGCAGAGAGACTTAAAATATTGTACGAACGAGGAGATAGCGCTCATTCCCTTAGAAGTGTTTGCTCAATATCCTCCTTTCGATGTACATTACGTGATGTGCAGGTTAACGGACGAATGGAGGGAAAAACTAAGTATGTTTCGACGATGTAATGCTTCCCGTAGTAAAATTTCAGCACCCCTTTACGCTGATCGTTAGTGGTAGTTCGGGTTCTGGTAAGACCGTATTTTGTGTAAATTTAGTAAAACATTTGAAGCATTTGTGCACTGTTGGAAAATTTAAAGAAATATTGTGGTGTTATAGCGAAAAATCGGCCGTGTCAAAGTTAAAACACGTAAAATTTCACGTTGGTGCGCCGGAGTTTGAGAACCAAAAAAGGAGAGCCAAAAGTAGTAATATTAGACGATCTCTTAAACTCTGCATATTCCAGAGATGTGTGCGACCTGTTCACGAAGGGAAGTCATCATAGAAACATAAGCGTAATTTTAATCACTCAAAAAATTTTTTCATCAAGGCAGGTATTGCAGAAACATCTCGTTAAACGCTAAATACATTGTGGTTTTTAAAAACCTAAGAGATAAAAATCAAGTGGCTCATCTAGCCAGACAAATATACCCCGAATATTGGAAATCGCTTTTCGAGGCGTATCTGGATGCTACGGAGAAGCCTCACGGCTATATGCTTTTCGATCTGTGCCAAGAGACCGATAGCAAATTACGATTTAGAACCAACATCTTTCCATCGGAGCTCCCTGTCGTAGCATATCAGCATGAGATAGCGGATAAGATCCAAATATCACATGCTGCACGTGCTTAAAAGTGCCAAACCTAAGCTTAGGAAAGCCATTTTGGAGTAGTCCGACAAAGAGTTAGTGTTGACTATTGCAGAATGCGCTCTAAATGTTCTAAAGGGCAACTGTAATCTAAGAAAATGCACCATTCGCAATCTAGGAAGCTATAAAAATAGTCTGAGTCGAGTGGTGGACAAATCTCTAAAGGTTGACAATAAGAGAAGGTTTTTAATTCAAAAGGGAGCATTTTTTATTCCTCTGCTGACTGCCGTACTGACCGGACTTTCGTTTCTAATACAGCATTAGATGCTGCAAAAATCATTTTTAGTTTCTCAGCGTTACATAGACACCCACTGCTTGAAGAAAAAGGCGACGTCGAAGAAGAAGAAGAAGAAGAAGAAGAAGGTAAAGAAGCGGAGAAAAAGGGATACGTACGAGGAGCTGATCAAATTTAAATCCAGTGGCCACCGCCGACCGTATCTACCGCCGCAGCCGCCGCCGCTACCACTGCCACTTCCCCGAACCTCCCCATCTCCTCGGGTCAAAAAGAGGCTCGTCTTCCCTCCAGAAACGGTCTACGAGAAGCAGGAAGAAGAAGAGCAAGAAGAAGAAGAGCTTGACGAAGAACAAGTAAGGCCTCTGCCATTGCCGGCCCACGAGAAAAAATAAGTAGAACAGTTTACAAATACAAGCTTTGGGTACATAGCAGGTCCTTACCTAGCTCCATATTTGCACACTCCTAGGGCAACGGACGCCGTATTCGGCATTTGCAAGGATGGGGACGGCAACTTTAAAATTGGCGATTCCATTATTCGTATAAAAGATAACGATTTGTATGTAAAGGATAGGTATTTTAAGGGAACTCTGGGTATCTGGGAATTGCTCACTAGGAAGAAGGTAGATCTCTCGAAAGTCACCTCTTCGGACAAAAGTAAATATAGACACATTCTTCTTTTAACCAACGGCCACCTGCAGAATAACGAAGCCTTTAATCAGATAACATCGAACAGAGGTAGCAAATATAAATAAATAATTGCCGAGTTGTTTCCGTCCAAGACGTGGACGGATTATTAACAATGAATAAGAAGTATTTTTACGATCCCGAACAACTTTCGGCTTTTTCCACGGTGCAGAAACTTGCATCTCTTACGGGAAATAGACATAAAACGAAGGATTGGCTTCTCCAACAAGCTGCGTACACTTTGCACAAACCTGCGAGCAGAAAATTTCAGAGGAACCACTACACGGTGAATAACGTTAACGATGTGTGGGAAATTGACTTGGCCGATTTTAAAAGCATTAGAAAGTATAACGATGGAGTTCAGTATCTCCTAACGTGTGTAGACTGTTTTTTCCAGATTTGCACGTGTAGAACCCATAAAATCAAAATCTAGTACGGAAACTGCAAAGGCCTTTGAAGCCATCTTAGATTCCGTTCCTCTCGCAGTCAGATCCGACAGAGGAAAATAATTTTTAGAATCTGCATTTCAGAACTTTTAAAAGAGAAGGACATCGAGCATCAAGTTTGCAGAAACCCCGATGTAAAGTGCGGCATGGTCGAGAGATTTAATCGCACCATTAAGTCAAAAATATACAAGTATTTTACTTACAGGAACTCGTACAGGTATATAGACGATCTCGATAAATTTGTTCGCGCATATATTCGCACCATCCATTCGTCAATAGGAGTGGCTCCAACCGAAGTGAATGAGAAAAGCATGTTACAAATATGGAAAACCCTAGAGAGAAAACGAGGTAGCATTAAACCCAGACCCGTCAAGTTCGCCGAAGGACAAACCGTGAGAATAAGCAAAGAAAAGATGAAATTTGCCAAAGGCTACGAAAAAAATTTCTCAACGGAGATTTTCAAAGTTGTATAGGTTATAAAACGTTCGCCGCAACCCGTGTACAAACTACACAATCCGAACGGAGCTCCCATAGAAGGTCAATTTTACAGTTACGAAATAACTCTGGTAAAAATTAACAAATCCACTTTGTATAAAATAGATAAAATACTAAAAACTAAGGTGAGGAATGGCAGAACGCAGCATCTCGTCCGCTGGAAAGGATATGGTCCCGACTTTGACAGCTGGATCGATGCATCATGGATGAGTTTTACGTAACCGTGTTGAGCGATTCTAACGTCGATTTTTATCCCGAGAATTTCAATGCTAGTTTTCGTAAAGATTTAGCGCAACCGATTAATCTTCAGAGAGATAAGTGGGTTGTAGGTCTCGCAGAGCTTTCGTTTTCTTACGGTTACGAGTCCATAGATGAGAACATACTTAACGAAGCCGGAGAACTGACCAAAAATGTCGTCATAACAAGAGCTGGTAGAATTGTGTTTGAAAAAATGGAGTTTAAGGGCTTTAAGGAGCTGTACACCTCGCTAACAAATCAGGTGACAGACGATAAACAGCGGGAGTTGCTGCTGTCGGAGCTGCAGGGTTACCTCATTTCTCATCAGAGAGAGATAAAAGAACTGGAAAACGATAAGAAAGACTGGGACCCAACATATTCCATTCCACAAAAACCAAGCGGAAAGGCTAACAGTATTCATTTAAATATTACTAAAGGTAAAACGGAAACACTTTTTAACGGAAAAATATTCTTCCTACCAGAATATATTATGGACTAGGCGATCTTGTGGACACAATAGAAAAAATCTCTGACAAAACTCGATTCCTATAAAATTGTTAATTGAAATATGCTCACAGAAGTAACGAACGATATGAAAACCCCTTTCCTTAGATCGCACAGAAAAAGCTCTTTTTAGTTTCTTTCCGGAACCGAACCCATTTTTGTTTACTGCAATCTCATCGAAGCGCAACTGCTCGGTAGCTCCTACGTTAGGTGCATAAGAATTATTCAGTTTCCTTCGTACACTAGTCCTCACAAGCTTGAAAACATACTTTACGTTCCGGTAGAACTTAATCATTTTCGAACCGTAGCAATTGAAATGGTTAACAAGTTTGGTGATCTAGCTCGCTTGAGCAGTAGCGTTATGCCTACCATTTCTGTGCTACATTTTAAGAAAGTTAAGTAATTTTTTTTCAGATGGCCGTTGAATACTCTTCAGCCTTTCAAGGATTATATAATGCCGAGGGAAAAGTTATGATAAAAGAATTGGCCGTCGTGGAAATTGAGACGGAATAGTGGTGTTGCACCAATTGATCCGTAAACCAAATGTTCCGCAAAATACGTGGCCAATAAGGTTTAGACGAACAAACACATGGTTATCCGAAAATTTTCACGGCATACCATGGAGTTCAGCCCACGTCGAGTTTGCTCCCAAAATTCCAAATGGAATATTATTCACAAAAGGGAGCATGCTTGGTAGTGTATTGCAACCCACAGCTGAAGAAGACTTTAGAGTCTACAATATAGAAAAATTATTGCAACCTCAATATTGAATTCTTGGTTACTGCACCTGCCTGTCGGTGGCATCAGTTTAACCCCGTGAGGTGTGCCAGATCGGAGGCACTAGGTATAGCTAGAACCGTTGGGAGTTTAATATTTAAATTCATTCCTAATGGTTTTCTTTAAGCGGGTCAATATAAATTAGGCTTCTAAATTTAAAATTCATGCATTTGGCAATGGACCCGCTCACAGCGTACTATGTAAACCAGAATGGACGGCGCCTCGGTCAGTACATCGGACCACTGTACGTAGGAAGCCCATACGTACAGCAAGGTAGAGGCATAGGCAACTTTTTGGGTAGTCTATTCAGAATTGTTAAGCCCATCCACCTATCCGGGGCAAAAACTTTGGGCAGGGAAGCCCTCACCACGGGTGCAAACATCATGACCGATATTGCTGCACGACAGGAAGGTACCAAAGTCAAAGATATCGTGGCCAAACGAGTCACGGAAGATACAAAAAAGTTAGTTTGTAGCTTACAGCAAGGAAAGGGTAAGAGAAAGAGATCAGCTCCATACAAAGCCACAAATGCTAGAGACATTTTTGATTTAATACAGGGTGCAACACGATGCCATCAGCACATGCTCCCGAGATAGTACCATGATCGCCTGCATAAAATCCGAATTTGATATTTTTGCAAAAAAACCAATTCAGTCGGCAGCGTTAGGAAACTTCACTGCCCTAATCAAACCCATCGCACCAGTAGATCTATCCGTATTTGAATTTGTTATTCCTGGAGATAAGGATCATTACATCGATTTACATGTTTATTTGATGGTAAAAGGAAAATTTGTAAAGCCGGATGGTTCCAACTTAACAGCAACAGATAAAACGACGGGTGTTAACAATTTATTGCACTCCTTGTTTAGCCAATTGAGCGTTTCCCTAAATGGAACATCCATCACTCCGTCTGAAGATCTTTATCATTATCGTAGCTATTTAGAAACCTTATTAACGTACGGTTACAACGCATCGAAAAGCCATCTTACTAACGCTTTCTGGTACATCGACACGGCTCTCCACGGTCTCTCCGAGGCCGATGCTTCGAAAAACGGAACGCTGGAAGCCGGAGATTCTAATCGCGGATGGAAAGAACGTCATCATAGGAGCAATGCATCTAAAGAAATAGTTATGTTTGGCAGATTACATGGGGATATTTTCAATTTACCCACTTTTTTACTACCGGGACTTACACTTCAAATCAAGTTGACTAAAGCGAAGGACTCGTTTTATATAATGAGTGAAAGTGCGGATCTATATGCTAGATTTCAATTCCTAGATGCCACTGTATACGTGAAAAAGATAAAACCAGCTCCTAGCCTCTTAATGGCTCATATGAATGCTTTAGAAAAAGTAAATGCGAGATACGATATAACGCGAGTCGATGTCAGGTCCTTTACTTTCGCAGCAGGGCAAAGTACCATCTCTGTAGACAATGCTGTATTAGGTTTGCTACCTAAAAGGATACTCGTAGGTATGACAGAAAATACAAATTTTTCCGGAACTCACACCACAAACCCTTTCAATTTTAAGCACTTCCATTTGGAATATTTTGCGATTTACGTTAACGCCAGCAAATTCCGGCAGAAGGTCTTTATATCGATACGTCTAACGAAAAAAGTTTAACGTTAGCCTATCAAACCCTCTTTTCCGGTTCTGGCATCCATCACACCAACAGTGGAATTCAAATCACGCACGATATGTATATAATGGGTTATTTCCTAGTGCTTTTCGATTTAACGCCAGACAGTGCCGCTTCAGAAGGTCACGTTTATCTATTAAATAACGGAAATATAAGAATAGAACTCAGATTTAAAAACAAGTTAACACAAGCCATCACGTGTATCATGCACTGCGAGTACGAAAATTCTACTCAGATAGACAAAGATCTGAGAGTGCACACGGATTATTAATTATAAACACCTTAAAAATACAACAAATCTTGCGAGGCATTCCAAATTTGCAGGTGTTTTTGCATCGGACATGTTGACCACAGAGTTTACTAAACCGTCTACATTGGTAATAAATTTAGATCCTCACAATCTCCCTGGTTCACACTGGATAGCTGTAACTCAAAATTCAAATTCTTTTGCATGGTATTTCGATTCGTACGGCCTCCCTCCCTTTATAAAATCCTTGAAAGACTTCATGCCATTTCACTTTATTGTGAATCATTGCCAACTTCAAAGCCTCTACTCCGACATCTGCGGCCAGTACGCGTGCCTCTATACTCTCTACGTCTGCACCAGAGGATACACCATGAATGAGTTCGTAGCCCTGTTCAACTCTGCCGATCCAGATCGTCAGGCCAGGGAGATGTTCCACAGAGAATTTCCAGTCTGGCGGTGCAACAAAGGACAGCAATGCCTACCGGGTATAAAGGTAAGTAGCTCAATTATTTTTCGGTCAGTCTTTGTGCAAGATGGAAGGAGGTCTTGTCGTAGATTATACAGCGCTCGGAGGAAACAGCAAAGAATGAATCATAAAGGAATTTCCGATCATTGAAAACGGGATTGTTCAAACCTTAATTTTGCAAGCCCATATCCTTGGAATAGTAAATTAGATGCATTTAACAAAGAAAATAAAAATGGAATGCATTTCAATGCTGGTTGCGTTCCTTATAGCTTGTTAAAAACTGTGCTGGAAGAGGCGGTGGTGGGGCACATCTCTCTCTTCGCCTACGACGAGGATAAATGTGAAGTTCTTTCCGCAATCTGCGATAGAACGTTTATCAATTTAAGAAAAGAATTTAGTAGCCCCAAGGCAGAAAATCTCTATCGTCAGTTACACTGAGGATTTCCTTGTCATGAGTTCTCAAACACTCACTGTGCATGCAAACACGCTCACGCAATGTTCAATTGGTTGAAGCATCATAAGCTTAAAAAACTTAACACCAGATGTCCTGCTGATAGCTCTAACAGACACGGTGCTTCTTTTGTTTCAGCTGTGGAGCAGTCGACGAGATGAGCTCAAGAAGTAAACAGATCAGAATGTCACTGCGCCGCGTGACTCCTCCTCCGGAACCCGTGTTGCATCGCAGCACCTACTTTCTCAACAAACATCACTCCGGATACATCAGCCTGGGTTTCTTCAAAAGAAGAAATTACGAAGCTCACGTGGAAATTGGCGGAGTAAAGCAGGGAAAAGTGGTCCTCTCGTCCTACTACTTTGCGACTCTGTTGAATCACCTACATAAACTAGCCGAACATCTCTGCAAACGGCAGTCGTACAGATGCATCGAAGAACAGTTTCGCCTCAAATCCATAAATGGGCATCGTGCCAGGATACAGTGCGAAGATTCACACGTCATCCTTTGTTTAGATGATGTAAGCTTTCTATTGTGCAATCCAAATGTGTTGCAACATCAACTTGCAAAATATGTCTTAGTCACACCAGATGTAAAAGACTATGTTAACAGTGCTTCAGGAAGTAGCACTTATGTACTTCCGAAAGAAAATGCTTCATGTTTTGTCGTTTACGATGTTGTTTGTGACGAAATAAACTAAACACTTGTATCTTATAAGAAGGAATAAAAAAAACGAACTTACATTCACGTCTTTTATTTTCAAACTTTTTTCCTTTAGATCCAAATGTAGGGAAAATCCTCTCCCATCCTTAATTATACCTAGAAAAATCAGTAGTAATTAAAGGAAAGTATCAGATAGTGCAATCCTTTATTTAGATCATAAATTCAGCCTTCAATGCCAAGAAATTGCTAGCTAGACCAAGGCCGGGTTCTAAAAACACCTGTTTAGGTGTGGTCGCGACAGCGGCCTTCATGCCCTAGGGTGATCAAGTGCTAGGTAGACCAAGGTCGACGCAGCGAGTCTTAACAACACGTGGACGCAGCAGTAGCGGCGGCGGTGGCCTTGTTTGTGTTACATGCTCTGCGGTGATGACGTCATCAGGGGTCAACGAACGGACTCAAAAGCCAGTTATACTACTTATGCAGCTTCTGCGCTTTCCTCCCAAAGACAGACACACATTAGTTTCAAACCAGTTGTGGATTCCTTAAAACGCAATAGTGCCGACGCATCACTTGCTCTTTTTGTGTCCGCACATTGTTCTATAATGGCATGCGATCATTTAGGTGAAATATGTAGCACCAGATTGAGAGGTGGTGTAGTTGCGAGTTAGATTAAGTTACATCGCACAAAGTGCCGTGTTATTATTAAGAATGTTCTTGGACCGTATTTTGCAAATGACTTGAGAAGTGATATTGGTGATTCGATTTACAGTATCTTAGTGGACGAATGAACTGACCGCGTCACTAATCTTGTAGCAATAACTATTGTAAATCACATTAAAACATCTGATAAGATGGTTTCAACGTATCTTGAACTTATCGAAATTCTTGAAAGTTGTGACGCAGTGGTTATTGCGTCTGGAATTAAAGAGGTCTTGCAAGAAATGAATTTATATTTGCAAAAATTGCAAGGCATCGGAACAAACAATGCTAGTGTGATGGTGGGGGTTAATAATGAAGTATATCAAATACTTAGAAGGGAGGTCCCACACTTGATACTTACAAGGTGTGTGTGCCATTCTATTCACCTGGCAACCTTTGCAGCAACTGTACGACCTCTTCCAGGAAATTAAATTTTCTAGTTAGAGAAACTTATAGTTGGTTTTTCGGTCTTCATCACGGCAACTCTTTTACCGCCAAATTTTTTCCACTATAAATGATGGGGATGAACCACTGAAAATCACCCAGGCTTTTGACAGGAGGTGGTTATCTATTCAGCCTGCAGTATGTAAACTAATTGATCAATGGTTAGACACATTTTGAAATTGTTAGACTCAATGAAAAAGTTACTTAGCTGAAATGCTCCACTCTACCTTCAGTAGTAAGCTCAGTTTAGCATACTGGCGTAAACTCAACAGAGGTTGGTGGATTTTTTCGGGCGTAAAACCCTTAGCATGGCTTTCTTCGGAAGGGAAGTAAAGCCAGTGGTCCCTTGTCGTAGATTTATGGCACGTAAAAGAACCTCAAGGCCGATAAAGAGGCCACTGAGCAAAATAACCGGTCTTCCACGCTCAACATAGAATGGGACGTTAAGGACCACGGCAGTTAAAGAGCGTCCATAAATAAAACTTAATTTAATTTTCTTAGCATACTGTTGTTTTTTAAACCTATTCTATCTGATCTTCAAGTGGTCAACAAAAGTTATGAGGCAAATGATGTAGATCCGTGCAAGCTATTAGATGATCTGGTAGTTTCTATTCAATCTCTTCTTAAAAGTAATTGTCATTTCCATTTATCCAGTGCTTAGAAAAGTCCTTGATGCTGATTTCGAGAAATGTCTAGACCCAAAACCGTACCTAGGTTATTTGCTAGAAAGCAAACTTTCGAAAATTACAAATAAAATAACAGGACAAGAAGAAAAAACTGTTAAAGAATTTGTATCTAGAATTAGTTTCTTTGCTCATTAAACAACTACAGCAGAGATTGCCTGGAAACAATGAAATATTCAGGAAATTGTCCCTTCTTGTTGTCTTAAAGGCGCTTATGTGACAAAGGAACTGTTAATTCCCCTAATAGAAGCATTACAATTGGATTGCGAAACAATCGCGAAAACAGAATTGCAGTGGCAAAAGTTGACAATTGTACAATGGAAAAATGTCAATAATTCCGTCAATTTTTGGTGTGAGGTATTCGAATATCGTGATGCTAATGGCGAAAATACTTTGAAAGACCTTGCAGATTTTGCTTTATCTAAGCTAGTGCTTCGTTGGCCAAACGCCGAGGTTGAAAGGATATTCAGCCAATAAAATCTGGTGAAAACGAAAACAAGAGTCGAATGCCTACAAAAATGATGAACGTAATACTGAAAATTCGTGTAGGACTTCGCGGAAATAATCAATGCTGCAACAATTATATATGAACTTCCTGAACCGTTTAAAAATAGGCACAGTAGAAGCATATAAATATAAACCATCAACACCTACTGCACCTTCACCATCTGCCGCAGCCTCAACTTTCACAATTTGTCTTTCCCATGATGAGGACGAGGACTTGATTAGTGATGATCTTGATGTTCTCAACTTTAGGTCAGGTGTATTGTTTTGTGTCGTTTAATTCAATGCAAGGGGCTATTATTTTATTATTTTTAATATGTAGAATGAATACTAGAAATCTAGTTCTTTTGAGGCCATTTTTAGTCTTTTTTATGCTAAATTTGGTTGGAAAAGGTTTACTGTTGGCAACACTGCATGGGTACTGTATGGTATATGGTTGAAGGCGAAATGGCGTTTGGCTATGCTGGCTGTTATACTTTATTTAATGCCAGTGTTGCCAGCAATAGTAGAATTTGAGTGTTCGGGAAATACTGCGGCGAAAAAACGAAAAGTGGGAAAAAGTAGTGATTTTGTCAATTTTAATTTTAAAAAGCACACTTAAGATTATTACTAAAATAAACTCGTAAAAAGTTTCAATTATATCCTAAAAATTAATTTAGTCATTTAGGTATCAATGGGAACCTACATATTATATATTGTTTTCTCATTACAGAATGATTTTAAAAAGCTGTTCTATTTTGTGATGAGGAATAAGGAAACAAAATAAAAAATGTTGGTTCCCAATTACGAAACGTAACTTGACTCTCAAACGACCATCCATGGATGGTCCAACCATTGCGCTCTTTGTACACAGCCATTCAGGATTTTCATTGTTATTTGCGTTGGTGTAGGAACAATTGCAAAGTGCTTTATACAAATGTTATTTGTTTAATACGAGGAGTGAGAAAACAACATAAAAAGGTAGGTTCCCATCTTAAAAAAATTAAATTGACTTTAAAATGAGCATCACAACGTTCTCCCCCAGGGGCTCACCTTATGTGAGTACGGGTTTGGCGTACCCGGGGGTTCCCGAGCCACTCATCGCCATTTTCATCCGTTCATCCCCGTTCGGTCGAGGTGGGTTCGTCCTCGTGACCGGGAGACTCAAGGTAGGCTCTCGTGCGTTCTGTCATTTCATCACATGTCGCCCCTCGCCGTCGTTTTTTACTTCTCTTCAATTTCCGCACATTTCGCCCCACGTCCATTCATTTACACATCTCTTTTACTTCTTCGCCGGCCTACCTTGAGTGCGAAACGCCCACACACGTTTAGTTACTTTTAACGTTTTCTTTTAATCCTCCGTGGACACAGCCTGACGGATACCCGCGTACGAGGTGCGCAGCTGGATGAGTGGTTAATGGCGTCATCCCCACCACCCGGGGTCGTCATGTAGGGTTTGTGTTCGTATCCGCTGTTCAACTTCAGTCCCGCGGGGGGCCATTACATGAGCTGCTGACTTCTGACGGCGATTGGGTCCCTTTGTCTATGTTCTGGGTGGTGTGACCCTGGGGTGAGGTAGGTATAGATAGGCCACTCACCCAAGCCGGGGTAATGGCCGAGAAGTCAGAGCCCGAGGTCGGAGACGGTTGCAATGAAGGAGGATTTATTTCACTATGGAGCACCCCTTCTCCATTAATACCAACAAGCGCCGAAAAGTTTATGTAACAGAAGTGACACCACCGACAACTGGTTGTTACTTGGTCATTTCACGAACCGAAGAAGGGCAAAGTTTTGAGAAGGTGAACCCTTTCATTATGCAAAAGGGCATTGATGCTATTCCTGGTGCGGTTCAGTCCCGCACTCGTCTACGGAATTGTTCCTTATTAGCACAAACGAAGTCCGATCAGCAAAGTAAGACCTTGTTGCGCGCTACGCTTCTCCACGGCTATCCCGTCCGTGTGGAGAAGCACCGCGCATTGAATTCCTGTCGAGGCGTCATTACCACCCATAGCCTCGATGGTATGTCGGACGCTGAACTCGTAGACTATCTTTCAGACCAAAAGGTGACAGCAGGGCATCGAGTGCAGGCTAAACGCGACGGAGTATTGGTACCCACTCGTACCCTGTTTATAAGATTTGATGGCGTCGATCTGCCCACGAGCATTTCAGCAGGGTACAACGGATTGCGGTGAGGCCCTATATTCCTAGACCTCTGCGTTGTTTTAAATGCCAACGTTTTGGGCATACACAAGTCTCCTGTAAGAGTGCCGTTACCATCTGTGTCTCATGTAGCCAGCCGTCACACGAAGGTAGCTGTTCCACAGCCCCCGTCTGGGTAAACTGCAAAGGGTCACATTCTGCGTCATTTTCCGACTGTCCGCGGTACTTGGACGAGAAGGCGATCCAGGAGATCCGGGTAAAGCAGAAACTCTCCTTCGCCGAGGCCCGGAGGCGTTACCATGCCCGCCAACCTTCTCTCCTGCGATCTGGTACATTTTGTTCTGTTGTTGCCTCGCCAGTACCACGAGTAGATGCCGAAACTCAGACTCGGACCATGACTGCATTAACTGCCACTACCATCCGGCCGTCCATTTCTGGTATAGATAGCAAGCCATATAAAGCTGGTCCCAAGACAATGAAGTCGCAAGCCGCTGAAAAGAAACCAAAGAAGAAACTTCGTAGGGAAGATTTTCTGAAGGACCCTTCGCGTGCGCGCGGTAAGAAAAGTTCACCTTCTCCTCCGAGGTCGCAGTCCCAGGACGGTCCTGGGACAAGCCGCGCTCAGCGGCACCCCTGCCCTTCGCCACCCAGAACCCATTTTCGAAGCTTGAATCGGTTTCTGACACTGAGCGCGTGCCCTCCCTTCGAGGAAGCTATGGAGTCTGACCAACTCCATACCAAAAGCCCGACCCCAAAGCCAAGGTAATTTTGAGCCGCCCTTCTAAGCAAGAAATTTATCCCTTTCTTTATGGCTATCCTGACCTGGAATTTACGTGGTGTACGATCGCATAGCGCGGAATTGCAACTTTTATTGCGTTCCCATTCACCCATGGTAGTGTGTTTGCAGGAAACTAAGCTTCGCCCTCATGATCCTTTTGATCTCCGAGGGTATACTCCGGTTCGCTACGATCTTGAGCCGGAAGAGGGTACTCCTGTCCATAGAGTTGTCATGATATTAGTGCGTAGCGACGTTCATTTTCAAACTCTCGCTCTTACGTCCGACTTGCAAGCTGTTGCCGTAACTGTTCAATTACCCGACTTTTTCTTTTCTGTTTGCTCTGTCTATTCACCTCCATCGTCTCCCCTCGCTCCCGCGGACATTCGAGCTCTCCTGTCCGCCCTCCCAACACCATTTCTTCTGTTGGGAGATTTTAATGCCCATCACCCCCTGTGGGGTTCGCCAAGGGCTTGTGCGAGGGGAACACTTCTTTCCGATATTTTTTACCAATTCAATCTCTCCATCCTCAATATAGGTGAACCTACTTTTATTTCTGATTCTTCTTGTACATTCTCTCACCTGGACCTAGCCGTTTGCTCACTCCAGCTTGCTCGTTGTCTGCAGTGGAACGTCGTCGCTGACACCTACTCCAGCGACCATTACACCTGCTTCGTTTCTCTTCTATCTCACCAGGTCCAGCATTCCAGAGTACCTACCTGGATATTCAGAAAAGCCGACTGGAGATTGTATTCCAGCCTCGTGTCTTTTGCAGACCAGCCCTTTACTGACGTTAACCAAATGGTGCAGCACCTTTCGTCTACGATTCTATCTGCCGCCGAACGCACAATTCCCCGATCGTCCTCTCTCCCTCGGCGTATTCCTGTTCCGTGGTGGAACGAGGATTGTCGGGACGCCGTTCGTGCTCGTAGGACTGCGCTTAGGGTGTTTCGGCGCCACCCTACACTTGATAATTTGGTGACTTTTAAACAATCGCGCGCCAGGGCTCGTCGCATTATTCAGGATAGCAAGAAGGCATCTTGGACTCGTTTTGCCGAGTCTTTTAATCGCTTTACGCCTTCATCTGTTGTTTGGGATAAACTTCGTCGCTTCTCAGGTAAAGTGTCGCATTGTACTGTTCCCGGCTTTCAGGTTCCCAATGCCACCATAGTGGATCCGGCTGCCATCGCTAACACTCTGTTTGCTGCCTTTGAAGCGGTTTCCAGTTCAGAACATTATTCCGCCGGCCTTCGCTCTATAAAGACCGGCTGCATTCTGCAACCTACACTTTTCGGTCTGCTAATAATGAGTGTTATAATGAACTTCTCACAATGAGGGAGCTGGAGCACGCTCTTCATTGCTCTAGGCACTCCGCTCCTGGGCCGGACGGCATTCATGTCCTGATGTTAAAGAAGCTTTCAGCCAACAGTAAACTCTTTCTCTTATAGGTCTATAACCGTATTTGGCAAGACGGTATTTTTCCTTCCGTTTGGCGCGAAGCCACGATTGTCCCTATACTTAAGCCCGGGAAGGATCGCCAACTACCTTCCAGCTACCGCCCTATCTCCCTCACCAGTTGCATTTGTAGGGTGATGGAGCGCATGATCAACGGGCGGTTAACATGGTGGCTTGAGTCTCAGAAACGTCCAGCGAACTCTCAGTGCTGATTTCGTTGGCATCGCTCTACCGTCGACCATCTGGTGTCCCTGTCGACGCATATTATGAATGGATTTCTGAGAAAGTGTCAAACCGTGGCTGTGTTTTTTGACCTGGAGAAAGCTTACGACACTTGTTGGAGGGGCGGCATTTTACGTACACTGCATGCATGGAATATCCGCGGTCGTCTTCCCATATTCTTCGTGAGTTTATGACGGACCGCTTCTTTCGTGTACGTGTGGGCTCGGTTTTATCTAGTCGTTTTATTCAAGACAACGTTGTACCGCAGGGCTCTGTACTCAGTGTCACACTTTTTGCAATTGCTATCAACCCCATTGTTGATTGTATTCCACCTGGCATTTCATCGTCCCTTTTTGTTGACGATTTGGCCATTTATTGCAGTTCACGGCGGACCTGTCTACTCGAACGCCGTCTCCAGGGCTGTATTGACCGTCTCTACGCCTAGAGTAACGCCAACGGCTTCAATTTCTCCGCCGAAAGCCCGTCTGTATCAATTTCTGGCACCGGAAGGCTTTCCCTCCGCCCTCTTTCCATCTTGGGCCAGGGATACCTCCGTTTGCAGACGAGGCGAAATTTTTGGGGTTGATGTTTGATAGGAAGCTGAGCTGGATTTCGCACATTTCGTTTTTAAAAGCAAGTGTGACCGTTCTCTTAATCTTTTACGTGTTTTAAGTGGCACATCCTGGGGAGCTGATCGGACCGTCCTTCTACATCTTTATCGTTCTTTGGTCCGATCCAAGCTTGATTACGGGTGCATTGTCTATTCGTCGGCGCGTCCATCTGTTTTACGTCGATTGAATGCCATTCACCATCGTGGCATAAGAGTGGCTACGGAGGCCTTTCCAACCTGCCCTGTACCCAGTCTGTATGCTGAAGCTGCAGAGCCTCCGCTGTCCTTCCGGCGTGAGATGCTTTTGCGCAGCTATGCCCGTCGACTCTCAAGCTTGCCTGACCACCCGTGTTTCGAGGTATTTTACGAAGCTTCGCTTGATCGGCGATATTTCGTTAGCTTCTCTGCCTTGCTCGCCTCCAGGGGTTCGATTTCGAAAGCTTCTTCGGCATTTGGACTTTACGCCAGCGCCGGCCCTTCCCAAGGGGGAAACGCGCTTTCCTCCATGGTTGCGCGCTGAGTCCCAGTGTCACCTTGTTTTGACGTCAATGTCGAAGAATGAGACCCCTTCTTCAGTTCTTAGATCGGCTTTTTCAGAACTTCAGGCGCAGTTCGGAGATTTTCGTTTTATATATACTGATGGGTCTAAGACTGATGTTGGAGTAGGGTGTGCCTTTGTTGATGGTAATCGTAGTTTTGTATTTCGTTTATCCGGGCAATGTTCGATTTTTACCGCCGAACATTTTAGTATTTATCAGTCACTTTTATACGTCCAGCGGTACGACTTACGGCACTGTTTTGTTTGTTCAGACTCCCTGAGTGCTCTTCAAAGTATTCTCGCACTGTACAATTACCACCCCCTCGTGCAGCGCATACATGACCTGGTCCACTCGCTTGATGCCTCTGGCATTCGCGTCTCCTTCATGTGGATTCCAGGTCATGTGGGCATCTCAGGGAACGAGTCTGCCGACGCCGCTGCCAAATCGGCGATTTTATTACCCAGATTTTTTATCTCTGTTGTTCCCTCGTCAGATTCGTGTGTTATTTTGCGTCGCCGCATCCTCTCGCTTTGGCGCGATGAGTGGACGGCCCTCCGGGGGAACAAATTGCGGGAGGTTAAACCTCTCCCGTTAGTCTGGGGTACCTCTTCTCGTTCTACACGTCGGGAAGAGGTACTTTTAGCCCGTTTACGAATTGGACATTGCCTTTTTAGTCATAGATACTTGCTCAGTGGTGACCCCGCTCCACCGTGTCAGCAATGTGATGCGCCCTTAACGGTGCGTCACATTTTAACTGAGTGTCAAGTTTTAGCTCCACTGTGCGTTCGCGTGGGTCTGCCTGTTGGCATGGCCAACGTTTTGGCAGACGACGCGCATGCTGTAGAATGTCTTTTACGTTTTATAAGTGACATTGGTTTTAATCGGCGCATTTGATGCGCTGAGCGTCTTTTAGCTTTGAGATTTTATATTGTCAGTTTTAATGGGGCTCTTCTCCCCGACCGACATAAGGCGCTCATGTCCCTTGCATTCCACAGTTCTTGACACGTTGTTTTATTCTTTTAGTGACCATGATTTTAGTGTGTAGATTTTAGTATTTGGTCTGTTGTGTGTTTTTTAGTGCTTTTGACCAAGCGGGTTTGTGTGTGGTTTTTACTTTTTTGACTTTTCACTTTTATATTTTATACATTGTAAGGGCGCTAATAACCATAGCAGCTGAGCGCCCTTAAGCCCCATCTCATCACATCACAACGTCCTCCAAATAAAACATGACTAATGGCATTTACTTTCCCCCATAATATCAAGCAAAATTTATTTAAGACATTTCTTTCTACAACGCTTAGTTTTGGAGATATTTCAGTCTTAACTTAAACGGTCCACCCAGTATAATGAGTGATAAAAGGTATCCACCCTTAAGAAAACCTCTAGTTCCCGACGTTGCGGGTTCAAACCCGAAGGAGAGTGTCGAATTTCTTTTGGCGTAAAATTCCTTAGCATGACTTCCTTCGGAAGGGAAGTAAAGCCGATGGTCCCGTGTCTTAGGTTTACGGCACGTAAAGGAACCTCAAGCCTGACAAAGAGGCCTGTGAGCAAAATTACCGGTGTCACGCACAATATAGAATGGGACGCTAAGGACCATAGCAGTTAAAGAGCGTCCATAAATAAAACTGAATTTTTAATTTCACCCTTAAGAATAAAAGGGTATACCGGATAATTATGGAAAGATGAGAAGAAAGTGAGAAAACATCTTTTTTCTATAAGTGATTAAATGAAGACATACATTTTTTTCGAAATGGTTACATCAGTTAAAGTAGACAACGCAAAAGCAAAGTGCAGAGCATACAATGTTTTGTTGGAGTTGATTTATCTTTCGATTAAGTGAATAATTAAGTTAAAATTGGTTTAACCATTGTAGTTTCTTAGTAAAATGCATTATACATTAAAATATATAAATTGAGAAATGTTTCTGCTATCAGTAGCTCTTCAAACATTGTATGCTTTCGTGTTTCAAGCCTCTGATTGTCTAACTCTAGTCCAATAGAATATCTGCATTTTACTTAAAATTTTCTGGCTGTTGATTGGCTAATTTTAAACTGATACAGAATTTACATTATCGTTGCTCTTATGACTAATAACATTTAAACTCTCAAACTCATTATTACCACAAGGTTACCTCATTATTACCTCATTATTTGCCACTTAAACTTATTATTCTCACAGCTCTTGCATTATTAAAGTATGTAATGTATTCACATAACATTATAAAACATGTTTATAATAAAAATAAGCATTTGAAACGACTGTTACATACATTTAAAAATAATTATTACATACCTATTGTTTCAAGGCGGGCTGTTATTAAATTTACTTATACAATTGAAATTAGTCAGGTATTATAAACACTACCTCAAGAGCATCCATAACTAAAACTCAATTTTTAATTTCACCCTTAAGAATAAAAGGGAATACCGGAGAATTATGGAAAGACGAGAAGAAACTGAGAAAACATCTGTTTTCTATAAGTGATTAAATGAAGATATACATTTTTTTTCGAAATGGTTACACCAGTTAAAGAAGACAGCGCAAAAGGAAAATGCAGAGCATATACTAGCTTTGCTTATGATTTGAATTGAATGTATGGTACAATTTGATTTACAATTTTTTATACAATATATATATTATGTATCACTCGTACCCCTACATCTTATGTACAGTTTGTCTGATGATTGTTTTTCTTATTGAGCCACTCAGATTGCTTGGCTCCCAGGTTCGCTGAGCGGCCGTTTTCTCTTTGCCTCTCTTACTTTTCTAGACCATTTTCCCTTTACCTTCCTTAAAAATTCTCCCATGTCCTTTATTTCCATCTCTTCTTTCCTGACAGCATCTTTATAACTACTATTTTCTTGTCCATATTTTCCCATTTCTTCACCCACACTTTTTCACTCCAGCTCCTTATTTCCTTACATTGTCATATAGTGTTCTGTACTTTCTCTTCCTCCACACAACTCGCATATCCCTCTTTCGCTACCTCTCATCCCTCTTAAATACATTGATCTCATTCTCATCCATGCTAAGCCTTCCCTTTCTTGTCTATTACAGGAATTAATGTACCTATCTCTTCCCCACTCCTTTATCAATTTATGAAAGCTTAATGATTTTCCTATGATTTATAGTAATGATATAATGCAGCATTCGTCTCAGGGACGGCACAACAGCAGGTTGGCTCGTTATACAATGCACGCCGGTTCCTGAAGGGAGGGGTGGGGAGATTAGTTTGAGCACGTGTTTGCCTGAAGTACAGGTTTACACAATCGCAGTTTCGCTCGTGTATTTCATTATTTTTTGTGATTTCTTTCTTTTTCTTCGTGATAGTGTGTGGCTGTCTACAGTTGGTAAGTGTGATTTTTCCTACTTATCTTCGTGCGAGTTTCGGTGAATACCGGAAAGGGGCGCAGCCCTCGCGGGTGCGCTGAGGCGCACCATGGCAACGGTAGGGGATGACCTCATTTGTGAAACGCCGATAGTCTGCATGGAAACGGAGATAATTACTAGTGCACCTCCACTTACGCAGGGGACCGGTGCGGACCAATTGCAGCCGCCCGATACACCTTTATTAGTGCAGCAGTCAAATGCAGCTGGGATAGCCTCGCGTGCGGATTACGCTTTTACTCCGACATAGCCACCATTAAGATACATGAATTCAGCCGCAGGTCCATATTTTGTGATTGTGCGGGGTAATAGTAAAAATATACGTGATTTCCACCCATTAAAACTGGGTAAATGGTTATTTTTACATGCCAAAGGAGTTACTCATAGCAATAGGTCGGGGTATAATCAACTAGAGGTACATTTTGCTTCGGCACAGAACGCGAATGACTTCCTAGATTTTGGTTTCGATTCAATGCACGATACAAGCCCCTATATATCTTCGTGTAACTTATTTGTGTCGGGGGTAGTACGGGGGATAGATTTAGGTGTGGATCTTGAAGAAATTCGAACACATCTCAGCATGACTGGGCAATTACCAGTGCACCACATTATGCGTTTTAATCGCAGAACGCAGTTGAATGGGGAAACCCAATATGTCCCAACGCGATCACTTAAAATCACTTTTCGAACGCAAAACTTGCCTTCGCATATTTATCTTTATTACCAACGGTTCCAGGTGAACCGCTACAATACGAGTGTTATAGTTTCCACGAATTGTGGGAATTTCCACCACAGGGCAAAATTTTGTAAAAATAGGAAGCATTGCTGCAAATGTGGACAGGATTACTTGGATGCATAGCCAGAGTGTTTCGTGGATAGGCTTCGGTGCATAAATTGCAAACAGGAACATTTACCTACAGAAAAAGAGAAATGCGCGGCATATCACTTGGAAACCCAGATAACAAATACAATTGCTACTCTGCCGGTATCACGTTATGAAGCCCGACAGATGGCGTCCGGACACATATCGTATGCGGAGGCTTTGCGCACACCACTTATTCCGTCTCCCCGGACGCAACCGGGTAAAAGTTTCCCGACCATGCCCATTAAAGCATCTGTGCCGGGTGTCACGATGGTGGTACCGGGACCGGGGCGCCTAGGAGTTTCCGTCTCCAACAAGCGTAAATGTAATGCTCTTAATCCGCAGACTACGCCGGAGTGGGTCCAGGAAAGCTGGGCACCATATGGCAGGTGGTCAGAAGTAGCACATGCTGTTAATACTCGGAACAGAGAAACACACGAACAGGGGGGAGTAGGTGGGGGAGATCGTCGTCTGCATCTCGAGAGACCCCGAAGACTTGGTTTGAGGAAATGCGTAGGGGAGATAATGTGCTCACACCTGAAGGAGGACCTCCTATACCACAGACTCGTGAGCCCAGGGGGATGCCCGGGTTAACCTACAATTGCAGACTCTATTTTAAAAACTGTGTACGATGGCACCAGACTACGTCCTGCACGCCCTCCAGGGCCTGCAACATCAGCTACACTTATAAGCTCTGGCAAGTTACACTATGGATATTCAGCCAACGATTTATTATTGGAACGCTCGCAGTGTGGTTCCAAAGAAGGCAGAGGTGCAAGCATATTTAGCCATATTTAGCCCGTGTTCGATCCCTAGTGGTGATCATCGTATAGACTTGGTTGAGGGAAAGGCACTCCTTTCGACTCCCGGGTTATACAATTTATAGAACTGACAGACTCTCGCATGCACGGGGTGTGGCCATTTGTGTCGCAGACAATCTTCGGGTTTATAATTCGCAGACAGGCATTAGATTATCACCATACGTTGAGGCGGTTCGGGTCGTGCTTGGGGATATTACTATTGTCGGAGTTTACACTTCGGGCACCCGACTCACAGTGCAAGAGTGGGAGTGGTTTCTTCACCCCGTTCCTCGAAATACTTACTAGCAGGCGACTTTAATCTTGGTGACTTTGCGGCGCTTACAACGCAACGGAGACGCAACTTTACGCTAGGACAACTGGCGACGAAGAATGGATGGAAAGTTCTTACTCAACCTTATACGACTCGGCAAGGATCGCTAAATCAGATTGATTCCTTGCCGGACATCATATTTGCTACACAGGACGTGACTACACAACTTCAATTATTCTGCCTCAACTATACCATGAGTAGCAACCATTACCTTTAACCTTTACTCCCGTACGGCTCCCGGGGTTAATCCTACTGACCGACATCTTCACCGCACAGTCGTCTATACTCCGCATCACTTCCAGACTTACCTCCAACACACTACCCGACCACTCAGTGACGCGGATGTCACTTGTGAACTTCTAGAGGATACCCTCATCGGTTATCTAGACCGTTCCACCCGAAAATACCCCGACCCCGACCGAATAAGTAGGCCGGCTTGTTGGATACCCGAATGCGCCCGACTGGTGGCAGAAAAACGTCAGCTCTACGCACAATATCATTGGGAACGCACCAGAGAAGCCTTTTTCCTAGTACGGGCTAAAGAGGCACAAGTTCATGGTCGTTTCCGTCAGATTAAACGCGTTGCTTGGGTAAACTATTGTAATTCCACTTCGACACGCACACCTACCCCTCAGGTTTGGAGACGTCGTGCGTGGTTCACAAAGGCATGGTACTTGGTACCACAACCGATATCGGGACGACCACAGTTGCAGTCTGACTTCTTGAGGCATGTTGCTCCTGATTCAGTACTGGATCCTCCTTTACCTCTTCATGTAGACTCTAATGTATCGGACCCCTTATGTCGCCCGGTCACTGGAACAGATGTCCGCAGTATTGTGATCGGTAAATCCGACAAATCTACGCAGGAACTTGATGACATCTATCGTCATTTGAAAGCTTCACCCCCAGATGGTATTCGCTCCTAGCGATTGCCTTTACACGTATACTCCGTACTGGTGTCCCACCAGATTCATGGCGAGATGTGATCATTAACCCGATCTTAAAGCCGGGTTGCACCGGGCTAACCGCGGCAGACTATCGCCCTATTGGCAATGTTACTTACCATCCGTAAAGTTTTTGAAAAACTCCTTCAGGACCGTCTGAGCCTCTACTTGGAACGGTATACCTTATTGCCCGCAACGCAATATGGATTTCAAAAGGGTTTTGTCACCACCTACCCTTTATACATACTCCTTACTGACATCCATATCGCGTTTCTTCCCACCGGCAGGTACTTGGACTTTTCCTAGACCTGTCGGCAGCATATGACCATGTCATTCTACAGACCCGTATAGACCGCCTACGCCGATATTCAATTCCTCCACGTTTATGTGCGTTGCTATATGCCCTTTTTCATAATCCCCGCTATCATCTAGTGCCGCATTTCCATAACTCACAAACTCGTAACACCTCCCGAGGTTTGGCTCTTAGTCGATTGTTATATTCCTTGTATATAGGGGATATTCATTCCGAGGTGACGATGTCTGCGCGAGTTTTGCAATATGCGGATGATATGGTGATCTATGCGCCGATACAACCGAATGCCAGGACGGACTTCCGACTATTTGAACAAGATTGCCTTCGTGCTATTCAGTTTCTGCAATCATTGGGTATGCGGGTAAATATCCGGAAAACTAAATTCCTGCACTTCCGTCGCTCCACCAGACCATCACCGTTTACGCTTCGATTACAAGGCCACGACCTGGGCGCGACACCCACGGTGAAATTTTTAGGTCTCCATTTGCAACACAATCTCTCCGCCACAGCATATTACAAATTTCTTTTGACTACCTTGACTCGCACCAAACACTTATTCAGAGCCATGGCAGCCCGACATTGGGGTATGCATCCACTCCTACTTCTACAACTCATACCGCCACTTATATACGCCCGACTGGAATACGGATAACTCCTTGCGCCGCCGCTAACGCATGGAAATAGCTGGATGTTGGACACCATTTTTACCAACTCTTTAACATCATATTTCATATTCCGGGCAAACCGGCTAAATCCCTATCCCAACGATACTTCCCGAAGTATCAGACAATCGGCTCTTCACGCTCGGTGTACATTTTATTGCTGACTTACTGACACATTCTCATACGCCATTATTACCCAAAATTACCCACTTATACGAGCTACTATGCAGCAGACCCGGTGGGGTGGCACATTTACCTTGCCCACTACTGCGCGGTCTTGCGATCTTTCGTCGACGCAACGACTATTTCAGTGCGCCCGTATACCCTGCGTATCTGCTGGGCATTCAGGCCCACACCCTCCCCGATCATGTCCATGTAGACACAACGACGTTCCATATTCAGAGTTCTGATTATTTGCCACTTTGGAGCGCGCACCGGGACGACCGTAAGGTCCTCTGGAAGAACGACTCATCACTCATGATTTTCACAGACGATTCCGAAACCCCTCACGGCACTAGTGCAGCGATTTACGTCGACGCAACGACGGAAACGTTTACGTGGCGACTGGACGACCGTATTACTATCTACACGGCGGAGTCCAATGCGCTGTACAGAGCCTTGGAATACCTACAATTTCATTTAGTCCCTCACTGTATCATCTTTACCGATTGCCGCAGTCTTTTAACGGTACTACAAAGTCCAACTCGATGGCCTAAGGTCCCAATGTATGAAGTTCTTATCCGCAATCTCTTACATAATCTACCGGAGACAGTGCACCTATGTTTAACCTGGATTCCGAGCCATGTAGGGATCCCAGACAACGAACGAGTGGACGCAGCTGCACGGGACGCTACGAGGAACATTACGATCTGTGAACAGTTCCGAACACCACCATCTGACTTTGCACTGCATAACCTGGTCGACATTGGACGACCCACACGACTGTCGATAGACCATCTCACGACGTTTTTATCGTGTTCTCGCCAATTACCTGACCGAGCCTTTTCTTATTATTGACGTATTTTATTCCACGTGGCATTGACTCCTGCTTATGTTTTTCGTATTGGCTACCGAGACACGGATCTATGCACCTGTGGAAATCGGGACGATGTTAACATGCTTTTTGCGCGCCCCCTTCGCCAGGCCGCTACAACAGCTCTTTTTTCCGAACTATACCAACTGAATATCATGGGCCCGTATCACTTACCCTCGATTCTACATCCCCTTTCCGGACATCTTTGTAGATCTTTATTCCGCTTTATTACACGCACAAAAATGAAGCTATAGACGATAGTTTCTCCCACTCCTCTTTTTAGCGTACACGGAAACCGATTTCACTGCTGTTAACAGTCTTCCTGAGACGCAGTAGCACACCTTGTGGTGAGGCAGTAGTGTTTAAAAACAACAACTACAACAATATAATGCAGTGTAGTATTTCTGCAGCGAAACGTAGCGAAGTTTTGCTCTACCTATAGTGAGATTCAATACTTTTTGGTTGGCAACAGTTTTAATGCACTTGTTCTATGCCGGCAGGTATCATGGTGTGGACTTATAGTTAGAAAATACTATTTGATTTGTTTGTAAACCTTTCTGAAAATTGCACATAGGAGCGAAATAATAATGAACTTAGCAGCAGTTCCGGCTCCAGTAGACGACATACAGGGAGATGGAAGATGGCTGAGTATGGTAAATATGTTGAAATCTGCCCATATAATCTAACCTTAAAAATACCACAATGAAACGTCAGGTACCTGGTGTTGAACGTGTCTATATCGAATGCAGTATGTTAGTAATTGTGAGGTTTTAAAGGGCAGGAAAGAAGTTTGGTCAGGTTTAGGAAAACAAAATAATTAATGCACATTTCTGGGTTTCATGTAGCGCTATAACAAAGTTTATTAGTCTCGTACTTCCGAGCAATCAGAGTGTCATCATAACACAAGAGCGAGCTATCGATCGCTTTAATTTTAATTGTTTTTAACCCTTAAGGTGAGATTATTCTGTTGGAAAAATACGAATTTAATGTATGCAAATGCGGTTATTGGCTTCGAAATAAAAATTAAAGTTTTTCTTGATTATGTTTAGAAATATTTAAGTCCGGCATGATAATTTATGAGGTACCGATTAAGGACATTATTCCGTATGCGGGTCGGAGGTATGAAATGTTAAACTTACGGAATCGGGGTTTTCTAATACGCGGAGTTGATTATGTAGTATCCTGGGTTCTCATTCTAGTTTAGACGCGCAGATCCTACGGCTACGCCCTGTTGTCGCTCTGCAGCTGCTCCAGTCCTCTTCTAAAAAATATCCCTCGGCAACGCTTTGAGGCTGAGGGCCCTCGATGTTACAATGTTGAAACCTGATTCCGTAAATTTCATAACATTTCATACCTCATACCCGCAAACGGAATAATGTCCCCAATTACTTAGTAAAATACAAACAGAACGCATTTCCCTTCCCCTCCCCTCCCCCTTTTGCTTCTCTGGATGCAGTGGCAGGAGACAGTGTTTTTGTTAAAATTATTCTTTGGTAGTTGTGCACAATTAACTGAAAGGCTATTGGAATATCAAGGGAGTCTACTTCAGCGTAAGATACATATTTGCATTTAATTAAGTAGGAATTTGTGAAAACAAAACCGAGATTCTTCAGCTGCATTATTCAGCAGCTGTGCAGCATTAGCTAACATTTACCATTATGAACATTTTTTATACATCTAAGGCATTGAAAGTATGGACCAGGGCCAGTTGCTACAAAAGTTGAATCTCTTGCCTTGTACAAGATCATAAATTATGGGTTTGTATTATACTTAATGGATAGAGTATGGAAAACGAGCAACATTGTAACAATTCCATGCTCAGGATTACTACTAAAAGTGTTCGAAAAGGTTCTATAAAATTTTTTTGTTAATTTAAATATTCACAGATAACTTGTCATATTATAATCTTAACAGGGATTCAAAAGCATTAATTTTTTTTGATACCAGTGTATTCATATTTGTAGTCATATGAGAAGGTGACTTAACTAATAATATATTTCATTATTTGACTCATTATTTGATTTGATGCTATTACACTTATAATAAACCACAATATAACAAATTTATACAATTCAAAACTAAACAACATCAGCAGGTAATCAAATTAACTATTAATGACAACTTTACATGCTAAGTGAAGTTCCGTATACAGAATTTCCAAGGACAAATGTCAGCTGGGGAAAACATTCAGAAATTATCTTAATGTAACTTAGCTCAGCATGCTTAGCTTCAGGAAATGTTCAGCATTCTTTGCAGCTAAAGTAGCTTTTATTGCAGTGACACAGTAATGCTCACAAGAGGTGTTATGCGGAATCAAATTAAATTATGTTGTTGATCTTGTGCAGTATGGATGTCTCCATCTTGTATATTTTAAAGTGCCCTTTTTGTTAAGGGGACAAGGTAGTCTGAACACATGGAAATTACACTTTAAGTGTGTCAAATTACCATTGTTCTTAAAGTTCTCAAATGTTTCTTCCTGAAATTTTTATGAATTATTCTATAAATCACGGGAATTATTTCAAGTGGTTGTTTGCATTGATAGCTTATGTAGTTGAGTCCTTAAAAATTATTTCATTCAGCAGAAAAATAATAAAATTTACTCTTAAAACATGTGAATTCATGTACCTATTTCTTCGATACTACTTGCAATACAGAATCACACTTTTGCATGCTTGGTCTTAGTATAATCAGCTATCTTCTGAACCTCATTATTTAGTTGTGTGTATCAGTTCACTAGAAATTGAAAAAAAAATTATTTGCAAAGTCAAAAAAGGAAAATGTAGAAAATTTGCAATGTTGTTGCTCTCTTAATATCAGTAATATACATTATAAAATTATGATTGTGGTTCAGTACGTTTAACTATGTGTTGTATATATGTACTGAAAATTTCAGCTCTGTACTTCTCATACTTTCTGAGAAAAAGGTACATAAGTATCCAAAAATGTTGTTTTGAGAAAGCTGAATTTAAAGTTTGAACATTAAAATTCTGACACACTTCAGTACATTCCAGGGTCATAATCATCTGCACCTTCATTTCTGGATTGCTTCAGCTTTTCTGATTGCCTTCTCTTGGTCCTGGCCTCTTTTGTTAATTGCTGGACTGCTCGCTGGGCATCATATAGTCGTTCGTTGTTGAAAGATACAAAAATGTTCTAAAAAGGGGCATTGCATAACAGCTTTAAAGGAATGCAGACTATCATTTAAATGGTATTTAAATGTTTTAAAAACCTCTTAACCTCCAAAAGTATATATTTTCTGAAACTGGGAATAATAGAGATTTTATTGGTGCCTAAAACAAAAAATGTGATTTTTGACCATTTCAGAGTACCTTGTATCCTTAAAGTTGAGATTCCAAAAGTTTTTGTTACTTTTATACTATGGATGATAGTGACATTTGTGACTTCCTTATGGTTAAGTAATGCATGTGTATTGCAAACAGGATGTTATGAATTTTTGCGGGCAAGATGGAGAAGCATACAGCTGTTGCTTTCTTTCTGCATGTCCATTGGTCTTCCTTAAAGGAAATCACCATAGAATGCCATAAAGGCTGGTTCACAACCAACGAGAACGGTAACCAGAACGAGAAAGTTGAAATACATGTATTCAAATGGGAATGTTCACAACCGACGGGAAGCTTCCCGGGCCCCGGGAACGGGAAAGAAGAGTTGCACAACTTTTAAGTTTCTCGTTCTCGTTCCCGGGCACAGCATATTAGATCCCTATTGTGCATATTAGACTCTTCACTCTGGAGGTTATTCTAAGCGGCCGTGACATGAAACAGCCACTAGTGCTCTCTATAGTCACAAGCTGGAAACATGAAACTGGAAGGAATTAGTAGTAAATGTGCTTCCTAACCTCATCCCAACACCCGCAAATCTAATCAGCATTTGTTCCTCTGGTGAAGGGATCATTTGTAGTTTGTTTATATGCAACTCAAAACTGGCTATTACCTAAAACCCAATGGCAAAAGCTACAAAGAACAGCTAAAACTGGTGGAAATGAAAAAAGAACAATAAACAATTTTGATGTATGCCATTAAATAAAGGAGTGAAAGTTTGGCATAAGTAGAGGGATCGGAAATGTAATGAATATGCATTTAGATAATGTTTACTCTATCGAATTTTGACGTTGGCTTGGCTAAATTGGAAGTAGGTGAAAAAAATGTCATTGGTCAGTTAAAAACAAATGAAATCCCAATGCGCAAAATCGACTTTCACTTTGTGATCGATATGCATTCCCGTTCTCGTTACCGGGCTGTTGTGAATCAAAATTTCTTGCTTCCCGTTCTCGTTTCCGTTCTGGTTACCGTTACCAGGTGGTTGTGAACCAGCTTTAAGAGTAGCATATTTTGCCCACTTCCACTACCATTTTGAGAAAGGAATAATTGAAGTATTTCTGTACACAATAAGAAGGTGCTTGTATTGCAAAAGGTAGTTTAGAAATTCTTTGCGACGTTGGTTCCTGCCATTTCAAAGGTCCTTATTTAAAAAAGCTACAAGTTCTCAGGGTTTCTTTAGAGAACATATACTTCTGAGCTATCTTGCAGATAACTGATTTGTTTACAACAAATCTTTATGAGCATGACCACAATGCTAAGTATGCAGATGATTTGCATAGGCTGGTAAATACTTCGAAAACTTTTCCAAGAAAGGATATTATTACTCTGGAATAGAAGTTTATATACTCTTCTATGTGGCTTAAAAGTATGGGGTGATGCAAAAGAAGCACAGATATTTTCTAAAAAGTATTTATCATTTAGAAATTATTCGCTCTTTATATAACATGGATGAATACCCAATATCATACTGAATGCTCAAAATTAATTTTTAATTAGTAAATTAAAAAAACAACTTAACTGTATTTTCGCAAAAGAGTCTTTACGTTTTAAAATAGGCAATTTTTAACTTTTCGTCATTAGGAATATTTTTACTGTTTTCAGGACACATGACAAATAGTGACAGTATGTTTATCACAGAGAGATTGTGCACAGTGCTTACATTCTCAGTTGTTTTCTGTGCTTCTTGAGGTAGAAGCTACATTTGACTGTTATTTGTCAGAGTTTCTGCAGATCCAGCTGCAGGATCTCGGCAGCATGTATTCTCATGTTCAATCTTTATCTAAGGTTCTTTTGAATCCCTGAAGTAAGGGCTTTTATTGCCAGGTGAGGCTTTGCTACCTCAAGAACTAAAGTCTTCAAATAGGAACCCATATCATGATAGCATCTGTATTTACGCAAAAAATTCATTTATCCTAACATTGCCTTCATTGTATACATACCCAAAGAGAGCACCTAAAGCATATCATAGAAGTTGTGTATCATGACTTCAATTTTGTGTAACATCTACCCCACCTTTATTTAGGTTATACCTAGTAGGTTACAGCCTCTGGTTTCATCCTTTCTCCCATGCTACTGTCAATCTCATCAATATGCGTAGGAGGGAGTATGGAGTTAGCAGTAGGAGAGGACAGACTTGTTGTGTGAGCTCAAGTAGTAACTTGAAAAGTGTTTAAAATATATAAAGTAAAGGTAAACACACCAGGAGAATTTTGTCCAATTGTGGAAACATTTTTATGAGTATCATGGGAAACAAATTTGAGCAGAATCTAATACCTAATGTGATATCAGAACTTAATTTGGGCTTCAGCAATGGTTGAACAGTGTAAAACAGTACTAAGGTCTGTTCCATATAACTTTGCCCCATATCTCTTAACTGTCACATGCACTAGTCACCTATCATTGGCTGCTGTTGTAGGATACAAAATAGTTCCTTATTTAACATGATCATTTATTTTAATATATTTGAAGATAATTTGTCAAATTTATATTTTCATAACTGAATGAATGAAATGCATTATGTAACAGGGTTGATGCATCTGGAATGCATGTAAATTCATATCAACAAATGGGTTATCTTTTGCTTTAAACCCACCTCTCAGGATGATGAAAGCACATGCATCAATTGTGACAGTGTTTATATCGCTTTTGTCGCATATCCTTGCATTGCACACTGCTTGTTTTGTCACCATTTGAAGGCGTACATTTGCCAGTTAGGGGAAAGGGGAAGGAAACAGAATGCGGAAGAATACATGTCAGCGTGGCAAGATTATAAGAAACAGGCTTTAGGTAAATATTTAAAAAGAAAATTAGTTAAACTGAGTATAGTGTTTGTTGGCTTAGAAAAAGTGTATGATGGAATGACCAGGGAAGCACTGTATGCAATATAAACTGAGGAAACTGGGAATAAGTGAAAGGCTGTTGGGGTATAGTATAAGAGTTTGTGAGGATAGTTCAGTTTACATAAATTATGATAATGAAATAGTTACATAAAAATATTACAAATGCATGGTCTATACAGATCTTAATTTATTTACCTATACATATTATGTTGAAAGTAAGAAAGACAAAGAAACGTATGCCAGTAATTAATAATTTGGGAATACCAGGACTTCTGTATGTGAACAACACAATGGTTAGCACAATTTCCATAAATTTATTTGTTTGTTTGTTTGTGTTTGTTCATTTGGCACCACTGTGAGCAATATCAGGGACATTGAACACGTCATACAATTATGAGATATGTGGCATAACTAATAATATACCCAACACTAAGAGCAATTGGGGGGGGGGGGTAAACCATCACCATTTCAACATAAACTTCTCAACATGCATTATAGTAGGACAGTAATAACAAATAAGCGTAAATCACTGTCAGATGCAATCTGCCCTATTTATTGAATATTTACCTGTTACACGACAAGTTGAAAAATTCCTCAATAAGCATATGGGGAATGAGTATATAAAAAAGACTAAATCTTTCTTGAAGATTTTACATTTATTAAGATTGCCTAATAGTTTTAGGTAGCATGGAAGGTTATTATAAATTGTTATTGCAGAATAGTAACATCCTTTTTTGGAACAGTTTTTAGCTATTTACTGGTCTAGGCAAATCGCCTGCATGTCTCATGTATGTGGTCAAGTACAGCAAGCTTTTTTGTGAAGTTATCATAATTATCTGCAAGGTAGCTCAAGAAAGAGAGAATATATGTATTCATCAGTAAGAGTAAGAATTTTTTGGATTTTGAATAATGGTCTTTTTTGTGGTATAAATACTTGATAGCTGTGTGCCGAATTATCCCAGAAGATTATTCCATATCGCAACAGGAAGTGAAAGACAAAATAGCTGTTCTTAAGGCATTTTGGTTAAGCAGATTTTTTGTTTCTTAAGGCAAAACAAGCTGAACTAAGTTTTGGTAGCATGATTTTTATCTGTTTTCTTCAGTTGAGCTTTCCATCCAATTGAAGACCAAGAAATTTTGTTTCACATACTTTATTTATGGTGTAATTGTTGTACCTGATTGTAATTCATTCGCTTATTTATGCTTCGTTTGGAATTGAATAAAGTTTGTTTTATCATAGTTTAATGAAGGCTTATTAGCTTCAAACCATATGTTGAGTTGTTTGAACACTTTACTGACAGAATCTCTTAATTGCTGATGTGACTTTTCAGATATAAGTACACTGGTATCATCTGCAAAATGCATCAGCTTTTGAATCTTTGCTAAGCTAATATGGCAGGTCATTTATAAATACTAAAAATAACAAAGGGCAGAGTGTAGAATCTTGTGGGACACCTTTAATAATAAAACCTGATTCAGAATCACAACCATTGATTCTGGTTTTCTGGATTTTATTTAAGTAAGATCTTAACCAATTTATAGAGACATCACTGAAGCCATAAACTTTTAACTTTTGCAGCAAGAGGTTGTGATCTATGCTGTCAAATGCTTTAGCTAAGTCACAAAATATTTGTAATTGTTTCCTTTTTATCCAAGGGTGTGCATATATGTTGCATTTTCCGTTGACATTTTATTCCTTAAATATGAACTGGTGTGCTGAGAAAATGTTGTTGAACTCCATGTATTTTATAACCTGATTATATACAGCTTTTTCCATTACTTTAGAAAAGGCTGTCAAAACAGAGAAGGGACTATATTTGGAAGCCAGACTTTCTCTCTCTCTCTCTCTCTCTCTCTCTCTCTCTCTCTCTCTCTTTTTGTTTTCTTTTTTTTATTTTTTTTATTTTTATAGAGATTTAACAATTGTGTGTTTCATTTTTTCCGGAAACATCCCTGACGAAAGGGAAGGATTGCATATATGACTAAGAGACTTACTCAACTCTGGTAGGTAGTATTTTAACAATTTGGTACTTATCTCATCCCATCCATGAGAGGTTTTGCTTTTCAACAAGCTAATAATTTTTTCTACCTTTGGGGGTTGTGGAGTCCATCTTAAATTTACAGTTGATTTTGGGTTATGCCTTTTTAGCATTTTAAGTGCAGTTGAGTTTGGGTTGAATCTGTTTGTTTTGCCGCATTAAGGAAATATGTATTTAAGACATCAGCAATGGCACAGTAATTTACTGACTTCTTTATTTCCAGTAGTTATGTGAGCAATATTACTATTTGAATTAATTCTCCCTGTTTCAGATTTTTATTATATTCCACATTGTTTTAATTTTATTATTGGATTCATAAATGGCTAGTGAGAAATACCTTCTTTTTGCTTCATTAATTACTCTTTTAAGTAATTTACAGTATGTTTTGTAGCAGGCTTTAATGTTTGAATTATTATTTGTGCAATATAGTAAGAACAAATTTCTTTTATTTGCACAGGACTTCCTTATACTTGAAGTAATACAGGGTTTGACCTTTGTTAACCGTGATGAAGTTAATGTTTTCTTAGGGAAAACAGCTTCAAAAGTTAATGGCACAATTTTAAGGAATTCCTCAAATTTGTCATTTACTTGAGTGTTGGGATAGACAGATGCCCATTTTTCATTTAACACTAGTTTAAATTTATTGATATGCTCATCACTAATTATTCTTGTTGTAATTTTACTTTTTCTATTATCCTTCTGTTTGCTAGTTATGGCAGGCACCAACAATATCTGAGCATCATGATCTGACATGCCAATTACAATAGGAACTATGGTATAATTTAGAATTTTTTCTGAGTCTAGAAATACGTTAGCTATAGCTGCTGCAGTGTTTATACGAGTTCTGATGGGAAAGTGAGCCACATATTCCAAGCTAAATGTATGTAACAGGGAAGTCAGGTTAGTTTTCATTTCGCTGTCATTAAGTATGTTTACCTTAAAATCTCCACAAACTATTGTTTTAGCATTTTCAATGTAAATGTATGAGATGGTTCTTTCTAATCTATGTATAAATTCTTGTAAGTTTTCTGTGGGAGCTCTATATAATGCTAAAATGATGCATGTATCCCTACCAATTTTTTTTTCTTTCTTTCACTGAACAGCATTCAAATTCCTTTTCCTCACAAAACGATGCAATATTTATGCTCGTGAACTTTGTCGTGTTTTTAATAAATATACTCACTTCTTAATTTAATCTACTTCTACAAAAACTGGAACATAATGTGTACTTATTGAAGTTCACGCTTTTGAGCTCTGCTTCTGTCATGTGGTGCTCTGTTGTGGAAATTACTGTGATATCATAATTTATATTTTGAATGTGCATATTTAGCTCTTCTACTTTAATCTTTAACCCTCTTATGTTTTGATGATATAAACCAAATTAATTTTTTGATAATGAAGGGGAGGCATCAGTGTTTACATATGAAACAGATTTCACCTGTTTGGGCCTCCTTTTTACCTTCTTCCTAAAAAAACGAGATCTGGCACCCACAATAATAGGAACATGCCTCTCACGATTATTGTACTTCAACTCCTCTGCCAAGAGACATTGAAGCGCCCTTTTGCCTAAGAAGTTGAGAATGCAACCCATGCTGTGTGAAATGCTATTGATGAAGGCTGAACGTTGGCAAAACATCAGTGTGATGAAAGGCAATACTTCTCTTCCACAGGTTCTCCTCCACTCATGCTATCACGTGATGAAATGCTGGTTTATCATGTCTCTGAAATTGTTTAACAAATTTAACACTAATGTGAGTGCTTACCTTGGCAATGTGTTTCAGATCTTCCTCGATTGAATACCCATAATCAGCATCAGTGCTGTTGCCACAACCCGTGATCATCCTTATTTAGACAACAGACAGACTCTTAAGATCTGAGGTCACATTTTTAAGTTTGGCACTTGGCTTATTTATACATTCCGCCTTGAAGTTGCTCCAGAGTTCCTCCTGCAGCAAGGGTCCCATCCTTCTAGTATGGCTGGTGCCCAACACAAGCACTCTATTCTTATTTGCCTTCCCACTGTCCACTGCAACATCAGTCTCTACTACTTTCTCCATCCATGAAACATCTTCCAAAACAGAAAATCTATTAATAGTCATAACACCTGCCATGACTTCTAGTGACTTCAAGCATCTGTTCTCTCATCACTTGGCTTCTACAAAGGAATCATATGGGGGCCTTCCATTTTCATCTTGTAGCTTTGCTTTTAGTGTCCAAATATCATTGTGTAACACATTAATCAAATCTTTAAGTTGCTTAATTTCTGTCTCTTTGTTACACAGTTTGCAAAACCATCACCATTTGGAATTGTCCTCTTGCTTACTCCTCCACAGCGGAAGTGGTACAATAAATTGCATCCATTGCATTGTATTCCCTCTGATACTCATTTATAGCAGTTACCACATAATCTTTCCATTCTTTTAAAAAAAATAAAACCAAAACACACAGTTTAAAACAACAGCAATTTACTATATATCTGTTTATTTATACAGGAAAACCGAAAACAAGCTGGAGTTAAAACAGTAACAAAGTATGAGTTAATTCAGTATGGCTGCCTTAGTGGCGATTAAGTATTGAGTCAAAATGACTATTCTATTTTTAAATACTTAATGTTATTAATAATAAATGAGCTATAACTCTTTTAATACTAGCTAATAAGATAATATAATACAGCTAAGTAATTAAAATATGTGTGTATATTTCAAAAAGTTAGAGCTCATCCACTGATGTAGTATCTACCACCAGTCAGGGCTGCCAGCCTCTGCCAACTTACAATGTATATTGTAAATGGCTAGCAGAGAAATTATAAATTTCACAAATGAATGGGTACTGAAAATGTTAATAAAACTAAGTAGTGCTAGTGAATAGGAGAAACTAGAAGAAGTAAGTCCAAGAGCGTTGGTAATGGAGAGAACATTAAAGTGTTAGTATAAGCTACAGAAATTGCCAGATGAACGCCTTTAAAATGCCCTTAAAATATCACATGTGTGATGTAGATGCATTTTCTAAATACAAGAACACTTCATTAGAAATAGGATTAGGATTTATGAATGAATAGAAATGAGAAAAGGGTTTTGGAGAAGTGTTATACAAAAATTATTTGAATGGGTAAAAATATGAGGAAAATCTTTTGGAGAAGTGTTGTATAACAATTTAAGGACATGGATAGGCAGATTTTAAAGACAATAACGATTGAGAAAACCTCTGGTGGTATTGAATGATTTAAAGACAGATTATACAGGAGAAATGTGAATATTTAAAGCAGTTTGAAAAGGAATGGTATTACATGTTTGAGATTAGGGATTTGGGCATGGTTTTAGGAAAACTAGAACAGGGAATGGCCCTTGCGTGGACAAGAAGAGGTGGCAAACCATATTTTACTTGAATGTTAAGATATCAGGAGTTGGAGGGAAGAGTTAATTATGGATAAGTGTTGTAAAATTAGAAATGTGATAACAATGAGCAAATTGTTTGGTAATAAACAAATAGGAAAACATATAAGGTTAAAGTGAATTGGTTTTGGGTATTTGAAACCAGTATGTAAAAATACATTCACTGAATGCAAATGTATTGTATTAAAGAAAATCTTAATTAATAGAGGGGAGGCTACTGCAAAATGACCAGGGGCAAAAACAGCATTTCCGCAATCTGAATGTAATTATCTTCAAACCCAATAAACATTACATTATGCATGCTAGAAATTAGTTATGCATTTTTATGCTGTGATGAGATGTATTAATGCTAGTGGTAGGGGTAGGATTTATTTCATCACCTCCAATTACAAATATCATACATTAATTATTCTGCTCTCCTAGGAGTTGCTTAAGTTTTGGGTCATGTACACCTAACACCCTGGTTGTTTGCATATATGTATCCTTCATTTTCTCTACACATCACACAATTTCCCACTTAATTTCCTCTTCTGTATTACCTACCTCATCAGTTCTGTTATTAAGATCCTCTTTTTTTTTTTTAATGACTTTCCTCCACGATTTCCCTCTTACCTTTCCTGTGCATTTGCCTAATTGCTTTAGAAATTCTTTCATATTATTTCTAAAAAGTTTTAAGGACAGTATCTTTCTCTGTAATTTATCCCATTCCCTATTCCATATTTCCACTCTCCAAATCTTAGTTTCTGCACATTTCAGTTTTTATCTGCATTGCCACATAGTGCACACAAATATTTATCAGCTTTCAAACCACTTAACAACATAGTTCCTATTCTTGCCCATGCCAGGCCCTCCCTTTCCATTTTATACAAACATCAATGTATTTTTCCCTTCCCCAGTATTTCTTAAAATTCCTATAGTATAACAGAGTACTCTTATCCCTTAAGCTACCATATATTTTCTGTTTCTCTATGTCGTCTACCCTAAATTTCAATTTATTCCACAGACTTTGTCCACTTGTTGTCTGCATATTAGCTATCTCGCCCATTCCAGTTTCCCTCACTATTTCTTTTAATCGGAATAACCAGCTCTTTCCCCTTTTTTCTTGCACTCTTAAACAGTCTTTGACAATATTTCCTTCCTCCAGTGCTTTGATCCTACTCCATTATTTCGTTGTATGTTTTATCACTAATCCTTTCCTGCCAACCCTTCCTAATTCAACTAGGGCTACCCCATTTGGAGCTGCTCTCGGCAACCCCAATATCATTTTACAAAAGGTTCTGTGAATCTGGTCTATACATTCCCACCCTTTTTCTGTCCCCCAAATCTCTATCCAGTGCATCATTCTTGACTCCACTGTAGGTGAATATATTCTCTCTAGCCAATTTACTCTCATGTTTGGTTTTTTCTTCAAGCACGTTCATATGCTGTTGATAGCTAACTTTTCCTTGCCTAGTGCATTTTGTCTTTGCTCTGTCCACTTAACATTGCTATTTAGCCTTACCCCCAAGTAATCAAATTTGTTTAAAACTACTTCAATTTTGCTCCCTCTAACCACCACTTCTCATCTCTACTGAGTTTATTCCCGTTCTTACAGACCATAATTTTTTATTTATGTTTAAACTCCATACTTGGCAGTATTCTTCTGTTGCTGCTTCTATTGCTTTCTTTAATCCTACACTTGGTAGTTGCTACTGCTACTAAGTCATCTGCAAAGAGCAAACCTGGGACCTCTGTATTATTAATTGATGGAAGTGCAAATTTTCCCTCCGTATTTCCTTCAGTATGCCATCTACAAACAAATTGAATAAAATGGGACTTAATTTACAATTCTGTCTTTCACGTGATCCTGGGAGGTGGACGTCATTCAAGTGACACTCCCACTCCTGAGAGCTTTTCCTTTGGGCCAGCACCTGAAAATTTTAATCTGCCCTCCCCCTCCCAATTACAGGGCAGAAGTGGATATGCCACTTACATGTGTCAACCCCAAAAAAGGTGAAGACTACTGAAGAACCTCGGTGGGGCTGACAGCAATCTAGCAACTGTCTACCGGCTATCCAGGGCAGTACCGGATGACCTTGAGGCATCTCACAACACCACCTGCAGGGAAAATCGCCCAGACATCCCCAATCTCCCATGGGTATCGGAAACCACTGCCTCACCGAGTCCAACCCAATCTAAACTACATCCTATGGGTGGGGCTCAGACGTTTGGCCAAGTGTATTTCTAGTAATGTCAAGTACTATGAGTTCTCAGGGTCCTCAGCACCCGCACCATGGCAGCTGAAGGGGTCGGAACCTTCCCTGCTTATGGGGTACAGCCCTGTCTTAAGCCAATTATATTCGGTACCCAGTCTGTTACTTTGTTATTGGCAAGCCTAATACAAAATTTATTATCTGTATACAGCTTCTCTATTAGTCCTGTGAGCTTCCCACTCACTCCCTTTACTCTCAACTTGCTCCAGAATGCCTCTCTATGGGTGGTATCAAAGGCCTTTTCTAGGTCTGCAAAAAACAAATATACCTTTCCTCTTTTCTTACTTAAGTATCTGTCTATTATTGTTCTTAATATAAATATATTGTCCACTGTAGATTTCTTTTTCCTAAACCCCCTTGGAATTCTGATAATTTTCCTTATCTCTCTGCCCATTCCTGTAATCTCTTTGTTATTATCCCTGTAAGCGCCTTGCCTTTTACTTATAAGAGACTCTATAGTTGCTTGGGTTGTTCACCTCCCCTTTCGCTTTGAAGATTGGTATAATCACTCCTAGTTTCAAATTCTGTGGAATCTTTCCTCCCTCTAATATCACATTGAACAGGTTTTCTAATAGTGATGAAATGTATGACACTAGCATTGAGGCAAAAAAGACTCTTTTTCACTGCACTCATTCTTGTGTTTGCTATGAATGGTGTAGTCTCCCCCTTGTTTTTAGGGATTTTTCCATCTACCATAAGATTTTTTGTCACATGGATTCATTCACTGAATCAATAGATGTGGTCTAGTAATTGTACTTGATAGTGTATCTAACAGTATTCATAATTGATCAGCAAGTCTGTTTACAGTACCATTGGGCTGATTATTTAGAGCATAAGGTCCTTCCAGTGAATTCCCAGTATAAATTTTTGCATATTTGTTGTTGTTGGTTGCATAAACCATGCGAGAGTCAATTATAGGAGATGTTTTCAAGCCATGTGTGTGCTGTGTGCTGATTACTGAATAACTAATACCATAACTTACAAGAAAGCATATAATGTATTATATACCAATAAGAATAGGCAGTGTATTGCATTTTTACTTTCTCTAGCACATGCATAGAAGGTAGAGAAGATATTGCTTTCCACCCAAAAATTTGATATTGAGATATCACCAGAAATACGTTTTGAGACTCCTGAACCCATAAAAAGCATTTTTAGAAACAAGTCAGTGTGTGTTTGTATGTGCCTGTGTGGGGTAGCAAGCATGGTATTTTAGTTCAGTATCTTCCTCTTCCAAAGATGTGACATGAGGATTTTCAAGAAAATCCCCCATCCCAACTACCCTTTACATGGAAGATTTTTATTAAATTTTTGATTTTTTGAGAAATGGCTCTTAACGATTTTTATTAAAATACCATGCATTAAAGATATTTACATGACAAATAAAACATTTGTCTTGAATTTTCTGGGAATAGCCTGCGAAGTCCTCTTCATTCAAAAGGAATTTTATATAATTTATATAACTGGTAAACATTGAGCAATAGATGAAAACATATTTCACAAAAGATGTAGATCTCTTTAAAACACCAATTTATTTCAAATAACTTTTTTTTGTAGCATATGCCATTTCCAAAGTATCTGTTATTAATGGTTTGCATTGTTCAATACTTTTTCATTTAAAGCTTTCCCAGATGACATTAAAGCTTTCGACACTCATGCATTAGATACCACCTATTTTTAGTGGAAGCATAAGTTCTGTGAACAAATAGACAGTGTGGCAGTCGGTATCCCTTATATGTCCAATCATTGCCATTTCATGGAATTCTTTGAAGTCACTCCACTACAAACTTCTAAGCGGAGATCTTCCTGCTGGCGACACTATATAGAGGATAGATTTGTTGCGTGGAGCTATGGTGATGCACCCTTAGCTGATTTTGTGTACCACATAAACAACATACGTCTGTGCTAACAGCTTACCATGGAGATAGAGAAGGATCAGCTTACCTTCATGCATGTGCTAGTCAGCAGAAAAGACAATGACATCCTTAGCCTTACAGTAGATTGTTTACTTAAAAACTCCTAACATACAAGCCAGAAATGTGCTTTGATTAAAACTTGCATAGACCATGCTATCTATATCTGTGAAATGCAATATGTTTGCTTGAATTTAATCATATAACTCATGCTCCACAAATCTATGGATACTCAAGCTAAGAAGTGAAGAGAACCATATCCTGAAGAAAAAATCAGTGTGCAACACAGAAATTGAACAACCTAGTAAGAAGGGCACTGCTTTTTTGCCTTACATCAAAGGGGTCATGGATTGCATCAGCAAGCTTGTTAAACAGCATGACATTAACACAGAATACAAACCAACAGTAAGTTTGCAACATACTATGGTCAGCAGAGGATCTGATAGATCTGCTAACATCAGTCTGTGTATATAGAATACTGTGCTCATGTGGAACTGTGTACATCAGTACAACTTAGCACAGTGTCAATACCTGGATCATGGAGCAGATGTGATATTATCTGTTGGACCAACCAGAAAAATCTGTGGTAGTGGAACTTGCTATGCATAAGGCCAGAGAAGTGTAATACAATATGAAGACAACAAGGTGCTTTCATTTGCTTATTGTTATCAAGCCCTACTAAATCAAGAGACCAGAGGAATATTTAAAAGCACCAACAATTTCAGAGGAGGAGGAAACAAGGCTCAACAAAGTTTCCTATCCAGTCCTACAGAATATTATACTCCAAATAAACATCCAGAGATGAGATGTTGACACAACAGGCAAATAGCAAAGTGGTGGAGAATGACAGTCCAGTGACTGCAGTCATTACAGGCAATTGTTGCCCTACTCCAGCCCACTCCACCTCTGGGCCAGTCAAGAGCTAGCAGAGGGTGGGGTGATAGTGAGAATCATGTACCCTCCACACCAGCATATATGAACCATATGGAATCGACAGGCTGTGAGACAGTCACTGCCAATATTTTGACTAGAATACTTCAGCAATGCAACTTACGATGTTAGTTGTGGCCACTGACAAAACTTCTGGGAAGATGATTTAGCTGGATCATAGCCCTTAAGCCCAGAAACTCTTCTTTTTACAAAATCGTGATACGTACGGTGCATAGTTTATAGGTTTGCCTATTGGACATTTTTGTAAAAATGATAATTATGGCATTCAGACAGACACTCCCAATATCAACAGTTTGTTGCCCGTTGAAATATGTTAGCAGTGAAGGAATGGTTTGGTAAAGTAGCAATACTGTAATATTTCGTATTATAGTTCAGAAGCAGTACATTGCCTTTTTGAAGTGGCTTTATCCAAATTAAATTTGAAACCTATATGCAAAGAGTTTCTCTATTTACTGTACTACATGGACTACTGCTGAATTCCAGTGTTCTCTATCCTTCAGGAATGTATCAGTGACATTTTTTTATACATGGCAGATTTTTGTAATGTAATGTGAACTACTTTATGTTTTGTATAATAAGCTTTTGCATACTTGGTTTCTTATTTGAAAAGGCCCCAGAAATTTCATGTCATTAAGTAAATATTCTGGCAAATGCGATCAAGTTTGGATAGAAGACAATCAATTACATGAGAAAGTTGATGTGATAGCATTGAATTCCGTAAACCCTGGGGAAGTGTGTCAGCAGAGGTTCTGCAAGTTGTCGTGTTTGGTGCTTGTTTTCCAGTTCAGTGGAATAAGTGAAGTGCTGTGCTGTGCTTGTGATCATATATTGCTATTCTGTTGAAGATTGCATATTTCTTACGAAACAATATTGGATTAGTGGTTTCTTTGAGACATGTCAGTGAAAGTTTTGGGAATGGTTTGGTGGCTGACAAACACTGTTAAAAGACTGCATATGAAAATTAGTGAGGAAGCTGGAGAACAGTGTTGGATCAGTATGACGGGGATGTCTGCAATTGTTGATAGAAAAACTGATGATGTAAGAAACCAATTGTTGGCCGCTCTGTCAAAGTCTATTTAACATTTAAGTGGAATCTCATAAGCACGTGTCAAAGAGGTGTGAACAAAGCTGGCCTGTATCCCTACCAGTTTATGGTTGCTCATGAACTTAGAGACTGACCAGGATAAATGCACTACACATTGCTGTTGGTTTCAACAATTTATTACTGCAAGGCCACTAGTGTTGTTGTACATAGGGTTTAGTTATGAGGTGTGGTTCCACCTATCTGGTATGTAAACTCTCAAAAGACATGTTTTTTGTGTAGTGAAAACCCGCATGCACTGGCCAAAGAACCCTTTCATTCACAAAAGGTAAGCAGGCATGTTCTGAGCATTATCACAGTGGCACATAATTGGCCTGCATTTTTAGACACTGCTGTGGCAAGTGAAGTTTACATGGAATTTTTTCATTAATTTGTGAACCAGTTAGATGATCATGAACTGACACATGGCTGGTACCAATAAGACGATCGCAAGATTGAAAAGATTGAAGAAGATCTCGCAAAGACTGAAAATCCACAGGACTTTAAAAGAGTATGGTATTTTAATCAAAATCGTTGACGCCATTTTTTTAGAAAATAAAAAGTTTGAAAAATGTTCCATGTAAAGGGTAGTTTGGGGTGGGGCATTATCTTGAAAATCTTTGTGTCGCATCTTTGGAAGGTGCAGCTTGTATAATACATCGTGACACTCCATATTAGCAAGAGAGAAGAAATGAGAAGTGGTGGGGGAGCAAGAGACTACAAATGATATCAGAACTCGTAGGCATTCGCATACACAACGCATTGTAAACAACTGTGTAAGCTTACCTGCAATTGAACTTGGCATTAATCATCCTCATCCAAGGGCAATGGGGACACTCCAGAAATATCCGAGAATGATTTCTGTGTGTGTTGCACAGCTTCATCTTCGTAATCAGACTCGTCACCATCAACCAGATTTTTCACTTTCCTCACTATCACTATCGTACCGAAATGAATAATTATTTCTTGTCCTTCATCCAAGAGTCCCTCATTTTCCATATATTTCTGTTCAATATCTCTTACATGCCAGCAACCATCTTGCCATTCTTCTACAATGATGGATGCAAATTTTTCATCAGTCAGTCCCACATCATCATCCATTTTGAATGTTACGTTTTTGTCCGCAACCCAATTCTTTACGGTAGCCCAGATAAGCTCAATTGGATTGAGCTCTGGATAGTATGGGGGAAGTATTAATACACTGTGGTTGCACTCCAGACTATCTATCTTATATCTATGATGCTTGGGTTTTAGAGGTTTTATGAGATTGTATATTTCAGGTTTGCGGAGGGAAGGGAAATCTGTGTTAAGGAATTCTTCTTCTGGAAGGTGAGCCTGTAGCCAGGAAATCATAGTGTCTCTTTTTGAATTAGATGAAGGAGCCTTATTTAATTGCATGTTATGGTAGGGAGCATTATCGATTACCAGAACTGAATTTAGAGGTAGATTAGGTATTAATCCCTCTTTTAGCCATTTCTCATAGTTAATGAAGTTCATTTCACTATGGTAGTTCCCTGCTCTTTGGTGGGACTTAAAACGGACATAAGGGTTAGGGATAAAGCCCTGCTCTCCACCAGCATGGATTATTATTAGCCTTTGACCTCTTGAGACTGGGCAAAATAAACCTTATAAGGAATCATCACTCCAGTAATGTGGGGTGGTATGTGAGGAATGAATGTAGGTTTCATCCATGTATACAATGGGTCGGCCCTCGCTACAAAATTTAGTGATCTGCCTTAGATAATTTATACACTTGTCTCGTATGTCATGACGCTCGATCAAGGTTTTGTACTTGATTTTTTTTTTACACCACCGAAATCCTAGTTTTAGGAGGATTGTGCACAATGTTGATATGGATCCTTTGAAATCGATTGAATTTTGCAACTTTGCATGCACTTTTCTTAAAGAATGCCTCTCCTTTTCTGTTACATAAAAGTTGTTTACGGTTCTGCAGACTACTGCCTCATTAAAGGTGACCAAAGCTGATATCATTGATTTTCTTGGCCTTTCTTTATGGGGGGTTGAAAATGAGGTGGACACGCCGGAATCAATTGTTTTCTTTTCCCTAACAATTCGCCATACACTACTTTCTGAAACACCTGTAGCTTCTGCTACTAGCTGCACTACATTATTGCCTGGTAGAGCATTGGTATTACTTTGGCATATATTTTTAAAATATGTGTACACATTACTTGCGATTTCCCTGCTTTGGGAATGTAGCACTTTGCCACTAAGTTTACTCTGAATGGGCAACATGTCTTATGCATTACAAGGAAAGAAAGGATATGCGCTAACAAACAGCAATCAGAATTACTCTGGAAGTAATTATCACACTCACAGCAGGTGGAACACTGACCCCCACCTCTCTTATTATGCAAGTGAGCTGGTCAGTGCTATTGCGCATCTTTGTCTCAGGAGTGGGGGGACTGTCACGACATTTTACATGAACTGTACTGAACTTAAATACCAAGTTTGGTATTTAGCCAATTTTGTTTTTAAGTTACTCTTTTCACAGATATACACAGACCTCCTTTTTCTAAAAATCCTTTCTTTGGGTTCAGGGGGCCTCAAAATGTATATAGTTCCAGTAAAATCTTGACATCGAATACTTGGGTGAAATACAATACTTTCCCTGCTTACTATACATAGTAGAGAAAGTAAAAATGGAGCAGAGTGAAGAGAAAGTACTGTCTCATAGTGATCAAATGTAAATTGAATGGATATCATAAAGAAGTCATAAGGTGTGAATGTAAAATCTAATACAAAATGTGTTTCACTGCATTGCAGAATTAGTCAATTATTAAATGCAAGGTGTTTAAAAGTGCTTATAGGCTACAAGCTGGAATTAAATCCCATATTAGGCTTTAATTCTCCACCAGGGTGCACAGATTTAGAAACTGAAGTTATTTTGAAATATATGGCACTAAAAGTGTAAAACCATGTTTATTTTTATAATAGGTCATATATTAATTAACTAGGGCCCAGATTCTTAGGTTTAAAATTATTTCTTTTCCTTAACATTTAATGAGCTATTTTTAGGATATCAACAAATTTTATACTTCTTGGTGCTAAATATACAAATTTCATAGTACCTAAAAATGCCTAAATGAGGGGTTATGACCTAAAATGTCCTAAATCACGGTTTTAAGTTCTTCAGATGATGCATACGTATTTACCCGAGGTTCCCACTATTGTTTCTTCCCTTGCATGTATCAAGGCACATTATAAATGTATACCAGAAGCTATTCTCTGCTTGGAAAGCTTGACCCTGTCACCCAGAGACTTTGGATATCATTGGAAACATTTCCAGAAAAGAAGTACCCAGACCATTGGGAGTTGCATGTTCTTCGAAGCTGCAGAGAATTATTAAATGCAATCCTGGCTTTGAAGACGTGAAGCAGATTTATTCAGTACTACAGGGAGAGAAATATACAGGAAAATTAGCCCTAGAACTTGCAGGATTTGCACCTATGACTTATGTTACATAAGTCAGGTTGTATTCTGCAGATACAGCCTTTCTTTATACAAAAATGTGCTACGTGATCATAGGAAATCGTTCATGCAAGAAAATTTAGGCATATTAACTGTAATGCAAGAAAGAAAGAAAAAAAGAAAAACGGTGAACTCTATGAAGAGTTGTTTTCTTGTAAGTAGTTATGATAGGGTAAACTCTTGTGAAATGTTTACCTTTAAATAAACTTTACTAAAGTAGGAAAAACAAAGTGATAATACGAAATATTGATGCCAGACAATTATTTGGACATGCTATTATTTATCCACTATTCAGCAAAATAGCTCTGCAATAATGTGAGAGGCTCACATTCGGAGGTCCTGGGTTTGAGTCCTGTTGACCATCTAATCTAAAAATGGGTTTTTTGTAATTTTCCCTGGCCACTAGGCAAATGCTGGGGTGTTTCTAATCTACTGCGATCGCCTTTCCATCACTTCACTTTCATTCCATTTTCTTCTCATGTTTCATGTGTGCTTCTAGGTTTCGTGGCATATGGCAGTGCCAGACAGATGGTGCAAATACTTGCTCAATGGACATTAGAGGGCTGCTTGGTCGATGGTTCGTTCATTGTCCTCTCCAGGCAGCTCCAGCAGTGGAAGAGATCTTCAATCTAGGGACTATTAGTGGCTTCTGCACATCTCTGTAGCCTGCCTTCCTGTAGCTTCCTGTGGAGTGGTAGCCACAATAGATCTATGTAGGTCTCAGTGCACAAGGTTTCCCCCTCCGTTGTATAACCTATACCTGTATCTATAGTTATCTATGGCTACACATACAAAGAAATTATAAGGCACGTCATCCGAGGTACCCGGCAGCCCATAAAGACAGCAAAGAACAAATGATAGCTACCATATATTTGCCATACATCAACAAAGTAATGGACCGAATTGGAAAACTGTTACAGTTACACCACATAAGGACAATGTGTAGATCAATGAGAAAAATAAAGGATCTGCTAAACTCTGCAAAGGACAAACGGCATCCACATTGCACAGCAGGTGTCTACAGAATACCATACAGTTGTGGTCAAATGTACATAGGCACCACCATGTTGAGCATTAACACACGACTGAAAAAATGTGAATGAACAGCTGTTTAGGTCAGATGGAAAAGTCAGCAGTGGCAGAACATTCCCTACTATTTGGCTATGATGTAAATGATAGGGACATTGTAGTGCTCTCAAAGACAAGTCACTATCAGACATGCTTGACACGAGAAGCAATTGAGATATTTAAACATAAAAGCGCCTTTAATTGCAGAGAAGATAGGCAACAGATAAGCAAAGCATGGATCCTGGCTCTGAAAAGAGTGAAACCAGAGCAAGAAGGAGCTCTTCCTTTTATACCAGTATCAGAGGCAGGCCAACGACAGGTGACAGCCAATAAGCAACCTCCACCACCAACAAGCCATGCCCACTTTCCACGTTTAGCAATAAATAGAGCGCCATTGGACAGAGAGCTTCATTCTTGTCTGGATTCCAAAGCTCTATTCATGGCTTTGACTTCCCTGAAGATACCGGATGCAGTTTTTGGCAAAGCGTCAGAGAAGAAAACAACTGGACCATGGCCTACAAGCCCACAAAACATATAGAATGGAATTCACCAGTACTGTTATCTGTTACTGCTATTATGTATGGTTGACCTCAAAACAATCCTCTAAATCAGGCATGTCAAGATCAGTGTGGTGAATGATAGATGATAGCTGTTGTGGCTTGTCCTGTGGATATGTGTATATATGAGAGTCCTTCAGTATGTAATACCCCATATTTTTTTAACAAGCCATTAATATATATGGACAAATGTCCTTTAGGTGCTTCACATTTGATGCTTCTACTGCGCGCCTGTTAAGTTTCGCACACTTCCAGCAGATGGCAGAGCCATAGCACAGCGTCAAAGTGGCGCCTACATATGACTCCCGTTACAAGCAATGCACTGTTATTGAATTCTTGTGTGCGGAAAAAGAAACATGGTGAACATCCATAAGCGTTTGTGTGCAGTGTATATCAATGATGCAGTTGATAAGTGTACAGTTGGGCGATGGGTATAGAAAGTTAAAGCGTCAGGAAATGCAGAAACAGAGCTCCATGATCAGCCACACTCAGGACGTCCTGTCACAGACACTGCTCCATACATGCTGAATTGCATGGATGCCATTATTCGTGCAGACCGGCGCATCACAACTCGACAATTGGCTCTACAGCTATCGATCAGCATTGGAAGTGTATTTGCAATGATTGAGACTCTTGGATATTCAAAGACATGCTCACAATGGGTTCCACAAGTGCTCACAGCAGACCACAAGATTCAAACAAAGGCCATTTCATTTAAATTGTTGCAGCATTTTGCGATCGAAAGAGAGGCGTTTCTGTCACGGATCAGTACAGGGGATGAAAGCTGGGTGCACCACTTTGCACTGGAAACAAAAAGGCAGTCCCTGGAGTGGCATCATCATTCACCACAAAAGAAATTCAAGGCAACTTCCTCTGCCAGAAAGGTCATGATCACAGTCCTTTGGGATTGTGATGGCGTCATTCTCGTGGATGTGATGCCAAGAGGGTCAACCATTAATTCAAAGACATGTGTGAAGACTACGAATAAACTCAGGAATCATTTCCGACAAATTTGGTCTGACAAGAATTCAGCAGAAATCTTGCTCCAACATGATAATGCATGCCACACACAGGTCTGAAAGCCCAGGAACACATCGCCAAATTTGGTTGGACATCATTGCCTCATCCATCCTATAGTCCAGACCTGGCATCCTCAGACTACCATCTCTTTGGGCCGCTTAAAGATTCTCTACAGGGGACACACTGTGAAGATGACGAGAGTGCAATTCATGCAGTGAAAACATGGCTACGCATACAGGACAAGAGCTTTTACCAGCAGGGAATACATGCTCTCATACAACATTGCCGTAAGGCCATAGAACGTAATGGAGACTCATCAAAAAATAGGACATGAACAAGAAATGTTGATTTATATGTCACCAAATTCTGACTCTTTCGAATAAATATGTTTTGAGAAAAAAAATGTGGAGCATTACTTATTGAATGACCCTCGTGTGTAGTTAGGCATTAGGTGGAGGTTGTGTTGAGTGAGCAAATGTATGATAACCACATTGCCAATATGGGCTGTGTAGCAATGTGGTTTCTGTAAGTTCACTACTAACACATTATCTCATCATAAATACTTTCATTTGAAATTGTTATAAATGTAATTATTTACATTCTAATATAAACTACACATTCTGATTCATTGTGTAACTAGTACATATTACTCATATTTTCAGAAAACATACATCTGAAATAATAAACTGTTTTTGCATGTGAATCTAAAATAAAAGAAATGCAACATCACTGGTAAAGGAGTAAGAAACAAAATATATTAGAAATGTTTATTCTCAGAATGTTTATTCTGCTCTTTCGGCAGTGTTGGTCTATCCACTCAGTGCTTTAATAACAAAATACAATAAAAACATCTACCAATTGTTCATACCTTTAATTTTTTATTTACTTGGGATACTAGTACATCAAAGTCTAGTTGGAAGCTATAGAAAGTCAAATGCATAAACTACTTATAAGTTAATCTTTCCCAACGTTGATTTTTTAAGAGTTTCATGAAGAAAATGCCTGTTGACACACATGGGTATTTCCAAACATGCTATTATTTTTTAAGCATGAGTTTAAAGATTGCAAAATTGTATCTCTTATTGACCTTCATTAAAGTCTACTAATTTCTCTGGTGCAGAAGTATTGAACTTCTAACAAAGCCAACAATTGCATCTAAGTTCAATAAGCTGTAGCTGCAAACCTACATCTGGAATTTCCTCAAAGTTTGTTTACAGTGGTTTGTCAAGAACAGAATAGCTCTTTGAAATTTTCTATATGTGTGTAACACCTTGCAAACTCATTTTGAAAGTATGTTAGCAAATTCATATATCCTTCAAAACATACAGCTTCTTCACACAATAGAGATTTAAATTTTTGATAGTGCAGAAGGTTTCCACTTTTTAATTGCTGTAGCCACAAATAAATTCTCATCTGGAAGGTCATTCAAATATTCTACTATATCTATTAAGAAGGTAAGTTTTGCTATCCATTTTGGATTTTCAGTTGTTAGTTGGTTTACCTTCTTCCTATAGAAATTTTTCAATACTTAGCCTCAAGTCAAAAAATCTTAGTAACAATTTCCCACAGCTTAACCAGTGACTGCATAGTTGTAAAGTGTGTTTGTGTAGTTTTCACTAAGTCATTCTAAAACTTTAAACTCATGATTAAACAAATGATTGACAACATTTGCCAGAATGACAAATTGTGATTTTAATGATGGTATCGGTGACATTTTGCATTGAAATAGTTAAAGCGCAGAGCACTTGTGGATAAGACAGTGCACTGGCATAAAATGAATGACTAATGGATTTAAGTTTTGATTGTATTCATCCCACAAAACCTTTGGCCTCTCCAGCCATTGCAGGTGCAGCATCTGTAGTAACAAGACACAATATTTTGAAGACAGGAATGTTTCCTGCTTATTATCTTTTAAGCATTCAAAAATATCCTGCCCCGTTGTAGCACCTGTCATTGCTGCTAGATCCATAAACTCTTAGATTACTTCTAAATGTTTTGTTACAGCTGTTATAAACACGCACAGTATAACTGATGTTTTTATTTTTGTCCAGTACAAGTGAATAACACTGCTTTTGATGTTTTAGAAGTTCTGTTTGTTTACATTTAATATGGGGTACAATTTCTTTTACCCATTTTGCAACTGTTTCTGGATAAGCAGATGGAATCAAACTTAGATACATCTGAAGGCAAATATTTTTAACAGCAGTATTAGTACACCAGTGTTTAATGTAGTCCCCATATGGCATCTTGAAGCTGTTGTGTATATTTCATAACAAGTCTTGAGAAGTGCTTCCAATGAACATTCATTATTATTAATGTTCTGTAAGTAGTAAAATTATTTAATGCTGTAGTTTCATTTGTAAAATTCTTTAACAGAGAATTTCAGGTATAAATTAAATATCTTATATACAATTTAAATTGTGCACAATGTTTTTAATTATGTTACTAATATTATGTGCCTGTTTGCAAATATTCTTTTCCTTTAAAATGCATATTTCATTGTTAGCCCATTTACCTTTGTAACTGACTTTTCATTCATCTAACAAAGCCCTCCTTTCATTGCCTATGATTAGGGGTGGTGATTTTTAGCATTTTGTAGCATTTATACATTTGCAATTTAGCATTTTATAGCATTTTGAAAAAAAAAAGAGTATAATTTTAGTAAATTGTGATAAATGATCAATATCATTAATATGAGGTTTAAAATACATTTATAGAGGGTTATTAGTGAGTTAAAAATGCATAAAGTGTCCATTTATTTTACATTAATACAGGTTAAAGCAATACACAGCAAAATAGAACAAGTTGATGCAGGCTAAAGCATAACACAAAAAAGATAAATCCATACTGATGTAAAACTAGCATAATAAAAAGAAAATACATAAAATTAGCCTAAGCCATAAGTTTATCATTCAGTAACACTGCTGAATGAAATCCTTGAACAAATTTTAACATTTTGTTCTGCCATTTGAGTTCCCCTGTCTCTCACAATTAAATTGTATTTACTGAAACATCTTTCGGCATCTACGCTGTTGGTAGGATCCCCAGATACACTGCAAAGCTACTCGGGCAAACTCTGGATATTTGAACTTAACAGCCAACAGCATTTGCAGGCAATCTACATCTTTATTATTCTGCATAGTTTGTATCAGTTGTGGATGAAAATATTCATACCCTCAACAAAGCTATCCATTTTAGCATCCTGAAAAAATGGGATCATACTTTTACTTTCACTTAAAATCTAGTAATTTATTGAAGTTACTCATCCAGCAGTGACAGGATTAAAAAGGTTACCAATCTCTTGAAAAAAAAAATGACATTTTCTGCCATGTAACTGCTCAACTTGTTGTTGCACTTAGGCATACACTCCATAAACATGTTTTTCATTTTTCTTTTTACATTTTCACCTGAAAAGGTGTCCATGAATTGCATAATATCTGTAGGTAACCATCCTCCAGCACACCTTTACAGCAATGAGCATAAAGTTGGCAACTCATCCTACAACTTATGTGCAAAGGGGTAGGAAGAGCCCTTCAATAGGGTAATTAATTTACTAATTGTGACTGACACCTGAGCCACAAATTTAGCCTGATACTGTACTTCAAAATAATTGCATTCATCAGTGAAAATGTTTAGGAGGTATGAAGAGCTGCTGTTTAACAAATTTTCATCCAAAGATTGAAAAAAAAATTTAAAGCATCTAAATACTTGTTGACATATTTTACAGATCCAAACTATGAATTCCAATGTGTGAGCATGGGGAAAGGAAATACTGCAGCTGGAAGATTTGGATAACTTTCCTCAAGATATTTCACATAAGCACTTTTCATTTTTCTTGAATGCAAGAAAGCCATTTTCAATTTTGACACAAAATGGTTTAGTTGTGACATTTCTTTTGTGATCATATCTCCAACTAAGTTTACCTTTGTGCAAAACATTGAAAGTGCATGGGATGGTCAACAATTATAGTTTGCAATGCTCCAAAGTGTGTCCCCATGTATCGAGCTGAATCTGATACCAACTCCAGTACATTTTCATATGAGATGTCATATTCTTTCAAAGCGTCAGTGATTGCCCTGCTACAATTAGTACCATTTACTTTTTCAAGAAAGCTACAACTACCCAGAAATACTCCTGGTTTGCCTGGTCACACATTGTTTTTGGAATAAAACCGCGAAAACACATCTTCCCTGCCTGTCTGAAGTCTCCTCCGCAACTACAACAATGGGATTTCCTTGTAGACACTCCTTTATCTCAGCCTTCATTACTTCTCCACAGCAAGGTACATATTCATGTCGCAATGTATTTGCCTGGCACATACCTGAACACAGAATTGATTTAAATTAGCTAAAATGACTTAAGTTTGAGTCCTTTGGGCTCTACTATATTACAACAATTAATATTACTGCCCTTAATATGTTTTGTGTTATTTTACACCCCTAAATTGAGTTGAATTTATTAGTTTTTTAGTTATATAACTTTTTTTGTCTATAGTGAAGTGAAAATATGAAAATGGTCTCGCTAATTTCATAGCTTTCTCTTTGTTTTTAAGAATCAGATTAAATTAAATATGTGGCATACGACCGTGAAGTAAGGTACTTACTTTGATAAGTACTCCCAAAAAGCTGGATGGTCCACTTTGTGAAGAGGGACGTTTGTCTCAAAAGCATCTTCACTGTGTCTTGAACAAAAGCACTTTTTTCAGATTTTGCACTCTTTAGTTTTTCATGCATAATTTGAATTGTGGCTTGCTGTTTTACTCCTTGTTTTTCCTCTTCTGATGTATTATTGAAACATTCCTTGGCACTGGACATGTCCTCAATTTTGGACGTGCTTGTCTAAAACATCCTTTTGTCAATCTAGGCACTGATTGCAGAAGTTGCACATTAAAGGTTCGCTGTTTTAATATAAAAACTTTTGTGTTTATAATTCTCTGCCTGCTGTTTTATTGATATTTTTTCTCTCACCATCTTAGCAGTTGTTGACCTGACCTATGCATAGGGAATAATGAATGAAAGTCATGTATAAATCAGAACAGAACAACTGAAATTCAGAACTTTGGCAACTGAGACTCCATGTGGAATTAGCATGTGTTTGTCACTTCCTTAAAATAAGGCTTGTTATTGGTTCTCAGAGATAAGGATCAAAATTTTCCCTTTACTGGGCTGTGAAGATAGATTTATGGCAGTCATTAGGCATGGGTAAGGGGGGTTTTCTTTTGGGAAACAACTGCGCTCACCTTAAGGTACCAAACAGACCTAAAATGAGCAATGGTCAATGGTCGAACAATAGGCTAATAGCATTGTTCGCAGGAAGGGTTGCTTTCCACATTCCAGAAGGGTGGTCACTTACGCTATTATGACTTTCTAAACATGCAAAGGTTGTACAAACTCCTCAGTTATAGTTTCTAGAAGAAAAAACATTAAGGAAAAAATAATCATTTTGGAAAATCGTTGATTTCGCATTTATATAGCATTTTGGAGAAATTTTTGCATTTTCAAAACATTAAAAAGTGGGTTACAGGTTCTGAAAGATGAAAATATAAGAGCACAATTCTCTATGAGCATTTTGCACTATATCGCATTTGCGAAAAATCACTGCCCACCTATGATACTTTTGTAGTCTGCACTGTGTTTATTTTTTTACTGTTTTTGTATATTGTATTTCATAATTTTCAGTACATGTTTGCACACAAGACATATTACATGAGTGCCTGAATTCTGATGTAAAACTTCTTCCCAGTTTGGATCAAAATATTTTGTATCAGATGTACCCGCTTTTCACTTTCGGTCAAAGCCATTTTGACTGACCAGAGAGATCATTAACACAGAGTAAGTTGAAGTACGTCTATATTTTTCTACATTAGAGGCAGTGAGCATTTTATAGTATGCTACTATAACATCAGTCGCACAGAAGTCCTTGATATCCTAGATACCTTTGACAAGACTGATCTAAATGAGGTGCAACACTACACGTTTTCATTGCTAGACACTTTCACTTCTTTGCCCCTACTGTAGCACACGGTGCACCTTTAGGTAACCTTTTTCCTTCTTTTGTTTTTGGTGGAGGGAATGTACATTGGAAAGTGAGTGTATGCTTTTGCTGCAGTCTCATGGGTGTTCTGCTGCATGCAGGTCACCCTCAAACCAGGTACTCTGCAGCTGTACATTTCCAATAGCTGAGCTGCTGCCCAGTGTTTGTTCTAAGGTCAGCATAGCTGCTGTTGAGTTGCGGGAATATTTCCATTGGGAATAAACTTAGGTGGGAATATTTGCAGTTGACTTTTGGGGATATTTCCAGACTGGAAATTTTTGTTTTGTCAGTATTTTCTTTACTTTAGCTATGAATCAAGATACTGTTTTTTTGCATAGCGCAATTATTTTTTTTTTAATTTAATTAATCTGTTTTAAACGGTGAAATTAAATGAAAATCACAAAATAATCGATGAAATGACAAATTCCCTACATTTTACTTTGGTGCATAATTGAGGAGCATATTTTAAAAAGCTGATAATTGCTAGTTTTGGCAAGATTGAGATTATATTGTTTTGTTAAAGTAGCTGCCTTTCCAGTGATTAAAGTGGTTTTGTTTTCATATTCTGATTTCTGTTGCACTCAGAGGTATAGAAAAACAGGAGATTATGCAAAACATGGATATCCCTAATTAAGATCTTCTAACATAATCCGATATCTGTGGTAAATAAAACATTCGTGCATTTTTTTTTTGTGTGTGTGGTAGCACTGATCATTTTACTAACTTTTGTTGCGAAGTAAAGTTCATTTAAGACAGACACTATTACGGCGGTGTTGTGTGTTAATAAAGTTTATGTGTAATAAATTTTTTAAAGTTTAATTACTTATGATTTTTTTTTATTAAATTTATTTATTTATGCCTTGGCTGCGTCAGTGATATCTGATAGAGCAAGTATCTCTAAATAGGGGTGGTATGGCTGCAGAATAATTTTACACACTTTACACCAACTATAATTGTAAAGTTTTACTTCTTTATTACTGCTTCACAGCAGTTGAATAACAATTTACTGACTATCTAAATATGGAGCTGTGAGATATTATTCCTAACTAGATTTTTTTTAAAAGATCAAAATTTATCTTTTATCTGCACTGCACTAAATTCTCACTGCACACTCTGAGATACAACCACTGAACTGAACTGCTTGGGCACGTTACCTCTTAGCGCCCGCAGTTCAAATTTTTATATTTTTATTTTTCTAGTTTCTGGTTGGCTAAGCCTACCCTAACAGAACACCTTTAGTTTTACTTTGATTGGCTTTCTGCACCCTGGTGACCATTTACAAATGGTTTTGAACGTTACATCGGTATTGACCCATGGACTGTTGGTAGCCTTTTTTAACTTTCTAAGTTATTGTTGTCTCAAGGTTACCTTATTGTTAGCAACCTTCGGCTTCCACTTTGTGACTCTGTTTTGCTACGAAAAGCAACTTGCTTCTATCCTCACAGCTCCTACATTATTAAACTAAGAAATACATTCACATAACACTTTACATATAAAATAAACATAATACAATGGCTATAATACACACTTTATATACTATAATATACACGGATTGCTTATAGGCGGGCTATTATTTTTATACTGTATAATTAGACTGATATCAGTTAAGTGATAAAAAATACTGCCTCAAATTGCCCCTTTTAGAAATATTTAAAAATTGTGTTCTTTTGGTTTTGTGCTTTAAATTTTAAATATTTTTTAAAAGTCTCCAAAAAGAAAGAAAAACAATCTTCTTACTATAGCACTTGCTATTTCTCACTAGCACTATTTAGGTAACACGCACTGGTTTTCACAACACTCGCGTAGCAGGGTAGTTTATACCTGGTCTGCCATATGTTTGTCACTCTTACTTTCCACACTTTAAGGTCAACAATCTGGTGTTCAATGACCTGGGTAAAGTTTGTTTATTTGCTAACACAGCCACTATTAGGTATCCTATTTGCTACATATTTAATATTTAGTTAGGCATACTAACACTCGTTGCCCTTTATTTACAACTTATTTCTTAAACATATTTATATTTCTATCAATTTATATGTTATACATTATAAATGTAGGTGCTATTCAGATTTCTGGTGTTTTTCTCAATAACAGTGGAGTTTTCTTCTATTACATCATATTTATCTATAATCCCTTTTGTTTTATTGACCAATCGGTTACATTTAGTAAAGGCATATTAGAAATAGTACATTCCATTATTTAAGTGATTTTGCGTATATTATGTTGTAGTTATTAAATGCTCATTTCTGTATGCTTTGTAAGGCTACATTTATTACAATTTTTGGAGTTACAGTGCTATCCCCTTTTATGTTCCAGATACTTTATTTCTTTATTTCTATTTATCTTCTTTTTCTGTTTCTTCTTGTGCCACAGACTGTTTACATTTGTATGGCTTCAACATTTGTTTGTGGAATCTTCCAATTACTTTATTTGTTTTATTGTTCCTTCGTATGTATCTGTGCCAAATATATTTAGTATTTTGTAAGGACCATGATAACTAAGAAACAACCTCCAATATTCCTTATGGAGTTTATTTGACAACCTCTTGTTTTTCTCTAGCACTTGATCTCCTATCTTCACTTTCCAAATTCTTCTTTTTCTTTCTTCATGTTTTTCTTTTCTTTTCAGGGCCTTTGCTTGGATTTTGGAAAATGCTAATTTAAAAATTTCCTTTCTTTCTGGCAATTTAGCTGATTGGTCTTCAGTGACTTCTGGTACATTACAGCTCAAAGTATTGTATAATTTTCCATGGTGAAGTTCTATTGGTTTAAATCCTGTTGCTGTATTTATGGATTGATTAAGTAGATTTTGAATGATGTTTATATACGAGTACCAACTGCTCTGCCTGTTGTGACACGCTACACATAGATAATTTGAAATTTCTTTTATTTCTCTCTCTACTGGATTGGCATTAGGTCGATATCTTAATGAGAAGTACTGTTTGATTCCCAAATCTTTGATTCCATTCATGAATTTAGAACTGGTAAACACCGATGCATTATCGCAAAGTATGGCCTGAACGATTCCTTCCTCTGGGAAGTATGATTTTGTTAATCTGTTTAAATATGCTGTGCTGGTTGCATTCTTGAGTGCATATATTCGTACATATTTACTGAATACATCCTAGCATACAAATAGAAATTTGTACCCGAATGTACTTAAAGGCATCGGACCGTGCAAATCTAAACTTAACAAGCATCTTGGTTTATATCTAAGCACTGAGTTCGTTGTATATTCGGAAGCCACATTAATTTGTTTTGCCTTTTGACAAAGGTTGCAACAGGATATGTATTTCCTTACTTTATGTCCTAGCTTAGAAATATATAAATTCTCCAAAATAGTTAGGGTTGTCTTCTCTGTACCTGCTTGTATTAAGCCTAGATGAAATTGTTTTATCACTTCTAATTCCATACATGTTGGAATATACATTTTCCATCTCTTTATCTCCTTTCCATGCTTCTTATGTAAGATACCATTTTTAACAGTGATTGTATTATTCTTTGCCTCTTCTATATTTGGAGCTTTTCTTTCAAACTTGCAAGTTTAATGTCTTTATCTTGCATTTCTTTAATATTTTTAAATCGATTCATCAATTCTCTCTTCATTGGAATTTCTATCCTAAGCACTTTAATCTCATATTGTTGTCTAGAACAGCTTTCAGGAAATTGTTTGTTATAGTTGATTCTTGATATTGAATCACTGAATGTGTTTTGTTTGCCTGGAATATGTATAATTTCTACATCAAATTCCGTAATAGCAAGAATCATTCTAGCTAACTTGCCACTATATAACCTACATTTCTGAATGAAAGTCAGGCTAATATGATCTGTGTATAAATAAATATGTCATGAATTTAAGTAATGAAAAATAGAGTGCTCCTATTTTAACATTGTTACTGAGGCATTTCTTTCAACATTGGTTAGGCCTCATGAAGCAGTGCTTATCACATGTTCTCTTTGCCCTATTATTCCTGCATATCCTTGACAAGATGCATCCACATACAGCTCGTAATCTAATTAATCCCGTGGACGTTCCAGCAGTATTGCATTTGCGAACAACTTTCTTACATCTTCGAAACATTTTTGTAGCTCTGCTGTCCACTTCCATTTATTTGTTTTCTTTAATAGCTGTCTTAAAGGTTCTACTTCTATAGCATTTCTTGGTAGAAATTTACTTTCATAATTCCAAATTCCAAACAAGCATTGTAGCTGTCAAATATTTTTAGGCGGTGGGATTTTTAATATGGCTTCTATTCTTTCTTCATCTGGTTGAATGCCTACTTCATTAATTACATATCCCAGGAATTTGATTTCAGGCACACAGAATTTTTATGGTCATGCCATGTTCATCTAATTTAATTAGTACATAGTTTACATTATCTAAATGTTCCTCAAAGGTTTGGCTTATTATTAAAAAGTCATCAGTGTATCTGATTAAGAAATCATCTGCTGTGTCACCAAAGATACTATGAATTGCTCTCAGGAATCCAGTAGCACTATTTTTTAATCCGTACGGGTTTACACAATACCTATACTGTAATCCAAAAACTTGAAAGGCTGTGTAATCTCGTACCTTTGGATCAAGCTCGACTTGCCAAAATGAAGCTGTAAGATCTATAGAGGAGATAAATTTGCCACGTGATAACTTTGCAATTGTTTGTTCTCTACTTTCATTTTGAAAGTGGTCTGGTAGCATGAACTTGTTTAAATATCTTTCGTCTATAGTGATTCTTAAACTATTATCTTTCTTTACCGTCCAACAAACACTTTATATATTGGGAATTGCTAAGCTCAATGATGTTATTTTCCAGCATACTGGCTATTAATCTTTTAGCTTCGTTTCTTAGGTTTACAGGAAGGTTATTGTATTTTCTTCTAAAAGTTGGTACGTTTTCTATGGTGAAAGTGTGTATATATGATGTACACCATCCTGGAATTTCATTGAATACATGCTTATTGTTCTCCAGTACCTTCTTCATGGTTATCTTTTCACGGTCAGTCAGAATTGTATTTGTCATCAGTGAAACCATGTGTATTTTCCAGCCTTCTATCTCTGTCGCATAGTTATTTCCTATCTGCTCCAACATGTTTTCTACTGCCAGCGGTTCCTCTGTATAAGGGTTCCCCTCAGTAAGGTCAGTTTTCCATTTGTCGAAGTTAAGAGTCAATAATCTTTCGTTATTTTCCCCGCTTGCTTGGACATTTACAATTTGTATGAAGCATTCTTCTTCATATATTGTGATTTCTTGTTCCATTCCTTGCACTCTACATACTTTATCTTTTATAAAAGGCACGTAAATATTCCTTTCTTCTCTATGTAATATAAGTCTGTCCTCCTTAAAATCAACTGTAACAGAGAACTCTATTAATACATCACATCCAACTATAATTTTGTATACTAAATTCGGAACTATTAAAAGCATGACCTCTAATGTAATACCTGCTATTTGTATAGGTATCAATGCTTGAGATTTAATAGTTTGGGTCATTGTACCTATGCCTACCCTATATATAAGGTTACTTACTGGAGTGGACATTAGTTTTATGCCTTCATTTAACAGCTGATCTTAAAATATCTTTGAGCAGATAGAGCTTGATGATCCCGAATCTATTGCAACATTTACTTCCCTTCCTGCAATAAAACTTTGAATGTACAGTGATTCGTATTGGTTTTCACAATTCCCAGTATATGTTTTAAGATGGTAACAATTAACATGTGTAGATATTTCATTCTAGCCACTTAGAGTAGAAGGTACTGTATTACCAGAATCTATGTCAGGCAATACGTAATTCAGTTTTCCTGGAGAGTATTTTCAGTAAATATAGGATTGCCATTGCATACCACAGTTGCTGTTATCTCATTTTCATTAACATTTGTATAAGAGCCACGCCCTTAGCTTGTTTTCTCCCATTATGGATGCTATGTCCTCCGCTTGCGTATGCTTCTGTATTTGTGGTGTTTGTGTGATTATAGGTGTGGTAGTTTGCCCTGTTTTGCATACTTCATCCATGCTGAAATTATTACTTCTAGGTGAAGTAGAATTCTGCTGATTTATCCTTTCCATTCTTACATAATTTATGTGCTCCTGTCTCCCTTGTCTTAAATCTCTTAACATTTTGGGTAGTGAAATTGGATCTGTTTCGCCCCTGAAATTCATTATTTCTCCTATTTTCATGGTGATAGTGTGTATTATAAGGCATTTCATTGCACCTATCATGTCTAATCTGTCTGTCTCGACTGTGTGGACTACAAATTCCTCATTTTCTTGCTGTTCTAACAATGAGATTAGCTCTGTCATCTCATAGATAGTCTTAGGTCTTGCAATTAGGATGTAATTTTGCATATGGAGAGGATAGTGTCTGGTAATTAAACTGATAAAATCTTCCTCATGCATGGCTGGAGTTAAGTATCTGACATATCCTGCATACTTTATAAGGTAATCTGCCATTGACAAGTTGTCATCTCTATTATATTGTGAATAACTCAGGCTTGCCTTAATCTTATGTTGCACAGTGGAATTCCAAAACTTGTTCATAAATAAAACAAAACGTCTCAAAATTCACTTCGCTATCTGCTAGCATATGTAACCACTCTTCAACTTAAAATATTCTACTAGATCATGAATAAATTGTACCAGACTTGAGGAAGCATTAAAATAAGGCAAAGGTAGTTCATTGAGTACAGAATGATAGTTTGACACTTGATTCGGTACATGCAAATGTGTGTCATCACTATTGTTTTGAGTTTGAGAGGCTGATGCTATGGAGAAAGCAGTAGCATCTCTTGTATTATTAGTCAATAAAGGTGATACACTTCTTTCAGTACTTATATTATCATGCATTTTATTAGCACTTACAGAACCAGTTACATTTGTATTTACCCTTGGTACTCTGGTACTCAAAGCTTCAAAATTATTTCTAAGTGTATCTATTTCTTTTCTACTCTCTTGTACTTTATCATTAATTTTGTCTATCATTGACATTACTTGTCCTTGCCATGTGTGTGCTTCTTTAATTGCATCTGCATTTGTTTTAGCCATTTATGCATTTTACTTATTTCCCCTGTTAGATCTATTTGAACTTGCACAAGATCTGCATTTGTGTTTTCCACCATTGTTTTTAATTCATCACCCTGTTTATCTAACTTGTTACAAATACCCTGTTTGGTATTAGTAAGTTTCAGCTCCATTTCAGTTAGTTTTCTATCATGACAATTTCTGTTCTAGCTGCTTGCAACCTTTATTTACTTTCAAATCTATATCAGTCTCAAGGGCTTTACAAGATTGTTCTATTTTGATTTCTAACCTCCTACTTTCAGCTTTGCTTTCTTTCATGCAATTTTCTATCTGCTTAGCTAGATCATTTTTGATACTAAATAGTTTATTATTAGTTTCCTGACTAGTTTCTTGTAGTTTATTTAAATCTGTGCTAGTTTCGTTTAGCTTATTACTTAACTGTATTCTCAGCTCTGTACTAGTTTCAGTTAGCTTATTATTTAAGTCTATACTGGTTTCATTTAACTTATTACGTAACTCTATTCTCATTTCAGAGATTGCTTTTAGAATGCACACTAAATTTTGTTGTGTGGAATTCTCCTGCTCTTGTTGGCTAGATGTGTGAGGGACAGGGTTTCTTTCCATTGTTGTTCCCTGCAATAACATATGTAGGGATGTTTGACCTGGCATACTATTGCTATCTCCTTCTATGCCTAAGTGTGAATTTGCAGATGCCTGTTCTTCTATCCCTAACCTATTTGTGGTTTCCTCTAGCTCTGGTTGTAAACTCACACTAAAATCAGTAATGGCTGACCCATCCTCTCCTACTTCCATATTTCTACTGTTTTTTCTTTCCATTTTACTTTGAATATTCTCTATTGTTACATTTAAATTGGAATTTTTTAATTTTAACTTTCCACTCCTTAACAACATGTAGTTATTTTAATAACTATATCTAAGTTCGTAACTACCTTGACAATTATACAAACGTAAAGTAATGGAATTTTCTGACCCTTTCTCTGGCTGTGTTAGTAAACCTTTTTACTCTGGTGTTCCCTCGTAGATTCTAGCTGAATTGTTGACTGCGTGCCCCGTACTCCTGAAAGAATTGTCTTTGCTGTCCTTGAGTGACGTTGTACAATGATCTTGAAATTCTCTGAAGCTTTTTAGAATTCTCGTAGTGAAGCCTTGTAGTAGTTGTGGTTTTGTCGATTTCTGGTAGCTCTACGACGTTCATTGATTGTCTTCTTCTGCGATGCTTTCTTGTTCTTTTTTTTTCTTGCCTATTCTCGCCCCATGCATGCTGAACGCCAAATTTGTGGCAGTGTCGTTGTTAATAAAGTTTATGTGTAATAAATTTTTTTAAGTTTAATTACTTATGATTTTTTTATTAAATTTATTTATTTATGCCTCGGCTGCATCAGTGATATCTGGCAGAGCAAGTATCTCTAAATAGGGGTGGTACAGCTGCAGAATAATTTTACACACTTTACACCAATTATAATTGTAAATGTTAACCTCTATATTACTCCTTCATGGCAGTTGAATAACAATTTACTGACATATCTAAATATGGAGCTGTGAGATATTATTCCTAACTAGATTTTTTTTAAAAGATAAAAATTTATCTTTTATCTGCACTGCACTAAATTCTCACATCTGTACACACTGAGATACAACCACTGAACTGAACTGCTTGGGCACGCTACCTCTTAGCGTCCACAGTTTAAATTTTTACATTTTTAACTTTCTAGTTTCTGGTTGGCTAAGCCTACCCTAACAGAACACCTTTAGTTTTACTTTGATTGGCTTTCTGCACCCTCGTGACTGTTTACAAATGGCTTTGAATGTTACATCGGTATTGTTCCATGGACCTTTGGTAGCCTTTTTTAACTTTCTAAGTTATTGTTGTCTCAAGGTTACCTTATTGTTAGCAACCTTCGGCTTCCACTTTGTGATTCCGTTTTGCTATGAAAAGCAACTTGCTTCTATCCTTACAGCTCCTACATTATTAAACTAAGAAATATATGCACATAACATTTTATATATATAAAATAAACATAATACAATGGCTGTAATATACACTTTATGTACTATAATATACACGGTTGCTTATAGGTGGGCTATTATTGTTATACTGTATAATTAGACTGATATCAGTTAAGCAATAAAAAATACTGCCTCACATTGAATGAAGCTGGTGAATATTCTACCACAGCTGAGGAGGTTACAGGAGGCAGAAAGAGAAGTGATGATTGTGTAAAGAGTAAGTAAGTGAGATGAAGATCCTACAGTTTTAGGGGGGAAGAGAAGTAAGACTCGATATAGGATTTGTACATGGTGTGCAAGAAGTAACCACTTCAAGAATGAGAACTGTAAGATGTGAAGCAGGAGACTGACACATAATGACCTTAAAGGTTGGTGCTATAATAATAATTATGTTGTACTACAGTACCTATGATGTAAGCTGGATAGTTCTAACCAAATGTGCAATTTAACAATAATGTTATAATGCTAATATTTAACTATTCAGAGGTTGTTATAGCTCTCTTCCATTGTTACACATTATAAGAAGATGAAACAGAGATAAAGTATATGCATCACTTCAATAGTGGAGGCAGGCAGTTGTGGTTGGCGATGGAGGACTCGAGGGCAGCGCCCTCACCATAAATAAATGCTCCCTAAATTAAAAATAAAAACAGGAAAGGAAGGATGACATTGCAGTATTAATTTCTGCAATCTCTGATTTGGTTTTTCCAAGCAGTCTTTTCCATGTAGAGCCATTGAATTTCAGAAGAAAGATGTACTCAGTGTTGTCTATAATTTAATTCTGTTAGATGAATTGATTTGAAGTGTAATTAAAGTTTTAAGTTATAGTGCAGTTTAAAGATAGCATTTTAGAGTTAAAAGGATTCGGAGAGAAACTAAATACTCCCTCTTATACTACAATCTATGCTGGTCGCTTTTGTTTGCGCGTCACATAATCACAGTGCATTCTCCCACATGCAGTGCTATGATTCATATACGTGGTTGTACGTGTTAGTTGCGTACATGGTTTGGAAACATGTGCTGTGTAAAATACCTAACAACCAGTGTATTCAGTGTAAGTGGTATGCTCATGATGGTGACTGTCAAATAACTAAGTGTAAGGTATAAGACTTAAAATGTTAATTATTTATTCTAATTATTTAGACTTTTTGATTGGAAATTAAGAAGCCTAAAGTTAAATTAATTAGTTAAGGAATCATAATGAACCATGTAAATAGCAACGGTCATTTGCATGATTCCTATAACCACATCACAGAGCATTCTCTATCAGCTTTCTAGAGAATAAAAATGTCAGCTATGAACACAATGTAGAAAGACAGACTTAATAATTTAGCCATATGTTATATTGAGAAGACCCTTCTCTCCACACCTGATTTCAACTGTTTTGCTGAACAAGAGGAGAGGAGAATGGACAAGAATATTAATTAGGTTAGTTTAGTTATAGTCCAGTATTTATTATTATTATTATTATTATTATTATTATTATTATTATTATTATTATTATTATCATTATCATTATCACAGGTAATTATGCATTTTATTGTTTAACAAAGTAGAAGCTTTTAGAGCCCTAGACACACTGTATTTAAATCTCCCATTGCACTTAATACATTATTTCTTCTCTCTTCATTCTGTTCCAGGAATAGGGAAATATGGGATTGGGACATGGTAAAACATGCAAGAATGCTGCCTAGCCTTCCTGGAGAACGAAGAGGAGGTGAAAGAAGTACTACAACTGACAAATCTGTAATTGAGGAAGTTGTTAAAAACATTAAAAGCTTCAAGTGTAAGGAAAGTCACTATAGCAGGGAGAAGTCATCCAGACTACTTGCCACCAGAGCTGAACTTAGGGATAAAACAAGAAGGGTTTGTCAACTTGCTCTATATCTAAATATAAAACAATTTTCTATGCCAAGTTCAACATGGCTTCAGTAGTCTGCATGAAGATGTATGCTCTACTGTAAAAGATTGGATGTAATACTGAAATGTTGTTTGCTGACTGAAGAAGAAAAAAAAATCTCAGTTCATGGTGAGAAATAGCTTCACAAAAAATAGCTAACAAATTCTATGAATTCTTAAAAACTGAGGACGAAGATATTGTAAAAGTCTGTATGCAGCAAAATCAACCCATACCAAAGCTTTCTGCCACAGATGTGTTCAACAGCAGGCAAGTTTGGCTGTACAATCTAATGGCCATGATACATAAGGGTACTCAAAATCATTTGGTTACAGACAGTCAGAGTCAGGTGGCGGAGCAAATGAAGTATCCTCTGGTGTCCATTTTTTGGAACACCTTGAACATGATTCGATAGAGAACAGGTTGAAGAAGCAAAAGCTTTTGCTGTTTTCTGATAACTGTGCAATTCAGAACAAGCACTCTACAATACTTGCACTACCAATGCATTTTTTAGAGAAGAGCAAAATGTTCAAGGGTTATCTCAGGATTTTCCTGTACCTAGCCATAGATACATGCTGCCTGATCGGGTATTTGGGAGGATAGAGAAAGACTCAGCTTAAAGAAGGGTACTGTGACATTGAAGAAACATGTAAGGATACGAATTCTTGGTCAAGACTGGAAAATACAGGATTTTAAGAGCACTTCAAGTATGGCATTGAGATCCAAATTGCCTTTTCAGATTTGGGCAGCAAAGGTTCTTATACTAAAACAGGAAAAGTGGAAGAGGAAAGTAAAGTGCCTTTTTCGATCTAGCTATTTTGGATCATTCATTCATTCTGAGGTGCTAAAAAGGGTGTTAAAAGATGTAACAGTATTTCCTAAAACCAATGAATTTCCCAAAGTGCATCATGTGTCATTGGAAAAGCAACAAGATGTTGAAAAACTAATGCAGTACTTATCAGTTCCTGTTGATGTCAAAGCATTTTATGCTGATGCGATAGCTGCAACAAAGAAATGAAGTAGTACTTATTGTATGGTATAAAACAAAGAGAGATTTAAAGATGTTTTCAAATAAGTATTCTGACTTACTCTGGATGTTTCATATCATCATTTTTAAAAGTACTTCATCTACATTGTCTTGCTTTTGAGTATCACGACATTGTTGAGGTGACCACCAAGTTTCTTATGTTTCTATTTGAAAGTATTTCTGTTCTGAAGTAGTTTTGCTGCTCTGTTGTGTATTCACATTAAATGTTAAATATTTCTAGATATTTAATATTTGTACTTCTGAAGAGAAACTGCTGTATAATGGCCGCATGCTTATATGGAATAACATAAAATTGAATAATTGTCTATGCCCAGGTATGTAATAACTGTAACTGTACAAAATGCTCTTTAGTAATAAAAAATAAAAATTTTATTCTACAGTTCCAGTACATTGTTCCATGTAGGTATCGGATTTTGTGAAAACCTGGAACATTCAAACTGAAATAAACTATGTTGCATTATTTTATTCTAAATCAAGGTATCTTAAAAATGTTGCCATGTACATCTTTATAACAAAAAAAAAACAAAACAAATACAAATTCTTAAAAGTTTCAAATGTTGGCAGAAAAAATTGAATATTTCGAAACTACACTAGATATCGGTTTTTAAAAAAATGCTCTTCAATTGGTCTGAAGCTATGGTGATAGATAATGACAATTGATAAGAATATCAATCTCAAAAAGCTGTGTTATATCGTATCTATAGTTGTGATTCTGGCTGCATTTTGCTTCTGCTCTTTCTGGCTTCAGTTCTTCATTGTAGTAAAGCATTGTGTGTTTCTTTGAAGGGTGTAGTTTGCTTAATCTGCATTCATCTTACATATAATGACTTCTTATGTGACTAAGTTTAGTGAAATGAGGTTACGGTGTTTGACTGAGAAAAAGAATTCCCATTAGAAGAATTTTACATTTTCTATAAAGTAAAAGGAATTCTAATGCGCAAATACTGTGATATGCGCATTGAATTAAAAAAAGACATGTATCTAAAACACATCAATGGCAGTGCTACACATAAGAAGAATGAAAGATGGCAACTACATTGGGGGTCAAATGACAAGCTACACTGACGAATATGCTGGTGTCAAAATGCAGTGTAACCCAAAATGACAAAGGAGAATTTGTAATTTCAACAATGCAGGCATTCACAGAGGCAAACATCCCATTGGAGAATTGATCATCCCAAGCTGAAAGAATAGATGAATAAATACATACCAGGTTAATGTAATTACCTAGTACCGAATATTCTTCAAAAGAAATGTTCTTTTTTTTTGCAGTAATTTTACAGAAGGGGTGAATTATTGGCTAAGGTGTTTTTTGGGGGGATATGTTTTCCCTTAGAAGGTAAAAGTTCTGTTGACTCTGGGCTTGTTTGAACAACATTTTATTTATTCAACTTTCAGGTGTACTATGTAAAGCAGTCTGTAAATACCATATCCCTTATTTTTAAGGTGCTGGAAATTTACTTACAACTGGCAGACTAACTATGTACCTCAAATTATTAAAGAAGAGGAGGAAAGAGTTGCAATTCTTTATGATGAGATGACCGACAGAAAGGGACTATGCATCCTTGTGTCATAATTAAAGTCCTTGCCTGGGAGATAGTAATGTTCAGAAATTGTTTGTGGGAGGCTTGAAGGTTCTTGTAAATGCTATTGAATGTTCACAAGTTATTTTCAGTGTACTACAGAAACTTGGCATTCAGTATCACAACACTTGTCAATAACCTCCAATTCAACACATTGTATGACGAAGTGTATAAGTTGAGAGTTAGTGCATACCCAGTGTTGGACTCATAAACTGAATTTATTAGGGAATGTATGGGCCACAGAGCTTAACGATTTGAACCACTGTGTTATACAAGTAAAGCACATGCTTTTGAATACATGGAAGAGAAAAAAGTTCCTACTTTAAGTTTTTGACACTTCAGTACAAGGATGAACCTACCAATGTGAAGCATTTTCCTATTACCGTTTTCACCAGATGGAACTCTTGGTTTAAGAGTGTTGAATATATTGAAGAGTGTCTCTTTCTACTATAGTAGAATTTGCTCAGAGCATTGAAGGAGGAAATGTAGCTGTGAAGTACTTCAAAGCCTTGAAACAAAATTAAATTCAGACACTTCACTACTAAGCTGTCTTTCTTGTTGAAAACTATTCAAAATGTAACTTTTAAATTTATAGTGCTCCCAAGTCCCATTAATACATGTATTAAATTCAAAACCCAGTAACCTCTGTAAAAGTTTTCAATTATTAGAGGATGCATTCTTTTTTCAGAAAACCTCAGGTATTCCAAGACTATCCTGGCAAATTCAGGTATAGTTAACCCCTATGTTTAAATCTGTGGGCAAACAATATATGAAAAAACTGAAAGAATAATGGAGTCTGAACCAGGGAAAGTTGTGATAACCTCTGTTGGTACATGGCATGTGTTTTCTAAGAAAACAATATTAGTTTTTGTAAACTTGATATTTATTTTATAATTACGCATATAAGGCTAATATTACAGTGTTGGACAAATATAGCAATATTAAATTAAAATCAGAAATGTTTTTAATCATCTTAATGAAATCTACAGATACACTAAGTACACTATTGAATATTACATCAATTAAAGTAAAAGTAGCTTTCACATTGTTTTATAAGGAGATCTATGCATTTAATATGTCAATATGTTAAACGCATGTTATTCTGTTTAGAGCTATGTATCTTTTCCATGTCTTAAGGGCACCTGAAATAATTAACTGAATGCCAGTTTTGAGAATCCTTAATTATTCCACAATAAAAATACATATTTATGCATTCTGTCTAGTAGATACATATATAACATACCTATACTTCCTGAAGTCCATATTTATGGCCTGCTTCCTAGAACATTGCTTTTGAAGGTGTAGCAGATCAACAGATCTCGTTCCACAAGGTTAATCCTTGCGAGTGTTGCTGCATCCACATTGAAAGATGTCATATAATTCGTAAGTATTTCAACCCTGGCCATAGCTTCTAAAAGCGGAAGCTTCAATTCTTCGTTGGTATCTTCCTCTTGTCCCTCCTCACTTTCAGCTTTATGCAACTTGCTGGAACAGAGTTTTACTTCTTGGAATTTTCAGAAGTGGGCACATTAATATCACATGATGCATAGTGCTTGAAAGTAATTGAGTCTTCACAAACCAGATTCCAGTCATCAGGATCAATTGTGCCTTCTGCATGAGGTGTAGAGCCAGGTTTCATAAAACCACCCTCGTGAAACCATTAGCAATGGTTTCAGCAGCAATCAAGTTTCATTAACATTATAAACATCCTGCTTTTCGTAGCCTTCTAAAAGTTTGGCTAAGGTCACATTCATCCAATGCTGCACAGTTTTTTTCACTTACATCACCTTTTTCCCCACATATCACCCTACTGCTAAGTCTATTTCACAATCTAAATCTGTCCAACCATCCGTTTGGTGCTTTAAAGTTCATCAAATCTAACCTTAAAGCAATTATTGATACCTTTTCCTTTATGAAGCTACCATCAACAGGTAAGCTGGAAGATCATACACCATTAAATCACTCCACTAATATTTCTTCCATCTCCTCATATGGGAAACATCTAATCTTCTTATGTTTTTTGGACTTCAAACCAGATTTCGCTTCTTTACTCAAAATTGCAGCACTATTTTTCAGAATCCTGCTAAGAGTTGATGTGGCCATACCCTTCTGGCCATTTTTGTCGTCTTTAGTTTTGGATACTTTCAACTTCTTGAATGATATGGCCTTTTGGAAAGAGATAACATGTTTCTCTTTGCTGCAGCCATTTTATTTAGTATAAAACACATCTTCGTGCGCACACACGCAAAGCAAATCACTTTTTTAAGTTATGATGCCACCCGTGAAAGCCTATGAAACTTCACAAACCACTTTTTTGTGTGCCAAATAAACACATGGTGATCCTACTTGTAACGTTCAACGATGCCAATGAAACAAACAAGTCGTAATAAACAAAATGGATAACACTACATCTGCAATGCTTTAAAACAGTTTGAAATCCGTGCTACATCCAACCAGATTGAGAGGAACAAATACAAGGTGAATGCACCCTGGATAGCAGATGGAAGCAGTGTTGCAAAATTTGCGAATTGCAACAGGTCGTGAAGAAAAGCAACTGTTAAAAAATTATATTTTTGAATGAATATATATTTTGCAATAAATCCTAAAAAAGCAATAATTTATTTAGATATTCTGTATATTTTAATGTTTTATGCAAGATCCATGAAGCAAACCTGAACATTGCATTGAATTAAAACCTGCATTATCCAAATGAAATAAAAGTTGGGACTTCAAAATTCTGTCGCTATATGCGTGTTAATGTTATAAAGGGAATCATTATAACAGGTGTTTATTGTATGGTCATTGAGGGTGAAAAAGTTTTATTTTATGATATTAATTCTGGTTCATGTTTGCTCTAGTATCTGATGCTCAGTGTAGGTATCATTTGAGCAGCTTGCCTGCCCTCTTATGGGAAAAACAAGGACTTAGTTTCTAAGATGGCTGCTTGTTAAAAACATATGCTCAGTGACATGATACTAGTTAGTTTGTTTGTTTAAAGCAAGTAAGAACAGTAAATTTGTGGCAGTAATTTGAAGGAGAAAGTGCAACGGTAAGAAAAGTTTATTTTGCAAATAAATGAGAACCATGCATGTACTGGTTCAACATGTTTAATTCATGCAATACCACACAAAGCAGTGCAAAAATTTTTAATCTCATGTTTGTTACTTTAGTAGAAATTATGGTAATTGATGCAACTTACTTTTAGTAACTGATGCAGCTTGGATCTAGTTGCATAGTTGCTGCTTGCAAAATATGTCTGCCAATATGCAGAATCTATTTGTTTGAAAAAATATAATGCATATTTTATACTTTGCATGTCTTGTTGAAGCACAAAAAATGAGAGACTATAGGAGTCAGATGGCAGAAGAAAAAAAGCTGAGATTAGTGCAAATGTATCTTCACCATCAAAAGCATTAAGACCCCACAGTCTTTAGGAAAAGCTGTGGTTGTCAAACTAGGTGTAAATGCACAAGCTGTCCCAACAACAGTGCATTGATTAAGTGCTCTGGATCCTGCAACAGTGCAGTTAGTGAAGAATTTTTATGAGAGATCTTGTTTCTCAACAGCTGCCAGGGAAAAATGATTTCATAACTGTTAACATATCCATCTGGTGAAAAAGAAAGGTACCAATAAAAGACACTTCTGACGACAGTCATGGAAGCGTATAAAAGTTCAAGACCGAATATTGGAAAATCAAAATGTGCCAAAATGCGACCTAAGCATGTCTTACCTGTAACAAACCAGGATCACACTGTTTGCTGTTGCATTTACCATGAAAATGGAAATATGATTTTAGAGGAAGTAAGGAAGATATTTCCAAAGTTTCCAAAAGACACAAATGCTCTAGTTCCACAATCAGTGTGTGAATGAGGATTAAAGTATAATTTTAGTGAGTGTCCCAGGTGCAGAGATACTGAAAATTTTCTGACTTGGCATCACAGAGTGAGAGTGTCTCCAGTCTCAGTAATCCTGTCTCATATTATTATTGGTCGATTTGCAAAAGAAAAATTGAAACCACATTGTTATTAAGGTGAATTAGCTGCATAGTTAGTGGCCTTGTGCCATCATTGCTTTGTTGCAAAATTACAGCTGCAACAAGTTCGACAACTTTGTCAGTCATGTGTGTATGTAGAAGGTCCTCAAGATGACTTTGCTGAAAACTTTGCTCTGAAACATCAGAGCAAAATAATGTCTACACATGGGTAAGAAGTTAGTTACTATTTTCACAGCTGTGTTGACAAAAAGGAATCATCAAACTGCCTTTGCAGTGTCACAGATGAGGTACATCATGATAAACTTTCAGTTTTCTCTTTTCACAAACTGATAATGAGCCACACTCAACAGTCTGATCTACTCACAAACTTCATATTTTTGTGATGGTGCAGTAAGTTAATTAAAAACTGATTTACGCTGTCATTTATTTTGTCACCTGAAGAAATTCATAATGTAATGAAGGAAATAGATTGGAAATTTTTCACCACATCACATGGCAAAGGTCCAAAAAATGGAATTGGTGGGACAGTCAAATGTGCCGTTTGGAGAAGAATTTTACAAGGATCAATAGTCATTAATAATGCAGCAGAGTTTGTTTGTTTATTGCAAAGGAGGCTTGCCCCAACATTGTTGCTCTGCATATATCAGCAGCTGACTAGGAGAGAGATCATTGCGTCTTAAAGCAACAATGGAATAATTCCAAATATGCATCAAATACATTATGTTCAGAGATCCAGCAAAATAAGTAATGCCAGCCCTTTTGCAACTGATGTACAAGTCGGCTTTCCTGAGCATTAATTCAAACACTTCAGTCCAACAAAATGTTGCTTGCCCAAATATGAAAACTGCTATCACAGAACATAAGGTTGACAATTTTGTGATTGTTCAGTATGAAGATGATAAATATCCAGGCATCATAAATGATATTCGTTCAGAAACAGGAGATGTGCTTGCCACCATCTTGCATAAGTGTCATGGTGGGTGGCGCTGGCCTACTCCTGAAGATAAGACATTGTATTCCCTAGAAAATGTAATTGCTTCCATTGATACACCAAAACCTATCAATAATAGGGGTGTAGTGCAGGTTTCAGTTCCCTTGTGATATATTTGGACAAATACCATTGCAGATATTGTATCATTTACCATTTATTTTCTGAATTTGTGATTGATCAAATAATATTAAAAGTCAAATTTTTTATGTTCTCAATGTTAGTGATAATGTTGGCTGTGTGTGAAAATCTAGGATCATAAAAATGTTGTATCTCGCAGAAAATTTATAAATTTCATTTGTGAAACCAATGCCACTTTTGTGTTGCATTAGTTACCACAGCATTATTATTTTTCTGTTTTTTCTAAGAATTAATTTTGTAATCTTGCTACCTGCATAATTTCAGTTAACACTGTGGTGTTATCAGGCAAAAAGTCCTTGGTTTCTAAATCCATCAGTAGTACCAGATTAATTAACTAAAATCTAATACAGACATACAGATTTTGCATCAGTTACCATGGAATGCAAATAGAGTTCTGGTAAGTAGCTCTTGCAGAACTGGCCAAGATATTGATGTGATTTCTCTTCTTGTCTTAAAATCCGAGTATAAAGATTTTGTTGAAGCTGCAGTGAAAGTTGTATGGGTTCCTGTCAATGTATATAGTGAGAGATCGTTTTTAACCTACTCAAATGCCATGTCTGACAAGAGAACAAATCTGACTCCTGCTAATATGGAGTTAATTCTATCATTTGTTGATTGAAGAGATTTGTGAGATCACCTCCTACGTTATAAATAATATTAATTTTGATGTTATTGCACATACTTTGTGAAAATTAAACTTGATATTTTATTGCAATATGGTGTTAGGTCTTAATTCATATACCTTTTAATCCAAAATTTACTTGTAAAAAATGGCAAAACCAGGTAAACATTTTCACCGAAAACAGGTGGTTCTAGCTATTAATTATGTCATTTCAAACTACTGAGGACAGTAAGCAAGAAGAGATGCATACATTTTGGTTTTATCTCTTGCAGGCCTATCCATTTGCAACTGTGTTTAAAATCTTGCTTAATATCCTCGCCAATAATAAAGTCTGAGCAGATATATGAGGCATGTAGGGTAATAAGTTTCCACAGAGTGCAACAGTGCTTTAAAGGTGTTCACTGAATTTGCTTACTCATCTGCCAGGAGTTAGGAGTCCAACTAGAGATGCTAGTGTGTCTATGGAGTGCTGGAGTTGTCCTATTACAGATAACATACTAGAAAAGATCATTACACATACCTACCAATACATTTGGGTCTATACAAAACAGATTCAGCCGTGAAACAACAAAAGATCAAATAAAAGCATTTATAGTTTTTCTATATTTGACAGGAGTCCTGCAGTTGCAGACTATTTTTGTAAGAACTGTGGTGTACAGATGGAGATGGCATACAGATTATTTTGGTTGTTAAAGAATTTGAAGCATTTCAAGTGTATTTTTCGCTATTTTCAATACATGATAGACCATCTTGCAGCAGTGAGAGACATTTTCACAGCATTTGTTGGCAACTACCAGAAATATTACTCACTGGGGGAAAATGTCACAATTGAGATGCTAAGAGGCTTTAGAGGGAGATGCAGTTTTATTCAGTGTATTCCATCTAAGCCTAATACGAGGTTGATTCAAATATAAATGGTAATTTTTTTTAATACAGTTATTGATTAATCATATATACAAGTGACACCTTCAGTTTTTCTCTACATAGCTTCCTTCATGCTCTACACACTTTTGCCAACGATTTGGAAGCTTGAACATTCCTAGTTCAAAAAAAGTTTGAGGTGTGTCGTCGGCCAGTTGCACACATGCTCCTCGAGATCTTCATTGGGTTATATGAATAAAAATGAGTATATAGTATATGCTTCACTTTTTCAAGTAAATACTCAGTTTGGTAAGAATAAAACCTTTCAAGTATCTACACCATTTTGAGAACATACTCAAGTAATGGAAGCAGAGTAGAACATATTCAGGCATCCATCTCACAAAAGTATATACTCATATTTGGTATGAATAAAAGCTAGTATATTCTCAGTTTTATGAGTTCATTCTCCTCTCGTGTTGAACATGGTTAGATGCATACTCACTTCTGAGTATATATTGATTTTTTTTTTACTTAAAACCAAATATGAAGAGAATGGCACAATTTTTGAGCTGTATAGTACTCATGGAAAAGTTATAAACATAGCCATGGGCATTAAAGAAGTTGTTTCAGAAAAACATATCCTAGAAGTAACATTGAAAGTCAACTTTATTAATTAACTTTACTATGTAAAGTGTTAACTTCAAAATCCAGATACCTACTAATAACTTGATAAGAAAACTGTTTCATAGTATACCTAAATAGTGTAAATATCCTGGGATTCTAAAAACAGTCAGATAACTTCATCCAGCGCCTCATGAGTTATGACTTTCCAATTCACAATTATCCTTTTCTGTTTGCTTATAACCATTTTATTTATTGGTTTTCTAACATTGCCATGAACATTCAAAGAGTTCCAAAATCTTGTATTGCTTCATGAAAACATAATTTAGAAGTATCATTGAAAGTCAAATTTAATTAAACTTGCTATGTAAAATCCTAATGGTAAAATCAGTTGTTTAAGAAGTTAGGTTACTTATAACAAAACTGTTTCATAGAAAAATAGTGTAAACATCTCAGGATTCTAGAAACAGTCTGATATGAATCTGCATCCACTACTTATAATTATGACTTTAGAATCTGTGAATATTTTCTTTATGCCTGATTTATTGATAATAAACTTTTGCTTATTTCATTCTGTTTATTGTTTTGCTAATTTAATTTACAGCTATGCTTTTGCGTGTGTTGCTTCAATTAATTTTTTATTTCTTGAAGGACTTCATATTTCTCTAAACATTTCTGCTGAAACTTGATATGCAACACAAGATAATTCCTGAGCAGTTCTGATGGGACAGAACCAAATGCAACAAAATCTAATCTTCTGATTCAGAATGCCAAACAACACAACACACAATCAACGAAGCTAGTATATGGACAAAGAGTGCAGATAACATGAGTATATATTTACATTTAAGTGAGCAAGATGGCTGTGGGTATGCGGATACACTCGCGTGAGGTAGTAGGCTTTTATTCTTATGAAAACGAGTATATTTTCATTGAGCATAATCACAGAAAGTGTTCATACTCATGAGTACTAACTTTGAGAAAGTACTTGCTTTTTATTCATATGACCCATTGTTTTCAAATTGCTGCCCTCTAAGCGATTCTTTCATGGGCATGAACAAAAAATAGTCAGGGGGGACAAATCTGACTGTAGGGAGGGTTGTTGAGGGTTTGCCAAAGCATGTCCTTCAATGTGTTCATTGTGAAATTCACAATGTGAGGCTTAGTATTGTCATGCAGAAAGATGACATCTCTGATAGGCATACGTGTTTGTTTCGGCAGGCGATTTTTGCTGACTTCAACAATTGGCAATAATAAGCTGCATTCACTGTACATTGATCGTGAAGAAAATCAATGAGTAAAATTCCTCTGCAGTCAAAAAACACTGTCGCAAGAACTTTTCTGGCTGAGAGGAGGCAGGTTTTGGCCTTCACTGGGCAGGCTTCATATGTTCTTTGCAACTCCTTACTCGCCTTTTGGATTCTGGAATGTAATGATGGACCCTTGTTTCATCAAATGTGAAAATGCACCTCAAAAAATCCTCCCCTTCTTGATGGAATCGATGCAGGAGACTCGCACAGATCTGCAGCCTGACCTGTTTTTGCTGTTCAGTTAACAACTTCGGGTCCCATTGAGCACTTATTTTTCTAAAGCCAAGATGTAATGATATAAGCACTCCCAATGCTGATACTGACTTCTGTTGCGATTTTTTCAACTGTGCACTGGTGATCACCTTCAATAAGCTCTTGAATGGCACTGAAGTTGTCATCTGTGAGACTTGACCTTGGGCATTGGACATGACCTTCAGTTTCTCGGCCACCCTTAAATTCTCTGGCCCAAATAAACACTCTGTTCTGGGACAGTGTAGCATCCCCAAAGTGTGCCTTCAAATGAGTTAAAATCTCAGAGCATTTAACCCCTTTGTTGGTTAAAAACCTCATAATGCATTGTGCAACAGACGAAGGAACCTCTTGTTCCTCATGGCTGTACTGACACCAGAACAGAGCAAAGCAGCTAATCAAGCTAGTTCCCCTCCTTAACACACTCACCTTCAACACCCCCACTCCACCATCCCATTCGGAGCTGCTTGTTCAGTATACTGGTTGAATTACTGTTTATATTTGAATCACCCTCATAAATAGGGAGTTAAAATCTATGCTTTGGCTGATGTCAAAATATCTGCTGTCACAATTTTGAAATTTATGTTAGGAGGCAGTCTGAAATTGAGTTTTATTTATGGACGCTCTTTAACTACTATGGTTCTTAGCGTACCATTCTATATTGGGCATGAAACACCGGTAATTTTGCTCAGAGGCCTCTTTATCAGGCTTGAGGTTCTTTTATGTACCGTAAATCTACGACATGGGACCACCGGCTTTACTTCCCTTCCGAAGGAAGCCGTGCTAAGGATTTTTACGCCCGAAAAAATCCATCGCCCTCCGCCGGGTTTGAACCCGTGACCTTGGGAACCAGAGGCCAGCACGGTACCACTAGTCCACGGAGGACGACGAAAGCAGTCTGATGGACCATTCTGCATAATTAACAAATCCTCACACATTGTGAAATTATTGGCACAACCAATTTATGGGAAGGAACATCAATGCAGATAATTGGTTCAGTTACAATAATTTGGTGAAAGATTTGCAGAAAGAGAGATTGTCATTTGTCGGAACACATAAGAAAAATAGGCTCCAGCTTATTTCTCTATATAAAAGGAGGACTTCAATATTGCAGTATGTTTGTATTTAGAGAAGAGTATACCCTTGTTTCATATGTTCCTAAGAAAGGCAAGAATATTCTTGTGATATCCAATCAACATTTCAATGTCAATGAAAACTTGGGTGAAAAGCAGAAGTCAGAAATGATAACATTTTATAATGCAACAAAAACTGGAATGGATGTGGTACACCAAATGTGTGCCATGTAAAATGTTGCTAGAAATTGTTGCAGATGCCCTTTAGTGGTAATGTTTACTATGCTTAACAGACCTGAACTGAATGCTCAGATTCCTTTCCTGGGCAATGGAAATGAAGCAAAGAGGAGGAGGCTTTCTTGAAACAGCTATCCTGAGAGCTACTCTTTGATCAGCTTCTAAGAGGGGCACTTACAAGAGAAACAAACACTATCCTTCAAGAAGGCCTTAAAAATCTGGCATATAGAAATTGGCAAATTTTCCCTAATACTTCTTAGGAAAGGAAATGCAACATTTTTAAGAGCTATTGCCTAGAATCCAATAAGGTAATACTTTCAAGACATTGCTGCAATAAAAGTGAAATGTACTTTTGTTAGGAGCATGTCAGGAAGATTTGCAAGAAGTCTGCCAAGAATTTGCAGAGGAAATCTCACATAAATATACAATCAAAGTTAGTTAAAATATATTGTTGATCTTCACGGAAAGTTTAAAGTACCAAATTATGTTAATGTTTTCCAAAATGTATTGTTCAATGCAACATAATTACTATTTCTCATTTTGTTTGATAAATAAAGTATTAAAATATAATAAAATACAAACATTTCCTATTTAGGAACACTTTCAGACGACACAGAGAGACATGTAAACAGTATCTCTCAGATATATTGTGCCTGACGGGGTTAATAGATGACATGGAAATAAGTATGAACTCTTATATAACATATAAACTTATCACTACAGTGAAACCCCTATTTTACACTTCCGTGGGGGACACTTAAAAGTGGTGTAAAATCAAGGAAAAGCAATGTGATTGCATACAGAAAATTCTGAGGTGCATGCAACAGCATAAATGATGAATATTACTATTAATAACCAGTTCTTTCCAATCATGAACTTATATATGTATTAATTAGGAAGAGTTGGAAGGAAAGGAATAGTGTTAAAACGCATTATGAAATATTGTAGTAGGATCCAAGCATTGGAGGAAGGAAATTCTTAAAAACTGTTTAAGGATACAAGAAAAAAAACAAGATGGCAAAGAAGTTGGTTATCTCAATTAAAGGAAACTGTGAGGGAGGTAGGAATGGGCGAGCCAGCCAATATTCAGATGAGGGGACAAAATGTATGGAATAAAGTGAAATTCAGGGTTGATGATATTGAGAAACAGGAAATATATGGTAGTTTAAGGGATAAGAGAACCCTGATATATTATCTGAACTTGAAAAAAGATTGGGGAAGAGAAAAATATATTGATGTCTGTGATAAAATGGAAAGAGAGGGCTTGGCATGGGCAAGAACAGGAACCATGTTGTTAAGGGGTTTAAAAGTTGACAAAGAACTGTGCCCCCTATGTGGAAGGGTAGATAAAAATTTACACTGAATAATAGAATGTGCAGAAACCAAAGTTTGGAGAGAGGAAATATGGAATAGGAAGTGGGATAAATTACAGATAGAGATATTATTTTTAAAACTCTTTGGAAACAATAAGAAAGAATTTTTTAAACAATTAGGTAAATATACAGGGAAGGTAAGAGAGAAATGGTGGAGGAAAATTATTAAAGAAAAAGAGGAATATAATAATAGAAGTGATCATATAGGTGAAATATAGATGAGGAGAAAAATTTAAATTGCGAGTTGTGGAAAATGTATATAGTAAAATGAAGGGTACATATACACAAACAACCTGGGTGTTAAGTGTATATGATTCTATCTCAAGCAACTCCAAGAATAGCAATTAATGATATACTTTCGTGAAATAAAGTTATAAATAAATGTTAGTATGGTACTATGTTACTCTATTACTAAGCCAAGCAATCTAAGTGGCTCAATAAGTAGGCTAGCACCAGACAAATTGTACATAAGATGTAGGGGACGAGAGATATATATTGTATAGAAATTGTAAACCAAATTGTAAAACAAGTTCTACAATAAATTCATTCATTCATTCATATATATGTATTAATGTCCTGAAATGTTAATTAATGCATTAATGAAAAACCTCTCTTATACAGACTCGTTTTCAGCTAAAAAAATGAATTTCTATAAGCTAAAAGCTATGTTTTATGAATATATGTAGTTTTATGTACAACAAACATTCCTAGTACATACAGGAGAAAAAACTGAAAAGAGTGCAGTAATAATGTAATAGCTGTTAACATTACTTTTTAATAACCAGATTTTATTCAAGAAGCCTTTGCCACGTAATTTATTTAAAGAATGATAAAATTACATAATGAATTCTGACCTTGTGCTACAGTTCAAGTGCATACACTAAATGTGCAATAGTCTGCTCTAATGTTACAATGTTCACTGTGTTCATTCTCACTTTTTAAGCCATCCCAACAAAGATGTTTGTTTTGTGTGTTTTTGTCCTTTTAGTCTGTACAGTTCATTTTCCATTTTTTTGGCACATAGTAAGCATTTCATCACTAACACCGAACTTTTGGAAATATGCTCTTGTATTTTGCAAATCTTGTAGAGCATCTATGAATTTAATATTCTCTACATTTATCTCATAACTAGGGCCAGATATTTAGGTAGAATAAACCTTCATGTTGGGTTTCTTATATCTTAAAATAGGTGTTTTAAAGTTTTGCTTGATTAAAATAGTTGTTTTTTGTTTTGTTTTTCTTTGTTATGTTTTGCTTTGTGGATCAATACAGGTATCAATAATTTTCTTTTTCAGGTACATATGTGCAAGATTTATTTTTTGGCATTGCAGTAGATAGTTACATACATTGCTAAATTTTCTGGCATAAACAATTTCCTATTATCATATAACACACTCTTGTATGGAGAAAAGGTTCTTTCAGTGAAACATGATGTCATAGGAGCTTAGAACATAGATGCCACTGCAAGTTCTAGGGGTAGTTTTCGTGTATACTTTTCTCCCTGCAATACTGAATTGATGATTTTCATACCTTTAAAACCAGGATGTCGTTGAATCTTCTGCAACTTCGAAAAACATGCATCTCCCACTGGTCCAGGCATTTCTTTACTGGAAACATTGCCAGTGATATAGAGCATCTTTCAGTGGCAAAGTTGTACTTTCCAGCTGGAGAATAGCTTCTGGTGTAAAACAAAAATGTGTCTTAATATATGCAAATGAAGTGGCAAGAGTGAGGCACCCGAGTGATTTCTTAGCCTGGCAATGCAGGAAGTTTCTGTTTCATCCAATTCATTGACAACATTTTTAATGTCTTTTAAGTGCTTGGCATAGTAAATGGCAGCAGACAGTCAAGCTCCCCCAGCGGGTAACTATCGGCTCAGGTGGAAGAAGGGTTGCTGGTACTTTTTCTTTGAACAATTGTGTACATGTTGGGGCTTTTAAGGAAACCTTCTTGACCAAAGATATCAGGCTGTTCATGTCATCAAAGTGGCTTTTAATTTCCTCCACAAGGCGGTGCAGACCATGGGCATGTTAACATGTAGCATGGTTGGGCGGAAGGACAAAGAACCCCCCCCCCTCCCCGGCCTTCAACATGTAGGCAGCACTGTCTGTCACTAACAAAAGGAACTTACTAATGTGATTTTCTGCTGGTCACAATATGTATAAAGCATCCCTCACTGCACAAGCTATTGTCTGATGTTACTTTTTTCTATTTCTTTACAAAGAATTAGATGTGTACCTGGTTCATTTGGGTCCAGCTTACCACCTACTAACACATTCACAATAAAGCGGCCACAACTGCCAGGTGTTTCATCGACAGAACACCAGATATAGTGGTCACTTTTATCTTTTCTTATTTCATCTTGTATCTTCTGGTGAACAGGAACTAAATAATTCTTTCTTAAAGTGGATTCATTAGGTACATTGTGGCCACTGATGTCTTCTAAAAGTGTTTTCAAGGTCGGGTCGGTTATCACATTCCATGGGATATTAGCAGACACCAATGCCTGGCACAGGCGAAAGTAAAAGTTATCTTCAGGATTGCCAACTGTGGAAGAAATAAACATTTGCTTACTGTTGCTGCTGGACTTATTTCCTCCTAGCCACATTTGCTGCGTGTGCAGCTGCAGATTTATGCTGCTCAAGATGAGATTTCTGCCCACATTTAACCTGAAATAAAATTCACATCTTAAGTACACTTCAGTAAGCGTGCTAGGGCATTTCAGTGCAGTTTTTACTTTGGGAAACTTACTTGCTTGGAGCATGCCTGACAGAAGACTACTCGACCATCTGTAGTGAAGTGTGGATCTGCAGCAATCCATTTTTTCAATGTGATTTAGGCAGTGTTTCACTATACAACATTACATTAGAAAAGTGTTGCAACAATCAATCACCACACTTTCTGCCTGTTGTACTCTCAGTGAACGACTGGAGGCGATCCTATTACACAGGTTATGCTCATCCTGACCCCTCAGCTGCATCCAGGTGTCACATGTCACGTGTGCTGCGTTTAATGGTAGTAACTTGAACTACCTACTGGCTATAAGTGGTGGAAATAATTTTGCAGTGAGTTTCAGTTGGAAAATAACATTCGTTTCGAAAAAGGGAGAGCAGGTATTTAGGTTATTTTAGGTGCCAACCCCTCATTTATTTTTTTTTAGGTGGAATGAAATTCTCATATTCTGCTCCAGGAAGTGTGAAATGAATATATATTTTGAAATTTGTTAATTAAATAGCAAGGAAAAATATAGGTTAAAACCTAAAACTCTGGGCCCTACTCATAACACATACAATCTTGATCTACTTCACTGTTTTCTTCTTCCATGACTGACATAAGGTTATCATTAAGCACTTGGTCAATGCTTTGCACTTCACAAACATTCACTTGATCATCACAAGTGACATAGTCATCAATTTCCACACCAGTAGGTTGTATGGATTCCCATTCATGCTTTTCTTGATCTGTAAGAGCAATGACATCATCATTGCATCCTGGGATAGAAAATCCACCTTTGTTGAAGCAATTCTGGGTTGTTGCAGGACTAATACTTCGCCAGACTGGTGAAATGTAATGCATAGCAGAAAGGATGCCCAGACTTAGCTTGGAAGCATCTTGTAGAAGTCCCCCCATCTATCAAAGTAACTGCTTTCCTTACCATCTGCTTTCTGTAATGGTCTCCCAGGTCCAATGGTTGTAGCTTGCTGGTGCAGTTTGGAGGAAAGAACACTACTCAAACATTCTTTAGGGCAGTTGTCTTTAGGATGTGCTGCACCCTGGTCTATAAAGAGAAGGATTTGTCTGTTCTTAGCACTCATTTGATGATCCAGTTGGAGCAGGTAATCCTCAGATATTGCTGTCGTGACCCAGGAGTTTGAGTTGGCCTTGTATTTGGTTGGCAATATTTTAATTCCCTTAAAGCACAGTGGCTTATTATATTTCCCAATAACCAGTGGAGGTAATTTATCAGAGCCATCTGCATTGCAAGTGAGCAGTACAGTCACCTGCTGCTTGGATTTTGTATCACCATGACATGTCTCACCTTTGTAGGTCAAGGTTTTGTTCGGTAGCAGATTGAAAAAAAAGGCCAGTTTCATCTGCAGTGTAGATGTCCTTCAGGTTATAGCCTTCCACTAGCATCTGGAGTTCACCCTTCCATTCGGCAACAGTTTTGGGATCTACACTAGCACTTTCTCCAGAAAGAGACTTGTAAACCAAATTATCCATTTCTTAAAGCAATTGATCCAACCGTTCGATGCCTTGAAATTATCAATTCCAAGTTTAGCAGCAGTTTTTCTCCTTTAAATGCATGCCATTGATGGAAGCGTTTGCCATGCGAGCTTGTTTTAACCACGTTGAAAGAGAACTTTCTAGTTCTTTTAGAGGCAATGTCTCTTAACGATTTCCTCTCCTTAGAGAAAGTAGCACAGCTTGCAAAACATTTCTTGATGACACTGCATTTTTTTCACTATGGCACTTAATGTTGATTCGGACAAATTAAGACGTGATGCTATATCAACGCACGTACCCACGTGGGCAAGAATATCGATTTTCTCAGAGATGGAAAACACGTTCCGCCACTTTTTAGGTGGATTCAGAGCCATTATTAAAAGCTGGATCACAGAATGCTATGAATTGAATTCCTAACGTAAAGAAACTGCAAAAGGGTATAATGAAAACACCACAGAAAAAGTACCAGCTGGTAAACAACACGTTGTGTAAACAACCTCTTGCTGTCGCGAACGCAACATAGTAGTGAATACACACGAAGACGGCCGACTGAACACGACCAAGCACAACTGTGATGGCAACAGAGCGTGCTTACGGAAATGAAAATTCTAACGGTTAGCTGCTGATGGTGCCGCTATCAACTGCATTGTGAGGTTGTCATATCTTGCGTATAATCGAGGTGTTAAGTACCGCAAGACACAAATGTTCCCATATAAGACCGAGGAAAATGTAAAACTTGAGAAATTTTTATATTTCTTAGGCCCGGTTTCACAGTATAAACTTAAACTTCGAATCCGGCTTAACTGGAGACTAAAGCTACAGTTGAGTTTTATAGTGCATAGTTCAAGTGATAAGCCGAGCTTATACAGGGCTTGACTTAAACCATACAGAATTGCGGTTTAAGTTAAGTAGTCACCATGTTATCTGAAGACAAGGAAATGCAAATTATTTTAAACCATATCCACAACAGATGATGGCCTAGAGTGTTGAGAATGTGTCTAAATCATTTCCACATATGAATTGCTATTTGTTAAAAGGGCAGAAGTCCAATAATGCAAATTTTACAGGAGAAGCAAAAAACTGTTTTTCAGCAGTACTATGTACGTTGGGCTCAACAATTTGTTTTGGCATAAGACTTTATATTATAGCTGTTTTTAAAGTGTAACATTAATTTAAGTAACAAATATGGTCTTAATTTACCTTGGGACTTCTGCCCTTTTAACAAATAATGGGGTTTGATACAAATATGTTTGCTTTAAAAGTTGCATAAACCACATTTTATTCATAAAAACATGTTGAAATATAAAAAACATGGTACTGAATGAAAACACAAACAATAATTATTAGGTAATTTGTAAATTCACATCTTATTTTCCGTAAGATAATGATCACACGGAGAATTTTGTGAACTTTTACAGAAAACACATTATGCAATCAATATTAATATAGTTTAATATGAAAAATGCAAGTCTTTTATGTTCACAACTTCAGAATGTTAATTTATTATTTCTTCATAAATGTATGTATAAATGTGTTCAATATATGGGATAATCTTTTTCAAGTCATTGACTTTTTCCTCCTTCAATTGTAGTTTCTCTTTGGGGTATGCCACTGAATTTGGGAGCTGAATGTTGATGTGAGAATTGTGGCGAAGGATGAACGTGCTTTCAGTTAACCCATTGATGAAATGTCTTGCAACAACTGTCCCTGGATGCTGATTATCGTACACAAAATGGTAAAAGTTACTAATTCCAAAGTATACTTTCTTATCTCAATCCATTTTTGAAGTTTCAACAGATATAGCATTTTTCCTATAATATTGCTGCCACCAACTCTTGAAATTGTATATTATAGGATTGGCTGTACCAACTTCAACTACTGTGAATTTAAGAGAGGCACTACTTCGAATGATCAGTTCAGTGAGCTGAATTGTGTAAATTCGGTCATGTTTTCGGAGGCTTCTTTTGATAATAGCAAAATCTCGATCACAGCCTAAGTAGCTATGTCCTCTTATTGGGAAGAAATGCTCAATTCTCCTAAATCTGTTTGTATCTATTAGACTTAACAAAAATTTGGAGATTGTATGATTTTTGTTCTGGCCAGAGCAGTTATCAGAGAATAAATGAATTACATCATATTGAGCTGGGTCAGAATTCAAATAGTGAAGAAGAAAAGAGCATATCTCATTAGCGCCCTTTTTTGCTTGGCCTTCATGATAGAGATATATGATGGCTTTATTTGCTTTTATATTGTGTATACAAAAAATGTTAACAGTCAGTTGCCTCAAATAAAATAGATCCTGGACAAGGACTTTAGGCATTGGTATGTTTACGCATATAATCACAAGCAATCTCCATTGTTTTTTCCAATTTTTTCATCTGATCTATCTTGTTGCAAGGCACTGTAAAACTTCTTACTTCTTCTTATGTGAATAGCCAGCTCAGCAGCTGCGACACACTTTGCAGTGTCATTTAGGTGTGGAGATTTTAACTTTAATTTTAGCTCTTTGCAGACACAGCAGCAGTCTACCTGTGGCTGTCCAAATTTCAGATTAAAGTTATCTTTAAAATATTTGAAATAGAAAGAATAGCTCACTTTGGTATCTGGAAACTTCTCTTTGAAGAGCTTATACATTATCTTTACATCCAAATCAGAGCTAAGATATTTAATTGTCTTGCCACTATAATGACACTCCTGAAATGGAAATGACTGGATATGTTCGTGAACTTTTATTTTAGTGTCAGGGGGTAGTGCGAAACTGGCATATCTCCCATGTTTGCCAACAGGACTTGAGCACTCTTAGTCATCTAATGCGCTTCTTACTCACAGTTAGGATAGAAAGAAATGCAGTTAAACATACCTCTGTTCTTTTTGCACCTACCATTAAGTGATACTTGAATGAACTCTTTCTGCTTTGCTTGCCTGGTTCATTTCTTGGTCTTTTTCTTTTCACATTTTCAGTGTCTATTAGACTTTATAGAAATATGTCCTGTTCATCCTTGGAAGAATAGTCGTTATTAAACTTACTGAAGACATACAGCCGATTCTCCTCAGAGATAACAGTATCAAAGCATTTCTTTTTGCACCTAGAATCAGAATCACGTTTTTATAGGTATTTGGATATAACTACATATACTTGGATATAGCAACTGCAAATTGAATATTATTTATATCTTGTACTTATTGACATGCATTCCCAATGCTTTTAGGTGAGATAACTTTCCCGCATGATTATCGTATCCTTTACCCATTAATCTAGCCATTTTAATTATATTTCGTTTATATCCACTAGTATTAGCTCTTCCCTTTCCAATAAACTCTTCATCTTTATCTTCAGAACCACTCATCTTGAACAACAATTTTTATCTGTGAGAATGTGTTATGTGAACAAATAAACAATACAGTATTGCATTATTGTGCACCATTTACTCACTTTGTTTTTGCAGATTAAGCAACTTTGATTATAGTCAGAAATAATATTTTTTGTTAAAAGGCCAGAAGTCCAGGACTCCACCCTTTTAACATAAACTATTAAATTTTAGAGACGAGTTTAGCCATTTGTACTGGGATTCTTAAACCCATTTTAAGATAAAACAATGTGTCTATGGTAGGAGAACATATATTTAAAGAAAAATGGATTTTGAAAAAAATGTGACTTCTGTTCTTTTAACAAATAGCGATTCATATGGAATAACTGAGAATCCTACGAGAGATTTTGGTCAAGTAAACAGTCTGCGGTGATGGTACTAGAAATTATTAATGATGCAATTAAACATAAAACAGACTGGTAAGTAAAACTGAATATTAAATGTATACTTCATATCTTTATAATATACTTTATTGTTCATAAGGTGTTATTACTTTATATTTCAGGAACAGAGCCCTCTCATCAGAAGCAATGCTTCTTTTGATGTTGAGGCTATATGCAAGTAGAAGCATGCTAATTGCAGCTGGAGATTTTTCTGGCATCTCAGAATCCACACGATGCAGAGTTGTGAAAATTGTTTCACATCATATTCCTCTGTTGAGCGATAGATTTATAAAGTTCCCCGTGACTCACAAGCAAAGACTTAAAATGTGGAAACATTTTTATAAAATGGCAAAATTTCCTTGAATCATTGGAGCTCTTGACTGCGCACATGTCAAAATTGCATCACCAGGTATGCATTATTTCTATTTCTTGTACTTAGCTCCCTATAAACTAATTCCCCCAGTTCAATATTTTAAACTAAACATTGGTTTAATGTTATCTATGAACTTATAACTAAAACAAATTGTGACCAAAGCAAAGACCAGAACTTGCTCTGATTAAACAATAGCGTAATTAAAGGAATAAAGCTTTTTATGGGAAAATAACTCAAAGCTGTATATTTAGAAATGTTCATTGAAGCAAAAATAAGAATGTAAATTTCAAAATAATGACATTTGAAATCAAAAGTGTTGCAATACAGGAAATTAGAAAGCAATTCAATAAAGGCAAGCATTTGAACATAGAGAGAGATCAAATACAGAGGAACTAATGGAATTAAAACTAATCCAAAACAGGTTGCTGAAGACGTTGGCTCTTATTTAAGCTCAATGGCTGGTATTCATACAAAATCTACCTGCTCCATATATTAGACTCACCTTTGGCTAGGAGTATCTTCCTATATGCAATAAATGCATTAGAAATTAAAATCATTATGTAAACAAAAATCTGTAGTTATTAATAGTATAAGTATCAATATATTCAAAAAATATTCAAGCTCAGTATCTATTCCTCTTTGAAATAATAAACTCAGCTTTTACTATTGGGGTTTTTTCAGAGGTTCTCAAAATAGCTAAAGTCATATCAGTTTTAGAAAAGGGGATAAAACTGATTTACCAAACCACAGATTATATTCTCCATACAATATTCTAAAACTGTTTAAAAAGTTGCAGTGTATATTAGATTAGCTGGTCTCCTTGAAAAAAGAAAAGAAAAAAAAAAACCTACCGACTGTTTCCACAGCAGTTTGGTTTTAGAAAGAACCAATCCAAAACAATAGCTATTGTTCAGTTTGTTGACCACCTAGTTGAGGAATATAATAGACATATATTGACGTGTTTTTTGTTCTTCAAAAAGCTTTCAACTACATAACCTTTCTTTTGGACAAATATAGCATTATAACACAAAAGAGGTAAACAACATGGATTGTGTAAATAATCTCTAACCAAAAGAAATTAATGCATGCATCAGATATAAAAATCCATAAGTTTACTCAAGGGGGAAAATTGATAGCAATGGAGGACTGCATGCTATGATATTAAGCCCTATACTCCTTCTAATTTATTAATTTGTGTACAACTTGTAACATACAAGATAATTGCTTATTATGCAGTAATACTGATTTTTCTAAACTTTAAATACATACAAATATGTATACATCAAAATAGCACAGTACTATAATCAAATGCAGTACCTATATAAATAAACCTGTATTAGTAGATACATTTTACATAAAAAAAAATGGTACCTGACTGAACCTTCTGTTGTTATCGGTGAAGAAGAAATATAAAATGTAAAAGTGAAATGATTTTAGCATTGAATGTTGAGCAAACCTTAACATGGAATAATACATTGCATCTGTATGTTCCAAATTTGCAAAATGGCTGTTTGCAATTAAACACCTAACCTTAGTGTAATGCAACAATACTTAAGTCTCATCCACTATTTACATATGTTTTGTCTACTCTCCACATACATAGATACTCAGACTTGTCAATTGCAGTAGAGATTTTGTAACACAATCAAAGAGAATAGGAATAAATTACTAACGTTAAAAAAAACAAACAAAGAAAAACAGCATAAGATGTATAGGACCACTGAATAAACTAGTTTCCTGTAAATCATTGCTTGAAAATGTTAAAATCTTAACTGTATGTAACATTTGTGTGTTAAAAATTACTATACCTCCATCTGAACTTAATCTCCTGAAAAATAGTGATCAATGTAAATATTATACTGGAGAAAAGAATAACATATTTAAGCATAGCCTTAAAACAGCTGCATTTGAGAAAAGCCCCTAGTATCAGGGAAGGTGGTTTTCTAAACTGCCCACCCAGAAGCCTCAAAGATTTAATAGGCGAAAGGCTTGCAAATAGTTCATACAAAGGATTAATAAATGATCATAGCATAAACTAATTTTCTGAAACAGTAAATTACTTAAATGAAATAATTCACAAAACCGTAAATGTATCTGTAACATTTATTACTGTCTCATTGTTATTAGCATTAAAATTTGTAATATTATTGCATGATATTTACATTGAATTTGAGATGATTCAGAGGAAGAACTTTGTATGTGTGAATGCATGTATAGGGTCTTTCAACAAGAGTGTCCTATCTTTGAACTTAAATAAAACACATTCTATAACTGATAGGGGTTTATTTCTTTTTTTATTTTGGAACATAATTAATGTCATTACGTGTGGAAGAGAACATTACTTAAATGACCACTGCGACTTCGTTGGGTTGTGCGTATACGGTTGACCCAATTTTCAATGATAGATGAACGTAAATTAGTTCCAACTTCACGAATAACACGCGTGATGTTATTCATAAGATCATTTACTGTTTCTGGCTTGTTGACATAAACTCAAGATTTAACATAACCCCGCAAGAAGTAATCCAACTGCGTTAAATCACATGACCTCGGGGGCCAGTTAACATCACCACCACGGGAAATGATGAAACCTCTGAACTTCTCCTGCAAAAGATCGATTGTTTCAAGAGCAGTATGACATATGGCACCATCTTGCTGGAACCAGATGTTTCTGAGATCCATACCATCCAATTGAGGCCAAAAATAGTCCCTTATAAGAGCACGGTATCTTTCTCCATTGACAGTTGAGCTTCTCCATCATCTTGGAAAAAATATGGACCAATGATTCCACCATACCAAAATCCACACTACGCAGTAACCTTTTGGGGATGAAGTGGTCGTTCTTGAATCTGCATTGGATTGGATTGCTCCAATAGCGGCAATTTTGTTTGTTAACACAACCATCCATCCAAAAGTGGGCTTCGTTACTGAAGATGATTTTTCGACAAAAATCCGAGTCAGCTTCCAATTGCTCCATAGCCCAGTCAGCGAATACACGGCACAACCTTGGTCGTTGGGCTTTAGTTCTTGAGTTAACACCATTTTAGAAGCGTGAAACTTCAAGTCCAGATGCAGAATTCACCAAGTTGTGGTCGGCGAAAGCCCCAATTCTTGTGCTCGACGAGCAATTGATTTGTTTCTGTTCTCGCATACACTCTTACAAACGGCACCTAAGTTTTCATTGGAGCGCTTACGTCGATTATGTACAGGCGTTCTTTGATCGCTGACAGAACCACTTCTTTCAAATTTATGGATCAAATGCCGAATCGTTCTCTCGCAGGGACGATTATGCACACCGTAAACTTTACGCAATACACAGAAGGTTTGGCGAATAGAGGAACCACTTTGATAATAAATTTTCACAATTTCTACATTTTGCTGAATGCTGTAACGTTCCATGGCTATTTGTCAATAACAGCTGTAACCACATGAAAAAAAATGACTGTTGTAACTCAATAACAACGGCAGCTATCACATGTTCAAGATAGGACACTCTTGTTGAAAGACCCTTTATATATTACCTTGTGCTCATCTCAACAGCTACAAAGGGATGCTTTTGCCAATAAGTACTATCAGCTTCAAACATAACCTCAAGGGTTGGAAATATTAAGTTTCTAGCAAGCTATGATTAGAGTGAATATTAGTAGTACTATGCATTTAGGTTAGGTTAGCTTTTGATAGTGAGGTTAAGGTTCTACTGTTGTGTGTGAATGTACACTTTTCTGTTCTGATTTATGTTTTATTTAACTCTAGTTATGTTACTGTCTTATTCTAGGAGGAGAGAATGCAGAAGTTTTCTGAAACAGGAAAGGATTCTTTTCTATAATTGTGCAAATTTTATGTGATCCGGATTTAAAGATCACTGACATTGTTGCTCAATGGTCAGGTTCAACTCATGATTCAACCATCATCAATGACTCTGCCTTAAGAGCTAGGTTTGAGAATGATGTGATGAACGATGGCAGCCTAACCATTGCAGACAGTGGCTTCCCACATAGGCCATATTTAATAACACCACTAGCTGCACTCAATTTACCTGAAGAGCAACTGTTCAATGAGTCACACATTCGGACCAGGAACTGTCTAGAAAGGAGCTATGGTGTTTGGAGAAGAACGTTTCCAATACTCTCCACAGACATACACCTGCACCTCAGCAAAGTCCAAAGTGTTATTGTAGCAACAGCTGTGCTCCACAACATATGCTGCCATAACAATGAAATGAACTTACCAGGACTGGAGCCACATATTGGAAATGCAATACAGTTTGCTAACAATGTTCCGAATGCTAGAGATGCTCAGCATTTCAATTATTCTGTGAGAAATGTAATTATTGGTGATTATTTAAACAAATTGAGATAAATTGAATTAAAGTCCACTTTAATTAGGTATCCATATTATGTATATATGCTTTAGGATAATTACAGGTTGTTTTGTTTTAAAAGCTATCTCATATTTCAATTTCTGTACTCTCAGATTGTGCTCCTCTTCATTTTGTTGCATCTTTTGTTGATAGTTTTTTCTCATTAGCTCTTGCTCTTTATTTAATCGTCTCTCTTTCAATTCATGCTCGTTTTGTGCAAGACTAAACTTTAAATGGACATGTTCTAGCTTGGTTTCTGCCAGGCGCTCCACTACCACTTCTCACTATTTAATCCTTTACCTGCAAGTGTAATAGCATATGTTAGAAAATTGTTTTTTTTTTCATTATTATTATTTTAGTACATAAGTGCATTGTCATCAAAATTCATATCAATTTGGAAGGCAAAACATGTGTATGTACAAATTGGAATACTTTTTAAATATTTTTAGGGTCTGCCTTTTATCACTAGTAGTCTAATTAAAATAAACATACTGGGCCCTTCTTTGTTGGGAGTTTGTTTCTTTTTTTTTTTCTCTCCAGGTAATGTAATGATACCTAGAAAATACATTGAATTCATATTCTGAACTTACGTCTCAGTGCTTTACAAACATTCCTTTTAGTACATGTACTATGAATTGTAAGCAAATAATAATAATAATAATAATAATAATAATAATAATAATAATAAAAATTATTTGTCCTATTATTATTATTATTATTATTATTATTATTATTATTATTATTATTATTATTATTATTATTATTATTATTATTATTATTATTATTATTATTATTATCATCTTCATCATCATCCAGTGCAACAAGAGAAGAAAATCAGGTGCCATTCCAATGTATACCACAGTCTATGTTGATAAAACTTTAAAAAACAGTTTTGGATACTAAAAGCCCATGTGCTCCTGTAATTGGTTCAATAATTTTTGCGTCGTCCTCCATGGTGTAGTGGTTACCATGCTAGCCTCTAGTTTCCGAGGTCGCAGGTTCAAACCCGGCGGAGGGCGATGGATTTCTTTCGGGCGTAAAAATCCTTAACATGACTTCCTTCGGAGGGAAGTAAACCCGGTGGTCCCGTGTCATAGATATACGGCACGTAAAAGAACCTCAAGCCTGATAAAGAGGCCTCTGAACAAAATTACCGGTCTTTCACTTCCAATATGGAATGGGACGCTAAGAACCACAGTAGTTAAAGAGTGTCCATAAATAAGAAAAAAATAATATTTTTTGCCTTGAGTTTTGCTTAACTTTGGAGGTAATGGAGATACATGGGTACCGAAATTTCTTTTTAAAAACTAACAGTAAGGTATAAATAAATATACAAATAGTTTATAAAATGCAACTTAACATTAATCAACATATTTTTTATTTCAGTAATCAGGGAAGCAAACCAGACAAGCATTCTATGACAAATACTGAAACAAATACTTATAAATAGAATGATTTTTCATGAATCACCAATTATTGTAGTGTCACTTGAAATGTAGTTGCCTTGTATATATGTACATATATTTACCAGAAGTAGTAGGTGTAGCAGATGAATTATTTGCTTGATCATCATTGCTGTCTTATCACAACAAATTGTAATTCATTGGACAATGGTTGCCTCAACATAGCTGGCACATACCTGCTCCAATCATTGTTTGGATTTCCTAAAATAATACTTAAATTTGAAAATTAATTTGATTGGCCATAAGAATTGAAACATTCAGAAACTTATGTAGGTAATATTGAAATGTTTAAAGTTTAAAACATATTTTTCAAATACATATTGTGTGCGCTGTGAATAGTACAATAAGATCAAATATAAACACCTACAACATTTTTTAGATAAACTACTGATAACTGGCAAACAATGAATATTTTAACAAGTAGTATATTTGCTTAAAAGTTTTCACAGATGCATTCCTCTATAGCATTGCAGCATTGATTACCTACATATTTTATATGCTGATGAAATGAAGGTATATTTCCTGTATATAAAATTACATTGAAGAATTAAAACAAAAATAAAAGTGAACTAATTTTTTACAAAGCAACCGCTAACCTGATACACAACTGTCTGTTCCAATATTACTACATTCTGCACCAGTAGTATCACGAGAATCTGAAATATCAACATAGGAATTAGAGCAGTACACTGAACAATATTTGTGTGACCAAGGTTGTGGATAGCAGTAGGAAAATGTCTCAGAAAGCAGATAAATATACCTTTAAGATAATTTCATACTGGGAACACTTTTGCTTATTTTAGTTATGTGCAAACAAATTTTTTAGTCCAGCCAAATTTTCCTATTAGAAAAAATTGTAGCTCTAAAAATGTGCCCTCAGCTATTCATTACCACTTTTAAATATTCAGACAATGCACTATTCCAGGATTTCTGTACTGGGATATAGTGTGAATAAATATAAAATGTGTGTATAAAATCAATTTAGATTATATTGCAGAAAAAGTCAACCAATACAATAAATGATGGACAAATGATGCAGTTAAATAGGTATTTGAAATTCCATGTAAAATGAAATGGAGTTAATTTTTTTTTAAAAAGATAAGTATTCTAACCTTTAGAACACAACATGGAATCAAAATTACAATATAAACATAAGTATTTTATATTATTCAGGCTGGTAAACCAGAATGTCGTAGTTTTATGAGATATAAACATCAGAATTAAACCCATTTAATTCTGCCCTATGAAAATGTTACAATGAACTTACAAATAAAATAGTTACTCATTTAGCAAAGAGCTGTCGTCTCCATTGTTGCTGCTTGCAACAAGGTCAATCTCAAACCAACAATGAGAAATGGAGAATACTGCAGTAAACATATATAAATATCCAGCAACTTATGTATATTTCCATAGTTCAATGTAAGTTATGTAGGCATAGCTCTGTATGGATCATTGTGGTATCCTAAGCACAAAAGAAGCAAACAAACAATGTATTTAGTAGGCATGTATTTCATTTTGTTTTATAATTGCAGTATGATCACCCTGTAGCACCTTATCAGTCATAAATTGCTTCACATTCATCAATTTGGACACACATTAGTTCCTTCATTTCTTTATCAATTGGCGTAATTAATGATGGCACAGCTGGACCTCCACCTGTACCCCGAATAGCACATTTCTAGTTGGTGTACCTCTTTTTTGTAAGTTTCTTCAAATTGTCATATTTCTTTTTTAACACAGTAGCATCTCTGTATATTATTTTGCTCTTTGCATTGAATAACTCCATAATTTTCCCCCCACGTTTGGTTCTTCTTGCTCCACAGCACCTTACCAGATTGCTTGCACTCTGTTATGTGTTTATACTGCTTTACAATTTCTAACAGAATGCTAACTTCTTGAGAAGTGAAGTTAACAGTACATTTTGGCACTGATTTTTTGGTCATTTTAGTGTGTGTTGCTGAATAACCTATAAAACCTTACTTTAAGAATAGCACTGCCATAAACAAACGATGTAAATTCGCTTGATGTGCATGCACAAGCATTACCAACTTTAAAGTTCTGAGGAGTTGTTCAGCTTATCAAAGCTGAATGTGGTTGCCCTACTGTGAAGCTCGCAAAGCTTTAACCAAAGCTTAAGTCTTGTTTAAGCTGCGCCCATAGTTTTGTAAAGGTTCAACTTAAGCCTGAACTGTGAAACCGGCCCTTAAATGGACATTAAGTTGGGACTTTAAATTAACGTGTAGAATGTGGGAAAGCGCAAATTCAGAGAGTGTAAAATAGGGGTTCCACTGTAATAAGGTTCTAGCAGAATCATAGCCAATTTTAGACTTTTAAAAGATATAATAAGTAAGGCAAATAAATTTTGATGCCAAAGCAAACCATTGTTCAAATGAAAGTTCATAAATTAGATTCCTTTGGGAAGTTAGCAAAGAGGATCTTGATTATAATAGAACCTGCAGTAAATAAGAATCATGTTGATGCCAATTTGTGAATTCTCATCTATTTCTGTGTAGGGGTTTAAGTAATACTTCTCAGTCTGAAAAGAGATTTACCCAGTCCACAGATGTGGTAAATGAAAGTGCACATATTGGTTTAGTGGATCAAAAACATAATGTTCTAAATACCATGTTATTTCAGTACGCACTGGTGTTTCCAGGCTAGCATTTTTATTTTGAGCTACTTTTAGTAAATGTAAAGTTGTATATGCAATGTGTATTTTCTATTTTTGCTTGAACTTTAATGTACTTTAACTATGTAGATCATATCAGATGGAAATTGTATTTTGTATTTAAATTAATATGTAGCTTTCAGCTAAAATATTTGTGCATTATGAACTTTTTATCAGAATTATCTTATGACAAAGCAATCAGCTGTACTGCCTTAAGGTTCCAGTGCAAGTTGTGTTTATATTTCTCAATCAGTATGAATGAAATTTATTTGTCATTAATCACATACAATATGTGGTTACATTTATACAATATAAACTTTCCTTCTTTTTTTTTTTTTTGTTAAGGCACCTTCAACTAATTTCTATCCTTAAGAGTTGTTTGTTTGTTCCTTTGGACCTTATACACACTAACACTGTGGTTATTGGTGTATAAAAATCCTGTTTAACTATTGCAAATTAACTAATTCTATTCCCTCCTTATTTTAATTTCTTCCTCCTTTCATTAATTGACAGTCCTATATCATTTCTCATGTCCTTTCTTACTCTCTCTAATCCTGTAACCTTTATTTCCTTTGTTCTAAGTTCCTGTCCCTTCTAATAAACACTCGTATTCCCCCTGGTACCCTGCCTTTCATTTTCTTTTTTGCTCCGTGTTTTCCAAAATGCTCATAATCCTCCATGTATATCACTGTGTTTTTGGTTAACCAAGTTTCCACCATTGCTATAGATCACCTCACATCCACACTTGAGTCAATTCCCCATTATTAATTTTGACTATAAACCTTCCTCATTCCAGCAACCAGTGCCAGCAGAGACTCATCCTATGCTTTTCAATCAGTAAGTTTGGAGTGACCTAAAGATCATTGCTGCTGTCTGCCATGTATATTTTAACATGTTTCAGGATGCCACTGTCATAGTTGAGGTAAATAGGGTTGCAGACCAACTGTTAGCATGTACTTCCTTTGTTTCTTTTTAGCTCATGCAAAGGGTTTGTAATATCAATGCTAACATAATTTAAAATAAATTTAAATTAGACACATCACTGTTAAGAGCTTCTAAATCTTCACAAAAAATGCTAACATAGTTACATTGACTTAGTTTTTTTAGTAGTCCCAGTGGTATTAATTATTTGAAATAATTTCTAGTGAATATTTATAATGAGTAATAGGAAACAAATAGAAAAATGAAAGTATAAAGTTTCGGATGAGTAACTTGTAGAACAGCAAAGAAAATAAACGTAGAGAGAGTCATGTGCTTGTTACACACCGGTTGCCAATTGACAGAAATGAGGAAATAAATCAGCTTAATAATTGAACTAAACATATTTAACATGTTGTTGCCGCATTAATAATAATAATAATAATAATAATAATAATAATAATAATAATAATAATAATGTTAAGGAGTTGATGCATTAATAGTAATAAGAGGGAGTTTGGTGGAAAAAGGATGTGGTTTTGTGAGCTCCTGCAGTTTTAGTGAAAAAGTGATCAAGTGAAAATGGTTGTAGAACTTGCTGTTTATTGAATGAGGTTTGTAGTATTTGTTCAGAAGAAATTTATCTGCAACAAAATTGGAGACAATATAATGAGTATTTTAATAATAGAAAGTGTAATTTTTAGCTCCGTTGGTTATTGAAGTTGTAAGTTAAACCCAGGGCCAATAGAAATACATACCATGCCAGACAATATCATAGAGAAGATAAATAAAATGGAAAATGGATAGGATGGAGCTGAGAATTAATGAAAACTTAAACAAGGTAGCCAAAGAAATAAAGGATATCTTTAAAGAAATAGCACAAGGAATAAGAAGAGTGGTAGATGAAGTGCAAAATAGGATAGAAGGAATAGATGAGGAAACAAGAAGTTTTAATTCTTCATAAGAGTGAAGGGAAGAAGAGGAATTTGGGCAACAGAAGAAGTTAAAGATCTTGAAGGAGAAGCTGGAATTAGACTTAAAAGGATAGGAGATCGCAAAAGCTTATAGAATAGGAAGGTGAAGTGGAAACAGACCCATAATATGTAAACTGGCCACTTTACAGATAAAATATGAAATTTTGAGAAGAGCAAAAACAACTAAAGGGAACTGAAATATTTATTAATAAGGATTTGACACCCAAGCAAAGACATCTGAAAGGAGAATACAGAATGTGATGCAGGCAAGATCCATCTGGGAGAGAACATATGCAAAAAATCTGCAACTTGTTTCAATGGAGAATAGATACTTGTGGAGAACAGCAGCTTAATGCACAAAAGAATGGAATCATAGTAAATTAGACAGCAAAAAAGTAAGGAATATAAACCAGCAGGAAGTAAAGTGTTCAACACTGAAAAGGAGACAGTTTGAGTAATGATAGAAGCAGGATTGGAAAAAAATAGGGAAGTAAAGAAACCAAAGGGAAAACAGCAGCATGAAAAACAGTAATATACAGATAGTGGAATGCAGTGCATTATCAAAGAAAACATTGAATGAGAAATCAGCTGATAGAGGGATATGAATTGCTGGTAGCAAGCACGTCACAAAAAGCTTGTGCCACCAAGGCAGGAAGATATCAAATCAGTACACAGATTGGCAATAGAGAAGGCATGGCAACTGGAGTAGTGGAGAAAGTGTGGGAGGGGATGGTAGTAATGTGTCACCAGAGTGTGTCAGTTTATTAGTGTTAAGCATGATGGCAGCTGTTGATACAGAGAGAATTCAGTTACGAAGTATAAAGCTATTAGATGCATTGAGAAAGAGAACAGACTCTCTATAGTATTTAGAGAAGTAGAGGCATTTTGGTTTTTGGAACTGTAAAGGCCTAAAGAATAAGATTGGCAGTGGAGTTTTATATCATTTAATGATAGAAAGATGTTTTGGCAGTTGTAGAAACATGGCTAAAAGAAGACAATATTAACTTCAATGATTTCAGTTATGTTGGGAGGAAAGGGGAAATGAGCTAGGAAAGGTAGATTATCAGGAGGATTAGGGGTTTTGTCAAAAAGCCATTGGAAAAAAACAAAAAACTTTGTCCAGGCATAAAAAATATTCTGGTGATGATGCAAGACAAAACTAGATGACAGTTTAATATGTATAGGAATAATCCATAATCCTCCTTGCAATCACAATTTCACAATTTGGAACTGTTTCAGCATTACAAAAAAATACAGAAGTTTTAAGGGTTTCGTACAAAAATTTAGAAATAATGGGAGATTTTAATATGAGGTACAGGGAATAGAAGATTGGCAAAGTGATGAATTATTTGGTAGAAGCAAAAAGCTCAGATATAGTAAAGATAATTTTGTAAAAAGAGGTAGTGAAACATGAGTTTTGTGAATTAAATTCTTTTGACATTTTAAATAGAAAATATGGAGAGGATGAGTGGGGGGAATTTACATTTGTAAATAATAATGGCTAGAGCAAAATAGATTTATTGCAGCCTATTAGTATTATGTGCAACAACTTAAAAGTACTAAACTTACGTTCAAATAGTGGTCACTTTCTGCTTATGTTAGACATTAGAATTAAACTGGACCGTTGGGAAATGAACAAATTAGAACAAAATGATTGTAAATTTGAATACACCAGGTTTAAATGGAAGGAAAAATGTAGGGATCGATTTTCACAAATGTTGGATTCTGATATAGGCAAGAAGGTGGTTTATCAAGGTTGTAATATCTTCTCAGTCCTATCATCAGTTTTGGACTATGCCGCTGGTCTTAGTATCTAGCGGATCATTAAGCAGTTGAACAGAAGTTAACTTAACATTACAAACTGCCATCCTATAGCTTCGGGTCTCCGAAGAAATCTGAATGGTTATGATGCACAGTTAACCGTCCTCTGTCGGGCCCGTAGTGTTAATATTAATTTCAGGGAACCATTGTTCTCAAACTTATAAAGACTGGAACTGAATGTATATAACTGAATACACATCTGTAATCTGAAGCTCATAGGAAGAGATGCGTACAATTATTTACTTGTGTCAATAAATGGCTGGAAGAGAGAGAAGCAGCAATAAGTGGTAGTGCAAACTTTAATTTTGTAAATAGTTTAATTTAAGCGAACAATTGCACTTACAATACCTGAGAGTGACTGTTTAACTGAGTAGACTAATAGGCAGTGGTTCATTGAAATTAATATTATTTACAAAATAAAAATATAAACACACACATTCCTCTCAAACTCATAATTTTGCTTTTAATTTGATAATTATTCACAACTGGTTGCTGCTCTCTCTCTCGCAGCAAAGATACTGCGATGTTTTGAGCTTCTGCTATATCTGGTTTTGCAAGAGAAATGCGATGGGAAGTTCTCTTCTTTTTGGTAGAAAAGAGTCTTCTCTGCAGCACAATTTTTTCTGTTTTTGTTTTTACATGTCTTTGGTTTTGGGCATGAGTACTTATTCATTTTTTTGCAAACTGCTGCTAAAGTCTTTTTCTTTGCTGCGAGAGAGAGAGTTTAGAGTTTGAGTTTAGAGAGGAAGTGTGTGTGTGTGTGCGTGCGCGTGGTTTTAGTTTTGTAAATAATATTAATTTGAATGAACCACTGTCTATTAGTCTATTCAGTTAAACAGTCACTCTCAGGTACTGTAAGTGCAATTTGTTCATTTAAATTAGACTATTTACAAAATTAAAGTTTGCACTACCACTTATTGCCGCTTCTCTCTCTTGCAGCCATTTATTGACACAAGTAAATAATCATACGCATATCTTCCTATGAGCTTCAAATTATGGACATATATTCAGTTATATACATTAGTTTCAGTTTTTATAAGTTTGAGAACAATGGTTCACTGAAATTAATATTAACACTATGGGCCCAACAGAGGAAGTTCTATGCAATGTAACCATTCAAATTTCTTTAGAGACCCGAAGCCATAAGATGGCGTCAGTTTGTAACATCAAGTGTTGTTAAATATTTCTTGCCTTCCCGGTACATCGCCTAGCAGTTGAACATTCATGTAACTATGAAAATGAGGATGTCGCCATGATGGTTCCATACCTAATTTTCAATTGCTCACGTTTTTATTTTCTTCACATTTTAACCAAATGACATTTGTCTGTCTTTGCATTTGTGTTCTTATTTTCTGAATTTTAGGATCATTAGCTAATAAAACAAAATCAGAATGTCCACACAGATTTTTCTGCTGGGTGAAATCGTGAGAAACATAAAATTCTTAGTTTTCGACTCTCTTAAGCCCAGAGGCGAAGTTTGCATTAAGGCTGTAAGGCTGAGCCTATCCTAAAATATTAAATCCACTTCTTTTATGCTTCATTTTAATACGCTATAAATATCGCATTTTTCTCCAATTGTAATTTCTCATTCATTGCTGAGTTCCATGATTTTGACAGGAAAGCATTGTTGGCAGCGGGCAGCTTGTCAAGACAGACGAAGGCAAAATACGGTTTTCCTTGTTCACACATGTGTCCTAGTGCTCAAAGTTTTGTCCGTAGGAGAGGAGTGAAGGGGTTCGCAGCTGCTGCCTACTGCCATGAAGGCAAGCCTAAGCAAGCATTAGGATTAATAGTAGTATTCTTATTGCCTTCAGCAGTTAACGGAAGAAGAGTAAAGTGCACTTTTATTTGTTGTGATTGTGAGGCATCGTGATAGTTACACAAGAATGGATTTACTGAATGATATTGTGTATCTTCTAATAAGGGGTGCTACTTATTTTTCCAAATTAAGTTATGAAGACAAGTTACAGATTAAAGGTAAAAGACCAATATCTAATTTAATTATGGAACAAAGATATGGTAAACATGTGAGGCAATTTAAAACGCAATGATACACAACAAAACCTTGGCTAACTAGTAGCTCAACACGAAAAAGACTGTTGCTTTTATTGTTTACTTTTTGGGAAAGACAATTCAGAATGGTGTGAGTTAGGGATAGGAGATGGGAGTTTGAAAAATATTGCCGCAAAAACAAATAAAAATGGGTGAACCACAAAACATATTATAGTAGCTGTTAAGTTTAATGAGCTGGGAAAAACTTGAATAGAGCATGCACTTTCAGATGTCACACATCTTGATGCCATATGGCACAATGAGAAAGTTGATCACAACGGACGTATAATAAAGAGTCTAATTTTGACAGTTTGCTTTTTGGTGAAACAACAACTAGCATTTTGTGATCATGATTAATCCCAATCATCTATGAACAAAGGAAATCATTAGAGACTTAAAATGTTTAGCTGAGAAAGAAAGTTACTTGAGAGACCACTTTAATAGTACTTGTACTTTATTCAAGGGCGCTTCTTCTGAGATACAGAATGAGCTGATTCAATGCGTTACTGATGTGGTTAATGAACAAATTCTGTTCAAAACTGAAAACAATTTTATGTATCACTTCAAGCAGACAAAACGACTGACATGTCTACCAAGAGTCAAGCGAGTGTCATCTTGTGCTATGCTAATGTTCAATCTGGGGAAGTAGAAGAAAGTTTTGTTGGATTTTATGACGTTTCAAAAGACAGAACAGCAAATGGTTTAGCAGGTGTGCTCTTAAAAGCACTAAACACTTGGAAATAGAGAAAACAAGCTAATATCACAAACACATAATGGTTGCACGGTAATGGCAGGAAGGTCTGGAGGCGTTCACACCCTTATTAAAGAACTGAATCTAGTCTTGTTTCATTGTTGTAAACAAATTACAGAAATAAAATTATTCATTGCCAGTCTTACTGGAATACACACATTTTTCATCCAATCTTCTAAAAGAAGTGAATTGCATAGAGAAAAGGATTTTAAATTACTTAGTCCCAATGAAACCATATGAAACTACCATTCATGGGGTGTTAAGACAGATATAGAACACTGCTGAGTTAAAGGCGGCTTTGGAAAACGTAATGGAATCTGAAGGCTGGTATTCCAATTCCATAAATATTGCTTTGGGAATCATTACAAATTTGAATGACCGTACATTTGTATTTTTGCTGCATTCCTTTAATAGAGTACTTATATATTCAAGTGCTTTGTTTGACATTCTCCAGAAAAAGATTGCAGATATTAGTAGTTGCCTCCAGAAGAAGAGTACAGATATTAATAGTTGCCAAATTGAAATACAAAATGGTCTTTCATCTATTAGACAACTGAGATGCGAGGAAGTAATTCTTGGCTGCATAGAAAAATATGTTAATCTTCTGAACAGCAATTCTCACAGAAACAAAGACAGTAAGGCTGAAGGTGAAGTTAAGTTCACGCAGAAACATACATGCAGATTAAAAAGACTGTCTTTTGAAATATTGGATTGTATCACAGTTCAATTGGAAGTAAGATTTACAGATTTTTAGGAAATAAATTTTATTCAACTTTTGAACAAAGGAAAGTCTGCACAATGCAACCATCCAAAGGGTTTTAAAGCTTAATTAAGAATTACCCATTCTTCTTAAAAGATAAATTAAAAGGAGAGTTAACATACATATATAGTTGTGTGGATAAATGGTTATCACCCAAGGACCTCTTTAAGTATTTGATAATCAACAGATTGGAAGTAGTTCTCCCAGAAACTGTGAAATTGCTTTCCCTGATTTTGGGCATTCCAGCAATGACAGCTTTATGTGAAATAAATAGTACTTTGAAACGTGTGAAAACATATCTTCGAAACACAATGACTAATGCAAGACTGCCCAACTTGTCAACTTAATTGAGCAATTTAGAAAAGCACAGTTAAGTCTTCATCTAGGAGCCATGAATTTGTGGAAAGAGTCTTCGCAGAGAAAATGGATCGAAGGACTAAACTCATGTACAAAAATATTTAAGGTAAGTAAGGTTTATGATTTTAATTATTGTGTTAAACTTTGTTATTTCAGTTGTAAAGTAGTCTTAAACAAGATCAATGCCGCCCGTTTAGCGATAACACATTTCTACGAAAATACTCATAGTAGAAGGGTTGAGATTAAAAAAATTGTACTAATAACTCGACAGCACACTTTGGTTGGGTAGGTCGTGGAATTAGGTTACCAGGTATCAGAGTACATACATGGTGACATCCAGCGCCAGTGTTATCTGATAGTTCAACAATCCAATTCTTGTTTGTTTAGGAATAGACAAGCCATGACTTTCAGTCCAACAGTGAGCTCAGTCGACTCATCGCTATAGTGTGTTACGCGTTCTATGTGGCTCAACCAATTAAAGTGTGCTGTCTAATTGTTCAAAAACTTTCGTTCCTTATGTGCTGCATTTGCGCTAACAAAATAAAACAACTACATGTATTATACTTTTAGGACAAGCTATGTATGTTTAGAAGGCACAATATGACTTAGATTGTTAACTGTACATTTACAAGAAATTCAGCATACCCATTACACAGATCCACGCTTCGCTCCAGCGTAATCCTAGAAAGTTGTGTTGGGACACTTAAACATATGTAAGGAATATGTTTTCTGACTTGCAGGCACCACCTTGCATGGATGTGAATAGCAAACTTTTTCTTGGAATGTTATTGTATTTTAGGGGTAGCTGACGTACTTAGAAAAGATCAGACTCACAAAATGCTTGGATCACCTTTCCTCTGTTTGTGGCAATTATTTACTTTGCAATATTTTAAGTTTAAAACATTCCGCACAATTATTTACAATTTCCTTGATATTTGGTCTGACATAGTATTATAGCGTCTTGTTTCTCTGCTTTATTGATATAAATGCCTATTCTATCTTATGTCTCCCTTAACGTAAGCCTATTGCATATCAATGTTTACGTAATTAGTATTTACGTAAGTGTGGGAGGTGTGAGGACTGGTATCAGATGTTTCCTAACATCATTATCTGGAAAGAAAGAAAAATATTAGTACATTGAAATGTTAGAAAACAAGAAGAAAATTTGATGTTACATTTACATGAACTTTCTCTACACTCAGCTATTTACACTTCGTACGAAAGCTTGTTGTTTCTATCTACTTCATTTTATTCAAGATAAATCTTTGCAGAAACAGCTACATTACGCATTTCGTTATATATACAAAGAGAATACCTCTCTCAGTTCTCACTGTCACTATTTTGATCTGGTTCAACTTTAACAGGGGCTTCAGTTAGTTCACACTGTCACTTCACCAATGTGAAGCAATTCAATTTCTTCGTGACGTATCCTCTTCTACTGGACAGTTCACTCGCTGGGGAATCGGACACAAGACTTCTACAATTTCTCGCTCCACAGTAGCACTCGCACGTCACAGCAGCCATCACCAACTCACTCGGAGAACCGCACTTGATGTTGCAGCAGAAATGCGCTCACCAACTCGCTTACTCACTGACTGACCGATTCAGCTGACTGCTCTCATGAGAACGCTTGAGCTTTATTTATGGACGCTCTTTAACTGCTGTGGTCCTTAGCATCCAGTAGGATATATAAGGGCAAGCTGGCACAGTTTTTTGTGTTTATATAGGAAAAGATAGGGAAAACGAGGGGAGATGCTAGGCTAGGAGAGCATTCAAGGAGGAAAAATGCGTTTATATGGGGGAGATAGGGCATACGAGGAGAGTTGCCAGGCTAGACAGGGGTTGAAAGGGCAAAATGTACGTTTTATATGGAAGAGATAGGAGACCATGAAGAGGTGTAGGCTAAGCGGGTTAGGAGACTAGAAAAGACGTTTATATAGCAGAGATAGGGAATACGAGGAGAGATGCCAGACTAGACAGGGTTTGAAAGGCCAGAATATATGCTTTATATGGGAAAAGATAGGGAATACGAGATGAGATGGTAAGCTAGATAGGGGTTGAAGGGTTTATATGGAAGAGATAGGAAACCATGGAGAGGTGTTAGGCTAGGCGGGGTAGGAGTCTAGAAGAGATGTTTTTATAGCAGAGATAGGGGATATGAGGAGAGATGCCAGGCTAGACAGGGATTGAAGGACGGAATATGGGTTTATACGGCTGAAATAGGGAATATTAGGAGGGTGTTGAGCACTAGAAAATGCATTTATACAGGAAGAGATAGGGAATACGGGGAGAAATCTAAGGAAGACAAGGACTGAAGGCATTTAGGATGTTTTCCAGGAGGGAGGAGTAACAATTTCTGGGAGGTATTTAGAGCACAGGTACAAATAACTATTTTTAGAAGACACTTACAAGCTTTTTTAGGGGGAAATTTTTAGCTTACTCTGCAGGTATTCTGATGGTGTTTTAATGCAGTGGAGCAGGCATTAGGCATCATATAACTGGCAAAACATTTTTAGACACAGAAACAGGTACATATTTTAGGGTGTTGGTGTAAGCATTTGAGGCATCTACTAGGAATTGTGGAGCATTTTAGCATTCATTTAGAGACATTTTAAGCACACGTACAGGCATTTTCAGGGTACTGGTAGGAGCATTTGTGGCTCTTTGAAGGTATTTTAGGCTATGGATGTGGCATGGACACAGGTAATTAAAGTATTCTGAAGGGCTTTTTAGAAGCTGTAGCAGCTAATTGTTATAATATTGGCTCATCGTTTTAGAGTATGCTGATTGTTTTTAAATCATCAGAGGTTTTTAAATTATCCTGAGTCATTTTATGTTACTTTTAAGATATTTTAACACCTATGCAGTTTTTTAGGGTACTAGTAGGAGTATTTGTGGCTCTTTGAAGGTATTTTAGGCTATGGATGTGGCATGGACACAGGTATCTAGAGTATTCTGAAGGGCTTTTTAGAAACTGTAGTGGCTATTCTTATGGTATTGGCTCATCGTTTTAAAGTATGCTGATTGTTTTTAGATCGTCAGAGGTTTTTAGATTACCCTGAGCCATTTGAACACCTATGCAGGTATTTTTTTAGGATACTAGTAGGAGTACTTGTGGCTCTTTGAAAGACATTTTAGTCTATGGAGTTAAGTATGGGCACAGGCTTTTAGAACACTCTGGTACACGAACAGAATTATTTCAGGTGTTTCAACAGCATTTGGAAACTGGAGCAGATTGTTTCAGGGTATTGATACAGGTTTTTAAGATTTTTCGGAATATTTCGAGGTGTTTTATCATGCTTTTAAGGTATTTTAACACCTATGCAGGTATTTTCAGGGTACTGGTAGGAGTATTTGCGGCTCTTTGAAGGTATTTTATGCTGTTGTTTCAAAGTATTTTAACACTTTTTCAGACATTTTCAAAGCTTGTTCCAGGAGTATTTGAGACACTTTAAAGGTACTTTAGGCAATGAATCAGGTATTGTCGCAAGTTTTTAAGACATTTTGTGAAACTTCATGAGCAAATCAGGTATTAACGTAGGTATTTATTCTGGTTTCAGGACTTGATGTATTTTTTTCACATAGTTCCATACTTCATGAACATTTGTTATGCAATGTTAGAACGCTTTTTATATACTTATAAAACCCTTTTTTCTATATGTTGAGGAGATAGCGTGCGAGACCGAAAGGGATAAACTGTGTATCGACTTAGAGTTTTAGTGCATGTGGAAGTATTCTAAACTAACCTCACACCGATCATCCTAACCTATCCCTACCTTACCTGCTCTGGATCATCATCTCATTGTCTATTTCATCCTGTAATTGTCTAACGTAACCAGGAAATGTAACCATACATAACAAACATGGCCAACCTATTCCTAAGACAACCTGTGCTAACCCATTCTTCATAACTTGGACAACCATTATGCGAACCTAACTCAACCTATGATGTTATCATTATGTAGTCTATCCAGTAATTATCTAGCCTAATCTGATATTATCCCTCACCATCTGTATTACAATCCAGTCCAAGCTAGCACTGAACATCATAACCTAGCCTAAGATAGTATAAACAGACTTCACGTCCAGCCTGCTATTACCTAACCTAGCTTGATTACGTGCATGTTAACCTATCTCAATCTTAGCCAACAGTCCCCTCATCATCTATTCAAACGGTCATAACTTAAAGCTATAAACTAGTCCATCCTCTAATTATCTATGACACCATATCATACCCTCACCCAGCCTAACCTCAACTGGCTTTACACAAGCTATGCTGTCTTGCCTTTAACGCCTCTAGCATAACCTAGAAGAATAACCCTCTTATTGGCTGAATGGACAACCTATCCTAACCTCATTGGATCCATTAATCACATAAATGTTTCCCAAAATTAAGTACTTGGAATACTTTTAGAGGAATTCGACACCTTCTGCAACCATATTTTTCATGTTCACAGTCAATTTTCCATACCACACTTGATGTCGCAGCAGAAATGCACTCACCAACTCGCTTACTTACTGAATGGCTGACTCAATTGACGGCTCTTGTGAGATGCTCCTTATATAGCCAATGGAATCTTCCATAGCACATTCTAGAACTATCTGAGGGCGAGGGAGGGGGGAAAAGAAACTTACAGAAAATTCTGGTTATGTGCCAATAGCGCTTCCGATGTTTATGCAAGGTGAGAGACAGCATTGCTCATCTCTGTTTACATCTGACTTGGCAGCACCGATCTCCTGATAACCTTGGGCCATAGCCGGTGTGTCACAAATATATGTATTTAATTCAGTGAAAACCAAAGGATAAATTCCATAGAATTGCAGAAAAGCAATTATACACCTTATATATAAAGGCAAAGGCAGTAGTTAAACCTAACAGCAATAGGGGTGTGGCTTTATTATCTAATGTATGAAAAATTCCTACTGGTATTTTGCGAGCAGATTACAAAAAATGGCCATAGTTGCCTTTGTTTACTCCATTGCCAAAATAGAGTTACTGAAGAGATATAGCTGTCCATGCACAAACCATAGGCACATTTCTCAGACTTGTAAAAGAAATCTTCAAAGATCATTGGATAATGCTATTGGGAACAAAAGTAGGTCTTCAAACCTTCATACATATAAAGAAACTGTTCAATAGCTGGAAGGAGGGAAAAGAATCTTGTATTTCCATGCTTCAACAGCTTCTTATATTTCACATTCACAAAGTCACTGAAATCTTTGAGTTGAGATACATGAATGGTATAAATGTAAAAGTATTTGTACAATTTCGCTATCAGAGCTTCAACATCTATTGGAGGGTATCTACCACAGTTTGGAGACAAAAATTGTGTTGTGGACAATGTGAGAGCTACAGCTGACACTATCAATACTTCTTCCCAAATCTCTCTTCAAACGCGAGAAAACATTGTTTTCACCTTTACATTTAATGCCTCCAAAAATGGCGTTGTAAAGATCCTACAATATTGTTTAGCAGCCAATGTATGCCTCCTTATTGCAGCAGTGAAAGATTCTGTCAAAATCTCCAATGTTTCTTCAGAAACTGTTTCAAAATCAAGCAGTTTAATCATGGTATAACCTTCTGGCATGAGGTATCTCACAACAAGCTAAGTTTTTGTTTCTTTCCTACTTTATGATTCTGTTAAATAAAAAGCCAGTGAGAGATGTTTTCATGATGGCAATGCAGTAATTTTGAAACTTGCTTTTCAACAATTCCTTTCCTGTTAGCAAAAACATTTTAGGAGTACCATGACTTTGAGCTGATACTAAAATGTTTAAAAAATTAAACGCATTAACAATTTTCATTATATCCGCCAACATATTTAGGCTAACATATCCAAATTTGTACATATGTTTCTAGTAAGGAGGAGCACATGGTGTATAAACAATTAATTTTTATTATTAAAAAAATAAAAAATTATATCCGAGTACAAATTAAGTTTAGGTTTACATAGGTGTGCCTTTTCTCTCTCTTCCCTTCCCTCTTTCTCTCTCTCCATCTCCCTGTCCCCTTAGTTATGTAAATAATATTTGAGTTTCAGTGCTGTACTGTAGTATGCAAAGCTTCATGTACCTTTTCTCTCTCCCCATCCCTCTCCTCTGTCCCTTCTCCACTCCCTCTTTCACTGTCTTCCTCTCCCCACAGGTGGAAAAATGTATTCTAAAAAGAAGTACTTAAGGTTTTTGAACAACCGCCGTTAAGATTCTTTATAATTCTATTTCATACACCATTCAGAAAGAAATATTCTTCAAACCATTTACATAAAAATAGTTATATTTTTGACAAATGTTTTATCATCTGGTACTCTTTAAACTTGAATGTCTTTTATTTTACTAGTTAAAATTCATCACTGTTTAAATATTATATATATATATATATATATATATATATATATATATATATATAATTTACTTATGTAAAGCAACAATACATACAAGCAAAAAGCGATTTAAAGAGTTCCAATGTAGTGAGTCGTGAATTTATTTATGAATTTAGACAAATATAACACACACGCACACTCGATCACTCATCCTTTTAGTCATACTTTTATTTTCATATCATGAACCTGTACTTGGTAAATTAGGTTCTGGTTTGTTAGCACAATAATTGGCTTAAAACAATAGCATCCGCTGCTCACCTTTGTTTTCCAATCTTACATTTTACTGTATTAGAAAGGACACTTATTCAATGATACAAGAAGGGCTTTTTGTAGGTCCCTTTTATCTTAAATTAATCTGAATAATAAAGAATATTCATATTGTACTGTATATCAGCTTCATGCACAGTTTTCATATTTCTTCAGCTGTTGAGCCATTTCAAGGGGGAAAAAAGAAAGAGTGCCAGTTGTATTCAGCTAGGAAAAAAAAAATTTCAATTACAAGGGTCACTAAGAAAATTTTGAGAATAGGCAACAATGATCAGTGGTAAGCCAAAGCAGCTTTTCCTAGCTTCAGATTGAAGTTCAGATAGCAACATGTGCAAGTCAGGGTGTGCCCCAACAATGTGCAATGTCAGCACCACGTGTGTATGTATAGCAGGTGTTGCTATGCCATATGCTAGGATGGATCACAAGCGAGAGCGCTTGCATGCTATGATTTTTTATGACTTTAAAGTCGGTTTAGGCGAGAGAGAATGCCTTGAAAGACTGCATTGTGCATTTGGGAATCTTTGCCCTTTGCAATCCACCACTTATCGATGGTATGCAAAGTTTAGAAGAGGGATTCCCTTGAAGATGAAGACGAGCAGGACGGCCAGCTACAGTAGGAACACATGAAAATGTGATGAAAGCAGAACACATGTTGTGGGAAGATCATCATTGCACATGTGGTCAGATTTAAGAAGCCCTAAATATTGGATCGGCAGTAGTGATAACAATCCTGAAAGAAAAACTTGAAGTCAGGAAGCTCTGCAGTCGCTGGATCCCACACCACCTCACAAATGAGCCGAAACAAGCACATGTGCAGCGGTGCCAGGAAATGGTTGAAAAATTCCTTGGAAAAAGACGCAAAATCATTTAACATTGTAACAGGGACAAAAGCTGGATTTACCAGAAACTAAACGACAGTCAGCAGTCTGGGTCTCCCCAGGAGAAGATCCCACAACAAAAGTGAAACGAACAAGAAGTGATGGCAAGAAGATGATCTGTTCCTTCTTCTTAGCAAGTGGCTACATTGTGACAATTTCGCTTGAGGGACAGATGGTACACCACAAAATGTCTGCTACAAGTGTTCAATGAACTGAGAAAAAAGCATCCTAAGACTGGTCTGCATGGAATTTTGTTGCACCATGACAATGCCTCTGCCCACACTGCACAAGAAACAACCCAATTTCTGCAGGAGTCATATTTGTCCCATCCTCCCTACAGTCCAGATCTGGCCCGATGCAACTTTTTTCTATTCACCAAAATGAAGTTCGAGGTCAATGATATGAGTCACCTGAAGCCGCAGTAGCTGCTTCTGAAGAATGTATTTGCACTCTTTCCAAAGAATAATGGCGTTCAGCATTTGAAAAATGGCTTGAAAGGAAGAGATGGTGTATAGAATGCAATGGAGAATAGTTTGAAAAGATGCAATGATCAGATCTAAATTGTTAATATTATATTGCGTCCATTCTCAAAACTATTGGAGTAACCCTATGTATAGGCTAAACTCAACCCATTTTCTAGCTGTTAAGATTCAGAGTGGATGCGTGGTCTAATCAAATCACACAGCAAGAGTAGATATCTGAATGTTCATAAAGAAAAGAGTGCTGAAATACAGCTTTAGTTTCACTCCTGATGATGTCATGTAGCAGGCAGACAGAAAGCCAAACGAGTCAATGCGATGTGGGAAGAGATCCTCATGCCTTAAGGTTATCATCAGGGCTCAGATTTTTAGGTGCTAAAAACTTGAGAAATATTAATTTTTTCTATGTGCTGAAAATATAAAAACTGTGTGCCAAAAATAAAAGTATATGGTAGCATCTGCTCAGTTAATACAAATGTACCTAGTACTCGCCAGACATCATTCTGGATGGGAGCACTAAGTAGTGAATATCTACAGCACACGCAACATGCTTACTCAAATTGTCCATTCCGAATGATTGACAATTGTCTCAGAGAAGTAACTTGAATTTGGATAATGATCGCTCCACGTAACAAGAAGTAAGTCTGCCATAATTATAGCTTGGAATGTCACTTACACTCACGTTGTCTTCATGTTGCCCATCTAACACATTTGAAATTTTACACATTATGTTAAATCCACTATTATTTTCATATACTTTCTTGTATTTTCTTTGTATATTTTGTATTGCAGGACCAGAAAGAATATTCTAGTTTTTCTCCACATACTGAACCACTTTAACTGCTTCTCTCAAAAGAATTCCTGCTGATTCAAGTTTGTTTATGGAATCATAGCGGAAACCCAGGTTTGCAGAAATGCATGTCAAGTCATTTCTTAACACTATGTCACTTAAAAGTTCTTGAATTTTAATTGAACTGGCATCTTTACTATCTCTACTATCTATTGGGTGATGGTCACATATGGATAGTAGCTATTGCATCGATTGCAGCCTTCCTGCTTGAGAAAGCAGGATGTTTATATTTTCTTTCATCTGGAGGGATACTATAGCTGACATATCAATTCTTGTACTTCTTAATTACAAATGTGACATCTGGCCTATGTATTTGAACATTCAGTAGGTTCAATGGCGACTTGTTAAAAATTATTCTTAAAAAATGCTGCTTCTATGTTATTTATGTGATTTATATGAACATCCAAAAATATTTATTTACATAAATAATCAGAAAATTTGTGTTTTTATGGTAAATAAAATCTAAAATATATGCTCCAGTATGAATATCCAGAACATTAAACTCGTTTCAGGTTTATATTACAATGCAAACAAAATATGTATTTACCTAAGAATCTGAGCCCTGGTTATCACAATTGCAGTTTCCTCTCATGAGTCAGTAGCAGATGACAGGTCACCTATTAATTAATGGAAATAATTGTTCCTTCACACAAGTCGTGTTGGAAAGGTAGAATCAGATGACTGAAAAATTCAATGCCATAGCCGGGATTTGAACCACGGATCTCCCAGTCTCTGTCCGGTTGCTCTAACCACTGAGCTACCATGGCAACATGCCGGCACGCCATTAAATTCTCCAGCTGACTCAAATTTTTCCCGGTAAACCACAAGGATATCTCAAAATGTACTGAGATGTCATACCCCAATGGCGACTTACATTCTTTGTAAGTACTTAAGTCCCGGGCTTTTAGTTTCAACCACTATTAGGTCCCGGCTATGGCATTGAACCTATTAATTAATTTGATACTTATAATTATTAATGACTGATTTCGTATAGTATATTCTTAAATAGTCCAGCTTACTAGTATCGATCAGTTATTACAGAGGGGAGGGTGTTGCCAGCACTGATTACTGGCTGCCACTGTTGTTAAATGTAAAAATTACTTTTCAGTGTTATAACTAGAATGCGGAAAGTATTTTCATGACCTATAACTAGTAAAATAGAAAAGTTCTTGAAATCCAAATAGGTTTTCGGATTACTAACATACATTTATTATTTAATTTATTGCATATTTTTTCTAGTAGTTGTCATAAATTTTATTATTTTATATTTATAATTCATTATAAGGAAATTATTTATTATTAAATGCAAAACCATAAACTAATATTGTAACAACAATGTTGAACAAAGTTACTGGACCAGGCATGCAGGCACACAAACTGTGGCAGGGTTGCATCTGCGGAGAAAATGTGTAACTGCACTTCTGATGTCTACTCTAACACTGTGCAACCAACATTGAAGACCTTAAGACATAATTAAAAAGGTGTAGGAAGTGTTGGTAACGTAACAATACTTGCATCTTAGCTAAAGAATTTACAGCTCACTCAGTGCATCTGCTCATGGTTTAAATCTGCAATTGGAAGAGCTAAATATTTTACATTAATTACCAGCTGTTAACTAGGGCAGTTTAATCAACCATAGCTGTTAACACTTCTAGTACTCCTCTTATTGACTGCAAATACCTGCTCCTTGGTGTGTAATGGGAGACTTTGGAACAATAATGCTCCTATACGTGTTTAGTAATTTTGTTTTCGGCAAGATTTTGATTAATGTAGGATTTTGTTCTCCAAATTTGGCAGCTTTCAGCTTCTCAATAAAGCATGTGTTGCTGGTTGTCACTGAAATTGAAGAAAAGTTTTTTTAAAAGAACGAAATGTATCACCATTAGTGGCACAGCTTGAGTGTTTCTGAACAATCATAATTCTGAAAGTGTTTAATAATGCTTCTAACTACTGAAAACAAAGACCAGAGCATTTTATCCATAAAACAGGATTTTGTCTGATACTCTTTATTTACTTGTGTAGTGTTTCTGTTGTTTTGTAATGAAGCATTTTCTCTCAGCACTTTTGACTGCACCGAAACATGACATTATAAGAAACAGTGATTTATGTTGGCAATGAAATGTTAAAAATTCTTCCAAACTGCCTTTATATGATTCTAACAGTTTCCTTGTGCTAATGGTAGCTGAGACTTTGGGTAGACAGTTATAAATTCCATATGAAGTGATAAGGCTAAGACAGCTAGAAGGTCAATTTTTAGAATTTGATAGCCTAAGAAAACGTAATTGATATTAGAATTTAATTGTGTACAGCGGCAGCTTCTGAGTAAGTATTATTTTGGGTGTTCACAAAGCTTTAGCTTCAGATCATCTTGAACAACTTTAAAATGACCTATTGTATAATAACTGTTATGATGACTATTTAGTATTTACTTTATGGAGCAGCCTTTTAATACTGACTTGTCCAATACACAGCCCATGTGAATTTGAATGAATCATGGGAGACTGTCACTGAAATCTTGTTGAAATGATATTGTCATACCTCATTTGCAATTTTTGGGAATGTGGCAGCTGATTTAAGATTGTTTCTGATTTGTAAGCTAAAGAAACAAGGAAAACTTTCTTAAAGAACATAGAAGGCCATGTTACGTTATGATATTGGTATGCATTAAGCTCACTTAAACATTATTATATAAAATATGTTATTTTCATTTTATTAATATTGTTTATTAAATGTTTAATGTAGTAAATATTATAAATACCACTTGTGAGTTTGATATTAGTCAAATAATTGCCTGAGCGCTTTGCTACTATTCACAGTATCAAACTCATATGTGTTATTGTTTAAGATAATGGAGGTGGTGGTGATAGTGATGGTGGTGAAATTTTCTGATGAAATAATTGTATGGGAGAATATTTGTATCTTTCTGTACATCCCTCATTAGTACAGTGCTTTGTAAGCAAGGATAAAGTAATGTATGAGCTTCTGCTAGCCTTATTTTGCATTTCATCAGACAAATATTAATATTACTCAGATAGCACTCGCCAAGTTACCCATTTTATGAAGGAGGAAAATGGCCAAGTTTGTTATGAAATGTCCCTAATAATAATAATAATAATAATAATAATAATAATAATAATAATAATAATAATTAATAATAATAAACACTAGAAGTCTTGCATATTCATAATTAAACACCATATACATCATGCTATGTGCATTAAATAAGATAAACTGCATTATACCATTTTTAGGAGTATCTCTGTGTACAGAAAACCTATGTGTCTTTCTTTTCAATTCATACTTGTTGATTATTGTGTGATTGAAGTTTTTAAGTATCAATCCATAAGTTTATTTCTCAATAGCCTATTGAGTATGTTCAATATTACTCTAATATTTTGTCAGTGCCAAAAGCGTATCTTCCATCATTGTATTCTGAAGGGAGGTTTATATTCTCTTCATTGTTGTGTAAAGCTTTTAGCCTCTACTGTGAAAAGAGGAATCAAATTAATATTATTATTTCACTTAACTGTGGGAAACTGTCTTCATCCAAACAGTTCCTTATTAGGAGCTGCAACATAGCCTCGTACCACCTGCTTGTTTGTTATGTTTATTCAAGTACTAAGTCATTACAAAATTAGAATCCGTATTGGATTATTGTTTTAGCCCTAGCGGTTTCCCAGGCCATTAAAATCTATCCTAATAAAAAAGATTAACACCTCAAAATGCTAACATCCATTAATGCAATATTCCTGGTTATTTCACAATGCAAAGAACTCAATGCCATGAATCTGAACCAATAACATCAATGTTCAGTCACTTATTGATCGTTCATACCCATTTATTTTTGACTTGATACAAATATTCTTTCTTCCTAAATTCCTTATTTTTGATTTATCTCCAAAACTTTTCTTTGCTCCTACCTCAAATCTTAGCCGAAACTGTTTTTCTTTAATCAGCTGACTCCTCCAGTCCCTTGTGCCTGGACGTTCAAATAGAATGTGAATGGCATTTTCATTATACTAAACACTGGACATAAATTATGCTTCAGGTTTCTTCATATTCATAATCTAAACCATAATAATGTAAATAAATCTTTCTTGAAAGATTTTATATGCTAACCCCTCTCTTTCTTATTACAACTATCATTGTAGCCCTTGCTCATACATCTTTTAATTCTAGATATAGCAACAAGGAACTTTTCTTACTTATGTCAGCAAACAAATTTGACTTTAATTGTTCTTTCACACATGCTGTGTGTAGGCTAAAGTTGGAAAAAGAATCAGACTGAGAATTTCAGTGCTACACCTGGGATTAGAACCATGGATCCTTGGTTTTCTGTGCTGTTGCTCTAAACAACTAAGTTACCATGGCAGCATACTGGTACAACATTAAGTTCCCCAAGTGACTCACATTTTTTCTCGGTAAATCACAAGGCATTCTCAAATTCATTTTGAGATAACATACTCGAATGGCGACTAACAATCTCATTAGTGGAGAGCAGAAGTTTAGGCAATAAAAGTAATGTTTTAGGTGCTTAAAATAGGCCCCTTAAGTGCTGAATTTATGCTCTATAAAATTAAAGAATGGGCAGATATAAATAGGCGGATATTAAAAAAAAAAAGCACTGAAACAGTGATGTAAGTAATTTAATGATCTTAGCTTGATTTAATGTACAATATGACATTGTAAAAACCAAATGTATTTCACAATTAACACAGATAATCTCAATTACAGATAAAGATTAAACATTGCTGTAGTTGGCTTCACAATAAATAATAAGCACTTTCTCTAAATTCTTTTCATTCATTCATTATCTGTTTACCCTCCTCTCATGTAGGACTTACACCCCCCAGGACTTACAGGCGGGTGCCTGGGGTCAGAGGCCCGTCGAGGAGCAGACACTCATGGATCAGACAGAACATCCAGGATGGGTGATCAGCCCGATGCCTGGTATGGGATGAAGGAAGTAGATGAAGCAAAATGTTGGTGAAATGGATGAAAGGAAAGGTGATGATGGAGCAGTTGGTGGAATGAATGGCGGGGGAAACCGGAGAACCCGGAGAAAACCCGCCCAGACGCCGCTTCGTCCACCACAAATCCCACATGCAGGTCCCTGGGATTGAACCCGGTCCGCCTCGGTGGGAGGTGAGCGGTCTAACCACTCGGCCACGGCGCCACCTTTTCTCTAAATTGTCCATAGAAAAGTAATGGTGTTTGTCACAAAATATTAATTTGTATGCTGAGAAGGATTGTTCAATGTCAACTGAAGATACAGGGCAAAATATTAGGTTTTTTATAAGTTGAATTTGGATTCCACTTTCATCATCATCATCATCATCATCATCCTGTCCTGTTAAAAGTTTAGCAGCAATGAACAAATTCTTCAGCCCACTGTTTTTCTGAAGAACTGAATCCAAGTTCTTCGCTTTTTCTCCTGCAGCTCCAGATGCTTGAGATAGTTTCTGCTTTGCTATGTTCAGTGCTCTGATTGTTGATAAAGAGGTTTTCCTTGACTTTCAAGAGCAGTAATAGTATTTGCAAGGAATATGAAATGAGCCCTGATCTACACCAAGTCATTTTCACCACCAGAGTCATTTAGAGCTTTCCTAGCATCGGTTACACAAGCTGCATCGTCCTCTAAAGTAGGCACAAGTTCTTTGACTGCTCTGAAATGCTCAATGTAGTGAACAGCTCTCAGCCATGTTCTCCATTGAGTGAGCACAGGTTCTGGAGGAAGAGGAGCATCTGGAAGTTTCTGCCGAAAAGCCTGCACTCCTAAATGAAGCGTTCACAAACTTTTTCACAGAAGAGATTACTTTATTCACCTTTGGAAATTCAAGTCTGATCTGCTACTTGATTTAGGCCATGGGTAGGGCAGGTGACATGTACAAGAGAAGGGAAAAAACACCTAAAGTGTATGCATGGCAGGTGCCATGTGTAAAGCAGCATCTGTCATAGCTATTAAAACTTAATCTTCAATGGGATTGATAATATTTAGTCCACTGTTCATAAAATGAGCCACTGTATTTTAATCAGTATTGTTCAACTGTTTGGTGTAGATCAGATAAGCTCTGGACAGTGTATCAGGATTAAGTTTTCCAACAATTAAGTTGGCAACATTATGCCCAAGGGTGTCCGTAGTTTCATCTGCCAAGAGCCACAAATATGAATTCTCAAGATCCACCTTTATCATCCTCGTATGTATCTTGCAAATGTGTTTTGCAAAAAGTCAACTCTGAAGGGACTGATTGGTGGCAGTACTTTACCAAGAAGTTCCTGAAATGAGAGTTTTGTAAAGTTTTGAATGGGTTGTTTGCTGTTAGAATGGCATGACAAAAATCAGTACTAAATTTGTTTTTCCTGGATGGTGTCTGAGGTCTGCATCAAGAGAGTCTGCTTCAGTTTAAGACCTCCTTTCTATATTTCCTTTGTTTAGAGCACCTTGCACATGTTGTGTAAGATGGTGCCTTTTATCATTGGACACCTGAAAAGGCAAACATTTTAAATATGTATTTATTATTTGTGAACTGTTATTGTTTTAGAAAATTTTACTAAGCACAACTCATTTTATCACATGAAGTTGAGAAAAAATATATTGTTTCACTCACCTCTTTGTTGCAAACTTGACAAACAATACTCTTCTCATCTGTCGAGTAATGAGGAAATTCATGTAGCCACTCTGGAATTAATGATGCTTTAGATTTTATTTTTGGCTTTATGTTTTCTTGAAGTTAATACTTGAAGCTCAAACACAACGGCATCACTGATATATTTCTGTAAAAGTAACCTGGAAAGATGCTGATGACAATGAAGTCTGGCTGCAAGATATAAGCAGCCAATGTAAGAGGAAACATTGTTACAATAATGAGTGACATAGCATGCAATTATGTGCGCTTCTTATTATTTCCAGCTGCTCGGTTGAAATGACGTTAAAAATGCCTCCCTCTCTTTTACTTTGTAAATATATTTAAGAATTTTTCCTTTGTCAAATCTTTGAATTCCATCTGTCACTAAAACGGCTACTGCATACCTGGTAGTGGATAGTTGGTTGCTCTTTAGAGCTTCCTATCTTGCTGTGCTTAACAGTACAGGCTCGTAAGAACCATAATATACTTTTATGATTTAATTATGTTTCTATGAATAGTGTAAGATAACAAAATACACCAGAAATGTGAATGTGACACAGGGAAAATAGGTTAAATTGGAAAATAGGCACTTAAAATAGATTAGAGTGGAAAATACACACTTAAATTAGAGTGGAAAATAGGCACTAATGTCAAAATAGGTATTTTTAAGCACCAACAAACTGCTTAATTTAGACCTAAACATTCATGAAACGTAAGCAGAAAAGGTGAGGCAAGTCTATATTAAGGAAAAGACAGGCATTTGTGATATCCGCTGTCGACTCATTAGTATTTAAGTCCCAGACTTCATAGTTTACCACTATGTCAGTAGGTCAAATTATTGATAAAGTCAGAAAAAGAAAAGAAAAGAAAGGAAAATACACACACACACACACACACACACACATATTCAGCAGACCTGCCTATTGCAGCCACTTTGTGTGGTACTGTATTAACCAAATGAACATAACATTGGGTACACACATACGCTAGGATATATCTGCTTAATCCTTGCCTCTGTTCATAACAGCAGCACCATTGCAGCATTATATTATAATTTTCACTTTCTCATTTTCTTCTGCATGCTTTTTCAATTCAGAATGTATTAGGCTAAATAATAGCACCTGTTTGCCGGGTGTCGTCCTCCGTGAACTAGTGGTACTGTGCTAGCCTCTAGTTCCCAAGGTCATGGGTTCAAACCCGGCGGAGGGCGATGGATTTTTTCGGGCGTAAAAATCCTTAGCATGGCTTCCTTCGGAAGGGAAGTTAAGACGGTGGTCCTGTGTCGTAGATTTACGGCACGTAAAAGAACCTCAAGCTTGATAAAGAGGCCTCTGAGCAAAATTACCGGTCTTTCACGCCCAATATAGAATGGGACGCTAAGAACCACAGCAGTTAAAGAGCATCCATAAATAAAAACTCAATTTAATTTAATTTTGTTTGCCGGGTTGAAGAAGCCTCAGAATCCCTCTGCAACATCCATTAAATTTGTATCTGTATGATCAGTGGTTTCCTGTGTGTGCGTGCGTGTGTGGTTTTTTTTTATTTTGATTTTTCCAAATACAGCTGCCACAGACATACATATCATTTGTTTGATATGTAGATAATGAGACTTGCTTGTTTCTTTGAGCCCAACCTGTTTGAAACCAACTCGTTCTGTGTACCATATAGAATGGACTGAGAGCCGAACGCTGTTTGAACTCTGTATACTCAACTTGCCCTTACACAAGCTCATGTATGTTCAAAGGTGTAAATGGTACAAATGACCAAAACTCATTCATTGGACAGTGCATGTTCATGTGCATATTAAATTGCAAGAAAGAAAGAAGCAACTGTAACTCCTAATTTTTTCAATACTTTTTGTCTCAAAAGCACTAATATAGCTACAATTTATGGTATGAGTTCATTCGTACGATCTGCAGTATTTAATGTAGTTTAAAATAGTTTCCTTGAATGTATCTAGTTTCTGAGTAAGCAAAAGCTATTTAAAAACATTACTTAAATGTTTGCAATATATTTAAATATAGCATTAGCCCTCAAATCATCTTATTATAAAATAAGGGAATGGAGGACCACCATTTATTTCTCTATTTTTGTTGTATCTTCTGCTGAAGCTATATTATTCATAGGCTGCAGTAATTTTTCCTTGAATTTATAGAGGAGGACATAAGTTCCATAATACATTCAAAGCACTCAATATTTTGGGGGGGATCACTATGCTTGTGCTTTCTTAAATTGTAAGTCTGGAAGATTATTGAGGAGAAGTATGTTATTCCTTTAGAAACCAAAGCCTTTTTGTAGTTTTGGAAACCTGCAGCCCAACAACTTATTAAATAATATTTTCTATAATTATGGCAAACAGAATTTACAAAACAGCAATCAAATTGGTCTGACACCATGATCGGCCTCTGAAACAATTGTAAAAAGTCTTAACCAAAAACTCAGTGGTGGGTGTCACGATCTGGATGAAATGATGTGGGATGACCTATTGCTTGATGATAAGTTCAGTAAGCAAGTGCACCTTTGCATTAGTAATACAAAATAAACCTTTTATGCTAAAATATTAGCACAATATTGTATAGCCTTATCAAGTAATCAACAGAAAATACACTAAGTTTTTGTGTCTTTTATTAAGAGCTGCATTTTGCTGTACAGAAAGAAAACAGGCAGCCCCCTGACACAGTTAATGATTTGGAAAATTGTTTAGTATGCTACCACATAGCAATATTTGTGAAGTTGAAGTTTAAACACATGGAGGATGAGAGCGGGCAGTGGTTCATATGTTGGTGCATGCTTCACATTGTGCTCCTGCCATATGTATTTTATCTCTGGAAACTATAGCCAAGTTCATGTGCAAAATTTGCTTTGAAGGAGCATAAGTTGAGATGTGCGAATAGTATGCTTTACCTATTAAGTGCCATACATTTTACATATGCTTATAACTAAAGACGAGAATTCAATGCAAAAGCATGTTTTCATAGGATCATTGGACATAGCCCAAACTTAGTACTTATCCATTTCATTACTTTCTGATTCCAAATATGTATATTTTTTTCCATGCATATTTGCATATTTTGACCTTTTGGGGGATAAAAACATGCATAATGCATATATAAGGCATTTTTAGTTTAATTATGCATATAATATACATTATTTTCCATTTAAATGCATGTTAATGGTTTTGAGTAGACACCTCAGTTTTTCGATTTTATGATCCTTATTTTTGCTTCAGGAATCAGGATTGAAGAAAGAAAAAAAAGGGGAAAATAATGAAAATAGAAAGTTATGATTCTCACAATGACTTTTACCAGCAGTCCTCGGCATACCGCCTGTCATAAGCAGATTTATTTATCCACAACAATCACTTTTGATTTTGCAACAATGGAAATTTAGCTTTCTAAGTCAGGTACCGTGGCTGACGTGACAAAGACACAGCTGCAGGGCAACCTTGTGAAATTTGAACAAACCTTACTAGCAATTTTGATTATTTTAAAACTGAAATCATTCGCTAAACTGTCTTCGCGGGGTCGTGTGTGTGCGTGCATGCGCACGCGCACATTAAAAGTTCCAGAAGTGTATTCCTTGCACAGTAGATAAAAGAAAAGGATTTTACTAAACAAGATGGGGATGTTATATTCTGTGATTGTTGTAGTTAAGAGGTAAGCTATTCTTTTTCTGAAAATTTTCTGTAGCATTTGTTCTTTGTAAAACATCACAAAATGTATTTTAAATAACAATGCCAGTTTTTTTTTTAAATCATACCCATATAACCAGAGGATCTTTTATAATTTCAGATAAAATGTACTAAAAAATGTTAAATCGAACAGCATGTCGCATAAGCGTCACATATTGCAAAAATGCCAAAAATAAAAGAATCTGCAATACACCAAATCCAGTCATTTATTACTGCTCGCACACCTAAGATACCACAAAATAATTTTTACATGGGTTTGTGCGATGCTTTTGTAGGAGCAAATGTAACACTCAAGAAACTCAGAAACCAACTCTTAAGGGTTTTTTGGAGAAGTATACATCAAAAGATGTCCCTGATCCCTTGGCATTGAGGAAAATTTATGTTCCAAAACTTTATTATCAGGTAGGCCTATGTAATGTATTTGCAAAAATAAACTTAATTTTGTGTAAAAGTAAATTAAAAGTGTTTTCACACACGTAAAAATACTTGTTGTTTTGCTAACTAGGTATTGGATAAAATTCGTGAGAACCTGAGAACTTCAAACATATGGACATCTGAAAATGAAACCACTGATCCTATGGGGCGCTATGTTGCTAACCTAATTGTAGGAAAATTAACTGAGGTTGGGTCAGCCGCATCTAATATGCTGTAAAGCCCTGCAAAATAGCAAATAACTCCACATTTGCTAGTTTCTTTGATGCTGGATTCCGTAAGTTTTAATCACATATTGTAATTGAATAACATTTTAAATAATTATTTTATTCTCATTTAAGATCGTATTTGTATAAATCATTTTCTGGGAAAATGATTCTTATATTTTAGGCATTCTGTGGCCAAATAATCTAAATAAAAGCAGAGTTCTTCTGCTGTTAAGTGATGCTGCTCCCTACATGCTGAAAGCCGGGAAAGCAATTAAAATATTCTACCCAAATGTAAAACATATTACATGTCTTGCTCAGGGCTCCATTGTGTTGCAGAAGCAATACACTCTAATTATGACAATGTCAATAATTTGATATCAACTAAAAAGTATGTGTAAAATTTAGGTTTATATCAGTTTTAATGATCCCAAAGCTGTAAAAATAAATTAGTCATTTTGACATTTTGTTTTATAAACGTGTTTTCAAAAGCTCCTGCACTTGTAGCTGCGCTTGTAGAAAATCAGGGAATCCCAGCATCAAAATTGGTTCTAAATTGGTCAGCTTTGCGGGTGAAACGAAATTTCTAGGGCTATGGCTAGATAATAATTTAAGTTGGGACTTTCACATTGAAAAACTATTAGGCAAGCTTAACATCACCTGTTTTATTCTTTGTCAACTTAAGCCTCGTGTATCAGCTAAAGTTCTCAAAATTTGTTACTTTGCCTACTTTCACTGCGACTGCTCTATGGTCTACCCTTATGGGGAAATACTACAAATAGTATCAAAATATTTAAACTTCAAAAAAGAGCACTAAGAATACTAGCGGGAATCCCAAAAACGGAAAGCTGCAGAGAATATTTCCACAGCTTGAACATTTTGACCTTGCCCAGTTTGTATATGAAAGAATTGCTAATTTACACCAAGAAGAATATTTCAAATTATGTCACAAATGGTGAAATTCACTCAGACGATACAAGGAATAAGGACAAATTACACTCGATTACTCACAAAACCAAATTGTTTGAAACATCCTTTAAGTATAACAGCTTAAAATTATATAACTATTTACCCAGGTACTTTAAAAATATAACCTTGTCAAATAAATATAAGGTAGAATTACATAAGTTCTTTGGAAAAAAATCAGTTTTACTCTTTAGATGAATATGTGGAATACTGTATGAGCAAAACCTAAATATTTACATATCTTGTGAACTCATTTGTTTCATGGGTCCTGTTCTCATCTGAGGGAGCCACTTCGGCCAAGAGGATGTCTGCCTTCAAAACCATTGTATAATTGCTGTTCTCCTCAAGATTATCTTAAATGATGACATACATGGACTGACAAGAGCTTGTCTACCTGCATATTGTTTTTCTTAATAAAACTTGTATATATGTTTTCCTTGTATATACTTGTGGACGAAACCTATAACTCTGTATGATTTCTTATGGTGAATAAATATGTATGTATGTACAAAGAGAGAGTATCTGAGTTACTGTTATCCCCTCAGCCCATCCTTACTAGATGGGGTACTTGGTTGGAAGCTGCAATGTTTTACTCTGACAATTTTGATGCCATTATATTGGTATGAAATAAAATTGATACGTAGTTAATTGCAATAAAATTAATACTTCAATATTTAATTCTGAAGTAAACACTTCTTTCATTTTAGGTAGTAAACAGTTCCTCGTCAGATGATGCCATATGTATCAGAGATGCACAAGCAGCATTTGAATGCAAAAATGTGCAGAAGGATTTAATTTACATTAAGACAAACTTCTCTGAATTGCCCTCTACAATAACAAAATTAGAAGCCACGTGTCTCCCACTGGTAGACTCAATATCAATTGTTGAGGAACTCTATAGATTCCTTGGTCATGCCCAAGGGAAAGTGGGAGTAGATACACAGAACAAACTGAACAGTGTCATAAACAGGAACCCAGACTATTGATTCTTTTGTTCAGTAAAGAAGGTATTTTGTGGTGAAAGCATGGATGAAGAACTTGACATGACACTGTCTCAAATATGTTTGTTCACATTTATGCCTATAACTTCTTGTGTAGTAGAGAGGACAGTTTTTGCCTACGAAAATATTTTGTTTGATAAGCGCAGGAACCTCACAGAAAAAATTTAGAAATATTGTTAGTTGTTAACTGTGCAAAAAGGGAAGTGAATTAATGAATTGGTAACAAAAATTGTAGTGCATATTTTAATGTATTTTTCACTTTCGTGTATGTATTGGAGTTTGATAGTGCATGAATGCATGCATATTTTGGGATTTTATAGCGCATGGAATTCTCATCTTGACTTATAATGTATGCTTATAACTACATTCAAAGAAAAAATAAGAAATATAAACTGCAGCTTATAGCATAACTTCATTTAGGTATATGCTCTGTGGTTCATCAAAAAATGAGAAATGGGAATATTTTAATCCCTTTCATATAGTGCAGAATTCTTATTTTTGGACCATTATAATCCGATGAAACCTGTTAAATGTTATGCTATAAACTGTAACATTATTGCTTAAAGAGCTGTAAATTTGAGCATAAAAGTTACAAAAACTGTATCATGCGTAAAAAGCTTATAAAATATATAACATAATAACCAGGAATGTAGTGAGGGAAGTGGTTTTTGGTGAAGGTGTGAATCATATTTTTATTTAATTTGATTGTTTTAGAATAAAATAGATTTAAGTAGACAGACAGGCAATGATACGAAGTAGAATTTGGTCATGCTTAGTGCTACATGATTCTGAATAGTATCACAGACTTATTTAGTAATGCTTTAGAACAGGCCTGTCCAACATGCTGACTGCCACCCATGGTTTTCAACCCACAGACTCTTCTAATATTTCATCAATTTTAATATGCTGCCCACCCATGGACTCTTTTAATGTTTCATCAGTTGTAATTTAATATTTCATCAATTTTATGCTCTCGTTTTCAATGTGGGCATTGCATATTAGAACAATTTTCCTCTATTTCAAAGTTTGCACTTTAATGCACTCATTGCATACTAGCAACTGTGGTAGGGTTTTGTTCAAGGTCATATCCATGAGCATAGCATTGTAACTGATCCAATAGTCTGTGCCAGTTTGATGGGGTTATTTTCGTTTTTTGCTTCATTATGAGCAAGCCTGTTTACTTGCTCAGTTTGTTGTTTGCACATGCAAGGTTATGTATGCTTTTGAATCATTTTGTGCTTACAAGTAAAATATTAATAATTTTAACAAGAAGAGGAGAATCCAAAAGAGTTAGTTTTAAAGATATTTCATTGCAAATAATAATGGCAAATTGCAATGTGTTGTATGCATGCAATTAATCACTGCTTTAAAGAGCACAATGTTAACAGACATCACATCACTTCATATGAACATCAAGTGAAATAGTATAAGGGAGCAGCAAGAGGTGCAGTTTTGCATTATTACAAGAACATCTTAAATATCACAAGCTTTTTTACAAAAATTTCATCTACCCAGACAGCCTGCATTAACTGTTTCGTATGGTGTATCGTTGGAACTTGCAAAAAGTAAGAAAGTGGTGGTGAAATAGTTGAAAAAAATGTGCCATTGTTATGGCAAACACATTTGGTGAAAAAAGTTATTTGCATCTTTTCCACTTTCTCACTAAACAGTTTCAAGAAGAGTACAGAGTATGATGAAACAAATAAAAAAAAATTAGGAGAGGTGACAGGAAAATACACCTACTTTTCCTTATGCTTGGACAACAGTGTTGGTCAAACTGACATCAAATTTTTTCATGCGCATGATCTTCAGTGATATTTCAACACAGGAGGAACTGCTTGACTTGTCTGTATTAAATGCAAGCACCAAGGGAGAAGATACATTTAAAGTAGTTAATAAAGCAGTGCAACAATATGGCATTTTGAAAAGTGTTCCTGTATTGTTACTGCTGGTGCTTCATCAATAAGAGGAGAAGACAAAGTATTAGTAGGCCTAATTAGAAAAGCTGGAATAAGTTGCCCAATGTTTCATTGCATAATTCACCAAGAGGCTTATGTGGGAAGTCAGTGAAACAAAGTGAAGCAATGAATATGTGATGAAAGCTACCAACAATATTTGAGGTGGCAATAAGACATAACTGCACTGCAGGTTACAGCAGTTTTTGGGCGAGGTGCAAGCTCAGTATAGAAATCCACCACTCCATGCAAACCTATGCTGGTTAAGTGCAGGTCTTCAGATTTTCTTTGCACTGAGAAATGAATCTCTGTAGTTTTAAGATACAGTTTGGAAGGCCATGAAAATTTGGTGCATCAAATTAAAGACACAGCCCCTCAAAGGCAGCCTGCTTTTATGACTGACCTGACATGATACTTGAATGAAAGTTGAACCAGAGACTTCAGGGCAAAGATCGGAATGTATCACATTTATTTTGTGATATTAGATTTCAAAGCAAGTTGAACATTTTAAAATCAGCTTTAGCACATGATTTGACACATTTTCCATCTTTTGAAGAGCTGTCAAGGGTTATTGAAGAATATCCCTTGTCAGAATTTTGTAAAACCATTGATGATAATTCAAGAATTTAATGAAAGATTTTCTGACTTTGACAATAGAAGGGTAACCTGCTTGTTTTTAATGACCCTATGCATAAGCTATGCATAACCATCTAAGTATCAATTGAAATTGTGTGATCTCTAAACAGATCCTATTCTTCAAATCAGGACAGATAAAGGACACAAATTTTTCAAGCTTGTATCAAAGGACAGATTTCCACAGATTAGGGATTTTGGATTACAAATTACTTCTATGTATGGAAGTACTTTCTCTAGTATGAAGTGTATAAAATATAAGTACAGGAACTCTCTCAGTGATGTTCCTTTGTTACACTTATTAAGACTGGAAAGGCTAATATAGAAGTGGACATACATGCTTTAGTGAAGGGTCGGACCATGCTCAGCGTTCCCATTAATTTCAGTAGTTCATTCTAGTGAAACAATAAACTTTCAGCATTTTTTTTAACTGTGTGTTCTGGCCTTAATGACTGGAAGCACTTACATGTTATTAAAATCCAAAGGACTCTTTCAGTGACGATTCTTTGTTACACTTAAGAATAGCAACAACTAATACACAAGTGCACATCCCTACTTTAGTGAAGGGTTCTGACCATTCTCAGTGCTCTCTTTGTTTTCTGCAGTTCAATGTAGCAATACTGGATGATGTTTCAACAATCCCTTTGGTAAATGAGTTCTGTGAATTTTATATTTTAAATTTGATATAAAATATAAGGATAGGAAGGCATAGTATTTTGGTGCTGCACTCCCGTTTTGTGAAAAGTTAAATACTAGTGTGTAAGTATATCTGAATAAAACATTTTGGAATGCAGCCCTCATTATAAATTGTCTATAATCGCTCCACTCTTGGAACCAAACCTGATGTAAACACATGACATCATTAACTAGCCTGTGATATGCAGTCCTTAGCATGGCTTCCTTCAGAAGAGAAGTAAAGCCGGTGGTCCTGTGTCATAGATTTACGGCACGTAAAAGAACCTCAAGCCTGATAAAGAGGCCTCTGAGCAAAATTACCGGTCTTTCACGTCCAATATGGAATGGGACACTAAGAACCATAGTAGTTAAAGAGCGTCCATAAATAAAACGCAATTTAAATTTTTGTGATATGCAGGAAACCAAAGCGCACCATAACACATAGTAGCTTAAATATGCACAATTATCTGTGGATTTTCAAGAAGTATGTCAGTTAAACATAGTGCGAAACTTTTGATTAATATGAATAATAAATAATAGAAATAGTAAAACTAAAGAATATTGCATTTAATTCTGTTCAGTGTGTTTCACCCCTCTTCTGCATTCATATGATAACAATGAGCAGTCAGTGGGACGATAAACATGGCTGCTTCTTTAAGTGCTGTTATCTTGGTAAGTGACAAATGTGTAATAGTGAAGCATTCTAAAGGTTAGCCATTAAAAGCAGCATCGTCCTCCATGGTGTAGTGGTTACCGTACTAGCTTCTAGTTCTCGAGGTCACGGGTTCAAACCCGATGGAGGGCAATGGATTTTTTCCAGGCATAAAAATCCTTAGCATGGCTTCCTTTGGAAGGGAAGTAAAGCCAGTGGTTCCATGTCCTAGATTTATGGCACGTAAAAGAACCTCAGGCTTGATAAAGAGGCCTCTCAGCAAAATTAATGGTCTATCATGCCCAATATAGAATGGGACATTAAGGATCACAGCAGTTAAAGAGTGTCTATAAATAAAACTCAATTTAATTTTATTAAAATCAGCGAGAAATGAATTGTGTTGAATGTTTTTAACATATTAATGTAGGTGAATCCAAGTGTCATTAATAACATTGTTAAACTAACTGCAGATTATACCGGTGTTTCCGAGTGGAGGGTTATGTGTGAAAGAACATTGCAAACACCAAGGAAGAAAAGAAACAAACCTAAGCCAGAATTGCAAATAGCAGATGACTTTATCAAAAGTTCTATTCATAGGAAAGTGCACAAATCTTTCTTTAAGAACCGCCAAAGTTAGATGTCTTAAATTCTGTCAACAACTATCCTATGTGGCCTTTTAAGCAATCCACCTTTCATAAATTATTGCTAGAAATTGGATTTAGGTTTGTGGTGAGGAATAAAGTGAATATAATTTTTGACAGAGAGGATATCATGTTATGATAAACCAGAAGTATTATTTATAGTGATGTTATGTAACATTTAAAATTTTTTGAGTTGGAAAATGTAAATTATAAGAGAGATGGACTTCACTATAAATAAGAATTTCCATAAAAAAACCATAAAGAAACTTAATGAAAAACCAGTAGTATATCTGAAGGCAGATAAAGGAAACCAAATAGTAATTTTAAGTAGTGACGATTACCATAACAGAGTTAATGAATTTTTAAAAAAAGATGACTATGAAATAATTAAGAAAAATCCTCTGAATTTTTGCATAAAACAGGTGAACCAAGTGATATCCAATGCAACTATATTCTCAATTGAGAAGAAGCGACAGCTCAAATCTAATAACCCTACCTTGTCAAAAATATATTGTTTGCCAAAAACTCATAAAACAGATAATAGTATGAGACCTATAATTAATAATATAGGCTCACCCAGCTACAATTTAGCTAAATGGCTAACAAAGGAATATACTTCTTTGGAAAAGTTTCCATCATTAAGTATTAAAAATTCAACAGAATTAATTAATCATATTCAGAATTATACAATTAATAAAGAAGATATGTTGGTATCCTTTGATGTAACATCACTTTTTGCAAATGTACCTACAGATAATATTCCAGATTTGTTAAGAAATTGGATGGAATCACTGAATTTACAGGATAACTACATCCAAGAGATGATTGCACTTACAATTAGTTGTATCAAGCAGAATTATTTTTCCTTCAATAATAACTTTTACAAGCAGACACATGGCTTAGCAATGGGTAATCCTTTAGCTCCTTTACTGGCTGACCTCTATATGAGCTCTTTGGAAAAAACTGTCACTTCTTCACATCCACATATTTTTAAAATATGGTATAGATATGTAGATGATATTTTCGCAGTGGTACCTCAGAATTGCATGAATTCATCACTGGATATTTTAAATGAACAAGATATACACATTAAATTTACCATGGAAATTGAAAGTAATAATTCCCTACCATTTCTGGATATACTTGTAAAAAGAAAAGAAAACTGTCTTAAATTTGGCATTTATAGGAAACCAACGCATGTGGATAATTACATTAAAAATAATTTCTACAACCCTGTGTCACACCAACATGCTGTGTTCAGAAGTTTGATTTATAGATTGATGAGGGTACCTTTAGACAAAGAAGAGTACATTATGGAATTAAATTATATAAAAAATGTAGCCATTGAAAATGGTTTTAAACCTCAACTTATTAATAACTTACTTACTAAATACAAAAAGAAACAAAACTTACATAGTAGTAGCACTTTACAAAACCCAAATAAAAAGGATGTGATATATAAGAGGTTCACATATCATCCAGTCATGTTCAAAAAGTTTGAAAAGTTATTCAGAAAATACCAAATTCAATTAGCACCTCAGAATGCTTTCAGTTTGAAAAATATGTTAAATACACCTTTAAGTAATACAACTGACAAATTAAAAAAATCAGGAATTTATCAGATATCATGTCAAGACTGTCAAGGCTTATACATAGGAAGAACTAAAAGAAATTTAAAAATTAGATTAAGTGAACATCAAAGAAACATAAAATTGAAACAAACAGACAGATCAGCAGTAGCTAATCACTTTTGGAATAGCAACCATGAGATTGGACAAGAGATAAAACTACTCAAATTTATTCAGATACCATCACATTTGGAAATATGGGAAAAGATCTTCATTCACTTCAACATTGAGAATGTTTTGAATTTTGAGATACCACCAACAGACCACTTAATGCAGTTGATCCATTTAAACAACAAGAGAAAAAATAGAAGTTCCCAAGGTTCTCCACAGATGGCAGCAAATTCAAGATCAAGTGTTTTCAAGACTTTTCAACAGAATGCAGACCAATTACATCACAAGAGAGAAGAAAGAAGCATGATGAGTGACCAACAGATAACACAGAGGGCAGCAACAGCTTTAGGTTCCAAGGTTTCCCAACAGAGGGCAGAAATAACATTTAATGAAAAGCTTCTTGGGGAGAGGGGAGAGGGAGATCCGTCAGTTGGATTCTCAGCTGAAGATGGGAGAAACATCTCTCGAAAGCGCTCCTGCGATAACATCTAGCACACATATGTGATGGGAATTTACATTTTCCAACTCAAAAAATTTTAAAAGGATATCATGTGTTGGAGACCCAGAGTTTACCCCTCTCCTGATAGTGTTAAAGCTACAGATTAACATGAGTTTTATTTTAATTATCATGTATTTAGTTTCAACTCTGCTTTTATTTTGCGGGTTTCTTCTTCTTCTTCTTCTTCTTCTTCTTCTTCTTCTTCTTCTTCTTCTTATTATTATTATTATTATTATTATTATTATTATTATTATTATCCAAATAGTACTTAGTACTATTGCATTATAAACATGAGACATGAGTCCACGTACATTCGTTTGTGTTTGTTCCTCGCAGCTGATATGAACATGAGGTTAATGCGGAAGGATATAACTTGTTTTGTTTACATCAAGTCTGGTTCTAAGGCTGGATTGACTATAAGTAATTTTGATCTCCAGTGTCTTTGAAGTTGGACAAAAGTTAAAACTGAAATGCACCATACTCAGGAGCTCTTGTAGTGCTGTAACCTTTTTAGTAGGTGCAGTACCATTTGCTTTGCTGTCCATGTTCTATTTTGTAAAATGACATACTTTACAGCTACTCAGATTTAAATTTTCCATACTCCACCCTTTCACTTCTCACCTATAACTGGCCTTGGTTCATTAGTTAAAGACTGTAAGTTGATTTCCTTCAACAATAAGAAGGAAACATAAGGGGCTGGTTTGGACACCAAATAATAAGTGGGTTCTACCAATATAATATTGCATAAATAAGGTAAAATGCCTTAGGAAATTGGATGTAGTGGTACATTTCCATGCCTTGGTTGTACATAAAATTCAGAAGTATTTTGTGACACATCTTGTCTCCAATTTTATGGTTTTTATACCTGATTTTGATAAGTTATGTTGAAAGATATAAACATTTTTCAGCCAGCTTCAATATATGGCATTAGAGTTAAAATGAGTAGATTTTCTTAAGTCACCTGTTGCTGGGCATGTAACTTTCGGAATCAAAGCCTGGGTGTTTGTTGCCACAAAATCTTACAGGATTAAGCAAATTCCACTCCCAATGAAGAGAGATGTGAGCTTTTGGAATTATGCTGTTAATGCAGATAGATGCCGTTTTCTTTCGTATAGAATTTCAGACATGCTGTCTTGGGTTCATATCATCTACTGTCTTTGCCTTTAACGACTCATCCACCATGTAATCTTTGATTATAACATTGTGGATGCAATTGACATGTGAACATTGAATTTGTTATATAGAGTAGCGTGGGGCAAGTGTACGCACTTAAACTTTCAAGACCTCTGCAACGGTATCTATTCAACCAGTATATCTGAACTTTTTATTATGCAATCTTTATTCTATTGTTCATCACAAACAGTGGTTAAAACCTATTTTTACATGCGAAAAATAGTTTTATAAATGTTCAATTAAAATGTGACCCATGCGAACTTTTGCCCCATAGATGGGGGTAAGAGTACGCATAAGGTGGGGTAAAAGTACGCAGAAAACACAAATGTTTAATTTTAATGCTTGCTGCTGTAACTTTTATTACATTATAAGAATACACCAAGGACCTTAGTCTGACTAATATTGAACATCATTCTAAGAATAAGATGATAACCTAAATATAAAAATATTTGAATAAAGAAAAGATTGAAATATTCTCATTGTCTGTCATTTTTAACAATAGTCGCAGATAAATTTGCTGCCTCCCTCATGGGTGGAACAAGCTACATGCCACCATTCTGCACACTTTTGGCACTTCTTCTGGTGGTTCAACATACTCCCCGTCGCATTCTGGACAGTGGATTTTCTCATTTGAAGTTGAAGTTGACGCTTTGGGTAGGACTGAATGGCATTTGGTCCTTTGGGGTCTCATATCGTTTTGTGCATATTTTGATACATCACGCTTGACGTGTTTTGAAGCACTGGATGATTTAAGGCTTGATACATTTCCAATCTTCTTTTAAAGGGTGAGCTAGTCAGTAGTTCCAATTTTTTACTTCTCTTACTTCTTTCCTCTGCAATTGAAATTGTGTTATTACACGTCCTGGGTTATTTAGTAACCGTTTGTCACACATTGCAGAATATAGATCTTTTAACGGCTTGAAAAATGATCTGTCAAGGGGCTGCAACCTATGTGAAGTATCGGGAGGAATCGATAATAGATGAATACCATTGTGTCTGCAGTAGACAATTGCTTCCAAGTTTATATGGGATATGTGGTTATCTAGCACCAGAAGTATTGGATTCTCCATGCTTCCTCTTACATGCTTCTGAAAATGCTTCAGCCACTCAGAAAATAGCTCACTGTTGATGTAGTCACTGTCTGAGCACATCATGATTGAACCTGGTGGAGTTCTGTGCACGAGTGCTTGTTTAGCTCTTTTTCTTGCAAATATTATGGCTGGGGGAATATAATTTCCACTGCGCTGACTGCCAAACAACAGTTGTTAAATTTCCTCTTTCTGTAGAAACAATTGTTCCAACTGCTTTCTTACCAGTAGGTGATACAACCTTAGGAGTCTTACTAGGGACAGTGCTTATTCTGATTCATCCATATTATACATTCTTGATAGACAGAACTTGTATTGATCCATCATTTGTTCAAGATTATCAAAAAACAAAGAAACTTGAGCTTTATTAAAGCCCATAACTCGAGCAAGACTTGTTTTGGTGGAAACACGGAGTGATAGTTTGTGCAGTTTCATAAATTTTAGTGCCCAGTCTCTGCCAGCTAATTTGCGGTCCTTGTTAAATGGATGGATTACCTTGTTAATGTCAGCAAACTAAAATGCCAGTTCTACGCAAATCCTTCAATGTTAAACTATACAAGTGAGAGTTAAGGAGTCTGCAAAGCTCTGCCAATTCCTTCGCATGCTGTTTAGCGCGTACTTTTGCCCCACTCCACAGTTCGTACTCTTGCCCCGTTGTCGTCTTTAACATTTCCCAGACCGTACTGCCATCTGTGGCCAGTTTCACACAATGGCCAAGCCACCACACGTTATTACAGAAATTTGTCTGAGAAATGACATAATGCTAACATACCTGTTCCACATTCCTAATAGCTCAATCACGTTTCCAAAACCACGAAAAATAACATCAAGATGAATGATTTTCAATCTTACCTCATAGTTTAAAGACGAAACACACCAGCACAACGAAACTATGTAGAGAGGCTATCGGCCATGTAATTCTTCCAACAGCATACAGTACTGCCAATTGCACGGCCGTCTTCATATAAATATCCCTTGTGCGTACTCTTACCCGCCGCGTACTTTTGCCCCGCACTACTATATGCAGAGTTTAGATCGTATAGAAGGTCAGGCATTAATACTTATATTTTCTCATTTATGTTATGTTGGCTTGATGCTCAAACATTTGTCACAGAAGCTGTTCTAACTTTGTTAGTTTCCATCTTAGCGTAAACTTAATATGTAGTGCTTAACCATATTGTTGAAGCAAACCTACATCTGGTGACCATCTTATCCGAGTGAGTACAGTGTAACATGTCAAATAATTATTCCATCAAAATTTTATAAGTTGCCATAAAAAATTTTCATTTTTGTGTAAAAACATGAAGATATGGTTTCTTCAGGTAGAATTGCAATTTGTGGTGGCATAACTGACGAAAAACAAAACATCACATATTAGGATCAATATATACCAAAATTGTTGAATTAATTTTGGCCCTGATACCTAAGCTATTATCTAATCCTAGTGAAGATTTAAAAAATCAACTGCATGCTGAATTTAAGGAATTGGAATCTCATAAGGAAAAGAAGTTGCTCATGGAGGCAGAATTAGCAGACAAGAAGCCATCTACCTTGCTCAGGGAAAAGTGTGTTGTTGCTGGCTCACAGATAATAGATGACTTCTTAAAGTCCATATTCCTGCAGTGACTACCCACAAATGCATGATCTAGTCTGGCTGTTAGCAAGCAATTAGCCTTGATGCAATGTTCTCTATGGTTGACAAAAGCTTGGAAAATATACCACATAGCCATTCGATATATAGTACTGAAAATGTTGTCCCGTTGCCTCAGGATGATAAAATTTTGTGTATAGAAAAGAAACTTTCTGAAGTGGCAACTTGTATTTGTGAGCTAAGAACTCTGTCATTATCAAGAGCCAGATCAAAATCACAATGGCACTCACAGAAGTGCTTTGTTTGTTGGTACCATTACAAGTTTAAGCAGAATGTAAATAAATGTATGCAGCCACGTTCATTTATTCATCAGCATGCCTGTAACATCCTATCAGAAAACATGTAAGACCATCAGTTGGGTTGGCGCAAAGTGAAGAGACCTATTTATCTTTCTGCCTTTTCATTTTTTATCACAATACTAGTGTTAGATTTTTGGTTGATTCAAGAATAGATGCTACTGTTCTACTAACAGCAGTGTCAGAACACAAAAATATCCAGAAATGGTAGCTCTACACAGTAAATGGCTCGCAATGCACATGTACATACAATGCGTATTAAACATGGAAATGGGGCTTCAGAGAAGTTTTCCATGGCCCTTTTCTAACGGATGTTTGCCAACCTTTTATAGGGACTGAAAGTTATTGTGGTCTGCTGTTGGATGTTTAAGTCCAGGCAGTTGCTAGACAAACAAACTCTCGTCTCAAATACAGGTTCTAGAAGCACTGCTGTACACACTATGTTTTTAATAGGTCCACAATGTTAATACAGAGATTTGTAACAGAAATACCCCAGTTTCCTAAAAAACATCTTGATTTCAGTTCTTGTGATGTTACTGTTCAACACACAGTTCAAACTGTGGGAGCTTCAGTGCATGCATGAGCTAAGCATTTGTCACAAGAAAAGCTGTTCCAGGCAAAGCTAGATTTTCAAGAAATGATCCTCAGCAATTGTTGCCCTTCCAAAAGTTATAGATCTAGCTACCCTACACCTTTTCCCTAAAACAGATGGAACTTTGCATCTCTTGATTACCATGCTTTAAATGCTGTAACAGTGCCAGATTGCTAAATAATTTCTCACCTTCATGATTTCAAGTCTCAGCTCTGAGTCATTCCATGGAAAACCAGCATACCTCTGAATTTTGATGTCTCCAATTTTCCTGAAAATTTTCACATTTTATAAACAACGTACATCGCTGCAAAATATTTGGAATATCTAAGTAATCACAAGAAGATATGGGACCTTAAAACAATTGCAAAATTATTATGTGGAACTGAACTGAAATTTTGTTTTATTAATAACGTTTTATGTATTGCAGATAGAAAATTCAACTTTGTACCATTTTAAAGCTCTCAAAATCTGCTTCTGTTACAATACAATATTGAAAATAAGCATTTTAACTCCTTTTTGGGGAGAAATTAAACAATTTTTTTCTGACAAAGTAGCATCTTCAATTTTGTTGAAACTTTGCACAATGTTGTGAATTACTTTATCTCTGATATATATAAAAGTGGTTTTGGACCAACTATAACTTTCTGAGATATTAAGTCGTTTAGATTTAGAACAGCCACATATAATTTTTACAATCTTTTTTCAAATGAAACTTAATTGCTTTGTTCTCAGTATGCTTTTTCAACACCACAAGCATTACATTAAGTATCCAAAAACAATAGGGTATATTCTAAATTATCATAAAAATATAGTGGAACCCCAATTTTGGGTGATCTTTATTCCACATCTAATGTTAAATTTTCATAGTCCAAATATTATTATTCCTATTTAAAGCCAAACCCCATTTAATGTTGATTTTCTGTATCCCCAGAAAAACATTAAATAGGGGTTCTACTGTATATTAATACACTCTAAATTTTAAAACATTTAAATCAGATTGTGTATAAGGGTTTTTTTTACTCTAGAAGTTACAAGACATTTTAAAATAATTATAACAGTCATGCTTACCAATTTTATCAGACTGCAACATTTTTCTACTGTTTCTTGAAGTCTTCTAGTATTTAGATATTTGGTTCATCTCTTTTGATGACAGTCTGCATGTTTTGCCAATTTCGAAACGGGTGTGACGACAGCCAAAATCTGATGTGCAGATACAAGTAATTCATCTGAGATGGGAACACAAATGGGGTTACTGGTCCATATGGATGAAGGAATCTGATTTTAAATTCAGTCTCTTCGAATTTCTCTAACACACAACCTAACCACCAGCTATCTTCCTACATAACTGTAATATTCCCTGTAATAGTTGTAAAGGGAATAATTTTATCTTCTGAATTAGATTTTGCTACAGTCCTATAAGGTGCCATCTTGAGCTTTAGAGTATTTCTTTGCCATCAGAGTTGAGTTTGAAACGGAATAAAAGCATGATATTGACAGGTGCCTGTAACTGTCTATTTTCAAATTGTTGTAGACATTGTTTTGTTTCTTGAATTTCAGTATCGGGGACAAACTTTACTTTAATGGGTGGTAAATTGTCATTTACCATGAGAAGAGTTGTACAGAAGATAATATTCCATTGTATTGTAAACTGAACAACCACTGAGACACTTCAAGACCCACACCATCGCAAGGTCCCTTGCCATGTGATGTGGCAAAGAAATGCCATTCAGTTTTGATTCCAAAATCAGTATTATGCAGACATAAGTTTATAAAATTATACTCGTTTTTCTATTGAGCTGGTACTTCATCTGTAAAATAGTATATTTTTTAATTATATGACAGGTTCTCTTTCTGAAGTGTGAGTAGATGGTTTTGAAATGTGTACGCAGTCACAATGTCATAATACAAAGAGTCTGATATAACTGCAAAACAAAGGCCTTCTATAGCATCACTGGAATTTTTAAAATAACAAACAAATGGATGAATGGTGGTTTGTTGATTATTTAAATGAAATCCCTGTGCAGCATCTTGGACAATAAATGAATAATTTCAGAAAAATCACCAATAAACATCACTTTACCTGCTTAAAGAGAATTTTCTTTTGGTTAGAAAAAATTACTGCTGATGAGATATGAAATCCTGAACTTTTAAGGTTCTTGAGGCTTCTTGAAAATATTTCTGCAAATTCTTCTGTTGTGGATATGAGAGTTTCAAAATTGTATCTGTCTGTAGTTAGCCATTGTTTATATGATACAAAATCAGTTTCAGTAAACCTTAAATATCCGAAGCAAGGCTTTTTGCATAATATTTTCTTCAGGACACTGTGCAGTATTATTAATTAGGTAAACTTCCTTTGGTGGGTTGCAACTCATTAGTGCTAATAGATGTTTGAAAGTAGACATATTTTGATGAAAGTCCACACTTCTTGTGAGTTGATTCAGTTTATTGCATCAGCCATAAATTTAACATTCTGATGTTCAACACATACACAAACAGAATGAGTTCCAGCATCTTCAGCAAGAATAACATGCCTGGGTCTTAATTCACAAAATTTTGAGAAGCCAATCCTAACATCTGGAAAATCACTTTTAAACTTTTGATATACTTCTTTTAGATTTCCAAGTATTCCATTGTTTTTAGCATGCTTTTTCACAGTCCTTTTTTCCAGGCATTCTATGACTAATTCCATCAGATTCATAGAATCTTGATTGGAAGATGAAGTATCCCTTGGGATTAAAGAGCTAACTTCTGGCTAACCAATTTGTTGTTTGGTTTCTCTTTCAATCTTGTATATACTCCAACTGTTAGGAAGAATAGTCAAAATTGTAATTTCCTCACCATTTGTTGGACTTCTGGCCAATCATTTCATCAACTTCTTTTTTATTCCCTTTTATTTTCGCATATTCTAATGGAGTCTCTGAATCTGAGTGTGTCTGCTGGTGAACCGATGACACATGTTTTAATTTGTCAGTGTATCTCATAGTGATCATCTTTAGTTTGCCTTTTGTGTAATGTTTCTTTTTTTGGTCCAATTTTGCTTCTTTTACTGGTGATTCTCCAATTAATTGTAGTGATGTATTAATTTCCTGATTGTCCATGTATTCAGGCTCATTACTCGTGCCAGTGTCATGTATTGTTTGCTCGAAGAATGAACACAGACTTTTTCTGCAAGGCGTACAAAACTTTTATCCTGGGATAAACCTTAAGATAGGATTATACATATTATTCATAGCAGTGTCAATCTTTCTAAGACCCTTAGTGTGTGATTTATTAATATGTTTTAAAGGGGATCACAGCATTCTTTCTTTCTTTTTTTTTCAGTTCAAAACGTTTTGTGTAAAGATCTTCATGATAAGAACATATGAATTGTATTTCAGATGAACCAGATCTTAAACATATGCTCATTTTTTTGTTCAGATGCAAGTTCATCATATGGTTTTAATGAAGCAGAACATACAACAGCACACTCAACTTCTGATGCACAGCTTGTAGAGGAAGGTATAGCTGATACAAATGAACATTGTACGGTTGCCATAATCAAAATTACCAATTGAGTACTAGATGAATAAACCCACAAAGAAATTGGATCTCTATGCAGCCTGTATTTTGTTTTGTCAGATGCCAAATCCACAAATATACTGATTACTCAAGAGTGTTAATTACATAGCTGCCATAGCTGGTCTGAAGCATGTTACAATGATAACTAACCTAACAAAAAAATCTCAATTGGCAAGAACAAAATAATTTAAATTCCCTGTTATTCAGAAAACTTATGTTGCAAACCTTTTGCAATGGCAAAACAACCAGAAACCAACAATACATAAACTTTGTGAACCAATTCAACAAAATCTGCAAATTGCTATAAAACCAATTTTTTATATAGATATATCACTCAAACCATTGGGGTGCCCACAATTATTTTTGTGCACTTATTTACATTGCTGCACTTAACCAACTCACAAAGTTTGACAGAAATTGGAGAAGATACTACTTTTCAGTAAAAAAGTATGTATTTTTTCTTGAACACATACATACTTCATACACAACTTAAGTAACTGATTGTGTTTTAAATATACTTATTGAAAATCTAGTTAATGGGCTTTAAAATGCTATTTATAAAAATGGCCTAATCATTAATTTTGCTGCAAATATTTATAAATAACTTAAAATATGTATTTATATGTTATGTTTTTGGCAGTTTTTAGCACCCTATATTATTCTTATGGCAGGCCAGATTTCACTAAGAATTTGTACATAAATGTTCAACAATAGGGTGAATGTTTCTACAAAATTTCAGCCAAATCTGAGGGGACAAGTCTCACTTTATCCAAAAAGTGTGTTGGTTTTCTATGGAATGATTCCTCTGCAACAAAACTATATTCTCTAAAATTGATCTTATCCAAGCTTATCACCACATTGCTGTTGCTCCTGAGGATGTTCACAAAACAGCTGTCATAATTCAATTCTGGCTTGTTGAAGACACCATTCGGGTTAAGCAGCAATACATCCGTATAATTTTAAATGATTGACCTTTTGCATTTTCTTACCCAGATGACATCCTCATGGCATCGACATCAGAAGAACACCTAATTCATCTTAAACAATTTTTTAGTGTCTAAGTAATCATCTGAACATTAAATTGCTAAAATGCATTTTTGGTAAGAAAGTAACATAATTTCTGAGTTATTACATATCCCAACATGGAATTTCACAACCAAAACTTTCCTTATTTAGTAATTTTGCCATAATTTTTAGACCTCCCTCTACTTTACTAAATCTTTTCCAGAATTATGCTGGAATTCCATATATCCCCAATGTCTTGTCTTTTTTTTAAAATTCTTACCTGTAGGGTAACCTCTGACATCAATATTTGTCCAAAACAATAGTTTCAACCAGCCCTACACAAACATGCAGTCTTAAACAGCTTAACCCCTGGATTGGTTAAATACCCCCTTAATAGTAGGAGGATGAATATAAATATATAGTCAACACAGCAATAAACATTGGCTTCACCAAACAAATAATTGATAAGAAGATAGCAAAATTCAGAAAACAGAAACACATTAAGGATATCATAAAACTCACCCAATAAAAGAACAAAATGATTTTCAGAAAGTTCACATTCCACTCAAGTGCTCACTACAAATTTCACATCATCAAAAAACAGCATCTGCTTAGCTCCAGAAAATAAATTCAGCATAGAAAAATTACTCTGCAATTAATTCAAGGACCCAATTACCTTGGAACTAAACAGCAGGAATTAATCAGAATGTGACAAAATTTATCTAGGTAAACCTAAGAGAAATTTAGAAACCAGATTAAAAAGAGTTACATCCAGTACAAACAGACTGATTAATCTGCAGTGTCTCACCATTTTTGGATGACCATTCTGTTAATGGTAACAAGTGGCTCTTGAAAGCAATAAAGTTTCAACTCTGAATCTTGAGGCAGTATTTTAATACCTGAATAATTTTAGTTGTAATTTAAAATAGGTAAATTCAATAACAGCCCGCCTTGAAACAATATATATGTAATAATTATTTAAATTGTATGTACCAGTCATTGCAAAATGCTTATTTTTATTGTAAACATATTTTAATAATGTTATGTGAATACATTACATACTCTAATAATGCAAGAACTGTGAGAATAATAAGTTTTAGGTTGCTAACAATCAGTAATAATGAAGTAATTGTGGCAATAATGTGTTTAGAGTTTGAAATGTACTGGTCATGATTAGAGCAACAATGACGTAGTTTCTCTAACAGTTTTAAATTAGCCAATCAACAGCAAAGAAAAGTTTTAAGTTAAATGCAGATATTCTATTGGACTAGAATTAGCCAATCAGAGACTTACAATACCGAAGCTTATGGGTTTTGACCGTTGAGATTACTCAATTGCTGGCGAGATTTGATAGAGTACAGATGGGTAAATGTGTTCTCTATGGGTGATTAGTAAAAACAGATATACGCGCTAAGTGAATGTATAAAAGTTTCTCACAGTTCTTTAAAAAAGTGTAGTGCTGTATAAATATGTGCAAGAATTTAAATAAAAGAAGTTAAATTAAAAATTTAATTCCGTGATGTCTACAATAATTGTCATACGCCCTGCCCAAGATACATGACTCTAAAGTAAGACTGATGCAGCCGAGGCAAATTCAAACATAAGTAATATTCGTATGCATTAAAATTCAAACCGACACCCAAAGGGTGTTACAAACCAGATGTCAAACACAATTATTACATAAAACAATTCTTCAAGTTTACGTAAACATATATTACGTATTTTTATTACGTAACAACAGTTGAACATTTAAATTTCTTCAAATTGGCTCCCATACGTGGGGCAGTTAAACGTAAAGCATCGCACCAACAATCTTCTTCAAGTTGGCTTCCAAGCGTGTGGCTAACAACAACAGTAATAACTAACAACAGAAGAAGAAAACAACTACTACAAGTTGGCTTCCAACTATGGGGCAGATAAACATAAAGCATCTACCAACACCTACCTATTTACATTCTTCAAATTGGCGGCCAATGTGGAGCTTCAAAAACAAGAATTTGTGACGTCAGAGAAGAAAAGATGGACAAAAACAACATGACCAGAATCAACGAAACCACGAGACCACATCTTAGAATTTCAAAATTGTCATCAAGATCGTCAACGGAATCCAAAGACTGCAATAATTCTTATAACAGCCAGAACAAAAGGTCAGGAAATTCCATTTTATATTGTAATTATTGTCAAGTTTAGGAAAAATATTGTTATTTTTGAGCAAAATTCATGTTATTAAGAAGTGGAAAAGAAAAATTAAGCAATTCAAAGGTACATATACAAAGTAAAATGGAAACTGTAAACAATGAAAGTATGGAAATAGTTGAGGTTAGGTCAGCCATTACGGATTGTAATGTAGATTTACAATCAGGGCTACAGGAAACATAGGTTAGATATAGAAGAGCAATTATCTGAAAATTCAGAGGTAGATGTAGAAAGAGATAGCAGTAGTATGCAAGGTCAATCAGATAGTAGTAGTACACAAGGTCAATCACCTTTACAAATGTCAGCGCAAGGAACAACACAAAGAGATACTATCCCTCACACATCTAGAACACAAGACCAAGAAAACTTATCACAACAAATTATGTGCCTTATAAAAGCAATAACTGAAATGAGAGGAGAGTTAAAAAAAACTAATAATAAGTTAACTGAAACAAATGCAGAGCTATCTAGTATTAAAATTGATCTAGCAAGACAAATAGAAAATTGTATGAAAGAAAGCAAAGCGGAAAGCAGGAGGTTAGAAATAAAGCTAGAACAATCTTCCAAAGCATTTCAAAAAGACATAGATGTAAAAATAAACAAAGGTTGTTGGCAGCTAGAACAGAAATTGTCAATTATATTGACAAAAATGTAACTGAAATGGAATTGAAACTCGCTGATACTAAGCAGGGTATTTGTTACAAGTTAGATAAACAGGGTGAAGAATTGAAAACAATGGTAGAAAATACAAATTCAGATCTTGTACAGGTACAAATAGATTTAACTGGGGAAATTAATAAAAGACATGAAATGGTAAAAACTAATGCAGATGCAGTAAAAGAAGCAAATACAGGGCAAGGACAAGTAAAATCAATGATAGATGAAATCAAAGATAAAGTACAGGAAAGTAGTAAAGAAATTGCTAAACTTAGAAATAGTTTTGAAAATTTAACTACAAGTGTACCAAGGGTAAATGCAAGTACAACTAGTTCTGTAAATGCTAACCAAATGCATGTCAATAATGCAAGTACACAAAGAAGTGTATCACCATTGTTAACAAACAACACAAGAGATGCTACTGCTTTTTCCATAGCATCAGCCTCTCAAACACGCAACAATATTGATGACACAAATATGCATGTACCAAACCAGGTATCAAAGTATTATTCTGCGCTTAATGAATTACCATTACCTAATTTTAATGCTTCCTCAAGTCCAGTACAGTTTATTAATGATCTTATAGAGTATTTTAAATTGAAAAATGTGCCTGAAGCATTAAAAATGATCCTAGTTAGAAAATGCTTAGACAACAAAACTTTAGAATGGTTACATATGATTGCAGACAGTGAAATGAATTTTGAAACCTTCAGAATTTTATTCACAAATAAGTTTGTAATACCACTGTACAACATAAGATTAGGGCAAGCCTAAGCTACTCACAGTACAATAGGGATGACAACTTATCAATGATAGATTATCTTATTAAATATGCAGGATATGTCAGATATTTAACGCCATCCATGCATGAGGAGGATTTCATTAGTTTAATTACTAGACACTACCCTCTACACATACAAAACTATATCTTAATTGCAAGACCCAAAACTATTTACGAGATGACACAGCTATTATCATGATTAGAACAACAAGAAAATAGTAATGTTAATGAAATGTGGAATCCACACAGGCGAGACAGACAGATCAGGTACGAAAGGCGTAATGATATGCCTTACAATACACGCTATCGCAATGTAAACAGAAGAAATAATGAATTTCAGGGTCAGAACAGATTTAATTACAACACACAAATCAGAGATTCAAGACAACAAGGGAGACAGGAACATATAAATTATGTGAGAACGGAAAGAATGAATCAGCAGAATTCTACTTCACCTAGGGGTAATAATAGATTCCAGCATAGAGGAAATATGCAAAACAGGGGAAACTTCCACATTTATAATCAAACAAATGACAATCATCCAGAAAAACAAACACGTGGAGAACATAGCAATTTTAGAGGGAGAACAAGAACTAGGGGGCATGGCTCGTACTCAAATATCAATGATAATGAAATAATAGTAACTGCGGTACAACATGGCAATCCGGTAAATACTGAGAATACTTACCAGGAAAACTAAGTTATGTATTGCCTGATGTAGATTCTGGTAATACAGTACCTTCTGCTCTAAACGGCAAGAATAAAAATGGCAAGAATAAAAAGTCTACACACTTTGATTGTTATCGTCTAAGTACAAACACGGAATTGTGAAAACGATATGATTCAGCGTATATACAAACTATTATAGCAGGAAAGGATTCAGGATCATCAAGCTCTATCTGCTCGAAGAAATTTTTTGAACAATTGTTAAATGAAGGGATACAACTCATGATAGCCCCAATAAGTAGCGTAATATGTAGGGTAGCCAAACCATCAAATCACAAGCATTGATACCTATACAGAGAGCAGATATTACATTGGAGGTCGTGTTTTTAATTGTTCCAAACTTGATATGCGAAGTTATAATTGGGTGTGATGTTTTAATAGAGTTCTCTGCGATAGTTGATTTTAAGGACAGACTAGTATTAAATAAAGAAGAAAAGAAGATATATGTGCCTTTTATAAAAGATAAAGTATGTAAAGTACAAAGAATGGAAAAAAAATGCAGTATATGAAGAAGAGTGCTTCATACAAATAGTTAATGTCCAAGCAAGCAGGGAAAACAATGAAAGGTTATTGACTCTTAACTTCGAAGAACAGAACACTGACCTTACCAAGTGGAACCCTTAAGCAAAGAAATCTATGGCAGAAGAAAATATTCTAGAGCAAGTAGAATATAGTTATACAACAGAGATAGAAGACAGGAAGATACATACAGACACACTGATGACAAATACAATACTGACTGACAGCGAAAAGTTAATAATGGAAAAGGTATTAGAGGACAATAAACATGTTTTCAGTGAAATTCCAGGATGGTGTACATTATATACTCACATATTCACAGTAGAAAATGTACCAGCATTTAGAAGAAAATATAATAATCTACCAGCGAATCTAAGAAACGAAACTAAAAAGTTAATAGCTAGTATGCTAGAAAATAACATCATTGAGCTTAGCAATTCACAGTATATAAATAGTGTTTGTTGGATAGTAAAGAAAGACAATAGTTTAAGAAACACCATAGATGGAAGATATTTGAACAAATTCATGCTACCAGACCACTTTCAAAATGAAAGTATAGAACAAACAATTGCAAAATTATCACGTGGTAAATATAACTCTTCCATAGATCTTACAGCTTCATTTTGGCAAGTCGAGTTAGATCCTAAAGTACGTGATTATACAGCCTTTTAAGTTTTTGGATTACAATATAGGTATTGTGTAAATCCATATGGATTGAAGAATAGTGCTAGTGGATTTCTGAGATCAATACATAGTATCTTTGGTAACACAGCAGATGATTTGTTAATCAGATACACTGATGATTTCCTAATAATAAGTCAAACCTTTGAGGAACATTTAGAAAATGTAATTTATGTGTTAAATAAATTACATGAACATGGCATGACAGTAAACATCAAAAAGTCAAAATTCTGTGTACCTGAAATCAAATTTTTGGGATATGTAATAAATTAAGTAGGCATTCGACCAGATGAAGAAAGAATAGAAGCTATATTAAGAATACCACCACCTAAGAATATTCGACAGCTAAGACGGTTATTTGGAATTTGGAATTATGAAAGTAAATTCTTATCAAGATATGCTATAGAAGTAGAACCTTTAAGACAACTTCTGAAGAAGACAAATAAATGGAAGTGGACAGCAGAGCTACAAAAATGTTTTGAAAATGTCCGAAAGCTGTTTGCAAATGCAATATTGTTGGAATGTCCAAGAGATGAATTAGATTATGAGTTGTACGTGGATGCATCTTGTCAGGGATATGCAGGAATACTAGGACAAAGAGAACATGACAACACATTTCATGTAATTAGTACTGCATCACGTGGCTTAACTAATATAGAAAGAAATGCATCAGTAACAATGTTAGAAATTGGAGCACTATATTTTCACTATTGAAATTTAAGACATATATATTTCAGAAGAAAGTGAAAATATATACAGATCATATTAGCCTGACTTTCATTCAGAAATTTAAGTTATATAGTGGGAAGTTAGCTAGAATGATTCTCGCTATAATAGAATTTAATGTTGAAATTGTACATATTTCAGGCAAAGAAAATACATTTAGTGATTTAATATCAAGAATAAATCACAACAAACAATTTCCTGAAAGTTGTTCAATACAGCAATATGAAATTAAAGTGCTTACAATTAACATTCCAATGAAGAAGGAATTGAAGAACCAATTCAAAAATATTAAAGAACAGCAAGACAAAGACAGTAACTAGCAGGTTTAAAAGAAAAAGTTCCAAAGATAGAAGAGGCAAAGAACAGTACAATCCCTGTTAAAGATTGTGTTATATATAAGAAACATGGAAAGGAAATAAAGAGGTAGAAAACATATATTCCAACAAGCATGGAATTGGAAATAATAGAACAATTTCATTTAGGATTAATACATGCAGGTACAGAGAAAACAACCCTAACCATTTTGAAAAATTTATACATCTCTAAATTAGGACATAAAGTAAGAAAATACATGTCATGTTGTGATCTTTGTCAGAAAGCAAAACAAATTAATGTTTCCTATGACTATACAACAAACCCAATACTAAGAGATAAATCAAGATGTTTATTGAGTTTAGATTTACATGGTCTGATGCCTGTAAGTACATTTGGGTACAAATTTTTATTGGTATGCTATGACATATTTAGCAAATATGTTAGAATATATGCACTCAAGAATGCAACCAGCATAGCATGCTTAGACTAACAAAATCATATTTCCCAGAGGAAGGAATAGTTGAGGGCATACTTTGTGATAATGCATCAGTGTTTACCGGTTCTAAATTTATGAATGGAATTAAAGATTTGGGAGTCAAACATTATTTTTCATCAAGATACAGACCAAATGCCAATCCAGTAGAAAGAGAGATAAAAGAAATTGCAAATTATCTACGTCTAGTGTGCCATAACAAGCAGAGCAGTTGGTACTCATACATCAGTATTATTCAAAATCTACTAAATCAATCCATAAATGCAGTTACAGGATTTAAACCAATTGAACTTCACCATGGAAAATTGTACAATACATTAAGCCATAATATACCAGAAGTTATTGAAGACCAAGCAATTGAATTACCAGAAAAAGAAGAAATCTTCAAATTAGCATTTTCGAAAATACAAGCAAAAGCCCTCAAAAGAAAACAAAAACATGAAGAAAGAAAAAGAAGAGTTTGGAAAATAAAGATAGGAGATCAAGTGTTACTGAAGAACAAAAGATTGTCAAATAAGCTTCGCAAAGAATATTGGAGATTACTTCTGAGCTACCACGGTCCTTATGAAGTAATAACTATATTTGGAACAGATACATATGAACTTAGGAACAATAACACAAATAAAATAATTGGAAGATTCCACAAACAAATGTTAAAGCCAACAAGTAAACAATCTGAGGCACAAGAAGAGAAAGAAAATAATGTATCTGGAACATAAAAGGGGAAAGCAATGTAATTTAAAATTGTAAAGTACTATTTTAAATAATTTTTTTTTGCTAAACGTAGCAAATGGTTAATAACAAAGGAAAGTTTAGAGAAAGAGAAGTAATAAAAATCCATTGTTAGTAAAAAAAAATTAAGTAGCAACTACATTTATATTGTAAGTTAGAAATTGTAAGAAATATTAAAAATGTTTAGGAAACAAATTGTAAAGAAAGCGTAACAAGTATAAATATGTCTAATGTTATGTAAAATGTGTAGCATATAAACTGCTTAATAGTGAATGTGATGGTGAATGAGCAAACTTCGCTCAGATTATTAATCTTATACCAGGTCATTGACCTTGGAAAGTGTCAAACAAGTGTATATGAAGTATTCAGCTATATACAAGTGTAGTGAAAAACCAGTGTTGAAGAAAAAGTGAGAAAGTGACAGGAAAGATAGGAAGTGCAATAATAAAAGTTATGTTTCTTTCTTTCATAAGACTTTTAGAAAATATTTAAAAATTTAAAGAACAAAACAAAAAGAGTAAATTTTAAATATTTCTAAAAGGGGGCAATTTGAGGTAGCATTTTAATACCTGAATAATTTCAATTGTAATTTAAAATAGGTAAATTCAATAAAAGCCCGCCTTGAAACAATATATATGTAATAATTATTTAAATTGCATGTACCAGTCATTGCAAAATGCTTATTTTTATTGTAAACATATTTTAATAATGTTATGTGAATACATTACATACTCTAATAATGCAAGAACTGTGAGAATAATAAGTTTTAGGTTGCTAACAATCAGTAATAATGAAGTAATTGTGGCAATAATGTGTTTAGAGTTTGAAATGTACTGGTCATGATTAGAGCAACAATGATGTAGTTTCTCTAACAGTTTTAAATTAGCCAATCAACAGCAAAGAAAAGTTTTAAGTTAAATGCAGATATTCTATTGGACTAGAATTAGCCAATCAGAGACTTACAATACCGAAGCTTATGGGTTTTGACCGTTGAGATTACTCAGTTGCTGGCGAGATTTGATAGAGTACAGATGGGTAAATGTGTTCTCTACGGGTGATTAGTAAAAACAGATATACGCGCTAAGTGAATGTATAAAAGTTTCTCACAGTTCTTTAAAAAAGTGTAGTGCTGTATAAATATGTGCAAGAATTTAAATAAAAGAAGTTAAATTAAAAATTTAATTCTGTGATGTCTACAATAATTGTCATACTGCGCCCTGCCCAAGATACATGACTCTAAAGTAAGACTGACGCAGCCGAGGCAAATTCAAATGTAAGCAATATTACGTAAGCATTAAAATTCAAACCGACACCCAAAGGGTGTTACAAACCAGATGTCAAACACAATTATTACATAAAACAATTCTTCAAGTTTACGTAAACATATATTACGTATTTTTATTACGTAACAACAGTTGAACATTTAAATTTCTTCAAATTGGCTCCCATACGTGGGGCAGTTAAACGTAAAGCATCGCACCAACAATCTTCTTCAAGTTGGCTTCCAAGCGTGTGGCTAACAACAACAGAAGAAGAAAACAACTACTACAAGTTGGCTTCCAACTATGGGGCAGATAAACATAAAGCATCTACCAACACCTACCTATTTACATTCTTCAATCTGAATAGATACCCAACTCTGAATCAATTTTTCTATAAATTTAAATTCACATCACTGTTATTAGCTTATTCAAATGTCACACACATTCAGTATTGTTCTGCTTGCTCTAGTTAATGCAGGTTATGAGTTCATATATGCCAATGTTGGAATTCAAGGAAGAATATCTTTATGATGGAGGTGTCTTCAGCCACTGTTCTTTATCACAAAAACTGGAAAATGAAACACTAGGCATTCCTTAGCCAGCACTGCCTGGAAGAGAGGTTCCTTCTCCATTTATTATTGTGGCAGAAGATGCTTTCGCTCTAATAGATTACATAATGAAACCTTTACCAGGGAATTGTGGAAAAGGAAGTAAGGAAAGAATTTTTTAACTATTGCTTGAGCAGAGCTCAAAGAGTAATGGAAAATATTTTTGGTTTACTTAAAGCAGCTTTTCGGTTGCTGAAGTAACCAGTACTTCCCTTACCTGAAAAGGCTGCCAAGGTCACTTAAACATTATATCTGGACTATTACTTATGATACCACTAACAGTAAACCACAATTTAGACGCCAGCGGGTACATTCAACAACGAAGATACTGATAGCGGAATAATTACTCCCGGGATCTAGAAACAAAACAGCGCAGATAACGGCTCTTTTGCCTTTGCAAAGGTTGGCTTGTACAACTAATGATGCAAAATGTATGTATAAGAGAAGAATTTGCTTCCTTTTTTATTTCTGATCAGGGAAAAATACTATGACAAGAAAATGTAGCTTAAATGTAACAGCTTTATTTTCTTACCTAATATTCAAAACCTACTTTAATTCTTTATTTGACCTATGTTTATAACCAGAAACGGTTAACTTCATGAACTCCATATGTATACTTTCAGCTTCAGAATGCCACACCAAAAAAACATTTTTATAACTGTAGGGAATACAGTAAAAAGCATTCCTAAATTCAACCTTTTTAAATATCAATTGAAACATCTTATGTGAGCTCATAATGTTACGGAACGCAGTGCAAGTATTAGTCGTGCTAAACTACGCTTTACTGTGGTACATATATCTAAAACTGAACAACAACAAATGAAAGCATGAATCATATTGCAACAAGAAAGGAAGGTATTTATTGTTGTTTTATATTAATTTTAAAATAAATTAATTCTTAAATGTCATGATAAAGCCAAAAATCTTTATTTTATCACTGTACAGACAAAGTTGCGAGCACACATATTTAGTTGGGAATATAAGTCAGAGAAGTAATACTAACCATTACTTTATACATAGAAGTGATGATGTGGTTATTCCTTAAGTAAAATATTGGAGAGAGTAGTTATTTGGATGAAGAAATGTGAAATACATTTACACATGTTTTATTTAAAAGATACCATAAGTATTATATTGAAAACTGAAATTACAGCACTTCATGTTCCTTTCCTCACTCAGTACCTTGGATATGTATTTAACTCCATGAGCATGCTTTCAATTAAACATTTATATGAAGTGCTATTAGTGTTGTAAATTATTTAAGCTGTGGGGTAAGTATACCAACAACTGTTGATATTTCTATCAGCATTCTGCAAGTATACATAAATTAACCATAAAAAAGATGTCTCTGAAGTGAGATGGCCCTTAGGTTGCATTTTACCTACCTAAGTTACTTGAATACAATGTTAATTTCACTGAATTATGTTATATAAATGTTCCATTGTCTTGTAAAGGGTACAGGAGTGTACTGAATTGATAAGGCAGGAACTAAAACATTTAGATGAATTCTCAAATGCACTGCCTTACACTTACTGTACATTTGCCAGATAAGTGTTCTGCTTATATTCTTAACCTAAATTGTTACTATTGTTACTTTTAAATCAGAAGACATAGTGAAAAGATTAAAAAAAAAATATATATATATATAAGTGGTTGCAAATATACAATTTCACTAAAATAGGTTAAATACCTCAGAACTAGTTTCAAGGAATCACTTCCTCATTGTCAGCTGATTGTTTGTTTGTTAGTTAGTTAGTTAATTAGTTAGTTTTAGTTAGCTTTAGTTAAGTAGTCAGTCAGCCAGCCAGCCAGCCCGCCCAGCCCAGCCCAGCCCAGCCCAGCCCAGCCCAGCCCAGCCCAGCCCAGCCCAGCCCAGCCCAGCCCAGCCCAGCCCAGCCCAGCCCAGCCCAGCCCAGCCCAGCCCAGCCCAGCCCAGCCCAGCCCAGCCCAGCCCAGCCCAGCCCAGCCCAGCCCAGCCCAGCCCAGCCCAGCCCAGCCCAGCCCAGCCCAGCCCAGCCCAGCCCAGCCCAGCCCAGCCCAGCCCAGCCCAGCCCAGCCCAGCCCAGCCCAGCCCAGCCCAGCCCAGCCCAGCCCAGCCCAGCCCAGCCCAGCCCAGCCCAGCCCAGCCCAGCCCAGCCCAGCCCAGCCCAGCCCAGCCCAGCCCAGCCCAGCCCAGCCCAGCCCAGCCCAGCCCAGCCCAGCCCAGCCCAGCCCAGCCCAGCCCAGCCCAGCCCAGCCCAGCCCAGCCCAGCCCAGCCCAGCCCAGCCCAGCCCAGCCCAGCCCAGCCCAGCCCAGCCCAGCCCAGCCCAGCCCAGCCCAGCCCAGCCCAGCCCAGCCCAGCCCAGCCCAGCCCAGCCCAGCCCAGCCCAGCCCAGCCCAGCCCAGCCCAGCCCAGCCCAGCCCAGCCCAGCCCAGCCCAGCCCAGCCCAGCCCAGCCCAGCCCAGCCCAGCCCAGCCCAGCCCAGCCCAGCCCAGCCCAGCCCAGCCCAGCCCAGCCCAGCCCAGCCCAGCCCAGCCCAGCCCAGCCCAGCCCAGCCCAGCCCAGCCCAGCCCAGCCCAGCCCAGCCCAGCCCAGCCCAGCCCAGCCCAGCCCAGCCCAGCCCAGCCCAGCCCAGCCCAGCCCAGCCCAGCCCAGCCCAGCCCAGCCCAGCCCAGCCCAGCCCAGCCCAGCCCAGCCCAGCCCAGCCCAGCCCAGCCCAGCCCAGCCCAGCCCAGCCCAGCCCAGCCCAGCCCAGCCCAGCCCAGCCCAGCCCAGCCCAGCCCAGCCCAGCCCAGCCCAGCCCAGCCCAGCCCAGCCCAGCCCAGCCCAGCCCAGCCCAGCCCAGCCCAGCCCAGCCCAGCCCAGCCCAGCCCAGCCCAGCCCAGCCCAGCCCAGCCCAGCCCAGCCCAGCCCAGCCCAGCCCAGCCCAGCCCAGCCCAGCCCAGCCCAGCCCAGCCCAGCCCAGCCCAGCCCAGCCCAGCCCAGCCCAGCCCAGCCCAGCCCAGCCCAGCCCAGCCCAGCCCAGCCCAGCCCAGCCCAGCCCAGCCCAGCCCAGCCCAGCCCAGCCCAGCCCAGCCCAGCCCAGCCCAGCCCAGCCCAGCCCAGCCCAGCCCAGCCCAGCCCAGCCCAGCCCAGCCCAGCCCAGCCCAGCCCAGCCCAGCCCAGCCCAGCCCAGCCCAGCCCAGCCCAGCCCAGCCCAGCCCAGCCCAGCCCAGCCCAGCCCAGCCCAGCCCAGCCCAGCCCAGCCCAGCCCAGCCCAGCCCAGCCCAGCCCAGCCCAGCCCAGCCCAGCCCAGCCCAGCCCAGCCCAGCCCAGCCCAGCCCAGCCCAGCCCAGCCCAGCCCAGCCCAGCCCAGCCCAGCCCAGCCCAGCCCAGCCCAGCCCAGCCCAGCCCAGCCCAGCCCAGCCCAGCCCAGCCCAGCCCAGCCCAGCCCAGCCCAGCCCAGCCCAGCCCAGCCCAGCCCAGCCCAGCCCAGCCCAGCCCAGCCCAGCCCTAAACATAAACAATAATAGGTTTTTGCAATATATACAATATGTTTTTACATTATATACAATAGGTATTTACATGCTAAATACTATGGTTCATGATATACATTTGTGTTCAAGGAAATCATTAATAGAATAAAAGGAGTGGTTAACTAGATGTGCCTTGAGACTGGATTTCAGCTGGTTTACATTTTTAATTGCCTTAATATTACTTGGTAAATTATTATAAAGTTTAATGCCAGAGAATAAGATACTTTTTTGGTAGAGCGAGGTGTTGCAGCTGGTCACATGTATTTGTGTATTTTCCCTAGTATTGTGTTCATGCACCATATTATTAGTTATGAATAGTGAATCAGAAGCATTAATGTTCTTGACTATAAGCAGAATAACTGCATATATGTAAATGCAGGGAAGTGGGAGGATCCCCAGTTTTTTAAAGAGAGGTTTACATGACGACTTTGGGCTGACTCCTTCAATAGTTCTGATAATTTTTTTCTGTGCAATAAAGATTGACTTGCTTGTTAGAGACTCACCCCAGAAGACTACTCCATAACTTAGGAGTGAGTGCACATGTGCAAAATATGCTGCTCTAACTGTTTCTTTACTTGTGCATGTTGTCAATATTCTTAGCATATAACATAGAGAGCTGAGTTTATTATTTATGAAGCTAGTGTGGGCATCCCATTTCAGATTGCTTTGTACGCAGACCCCAAGGAATTTTATAGATTCTACTTTTTTAAGTGTCTGATTAGAGAGTTGTATTTGAGGGGCAAGATAATTTTTGTTCATATTTGTGTGTATATCCATTGCTACAGTTTTATTTGTATTTATAATAAGATTATTCAATGTAAAATAGTTTGAGATTTTCTCTGAGACTTGGTGAATAGAGGTTAGAAAGGTTTCTTTTTGGGTTGCCTTAACCAGGTTGCAACTGGTTGCTTTCCTCTGATGATTACAGATGTCTCTTTGTCCCTCTAGTGGTGGTTCTACAAGTTTAGTGATCAAATTTTTGTCCATAGGAATGTCGAAATTCATTAACCTTGGACAAAATTTCCAAAGAAATATTTTCTCCCAAATTTTTAATTCAGTAGGTTTTAGTGCCTTCTTGACAAGTGTTACTGTATCATCAATTCCATGTCCTTGTATCCAAAAATGTGCTGCGACTGCTGATTTTTCTTCTTCCCTGGATTTGATGTTTCAAAAATGTTCCTTAAGCCTTGTTTCTAAGTTACGCTAAGCTTAACTAAGCGATCACTAAACTTGTAGAACCACCACTAGAGGGACAAAGAGACATCTGTAACCATCAGAGGAAAGCCAACCAGTTGCAATCAGCTGATGATGCTGATGATTCCTCGAAACTAGCTCTGAGGTTTTTAACCAATTTTAGTGAAATTGTGTATTTGCAACCACTTCTATATATTATGTTACTATTGTACCTTACTTACATTTATGCAGCTACTGTTGCCAGCTTATTTAAGCCCTATGAAAACTTCAGGCTGTTGAAAAATTGCCATTTAGGCACATACACGGCTCCTAATCCCATCCCTGATACTTCACATTTGCATATTTTGACCATTTCGTGGTTGAGCAGGGATTTGCGGTTATGTTTTTTTTTCTTACTTCCCTCATATCTGCCCCTAAAGCTGCTGAAATATCACTCAAACATGCCCTGGTTTTATTGTTATGTTCCACACTGCTGACATCACACAAGAATGGTTTCTGCTCCAACTCTGTTAAAATTCTTGTCAAAGACGCAGTCCACTCCATTGCATAAGTGTACGGCAAGATTGAACTGTGCAAGCAGAAGTTCTGGAACTTAGTTATCACTCACCTAGTGGAAACAAGCAACATGTTCAGAACATGTATATGATTATATACCAGGAACACTAAACACGTATGGATCTGGAACAAGTCTGGAAGAGTATGGTATATAAAATTGTTGCTGAGCTTGTTGCGACTAATTGGAATATGTACAGAACACAAGTTCCATACAAAAAGTTGCTAGTGTAGATGCACCTTTAGAGAACTTAGTACTAGCTCATCTGCAAAAAGCAAACCCTTATCTCTCTCATTTATGGTTGGCAAATGTGCATTATCGGCGGACAGGAGGAAGAAAGAAAGCCAGGCAGTAACTTATTTCTTTAAAATATCAATAAATAGATTAAAGAGCACTGGGCTTAATTTACATCCTTTACATTGTTTGGTGTTTTGTCTGTTACCCTCCCCCTTTCACATTTTATACAAAGTTTGTTTGCCTTATAAAGATTTTCAATTACCTTTATAAAGTTCTGACTTAACTCTTTTCCTGAGTTTCATTCCAAAGTGCATCCCTAGAAATTCTGTCAAAATCTCTTTCTAAATCCAAAAACAATATAGTCTGCCTCTTCTGTTACCAAGATATTTATCTGCTGATATTCTAAAATTTCCACTGTTCTTTTGTCTTTTCTAGAACCGGCTTGAAATTATGAAAGTTTCCTTCTTTCTCAATCCATTCTTCTAACACTCCATTGAAGACTTTCCCAGTTATTGAAGGTATAGTAATTCCTCTATCATTCACTAGCTTCCGAATATCTCCTTTACCTTTATAATTTGGTGTTGCTACTCCTACTTTCCAATTTTTTGGTATTTTGTCTTTTATAAAGATTAAATTCAATATCTGCACCAATATATTTTATCTATTTTGGTCTTCTACCCAAGCTTTCCAAAATATTCTGATTCTGTCTATCACACGTGCTTTGTTAAATTTTAGTTCTTGATTTATTTCAGTATTTCATTTAAAGTGGAATCAATATATAAATTGAAATGGATACTCTTGTGGAAAATGTATGTTCTCACCTCTATGGTGTGCTTTGGACAGGTCTCCCTCATAATCCCATGGACCTGAGTTTGAATACCTGTTAGGGTGAGTTGCTCAGATGTTTTATTTCAGGAGTTTTCCTGGTCCTGAGAAAACAACTATTGCTTAACACTAGTAAGCCTGATTTTTCTTACATAAAAGGGATCTGTTGACCCCTAGCAATGAAATACAGTGTTTGAATATTATAATCACTTTATTTTAAGTACAATTAGCACAGTATTCTTAAGATTTCCTTAACAAACACTGGAATTTCCAATACAAAAGCAACTAGTTCTGTTAAAACCTACATCTGTATACTGAATACAACAAATGTTTCTATAGGTATTGTATACGGATATATTGTCATAAGCATAGGTTTTCACAAAGGTTTTGCTGCATTGTGCAATTGGAAACTGCTAAATATTTGACATACATTTAAAATTGTATTCATTACAATGAATAATGTTGAGAGCTTATTATATCCAGTAGTGGCTCATGACTGCACATTTTGTTCATAAAATTTTAGTCAGCCCTGAAAATGTGAAATAGCATCTGCTGCATTGATACAACTGCAGCAGCTCCTAATAACAACAATGGTAATAATTAAAGACGAGAATGCCATGTACTATAAAATCCCAAAATATGCATTCATGCACTATCGAACTACGATACATTCACGATCAAGTGAAAAATACATTAAAATATGCACTATAATTTTTGTTCCCAATTCATTAATTCACTTCACTTTTTGCACAGTTAACAACTAACAACATTTCTAAATTTTTTCCTATGAGATTCCTGCACTTATCAAACAAAATATTTTTGTAGGCAGAAAATGACCTCTCTACATCACAAGAAGTTATAGGCGCAAATTTGAACTAACATATTTGTGACAGTGTCATGTCAAGTTCTTCATCCATGCTTTCACCACAAAATACCTTCTTTACTGAACAAAAGAATCCATAGTCTGGGTTCCTGTTTGACACTGTTCAGTTTGTTCTGTGTATCTACTCCCACTTTCCCTTGGGCATGACCAAGGAATCTATAGAGTTCCTCAACAATTGATATTGAGTCTACCAGTGGGAGACACGTGGCTTCTAATTTTGTTATTGTAGAGGGCAATTCAGAGAAGTTTGTCTTAATGTAAATTAAATCCTTCTGCACATTTTTGCATTCAAATGCTGCTTGTGCATCTCTGATACATATGGCATCATCTGACGAGGAACTGTTTACTACCTAAAATGAAAGAAGTGTTTACTTCAGAATTAAATATTGAAGTATTAATTTTATTGCAATTAACTACGTATCAATTTTATTTCATACCAATATAATGGCATCAAAATTGTCAGAGTAAAACATTGCAGCTTCCAACCAAGTACCCCATCTAGTAAGGATGGGCTGAGGGGATAACAGTAATTCAGACTCTCTTTGTAAGCAGCTAAAGTGCAAGGGCTTTTGAAAACAAAATGTCAAAGTGACTAATTTATTTTTACAGCTTTGGGAACATTAAAACTGATATAAACCTAAATTTTACACATACATTTTTAGTTGATATCAAATTATTGGCATTGTCATAATTAGAGTGTATTGCTTCTGCAACACGATGGAGCTCTGAGCAAGACATGTAATGTGTTTTGCATTTGGGTAGAATATTTTAGTCGCTTTCCCAGCCTTTAGCATGTAGGGAGCAGCATCACTTAACAGCAAAAGAACTCTGCTTTTATTTAGATTATTTGGCCACAGAATACCTAAAATATAAGAATCATTTTCTCAAAAAAAAATTATAAAAATAGGATTTTAAATGAGAATAAAATAATTATTTAAAATGTTATTCAATTACAATATCTGATTAAAACTTACGGAATCCATCATCAAAGAAACTGGCAATTGTGGAGTTATTTGCTTTTTGCAGGACTTAACAGCACATTAGATGGGGTTGACCAGGTCCATCTTCAGTTAATTTTCCTACAGTTAGGTTAGCAATATAGCACCCCATAGGATCAGTGGTTTCATTTTCAGATGTCCATATGTTTGAAGTTCTCAGGAATTTTATCCAATACCTAGTTAGCAAAATAACAAGTATTTTTACGTGTGTGAAAACACTTTAAATTTATTTTTACGCAAAATTAAGTTTATTTTGGCAAATACATTATGTAGGCCTACTGATTATAAGGTTTTGGAACATAAATTTTCCTCTATGTCAAGGGATCAGGAACAAAAGCATCGCACAAACCAAAATAAAAATTATTTTGCAGTGTCTTAGGTGTGTGAGCAGTAATAAATGACTGGATTTGGTGTATTGCAGATTCTGTTGTCTTTTGTATTCTTGCAATATGTGATGCAGATGCGACATGCTGTTCGACTTGAAATGTTTTAGTACATTTTATCTGAAATTATAAAAGATCTTCCGGTTATATGGATATGATTTATAAAAAAGCTGGCATTTTTATTTAATTATTTAAAATAAATTTTGTAATTTTTACAAAGAACAAGTGCCATAGAAAATTTTCGGAAAAAGAATAGCATACCTCTTCACTACAACAATCACAGATTACAACATCCCCATCTAATCTAATAAAGTCCTTTCCCGTTATCCACTGTACAAGAAGTACACTTCTGGAACTTTTAATTGAAGGCATATTAGAATCACATTAACACATGCAAACAGAATAACACAGACATTTACTGCTTATGAGGTTCACACATACACTATGAAGACAGTTCAGTGAATAACTTCAGTTTTAGAATAATCAAAATTGCTAGTAAGGTTTGTTCAAATTCCACAAGGCTGCTCTGCAGCTGTGTGTTTGTCACATCAGCCATGGTATCTGACTAGAAGGCTAAATTTCCATGAACGTGAAATCAAAGGCTTGCCAGTGATTGTTGTGGAAAAATAAATCTGTTTATGATAGGCAGTCTGCAGAGGGTGTTGGTAAAATTCTGGGAAAGTCTTCCTATTGTGAGAATCTTAACTTTCCATTTCTGTTACTTCCTTCCCCCTATTGTTTCTTCAATCCTGATTCCTGAAGCAAAAATAAGGACCATAAAATGGAAAAACTGATGTGTCTACTCAAAACCATTAAAACATTAACTTAAACAGAAAATAGCGTGTATTATATATGCATCATGCATGTTTTTATCCCCAAAAAGGTCAAAATATGTGAATATGCATGGCAAAAGTATACATATTTGGAGTCAGTAAGTAATAAAATGGATAAACACTAAGTTTGAGCTATGTCCAATGATCCTATAAAAACATGCGTTCGCATGGAATTCTCATCTTTAGTAATAATAATGCACACCTAACTTGTCTAAGCAAAGAAAGTTTTTTTTTGTTTTGTTTACATAATTAAGTACACCATGTTAAGGTAAGGATGAAGTAATTTGTAAATTAAATTGTAGTTGAGATTATGGATGGTATGGAGAAACAGGTAGAAGTTTTTTACTTGTGCATATTATCTACTTCTGCTCCAATGACTCTTAGTTCTGTCATAATGTGTTACCAGCTATTGGCATAAAATTGTATGGTCATCGCAGCCTTCGGATCCCCAAGCGGCGACCTTTGTGCAGTAGCCAACACTTGTTCCCTACCCTCCCTAACCGCAAGCACCATAAAAATCTTAACAACGCTTTGCTTTGGTGGAGCTGGAGAAAGGACCACGTGTTGTGTTTAAGGGATGGTAAGACCCTACTAATCGTTTACTGATGGGTTTATGGTCAGGCTTCAAAGGTTTCCATTCGCTTTGAAGCCGGTTGGGGAAAGGATGCCCGCGACTAGTTTAATGATAGTATGGAAACAGAATGCGGGAAAAGCTTCGCCAGCTTATACGAGTGCACTTCAAGTGTGCATGACCCCTATGTATTTGGCCCCAATAAGTAATTATGCCATATGAGTTATGTATGCACAGGAGCTCCTTAAAATGTGCCCAAGTCAAGATGTGCTAGCAACCCTGATGCCATGTCTGGAGTTTAGAGGAGTAGCATGGTAGATTTAAATTTATATTTTAAATTACCACGCATATGGTAGGTTTAATAACATTCAAAGAAAAATAAACCAATAAATCCACCAGGTATCAAAAGTTAAGGTGTTCATGTGTTCTTATGCAGCAGTCACCTTTGACTATATCTGAAGAACTTTATGCATTCCTTGCAACTGACACACAAAGTGAAAGCACATATTATTTGACTGCACCGAAACAGTGCAATGTAGATTGAAATTACTCAAGCCAAAATGTCTTAAAATTAATCAAGAAAGAGCATGTTGGAAAATAAAGATAGCTGACAAATTAAGTTCTTTTGGGGAATATTTATATATAGTTCAAAAGAAATGGACATATTCCGCAGATAAGGACTCATAGATTGTAAGGACTAAGATAAGTTGCGATGGTTTAAATTTCTGGTCAGGCTTTGTGAGAAATGTGTGTTGATTCCAAGCCATAACCTTAGCTTTTAGTTTAGCACAAATAAATATGTAAAAACTCAACAATGTAGATTTTCTGTTTATTTTTTAATTTTTAATTTGAAATCATGCATATTAAAGGGAGGAAACAAGCTCTATTGAAATAATGGTTAAAAAATGAGTATTATTTTCCAGCCCTTAAGATTTATATCTTCAATGAACCCGATTTCAAAACATAATCCTGCTGTTATCAATTTTGCCTTAATGTCTGCAAGGCTTTTATTTCTCCTCCAATATCGACTCCACACTCGAGGACATGTGTGCAGGAGAGTAGGGCAGTAACTGTGTAGAGATGAGTTGCCTAGAATCTCTGGTGCACAGTTTGTAGTTTTATACTGCTAAAAGTGCTATAAGCTTTGCAGAGAATTATGCAATTTCATCTATCCTTTAACATCTGGTATATTGACTCTGTTATCGAGCTCTTAACCCTTTGCTGACTTTCCTGTGATATGTTTAAAATCAATTATATGTTGGAACTTAAGTTCTATTAAGCTGGCATTTAATAGTAAATTCAGCACCACAGATATGGTCTTATACCTACTTTCTTCTACTATCCAGTGGCAGTATACCAAATGTAAAAACATTTCTAGCATATTACTTATCACTCAGTACACCATGATTCTTTCACTTTAAGCACACAAATGATTTCTCTCTCTCTCTCTCTCTCTCTCTCTCTGTGTGCGTGCGCGCGTCTGTCTCTTTCTTTACAATCAGCATGTTTTCAATATCCTATGGCAACTTCTGTTCATTCAATTTTTTTCTGTAAATTGACAATCCTATTGCTCCCTCCATTTCAACCATTTCAGCATTTTTTTGGTTTATTTTTGTTTATTTTTTTTTTGTTAGCAATAATGCTTTAGGCACCACTTATTCATCATTTGATGCATTATGATTCATAATATGGTTAGGATTGTCATCTGCTAAATTCCCTTTAGGATTGAGTAACAAGATGGAATTGATCTTGCACTCAGAATTCATTTGTGTGACAAATTACATTTGAACATGTTAAGAAGGTATGTTTGCCTCCATCAGCTGTGATCCACTGACAAGTTTTCTTAATGTGAATGTAGATGTTTTTTTTTGGGGGGGGGAGGTATATTTGGAGATGAAATTGTCATTATTTGAAAAACTGCAATTTATTAGTTAGCTTACATTTCAGTATTTGATGTTTCTATAGGGCCCCTTAGGCTTCAAGCCGCTTTTAGTTTTTGCAATGTCTTTTTTTTCCAATCCCTTTTGTTTTCTTTGTTCCATTGTTTATTTTTTCATTGTTTCCCATAATTGATGTGCTATTGATTTAATTTTTCTTTGTATTTGATGTTTTTTGTTGCTCTTTAAGCCTCAAGTCAATACTTCTTTTCTCAGTTATTGCAATTTATTTCACATATATTGGTAGTTTGTATATGGGCAATTTTGTCTTTTGTTGTGTAGATGTTAATGGATGCCAGGGTGATTTTAAGGTTGTCAAGGATTGCTTTTTAAATATGCCAGTTTCCAGGTGAAACGTGAGGTTTTGAAAGTTTAATCTTCCTTGATTTTCCTGAATCATCTACTTTCTTATTTGTGAACTTCTGGCCCTTTGTTTTAGTGAATTCTCTCTGATAAATATTCCTGTTATAATTGTGTGGTGTTATGCAAGACCAGCTTGTATTTCATGTATCTCATGGGTGTGTTCACGAGTCTGAAAACAAGGCTATTGAAAACTGCATGTTTTGTGTGCTCTTGGGTCATATCCAATGTTCTTTAAGTCATTTTCTATATGGGTTTCTTTTCTGAAGATTCCATTGGCTGTTCTGATCTTAAATGTCCAGGAAAGGGAATTGATTGTTAATTTCTGTTTCTATTGTAAATTTCATTACACTATCTGTTGAGTAACATAAATACATGTTTGATCAGCTTTTTGCCTACTATAGTGAACACATCATTGATGTATCTGTGCCATGAGTTGAATAATGTGGGAAGGATTTTAGATGTTATATGGATTTCAAGAAAACGTGTTTACATTTTGCTCAAGGAGATGGCTAACTTCTTAGGTACATTTATACACCTAACATTTCGAGTCTCTGAGTAAAACATTTTCTTTTCCTTCCAGCATAAACGATTTTTAATGGAAACAAGAGAAAAGGAACCTGATGTAATTCTAATAGGAGATTCCATCATACAGCGCCTGGTTCATACAGAAATGTGGAATGAATGCTTTGCACCAATGCATGCCCTGAACTTTGGTATTGGAGGTGATCAGACACAGAATGTTTTATGGCGAATTCAGAATGGAGAATTGGAGAATGTAAAACCAAAGGTATTGGCCCTAAAACTTAGTTTATGTAAGTTATTTTATGTTGGTAAATATTAATGCTTAAAAATAAAGGAAAAACACAAAAAACCAACAGGCACGTTCTAATCTCTTTACCATTGAAAATTCTTTTGACTTACAGTAGATCCATGGTATTTTTTGTTTGAAGGCATTGAATATCACTGGTAGATGTTATTGTTACAGTATCAAGCTCGGTCTCTCTCTCTCTCTCACTCATGTGTTGTATATGGTATGTTACTTTGAGGTCAGGAACCAACATAGTATGATTATCCCTTTGGCAATCTGGGTGCAAATGTCTGTCTGAATCTGAAATATACTGTATTGCTTTGGTAGGGAAATGTGTGTACAATGCAATGCTAGTGTAAGCATTTTCTATCCTACTTTTAAGTCTAGTCAGCAGTTATTGCTGTGTATATCTGTGCAGCAACCCTGCCTTCCAAGATAGACATGTCACAGCTTTCTGTGTGCATTTGTGCTAGAAGCAGAGTTTGGAACAAAGAATGGTACCTTCTTCCATATACTTCAATTTCTCATAGAACAAGAAACTATTAGAGTGCCTATATAAATCAAGCTTGGCTTGCAATGCAAGATCAAGAGGCAGACCAGTCAGAGGAGTAATGTACCATTTTAAATAAAAGCTCTCAATCCTGAACTTAGAACAGAAAATGGTCAGATTAATAGCTGTTATAACCAGGCTGTTTAATTTATCCCAACAGGATATGAAAAGATGAGAGACAACCAACAGCTTAATATTTTAACCCATTATACAGGGTGTAACAAAAATGTACGGCAAAAATTGCAGGACACATTCCTCACACGTAGATGAAGAAATTATGTTATATGAACATGGGTCTGGAAACACTTTTGTTTCCATGTTACAACTCATTTTCTCCAACTCATTAATCATGGGAAACGCACACGAACAGAACGTTAGAATCATGGGGAACATGCACTCTTGGTTACGTCTGGTTACGTTGTCATTATCGTAAGTGCACCACCAGTGTATTGTTTTACATGTCCCTGTTACCATGCGACTGATGTTATTGCTTGTTTACAGGTAACATCAACTGTTCCAATGAGCAGTACGATCTTGGCAAGCACACAGGTTACTATGTACTAGTAAAGTTGATCACAGACTTGGCTCATGTAATGGCAGTGTACACAAATGCAGAGATGGCAGATGCCCATTTGAATGGTGCTTGCAGCTCAATGTTTTGTACCGGAAGAGATTTCCAGGATGAAGGTGCCCCAACAGGAAGACGTTTGAAGCCATTGATCATTGTTTTAGGTAACATGGGGCATTTCAGCCAGATACTCATGACCAGGGGAGGCATAGAAGGACGAGGACACTGCAATGAGAGGCGGAAATTCTTCAGGCAGTTGACGACGACCATAGTGTCGGTACAAGACAAGTAGCTCCAACAATGAATGTTGTCCACATGACTGGTGAGTGTTAAACGAGGTCCAGCTGTATCCATACCATTTACAGCATGTGCAGGCACTATCAGCAGCTGATTTTCCTGCGCGGATATGCTTCTACGAATGGTTTATGAACAAAGTGTCAACCCTAATTTTAGTGCAATGGTGCTGTTCACAGATGAGGCATCGTTTCAATGAGATCAGATTGTAAATTATCACAATCGGCATGTATGGGCTAACGTCAATCCTCATGCAAGTGTTGAAGCAAGTCATCAACAAAGATTTTCTGTCAATGTTTGGGCTGGCATTGTTGGTGACTGTTTGGTAGGGTCTCACGTTCTTCCACCCAGGCTCAACGGACAAAGTTACCATAATGTCATAGAGAATGTTATATCTGATCTGTTAGCAGATGTGCCTTTAGTGTGCAACAAAACATGTACTTCATGCATGATGGAGCACCTCCTCATTTTAGTGTTAATGTCCGTCAGCTTCCAAATAACAGATTCGGTGACAGATGGATGGGTAGAGGTGGATCAATTCCCTGGCCTCCATGCTCCCCAGACCTAAACCCACTGACTTTTATTTGTGTGGGCATTTGAAAGCTCTTGTGTATCGAACCCCAGTACCAGATGTTCAGAGTCTACATGCTCATATTATGGAAGGCTGCGAAACCATATGCAATACTCAGCGCATCCAGGATTCACTACAGCGGCAGGTTGATGCATGTATCAATGCTCACGGAGGGCATATTGAACATCTCCTGTGAGAAAGAGTTGCATGTAGTATGCTGGTACGTTCTATTCTTGTGTGTTTCCCATGACTAATGAATTGGAGAAAATGATTTGTAACATGGTAACGAAGCGTTTCCAGACCCATGTTCATATAACATGATTTCTTTGTCTGCATATGAGGAATGTGTCCTGCAATTGGTGCCATGCATTTTGTTACAACCTGTAGGAACTACATCACAAATTAAAACATCTCTCCGTAACAACTACACAAGATCTGGTAAATTTAGTTGGTCATAACGACAACATACTGCACCAACTACAGATTACACAAGACCAAACTTATTTGGACCTTTCTGCAACCTTTTTGAAATTATAACCTCATTGTTTAAGAGTGGTTATATGGCTTAACAATTGACCACCAGTTAGTTATGGGGAATCCTAGTAGACAGTGAGAGCACTTTCAGGGGAGGGAGAAACCAGCTGTCGTCATATGTGGTGTAATGGTTACCATGCTAGCCTCTAGTTCCCGAGTTCAAACCCGCGGAGGGCGATGGATTTTTTTCGGGCATAAAAATCCTTAGCATGGCTTCCTTCGGAAGGGAGGTAAAGCCGGTGGTCCTGTGTCATAGATTTATGGCACGTAAAAGAACCTCAAGCCTGATAAAGAGACCTCTGAACAGAATTACCGGTCTTTCACGCCAAATTTAGAATGGGATGCTAAAGACCACAGCAGTTAAAGAGCGTCCATAAATAAAAAACTCAATTTAATATCGCTGAGAAACCAGCTGCCACTAGCATTGCACTGGGTATGTTTGTTACAGTCTATTTGATTTTACTTGCTAGTATTAAATTCTTTGCATTTAGGACATAGTTTGGGAAAGCTGAATTTTTTGGATACTTAGAAAATTCATTTGTTTCCGATGTTATACTGTTTTAACATAAACAAATATAAAATGTATTATTTGTATGTATAATGTACAATTGCCTTAAATATTAGACACTTTTTGTGATAGATGCAGTACAGCAGAATTTGTAGCATTCATTTCATATATTTTGTGAAATAATCTTAAAAGTTATAAAATTTTTGTAGCTTTCCATATAAACTACCCTTAATTTTTAAATCATTTTTATTATTAGGTGCAGTGGTTTGATTAAATAGCAGTTTTTATTAAGCTCTCTGTATAACGCATCCTTAATTTTTTACTAATTTCAACCAAAATGGGAAAAATTCGACATTTTCTTAAAATTCTTCAGTTCCATATTTTCAATAGTTTGCCTAAAAATCCTAAATGTTAAGGAGGCTTTCTGTGCACAATACCCTTAATTTTGACCAGTTTTAACCACATTTGAAACATGTGGACAAAATTTCTTCCAACTCCCCTTTAAAAACTTTCAGCACCATAGATACAGTTTTTCAGGAGCTCTTATGGACATTAGGCAGACAAACATACAGACCGATGAAAAAGTAGTGTTAATAACCACTCCACAGGAGTGGGTGCACCTATAAAAGAATCAGTAAATTATTAAGAAAGAAATTACAATAAAATATAGCGTTTACCATACATATTGATTACTGATTAAATTCTCTTATAATGCATTGCCTTGGAATCACCATGTTTGCTAACAGAGGAAGTACTTATTTACACAATGATTAAATCTGTAACAAAGTATATCTTGAATTATCTGTCTTGTTTTTATTTTAAAGAAATGCTTACTCATGATTTCCATTTCCTTCGGAAGGGAAGCAAAGCAAAGCCGGTGGTCCCATGTCATAGATTTACGGCATGTAAAATAACCTCAAGCCTGATAAAGAGGCCTCTGAGCAACATTTCCTGCCTCTTGCACCCAATATAGAATCGGATGCTAAAAAGTATAGCAGTTAAAGAGTGTCCATAAATAAAACTCACTTTCAGTTTCTTGATTTCCATGTTGATAGCAATGAATAAGAAAAGCTGTGTCAAATAAGAATGTCAGTGATTCAGATTGTATATGGAGATTTCAAATAAATTTGAACACTTTGTATTACAATGCAAAAACAGGGAAACTAGACGACATCAAATTCCAACTTTGGTTTGACAGAGTGTGTTGTAATGCTACAAGAACTGCACTAATGTTTACAAGCTTATTGAAAATATACTGTGGAATGGAAGTAGTATAAAACATTTTTAAAACTTAAGAAAAATCCACCATTTCTCTAGTGTTGACCTAAAGGCAGAAATGCACACTAAGACCTACTGCTGCAGTGTACCTCATGCTGCAAACATTTTTTCAGTTCTTAGTCAGATAAAAGTAACATCATTTGAAGATATTGACCAAAAATAAGAAAGTACATGTACTGCTTATTCCAGATAATGAAAATAAATGGACAGCAAATACTACTATTACATAAACTAAATTTTCCTGAACTTAAATTTGCAAATACACATGATTAAATAGCTATAACTGCCAATCCTTCAATTAATATTATCAGCAACTACAAAAGGCAGTAATGTGGAATTTTGTGTGTGTGTGTGTGTATATATATGTGTATATATATATATATATATATATATATATATATATATATATATATATATATATGGTAGGTAAATTATATTCGAACCCACTCGCGGCCTCTCTCTACTGCGTGAGACAGCCGGCAGAGGCGGACTAAAAATCCTTACCTTATAATAGATGCTGGAAATGTTGACCTTCTGCTCTCAAACAGGCAGCATATCTCGTGTAAATATTCTCACTCACTCTCCGAAGCTCAGCAGCAGGAATTCTTGTGATTTCTTGCACAATATTTTCTCTAAATTCCTGTAGTGTGCGAGGATTGGAACGATACGCTTTGTCTTTTAAAGAATCTCAAATAAAAATCACAACTCATTGGATCAGGAGAACAAGAGGGCCACAAATCAACACTAATTATTCTGCCATCAAACACCTCTCTTATTGCATGTAATGATTCGGCAGCCTTATGTGCTGTTGCAGAATCTTGCTGGAACCAACCATACGATTTCTCTTCTCCTTTCAAGCGATTGCAAAATGGCCTCAGAATTAACCTCTGATATCGCTCTGCATTTATTGTTTCATCAATGAATATGGGCCCTATTGTGCAAGAAATCACAGGAATTCCTGCTGCTAAGCTTCGGAGAGTGAGCGAGATTATTTACATGAGATATGCTGCCTGTTTGAGAGCAGAAGGTCAACATTTCCAGCATCTGTTATAAGGTAAGGATTTTAGTCTGCCTCTGCTGGTGTAATTTCCCTGGCAAATGCCGGATGTCTCATGCAGTAGAGAGAGGCCGCAAGTGGGTTCAAATATAATTTAACTACTCTATATAAAATCAACCTTAAGTTACAAAGTTGGATGTCAAATGACACAGCTAAACATAGGATGCATGTGATTGGGTTTAATACGCTAAGTGCCAACGGGTATATGACAAATTTTCTTACAGACCTCTGTGGTTTACTCTCACAACTCGATAATGGACACCCCAAATATTGACTTACTGCAAAGATTGGCTCTGTGTAAGATTTTATTGACAATTATTGTAAAAATAATTCTGGTGGCCACAGACAAATTTTACCATGGGATCAGTGGGCCTGCATAGCAGTCTGCGGTAATCTATACAATGTAAAGTAGATTTGATTTGTTTCCCTCAAAGAGCCTCTGTTGCCCCCCAAATGCCATGATGTTAGGTTGGCAGCCCTTATCTATAATGTAGAAGTGCACTTTCAAGATGATCATTATTGAGCAGGATTGTCTTCATACTTGTAGCAGTGCTAATAGTGCATACAATTGGTGCAAATAAAATGAGTGAGCATGCTAGAAGGATTCTTGAAATGGCAAAATATATGACATTGGGTAAGTAACTAGGTAACTGGCAATAAGCTGTGAATAATCTTAGCACTCTTGCGCATCTCAAAATCTGGATATTTGAGCTATATCACTTCCTCCTCTTCACAGATCCATATTCTGGGGAAGAGGAGGAAGAAAATGTATTGTCTTTAGATGATTCAATTCGGGACCCTACATATTTTTTTGAGCAATACTGACATCCCTGCTAAGATGACTCATCTCAGTCCATCTTCTGATGACCTTCGATGTTTAGCGCCCTTAACCCCCATCTCATCATCATCATCATCATCATCATCATCATCATCATCATCATCATCATCAGTCCATCTCAATCAATTTGAACACCTCACCTCCTGAAAATGGAAATGCTGTGCCAGTGCCTCAGATTGCTGATACAACTTGGAACGATCAGCAGGAAAACACCTAGATTTTGAATACAATATGACTTCTGGTGTGTATGCTGCTCTTTTAGTCAACACAAACCCATTTGATTATTTTTCTATACTTATTGATGATAGTATTTTGGACCACATGATCAATCATACTAATATCTAAGCCACACAGTTTCTAATGTCAAGTACTGATGTTTCCAGTAGTTAGAGATTGCATATTTGGCAACCAAGAGATTAAAAATGAGATGAAATTTTTGGGAGCAGTAGGATATATGGGATTGGTGATGCCAACTGTGCATCATTACTGATCAAAAAAATTCTGTTTAAAGACAGTATAATAGTCCAGGACATGAGTAGAAACCGTTTTGAGCTTTTACTGAAATTCTGGCATTTCAGTGATATGACCTTTGTCCTGAAGGCGATCATTTGTACAAGACATACCCACTTGCAGATATGCTTGTTGAAAAATTGCAGGATGCTTATAGATCCGGCCAGGTGTTGTGTGTACATGAGTCATTAGTACCAATTAGAGGTCGTCTGATGATACAACAATATATCTCATAAAAGGCACACAAATGTGGGGCAAAGCTGTTCAAGCTTTGTTGTGATAGTGGGTGTACATGGAATTTAAAAATTTATGCTGGAAAAGAACAAGATTCTGGCAACTGTGTACTAATGAACATCGTCATGATACTATCCAAAAAGCTCCTTTATACAGGTGGAACAGCTGCAGCTGATAACTATTATACAAGCTTTGAAGTGGCAAAGAAATTGCTCAGCAGAAAAACTCATCTGGCTGGAATGCTAAGAGGTAATAGGAAAGGTAATTAGCACAAGGTAACTTCTATGAAACTGAAACGAGAAATGATTGCCAAAGAAAATGATCGTGAAAATTGTGTTTTAAAATGGAGAGGTTGATGGGGTATTCTCATGCTTTCAACAAAACACAGTAGTGAATCCGTGATTGTGAATAGACAACAGGTCCAGCTGAAAAACCTCTTGTGATAATGGATTATGACTCAGGGGGAAAAGTTCCTTAGATGTTTCAGATCAAATGGTAAGCTACAACACAACTCTGAAAAGAACAATGAAGTAGTACAGAAAAGTTGCTGTTGAACTCATATTTGGCACAGTGGTTGTAAATTATTCTCCTCTCCTTTACAAAACTGTAAATAAGTCCTATTTGCAGATTTCAGAGGAAAAAAAAAATCATAGAAGCTCTGTTATTCTCAAATGAAACGCTTAATAATCCCTCACAACTGCAGCAAATGCCAATTTCTAGGAAAAGGAAATCTCTCTAAATACGCATACCCTGAAGAAACAGAACTGACCAGCTCATAAGTTTCTAAAGTATTGTAAGGGATGTTACAAAAAGAAACTCAAAGGAGATTTATCAAAACACAAAGTCAAGAAAGTAACCACCTACTGTGAAGAATGAGACAAAAAACTTCACTTTTGCTTGCAGTGCTTTGCTAATTTTCATAATTAAACATTTCAAAAACACTTAACACTCCATACTTGTATACTTTGTGTGTTAGAACTAAACCCATTCTTTGATTGTAATCATAATGAAGCTTTTTCTTGTTAGCATTACTACATTCCATAGTATAGCTGTATTTAAACAGTTTATAATAAAGTTTGTTGTACATACTGATAAGATTTTATGATACTGAAATTTATACCTCCATAATCACCAACTCCAATTCCAGTAATAAAGAGAATTAGATAAGGTTCACAGAGGTCCTGTTTATAAGTAAAATTCAATTTTTCAGTGGGCCGCTGGCATATAGAAATCTTAAAGTGGTGCAGAAATGTAGCAGTCATATGGACCACCACGGTCTGATGAGAATTGCCTACATGGTCACCAGGATATGCTCAGATGCTTAATGTGTTAAGGGACATGGACCTTAGGTTGGTAATGGCAGGCTACAAGTTAAGACTTCAGTTATTGCGCAGCAGCTGTTGGCTTATCAGTTATATTGAGTCTTTATGTGGTATCTTGCAAATTGCAAGTGCTGATAGACCATCTTGTGCATATCATGAAGTTGTTCCAAATGGTCATCTGTGTTCTCAGGTGCTGGTCATTCTATTCCAGGCGACTTCAAAACAGATAAATGTAGGTGGAGCTCTCAGCAGAATACTAGGCTTGCTGGCATTCCGATTCTCTCAAGTGTTCACAACTTGGAGACCAACACAAAAAGTGGCAGTTTTAACAAACCCAGTCACTTTGGTGTCCATTACATACATTGGAGAAACATTTAAATATTTTAAGCATGTTTTAAGTGTTAAAAACACACTATTAAAACAGAGCATATTAAGCCGTGCTGACACCTGTAAATTGTAATTCATTGTTCACCTTTGTAAATAAACAACAACTTAGGTGGATTGAATAGCAATGGCAATCCCGAATCCACAATAACTTCCACCACATTAAGGAAACTTTTTTATCTTGTTAACTACAGAGGATGGTATAACAGCACAATTTTTCATTTAGTTTCTGTTCATGAATTAATCTAACTCACAAAGTGTTTAAACGTCATGAATCTGAATTTCAGTTATCCTGAGTTAGGATAACTTCTTTTAAGAATTGTTAGTTATTACCACTGAACTGTATCACATATTAAGCACCTCTATGTCAAGGACTAGTTTATCAAATTAATGAATGAGTGAATGATTATATGATACATAGTAATTACATATTTATAGTTAACTCTCTTGCTCCTCCTTAAAGATAAAAAAATTGTGTTCACGGGCATTCCACAACAATACAAAACATATGTAGGCTATATTATTTTTAAATAGTAGCATAACATCACATCTCAATCTGTAGACCCTATAGTGAGCTAGACCAGCTTAAAGAAAACTAGTCTACTCTAGGATGTAGATTACGTCATAAATACATAATTACATTGTGTACTTGTATGTAAATAAATTGTAGTTCTTATGTAGAGTAGGTTAATGCTAAAAAAGTTTTAAAACAATATTATTTATACTTAATGTATTTATAAAATTCAATAACATTTTATAGTCAAGTTATTTTTCTGGATGAAAGAAATCCTCCTCTGTATAGAAGGTGTGAGTGATGAGCAGGGTTAGTCCAATTTATTCTTTAACTTTCAATTAAAGTCTCCTCAGGTTGCTGTGTACATGCGAATAGTAAGCCTACCTCTTTCAGTAAACGCAGCGCGGGAATTGAAAGCACACCCGCAACAATGGAAAATAATTGTGTGTTCGACAGAAACCTTTCTCTCACTTTACCACTATGAAGTAGCCTGCAATAATGCAATTGACAATGAGTGATTCTATCCCAACAGAATCAGTAGCCTGCTGTTCGTGAATGTGAGTTTGTTACTGTAAGAGACGTCATCTGTTTGCGTGGAGGCAAAGGCTGGGCATGCAGAGACAGCAGTAACCTCACCTGCGCAGTTCCAAAAATTATTAAGACTGGGTTCTGCTCGAAACTACTAGAAATTGCTAAGATTGAAGTTCCAGCATGAATGAGAACATTCTGGTAATTGTCATGGTGTTATAAGAGAATGTGGACAGCGAATGGGTGCAAGAGTGAGTTGTATGACAGTCGCATTGTGTTAGCAAGTGAACTAGTGTTAGCTCTATGTTGCATTATCAGACGAGTTTACTAGTACTAGATTTTACCATGCCAAAGGTGTCCAGTGCTCGATTTATTGTTCTGGCTGAGGAATTCAAACAAGATTTCATAGACACTGATGGAACTGTTATGCGATGTACTATTTGTGATTAAGGAATTTTGTTAGAGGAAAAGCACCATGAGATTGCATCAAACAATACATTTCCAGCTCTAAGCATCGAATGAACAAGACTCTTCAAGCAAACAAATCACGGCAAGCTCTGTTACGAAATGCGTTTCAACAGAGTTCTTCAAAAAGCCAAAATTTGAAGGAATTAAACATTGATTTGTGTGCAGCTCTTACACAAGCAAGAATTCCATTCAATAAGGTGAACATCCAGCCTTCAAGGGATTTCTTGAAAAATACACAAAGATGTCAATGCCCAATGAGAGTACTTTAAGAAAAAACTACATGGAGCCTGTTTACCAAGAAACCATAGAAGGAATCAAGGAGAAAGTGTCTGATTGCGATGTGGGAATCATTGTAGATGAAACCATAGACTCAATGGAACGATGTTTTGAACATTTTAGTTTTTCCCTTAGCAGGGGAGAAAGTTAAGCCCATGTTGTTAAAAATATATGAGCTGCAGAAAACCAATGCCAGTACAGTAATGCAATCTATTATGGACTTCTGCTAAAAACTCTGGCCTACTGGTATCTAGTTTGAAAAACTTCTTCTTGTGGTTACGGACCAGGCTCCATACATGGTTTCAGCTGCTAACCAATTGAAACCTTTATTTCCTAACTTGAAGCATATGACATGCTTGGCTCATGCCCTTCACAGGGTTTGTGAATCCATAAGGAACAAATACGACATCGCAAATCAATTCATCTCTGCCCTGAAGAAGATTCTACTGAAAGCTCCGAGCTGTGTTGTTTATTACAGGGAAATCACTGGCCTGCCCCTCCCAAATTTCCCTGTCATTACTTGCTGGGGATCTTGGATTGAGTGTGCTGCTATGTTGTGTGAGAATTTTGACAAAATTAAAGAGTTTGTGCTCTCTTTGGATCCATCCAATGCAGGTGCAATTTCCAAGGCACAGCAACTTCTGTTACCAGAGAAAATACAATAAATATTGTGTCCATAGTTACAAGTACCTGCCTGCAGCTATTAAACGATTGGAAGAACAAGGTCTGGAAAAGGAAAAACAATGGGATATTTTTACTTCCATGAGGGAGCAGTTAGAGGGCTTTGCCAAAGACAAACTTGAATCTAGTCTTCAGAAGAATCCAGACATTGAGGAATTCGCCACATCTGTAGAGTTGCCATTCCAAGTGAATACAACGTTTGCCCCACTGGTTTCTGTGGATGTTGAAAGAGGCTTTAGCATCTACAAAGACATTTTATCTCCTGATAGAAACAGACTTACTTTCAAAAATGTGGAGATGTTTAATGTCTTGAAGTACAACAGCTTCATGTTTGTTCCTTGTTTGATGAGTGATAATTTGATGTACTTGTTTGTAGTTCAATAAATTAGAATAGAAGAAAGAGAAATCGTTGAATTAGTTAAGGGAATGCACAACTGAAATTAGCCCAAAATCTAAAAAAAAAAAAAAAAAAAAATATGTTCCCAAAAATTTCTCCATTGCTTGTAGTTTTAGAATCCACTTTTATTTTTGAGCTAGCGAACACTTCAGGATCGTTACGAGACTTTTTAAATACCCTTGCACATTTGGTTGCTAGCTGTTTATATTTTTAAAACTTGATTTTAAGATGTTTCTTATTTTCAGCATTTCTGCATATTCAAAATGTTCCACATGACGTAGTTTTCATCCATTCATATTGACATTTTTTATGCTTATTTCAAAAACCTAAATAAATAAAACTGTCATATAATTTTTCTGTGTAATGAATAGTTTTTGTGCTACTAATTTTTGAAGATAACAATGTATACAAAAAAAGTAGAAAAAATGCAAATACAAAACTGCAAAACTTTTTATTCTCTTAAACTAAGAATGGTAGAAGAAATTATACGACAGATTTGTATTTCCTTGGCATAGAAGCAACATTTTTTTTTTTTTTTTTTTTGAAAAATGCATCATGTGTTACATTTTGCATATACCCATAATTCTATATTTTGAAAATTAATAACTTGAAAACTAATTAAGATTTTGGATTGAAATTCATAATCCAATTATATCTAAAGAAGACTGACATGTGGTTAAAAGTTCAACCCAATTGAATGGATAGTTTAGAAAATAGCAATTTCAGTTGTGCATCCCCTTAAATAAACCAGCACCTTATTGCCCCTTTTTTCACCTTATTTGAGCACCTTTACCCTTCCTTTTTTTCATCTGAAATTTGCATCTAAAAATCCTAACCTTGGTGATGAAACATCTTTTCAATGTTAACTTGAATTTATTTTTATTAGTTTTCAGTCCTTAATATATGATGGAAGTGAACTAAATAATACTATACCATTGTAGTAAGCCCCTTTTTGGGATACGATATCTTTTCAATGTTAACTTGAATTTATTTTTATTAGTTTTCAGTTCCTTAATATATGATGGAAGTGAACTAAATAATACTATACCATTGTAGTAAGCCCCTTTTTGGGATACGATATCTTTTCAATGTTAACTTGAATTTATTTTTATTAGTTTTCAGTTCCTTAATATATGATGGAAGTGAACTAAATAATACTATACCATTGTAGTAAGCCCCTTTTTGGGATACTTGTAGGTTATTTCTTGGCCTGTGTAAGTCCTGCCCATTTTTGGTATATTTGCTTGTTAATGCAATGCATCTATGTGGCTGCTGAAGTCCTCCTCCGTGGACTAGTGGTACTGTGCTAGCCTCTGGTTCCCAAGGTCACGGGTTCAAACCCGGCGGAGGGCAATGGATTTTTTCAGGCGTAAAAATCCTTAGCACGGCTTCCTTCAGAAGGGAAGTAAAGCCGGTGGTCCCGTGTCGTAGATTTACGGCACGTAAAAGAACCTCAAGCCTGATAAAGAGGCCTCTGAGCAAAATTACTGGTGTTTCACACCCAATATAGAATGGGACGCTAAGAACCATAGTAGTTAAAGAGCGTCCATAAATAAAACTCAATTTCAATTTTTGTGGCTGCTGAATAAGTAGGGGATCCCCAATGTCAGTGTGGTTTAGGATATGGTCTATGCACCCACAATTGCTGTTACTTTGACTGAAGACTCCTGGTATTGTCTCAACAGCTGCAGAACATTCATGGCAGTCGATTAGCTGCTCTGCTGATCATATCCACTAATTCATGGGTGGCCATTCAGATAATCATGGTTACAGTGCAGACTTCTCCTCCGCTGTCGTGAGACCTACCCTCTCTCATTGTTTCTCCGTCCGTAGCCAGTAATGATTTCATTAGTGATGGAGAGATTATGAGTAGGACGTCTTATTTACTCGAAACTTATTATTTGTACATACAGTTCGAAGCAATATGTGACTTAATTTGTGTTATAAAGTTCACTCCTAACTTACAGGTAAGTTATAAACTATTAACATTAAAAATCATAGAGGAGTCTTTAAACATGAGTTGTGCATTGATACTTTATTTCATTATCTCAATTTTAGGATTGGAATGAAACAAACAGCTGGAGGATTTAAAGCATAAAAAAACCTGACCACAGCATTGAAGAATTGCCTACTGAGATTATAAAACAAGAACATATTCTCACTAGCTATGTTGTTGCTTGGTAACTTGCAAAATTGCTAACACCTTTTAATGATGGGGAATTTGTTAAAGAATGTGTAACAAAATTTGCTGAAATGTCACCAGAACAGTTAGAACAGTACAAAAACAGTCTTGCCATACTATAGGGAAAAGAATAAAAGACATTTCCACATTACCTGACAATCATTTGGTCTAATAATTTCTGAATGTGTGGCCTATTCCATGACTTTAGATGAGAACACAGACATTAATGACACTACACAGTTGGCAGTGTTTATTCTAGCCATGAAAGAAGACTTCTCAGTTTATGAATCTTTTTTCAATTTAATTTATATGAAGGGACAAACGACAGGCAAAGACCTTTTTGAAGTGCTGAAACAATTGAAAAACATAATTTGTATCTCACTAAACTCATGTCATGTTCAACATATGGTGTACCTACCATGGTTGGAGGAAAGAGGAGAGGTTTAAAGGAAAGGTTAAATTTGTTATTTGAAAAAAATAGGAATGCATGAAGCTATAAAACGTTTCACTGCATAGTACATCAGGAAGCACTTTTTGCTAAAGTAGTAGACATGAAAAATGTGATGTATTTAGTGACAAGCACTATAAATGAAGTAAAATTCACTTAAGGATTGACTCTGTGTAGAGTTGCTTTGAGATTTAGGAGGAGAATGTGAGGATTTGATCTATATACAGAAATGAGGTGGCTAAGCAGAGGTAAAATGTTATGACAGTTTTTCAATCTGAGAAACACAATGTTAGATTTCATGAGTCAACAGGTATAATGTATATGTTTATTTTTTGTTAATTATTAATTTTATTATTGCTTATTTCTTTACTTAAAACTGTTAATTTTGGTATTTTTATAGGACCAGCAAATCCTGAAACTAAAAGACGGACTGTGGATTAGTGATCTGGTTTTCTCACTGACATATCCAAGCATTTAAATGGCTTGAACTGTAGCCTACAAGGAAGGAAACAGGATGCAGTACAAATGTACGACAAGATTAATTCATTCATACTGAAAATAAATTTGCGGAATGTGTACCTAATATGCATGAATTATATCATTTTCTCTGTTTAATCTCGCTGATCAATCTTTCAGTTAATTGTTTGCAAAAATATGCTGCTAAATTGAACACATTAAGTGTTGATTTCGACCATTGATTTAAGGACTTCCAAACTATGGAAAATGATGTTTTTATTAGTTTCCAATCCTTTCACTTTGGACATAACAAAAGTCAGGTTAAATTTACAAATGGAAGTTGCAGATTTACTGACAGATACATACCAGAAAATTAAGTACAAAGATTTTAATGGTGTCGATTATATGCAAACAGTTGCGAGTCAAAATACTCTGGCCTAGGTCATTTGTTAGCAGAATTGTGGCTATGTTCGGGTCTACTTGTATTTGTGAACATTTCTTTTTGAATATCAACATTTTGAAGTTGAAAACCAGGTTCCACATATTGGATGAAAATCTGTTAGGACAACTAAAGGCGGCTACTACTGAAACAGCTCCAAATTTTGAAACTTTGGCTAGTAAGCTTGAATAATAAGGTATTGCATACTTTATTACTGATTTTAAATAAAATGTTAAAACACATATTGATAAAACTTTCTTGAGATCTTACATAGCTGTTGCTAACAGAAAATGTGCTTCTATTACAGTCTACCGCTGCACCTTGAATTGAACAAACTCTGTCCCCCTTCCACTAACCTACCCATCTATGTTGCAGGTAATATCATAAGAGTTTGGCTGTTTCTAACTTGGAATATGCTCTAATTGATGATTCTGTCCTGACAATACTAGATGTGGGGTCCATCTTAGGGTGGCATGCTCACAATAGGATTGCACCCTCACAATTGTTTCCCAATCTGAATGTCTTGGTTTGTGCATCTGGATTCAGCAGATGTATAGGTACTGTCTCTCAGGATGTAGACTTTGTCCTGGCAATGTAAAGTTCAATGGTGTCAGCTGATATACTACCAGGTTTCTAAAATTCTGGCCTTCCAGTTGCTTGATTACCATCGCCTTGGTTCTACCAAGCTCTACCTCTTCTTGCATAAGGGTGACCCTAGATTCCTGTATGTTTGGTGGTAATCTGGAGGCTGATTTTATCTCATCCTAGCCATAGGCCCCTCCTGCTGATGTTGACAGTTGTCTTGCAGCTCACAAGGGCCTTCAGTTCCAAAATAACTTCTTCTGCCACCTTTGTAACAAACATCCAAAATCTAATGATGCTCTATTACCCCAGCAGAGCCACCACCTTCAATGGCAAGTTGCTTAATGTTGTCAGAAGCTGGTAGGGCTGCCTTGGATTCCTTAGCGTGGAGTTTTTATTATATTGGGTCATGTTGCTACATATTGGCCACCACTAGTATGCGACACTTCCAAAAATATGCAAAAATTAGACAGTGACTCTTTTTGTTGGTCCATAATGTTTGTAACAAGTCCCTTCTAATAATTTATTGTTCTGCACTTCTTATTTACTCAGAAAGTAGTGCTAAAATGCATTAAAAAGTAAAATAATTTTCATGTGCTGCCTTAGAATGTTCCTGGCAACATTGTGCATATGATGACCATGAATCATATCTTGAATCGTATAAATATACTGCAGGTTGTGAATGATGAACTTTTAAACTTGTACTTCGCAGGGGTTTACTTCAATATATATGAATGAAACAGGCACTTCAAGAGTCCCGAGCCATCAGTCATGCAGATTGGGTGTTGGGTTTGGATTGATGGCCCTATATGTAAAACTGTATAGAGAGGGACAGAATTTGATAATCCAATTGCTGTATAATTTATAATAGAATTGAGTGCTGTGGATGAAGCTTAGAAGAAAAGACAAAAGTTAATAATGTACACAAATAACATGGGATACCATCTACTCTTTTAAGTAGTAATACGTATTACCTCTGTCGACCTACGCCTTGCTTATGTCAAAAAGCGTTTTTTTCACCTGAATTAACCCCATAGATATGTTCAGTTTTATCTCTTAAAAGGGCTGTCTCCACTGATGTGTGTACCTATTTATTGAATTATGAATTCAGTAATTTATATTGCAAACTTCTGGTTGCCCAGGATGAGTCCTTTGAATCAGGTCTATACACAGCTGGACGAAAAAAGCATAACACTTGGAATTTCCTTGAAAATGTCTTTAGAATTTATATGATTAAATTGTAAAATTCTTTATAACATAAAATGTTCATTACAGAAAATAAACAATTTATATGTATATATATATATATATATATATATATATAAATTCCACATATGTTTTAAAGCAGCATTAACACTATTCTTCCTTTTATGTTCAGTTTTAATGTCCAAACATCTTAGTTGGTTTTTTAATCTTTGCCCTTGATGTGGAGTAACCTTAATTAGAACAACACGCATTTCCATATATGTTTAGTAAAGGGTGTTACAACATCTGGCTTGAATAACAGCTCGCACCGTGGCTGCTGGCTTGCTTGAAATCTTGGTGTAAATGGGTTTGAGGTCCAGACTTTTAGCAGGCTACTCTAAAATGACAATCCCTCCTTCTTCCAGAAACTGTGATAGAAAGCGAGCACTATGGGTGATAATGCATTACCATTAGAACCGCCTGTTTTCAGTGGAAATGTTTACCAGATTTTGTCTCTCTTTTTTTAAGTTGATTTCAGTATGTTCTTTACTATTTTTTATTGTATTTCGTCAGTTATTTTGCTACTTTTATTTTCTCTATATTTACTTTCTATACCTTTCTGTATATATAGCAAGTAGGGGAAGTATTGTATTCCACCCAAAATGTCACGATTTCACAAAAAATATATGTTTTGAGGCCCCCTGAACCCAAAGAAAGCATGTTTAGAAAAAGGTCTCTCTCTCTCTCTCTCTCTCCCCCTCAGGGGCTCACCTTATGTGAGTACGGGTTTTTGGCGCACCCGGGGGTTCCCGAGCCAATCATCGCCATATTCATCCCCTCACCCCCATCCGGTCGAGGTGGGTTCCTCAAGTGACCGGTGGACACAAGGTAGGCTCTCGTGCGTTCTTTGCATTCCATCCATACCGCACCTCACCATCGTTTCTTTCTTCCCTTATCACTTTCCGACCATTTCGCACCACGACATTCGCATATCTCTTTTTCTTCCCCGCCGGCCTACCTACCTTGCGTGCGAAACGCCCACACTGTTTTAGTTTCTTTTATCCTTTTATTTAAATCCTCCGTGGACACAGCCTGACGGATACCCGCGCACCGCGTGCGCAGCTGGGTGAGTGGGTAATGGCGTCATCCCCACCACCCGGAGTCGTCATGTAGGGTTTGTGTTCGTATCCGCTGTTCAACTGCAGTCCCGCGGGGGGGCCATTGCATGAGCTGCTGACTTCTGACGGCGATTGGGTCCCTCTGTCTATGTTCTGGGAGGTGTGACCCTGGGGTGAGTCTGGTATAGATAGGCCACTCACCCAAGCCGGGGTAACGCCCGAGAAGTCAGAGCCCGAGGTCGGAGACGGTTGCAATGGTGGAGGATTTTTTTCGCTATGGAGCACCCTTCCTCCATTAATACCAACAAGCGCCGAAAAGTCATTGTAACAGAAGTAGCACCGCCGTCATCTGGTTGTTACTTGGTCATTTCGAGAACAGAAGAAGGACAAAACTTTGAGAAGGTGAACCCTTTTATAATTCAGAAGGGCATAGATGCTATTGCTGGTGCGGTTCAATCATGCACTCGTCTACGGAATGGTTCCTTATTGGCACAAACTAAGTCCGATCAGCAAAGTAAGACCTTGTTGCGCGCTACGCTTCTCCACGGTTACCCCATCCGTGTTGAGAAGCACCGCACATTGAACTCCTGTCGGGGCGTCGTTACCACCCATAGCCTCGATGGTATATCGGACGAGGATCTCGTAGAATATCTATCTGATCAAAAGGTGACTGCAGTGCATCGAGTGCAGGCCAAACGCGACGGCGTATTGGTACCCACTCGTACCCTGTTTATTACATTTGATGGCGTCGATCTGCCCACGAGCATTTCCGCAGGGTACGAACGGATTTCTGTGAGGCCTTATATTCCTAGACCTCTGCGTTGTTTTAAATGCCAACGTTTTGGGCATACGCAAGTCTCCTGTAAGAGTGCCGTTAACATCTGTGCAACATGTAGCCAGCCCTCACACGAAGGTACCTGTTCAACAGCCCCCGTCTGCGTTAATTGTAAAGGGTCACATTCTGCTTCGTTTACCGACTGTCCGCGGTATTTGGACGAGAAGGCGATCCAGGAGATCCGGGTAAAGGAAAAACTCTCCTTCGCAGAAGCCCGGAGGCGTTTCCATGCGCGCCAACCTTCACTCCTGCGATCTGGCACATTTAGTTCTGTTGTTGCCTCGCCAGTACCACGAGTAGATGCCGAAACTCAGACCTGGACCTTGACTGGATTAACCGCCACTACCATCAGGCCGTCTATTAAGGCTACAGTTACCAAGCCGTATAAACCTGGTCCCAAGTCAATGAAGTCGCAAGCCGTTGAAAAGAAGCCCAAGCAGAAACTACGTAGGGAAGATTTTTTGAAAGACCCTCCGCGTGCGCGCGGTAACAAAAGTTCACCTTCTCCTCCCCGGAGGTCGCTGTCCCAGGAAGGTCCTGGGACAAGCCGCGCTCAGCGGCACCCTTCACCCATCGCCACCCAGAACCGATTCACGGCGCTTGAATCGGTTTCTGGCACTGAGCGCGTGGGCCCTCCCTCCGAGGAAGCTATGGAGTCTGACCAACTCCATACAAAAAGCCCGAGCCCAAAGGTTAAACAAAAGGTAATTTTAAGCCGCCCTTCTAAATAGACAGTTTATCCCCTTATTTTTAATGGCTATCCTGACCTGGAATGTACGTGGTGTACGATCGCATAGGGCGGAACTGCAACTTTTATTGCGTTCCCATTCACCTATGGTCGTATGTTTGCAGGAGACTAAACTTCGCCCTCACGATCCTTTTGATCTCCGAGGATATACTCCGGTTCGCTACGACCTTGAACCGGAGGAGGGTACTCCTGCTCATGGAGGTGTCATGTTCTTAGTGCGTAATGACGTTCATTTTCAAACTATCACACTTACGTCCGACTTGCAAGCTGTTGCCATTAGACTGCAGTTACCCGGTTTTTTCTTTTCTGTTTGTTCTGTGTATACACCTCCATCGTGTCCCCTCGCTCCCGCGGACATTCGATCTCTCCTGTCCGCTCTCCCAACACCATTTCTTCTGTTGGGAGATTTTAATGCCCATCACCCACTGTGGGGTTCGCCGAGGGCTTGTGCGAGGGGAACTCTTCTTTCCGACATTTTTTATCAGTTCAATCTTTCCATCCTCAATACAGGTGCACCTACTTTTATTTCTGATTCTTCTGGTACATTCTCTCACCTGGACCTTGCCATTTGCTCTCTCCAGCTTGCACCTCGTCTTCAGTGGAACGTCGTCGCTGATACCTACTCCAGCGACCATTACCCCTGCATCGTTTCTCTTCTGTCGCACCACGTACAGCATTCCAGAGTACCTACCTGGATATTCGCAAAAGCTGACTGGAGCTTGTATTCCAGCCTCGTGCATTTTGACGACCAGCCCTTCTCCGACATTAATCAACTAGTGCAGCACCTTACGTCTATTATTTTCTCAGCCGCCGAACGTGCAATACCCCGTTCATCCTCTCAACCTCGGCGGCCACCTGTTCCGTGGTGGAACGAGGATTGTCGGGACGCCGTTCGTGCCCGTAGGACTGCCCTTAGGGTGTTTCGGCGACACCCTACACATGCTAACTTGGTGACTTTTAAACAATCGCGCGCTAGGGCTCGTCGCATTATTCAGGATAGCAAGAAGGCATCTTGGGCTCGTTTTGTCGAGTCTTTTAATCGTTTTACGCCTTCATCCGTTGTTTGGGATAAACTTCGTCGCTTCTCAGGTAAAGTGTCACATTGTACTGTTTCTGGCCTTCAGGTTTCTAATGCCACCATAGTGGATCCGGCTGCCATCGCTAACACTCTGGGTGCTGCCTTTGAGTCGGTTTCCAGTTCAGACCATTATTCCGCCGGCTTTCGCTCTCTTAAAGACCGGCTGGATTCCGCATCATATACTTTTCGGTCTGCTAATGATGAATGCTATAACAACCTATTCACAATGAGGGAGCTGGAGCACGCTCTTCATTGCTCTAGGCACTCCGCTCCTGGGCCGGACGGCATTCATGTCCTGATGTTAAAGCACCTTTCAGCCGACAGTAAACTCTTTCTCCTACAGGTCTATATCCGTATTTGGCAAGACGGCCTTTTTCCTTCCGTTTGGCGCGAAGCCACCATTGTCCCTATTCTTAAGCCTGGGAAGGATCGCCAACTACCTTCCAGCTACCGCCCTATCTCCCTCACCAGTTGCATCTGCAAGGTGATGGAGCGCATGATCAACGGGCGGTTGACATGGTGGCTTGAGTCTCAGAAACTTTTAGCGAACGCTCAGTGCGGATTTGGTCGCTATCGCTCTACCGTCGATCATCTGGTGTCCCTGTCGACGCATGTTATGAATGGATTTCTGAGAAAGTGTCAAACCGTGGCTGTATTTTTTGACCTGGAGAAAGCTTATGACACTTGTTGGAGGGGCGGCATTTTACGTACACTTCACGATTGGAATATCCGCGGTCGTCTTCCCATATTTCTTCGGGAGTTTATGACGGACCGCGTCTTTCGTGTACGTGTGGGCTCGGTTTTATCTCGTCGTTTTATTCAAGAGAACGGAGTACCGCAGGGCTCTGTACTCAGTGTCACACTTTTTGCGATTGCTATCAACCCCATTGTTGATTGTATTCCACCTGGCATTTCATCGTCCCTTTTTGTTGACGATTTCGCTATTTATTGCAGTTCACGGCGGACCTGTCTACTCGAACGCCGTCTCCAGAGCTGTATCGACCGTCTCTACGCCTGGAGTAACGCCAACGGCTTTAATTTTTCCGCCGAGAAATCCGTCTGCATCAACTTCTGGCGCCGGAAGTATTTCCCTCCGCCCTCTCTCCATCTTGGGCCAGGGATACTTCCGTTTGCAGACGAGGCGAAATTTTTGGGGTTGATTTTTGATAGGAAGTTGTGTTGGACCTCGCACGTTTCCTTTTTAAAAGCAAAGTGTGACCGTTCTCTTAATCTTTTACGTGTTTTAAGTGGCACATCCTGGGGAGCTGATCGGACCGTCCTTCTTCGCCTTTATCGCTCTTTGGTCCGATCCAAACTTGATTACGGGTGTATTGTTTATTCGTCGGCACGTCCATCTGTGTTACGTCGTTTGAATCCCATTCATCATCGTGGTATTAGAGTCGCTACAGGGGCCTTTCCAACTAGCCCCGTGCCCAGTCTTTACGCTGAGGCTGCAGAGCCTCCGCTGTCTTTCAGGCGTGTGATGCTCTTATGTAGCTATGCTTGTCGGCTCTCAAGCTTGCCTAACCACCCGTCCTTCGATGTATTTTACGAGGATTCGCTTGATCGGCAATATTTAGTTAGCTCCTCTGCATTGCTCCCCCCAGGGGTTCGATTTCGACTGCTACTTCGGCATTTGGACGTTTCGCCAGCGCCGGCCCTTACCCGAGGGGAAACGCGTTTTCCTCCATGGTCGCGCGCTGAGGCCCACATCCACCTTGGGCTGACGTCGATGCCGAAAAATGCGACCCCTGCTTCTGTTCTTAGATCCGCCTTTTTAGAACTACAGGCGCAGTTCGGGGACTGTCATTTTATATATACCGATGGGTCTAAGACTGATGTTGGAGTAGGATGTGCCTTTGTTTTTGGTGTACAGAGTTTTACTTTTCGTTTACCTCGACAATGTTCAATTTTTACCGCCGAACTTTTTAGCATTTATCAATCCGTTTTATACATTCAGCGGCACGACTTACGGCACTGTTTTATTTGTACGGACTCTCTGAGTGCCCTTCAGAGTATTACTGCGCTGTACAATTACCACCCACTCGTACAGCGCATACATGACCTGCTCCACTCGCTGGGTGTCTCTGGCATCAGCGTGTCCTTCATGTGGATTCCAGGTCATGTGGGCATCTCAGGTAATGAGTCTGCCGACGCCGCTGCGAAATCGGCGATTTTATTACCCAGATTTTTTACCTCTGTTGTTCCCTCGTCAGATTCGTGTGTTGTTTTACGTCGCCGCATCCTCTCGCGCTGGCGCGATGAGTGGACGGCCCTCCGGGGGAACAAGTTGCGGGAGGTTAAGCCTTTCCCGTTGATCTGGGATACCTCTTCTCGTTCTTGTCGTCGGGAAGAGGTAATTTTAGCTCGTTTACGGATTGGACATTGTGTTTTTAGTCATAGGTATTTGCTCAGTGGTGACCCCGCACCACTCTGTGGGCAGTGTGACGAGCCCTTGACGGTGCGTCATATTTTAACAGTGTGTCAGGTTTTAGCTGCATTGCGTGCCCGCGTGGGTCTGCCTATTGGCCTAGCCAACGTTTTGGCAGACGACACGCGTGCTGTAGAATGTGTTTTACGTTTTATTCATGATAGTGATTTTACTCTGCGCATTTAATGCGTTGAGCGTCTTTTAGCTTAATACTTTTCTTCTGTCAAATTTTATGGGGACTCTAATCCCCAGTGGACATATGGCGCTCATGTCCCTCGCATTCTATAGTTCTTGAAACGTTTTAATCGTTTATTGCCTATGCTTTTAGTGTGTTGGTTTTTTCAGATATTTATATTGTTATTATTGTTGTTATTGATTTTATTGTTGTTATTGATTTTATTGTTGTTATTGATTTTATTGTTGTTATTGATTTTATTGTTGTTATTGATTTTATTGTTGTTATTGTTATCTTATTGTTATTTTTAGCCTTTTGGACATCGCGGGTTTACGGCCTGTTTTTAATTATGTGGTTCTTTTACCTGTTTTTATATTTTGACTTTATATTTTATACATTGTAAGGGCGCTGATGACCTCAGTAGTTTAGCGCCCTTAAGCCGCATATCATCATCATCTCTCTCTCTCTCTCTCTCTCTGTGCGTGTACGCGTGCGTGTGCCAATTCCTCTTCATTCTGAATTACTTTTGCATAACTGATAAACTGTAAGAGATAGACAAAATCTTACTACATTGAAAATGTAGATTTCGTTAAAGCATCCAATTTATATCAAAATTTTTTGTACAGTTAACCATTTCTGAGATATTCCTTATTATTGGTTTGAATTTCCCAATACTTATACTTTTCTCAAATAGGAAGTTATTTGTTTTTACTTTCTCTACCATGTACATAGTATGTAGAGGAAGTGTTGCATTCCACCCAAATATTTGATACCAAGATTTCACTGGAAATGCATGTTTTGAGGCACCCTGAATCCAAATAAAGCATATTTCGAAAAAGATCTGCTTGCATGTGTAAAATAGAAAATTGCATAACTCAAAATGAAAAATTGGATGAATACCAAACTTGGTATTTAAGTTCATTACCTTTCAAAGATGCAGCAAGAACATGTTTATGAAAATACCCTACCCTGCACTACCCTTTAGATGGAACATTTTTCAAAATTTTTGATTTTATAAAAAAAAAAAGTTCTGATTTTGAGTAAGATCCATATATTAAAAATATTTACAGACAAATAAAATGTATAGCATGAATTTTTTGATATTCTTTAGATTACGTCCCGCATGAATTCTGTCAGTCCGACACGGCATAGGCGTACAAGAGCTGACGAAACCTCCCGAAGTTTCCGTGTAATTGCGGTGCTGCAAACATCGTTAGTTGTGAATGCATCTCCTACCAACCTCTGCACCATCACCCCAAGCATCTGTTTCGCAGATGTTTGAAACTTCACATGTGCGCAACAGATGTACTATTGTTAGAAAGGAAGCAGTTTTACTGTTAAATCTGAAAATGGGTATCCTACCTGGCTCAACTTACTAGGTGGAAGTTTCGTACGAGCAATGGCAAGATTTATAAATTTTATTGACCTCGCGCCTTTGTGCAACAATGAGCAAGAGTGTATGCAGTTCCTATACAACGAAAGCTTGCTTAGAACCGGATGTTATGTCAGGAATGTGATGCCGTCCTACATCCCGTAACAAAACGTGGTCGAAAATTTCAAATATTTTCATGTAGGAGAGGACATACAGAGCAGTTTTCAGAGTCCGTGGCAAAAGGCACGTGGTTCGAAAATTCAAGACTACCACCTGCCCAAGTGCTGCTTCTTACTTACAGTTTCGCAAGTAAGTTATCTTACGAACAAACTGTAGTTCAAAGTTCTCTCGGTGATAGTAACATAAGCCACGCAACAATAGCCAATTGGTTTAGTTACTGCCGAGAGGTCTGTATCTCCTCAATGGACGACAAGTATGCCAACAGGGGTAAAATAGGCGGTGCCGGCCACGTTGTACAAATTGACGAATGCAAGATCGGGAGAAGAAAATACCATCGCGGCCGTATCGTGGAAGGAAACTGGATCCTCGGTATGATTGACATGGTCACCAATGAGGTGCGAATGACAGTGTGCCCCAACAATAGAAGAGATGGTGCCACCCTCTTCGCATTAATTGAGGAACACGTGGAATTCGCTAGCAAAATTCACACCGACTGTTGGGGTGCATATAATGGATTAATGGCTGGAGGTTTTGCAGCGCACCTGACGGTGAACCACAGCGAGCATTTTGTGCACCCCGTAATGAATGTCCACACGAACAATATCGAGTCGCGATGGTGATCTCTCCGGCATCGCCTATCCAGGGGCGGCATCAGAAAGGCGCAAATGGATGTCCATTTGTCAGAATACCTGTGGCGGCAAGACATGAAAAACAGATTAGCGGACCCCTTCCAAGATCTGATCGAGGATATTCGAAAAGTTTATCCTGTTGTTTAGTGTATCAGCTCCAAACTTTAAATGAAACTTTGGATTAGATTAGATATTAGTTTTAGATCAGGCCAAAACTTTGGATTAGATTAGATATTAGGCAAGAAAAACTAGTGTGATTGCAGGAGCAATGTTGGCAGCAATGAAGGTTGTCTGCTACTCATCTCAGCGCATGCGCAGTAAGTACCTTTGGACTTAGATTTTTATACGGGAAAAAGTTGTGGGATGTAATCTAAAGAAGTTTGGGTGTGCATGCATGTGAGAGAGAGAGAACAGCATAACTCAAAAATGAAAAGTTGGATGAATACCAAACTTGGTATTTAGGTTCAGTAACTTCCAAAGATGCGACATGAACATTTTCATAAAAATTCCCTACCCCACACTACCCTTTACATGGAACATTTTTTGAAATTTTTTATTTTTTAAAAAATAGCTTTAATGATTTTGAGTAAAATACCATATATTAAAGATATTTACATGTGAAATAAAATGTAGAACATGAATTTTTTGGTTTTGGCCTTGAAGTCATCTTCATTTGGAAGGAATTTTGTATAATCTTGTATAGCTGGTAAATGTTGAGCGATAGACAAAAATGCACTACACAAGAAATGTAGATCTCTTTAAAACACAATTTGTTTCAAATAACCTTTATGTGGCATCAGCCATTTCTGGAATATCCATTATTAATAGTTTGACTTGTTCAATACTTTGTCATTCTTTTAAAGCTTTGTCAACATTAAATTGTTTATCATAGTTGCATGGAAACAGTATGGAATTTTAAGGCCAGCATATAGCGTCCAGTTCTAAACATTTGCATTTATAACAAAAAGTGTAATGTAGCTACTTCTGCAAAGGTTTGTCTTGTTTAAAATAAAACAGAAAAATAAGCTTCTGTAGGAATAGTGTTATACCCATTAATAAATAAATAGAGGGTAGAGAAAGTGATGTGAATGTAACACATTAGATTTTTTAATTTTAGCACCCAGGAATAAAAGGTACATGAATTAAGACATAACACCATATTGCAATAAAATATCAAGTTCAATTTTTACAAAATATGTACACTAACATCAAAATTAAAATTATTTGCAATGTAAGAGGTTGTATCTCAATGGTATGAGAATGGTATCTAATCAGCAAATGACAGAGATACCATTAGCTCCATAATAGCAGGAGTCAGACCTGTTCTCTTGTTGGGCATGACATTTGAGTAGGCTGAAAATGATCTCTTACTACATTATTAAGAGGAACCCATAAAACTTTTACTGCAGCTTCAACAAAATCTTTATACTTAAGCTAAGAAGAAGAGAAATCACATGAATATCTTAGCTAGTTCTGCAATAGCTACTTACCAGATCTGTAAATATAGTGTGCAGCTGTATACATTGTGATGGAGTAGTTCTTGCAGAATTGGTGTTTGTTCCATAAGTCAACGAACTTCATTATTTCCTACAACACCTTTTATTATATTGCACGGGTCAAAAAGCTCACCAGCAGAGGCTATACAATTTTCCCTGGATCATGCTATATTCATTCTTTCAGTTTTTTCACACACTTTGCCCACAGATTTAAATATAGTGGTTAACTGTACCTGAATTTGCTGGATAGTCCTGAAAGAATACCTGAGGTTTTCTGTAAAGAGAATGCATCCTCTAATAATTGAAAACTTTTTACAGAGGTCACTGAGTTTTTAATTTAATGCATGTATTATGGGACTTGAGAGCATTTATAAATTTAAAAGAAATACTCATTTTGAACAGTATTCAACAAGAAAGACAGATAGGCAATGAATTGTTTGAATTTCATTTTGTTTTAAAGTTTTGAAGTACTCCACAGCTACACTTTCTCCTTCAGTGCTCTGAACAAATTCTAGTATATGAAAGAGATGCTCTTCAATATATTCCGCACTCTTAAACCAAGAGTTCCATCTGGTGATAAACAGGAATAGGAAAGTGCTTCACTTTGGTGGGTTTTCTTCTTTGTACTGATGTTCCAGAAACTTAAGGTAGACATTTTTTCTCTTCCAAGTACTGAAAAACATGTGCTTTACTTGTATTACACAGTGGTTCAAATTGCTACACTCTGTGGCGCATATATTCCCTAATAAATTCAGCTTATGAACCCAGCACTGGGTATGTACTATCCTTTCTGATACCAAAACTCTGACAGCATTCATACTCTTGGTCCTATGAGGCACGTAGATGCAAACCCCATTATTTAAACTTTCAGTAAATTTTCAAGAAATGAAAAAAATGCATTATGTTTAATACATACTGTTTAGCAGACAAACTAACATCAATACCGCTTGCATATACACTATAGTTTTGCAACACATTAGTTGTTTCCAGGACTTAGCTATTGTTTTCTAGAAAAATGCAATAAAATTTGGAATTGTGTGCATTTGAATTAACAATAGAATGTTAAGTTATGTGTAGGATCTACTGAAATAATTGCAGTACAAGGTATGGATAATATTTTTCATATATTTTAATTACTAGTAGGTGTTTATTTATGACATTTAACACTTGTATGCACAAATAATATTTCGCATTTAGCTAGATATCTTCATGTTTTATGAAATGTATTCATTAATGTTAGTAACAATATTATGAATGGGGTGTTTTTTTTTTCTTGTGTTACATTTACTACTATGCAGGATTGATTTAAACTTAAATTATTATTTTATAATAAATACAATAAAAATGGTTATGTTAATTTGATATTAAGAATTACCTTTAGAACAATGCTGTACTAAACGTAATACAGAATATGTTCAATTATCCGCAGCAATGGAGGTCAGAAGTTTCGCAGATAAATCAAAACAGCGGCTAATCCAAAAATGCTTAAAAACCACTCCTTATGAACTCATTCAAGCTTCCCTTATGATCTTTAGATGATGGCATTGTATACAGTATATTTTGTATTGAAATTTTGGTCCCGTTATATCACTTGAACTTTATTTCACTATGAAATACACTATTGTACACTGCATTGCGTTTTTACATTTCGAATGCAACATTTTTTCAACACAGAATCATGGGTACTGCAAGTCTTTGGGATAAGAGGAAAGTCTTCGGGATATGAGGAGAAAGGGCAGCAGTATGAATCCTGTGCAATGTAAGTGTGAGCACGTCATGTTTTCCACTTACATGCACTGCGTTGACGTAAACATTCTCACCTGTGTCTGCGAAAATGTAAAGTTGCACATTCCTCTCATGGCACCACAATATTTAATGAACATCATAATACATAGTAATGAAATTACATCTCGCTATCTGGATCTTTCTCTAAATCATTTCCAATTTTGTGGGTTTCTCAAGCGACAATGAAAGGCCGAACTTTGCTATTGCCTGAGGTTGCATGTAGGAATTACTGGCAATGATTTAACTGTGTATCTGTAAATAAAGTAATTTTGCCTCCAGAATACAATAATACCCTTATTATTTATCATAATACATAGTAATGAAATTACATCTCGCTATCTGGATCTTTCTCTAAATCATTTCCAATTTTGTGGGTTTCTCACTTTCTTCCTTCTTCATCCTGACATAGCTGGGATAATAGCAGTTTCCAATGTTGTTATTAGTTTTCCTAATATAAAAGACAATGTAGCAGCCCATGCGTACAATAAACTACTGACATTGAAGCATTCTTTGACATGTTACCTGCTTGCTCACGTAATAATTGCATCATCACATCTGCGATCATTGATTGGCTGCAAGGAAATGGAATATGCATCTCTCAGCCATGAGTAAATGTTGGGATTTCAATCTCAGTGCATTTTCCATGCCCTTATAACAGTGGGAAATGTCAATATGTACATCTTATTTAGCAAATTATCTATAGTTTTGTACATGGAGAAAGCACATATGTCAAAACCGCATTTTTCGCCAAAAGTGGAAATATTGGGGTTTGCATCTAGGCGCCTCGTATAACATGCAGAATGTTTTTGACACGTTATGATACTTAATGCCAAGTTTCTGTAGTACACTGAAAATAGCTTGTGAACATTTAGTAGCATTAGTATTTACAAGAACTTTCAATCCTCCAACAAACAATTTCTGAACATTGCTATCTCCACAGACAAGCACTTCAATTAGACAACAAACATACAGTATCCTTTTCTGTAGGCTATCTATCACAAAGAATTGCAACTCTTTCGTAGCTTCTTTCATGCTTTCCTCCTCTTCTTTCATAATTTGAGATACGTAGCCTTCCCTCAGTCTGCCAGTTTAGGTAAATTTCCAGCGCTTTAATAAGGGGTATGGAATTTACAGGCTGCTCTACATAATATGTATGACTGAAAGGCGAATAAATGAAATGATGTTCAAATGAGCCCAGAGTCCATAGAGTTTTTATCTTCTTAGTCAGTAATTCGTCCCTTTGGCATGCATAATTAGGAGCTGGACATTTAAAATAAATTTCACTGTAATTAACATAACTGCGGCTACGAAGTGCTGTGACAATAAGTATATTTTTTTTTATTTCCTCATATAAGTATACTAATTCTTTTACATATAATCAAATTTCTATGAATTTCATTAACTGTATTCCAATATTTAATTAGTACACTCAGTTTATTTAATGTAGCTATTTCACAACCTGTTCTTTTCTTTGTTTTAAAACATTCTTCAGTATAACTATAGATTACTATTTCTATTTGTTTTAACAGTTTATTCGTAATATCTTAAATAATATACTCACATGGCTCTATAGAATGTTGTTTGTGTTGATCATTTTTCACTTGTGGTTTCTAATTGTTTTTAAGAGTTTTGAAATGTAGATTTTAAGCATGTTGGAGCTAGTTTTCTTAAAATGCAAGACTTCATATATTTTTGTTATTTTGTCCAGTTCAAGTGCTTTATTAATTTCAGGTATACCCCATGCACCAATAAATCTTAGTCCATATCTGTGTGATTGCATGTTTGACTTTTATAATGAGTGCATTTTCCACATATTAGAAATATTAATTCTTCTTCTTTAATAGGTAGTACAGGATGTTACAGGTTTCTTGGTGGTTGTACCTCACATTTAATCAATCCAAACCAGTTTGAACCTTAAGTTTAAGGATATGATATCTTTTTTGGATGGCTGATGGGAAACGTATCATAGAACATAACTGTTGGATATAAACTACAAATATCTATGTACTTTCAACTTTTTTCCAGGAAGATGGAATTTACTTGCATTTGTTCACCCACCATAATAAGCATCTCTAGGTGCGAGTGGTATTACAATATTAAATAAAATTGTAGGCTTCCACGACTGTTGTCCATAATAACTTGGCTGTCTTCCGGGAAGACAGCCAAGTTATTATTACAATATTGTTTATTTCTTGTTTTAAGTTTTTTGTATTCAGTTTCCCAATCACATTCCCACATTTCTACTACATTATATCCTTCAATTTTTTTTTTAGATATTGAGTCAGCATTTTTTTTTTTTTTTTTTGTAAGGGTCACCCATACTTTCTCGCTTTTTGTTGTTAATCATATCATCTTTATAGCAATTGGGATATCCATGCCAATAAAGTCATGAAACTGATAAATTGTGTTTGTTGTTTTATATAATCTGCCAACTTTACACCCTAGTATAGTCTCTTCTCCGTTTATAGCATATTTGATTTCATTGCCTAATGTTCTTAACCATGATATACATTTTTTACTGTATGTTTCATGACTGCTATCTTTTAATACAGCCATTGTATATGATGAAATCTGAATTGATGATGTTATATATTTGAATGGATTAGTGTTACACATATGTAAAAATGTTTGTCCAAGTTCCTTAACAGCTTGAGTAAGTATGTCTACATCTGATTACAATACACACTCATTTCTTTCTGAAAGCCAAATACCTAATTTTCTTCCAAGTCGTTTTTTATGCCACAGTAAAAAGTGATTTCTTGTGTGCTAATATTTACATAATCATCTGGTTTGTATTTACTACATTCTCTCCTAGTATGCTCTCCATAGTATTTTCTATCTGGTATTGGTCCTGCATAGTTTTGGTTTTCTGTTGTGTTGAAAAAGTGAGGAAAGTATCCTTTTTTCACCTCTCTTAAATCAAATGTGCCTGAAAATGTACTAAATGGTTGTGAGATAAAATTATACCTATGAATCACATATTTACATTTTTGAGGGACAAAAACATGATTTGGCTACCTTTGTGAATTGGGAATGGTTTGTATCCATTTTGCATACAATAGTTCATAATAAAGTACCAATCATAAGATCTAGCATTGTGTGCTATAACTGTATAACTTCAATGTTCTTTAGATATTAACAATTCACAAAATTAATCACTATCTTCAAAATGGAATTTTGCCCCATCTTCAAAGACAAATTCTGCAACTACATAATTGGGTTTATGCTCTCCAGTTTCCTGGTTAGCCTCAAAATCAATTGTGATATTTTTTTTGTGTATTTGCATGTGGGTTTTTGTAATCTATTTTATGTTTTATAGATCTCGCATTTTTCAAATTGTGCAAGTGATTCTTTTAAGGTTACGTAATTTTTATATTCTTTACACTTATACATAGATCCATCTACCTTTTTATTTTTTAAAGATTCAATATAGCTATCAACATCAACTTCAGAATCGGAATAATTATCTTGTATATATTCATCTACAAATTAATAAATTTCTCGCTTAGTATTATAACAAATCAGAACACCAGTTACTGTGAAACTTACTTTATTTATCACTAGGTGCTCAGCGTAGCACAAAAGTTACACTTGAGTCACTTTGGCACACACTCAGAACACAATACAACTCAACTACTTTGAATCACAACTGAACTGCTAAATCATGACTCTCAACACATAATGAGCTATTATTCCACACTGGCTATTCTATTGTTTCTGTACTCGCATTTCTTCCAATGGCCAGGCGAAGCCCCCACCCAGGTCCGGGTCGAGAGGTACTTACCGACGGTCCGCAGTTAGCTCCGCGCATGCGGTCACACTGCTCCCTCAGGGATGGTCGTCCCAATCAGCACTGTCGTAGTGGGTTAGACGAGCTAGGTGTACTGCCAGCATCTTCCGTTGGGAAAGACTGGATGCGGCAGACATCATTGATCCTCTTCACGCGGTACGGTCCTCGCCATGGTTGCTGAAGCTTGGGGCAATGCCCTTTGGTCTGGGTAGTGCGATACAGCCACAACACTTCATCCTGCTGGAAACCTTGTCTGTTGGCGTGGCGGTCGTACGAGTCTATATTTGGTCGCATGGAAGACGCAACTCCATTCCGAAGACCAAGTTGACTGGTGTGAACCCGGTGGTGTGCGTTAAGCGGTAGATCAAGAAAAGCGGCACCCTGACATCCCAGCACATGACGTTCCTCAGGTGCTCCTCTAGAGCCTTGATGTACCGCTCGACCATGCCATCTGACTGCGTGTGGAGAGGCGTTGTACGCGCACTCCAAGTCTCTCTAGTGCTTCCCTCATCAGGTTCGACTCGAGGCTTGTGCCCTGATCGCTGTGTATCTCCAACGGTACCTCCAATTGGCCGAACACTTCTTCCTCGAGGCAGTCTGCGATCGCCATGGCCTCCTGGTAGGAATAGCGTATATCTCCGGCACTTGGTGAAGTAATCCATGACTACCAACAGATACTATAAATTAAATTGAGTTTTATTTATGGACGCTCTTTAGCTACTATGGTCCTTAGCGTCCCATTCTACTTTGGACGTGAAAGACCGGACATTTTGCTCAGAGGCCTCTATCAGGCTTGTTCTTGTAGGTGTCTTAAATCTACGACACGGGCACCGGTTTTACTTCCCTTCCGAAGGAAGCCATGCTATCGATTTTTACGCCCGAAAAACCCATCTCGCCCTCCGCCTTTAAACCCGCAAACTCAGTCCAGCATGGTACCCCTAGACCATGGACGACCCAACAGATACTTGTTACCCCTGTCGAACACAGGGAACGGTCCAGTTATGTCGATGGCGAGTCGTTCTAATGGTGCTCCCATGTTATACTACTGCATGCGACCCCGGCTCCTAGTCTGTCGCCCGCGACTCTCCGCACACACATGTCATTGGCGGCACCAGCTCTCAGCGTCCGCCCATAGTACCTTTGTCGGAGCTTGTCAATCGTTCAGTTGGGTCCAAGATGTCCTTCCGAAGTCCCCGTATGTACTTTCTCCAGGCCTTCTGTCAACTTACTCTGAGGAAGGATCAGTTGCTCTCCGGGTCTTCCCGTCAGGTGACACTCAAATTCTCAACAACACACCTTCCTTGTTCTTCAGTGAGTCCCATAATAGGACCTATACATACTACTCCTGGATGCGATGTCCTTCCAGCTCGGCCTAGTTCCTGCCTCCACTTCTCACAGGAGCTGTCCCAAGTCGGCGTCCGCCAGCTGCTCCCTCATCAGCCCTGCCCTAACCCATCCATCTGTAGGACTGTCGAAATCACGCGGGCAGCTGCGGCACGCTCCTCCACCCGTGCAGTGGCCGCACTCCTCCGGGCAGGGCCTTCTTGACATGACATCCGCATAGAGGTGGTTCCTTCTTCTATATTCTGATGTAAATAATATTCTTGAGGCCACCTGGACCCAACGGACTGCCTGGCCCTCCAGATTCTTAAAGCTAAATAGCCAGGTGTGGGCGGAGTGGTGAGTCCTCAGGTGGAATGACTGACCGTACAGGTTCTTATGGAAGGTTCCAGCGCCTTCATAGCTGCCAGGAGCTCCCGTCAGGTGACGCAGTAGTTCTTTTCCGCCTTGGAGAGCTTGCTCTAGTACGCTATTGCCCACTCCTGCCCATCCTGGACCTGGGATAGAGCGCCTCCAATACCGCTTTCGCTGTCATCGGTATCCACTATAAAATCACCGCCCGGTTGTAGAAAACCTAAAACAGGCGCACTGCCGAGTGCTGACTTAAGCGCTTGAGACGTGTCCTCGATTTCTTCTGTCCATGTGCAAGGTCGGTACTCTTCCGATAGACGAATGAGGGGTTTCGCGATGTAAAAACCTGATGAACCGGCGATAGCTGCATAGGTCCAGAAAACTACACAGCTCTCGTTCATCCTTCGGGGAAGTCCAATCTCTCACAGCCCGAGCCTTCTCCGAGTCCGTGGCTACCCCAGTTGGTGAGACTGTGACCCAGGAAGTTAACCTTGCAGAAGAGTTGCCACTTCTTCGCATTCAGTTTGATGTTGGCTGGCTGCAATCTCTGCAATGCCTTGGTCAGATTATCTAGCTTATCTTTGAAATTGCTACAAATGACGATGTCCAGGTATAGCAGGCAGGCATCGTAAGTCACCCCCCCTCATCACTGATTTCACCAGGCGCTAGAAAGTGCCTGGCACTTTGCAGAGGCCAAAGGTCATATTCGAAACTACCAAAGCCTTTGGCCCGTCGAGAATGCGGCTTTTTTCTTGTTTCTGGGGTCCAGAGCCACTTGCCAATATCCCGATTTCAGGTCCAAGGGGAGAGAACCACTGGGCACCAGCAAGTGTGTCCAGGGTATCGTCAATTCGGAGTAAGGGAAAACAGTCCTTCCGGTTGACAGAATTCAGCTTCCTATAGTCCACGCATAAGGGTAGCTCGTTATTCACCAAGACCACAGGGAAGTACCAAGGTCTGTCGGACTCTTCGATAAACTCCCTAGATCTCATGTCTTCCAGAATGTCTGGTACCTCCACTTGCTTCGCCAGAGGAACACATCTTGGTGTTTCCCGGATAAGCCAGGTGTCTCCGGTGTCGACTTGGTGGTGTACTCGGTCGGTGCGGCAGTAATCGCTGTCCCATTGGCTGATGGCAGACCGGTATTGCCTAAAGAAACGCCGGACTATCTCCAGTTGTGACGCTGGTCGGCTGCCCTCTTCAAGTCTCCCAGCCCAGGCCCCAGTTCTTGCGACGGTGATGGCTCGGATTCATCGCACGGCGTTACATTCGAAGTTGGCTCGCATTCCCCCAATTCCGCTCCAGCCTGTGTGTCCTGATCGGTGTCCGATGAATTCAGCAGTCTCACAGACACTTCCTCCCAGCAAGGCAGCAATGCTCTGGCGACGCATAATCCATTCATTGGCGTCTCTCGGTCTAAAACAGTTCCTTGACTGCTGGCCAGACGCGCCTTCACAACCACATTGCTTCTTGCGGGCACAACCACACCCTCTACCAGAATCACTCGGCAGATACAGGATGTTCTTTGGGGCTCTGAAGCGTCACCTCGTCTCTGCCGAATCGTAAGATTCTCCTGCCGATGTCGACCGCGCCTCGTGGCTCTTGGGGGCATCTAGTCCCAGCATCACATGCTGAGTCACCCCTGCGACAAACACCCACAACCTTACGATGCTCCGCCCCAGGGTCAACTACAGCAGAGCCTCCACAGAAAAGGCATCCCCCCCCAATGCCATCACTAGTTGGTAGGGCCGACTTGGTTTCTTTGGCGGCAAGCTCCGCGCCGGGTCAGGTCTGGTCTGATTACGGTCACGGCTGCACCTGTGTCCACCAGCATACGGCACAGCTTCCCTTGTATCAGTCGTCCGTAACAAGGCTGTCATCCACACTCTTGCCTAAGGCATGCAGCATCAATCCAGGGGGTGGTGATGACAGCCCCGACGTGCTCTTTGCCGTGCTGGTACTTATTCATTTCCGACCTGCTCGTTGGCTTGGTGTGAGCAACCTTCAGTAGGTGTCCTGGCTGGCCCAAACCCAAAACACACCACACCACTTGAAGATCTTCCACGATGTCCTTAGGTTGATCTGCCCCCGTCGTATCGAATGCTCATGGCTTTCGAGGTAGGTGTAGCTGTTACCTTGTCCGCCTCCAACCTCAACGTGGCCGTTAGTGCCTCATGGATAGTTTGTAGTCGCCGAACATCAGACGCTGTCGTATCTGGGCATCACGAACCTCGTCAACATAGAAGTAGGCAGCTTCCTGGGACACATTCGGGCCGGAGGTTCATCACAGCTTTATCCATCAGCTGTTCAATTGCTAAGGCGAATTCCTGCAGCATCTCCCCTGGCTGTGCAACTTTGACTTGAGCTGACTACAATAGGCTGCAGCCAAGCAGTGGTTCCTGAACCGATTATTGAGAGCCTCCCTAATACCTTCTGACACTGGCAATGTCGGAATTGCTTCAGAAATTTTACCGTCCATTGCAGAGACTGACTATGAGTTGTGCAGCCTCCTCCTCTGCTGACTATCAGCTGTGGGCGGCGATGGTTGCAAATTAATGGCGGAAGACTTCGAAAGTTGACGTTCCAAAGTATTTGGGTGGCCTGACGCATGCAGATGTCGTGTCGTGTCGTGTCGTGTCCTGGCGTCTTGACCTTCAAGTCCGTAGTCTTCTGGAAAGCATTTCTTCGGCCATGGCATTCAGTTCCTTGGTGCTGCCCTTCCATGATGCTAAGCCGTTACTTGTCCTCCAGGGCGTTAATGCGGTGCCCAAGTTCTTTCATCCTTCCGCCAAACTCTTCCATGTCTGTCTTCATGCCGCACAGTGGGTCAAAATGCAAATCTAGATGGAAAAAAATCATAACTAGCTCCTAATACTCAGATTTTAATGAAAGTTTTGCATATACTCTGAAATTCATATATTAAATAGATTAACACATGAAGTGCTATAAATTTCCACCCCTTTAGGGAATGATGGGTTGAAAATCAGTGTTCTGCAATCTTAATGAAAATATGTATCAGGATATTTTTTGGGGAGTAGATTATGACCGTGGCATAATGTTCTTTATTTCAACCCCTAAGATGGATTGAGAGGGGTGGATAATACCCCTCTCAAATCATGATGACGCTTTATAATTGGGAATTTTTCAGAGAGCAGAATAGAAATTAATCTCTATTAAGTAATTTATACTCATAGGGGGCATGGAATGGGGTAGCAAATCTCATATTTTCCAAACCTAATGGAGTTTGATGTAGAAGATACAAAAGTAGTGGTAATCTTCAAGTTGTCTGACGTCATTGCAGTTTTATATCTTTGAATTCTGTGGATGTGATAGTTACTAACTAAAAATTTTGGTTTAGGTGCCTGAGAAAAGATAAAGAGGAAATTTTAAAGATATGCATGGAACAACAAAAGAGTATGAAAAATAAAAATAGCTGGTGGACAGGGGTAGAAAAAATTATGGAGAAGATAGGAATGGGAGATATTTGGAGAACAGGAGAAAGAAATAGCGATGGTTTTTGGATAGCAGTAAGAAACAGAGTGGAGGATATAGAAAGACAAGAGATTTGGGGAAGCTTAGAAAATAAAAAGTCACTAGGGTTCTATAGATTAGTAAAAAGGAAATGGGGAAGAGAAGGGTATGTAGATTATTGTAATAGAGCAGGAAAAGAAGCGTTTGCATGGATGAGAACAGGAGCAATGTATTTGAGAGGGTTAAGAGGGAAAAAAAATGGGATTTGTGAATTATGCGACGATAGCGAAAGCACAGAGCATTATATGTCAGAATGCAAAGAATTAGCAGAATGGAGACAAGAAGTATGGGAAGAAAAATGGGAAAAAATGGATAGGAAAATAGTAGCAATTAAAATGCTAACGAGAAAAGAAGAAAAGCAAATTAAGAATATAGGGCAGTTCTTAAAGAAAGTAAAAGAGAAATGGAGTAGAAAAGTAAGAGAGATAAGAAAGGTAGAAAGGCAAATGGAGGAAGGAGAAGATGGGCAAATATGGATAAAAGGTAGTAAGGAATGTTTAGAGGAGCCAGAAGGCCAGGGTGCCAGGCAAAAAGAGTAGCATAGCTGGTAAGGTAAGGAAAACTAAAAATGTAAACTGACATTACAGTATTTCAGTACCAAAGGGAGAAACACTTATTCTAAACATAACTGGTAAAACAGGATAAAGAGCAATATCATATTGATTGAATCTAATATACACCATTTATATCACAAACATACTTGTTTTGAGATTTTCACTCCAAATCTTCTGTGTCATCGTTGTCATCCTTATCGACCTTGAGGTGCCTCGTCTTCTTTTGCGACTGATATTCCTTCTATTCTCTTACAAAGTGCTTCATCATCAATTAAAAAGACTAAGGACTTCAGGAGGAAGGTTTTTTTTACATTTTGTGTGGCTTAGACATATGTGATATAAGAGGACTGGAAGAAATGAGTGGCATGTGCAAAATATCTTCCCAGTTCTGGAACATTTTATAGCATGTCTTAATCAGTAATTGTGCAAATCTTTGTGTCTTGCCTCTTGGGCATCTTTTGACAATTGTCCTATATGTACTACAGCATGATCTGCTATATTTTTCTCTATGAAATAGTAATTTATGAACATTGGGAGGTATGATGTACCATGAATAAAATGAAAGATATAATTTTGCAGTGTCCAGTGCATATATAATGAGTGCTTCTGTATTAATATTGTAACCACTCAAAAGTGCACACAGGATTATTGCAAATCCCTTTATAAACTCCTCGATGCCTGTGATCTGTGAAGGCATTTTAGGTGAGGCGAAGAATCATTGGGTGATCCTGAGCCTCCCAGTAGTGGCTGGTCAATGTATAAACCTAGTTCTGTTCTGAATTTTTTAATTATATCCTGCTTTCATGAGTTTAAATTTCCTTTTCTTCTCTCACTTGCCATTTTAATGGGTAACCAATACAAAATGTGCAGCAGACTTTCAAAACAGCATATCCACGCATGCAATATGGACAGTCCAAATCTGTATGTCTAAGGATCCTCAGAGACTTGAGTGAGATCTATGTCATTTCGGTCCTTGGGAGTTACTCCGCAGATGAAACATTTCTGTTGCGATATCTCAGTCAGGGCATTACATATTTTCCTGTCAACCATGGTTAACTGAAATATGTGAGAAGCAATACATTCTCTTACTGTTATTTCTAGTTCTGTTGGGACAAGAGTATCAATTTAACTTTGAGTAGCTTCTATTTGTCTTTTTGCTATTTGTGGTGTTCTTTTCCCAATAGGAGCTTTATTGGGCTACAGAACCTCATCGTTGATGGTCTAGGATTTTGCTGGAACACTTTTCGACTACCATCAGTGGCTTCCAAGTAGAGTTGCAAAGGAACGACAGAAATAAAGATGTGAACATCACTGTGTTCATTTTCTCCTGAAAAATGCTGTTTTTACATGCTTTGACCATTACCACCATCACAGCCCCATTTAAATATTGAGTGAAGGTTCTGATTAGCAGGTAGTGGTTCAATTAAGTATCACCTAGCATTGAAATTATACATTTAAGTGTAATATTAAAGATTGAAGCTGTATTTCAGTACATGTCTCATTCACTATTATGTATTCTACTGGAAGATAACATTCTATTTTCTTTTATTACATTATATGATGGATAAATGTAACATTTTCAAGAGCTTGCTTCTCTACGAATATTTAAATATTGAGTTCCTGTAAAATCATTGCTTACAAAGCATGACAATGTTGCTTCTCCAGTGTATGGAACTAGGGTGGTTACAGGTATTCTAAAAGTCCTTTTTATTCTTGTGGCTCTTTTTGGTGTTGTATCTGTCATTTCCTAAGTACCATGCATGCAAACAATGTTGAGTTGCGTAAAGAAGGTCATTGTGAGAATGAAAGGCAATCATGATTTTATGTCTTCCGATTTATTGCATTCCTTTATGTCCGAGAATAATTTTCTAGGCCTTCCATGACTAGAACTCTTTAATGGAACAGAAGGTTTTACTTCTGATTCCTTTGAAGGTTGATAGACTATTTGTGGTAGTATTACTTCTCTGTCCAACCATTCTGTAAATTTATGTATAAGTTATTTCTTATTTTGATGACACTGTGCCCATCTCGTATTGAATTCTCATTTGAGTCATTAAACTGTCATTTATAGATTCTTCTACCTCTTTACTGATTCTGTAATGCCTATTTGTGTTTTTACATATTGAAGCAATGCTGTTATTGAGGCTGATTTATCACACAGGCAGAAATAGGTCTCTATGTGATATTGTCACTCTAAGACTTCCTCCTGTAAAAGAGGAAATACATCAGTTGTGCGCGATTCTGCATATTGAGACTATACCCTAAACTTAAATAGTTTTTTAACATTTCAGTGTAAAAATTACTGCTACTACATTTTAAACTGTATGCCAATTTGAATCTCAATTATTAAAAAACAATTGATTTGTGAATGCCCTCACTTTCTATGAATTTTGGAGGTAACAATAATACTGTATTTCTAAACAAATACAAAACTTAATAGGTACATATCTTGTTCTGTATCATCCATTTTACTTCATTTTAATATCTCTCCTCTCATAAGTATAATAGACCATAGTTCACCACTTGATAATTCAGGATACAGACTGAATGCATAGCAGCAACCCATGTGTGTCATGTTTGGGATGTTGTTTACGTTAGATAGCTGGCCAAGTTGCATTTCAAATTCTCAATATGAGAGTGCTATAACGAGCATCTGAGTAAAATGAAAGATTTTCAACTTCTAATCTATTGCATCCCACTGTAACTCTTTCTTCAATAGCAATATTATTATCGTTTGTTGCATAATTATCATCATCGGTGGGAGAGATGTTAAATATATCATTAACATTAGTAACTGATTGGCTTAAGGGCATTGCGTCATCTATTGGACATGATATGTTAAACATGTTATCCTAGTCATCTGTATTTTGAAGACTTGGAGTAAACATTTCGTCACTATCAGGGACATCTCTATAAACAGTAATTTATTTTCTAATTAAGATCTTATTTAGAACGGAAGGTCACTTTCTGTTTCATATTTGCTATATCCAGTAATTCCATGATCTCTAGCAAATTGTTTTAAATTCTTTACACCTTTGGTAATGTCTAATAAGTCAACTGGTTATGCAAATTGTAAATTATGCATTGTTGGTAAATCCAACATATGTTTGATATACCTTAGGTCCTCATTGTTTTATATTTGTTGTATTCAGTTAAATTGCTCTCTTTAGCAAATTTAACTAAATTATGTGTATCTTTAATGCTATTCACAAAGTGTGTAGATGACTATTGTTCTGTTGTTTTCTTATATACTTTCTTAATCTGGCTGCTGTTGTGCATGTTTCATCCTTTGATGCCATGTTGTTTTGCAAAGTTTATTAAATTATGCTTGCTTGTTATAGCATCAATATTCATTGTGCTATTTATAAGTAAATTATTTGCATGTGTTTTACTATTTCCAAGTACTTCCATTTAGTACAATAAATTTTTTTAGGTAAAGTCTTTAAGCATGTCATAAATACATGAGACATTTGTAATTCTGTTTTGTGTTTATATACTAATAACTCATTCATTTTTGTTTTCGTATGGTCTTTGAAATGTAATTTTGTTATATATTTATGGCATGGTTCATAATATACTTTTTCAAGCCTTTTACTAATGATTATTTTTTGGCAAACATGGCTTATATCTAGTACCATATTTCATACCCTTATTTGTAACAAATTCATTAAGAGGTTTAACAGTCTTAAAAACAGTGCATCTCCTAGTAATATCTTGTGGAACCTCCATTCACTAGGAAACAATTTTGTTGTGCTAATTTTCTACTGCTTGAAATAACATGTAAGTTATTTATTAAGGAAGCAACAATTAATCTGTAATGCATATTGTTGTTGTTGTTGTTGTTATTATTATTATTATTATTATTATTATTATTATTATTATTATTATTATTATTATTATTATTATTATTATTATTATTATTTGTTATTTTGATTGGCTAGATCAGTAGTTATTTCCAGTTACTCATCTGATAATTCCCTATATATTTTATGTTTGAACTGGCGCATAAAATCCTATGATCATTTTTTGTTATATACGATAGTTTTTCCATTTTACTTTCTCAAATAAAGTCGTCTGTTAATGTTTCATTAAATGATACCCATTCTCAAAAAGACAGTTCCTTTACTCTTTATCTTCAAACTCTGTAATATTATAAAATCTTGTGATAAGTTCTTGTATAATAAAAAATCACACCATTCATCTGGTTCTTTTCTTTGCCTTTTTATATGATCAATCATTGTATATCTAATGTCCTCATTTGTTAGAAACAAATTCTGTAGATTAGCAAGATTCAAATATTTATAACTATCATCGTATATAAGATGGTTATAAAGGACACCAGATAATTTGAGTGGGTTGTTTATTTTTTCTAGTATCATTTATTAGTAAAAAATCTTTAAGAATATTTACTAATCTAAAATATCATCGCTATCATTAGAGGATAAAGAGGATGATTCATTGTGTGAAATATACCAATCTGCTCTCGAAATTCCAATATAAAGTGTTTTGATATTGTGAAATATTTTGCTATTCAACTTTGTCTTGGAATTCTCTAATAAAATCTCATGATAATTGTTAATATCTTGAAATAGCTTTCCGTTAATTTCGTGTTTAAATTCTCCAATTAACATTTCTAATAATTGTGATGTAGAAACATTCTTCCAGTTAACTTTGTTTTGTAACTTGTGTTTAAGCTTTTTATTCTGATAACTGGCATTTTTTAAAAATATTTTAAATGTTTGACAATATTTGAAAGAACATCTAACAAGAGCTTGTCTTTTTACTCATTTAATAGGAATTTCAAATAAAATATCTTTTTTAGGTACCCCATTATTGTGTGAACTATCAAAGCCAAACCATTTAACAAGCTTTATCTCCTTCTAGATGCAACACTGTACAACTAAATATACATCAGGTTCCTTTGCTTTCTGCATTTCTTGCTCATAAAATGTTTCTTTAATTTCTTAGAATCCTAAAATATAGAATGGTGGGTTACTCTTAAAATATCTTGTCAACAGTAAATATCTCTGTAGAGCAGTTGGCTATGTATCCTTTTTTGAATATGCTTTTTATTTTACTAATACAAACTATCGCCAACTTTGAATTTTAGCTTTTTGTACTGAGTTATATTATAACGATATATCTCATAATAGATAACCTCTTGGTTTTTTAAGTTAACATCACCAGGCTTCATTTTGATAGTACTATGATATGTATTATTGTATTCATGCACTAATTTTGGTAATATATTAGGAATAATATATTAATCCATTTATAACTTCCTTGTAAATGAGAACAGTTTTCAGTCTTCCTCCGTGGACTAGTGGTACCGTGCTAGCCTCTAGTTCCTGAGGTCGCAGGTTCAAACCCAGCAGAGGGTGATGGATTTTTTCAGGCGTAAAAATCCTTAGCATGGCTTCCTTTGGAAGGGAAGTAAAACCTGATAAGAGGCCTCTGAGCAAAATTTCCGGTCTTTTGAAAGAGGTATAGTGTTGTATTTGTGCATTTGTAGCACCACGTTGTGGAAGCCAATATGATGGGAGAATGTTATGTTGACTTCTGCGTTGCCATCTTGTGTGACGTCACTCGTTGGTTTTGGTCTGGTCCGTAGATCCCTCTGGCGTTAGCAATTTGCATGAATTTTAAATGTCCACCGGCTAGCTATTATCTGATCTAGGTAGGCATGTTTTTCTTACAGGTTGTGAAGCGGAAAAGGAATCTTTTATCCAAAAATTACTAGTGAAGAAATGTATTTTATAATGTTTTATTGTCTCACACGTGCACTAACACTTTCACAGATTTATCTAGATAATCGCCATATTGAAACTGTTTATAATAACTTCTTATCACTTTTAACTCACGTACTTCAACTTTGTATATTTAACTTTAGAATATTTTATAAGATTTCTCGTGTAACTTAACGAAATGAAGGACTGATTGGCGACATCTTGTTGAACTGCGGAATAGACGTGGAGTGTACGGAGAATTTTGTATAACTGCGGGGCGATCAACTTCGAGCATGGCTATTTATAGGCTTGCCTTAAGATACACCTAAAGATTATAAATGAACTGCTATTGGCTAATAAAACGCGCCAACATTAGCGTCTATTTTACTATCCAATGAAAACCACTAATACATATTACTTTTATAGAACATTCTGGAAGCTTTTTTACCGAAAAGGCGCGAAACATTACGTAACTTCCTGGTTCCCGGTAACGATAAACAACTCACCCCCTTGCTAAAGTATTGTGTTATTGTTGACAGTTTCAGTAGAGCCGTATATTATTATTTACCAATAATAATTACAATTATTAAACCCCCTGAAATCAATGTTACACAAAAATACATATTCATATTAAAATAATTATTTACATTTGAGTAATTTGTGATACAAATTACCGTATCATATGCCCCACTAGAAACATAATTATAAACATTTATAACCTGCTTGGAAATTTTATAATTTTGTGTTTAGTCTCCTAAATCTTGGAACACACGTTATCACTTTCACTTAACACTTCACACGCATTTAACACACGACATATGTTTTATCTCCTATCTCGCCACTACTTACTGGCTCTGGTTTAATTAATTTAGATATTAATCTAATATCACAAATTTTTTTTTTTATAGCAAATACTATACCCTAAATTATTTAATCACTGCTACCAAATTGTTTACTTTAAGCTGTTGACAAAAAACTTATACATTTAAGATTTTTATAATTATTATACATATGTACCAAAATATTCACTCTCAACACAAATATTTACATCTCTTAAATCTAGGCACTGTTTCACATGTTCTATTTACTACATAAATATTTGTTTTAATTATGTTTACCATTTTTTTTTTTTTTTTTTTTTTTTACTTTATCTTAACAATACTTTTGGAATAGTATTTATGTACTTTACTTTAATATTACCTCATGCTTTATTTCACATGTTCTGTTACTAGTAAAATGTTATTTTCCTCTCAAACATTTAATCATGTCCAAAATTTATTTCTCCTTTCCTATGACGTACATATTTATTTAACCCTCTTACGTTCCAATACATTGCTCTGCATTTCGTCTTTAACTATTCAGCATTTATTATTTATCATCTTTGTCTTTTGTTTCACCATGATCTTCATGGTTGTATGGTTTCAGCATCTCAATATGAAACTTTCCTATGCTTTTTCGAGTTGTTGGATTACATAACTCATATGTGTTAGTTCCATACACTTCAACAACTTCATATGGTCCATGGTATTTGAGAAACATTCGCCAATAAAGTTTATTTTCTTTGTCCGACAATTTCTTGGTTTTAACCAAAACTAAATCTCCTATTTTGATCCTCCATTCCTTTCTCTTCTTTTCTTCATATTTCATTTTTCTTTTTATGGCTTTTTTCTTCATCCTCTCAAATGCTTTTCTGAACATCTCTTCTTCTGTTGGTGGTATCAAATGCGCATCTGTAATGGCTCCTGGGATTGTTTTACACATTGTATTGATCTTCTTTCCCAACTTAAGTTCACATGGTTTATATCCTGTCACATTGTTTATGGTTTCATTTAGTAGGTTCTGAACAAAGTTCACGTATCCATACCATTGGGTGTGTTTTCGATGACATAACACCCTTAAATAATTTGAAATTTCCTTAATTTCCCTCTCCACTGGGTTGGAGTTCGGTCTGTATCTTGACGAAAAATATTGTTTAATGCCATTTTCTTTCAGTCCATCCATAAATTTTTTTCCTGTGAAGTACGAAGCATTATCGCTCAATACAGATTGAATAGGTCCTTCTTCTATCACATATGACTTAAGTAATCTATTCAAACATGCTAAACCTGTAGGTTTTCTCAAAGGGTAAATTCTTACATATTTGCTGAATATATCATAACAGACAAATATATATTTATTTCCAAATTGACTTGGAGGCATCGGACCATGAATATCAATACTAATTACACATCTCGGCTTATCCCTTATAACCGAATTAGTTTCAAATGCATATGCTGCATTTATTTGCTTTGCCTTCTGACACAGGTTGCAGCACGATATAAATTTTCGAACTTTCTGACGCAATTTGGATATGTATAAATTCTCTAAAATCATAGAAGTTGTTCGGTCCGTCCCTGAGTGTGCTAACCCTTCATGAAAATTCTTAATTAGTTCCTTTTCCATGCTTTTCGGAACCATTACCTTCCAACTAGGCATTTCTTTCCCATGCTTTTTGTATAATGTCCCATCTCGAATTGCTATAATTTCCTTCTTTGCCTCCTCAATCAATGGTGCATTTTTTTTAAGTTCACATAATTTTGCATCCTCATTTTGAATTTCCCCCATATTTTTCAATTTTTTAATCATTTCTTTACTTAAAGGAATTTCAATTGTCAATATTTTGACTTCATTTCTAGGCCTTTCAATATTTTCGGGAATTTGTGGGTTGTAGTTCAATCTTGATAGTAAATCACTGAAGGTATTGTTTTTGCCAGGAATGTGGATAATCTCAATATCGAATGCAGATATTGCATGAATGTATCTAGCAAGTTTTCCACTACATAATCTACACCGTTGTATGAAAGTTAAGCTTATGTGGTCTGAATACACCTTCACCTTTTTCTGATAAATATAGGTTTTAAAACGAATTAATGAGAAATATAGTGCTCCAATTTCTAACTGAGTCACTGAAGAATTTCGCTCAATATTTGTAAGTCCTCTAGAAGCTGTACTAATGACGTGAAAGTCATTGTTGATGTCTCGCTGTCCTAAAATTCCGGCGTATCCTTGCATTGATGCGTCGACATAAATCTCATATTCCAAATCTTCTCTGGGCCTCTCAAGTAATATGGACTTAGCAAAGAGTTCCTTTACTCTCTCAAAACATTTTTGATGATCCTCTGTCCATTTCCACTTATTGTTCTTTCGGAGTAGCTGCCGCAGTGGTTCTATTTCAGCCGAATATCTTGGTACGAACTTACTCTGAAAGTTCAATACCCCTAAGAGACGTCTAATTTGTTTTACGTTCCTGGGTGGCGGAATTTTCATTATTGCTTCTATTCTTTTCTGATCAGGTCTTATACCTCGTTCATCCACTACATAACCCAGAAAATTTATTTCCTTGACACAAAATTTTGATTTTAGTATGTTCACAGTCATACCATGTTGTTGTAGTTTATTTAACACATAATGGACATTATTCATATGTTCTTCAAATGTTTGACTAATGATTAAGAAGTCGTCAATATACTTTATTAAAAAGTCATCTGCAGAATTTCCAAAGATACTATGAATGGCTCTCAAAAATCCACTTCCCGAGTTTTTTAAACCAAAAGGATTTACACAAAAGCGATACTGGATCCCTGAGTACTGAAATGAAGTGTAATCACGCACTTGCGGATCTAATTCCACTTGCCAATAGGATGCAGTGAGGTCAATGGATGTCAAAAATCTTCCTCTTGAAAGTTTTGTAATTAGTTGTTCAATTCCCTCACTTTGAAAATGATCTGGTTTCATATATTTGTTGACATATCTACCGTCTAAAGTTAATCTCAAACTACCATCTCGTTTAATACTCCAGCAGATTGAATTTATGTATTGAGAATTACTTTGCTCAATAATCCCATTTTCTAACATGCTATTTATTAATTGTCTAGCTTTGTCTCGAAGACTTATAGGTAAATTGTCATACTTGTGCCTATATGGTGGTACGTCTTCTACTTGAAATGTATGCTGATATACATTACATCTGCCTGGGATATTACTAAATACTGAACTATTGTTCATCAAAACATCATGAAGGATTTGTTTTTGCATTATCGTAAGATTATAAGCTTCTTCACACTTGTATATTATTTCCTCATTTCTCTTCTCCTTCCAGCTGTTATCTGTCTCGCTCACATGGTCGTCTTCTGTTTGGATTGTAAATTCCTCTACTTTCTCTGGCATTTCTGCTAGCTGTTGAAAATATGGCGTGGTATTCCCTTCATATTCTGTGACTACCTGCTTTATCTGACTATTTCTATCAGTTTCTGTTATTTGCACAAAAAACTCTTGGTCACAAATATTTTTCTCATCCTTTGTCATCTCGATTACAGAAACTTTTTCTTTTATAAATGGTACCCTTATTTCTCTATCTTCTTTTGTTATTTTTAACTCTTCATGTTTAAAATCTATACATGCTTCATATTCATGTAGGAAGTCACATCCTATAATTATGTCACAAATCAGATGATTTACAATTAGAAACATAACCTCAAAATTCTCTCCGCCAATAAGTATGCTAAGTAGAGCTTGTGTTTTTATGACCTGTGTAGTTCTTCCAATTGCAACACGACAAACTAAATTACTAGTGGGAAGAGCCATAATCTTGTTACCTTCATTAATCAAATTTATGTAAAATTTCTGTGAGCAAATTGAAGCTGATGAACCAGAATCTATGGTTGCAATTATTTCTTTCTTCGCAATTTCCATTCTAACATGAGGTGACTCAATATTTTCTCCCTTATCTTTTGTTGCTGTAATCTTATTACAGGGTGTATGTGTAGGCGTATGATTTGTATTGGTAATGGATACTGAATTATTAAAGACGTCCTGAGAACCTACTGCACAGGAGTCTGTTAACAGTTTTCCTGGTTATTTCCATGTTCACGTACGGGACTGCCATTCCTAACAGGCGCTAAATCTATCTCCGTGTCGCTACCATTGTTTTGAGTTCCCCTTCCTCGAGTTCGAAATCCTCGATTTCTGACATTTTGTCCCCTTGGCACGTAATTTTCTTGCCGTTCCTCAGATCTTTCACGGTTATTATTTTCCCTCCAGTGAGTGAAATTTCCCCTCTGTCTAGTGTACCTCCTTCCATAATTTTGCCCTCTTTCAGGCAATCTTTCTGTCCGGACATAATTTATTTGTTCCTGCCGGCCTGGTCTCCTATCTATCCTTGATCTTTCAAATTGTGGAACGTATGATTGATACCGTTGTCTGGTATTACTTTCATGATGTCTGTCATGTCCTCTTATTTGTTGATAATTACCTTGGTAATTTCTTCTATCTTGTACATCTAAAAATCTATGTTCCCACTCCCGAGACATATCTTCTTCCTGTTGTTCCAAAGCTGTTATTAATTCTGTCATCTCATAGATGTTCCGTGGTTTTGCAATTAATAAGTAATTTTGTATCCTTATAGGATAATGCCTTGCGAGCAAACTCACAAAATCTTCCTCACTGATTGGAGGTGACAAGTTTCTAACCTGACTTGCATGTTTTAGTAAGTAATCAGTCATCGATATTCCCCCTCGTGGATTAAATTGACCGTGACTAAGCATTGCTCGTATTCTTTGCTGTACCGTAACATTCCAAAATCTATTCATGAACAATCTCTTAAAGGATTCATATGAAATTTCACCCCCTGATACCATTTGTAACCAATCTAAGGTTTTCTGGTCCAAACATCTTTTGACAACTATCATTTTCAATGCTTCAGGTATCTTTTTAATTTGAAAATACTCTGATAATTCTGCAATGAACTGTACTGGACTGGAGTTTTCATTAAATTTTGGAAGTGGAAAATCACTTAAGATATGATTGTAATTTTGCAAACTCCCTATTCCCATATTTAAATTCTCTAGTGTAACTTGTGCACTCTGAGTTTCAGCATTAGCTATAGATGAAGCTGCCGCATCACTCACATTATTTGTCATACCTGAGGAACTACCTCTATCATTATTTTGTACATCTGACACATGCACATCACATATATTTGCCCTTGAATTCAATTCTAACCTATTTACAGTACCCTGCAGATTTTCTATTGTCTGTTCCAATTTTTTATTATTCTCATTTTGAACAGTTTGGTGTTTGTTAATTTCAGAAGTTAGCTTTTGATTCAAATCTTTAGACAAATCTTTAACTTCATCAGACAATTTATTTCTCTGTTTTTCTGACTCCTTCTGAACTTCAGATATTTCCCCTCTGAAATTAACTTGCACCTGTACTAAATCTGCATTTGTAGCCTCCATCATCTCTTTTAACTCACTTGAAATGCTACTCATTCGGCTACCTAGCTCTGTACATTTTACATTAACATGCTCTATTTTATTATTCACCTCATTTTTTTGGTTAGATATTTCCCTGCTCATGTCTAACATTTTCTTTGAAACTTCACCTATTTCATTTGCTATCATCTCCTGATTTTCATTTTTCATTTTAATCATACTACTATCTAGCTCCATGAATTTCTTTTCAATCTCTTCCCTGTTTTGTTCTAAGCTTTTACCAATATCTTCCCTCAATTTCTCATTATTCTGAGTTAGTTTTTGTTCCAAACTCCTATCAATATCTTCCCTGTTTTGATCCATTTTCTTACTAAGATCTTCCCTTAATTCCCTATGACTCTTTTGCATATCTTTCATATTCTCATTCAAATTTTTCAGCATTTCCATAATCATACTAACATCAGAATTAACATTTCCTGCTATTCTATTCTCACTTTCTACACTAACATTTTCATCTTCGAATCCCAAAAAATCTGGGCTATTTTCTGCACTAACATTTTCATCTTCCATAATTATTTCCTCTGAATTATTGGTAGCCATTGTTTTTTTTATCCTACCACTCCTCAATAACATTGAAAGTTATTTACACTTAAAAAATTAGGATACTCTAACCTTAATAATGCTGTCCGCTGATGTATCTTTGATGTCCAGCGTTCTGCCCCTTTCTCCTAGATTTGTATGTCGCTTCTACGTTGTTTTATGATGAATCTACGTTGTCTCGATGTTTTTGCGTCCACTTATCCGCGTCGTTTGTCGCTCCTCGTTTCTGGAATCTGCGTCTTGTAGATCATTTTACTGCTGCTTTCGTTCCACGTCCTGATTATGCTGATCCTTTCCTGGTCATCTTTCCTTTCCTGGTTACTTCGCCCCACGTTGGTGGCGCCAATTTGAAAGAGGTATAGTGTTGTATTTGTGCATTTGTAGCACCACGTTGTGGAAGCCAATATGATGGGAGAATGTTATGTTGACTTCTGCGTTGCCATCTTGTGTGACGTCACTCGTTGGTTTTGGTCTGGTCCGTAGATCCCTCTGGCGTTAGCAATTTGCATGAATTTTAAATGTCCACCGGCTAGCTATTATCTGATCTAGGTAGGCATGTTTTTCTTACAGGTTGTGAAGCGGAAAAGGAATCTTTTATCCAAAAATTACTAGTGAAGAAATGTATTTTATAATGTTTTATTGTCTCACACGTGCACTAACACTTTCACAGATTTATCTAGATAATCGCCATATTGAAACTGTTTATAATAACTTCTTATCACTTTTAACTCACGTACTTCAACTTTGTATATTTAACTTTAGAATATTTTATAAGATTTCTCGTGTAACTTAACGAAATGAAGGACTGATTGGCGACATCTTGTTGAACTGCGGAATAGACGTGGAGTGTACGGAGAATTTTGTATAACTGCGGGGCGATCAACTTCGAGCATGGCTATTTATAGGCTTGCCTTAAGATACACCTAAAGATTATAAATGAACTGCTATTGGCTAATAAAACGCGCCAACATTAGCGTCTATTTTACTATCCAATGAAAACCACTAATACATATTACTTTTATAGAACATTCTGGAAGCTTTTTTACCGAAAAGGCGCGAAACATTACGTAACTTCCTGGTTCCCGGTAACGATAAACAACTCACCCCCTTGCTAAAGTATTGTGTTATTGTTGACAGTTTCAGTAGAGCCGTATATTATTATTTACCAATAATAATTACAATTATTAAACCCCCTGAAATCAATGTTACACAAAAATACATATTCATATTAAAATAATTATTTACATTTGAGTAATTTGTGATACAAATTACCGTATCACTTTCACACCCAACATAGAATGGGACGCTAAGGACCATAGTTGTTAAAGAGTGTCCATAAATAAAACTCAATTAAAAATTAAAAAAGAACAGTTTCCACATTTGTTTTCTGTTAGCATTCTATCGAATCATTTGATAACTGATGCCTTGACATTTTTATTTTTTAATAGTGACTCATATATTTAATCATAAGCTCTTTAAATTCCTTATTGAAAACTCTTTACCTTCAATCAGTTTGGAAATTTGTGGGCTAACGATTTGTTATCTCGAATATATTTTTGATTGCTGATGCAATATGTTCTCCTGTTTCGTTTTTAATGAAATAGTCCATGCTTATTTAGAAAAAATTTCTATAGTGGTTATCATGTACTTTTATCCATTATTAATTTTAGAAATGCCTTTTAAATTATTATCAGAGTCCATTTCAACCAAATCAGCTTGCCATAAATCCCATATGCTCTAACTTTACATGCTTGGTAATTTTTTCTAGCATATTTATGATTTGCTCTCATGGAGTTTTAATGTTTATTTTTTTGTTCTTTAAGCTTACTACAGGAGCTCACAAATGTTGATTTCTTGGATCCACATTTACAGCATTTAGATAATACATAAGACTTATCATTTATAGCTTTTTTGTTAACAAGGTTAACGTTACTGGTTTTTGCTTTTGACTTCACACAATATAATGTGGTCATTTATTATGATAAAAAAGTTACTCTTGATCTTATGTTTCTTGCCTAATTTATGTAATGCTCTAATTATTTAAGAAATATTGATAATTCTTCCCATTTTATTATATTATATTTGGTTTGCTTATTTCTATGACTAATTTGCCACAATTTGATTCTGTGTTAATTATTTCAAAATTGTTATACATGGGATAGAAGTTAATACCATTAAGTTGAAAATATATACTTTTTAATACCAGTCAAAGTTATGGTGCTTATTAGGTTTCTTTCTTAATAATTAAGTTTTAAAGCATTGTGTTTTTTCAACAGCTGAATGAACATTGATCAATCTCTTGCTTTCAAAATCGTATTTCTCTTCATCAAGTGTTCTTTTTAGTCTCAATAAGGTTTGCTCTTCTTGAATCACTTTATCTAGTTCATCTTTGGTTGCAGCATCATAGTGATCCACGCCATTCTTAACTTTCACAACTCTTCGATTTCTGAATGAGATATAATTTTTTGTCATGATGAACTGTGTTTTATTGTCTTTGTAAATTTGTTGTGGATATTTTTTTGTTTTGGCACCTATTTGGTTTATTAACTCTTGTTTTAGATTCTAATTTGGTTAGTTCTTTAAGGAATTCCTCTGTAGTTTCAGTTTCTACGTTATATATCTTGGTTTTCATTTCAATGAGCTTGTCTTGCGAGTATTTAATTTTCTCTGAATCTGTATTAGTTAAGAATTTCTTCCACTGATTTCTTTACAGTGGACTCTTAACTGCTTTAATTTCTGTAGCAACTTCTTCATTACAATATTTTCTGTTTGTTTTGCTTTTTATTGCAATATGCATAAGATATTAGCTTAAACTTTATCTTCAGCTAGTTTAATGTTGTAATTTTTATGTTCAACTAGCAACTCATTTTTAAGTATGCTAATATCAATGTCAATATTATTTGGTAAGGATCCGTAAATACTAATACCCATTTATGTAATATCAAAGTGAAGTCATTTAAAATAACATTTTCATAAATCAGGGTATAATTTTAGTAGACTGTGGATAGTTTGAAAGGAATATCCATCTGAAAATAGTTTAAGCACTGTGAGACAGGACATTGGTAAACCGGTTCCAAAAGAATCAGAAACATCCTTCTTTTTTATTTATTTATTTATTTATTTATTTATTTATCTATTCACATTCCAGAACCAGCTTTTGCTTCCATAGCTAGATTATGTCGCTTTTGCTACTCAAGTTCATTTTGATTTTTCTTGCTATCGAACACAGTTTTAGCAATAGTAGCACTTCCACCTGCAAGTGACCCTACAGCTGTATGAACATTGCTCTGCTCCAATAAGTATAGGTATTGTGAGTACAAAACCAGAATAATGTATTTCAACTGAATCTTCTATTTTTTGCATTTTTTAATGTATTAACTGCATCATTATATTCACTCAATGTTAACACCTTTTCCTACTTTCTCTGGTTTAGATTGTTTAGCTTCTCCGAGTTTTCTTAATTTAAGAATTGCTTATACAAGAGCAGAAATTTATATAATGGATCCTCCATAATGTACACTGCTTCCTTTTTTGAGACTTCTGAGAAATCTCTATGATAAGTAATGCTGGTAATAACGTTTATTAAGGGGGGTAAAAAAAAATGTTTTATGGACAAATAAGTAATCCACATTTTCATTCAACATCAAATCCTAATTTTTGTTTTGCATACATAGCTCCTCTAACTAATGCAGCATCAACTTTTTCATCCCAAGGTGTATTGGGATCTTGTTGAATTTCTGTGGCTTTAAGTTAAAGTTTTTCATCAGCAGCATGTCTTAATTCTAAATCTTTGTGCAGATGATAATTTATGTCATGTATTTTACTACCTTCTTCATCTAAATGGTTAATTCCGACATCCTCTCTTGCTAATCTTTCTTCTAATGTAGTAAACAGTCCACAATAGTTATTATTTTGTCCTGTTTTGAGCTTTATCATATGCATTTCTGGCATTATACCTGAATTCAAAATTTTACTAAAGAAATCTGAACTATACTTGCTACCTAAAATACTTTTTGGTAAACATCTAATTATAGATCCAAGTATATTTGCAGCATTTGAATTGGTTTCCATATTTGTATCAGTCGTGTTAAGCTTTCTAAATAACATGTCATAGATACTTGCTATTTCATTCTTAATTTCTGGACTGTTATTATCAGCTCTCCTAACTCCATCAAGAATACAAATTCAAATAAAAGTTTGATCGATGCTATCTAGTAATACAAATTCTTTTTGTTTTACATTGTAAATTTCTGTAATGCCTTTAGCAATTCTAGGAGCAGAAAGATATGAATTAGCCCTAGATCTTCTGTTTGGTGCTATTTTCTTCCCATCAGTTTAATGTACAGCTGAAGACAAAATAAATGAGCAACAGCCAGATTTGTTAAATATATGGTAATGTTGTACGTTTTCCATGCATAAGATATCCATTAATTTTAAGACATTCATACATAAAAACACAAACAAATTACTCTTTTCGTTTTCAAAATAAATGTCATATTAGTAATAATTTTAAAGTGCATTCCATACTGTTTCCATGCATGGAATTTTAAGGCCAGCCTATAGCGTCCAGTTCTTAAACATTTGACTATCGCTGTTCTCTCTGTATCTATAACAAAGTGTGTAATGTACCTATTTCTGCAAAGATTTATTAGATTAAAATGCAATAGATAGAAAGATAAGCTTTAGCAAGAATAATTTGTATATCCACTAATAAAGATAGAGGGTAGAGAAAGTCATGTAAATGTATCACATTGGATTTTGTATTTAGGATTATATTTACTTATTTCTTATTTAGTTTGAAAACAAAAAGGAGAGTGTTTCAGTTTTTATGTGTGAACATAAAATCAAATAAGCCTTAGCAACTGGAAATTATATGATAGTATGCCTAATAAACATTGCATTATAAAATTGATAGTAAAAATGAAGTGTGTAAAACAGCGGTGCATGTTAATAAAATGTTTAAAAAAAAAAAATACAGTCAACGTTTAAAAACACTAATTGCTCCGCTTAAAACTGAATCGGACATGTTTCAAGGAGGTGTGCTGTCCATCCTCAGCGGGCCGTCTGAAGTCCACTTCAGGTAACTGTCTCCCCGTGCCCTCGACCGGTCTACTACTTCCGGTTGGTCAGTTGCAAGACATTGTCTATTGCTGGTATTTCAAAGTTTATAACTCAATTTATGTTCTTAATGATATAAATATTTTCCCACGCTGTTAATTCCCAATGGTTCTTAGGTAGTTTTAAAAGTTTGATTTCTTGCCTAGTATTATGATTGCATGACCAAAAGTGATGGGCTATGGCTGATTTATCTGTCTGTTTATATTTTATATTTCTGAAATGTTCCTTCAATCTAGTTTGTAAGCTTCTCTTTGTCTTTCCAATATATATTTTATGACTCTTCACAATTGATACGGTAAATTCCTGATAATTTATTGCTCAGAGTGGTATTTTTTAAAGGGTGGTTGAGCAAATTTCTCACACTATGTTTGTTTTGTAGAGCCAGTTTTATATTATAGTCTCTGAAAATCTTATTGAATTTATTAAACACTTTTGCGTGGTATATGAATTTTCAGAATCTTTCCTGTGTATCTCCTGCGTTTAATGTACTAACATCCCTAACATTTTTCCATGTTCTATGTTTTTAATAATTTTTGTTATACAGTTAGACTTGAAACCATTCGCGTTTGCGACATATTTGATGTGCTCCAGTTCTTTATTATATTCATCATTAGTTACAGAGATGTTGATCGATCTATGTATTAAGCTGTGAAAAATAGCATGTTGATGTGCTTTTGGATTGAAAGTATTTCTTTTAATACAATTATCCATATGTGTTGGTTTCCTGTATATGCCATATTCTAATCTATCCATGTTTCTTATTTTTAAATCCAGGAAAGGTAGCCATCCATCTTGTTCTATTTCAATGGTGAATTTTATAGATCTATCCTGCAAATTCAATAGTTTTAAGGCGTCCTGAGTTAGTTTTTTTGGAACAATAGCGAAAATGTCATCAACATATCTAAACCATGTTTTAAATATGTGTGGGAATACTTTGGTAATATGTACTTCCAACATTGCATTTTTCTGGAAAAAAAATAAAATTATGCTCAAGATATGAATCTCGGTAGCGTCATTACTAGATACCAGAGTATAACCGCTCAGCTGTCAATGCATACTTAGTGGTTGGCACTCAGTATGAAAGGTGACAATAGAAGAAGTTAAAAGCACGCATCCCGAGACACTATTATGAAGCAGCCGTGGAAACGATTTGGACTTAGACAAATATATGCTTCGAGTCAGCTCATTTTGTTTGTCTTAGGGTGTATATAGCATACTTTTTACCGAGCTAGATTTCAGCCTTCCCATTGATGGATCATTATTTTGATAAATAGCATTGGAATTTATAAAAAAAACATCTTCTTTAACCACCATCTGGAATATGCTTTTTAGTAAGCAAATTTAGCAAACCATCATTTCCATTTTATGTTTTTCCTTCAATAACAATGTTTTTCTTCATTGGGTAATACTTCCAATTTTCCAATATGTAACTTTGTACCACTTGTTATTTCAAATACTGGCTTATCTGTTTTGTTTTTTTTTTTCATTTAAATGCCTTCCTAATTTTTCACCAATATCAACACTACTTTAGTCTGTAATAACCTGTGGCTGAGGTATAAAAACTTCATTTTTATGCAAGCGGAATTAACTCAAAAATAACTTTTTTATTTTGTTTGACTAGTGCTTGTAATTCTTTCTTGTCTTCTATAATAGCATCTATAATAGATTGATCTTTTTTCTCATTTAGATCATACTGCATTGTAGGTACTTTTCCATTGCTTGAATTGTTCTATTTACATCTGTTTTAATTTTATATGCTCTTTTGGATCTTCTGGTAATTGATATATTTATAACACAAAAACAATTAAATTTAACATTTGGCATTGACATTTATGTTAAGTTGGATGTTTACGTTAGGTTATAAAGTATTTTTATCTTCCTGTATTTCCCATTATTACATATTCTTGTCAAACCAACAGTATATATTCAAAGCAATCTTTCCAGCACATGTTGCATAGCTCTTAAAATTTATCAATGGTCATATAAACATATCATATACATATCTAAAAAGATGATTATTATTATTATTATTATTATTGTTTTATTTATATAAACATGTAAAATTCAAATTATCTCATAACTGTTTTGGAATGTTAGTGTAACACTGACCTAAGAAAAGCATGCTTATATGTTTATACCTTTAAAATATATTTGGTTCATTATATCTTGGTTTTCTAAAAAACAGTCATGTATAACGACAAAAGAATTATCTTTCATTTGGTCTAATGGATTATGTCCTCTTCTTTGTCTATAAACATTGCCAAACAATTCCTTGCTTCATGCTCGACATCAAATAGTTTCTTTAACTGTTTATATTTCTTTTGTTCTAAAGTCTTGCAGAAAAAATAATAATGAGTGGTGTCTATCCAACCTATTTAAGAATCTATTTTCCACATCCTGATGGTCTTACTATTATTCTTCTAATAGTTGTAGGTAACAGCATACCAATTATGATGAACATGTTTCTGTTGTAAGTTTTTATACCACATTTCTAACACCAAAGTTAAGGATTATATTTTCAAATGTGATCAGGATGTCATATTCGAAAAAGGACAGTATATGTTTCTCGTAGTGTGAATAGCACTGTCAAGTGGTTTGCTATCCTAGTGGACTACGTGTATTCAGGGTTAGCTCATTAAATAATAATGTGCAACACGTGGTACTGCTTTAAATATTTAGTTTAACATTTTAGCAACTAGCATATATTAACAATAAAAACTAAACAGTTGCAACATTCCAAACAACTTTGGTTCGCTCGAACTTATACTAAAAGTTAAGGAGACGCTTTATAAGTGAGGCATTCCTTTCAGTCACATCTTGGCTGCCAGACTGTCTACAAAAAAAAGCCGTCTCTCAGTTCCCCTCACAGTCACAGTCACCACCTCTTCTGACATTTCTCAAGGGCCAGCAAAGACCACCCATACCGAGGAACAAACATTTCTGGCAATGCTATCCTGGTCACTGGTGGCATCTACAAGACACGATGTAAAGTATACAATCAAAGATTTGGTTGAAAAAATTAATCAAATTTTGGAAATTACTAATAAAATTACGATTACTAACAAAGGAAAACATAATGTTGATCTTACACAGTTTGGAAAATTGTTAGAACTTTCTAGTAATCCTGTTTTTAAACCTAAGGTAAAAAAAACTGGTAATGATCCACCTGATTTTATTCCATTTATCACAACATTGAATGTAATTTAGTCATAAACGAATTCACTCCAAAAACAATGATCACCAGCATAAGCATAATGACGTTATTGCTAAATTTAAACCCAATGTACCGTTTAAAGATCAAATTATTTATGAGCCAACAAACCCTTATAATTTGCCAATTCATCATCTTGATTCAGTTAGAGATGTTATGTCACTATTACAGATGAAAATGCATCCACTAAATGTTGCAATTTTTTTTATTATTAAATGAATATCAAAAACATCAAGCAATACCAAATGAATTCATTTGAGCAAAATGATTCTACCAAAAGCAACTTAAACAAACCACTCAGTTATTTATATATAGATCTAAGTATTGGTGATGGTGCTTATTTTCCAAGTAGAGGGATCTTTTACATGCAGTTTGATCCTTGTGGGAAGGCAGCAAATGGAATATTTAATATGGATGATAATATTAGACTTGTAAACAATTTTTTACACGATTGTTTAATAAAGCATATCTTAAAAGCTTTAGTCAGGTTATGAAAAGAGTAGATCATCTTGCTTTAGTAAGTGATGCTCTTATTGACCTATTTGTTCCAAAAACAGATATGCACATACATAAAGGTGCTGGTTTTAATTATGAGCCAGGATGTATTTCTGTAGATGTATTTGTAGATGTATCTAGTGGAATTTTTGTTTGGTTTCTTTAGATGTAATAGAACAAGCTTTGCCTAATTTAAGTATAACTGCTTCTTTAGAGAGAGCAGCTGATTACAGCCATGTTTTTATAGATGGGATACATTAAAAAAGCGATGGATCAGTTGTTAAAGCTATGCCTCACAAGGGAAAAGTTGTCATTAAAGAATTCAAAATCAAAGTTCCAATCATAAGATATGAATCAGATTACATTTTGATTCAAAAAGAGAAGCTGCTAAAAGATCCCACACTAAAGTTTAACTATTTCACTTGGAGCATTGTGGAAGAACATGATTTTAATGGAAAGAGCATAAACTTCAATGTTACTACATTCAATAACCTACAATTTGATAATCTTGATATTTGTATCACACATTTCCAAACAGATAGACCCAATGAGCAAAAATGAGACTAATGAATATGATCATGGTCAGCTCAAGAATTGGTCAATCTAAAACCTGAGAAAAGAATTCCTATCTGAAAGGCAAAAATTAAAAATTATGAATCATTGTTACCAAGTCTCATATAATGCTTATGTCTCATTAGTAGAAAGATGGGCTGAAAACAGATGCATTAGATGGGATATTGATGAATTTGCCCTTGATCACTTTATGGCTGTAATGGACATGACTGAATGCAAAAATATTACACATGTAGATAAAAATAATCTGATAAGTGGTTTAGAATTTAGTGCTAATATTCAGATAGCACAATTATCTATGTTGTTATGGACGATGAAAAAACCATCACCATTAATCTAAGTTTAAAAAAGATTGCAGAAGAATTTTAATCTATTTAAATGAGAATTGCTATAATAGCCATTCTTATTGTATTTACCAGTGCTAACCAAGCTCTTAATGTTATTAATCGCTTCATGATTTTGGACACCTTACTTCTGAAGAGCAGGAACTTAAATGAATTGATCAAAAAAGCCTTACAGATGCAGCTTTATTGTTTCAAGAAAATTATAATTTTACAACTGACAGTTCAGTTAATTCCAAGGTATTAACTTTAGTTAATTTCTTCTTTAGTGTACTTATGCAGAAACGTCTTGAGGGATTGGTTTTCCAGTTTCCAGAACTGAATTCCCAAGATTAAGGTCTTGTTTTAGTTTGTCAGGCTTGAGGATCATTACTGTTATTGCATGTTTCCAACACTGTGGAATAAGCATTCTTCATCACAGCTTTCTTGGACTCAGGAATTCAGTTCTGGAAACTGGAAAACCAATCCCTCAAGACGTTTCTGCATAAGTACACTAAAGAAGAGATTCCATCAGAATCCAGACAAAGAAAAACTTACTTGAATATCTGCTTTGGAGAGGCTCTGCATAAGATTCGAAATGGAGCTGCAAAAAAGAAAATCTGGATCTTCGCTGATGAAACAACTGATACAATGGGACATTACATGGCCAATGTCATCATTGCAACTATGGAAGCACCACAAAATGATCCTGCAGTATTTCTTTTGACAACAGGAGAGATGGAGAGAGCAAATAGTTCCACAGTGGCACAACTGTTTACAAATTCCTTAATGCTACTCTGGCCACATGGAATATGGTATGATGATGTCCTGCTTTTTGTCACCTTACATGAAAAAGACAGCTAAAGCCTTGAAAGTTCTCTTCCCAAAAATTCTCTATTTCACATGCATGTCTAGCACACAGGTTGCACAGCATCGCCGAAGAAGTAAGAAGTTTGTATCCTCTTGAATTCTTTTTGGTTTCGAACACCAAAGAGGTTTTCCCAAAACCACCCTCCCAAATGCAGGTTTTTAATGACATGGCACCAGAGCTCACTGTACCTCTACAGTAAGTTCTAGCTGGATGTGGTACCTGGATCTTTGCAGCCATATATTGCAGCAACAATTTGGGCGAGATGTGTGAGGTATTTAATACTCTATCAAAAGGTGAAGCTGCTTCAGTTTGCAAGGTAAAGAAGTAGTTGTGCAGTAAGAACTCAGCAACGATCTGGCATTTATAGCAGTACATTATAGTGCACTACCAGAAACAATCTTGAAGTTGGAGAAAAAAGGTGATATGCTAGTGTCATCCATGGTGATCTGTGAAGATGCAATACATCAACTGCTGCAAGTACCAGGGGAGAGAGGAGAAAGTGTTAGTGAAAAACGTAAATGTATTATGAGTGCTAATGCAGGCCTAGAAAAACCTAAGAATATGTGTGATGTCCTGAATATTCTGTTGCAACTGATACAAGTCTTTCCGAAATAGCTTGTTTTAAACACTCAGTGGGACTAGAACATTCTTTTTATATGATGAAAAATGTTCTCTCTGACAGGCGCCTGACTATGACAGTTGATACCTTGAAAAAGCACCTTCTTGTTGCTTGTAATCAAGAAAAGTAAGAGTAAGTACTTAATACAATATAAAAATTATTTTAGATAGCCATTTTCATTAATAAAGTGTGTGATTACTCTCTGTTATCACCTTTAATAAATGCATGTTTTAATTATATTACTGCCTATTTTCGGTATTTTAAGTGCCTTTTTGTTTGCCTATTTTAACCAAAATAAATGCCCGAACTTCCAGGCTCTAGTTTTAAATCTCTTCTTGGAAACCATAAATCCAAAACCATTTGTTGTGAAATATGTGCATTAATTGATTAGTTATTAGAAAAGTATGTACGTTCTTAAGCTCACAAAAAATTGGTGCGGTTTCATCCACTGAAGTGCTTACTGCTGGTTGAGCAACTGTAACAATTGCAGATGGAAGACCATAACGAGTTTGTATACCTTAAATATCATCATAGTGTAGATCAATAATGTCACATATAATAATGATACATGGCAGCTCCTTTTTCATTAGTATGAGATAAACCTAGAGAATGTCCAATTTCAGTATTAAAAAAGATCAAATAGTCTTTTCGCTTGGACTTAATTTGTCCATTTTTAAATACCAATTTTCATCAGCATCAATGTGAATTTCACCTGAAGAATTATCGTGCTCTGGATGGAAAGCATGAGCAACTGTGCCGCCTAACCCATTAAATTTACTATTACAGTAGGTATCTGTATTTTTTCAGAAATTTATGACAAACATTTATTTGAAATGATGTCTGGTTTTAGAATATTATGCCCGAATGTTAAACCTCTACAACGCTCCCATATTTTAAACACAGAATCAGCAATGTTTGTTAAAGTGCCATTTGTACCTGCATAATGCCATCTTAAATGCTTTGTTTTCTATTTGTGCGTTGATGATGAAGATGTAAATTTGGAAGGGTTATTCATATTTCTGCATATTTTCAAATTAACTAAAGTTAATACCTTGGAATTAACTGAACTGTCAGTTGTTTAATTATAATTTTCTTGAAACAATAAAGCTGCATCTGTAAGGCTTTTTTGATCAATTCATTTAAGTTCCTGCTCTTCAGAAGTAAGGTGTCCAAAATCATGAAGCGATTAATAACATTAAGAGCTTGGTTAGCACTGGTAAATACAATAAGAATGGCTATTATAGCAATTCTCATTTAAATAGATTAAAATTCTTCTGCAATCTTTTTTAAACTTAGATTAATGGTGATGGTTTTTTCATCGTCCATAACAACATAGATAATTGTGCTATCTGAACATTAGCACTAAATTCTAAACCACTTATCAGATTATTTTTATCTACATGTGTAATATTTTTGCATTCAGTCATGTCCATTACAGCCATAAAGTGATCAAGGGCAAATTCATCAATATCCCATCTAATGCATCTGTTTTCAGCCCATCTTTCTACTAATGAGACATAAGCATTATATGAGACTTGGTAACAATGATTCATAATTTTTAATTTTTGCCTTTCAGATAGGAATTCTTTTCTCAAGTTTTAGATTGACCAATTCTTGAGCTGACCATGATCATATTCATTAGTCTCTTTTTTGCTCATTGGGTCTATCTGTTTGGAAATGTGTGATACAAATATCAAGATTATCAAATTGTAGGTTATTGAATGTAGTAACATTGAAGTTTATGCTCTTTCCATTAAAATCATGTTCTTCCACAATGCTCCAAGTGAAATAGTTAAACTTTAGTGTGGGATCTTTTAGCAGCTTCTCTTTTTGAATCAAAATGTAATCTGATTCATATCTTATGATTGGAACTTTGATTTTGAATTCTTTAATGACAACTTTTCCCTTGTGAGGCATAGCTTTAACAACTGATCCATCGCTTTTTTAATGTATCCCATCTATAAAAACATGGCTGTAATCAGCTGCTCTCTCTAAAGAAGCAGTTATACTTAAATTAGGCAAAGCTTGTTCTATTACATCTAAAGAAACCAAACAAAAATTCCACTAGATACATCTACAAATACATCTACAGAAATACATCCTGGCTCATAATTAAAACCAGCACCTTTATGTATGTGCATATCTGTTTTTGGAACAAATAGGTCAATAAGAGCATCACTTACTAAAGCAAGATGATCTACTCTTTTCATAACCTGACTAAAGCTTTTAAGATATGCTTTATTAAACAATCATGTAAAAAAAAATTTACAAGTCTTATATTGCTTTCAGGAATGGAGAAAAGCTTAGTAAATAGAAGAAACTGGATAAAATGGAATAACTGTTAAGGTAGTATATTAATGTCTCTTTAGGACTTCTAATCACGACTATTTTTCTGAGTGTGGGGGATGCATATCCTTAAACTTTTAGGTCCCCAAAGAAGAAAAGCATAATCTCTTCTCTTAAACATAAATTGAAAAATAAAACAATAAAATAAAACTTGTTTTTATGTTTTGTATGTTGTCATGCAAGTTGAGTTCGGTTTTGAATCATGACAAACACTTGCTTTCAGGGCCGGCTTCTGGGTTAGTGCCGCTGTGCCGTGGCACTCTTGTGTTAAAAGGAAAGAAAGAGAAATGTATAGGAATTGTGCAAAAAACACTGTTTCCGAGTATGTGTTCCCTCATTTGAACAGGTGCATTAAGCGGTGTGCACTCTGCAGCAGTTTTCTCAAGCTTGGAGCCAATTCCAGATTGACATCATCTACACACATAAGCACTGTGTATAGGGCTAGGGTGTACGTTTCTACACGCATGTTATGGGAGAGGTGGAGCCAAGATTGCTCTGACTCAGAGATTATGTTCCACCCACGAGTGCAGTAAAGCACAGAAGCTAGCAACAATGGAAGAATACTTATTTCCCGCTCAACCTACCTTTAATGCAGTGCCACTATCTTGCTGCAAGTTAATGCTAATGCATTTAGAAATGCAAATTAATGCTTAAACTGAATGCAGAAATACCAAAATATCCGTATAAATACAAATATATGGTTTTGAATATAATTATGGCATTAGGTTTTAAAACTAAAAAGCATTATTTAATATCTATATATTTCACAGCAGCAGGGTTATTGGCAATGATTGAATACGTGGTATCTTATACACCACAGTACAAAAACTAGCGTATTCACCACATGTTGGGTGCCTATTTTCAAAATGTTATTTAAGTATTTCTGTTTATCTTCATGTAGTAACTCTTCAGTCCAAAGATGGTGTAGTTCGCCACGAAGTCAGGTAACAAAACAGTGTAGCTGTGTGTAGAATGTTTCCTTTAACTGAATATCCAGTTGTGTGTGAAAGTTACAAACATGAACAAAGTAAGTGAATTATTAAATTCTCCATTTAGCAACAAGACTCTTAGTGAAATAGTTTTGATGAAAACATTGGGTAGGCCACTCTCAAATCCGAACCTGCAGCAGCAAAAAAATATAGATGTCATAAGTTCACTCTGGAAATTTACCAGAAGAATAAATGGATCTGTGTCTGTGGGGAAGACAGTGCTCTTTTTTCATTTTCCTTACATGTTATTTGGGGGAGATGTCCATTAGTATAAAATCAGAATAACTGATATTGGTCATATATGGTCTAAAATGAAACTACATTCAATTCTAGTCATTTGCCTAATATGTTCAATGCAACTGCACAAAGTTGGTAAACATACCTATATTTGAGGGATTTGTTTTCACTTTTTTTTCCTTTCTTTCAGCACTATCAATATTATTTATTTTAAGATTTGCCAAAGTTCCTTTCTTGCCTTGTGATTGTTGTTAGTACATTTGATAAAATAGTAAGTTTTCTGTTCAGAAAAATTTACACTTAATCAGGGAGTTTGGTTGAGGATTAGTAAAACAAATAATAAAAGCTATATTTTTTTGGTTAGATTGAATTACTCAACATGAAAATAATAAGCTCCTTTATTTGTTAACCACACTTCACAGCAAACACAGCTTGCACACACTATAATCACCATTATATCTCTTTTGAGTACAGCCAAACATCTCAGGAATGCCAACCCTTGTAGTTAAAATGTACGAATCACAAACAGTAAAAGGTAAACGAGAAACAATACAAAGCTAAACATTTACTCTTACACTTCCCCTAAATGTTTACACTGTTCACTTCACTTCTGAATTATGTCATTCCTAACAAGGATCTTAACATTGAAACTGAACATGAATAGGTTTTGTCTGTAACTTGCTTGTACAGTTAAATATGTATGCTGCAATATTAAATGCCTCTGCCCACAAGAATTTTGGCAAACCCTTGGCCAGCTTGGTTAGAGCAACCACATGTAGAGCGGGAGGACTGTGTTAAAATCCTGGCTGTGGCATTGAATTTTTAGTTGACTCTATATTAAAAACTTGCCAAGACCAGGTGGTCTCTAAAAAGTATAATTAATTTCAATTAATTATATATACAGGGTGTAACAAGAATGTATGGCACAAATTGCAGGACACATTCCTCACACATAGACAAAGAAATTATGTTATATGAACATGGGTCTGGAAACACTTTGTTACCATGTTACAACTCATTTTCTCCAACTCATTAATCATGGGAAACACACAAGAATAGAACATACCAGCATACTACATGCAACTCTTTCTCACAGGAGATGCTCAATAAGCCCTCCATGAGCATTGATACATGCATCAATCCGCCATCACAGTAAATCCCAGATGCGCTGATGTATCCCTGGAGTGTTGCATATGGTTTCACAGCCTTCCATAATACGGGCACAGAGACTCTGAACATCTGGTGCTGGGGTTTGATACACAAGAGCTTTCAGATGCCCCCACAAATAAAAAGTCCAGTGGGTTTAGGCCTGGGGAGCATGGAGGCCAGGTAATTGGTCCACCTCTACCTATCCATCTGTTATTTGGAAGCCAACGGACATTAACACTAAAATGAGGAGGTGCTCCATCGTGCATGAAGTATATGTTTTGTTGCACAGCTAAAGGCACATCTGATAACAGATCAGGTAGAACATTCTCTACAAAATTATGGTAGCTTTGTCTGTTGAGCCTGGTTGGAAGAACGTGAGGCCCTACCAAACAGTCATCAACAATGCCAGCCCAAACATTGACAGAAAATCTTTGTTGATGACATGCTTCAACAGTTGTGTGAGGATTGACATCAGCCCATACATGCTGATTGTGATAATTTACAATCTGATCTCGTTGAAACGATGCCTCATCTGTTAACAGCACCGTTGCACTAAAATTAGGGCTGAGACTTTGTTGAATAAACCATTCACAGAAGCATACCTGTGCAGGAAAATCAGCTGCTGATAATGTCTGCACATGCTGTAAATGGTATGGATACAGCTGGACCTCGTGTAACACTCACCAGACAGTTATGTGGTCAACATTCATTGTTGCAGCTACTTGTCTTGTACTGACACTAGGGTCGTCGTCAACTGCCTGAAGAATTGCCGCCTCCCATTGCAGTGTCTTTGTCCTTCTAAGCCTCCCCCAATCGCGAATATCAGGCTGAAATGCCCCATGTTCCCTAAGATGATATCAGTGGCTTCAAACATTTTCCTGTCAGGGCACCTTCATCCTGGAAATCTCTCCCAGTACAAATGTTGAGCGCAAGCGCCATTGCTGTCTGCTAATCCATATATAAAATGGGCATCTGCCATCTCTGCATTTGTGTACACTGCCATTGTGCGAGCCAAGTCTGTGATGAACTCTATTAGTACATAGTACCTATGTGCTTGCCAAGGTCATACTGCTCAATGGAACAGTTGATGTTACCTGTAAACAAGCAATGACGTAAGTCACATGGCAACAAGGACATGTAAAACAAAAAACCGGTGCACCTACGATAATGACAACTTAACCAGACCTAACCAAGAGTGCATGTTCCCCATGATTCTAACATTCTATTTGTGTGTGTTTCCTATGATTAATGAGTTGGAAAAAAATGAGTTGTAACATGGAAACAAAGTGTTTCCAGAACCATGTCCATATAACATAATTTCTTCATCTGTGTGTAAGGAATGTGTCCTGCAATTTGTGCCATACATTTTTATTACACCTGGTATAATAATTAAAAAACATCTAAGATATTTGATACAAGATCCTTTGGCCTATAAGCTGATTTGATTCTTATAAACCACCTGGTCCTGATTGCATTTTCCCACCCCTACTATAAAAAGGGAAGGAATTCATCACACTAATCTCATGCAGACTGTTTAGAATCCGTAGATTTATGGCACGTAAAAGAACCTCAAGCCTGATAAAAAGGCCTCTGAGCAAACTTACCGGTTTTTCATGCCCAATATAGAATGGTACGCTAAGAACCACAGCAGTTAAAGAGTGTCTATAAAGAAAACTCCATTTTTTTTTCTGTTTAGAATCAGCATGGTATTTTCTTATGTACTGACAGTCTGGAGGTCAGTTTTACTGAACATGGTTGATTTTACAATCAGACAAAATCTTTTAGAACAAATAGTTTATCATCACTTATTCTAAAAATTGTGGAAAAACTTATTGATAAGCACATTAGGGAAACCTCACTAACAGAGTCCACTTAACCCAAATCAACATGCTTATCAACAAAGGAAATCATGTAAAAGAGCCCTTCATCAGTTGATAAAGAGAATAGAAAAATCACTGAACCATTAAAGTATTGCTCTTGGAGCATTCCTTGATATAGAAGATGCTTTTGACAATGTATCATGCGTATCTTTAAACCTAACAGCTAAAAAGCATGGAGTAAATGACACCTGTTGCAGATGGATGAAAACTATACTGAAAGCTAGGAAGATTCTCTTTCAGTGTGTTTGATGGAACTCTGCTGGTGTCTGCAGCCAGGGGTTGCCTGCAGGGAGGGGGTTTATCCCCACTTCTGTGGGATTTGGTTGCAGATGATCTGGTGGAGAACTTGAACAACTTAGACTTGTATACCAAAGATTTGCTGACAATATTGTCATACTCATCCAGGGCAAGTATGTCAGCACAGTATCCAAGCTCGTGACTGAAGCTCTGAAATATGTGGGAAAGTGGTGCAAACAGATACCTTTTTGTAAACCCTTCTAAGATAGCACTTATCCCATTCACACATAAAAAGAAAATGGATGGTTTCAAAACTCCTATTCTATTTAATGAGCAATTGCAGATTAGCTCCAATGTTAAGTTTCTGGGTGTACTGTTAGATAGCAAACTTACATGCAACCTACATCTGCAAAGACTAATAAACAAAGGGAAAATGGCTCTTATGATAGCTAGAAGAACCTTTGGTAAAACATGGGAAATCAAACCAAAGATGATGCTTTGGATGTATAGAGCAGTTGTGAGACCCATAATTACCTATGGGTCACTTGTATGGTGGCCTAAAGTTAGTCAAAAATGGGCAGCTAACAAAATTTGCAGTGTTCAAAGGTTGACTTGCCCTTGTATAGCAGGGCCCATGAAAAGTACGCATCAGCTGCAATGGAAATCCTCATTAACCTGCCTCATATATATCTGAAAGGAAATATAAGGCTGGGGTCTTATTGGTTGAACCTAAGCTCAAACTGTTGCTACCGTAAATATAATCAATAACCCTCTATTCAAGATGGGTAATGATTATATGTTACCAAAATTATGTTTTGACCAGCCATTCAACATAATGTTAGAATGGAGTCAAAACAAGACGCATTGTCCTGAGGGCAGTCTGATGTGGTATACAAATAGTTCTGAAACAGACAATGGCTATGGAGCTGAAATGCATGGGGAGGCACCAAGGGTGACATCTTTGTTTCTCTTGGTCGCAATGCCACTGTATTCCAAACTGAAGTTTATGCAATTGAAACCTGCATCAAGGAGAATCTAAATAGGTGCTACAAAGGAAGCAGCATTTGGATATTCTCTGATAGGCTGCTTGAAAGTAATTGCAAGCTATCAGATAACATCTAAGTTAGTCTGGGATTGCCTAATAAACCTTATCCAACTGGTAAACACAACAAGGTTACTCTTGGGTGTGTGCCTTGACATAAAGAAGTTTTAGGCAATGAAGAAGCAGATACCCTCACAAGGAAAGGATCTGCTCAAACTTTTACTGGGCCTGAACCAGTATTTAGCATTCCTTTAAATTCTTTTCGAAGAACCATTGTTGAGTGGACTGATTTAGCATCACCAATTGCAATGGGTTCAAACCAGCACAGTAAGCAATTGATGAGTAAAATATCCTCCTCACTCACTGATGGTGTACTTAATCTCAATAGATCCCAAATAAACCTGATAACTGGGCTCTTGGCAGCACACTGTAGATTACGGGAACACCTGCATACAATGGGAATCTTCAAAGAAGAACCAGTATGCAGGTTATATAATGAAGAGGACACAACTGTCTTATATAATCTTCAAATGTGAAGCACTGTGTAGGAAAATATATGAACTTCAGGGGTTAACTAAAATGTTAGAGATAGGAAACAATACATAAACCTTATATGTTTCTGTGTTAAGGGCAATCATAGCCTGACTCCATCTTTACATAAATCAAGTCAATCAAGTCTTGTCTACCAGAGCAATCAGTTGCTTTAACACTTGCTTTGGCTACTGTCAGCATGAGTAGCTCATCTTGCTTGTGTTGCAATCGATGCTTCTCATCAGATGTTAAGACATATCAGATTGTCCAATAGCTGTTGATCTTCTCATCTTGCCACTAAGATCACCGAAGACTTTAGTAACTTTCCGGTAACATATCTAAAAGCCATACTATTAAGTGCGACTCATTCAGTTTTATTTCTAGTTGTTGCAGGCATAAAACAATACTCTGTAAACGTACAGTGTTTGTGTCTGTGTTACCATTTCATTCTCAGAATGCGTTTGAAAACTGAGGAATTCAGAGTGGACTTCATGTGCAGCTTGCATTGTTTTTAGTTCAAAAGCAACATGAAGTTTAACCCGTATATCTTGTGCACTTTCACATGCAACAAGCAACATCATCACTTTAGAATTAATAGTTTTCACTATATTTTAATGGCAGCATGGTCGGCTTTGTCCCACATTTTGTATGTTGCATCATATGATGTGTATTGCTCTGCACTGCCACTGACTACTAATGGCGCCAGTATTTTTAACTCTTCAGTACACTCGTTATATGCACTGTCAGTCTGGTGCAACAAGTTCTTTGCAGCAAACTTCCAAGCATGCCAATTTTTGGCACCATTCAGCTTCTCAATTATGTGGAAATCCATACTCCATTCGTTGTGAAGTCCAGCAACCTTAAGATTATTACTGCAATACAATGAAGCACAAACCACCCGAGAACAGAGGCATGAAGAACAAAATGTGTGGATATCTCCAAATACAAGCATTGCTATTTCAGTGGAGCAAACCACGCAACTGCTACCATGTTGAGGTTAGATCAAATTGTTCAACATCAGCATAACAAGCCCCTTTATTTGTTAACCACACTTTACAGCAAACACAACTTGCACACACTATAATTGCCATTACATCTCTTGAGTAGGGCCAAACATCTCAGGAATACCAACCCTCATAGTTCGAATACACCAAACACAAACAACAAAAGATAAACAAGAATCAATACAAAGTTAAAAATTTACGTTAAATATATATATATATATATATATATATATATATATATATATATATATATATGGAATGAATTTAAAGTGAAAATATTGAAAGTGGTATTGTATAAAAAACTATGTGTAGGGCTATGGAAATAGCAAGTGAAACATGTGTGTTGAAAACCTGGGTAATTTACCTCACTGTTGAACGTTAGTTGTGAAAAATGTATTTTGTGGTACAGAAAAGTCACTGGTTAACTGTAAAATGCAAAAAGCACTTACAAAGTGAGGTATGTTTTGAAGCTTCTCTGATGCAAGTTAACTGTTATTATTTAGGTACATTTTTTATATTAGTATTAATTCCACCATTTCCACTCCCTATTATGAGGGAAACTTCAAATTAATGGTTACTCATTAAGCTGGAAGCATTATACCAGATATGCAAAATTTAAATTGCTCTCTTTCACTCCTTCCCATCCACCTTTCCTTCTCTCCCTCATGCAAAACAGGTTAAAGAGTTATATGAGCCTGGAATACCGCTTGATCAGTGACATTTGCATTGCAATTAGCATGTCTGGCTAACGAATAGACAGTGGGAGTACATACACAAACCTTCAATTTACCTGTTATACACGACTGAGACAAATTTGTATATATGTTTAGTAGATAAAATGGGTAACTGGAAGGGCACAATACTTTGCATGTTCAGTGCCTAATATAATGAGCAGGAATTAAGTCTGGTCTCAGATAAAAGTACTCATAAACCTTTTTCATGAAAAAGAGTCATGCTTGTAATAGATGGAAAAAGTTGGCAGAAACAACAGAAGACATGCCATAAGGAGGTGTGAGGACACAGTATCTGTAACTAGATGTTTATGTAAGGCTCATGATGTAGATGTTAAGTGGTTTGAAAAATTTATAATGCAGTAATTAGATGCAAGTGTTTTCTGTAGAATTTGCAGACATGGAAGATAGGCGGGAAATAATAGTTTAAGCGCGTAGGAGTTCCTGTAGGGCAGTAATGGAGCTGCCATCAGCTACAATGGAAAAATTGACTCAATATAAATGGAGCAGGTATGCAGGGAAGGCCTCATCAGGGAAATAGCACTATATTGCTATTATGAATCTTTGAAATCAAAAGAGGGGAGTGTCTTATAAGAGAGTTGGAAATATCAAGAGGAATCTTTCCAGAATGGTGGATAAAGGCATTGCAAATGAAATAAATCAAAGTTTCATACCAATATTTTAGTGCTCTTTCCTTGATGAAGCATTTTCTGCATACGTATTTGAGTAAATAATTAAGGGGATGTTAAAAAAAGGTTGCAATAAATGAGAATCATTTCTATCTAGTTAGAAGTAAATGGATATGGCGTTAGGAAAACTGAGGAGAGCATAAGGTCTGTAAGCCATAGCTCAATGTAATATTTTAAACAACTAGTAATACAAATATTACATTACTGCAGAATAAAAAAAGTATAAAATATTAGAAGAAAAAACTAAGTTGAACCATTTACCAGTGAATAAAGACATCATCTGTCAAAGCTAATCAATAGACTGTCATGCAGGTTTTCAAATGTGTACACTGGACATAAGTTCTGCTACATTTCCAGATGATATGACATAGTTTGTTGGCATAGGAAATGGTCATTGTAAGATTAAGTTGTTAAGTCGATGTATACCCTTAAACTTTAAGAAATACTAATGTGGTAAAATATGCTAATACATAGAGCAAGCAACCTGTATACCTCAGCTTTCTAAGCACTTTTGAAATAAGAACTCCAGGAGTCATCAGGAAAAAGTTAAAGCAAGTATCAACATTGTTGAATTCTTTGTAGAAATTTTTGCCAACCCTGGGGGAAGAATAATTAAGTGTGTTAGTGTGGTTTAGATGTGTGTAAAGCATGCTATTAAAAATCTGATATAAAACTCTTAAATTTTAAGTGCATTACCCAGTACTTAATGAGATGGTGAGGGCAGTAGTGATTGTTGCTTGTGTGTTCTTCTGTAGGAGCAATGTCAATACCTATGTAGTGTGCCACTCTGGTGTGTGTATACCGTCTTTTAAAAACCTGTATAATAAATCCAGAAATTACAAGAGATTTTTAGGTAGTTCACTGTTAATTTATTCATTATTGCTCTTGGATCAGTAAATACATTTTCTTAACAGTCTATATTTTCTGTATAAATTTGTCAAATTACATATGGGTGCATTTTACAGTATACAGGTCCTGTTTTTTTGTGAAATATTTCTATGTTTTAAGATAAACGAGTTCCAAAATTAAATTGCAAAACATATATTTCAATTTGAGGAAACATGTGAAAAGAATGTGTAATGTATTGTGCAGGTGGTTGTTAGCATGTATCTTTAAAATTCACATTTTCTCAGTGGATTTAAATAGCTGTTTTAAATAGTTCTGTTTAGCATACGGTTTGGGTTTAAGGAGTATAAGTGTGAAGGGTTAAAGCAGAGAGGGCATAAACTGAAGCAGAAAGTATTAAATTACACTGTACTTATATAATGTAAGTGGAACAGGCACTGTTGCTGAAATTATTTTCATGTATAGGAGAGGAAGATATACATTGTATATGGAAGCATTTAACAATCTGGAAACATACAGTGCTAATGTGAAGGATACTAAAGATGTTAGAAGTTGAACTATAATAACCAATTTTTAGGTGCAAATTTCAGATGAAAAAAGGGATAATAAGGTGCTGGTTTATTTAAGGGGATGCACAACTGAAATTGCTATTTTCTAAACTATCCATTCAATTGGGCTGAAATTTTAACCACATGTCAGTCTTCTTCAGATATATTTGTTTTGTGAATTTCAATCCAAAATCTTAATTAGTTTTCAAGTTATTAATTTTCAAAATATAAAATTATGGGTATATGCAAAATGCAGCACATGATGCATTTTTCAAAAACAAAAAATCTTATGTTGCTTCTATGTTAAGGAGATACAAATCTGTCATATAATTTTTTTTTCTAGCATTCTTAGTTTAAGAGAGAAAAAAGTTTTGCAGTTTTGTATTTGCATTTTTTTTTCATATACATTGTTATCTTCAAAAATTAGTAGCACAAAAACTATTCATTACATAGAAAAATTATATGACAGTTTTATTTATGTGGGTTTTTGAAATCATCATAAAAAATGTCAATATGAATGGACGAAAACTACATCGTGTAGAACATTTTGAATATGCAGAAATGCCAAAAATAAGAAATGTCTTAAAATGAAGTTTTAAAAATATAAACAGCTAGCAACCAAATGCGCAAGGGTATTTAAAAAGTCTTGTAATGATCCTGAATCGTTCGCTAGGTCAAAAATAAAAGTGGATTCTAAAACTACAAACAATGGAGAATTTTTTGGGAACATAAATTATTCTTATTTTTTTTTTTTTTTTTTATTTTTTTTTTTTTTTTGACTTTGGGTTAATTTCAATTCTGCATTCCCTTAACTAATTCAATGATTTCTCTTTCCTCTATTCTAATTTATTGAACTACAAACAAGTACAACAAACTATCACTCATCAAAAGAAGGAAAAAACATGAAGCTGTTGTACTTCAAGACATTAAGCATCTCCACATTCTTAAAAGTAAGTCTGTTTTTATTAGGAGATAGAATGTCTTTTTAGATGCTAAAGCAAACCTTGTATTCACTTGGAATGGCAACTCTATAGATGTGACGAATTCCTCAATGTCTGAATTCTTCTGAAGACTAGATTCAAGTTTGTCTTTGGCAAAGCCCTCTAACTGCTCCCTCATGGAAGTAAAAATATCCCATTGTTTTTCCTTTTCCAGACCTTGTTGTTCCAATCGTTTAATAGCTGCAGGCAGGTAGTTGTAACTATGGACACAATATTGTATTTTCTGTGGTAACAGAAGTTGCCATGCCTTGGAAATTGCACCTGCATCGGATGGATTCAAAGAAAGCACAAGCTCTTTAATTTTGTCAAAATTCTCACACAACATAGCAGCACACTCAATCCAAGATCCCCAGCAAGTAATGACAGGGAAATTTGGAAGGAGCAGGCCAGTGATTTCCCTGTAGTAAACAACACAGCTCGGAGCTTTCAGTAGAATCTTCCTCAGGGCAGAGATGAATTGATTTGCGATGTCGTATTCATTCCTTATGGATTCACAAACCCTGTGAAGGGCATGAGCCAAGCATGTCACATGCTTCAAGTTAGGAAATAAAGGCTTCAATTGGTTAACAGATGAAACCTGTATGGAGCCTGGTCCGTAACCACAAGAAGAAGTTTTTCAAACTCGATACCAGTAGGCCAGAGTTTTTGGCAGAAGTCCATAATGGATTGCATTACTGTACTGGCATTGGTTCTGCAGCTCATACATTTTTTTACAATGTGGGCTTCACTTTCTCCCCTGCTAAGGGAAAAACTAAAATGTTCAAAACATATCGTTCCATTGAGTCTATGGTTTCATCCACAGTGATTCCCACTTTCTCCTTGATTATTTCTATGGTTTCTTGGTAAACAGGCTCCATGTAAATATCCCTTGAAGACTGGATGGTTCACCTTATTGAGTGGAATTCCTGCTTGTGTAAGAGCTGCACACAAATCAATGTTTAATTCCTTCAAATTTTGGCTTTTTGAAGAACTCTGTTGAAACGCATTTCGTAGTAGAGATTGCCGTGATTTGTTTGCTTGAAGAGAGTTGTTCATTTGATGCTTAGAGCTGGAAATGTGTTGTTTGATGTGATCTCGCTGGTGTTTTTCATGTAACAAAATTCCTGAATCACAAATAATACATCGCATAACAGTTCCATCAGTGTCTATGAAATCTTGTTTGAATTCCTCAGCCAGAACAATAAATCAAGCACTTGACACCTTTGGCATTGGAAAATCTAGTACTAGTACACTCGTTTGGTAATGTAACATAGAGCTAACACTAGTTCACTTGCTAACACAATGTGACTGTCACACAACTCACTCTTGCGCCCATTTGCTGTCCACACTTTCTTATAACACCGCGACAATTACCAGAATGTTCTCATTCATGCTGGAACTTCAGTCTCAGTGATTTCTAGTAGTTTCGAGCAGAACCCAGTCTTAATAATTCTCGGAACTGCGCGGGCGAAGTTACTGCCGTCTCTGTGTGCACAGCCTTCGCCTCCATGCAAACAGATGACGTCTCTCACAGTAACAAACTCACATTCTCGAACAGCAGGCAGTAAATCGAGCACTTGACACCTTTGGCATTGAAAAATCTAGTACTAGTACACTCGTTTGGTAATGTAACATAGAGCTAACACTAGTTCACTTGCTAACACAATGTGACTGTCACACAACTCACTCTTGCGCCCATTTGCTGTCCACACTTTCTTATAACACCGCAACAATTACCAGAATGTTCTCATTCATGCTGGAACTTCAGTCTCAGTGATTTCTAGTAGTTTCGAGCAGAACCCAGTCTTAATAATTCTCGGAACTGCGCGGGTGAGGTTACTGCCGTCTCTGTGTGCCCAGCTTTCGCCTCCATGCAAACAGATGACGTCTCTCACAGTAACAAACTCACATTCATGAACAGCAGGCTACTGATTCTGGTGGGATAGAATCACTCATTGTCAATTGCATTATTGCGGGCTACTTTATAGTGGTAAAGCGAGAGAAAGAGGTTTTTGTCGAACACACAATTATTTTCCATTATTGCAGGTGTTCTTTCAATTCCCGCGCGGCATTTACTGAAAGAGGTAGGCTTACTATTCGCACGTACACAGCAAGCTGAGGAGACATTAATTGAAAGTTAAAGAATAAATTGGAATGAAACTTAAAAGAAAAAAGGGGGGAAAAGGGGAAATGGGATAAAGGTGCCAAAAAGGGGTAAAGTTCCCAAAAAAGGGAAAAAGGTGCAAGAAAAAAATGCCTCTTTTCACAACTAGAAACAAAATTTCATACTGTGATATCTTTCCGCACAGCTTTAACTTACCCTAAGAAAAAAGGTGCACACCTAAAACTCCTAACCCTGATAATAACCAACAGTATAGGAATAATGAACAATGAAATTATTCTATCTCTCATACTTAGATATCTGCACTTATGTTTCTTATATCCTTTAGTTATCTATTTAAATTAGTATTGTTTTGCCTTTGTGATTTATATATATATATATATATATATATATATATATATATTTAAGCTCTTATAAGAACTTTTTTCAAACTTTTCAGGTGGTGGTGGTTCTTGTGGGCACAAATAACTTTGGGTTCACTGCAGAGAAAATTGCAGAAGGAATTATGGAAATTGTCAAATTAGTTCGTGAGAAGCAACCTGATGCCTATATTGTTCTACCGGTAATTTATATACTCTTTCATTACTTAAAACTTAATATGTTTTGGCCTAATGTATATGTGGAATTTAACTTATTTATTTATTTCCTGGATTTGTAAATGCTGAATGTACAGTATTGATTATGTTTACTTTTCTTTTACTTTCTGCTTGTAGATATTATATGCATTTGATAAAGCTGTCTATGCTCTAGGTGGGACTTGATGAGCATTTGGTGGATCCTAACAGATAATTTCCTCAGTAACATGCAGAGAACATTAAAAAATATTGCAAATAAAGTTTTATAAATCATGAAAACATTTAACTTAATAAAAAGTATTGACATCTTACTGCGCAGTGCAGTGAAAATGCATTAATGTAAATTTCAAATTGGAATGTGCTTCTTTTTTGTCAAATGCACTAGTGCTTCTCCCCATGGAATTGATAGCAGTTCTGTAATTCTCATCCAATCATATACAGTTTATTTCAGCAGAAATAAAGCTGAACTAAACATGCAGAATACCTTTAAGGTTTACTGCTATAACCTCGATCCACATATATTATAATGACCTGCTCATTTACTGCGAGAGCAATGTATTCAAGTGTCCGCGTGGAGTACCACTACTAGCCACATAGCTGTGCTAGCATTCATCCATTTGCAATGGATTGCTTGCAACCCTTTATTCACACAGCTGTAGTATTAGTTTATGAATGGTAAAAGAGTAGAATATGTAAAAGATAAATATTTGCCTTAAACTGGGGTGACTTTCTGCCACCCATTTATAATGAAAACACTGCATTCATTATTTTGTCAAGCTTACATTGACATATCTAGTCCATTTTAGAATAATTCATTCACTGAAGAATTGTATAAAATGTGAATCTTCTATTTTTGTGCAAGGGTGGTGCAAAACACTAGTTTATAATTAATATAAGATGGACATTACCTTAAGCTCTGGTGACTGGCTCAAAACATGGTTGCAACACATTGTTCTTAAGTCCTGTAAAAGTTGACTTTGAACACAGGATCACACAATTTAAATGTATTTATTTTTATCATTGTTACACAACTTGTAGCTATTAAAAAAACTTAGCACTGTGCCATAGATCTGCATAAATAATAAATAAATTTAGGCCTATTTTTCTATCATTGTTTGTAACTTGTAGCTATTAAACAAAACTTAATAGCTCTTAACAAGATTTATGTCTATATTTTAAACCTGCACTATACCTATACTTAATATATACTTCTTCGATGATTTTGAGCAGAGCCTCAAAATTTTCTCCTAATTTTCAGAGCCTCCATGGATTTTCGGCATTAATTATTGATGTAAGGTCTAAGAAACTTGTTTAGATGAAGAGTTGATAATTTCTTCGCATGATTATGATCATTATTGGCATTATTGCAGATCAGTCATGGATTCTGGTTTAAGCTTGGCTAAAAGAGTTCCACCAATTTGTGAAGAAGTTTGTCTCATTATTATACACATAAGGTATAAATGCTTCAGTGGCAAAATCAATTGCTGCCACAATTTTCACAAATTCAAATTCCTGTTAGGATAAAAATAGCAACCACAATTAATGTTTTTGAAGTGTGATATAATAGGAATGTCAGTTCTATCTGACACAAAAAAAAAGATTTTCAGTGTTCACATTCTAAGTTTTCCTTAATTGTTTGAATCAGATAACTAGCGATAACTGATAAAGTGACTGACTTTAATGTTGTACCTAGATGGTCAAATACCACTTTCAAGTTACTTCAGATTAGATTCAAGCAAAATGTGAAGATTTGTTTTACCATCATAGGCTTCAGAAGTGTTAATGTTTTTCTGCCGTGGTACTGAACATGTCATTACTGTGTTAATTCCTTTTTTAGGGCCAACATGATTTTCACTGGGAGATGCAGAAATTATTCTAGTAGTCAGTATTTTATGAATAACCTGGACTATCACAACACCATTAGTTTGGACATTGTTCCTTCTGAATGAACAATATTTCTATGTAATCACTTCAAAATTTCCGAAGTGGAGTGTGAACATCAAAAGATACCTTATGCATTTTAATGTTGATAAAACAGTTAACACTATAACTTCGTAAGTCTCTTTACTAAGAAACAGTTTTTGGGGAAATTGGCCTCTTGAATGGGATATCTGTAGTTCAAATCCCACCAGGACCATTCTCACTTTTTGCAGAATTTTCTTGGTCCTCATAACTCGCAAATGCCAGGGAGGTTCCCTAAACTTAGGCCTGGAACATTTCTTTCCAAATTTCCTTTCATAATTATCATTTCATGTCATGTATCATCAGTGACCACCATGTGTAGTGCTGAATGCAGCAAGTTCAGGTATTAAAACTAAAACAAGGTGGTAGCATAATTCTGAAACCCCTGTAGTGCATAAATACTCTCTTCTTCTTTGAGGAGAAGTAGAGAAACTCTTACCTCTTCTAAAAAGGTTTTAATTGCCCTTTTAACATTCATTTTTTCAAAACTGCTAGGATTGAGATGCTTTTCAGATGCTACAGTTCACCTTTCTGAATTTCAAAAAGCATCCTTAGGTATTTGGGACATTGATTTCCCATTATTAGTAAGTGATCTTTTAGAATGGAGGAAAAGGTTTCTTATATTCTTTATTGTATGACAGTAATCATAAGATAGAAAGAGTGGCCACTCAAGATCGCAAGGGTGACATAATTCTGGTCTAGGACTTCCATCACATAATTCAGAAAATATTTGTATATTTCTGGAGTGGTTGTCTATTGCAGTTCTTATCACCTTGAATCCAGTATCTTCCAATTTGTTGATAACATTAAGTCAGTTGCTTCAATTCTTAACCAGTCACATTATTTGTGAGGAAATATTGTACAAGTATTATGAAATGTGTTGGTAGACCTTGGCAAACAAGTTATGTTAATAGGTTGCAATATTATTTTCCTGTCTACCTTTATTACGTTCATCCATATGTAAATTCCCTATTACATCATCTCCCAATCTGACATATTGCACATTTGGTTGACTAGCCATATAATGGAATTATTATTTATTAGTGAGCCAAATGTCTGTTCTTCTGAGTTATGCACTTCTGATAGCCACTGCATTATGATATTCGTGGTATTTTCTTTTGTACATGTGCCTGTATACCTTTAAAAATTTAGATCTGCTAGGAAGGTTAAGTAAGGGAACACTTCAAATAAGTTCATATGCTGCTGAAGATTTGCTCTGCCATAATATGCAATATCTAATACTCAGTTCACTCCAACATTACTTTATTTACCTTAATGCTAACCTTAGGAAATAAAGCTTCAATATCCTCATTCCTTATTGCAGCTTCTAATGCTGGTATATTGAAGTAATTAAATTTTTTCATTAGCCTGATTATAATTTGTTCATTATTCCTATATTGTGGCCTTCAATACCTTCGTTTTGCTTTTCAACCTGTGATTACTTTGTTTTAAGGAAAAGATTTGCCTGGTGTAATAAGGAAGAGCAGCTGATTGAATTTCTTGGGGTAAGAAAAAGTGTTTTCTTTTCCACATTCAGTTCTACACTCCTTACTCGTGTTTGGAACAGCAGTTTCATTGTTGACATAGCTTATATCGCCAATATCTATAAACCTGATTATGATATGATATCTTTATTGAGTGTTGAGCTAATACAATACATTTGGGCATGATCAGCGTCAAGCCCTGGCTCCTTTTGCCGATCATACCCAAGCTTCCGCATTTACAAAACATGTTGAGTTAGCTTCATATCGCTAACGTTTCTCATTTAAAGTCCTATACTGCTTAGTGTTCTTCTCCCCTTCCCATCTCCTTCCCTTGTTTCCTCCGATCGTCTTTGAAACTCCACTATCAGCGGAAATGGGAACTATTAAATGCAATTTAGAGAATGCTTATTTGTACCCCGTACTGATCGTCCATAACAACACTTACTCGTTCATATTAAGAAATGTACCTCTCCCTCCTAGCCCTCTCCGTGTTTGCCATCCTTTATATGTAAATCTTTCACTTCACGATTTCATATAACCTATCACTTGTTTATCAATACACTTGTCTTTACTTTGTGTAATTTGTTCCCTTCTATGCATTCTATAGTCACTCTCCCTCTCTATTCTATTTACTCCCCCATTATTACTGCTTCTGTTTACCCATACTTCTCACAGAGCCTGCACTATTTCTATACATATGGCACACTTTCTTACTCCATAAATCTATTTCTGTTGGCTCCCTTAAGGTCCTGCTTTGTTTCTGTCCAAAATCCGTAAACTCCCATTAGGTGTCAACACAATGCTTTCTTCTTCCAACCATTCGCCACTCTGAAGCCACGCCTCTGCCCTACCCGCAACCATATCATGTGGCAATTGAACTTCCTCCCTCCTAGATGATGTCTCTTTCGTAACTTTGCCAGCTGTTGCCCATATGTCACTCTGATCTGACATCACTGCCTCGGCTCCCAATCTCATCTCTGACACAGCCATCTTCTTCCCACCAGCCCCACGTAGCAGTGACGTAACTTCCATATCTCCATCCTTCTCCAATTTCCAATCGCTCTTTGGATTTCCTTCCGATCTGCATTCCTTCTCTCTGTTCTCGGATGTATTTGGTTGAAACATTTCCTGCTCCTGCAATCTGCTGCTCCTTATGTCTCTTTCGCATCCAGCCACCATGCACCTATCGACCCACAACCGTAAGTTCTTTATGACGGCCCGTTTCCTTTCCATTCTTGCTAGCTTCATTTGTTGTATTAAATCTTTCTTCAAGGCCCGTTGTTCCACCGATAGATCTCTGTTTATAAAAATATTTGTTCCTTTTAGTTGCTTTGTTTTCTTTAACACTTCATAAACAAACTGCACTGACGTAAATCTTGCAACTATCATTTTGGCACCTCTTGATCTCCCCACTCTGAATGCTTCCTTAATCTCCCAGCCCTGTAACACCATTCCAAGCTTTCCTTCTATAATCTCTCGAACCTCTTCAACAGGCCATACTCCATTCCTTTCTTTCACTCCTGTTATAACTAGATTAAATCTGTGGTGTCTCTCTTCCAACAGCTCTACTCTTCTTTTGAGTTTCTGTACCTCATTTCTTATATCTTGCATTTCATTTTTGATCTCACTCTTGATATCTATTAGTTCCTTTTCTACTCCATTAAGTTTGTTTCCTAATTTCTCATCCATATCTTTTATACTAGCCAAAATTTCGTCCACAATGTTTCGATTCCCATTTGGCCCAGGATTAATTTCTACTCCACCAATTCCCAGTAGCATACCTATTATACATGTGAGAAGAATCATATTTATCATCTCTTCTGTACCTTTGTTTATTTTAAAATCATTCCATTTTAACTTATTAAAGGTTCCAATTCTTCCTCTATACTCTTCAATACTAATTCCAATAGTTACTTAAGCCCTTCTTTTCTTCCACTCCAGGAGCTTCCTCAACACACATCCACTCTCTTCCACTGCTTGCTTAGCACTCCAAACCTGATTATATTATTTTTATATTTTTTTACATGCCGTGACACAAGGACTGTCTTATTTCATTCTAATAATCTCTTTTGGGGTTCAGACTTAAGCTTTAAATATTTTGGATAATTGAGAAATATTGATGGGATGGAACTTACTTTCAGTGCCATTCATTTACAGTCTTCTTTGTTGCGTTCTATTGTAAAATGTTCACTGCAAACTACACTACAGTCCGAAGGCTGATTTTTCACAGTAGAGAACAGAAAAGTAAACCATTGTAAACAGCGTCTCTAAGAGAGTCACAAAAATGTACATAAACACAATCCAAGAACAAACTATTATGAGTAAAATCTTGGTAAAATGCATGGTTCTTGTGCCTAGGTCAAGCAACTAGGTACCTACAAGAACACTTGAGGGATTCTCAGTAACTATTGCAGACACAACACTCTAGTGAATGAACAGGTCAGTTATAATATTTGTAGGTCAAGCTATGACATAAGGATGCATTATAGGATCAGTCAACTCAAGTAGATTTGATGTAGCCAAGTCTGAGTGATGTAAGACTACAACAGTATAGTGATTCTGGAGAATTGTTAAGGGGCGTGAAGGAAAGGGAAGCAAAGACTATCTTATATGCACAAAGTACAACAGCATTTCTGTTGTCCTACTAGCCCTTCAACTGTCAGCAGCAGTTCCCTTGCCTATAATTGCTGTATTATAACTTGTCCCTTGAGACAGCTCCGCCACCACATGGCAGGAGTGAAGCTACATTGCAACCTTTTGCACAGAGGGGAACGGGAGGGTGAAATGCTACCTGGCGCACTCAGTTGACAATGCTAACAGTTGATTCATTATTGTATATGACTAAATATATTGTCTTTCTCACACTGCTAATGAAAGAAGAAATTATAGGTTATGTTTATACTGCAACACTGTTAATGTATAATTATAAGTCCAGTATAAATAAATCCATCAACAGTGGAAGTGTTATGTTATGCTGGAGGTAATAGGCGGAGGGGATGAAGGGGTATTGGACAATATCAACAGTGATTGGCTGTCACACACATAGCTGCAGTGACCATCACTGTCACTGAGCTGTCTCAAGGCACAAGTTTTAATACAGCGATTATAACCTGATCCCACACATTTCAGCAAGTTCCTGTCTTTCTGCTGGCAGCAAGAGAGAGTTGTTCAGTGATAACAGACCTTCAGTTGTCTGATGCTGAATGATTATATTATATTCTCATCTGGGAAACCTAAGTTAGATTAATAAGGGGAATAAGGGTTTTTAAGTTTTTCTGTTACCTTGAATACACTATGGAGTAAAACAGCTTTTTTTTTAAAGAGAACTGCAGCAGAAGAGCTTAATTGACAGGAGATTAAAAATCCTTTAAAAATGGCTGAAATTTAAATGTATTATTATTATTAGTAGTGGTGGTGGCGGCGGCGGTGGTGGTGGTGCAGCACTGTGATGCTAGATATTAGATTCTTTGACACATTTAGTATGTGCATGAAGGAGCATGAATGAATTAACAGTGAAATTTACGTATTTGAAAAAATCTGAAATTGTTGATATAGCTTTGTTTCTTGTATAGTATTCTTATAACTCCCACCTATATCTCAACAGCAAGGGTTTTAAATGCTCCATCCTCTTCCAGTGCACTTGCAAATAGAGCCAACTAACTCAACTCTGATACTGTTGTTCTCACTTGCCTTTTGTTCCCAGTACCAAGGACAGTGCAAGCTCTTGTAAAAGTCAAACAAGGTAGCTCCTAGGTATCTACAGTTCCAGTAATTTTTATACTTTGTTCTTGCTCTTATCAGAAGTCAATTCTGTATGAGCTATACCATATGCACTTGAGATAAGAGTGCTCACAACAGTCAATTATGTTTTGTGTACATATTGATATGATTGTAAGAAAAGAAACTGTTGGATAAAATTAGCTGATGAAAGCTACAAATTAGTCAGAAAGGTGTTAAGAACTAGACAAAGTTCATGCAGGTATACCTTAATGAGGATTTTGAAATAATTTATAGTTCTAGCAGGCACTAAAGGGTGGTGGTGGTGGTGGTGGTGGTTGTTGTTCTTTATGTATAAGGGCTTAAAAATACGATAGGATTAGTTTTCGAAAGCTATAAGTAATCCATAATTTTCAATAAGTTCTAAAGAGTGACTGAAGTTTTGTCCAGATTCAGTGGTGTAGCGCAGGAGCCCCAAATGAGAGGGGCCTCAAAGACTCGAGATACCGTATTTTCGCATGTTTAGGCCACGCATGCAGCACCTTGTTTAAAGACTGTAAATTCAGGGGAAAAAAAATAGTTTTCTTGTAATTTCAGGAATATTGAGGAATATGACAACATTGTGAAATCTGTAATAGTGCACTGGCCAAAATAACGCTGCCACGCAGAACAATAGGGTGGAAGGAGCAGTTAGAATTATTTTCTTCATTGATACTTGAATTTACTGGGCAATGGGCAATACCAAATTCAAACCGTTTTCTTCTGTTCCTCGTGTCATTCTGATCTATTAGGATAGTGAGTGCAGGAGTGAGTGTAGGACTGCTACATCAATAATATTGTGAAAAGTGTGAAAAAGGCCTTATTTTGACCATGAAAATTAATTATATATACTGGTAAAGGATTTTAATTTCAGAAGTTAAGTACTCCTTTCTATTGGTATTATGTTGATTCAGCATGTGTACTAGTTGGCCATAATAGGTGTATGTGCAGTGGGAAGAGGAACTAAACAGTTACAGAACAAGTGGGTGGGGCATCACAAGGACAGTCAGGTAAAAAAACATCTGCAATTACTAGCGAGGCTGAAGCCTGCAAATGTAGTACTGCTTTCATTGTGCAACTGCACATTCCTCTATCACCTTGGCCCTCACTCCCCTCTGATCCCTAGCCTTGTTGATGCATTGTTAAAGAAACAGCTGCGCCCTCCTCTAAGTACACTCTTATCGTGACCAACTAGTTCCTTAGGCCTCATTTATGCATGCGGTTTCGTAATGTGCTAGTATGACACGATTCGAAAGAACATTGAGTTAAATGGATGCATTTTTGCAATGTGACGTGCTGCATGATGTGAAAAACATGTCAGCTCGCATGACATATGGGAAAGTCCATTGAAATCAAACAGCAAAAAACCTTGCATTTTTTGTTTGCATTGTAATTCTTCCTGTTAATAAGGGGTGCTAAGGAAAGCATATTTATCACATATTAGCATCTAAAACCCAACGGTTGTCACGTTATTAAATAATAAATGCGTCGTATTAATTCATTTTGCTGCATTTTAAGTGCGCATGGCTCCGGAACCCATTATTTCAGAATGTTGTACCAAATCTCATTTTCTAGATAAAAGTCTGCATTTCATTATAGCATATACTAATTATTTTTATAATATTCACAAAAAACTATATACAGTTCTTGCTTATTTTAAGCATCTCCAGATATTTATAAAACTAGAGTATTAAATTGAGAATAATCCATAGCATCATTAAGAGAAGTCGGCAATGTTGGTAAATTGGTTGGTAAAGCTTGCTTGATCTTTGGTTCAAAACAAACATGCAAGAGCGACCATGAGCATGTAAAAGCCTTCTCAGTAACCATTACAGTAAAATACATGTTTGTATTTAAATTACGGAATCTTACCATTAATAATAAAATTATTTTTCTTAATCCGTAACTGCCTACACTTGAAAAAATATAAATTTCTTCGCTTAAATAAAAATAAGAAGAACATGTTTACTTATCAGTATGAAATTAAAGTTTAGGGAATCAAAATAAAGCTTGACTTAAATAATTAGATTTAAAGATTTCAGAGTTATAACAGTTTGAAGTTGGAAATTTTAGGAAGATACGATAAATTTTAACAATTTTAATTGCAAAATTATAATGTTTTCTAAATTTTAAGAGTTTTCAAAAAGCATTGTATAGGACTTGTCTACAAATACAAAAAGTTCTGTTTCCTTTAAAAAGTGCAGGGTTGATTTTGCTTCTATTTCAGATGATTTGAAATGGAATGTACCATATGCGACAGTCACAAGACCTTAATATATATAATATACAGCTCCAATGACTCATTGTGCAATGTATAGTTGTGATAATTACTATCTATAGGAAAAAAAAACAAAAATGGCACATACAGTGTTTCTCATTTCCAAAAGATAAACAGATTCATGAAAAATGGGGAACATTGTTGCCTAACTTGATGCTCTATAATTAGCAACAATAGCATATTATTACATAATTGCTTTACAACGTTATAATTAGGGATATAAAAAAATTACTATTTCTGATAAAATCAGGAAAAAAAGCACAGATGGAGCTTTGTGGAATGGTAGAATTATTTAAAGGCATCCTAAAGCCAGATGGTATAGAAAATCAAGAACATGAAGAAGAAAAGAAACCTACAGTGAAATATCGGCACAAAAGCGAATATCTCAGAAGGGGTTTAAATATATTGTGGGGTTACACAGCATTTAAACACATCAATCAGTATCCTGACTTAGAAATATACACAAAATTGATGCCAGTTGACAACAAAGACTGGATTAGTACCATTTCAAGAGAAATTTAGTTCTGCCTTGCATGAAATTCCAACTGATTGCTACTATAATGGAAACCACATTTTACCTTTTACCTTTACGTACCTAGTAGGTAGAGAAGGTATTGCATTCCATCCAAAAATTCAGATACTGAGGTTTCACCGGAAATATGTTTTGAGATCCCCTGAATCCAAAAAGAGCATTTTTAGAGAAAGGTCCATGTGTGTGCGTGCATGTGTGTGCGCGCGCATGCACATCATAACTCAAAAATGGAATGTTGGATAAATACAAAACTTGGTATTTAGGTTCAATACCTTCCAAAGATATGACACACAGATTTTTAAGAAAATCCCTCACCCCAAACTATCCTTTACATGGAATATTTTTCAACATTTTTTATTTTCTAAAAAATGGCTATAGGGATTTTTATTAAAATACCACATATTAAATATATTTATATGGCAAATAAACTTTATATTTTGAATTTTCTGAGAATAGCCTGTGATGTCCTCTTTATTCAGAAAGAATTTTGTGTTATCTTATATAACTGGTGAACGTTAAGTGATAGGCATAAACGTACTACACAAAAAGTAAAGATCTCTTTAAAACACATAATTTATTTCAAATAACGTTTTTTACAGCATCAGCCATTTCTGAGATATCTGCTATTAATGGTTCGATTTGTTCAATACTTTGTCGTTCTTTAAAGTCCCATCGATTTTCAGTTGTTTCTGGCGATTGCATGGAAACAGTGTGGAATTTTAAGGCCATCTTATAGCATCCAGTTCTTAAACACTTGACTATCACTCTTCTCTTCGTATCCTAACGAAATGTGTAATATTCTACAAAGGTTTATCTGGATTAAAATGAAGTAGATAGTAAAATAAACTTTCGTAAGAATAATTTGTATACACCCTAAACGATAGAGGATAGAGAAAGTCATGTGAATGTAACATAGCAGATATTTTTAAATGTGTATGGAACTTTGTTACCCATGATAAAGATATAAACAAAAGAACAATGTAATTACTCAATAATGCAACAAAAAACAAATAGGAAATAAATTCTACCATTCCATAGGAAGTAATAAGAACATTGGTTCGGACAAAAACTTTTATTACAATAAGATAATTTAACAAAACAACAAAAACATCCAAGAGATCAAAAAGAAAAATCACAAATAAAATGGAAGAGATTACTTATAAATACTCATCTGTGAAATTTTTAAAATCAGTTTCATTTCAGTTCGATTCATTTGAAAATTTAATATAGCATTTGGTGTTTTATTGCATATCAAATGTCATGCATCTGTTCAAATTGGTTCCCGAGATACTCACATTTTTATTCTTCTTCTTTTTCTGTTTACTATTTTGAAAAAATGCTTCACACAATGCAATTATATTTTTTAAAAATAATGTTTTATAATTTCACTCCTCAATAGTATTTGAATAAACTATAGAGATAAATGTTTAATTATCCTACTAGTTTGGGAGAAAATGTTAAATATATTCTTCAATTTTTAGCTTAAACATTTACACAAAATTGATGTTGTTGCTTATGTACATCTTCCATGGTTTAAATGACCATATGGCTATAAAAACTCAGAAAACTAAACAACAACAACAACAACAACAATAATAATAATAATAATAAAATTGTATTGCCATTAAGCTTATTACAGCAATAGACAATGTCAAAATTAATTACAATGAATATATTATTGTACATATTACATAAATATATTAAATAATATCTCAGTGTTATTACATGTTAACAAATATGCAATAAAAGTTACAGTGTATTACATTAATACTTCCCATTACATGATTTATACATTGTGCAGAGCTAATATAAATATAATCATCAGAAAAACAATAAATAGTCTAGGAATAAAGTACAAGGATAGTTGATATTACTTGCTGTTAAGATATATTTTCAAAATATTCCTGTAGTGAATAGTACGGGTTGTTTAGCAATCTGTCATAAAGTTTATGTTCAAATCTGTTATATGGCAGTTGAGTTAGATCATTTGATAGTGTGTTATACACTTTTATACCTAGTACTTCAAAGCTATTATGTGATTTTTACAGTCTATAATAAGGAGTATCTATTTGTTTTGTATACCTCATGTTATATTTATGGATGTCCTGTCTATGGTGGTAGTCAGACGAATTCTTCTTTAGATAAATAAGAACGGTATAGATATATAAGTTTACTACTGTCATTATTCTTAATTTAATGAATAGTGGCTTACAATGTGCCATTTTGTCTGCATCAGATATGATACAGATAATCCTCTTCTGTAGTATAAGTATATTACTAATGTGGCTACTATTACCCCAAATTAAATTCTGTAAGCTATAACACTATGAAAAAAGGTGTAATAAGCAGATCTTATGTATGTATCAGGTACAGACTTTTTGAAATTTTTTATAAGATATATAACTCTCGAGAGCCCAGCTGTGATATGATTAATATGAGGTTCCCAGGAAAGCTTATTGACAACTATTACACCCAGAAATTTAACTTCTTTTATATTATTTGATATTGGCAGTTCTCTTAAACTAAATAAAAGTTGTTGCATTTTGCTTTCATTTAGTAAAAATACCATTGGCCCTAAACCATATATATCTGCCTGCCTCAGGGTGTCCTCAGCAATTATTTTAAGGTTACTAATATCATTACTGGTGTTAAAAAGGGTGTCATCTGCATATAATATTGTATGGGTGTTTACACATGAAGGCAAGTCATTGATCATCTGTATAAAAAGAAGAGGCCCAAGAACGGAGCCTTGCGGTACCTTACATTTTAATTCAGTCAGTTTTGATCTCTCATTACCAACACAGACAACTTGGTAACGGTTAGTTAAATAAGTCTGGAAAAGTTTTAATACCATGCCACCTATACCATAGAATTTAAGTTTATTTATAAGGTGCATATGGTTCACACAGTCGAACGCCATACTCAAATCGCAAAAGATGGCCTGTGCTATATTTTTGGTTTCAAAAGCTGTGCGAATTCTTTTAACTATCGACACTATAGCATCCATTGTTGATCTGCCTTTACTGAAACCAAACTGTGCTCCACTTATTATTTTGGCTTCTTCTATATAGGTGCAAAGTTGAGTGTACATTATCATTTCAAACACTTTCAAGATAATTGGAACTAATGTTGTTGGGCGAATAATTTGATGGACTGCTTTTATCTCCCTTTTTATAAATGGGGACAACCCTTGAAAATTTTAATTTACTGGGAAAGTTTCCTTCAAAAAGACATTTGTTGATACAGTATGTTAGTGGATACAGTATGCATTCTATTACTTGTTTAAAAAGATTATTAGATAAATCATAGATATCCACTGTATCAGATAGCTTAAGGCGTTTCACTGCTTTTAGTACAGTCTCCGGGATCACTTCATAAAATTCAAAACAACCTTGTTCGTATCTCTGCTCGCAATTTTCCATAAGTTCTAGTACCGTTTCATTAGGTTTTATTATGTTTTGCCCAATATCATCCACCGATTTTATAACAAAATCATTCAGTTCATTAGGGGTTAACTCGATGTCATCCCTGTAGTCTCTTTTTGCTATGGTATTAATCAGATTCCAAGCCTTTTTACATTTATTATTAGAAGATTCGATATTTTGTACATTGTACTGCTTCTTTGTTTGATTTATAGCTTCTTTGTATTCTTTTCTAGTCTTCAGGTAAGAGGACATACCTATCTGACCCATTGCTCCTGCACAAATCTAAATACACAATGACTTTTTGTTTCTTGCATGCGAGTTGAGGTGTATTATTCCTATCCTTATTAAGTACCTTTTTTCCATTACTAATATTTTTAATTCTGCATTTTCTTTGGGGAAAGCACATTTCAAAGGTATTTTAAAAAATGGTAAAAAATCTTTCAAATACTTCATTTGCAGATAATAAGTTGCAGAGATGTGAGTTACATGGTATATCATACCATTCAATTTCATTTAACATTTTCCTAAAATATGAAATTTTGTCCTTAGTTACAGGTCTAGTAGCGATAATTTTAGACTTGGTTTGTTCAACGTTAGTAGTCTTTATGTTTCTTATTTTAAGCCAGACAGAGTCATGGTCTGAAAAAGGAAAGACTTTAGTGTCACATGTTACCGAAGCTTGTTTTATATTTGTAAATATATTGTCCAAGCATGCTGTCAGTCTGGTGGGCTTGTAATTTGTAATTCTAAAATTGAACTGCCGGAGTATTTTTTGAAATTCGATATCAATTTGTTTATTTTGTCTTATATCAAATTGTGAGTTTAAATCTCCTCCAACTACTATTCTAAAAGATTTCCACTTAGTAAAAGGTATGTTGTATTTAATAAGGCAAAATCCATGTTTATGATTTTTTGGCCTTATTTGCATTGATGAGTATCCTTAAGAGTAATTTGGAAGGAAGAAGCACAAGATAAACATTGTAGTTATTTCATATGCAACGTTACTATTTATTTTGTGTTGTATAAAGGAAAATATTATTACTATTGTAAACAAAATGCAATTAATTCTACTGCATTCAGATTATTTGTAGTGTTATTTTAATTCATAAATATTCATGTTTATTACAGTTATATATCTGTTGTCTATAATGATGTTTTGCATGAATAAATATGTACAAGTGTCTCAGGTAATAGAGTAGTCCTGCTCCAGCTTACAATACAAAGTTAGTAATTTTTCTAAACATTGTCATTTATGCTTCATGTTGTTTCCATTTGTTCTTTTGTATTGGAAATTAGATAAATCAAATATTTAGGCTTTCACGTTATGGCTTGTTATTATTGTCCTTGCCACAGTCATCAGCAAAATTATACGCTTGTTCCTCACGTTGCAGTCAAGGTGACATCACTGTGAAGACCGAATGAAAACAAGTAGCACTTGTCCCTGATTCCATCATGGGTTGGCAGAACTGATTTCCTAACAAAACACAGTGGAACATGTCTCATTCATAAATTGACCATTTTAAGTAATGCCACTTTGCATCATTCCTTGTCGCACGACATGAAATTGCATGCATAAATGAGGTAGAAGTGAAGCAACAAAAGGAAAACAAAAAATAAGCTAAAGGGATGCCATGGTAACGAAACTCTTAAAATTCTTTTTGTACTTTTCACTGATAAAAAGGAGGTGGTCTAAGTATTCCAATAGAAACTACAGAAAATGAAAAATGTGCAAATTGTGGCATTTCTGAAATAGATGATTCTGCTAATTTTGTGCGCGAGTCCATAAAATGCGAACATAGCACTTGTTTACCCACAGGTTCTAATAATAATGAAGATGAGTTAATAAATTGTGAAAGTAGCACTAATTTTCCCTCAACTTCCATTTCTCAAATGAATGTCGAAAATTGTAAAAATTTATCTCACAAGAACCCCACTGATGGAAGTCATTTTAATAAAGAAATCACACATAATTTAAAGAAGCCTATAGTAAGAAATAGTGAGAAGGGTAATTGATGTGTCACTGACCTTTGCAATGTTTAATACTTATGGTCTTTCGAGGGGATAGAGAAAAACTAGGGTGAATCACACAGTGGTAATTTTCTTGCTGCTATTAGACTTCTTAGTAAATATGATCAAAGTTTTATTTTGATTAATGAATGAGAAAACAAAAAGCAAAAACACCTACTTAAGTCCCCAAATACAAAACAAACTCATTCAGATGCTGTCTTCACAAATAGAAAAAAGATAATTGCAGAAATACATGATGATTCTATTCCCTAATATTGTACACTACCCAAGACATAACTAAACATAGTTGAGTTTAATTTTGCAATACATCTTAGCAACGGAGAATGTAAATAACACCTATAGAGCTCACAATACTGGAAAGTTTTCTATGATTTTTTAAAGTTGGGGTTGGAAGTACACACGAATTAGTTACTGCAGTTTTAGAATTCATTGAAAGCAATGGAATTTCCATATAACAATGCAGAAATCAAGATTACCATGGAGTGAAAGTGATGAGGGAGTATACTCGGTGTGTAAGAGTGGATCAAAAGACTGGAGCTGACTGCCAATTATGTACATTGTACTGCCCACAACTTGAATTTAGTCCTAAGAGACGCAGTTAAGATACCACAGATAACATCCTTTTACAACTGGCTTGAAAGAATATATAGGCTTTTCATTTCCAGTATTAAAACATGACAATTATTACAAAAATTAAAATCAGAAAGAAAACTTCAACTCTCAAAACACTATGTCCATCAATGTGGTTTTCAGCTTATCACACTTTGTTATCCGTCCATTTACGTTATCAAGATATCATGAGGATTTTAAGCAATATACAGTAGACCTCATTTAACCGAATTCCAAGGGACCAAAAAATAGCCAATTCGGTTTAACAAAGTTTGAATTAACGAGGTTTTGTAAAAATAGTCCCATATTATCTAATGGTAAAATATGACTGTTGAGTTCACTTTCTCTCTTGTTATGCATACCAACGAATGAGGGTGATCCACTTTCATGACCTCTAAGTAAAAGTAACTGCTGTATATGGTATATCTTGCATTTGTTTAATTGAGAAAGTATACTGTCAAATGCTTCTCGTAATTTTTTAAAAAGCAGTACTATTTGGAACAATATTATACTCATTGAATTAGTGAGTCGTATAATACAACAAACAATAGTCTTAAGAAACACTTTAAATATACTGTTCTTTTAACACTAAGTTTTAATTGGAACACATGTTTTAGTTACAACTCTTATCCATTACACATTTTAGTTCTATAATTTGAAAAAATCATTAATTGTTGTTTGGCGGACCATTGGTCGCAATATTACGGCACTCTCTGAAGATACCACATCCAGGGCAGCCTGAAATGCCATGGAGACATCAGAAGTGGCAACAAATCTCTCGAGAACAGAAATTGCAGCAGCAACTTCAGCGCGGGGTCGCGGTATCATATCTTCATGTTCCACCTCAGAAGATGACAGTAAAGAAATATCATTCTCTTCTGCATCATCAGCAGATGACTAGTTCTTCAGCAGCACAGATGTTGTTGTCTACCTACATCCATTCTTCCATAATGATGTTACAAGAGGGCACCAAGTGTGTAGAAGAGCATTATCAGAATCCCAATTGTATCCACATTATAAGTTCAGATGTGGATCATCGGTTTCCTGTTCAGTTTCAGCGGCGTTATCAGTCGCTGTCCAGGCCTTGTGAAAACAGTAAGTTATGATGTCTGTTGTAACTTCATCCCAAGCAGCAGATATGTTGCGGATAGCTTGCAGTGCATTCCAATGTTGAACTGTTTCTTGTGGTTCTATTGCACTTATGGCAGCCTTAACCAGTCGGCATCTGTAATTACGCTTCATTGAGGCAATTATTCCTTGATCCAATGGTTGCAGACAGTTCGTGGTATTAGCTAGTAAGAAGACAACTTCTATGTTCAGAAGTTCCAGGTCACGAACTGATGTGCCAAGCAGTGGTCCAAAGTTAACAAAATGTTCCTCTTTCTCGCAGCCATTTGTTTTTGAATCTTCAAGAGATTTGGTCATTCAAGCTTTATTGTTATTCTCGTACTGACTTGGCAGACTGAATAGGTTGACATTTTTAAAACAACGTGGATTTTTGTATTTTCCAATCACTAATGGTTTGAGCTTCTCAGAACCATCTGAATTACAACAGAAGACCACCGTCAGTCTCTCCTTGCTGCATTTTCCTCCATGGCATTTTCCGCCCTTGGCACGTAGTGTTTTTTCAGACATCAAGTTATAGAAAACGCCTGCTTCACTCATATTAAACACATTTCTTGGGTGATGATGAGATCGCTTAGATTGAAACTCCCGCGCTCACTCATTGGCATCTTCCTCGTTTACTCTTTGTGCCTCCCCACAAACACTGACAGCACCGATTTTATGCCTCTTTTGAAAACGCCATAGCCATCCCTCAGAAGACACAAACCCAGAAATTCCTTCTTTCTTTGGGATTTCTGAGCCTTTTTTTGAAGCATGGGGAAGGACAGTAAAATTTGCTGTGAATGCATGTGTTGGAACCATTCTAACAGCGAATCCTCCAAGTCTTCGTGTTTCGCTGGTCTCTTGTGCTTGCTATTGCCACTAAATGAATAACTTGCCAGTCTTGCCTCTATTTTCTGTTTTGAACTTATAATAGATGAGAGAGTACACTTCAGCATCTGAAAGTGTTCTGCAACCTGTGTTTTGGTCTTCTCTTCACTATCAACCATATGTAAAGTTTGCTGTTTTTGTTGTGGAAGTGATACATAAGCAGCATGTAATAAATCGGGACATTGTTGAGAAATTACAGTACAGTATTGAGAAAAATTATGTGAAATGCATAATGGAAAATACCGTAGTGCACAGCACAACATACATATTCAGTTTAACAGAAGACTAACGTATGGAATATATAATGAAGGGACCAAATTTTAGTTCATAGTACGAATTATCCGAAATTCGGTTTAAGCATTAGATTTTTCCATGTAATTCGGCAGGGACTAAGCAGGTACTACGGATTAACTGAGAAGCACCGCACCTTGAATTCCTGTCGAGGCGTCGTTACCACCCATAGCCTCAATGGTATGTCGGACGATGAACTAGTCGACAATCTTTCTGATCAAAAGGTGACAGCAGTTCATTGAGTGCAGGCTAAACACGACGGAGTATTGGTACCAACTCGTACCCTGTTTATAACCTTTGGTGGTGTAGATCTGCCCACGAGTATTTCAGCAGGGTACGAACGAATTGCGGTGAGGCCCTATATTCCTAGACCGCTGCGTTGTTTTAAAGGCCAACGTTTTCGGCATACGCAAGTCTCTTGCAAGAGTGCCGTTCCTATCTGTGCCTCAGGTAGCCAGCCGTCACACGATGGTACCTGTTCATCAGGATCCGTCTGCGTTAATTGCAAAGGGTCTCATTCTGCGTCATTTGCCGACTGTCCGCGGTACTTGGACGAGAAGGCGGTCCAGGAGATCCGGGTAAAGGAGAAACTCTCCTTCGCTGAAGCCCGGAGGCGTTACCATGCGCGCCAACCTTCGCTCCTGCGATCGGGTACATTTAGTTCTGTTGTTGCCTCGCCAGTACCCCGGAAGGATGCCGAAACAGACCGACCATGACTGCATTGACCGCTACTACCACCCGGCTGTCAATTTCTGGCACAGTTATCAAGCCATCTAAAGCTGGTCCTAAGGTACCGAAGTCACAAGGCACTGAAAAGAAATCAAAGCAGAAACTTCGTAGGGAAGATTTTCTTAAAGACCCTCCGCGTGCGCGCGGTAAGAAAAGTTCACCTTCTCCTCGCGCTCAACGGCACACTTCACCCATTGCCACCCAGAACCGATTCTCAGCGCTTGAATCGGTTTCTGGCACTGAGCGCGTGGGCCTTCCCTTCGAGGAGGATATGGAGTCTGACCAACTCCATACCAAACGTCCGAGCCCAACGGTTAAGCAGAAGGTTATTTTGAGCTTCCCTTCTAAGTAGACAGTTTATCCCTGTCCTTCATGGCTATCCTGACCTGGAATTTACGCGGTGTACGATCGCATAGGGCGGAACTGCAACTTTTATTGCGTTCCCATTCACCTATGGTTGTGTGTTTGCAGGAGACCAAGCTTCGCCCTCACGATCCTTTTGCTCTCCGAGGTATAGTCCGGTTCGCTACGATCTTGCACCGGATGAGGGTTCTCTTGCTCATGGAGGTGTCATGCTATTAGTGTGTAACGACGTTCATTTTCAGACTCTCACACTTACGTCCGACTTGCAAGCTGTTGCCGTTAGGATTCAATTACCCGGCTTTTTCTTTTCTCTTTGCTCCATTTATTCACCTCCATCGTCTCCCCTCGCTAACGCGGACCTTCGAGATATCCTGTCCGCTCTCCCAACACCATTTCTTCTGTTGGCAGATTTTAATGCCCATCACCCTCTGTGGGGTTCGTCTAGGGCTTGTGCAAAGGGAACGCTCCTTTCCGACATTTTTTCTCAGTTCAACCTCTTCATCCTCAATACAGGTGAGCCTACTTTTCTTTCTGACTCTTCTGGTACATTCTCTCACTTGGACCTTACCGTTTGCTCACTCCAGCTTGCTAGTCGTTTGCAGTGGAACGTCGTCGCTGACACCTACTCCAGCGACCATTACCCCTGCGTCGTGTCTCTTCTGTCTCACCACGTCCAGCATTCCAGAGCACCTACCTGGCAATTCCTTAAAGCCGACTGGAAACTGTATTCCACCCTCGTGTCTTTTGCGGACCAGCCATTCCCTGACGTTAAATCAAATGGTGCAGTACCTTACATCTACGATCCTATCTGTCGCCGAACGCACAATTCCCCGTCCGTCCTCCCACCCTCGGCATATTCCTGTTCGTGGTGGACCGAGGACTGTCGGGACGCCGTTCGTGCCCGTATAACTGCGCTTAGGGTGTTTCGGCGACACCCTACACTTGATAATTTGGTTACTTTTAAACAATCGCGCGCCAGGGCTCGTCGCATTATTCAGGATAGCAAGAAGGCCTCCTGGGCTCGTTTTGTCGACTCTTTTAATCGCTTCACGCCTTTCCTCTGTTGTTTGGGATAAACTTCGTCGCTTCTCCGGTAAAGTGTCGCATTGTACTGTGTCTGGCCTTCAGGTTTCCAATGCCACCATAGTGAATCCGGCTGCCATTGTTAACGCTCCTGGTGCTGCCTTTGAGGGGTTTCCAGTTCTGACCATTATTCCGCCGGCTTTCGCACTCTCAAAGACCGGCAGGATTCCGTGACCTATAGTTATCGGTCCCCTAATCAGGAGTGTTATAATGCCCTTTTCTCAATGAAGGAGCTGGAGCACGCCCTCCATTTCTCTAGGCACTCCGCTCCTGGGCCGGACGGCATTCATGTCTTGATGTTACAGAACCTTTCAGCCGACAGTAAAGCCCTTCTCTTACGGGTCTATAACCGCATTTGGCAAGACGGCATTTTTCCTTCTGTTTGGCGCGAAGCTACCATTGTCCCTATACTTAAGCCTGGGAAGGATCGCCATCTACCTGCTACCACCCTATCTCCCTCACCAGTTGCATTTGCAAGGTGATGGAGCGCATAATCAACGGGCGGTTGGCATGGTGGCTTGAGTCTCAGAAACTTCCAGCGAACGCTCAGTGCGGATTTCGTCGCCATCGCTCTACCGTCGACCATCTGGTGTCTGTTGACGCATATTATGAACGGGTTTCTGAGAAAGTGTCAAACAGTGGCTGTGGTTTTTGACCTGGAGAAAGCTTATGACACTTGTTGGAGGGGCGGCATTTTACGTACACTCCACGCATGGAATTTACGCGGTCGTCTTCACATATTTCTTCGGGAGTTTATGACGGATCGCGTCTTTCGTGTACGTGTGGGCTCGGTTTTATCTAGTCGTTTTATTCAAGAGAACGGTGTACCGCAGGGCTCTGTACTCAGTGTCACACTTTTTGCGATTGCTATCAACCCCATTGTTGAATTATTCCACCTGGCATTTCATCGTCCCTTTTCGTTGACGATTTTGCCATTTATTTCAGTTCACGGCGGACCTGTCTGCTCGAACGCCGTCTCCAGAGCTGTATCGACCGTCTCTACGCCTGGAGTAACGCCAACGGCTTTAATTTCTCCGCCGAGAAATCCGTCTGTATGAATTTCTGGCGCCGGAAGGCTTTCCCTCCCTCTCTCCATCTTGTGACGGAGATACTTCCATTTTCAGACGAGGTGAAATTTTTAGGGTTGATCTGTGATTGAAAGCTGAGCTGGACTTCGCACATTTCGTTTTTAAAATCAAAGTATGACCGTTCTCTTAATCTTTTACGTGTTTTAAGTGGCACATCCTGGGGAGCTGATCGGACCGTCCTTCTGCGTCTTTATCGCTCCTTGGTCCGATCCAAGCTTGATTACGGGTGCATTGTCTATTCACGGTACGTCCATCTGTGTTACGTCGATTGAATGCCTTTCACCATCGTGCCATAAGAGTCGCTACAGGGACCTTTCCAACTAGCCCTGTACCCAGCCTGTATGCTGAAGCTGCAGAGCCTCCGCTGGCCGTCAGGCGTGAGATGCTTTTATGCAGCTATGCCTGTCAACTCTCCAGCTTGCCTGACCACCCTTCATTCGAGTTATTTTTCGAGTATTCGCTTGATCGCAATATATAGTTAGCTCCTCTGCATTGCTCCCTCCAGGGGTTCGATTTCGCCAGCTTCTTCGGCATCTGGACGTTACGCCAGCGCCGACCCTTCCCAGGGGGAAACGCCGTGTATACTATTACCTTAGTTGCGCGCTGAGGCCCACTGTCACCTTGGGTTAACGTCGATACCGAAGACTCAGACTCCTTCAGTCCTTAGATCAGCGGTTTTAGAAGTTCAGGCGCAGTTCGGGGAATGTCATTTTATATATACTGATGGATCTAAGAGTGATGTTGGAGTAGGGTGTGCCTTTATTGTTGGTCGATGTAGTTTTACTTTTCGTTTACCGGGGCAATGTTCGATTTTTACCGCCGAACTTTTTAGTATTTTTCAATCACTTTTATATAACCAGCGGCACGAGTTACGACACTGTGTTCTTTGCACAGACTCTCTGAGCGCCCTTCAGAGTATTAACGCACTGTACAGTTACCACCCACTTGTACAGCGCATACATGATCTCCTCCACTCGCTCGGTGTTTCTGGCACCAGTGTCGTCTTTGTGTGGATTCCGAGTCATGTGGGCGTCTCTGGCAATGAGTCTGCAGATGCCGCTGCCAAATTGGCAATTTTATCGCCCAGATGTTGTACTTCTATTGCTCCCTCCACTGATTTTATGTCATTTTTGATGCAGTAATTTGTATCACAAATTACTTAAATGTAAATAATGATTGTAATATGAATATGCATTTTTATGTGACATTGATTTCAGATGTTTATTAATTGTAATTATTATTGGGAAATAAGTTTATACGGCCTTACTGAAACTGTCAATAATAGCGCAATAATGCAAAGAGGGGGGTGAGCTGTTTATCATTATTGGAAACGAGGAAGTTACGTAATGTTCGCGCGTTTTTTCCGTTTAGAACCTTCTGGAATGTTTCCCTAAAAGCATATGTATTCGTGGTTTTCATTGGATATTAAAATAGACGCTAATGTTGGCGCGTTTTATTAGCCAATTGCAGCTCAGTTATAATCTTTAGGCGTATCTTGATGCAGGCGTATAAATAGGGTAGGTTCGAGGTAGCTTGTTCCCAGTTCATCAAAAATCTGTGTACACTACACGTCGTCTTCAGTCAGTCAGTTCGTCGAAAGTATTAGTACGACATACATCGGATATAGATTCACAAGTTACGCGCAGCAGAATTATGAAAGATCTAAAGTATGGTAAAGTTAATTATACAAAAGATTGAAGTACGTGGATTAAAAGAGATCAGTAAGAAGTTATTATAACAGTTTCAGTTTGGCGAGTATCTAAATCAACATGTAAAAGTGATAGTGAACGTGTTCGACAATAAAAATTATAAAACAAATTTCTTCATCAGTGTAATTTTTGGATAAAAGATTCCTTTCCGTTTCACAACCTGTATAGAGACACATGTTCGACCCAAGCCAACAGGATAATAGCTAGCCGGAGGACATTTGAAATGAATTATTTCAAAAACTGATACTAGGAACCGCAAATTTGCTAACGCCAGATGGAGCTACAAACCAAACAAATGAATGACGTCACAAGATGGCAACGCGTGAAGTAAAGACACATACATAAACATCACAAGCATCAACATTATAAGTAAATACCGCCGCATTTTACGTCGATGTACCCTCTCGCGTTGGCGCGATGAGTGGGCGGCTCTTAGAGGGAATAAGTTGCGGAAGGTTAAACCTCTCCCGGTTGTCTAGGCCACCTCTTCTCGTGCTTCTCGTCAGGACGAGGTAATTTTAACATGCCTTCGTATCGGACATTGCCTTTTTAGTCATAGACACTTGCTTTGTGGTGACCCCTCACCACTCTGTGTGCGGCACCCTTAACGGTGCATCACGTTTTAATAGAGTGTCAAGTTTTAGCTCCATTACGCGTTCATGTGTCTCTGCCTTTGGTTTAGCTGACGTTTTGGCAGACAACGCGCATACTGTAGAATGTCTTTTACATTTTATCAGTGACATTGGTTTTAGTCAATGCATTTGATGCGCTGAGCGGTTTTTAGTCTTGTGACTTATATTGTGTGTTTTAATGGGGACTCTTCTCCCCGGCGGAGATATGGTGCTCTTGTCCCTTGCATTCTGCAGTTCCTGACACGTCGGTTTACTCTTTTATTGTTTTGTTTTCAATGTTTTAGTGTGCTGATATTACAATTTTTTGGCTTGTTTTTTAATGTTTTTGACTATGCAGCTTTTATCCCATATTTTAGTTTTTGGATTATAAATTTTACACTTTGTAGGGGCGCTGATGACCTTCGACGTTTAGCACCCGTAACCTCCATCTCATCATCATCATCATCATCATCACAGCTCAGATTTAAAATAATGATTGGACATCATTGAAAACTTCAAGTGAATTCAACCCAATGTACTCACAGATAGTAGTGACAGTGAACTTCATTCAACCGCAGAAAAACTTGCAGTGAGCTATCCGAATGATATTTCACCACAGTTTCCTCACCAAATACTCATGGTGCATAATGCACTTCAGAGCAATATCAAAGGTATTAAAAGTGAATCAGTGAAACAGTTAACAGATCTAATCCTTATAAAAAAATCACATAATTATTTATAGTGCCCCTGATGTCTTGTGTCATTGAAATTATATCTAACTCTCCCTGGGACAGTGGCTTCAGCAGTAAGGACTTTCTCAAAATTGAAATTAATTAATCACCATGTGCGCAGTTCCATGACACAGGAGTGTTTGTCTCCCTTAGTATGATAAGTGTTGAAGTGGAAAGAGCATGCACATTAAATCTTGCTGTGCTAAATGGATGAATTTGCTAGGAAGAATCCTGCAAGAAAACAGTGATTAACATTCAAGATTAACTTGGGAAGTGCATGATTATTATTATTATTATTATTATTATTATTATTATTATTATTATTATTATTATTATTATTATTATTATTACCATAGACTTTTAATATTTGGGTCTCTACTTGATTCTGCAGGGGGCCCCAAAATAGTCTGCTATGCCCCTGTCCAGGTTTTCAGTCAGTACAGATTTTTATGTAAGCAGTAAACACCACTAATGGAGATAAACAAAATTGTCACAGATTTTATTTTGCATTAGATTTTAATTGCTATCAAATTATGTATCTAATAAAGTTTAAAAATGAGTTGCACTATCACCCTATGCATTTCATGTTTTTTCGGAAACAAACTATATATCTAAGGGAGACAATATACCGGGTGTTCCAGAGCACCCATATCAGCCGTTTTTCTCTAAAACTGTAAGATACTTGTTGTTCCCAAAAACAATTTGATAACCAAAATCTATGTAAAGAATCGATTGGTGGCATTTCCATTTTCCGGAACAAACCAGAAGTAGGTGTACTTGTGGTCAACTTTGAAATTTTAAATCGGAACATGGGTTGTTTAAGGTATCCTTGGATACCACTTTTAAAATGAAACAACTTTTACCAAAACTTTTTTTTTTTCTTTCTTTCTTCTAATGTTTACTCACAAATGAACGATAGACTTCCTCGTCAACATTTTGTATCAGTTGCTTGATGATGTTTCTCTGGCTTTATGTTTACTGATGTGGCTTCAACAGGATGGCTGTCCAGCTCACTTTTCACTTAGGGCTTGGCAAGTTCTTGACCAGTTGTTTCCCGGGCAGTGGATTGGACAAGGAGGACCAATACATTGTCCAGCCCGATCTCCTGAAACTTTGAAATTTTAAATGGAAACCTGGATTGTTTGGGGTATCATTGGATAGTACTTTTAAAATGAAACAACTTTTACCAAAACTTTTGTTCTTTCTTCTAATGTTTACTCACAAATGAAAGATAAAAGTAAACAAATTAATGACATCTGAGAAATGCTGTTCGTACCTATGATAATGATTGTGAACACTCACTGTAAATGTTAAAAATGTCCACCACCCTGTGCTACACAACACTGTGATGTACTTCTAACATCATTGATGGCACGGAGAAGTTCATCACTGCTGAGAGACGCACAGGCTGTCAAATTCTTTATTTCATATCTTGTCTAGTTGTAGGACACACCTGGTAGACAAAATCTTTAATTCTCCCCCATAAGAAGAAGTAATTTGGTGTTAAGTCAGGAGATTGTGCCAGCCAATGTACTGGTCAAGAACTTGCAGAGCCCTAAGTGAAAAGTGAGCTGAACAGCCATCGTGTTGAAGCCAAGTTGGTAACTGTACAGCAGAGGAGCACCATCAAGCAACTGGTGCAAAATGTTGACGAGAAAATCTATCGTTCGTTTGTGAGTAAGCATTAGAAGAAGAAAAAAAGTTTTGGTAAAAGTTGTTTCATTTTAAAAGCACTATCCAATGATACCTTAAACAACCCATGTTCCCATTTAAAATTTCAAAGTTGACCACAAGTACCCCTTCTTCCAGTTTGTTCCAGAAAATGGAAATACCACCAATCGATTCTTTACATAGGTTTTGGTTATCAAATTGTTTTTGTGAACAACAAGTATCTTATAATTTTAGATTAAAATGGCTATTAGAGATACTTTTGGATGCTCATACTAGTAGGGATAGTTCTTTTTTTAAGTTAAAAAATAGTGTATTATTTTTTCCAGACCCTAAAGCATAGGTGAGTGACATTTTGTCCACTTTAGGCCAAACAATACAGCTTTGTACATAAGGGATTGAAAATGAGGGGAAGGATAGTTTTTAAAGTTCTAGGATAGCTTGTAAATACTTAAGCATGAGAATACAAATTTTGTCTAGATCAAACAGTGCAGACTTGTTTATAAGAAGTAGAAAAAGAAAGTTGAGGTAGTTATTGAAAGGTGTTAACATAGCATCTTATTTTTGTCAGGTTCTGCAAACATCCAAAATTTTCTTCAGGTTGGTCAAATTGTGCAGATTTGTACATAATGGGGTTGAAAATTGTTAGTAATGGATAATTTTTAAAAGGATGTATGATAGTCTATAATACTTGCCAGAAGCTAAACCAGCTGTGCAACATTTTGTCCAGATTGGTAAAATTATGCAGATTTGTTTGTGTTAGAAATAAGAGTAGAGAGCCTATAACTTTTCACATGTACTAAATCTTCAAAATACATATTTTTGTGTAGTTAGATCAGATGGTGTAGATGTTTTCATAAGAGGTTAAAAATAAAAGTAGGGGGTAGTTTGTGGAACATGTAAGGTACCCCATAATTTTTGCCAGGCTCCAAACAATTAAGTTTTGTTCTAATTGTAGTAATTGTGCATGTTGTATGTGTAGAAGTCTGTGACTGACGTCACATTCTGTCCCTGGCTGGTTCCTCCCTGCCACAACATTTACTGCTGTAGACCTCAAGTATAATAAATATGTTCACGTAAATCTGCTGTCATCATTTAGCACACCCAAATATAACAAACATTAAAACATGGAGCAGCCCATCTAGAACCAAGGGTTACAGGAAACATGAAGTTTTGGCTGAGGCAACCATAATTTCAAGTATTCACAAGTTTAAGCGTGAATAACCTGCACGTGCTGCCAGTGTTCCCGCCCAGGATTTCTGTTAAATTACCTCCAAATTTCAATCTGCAAAACTCTTAGTGCATTGTCTGAATGAAAATTCTGGAAAGCAACATTTGAAGATTACCTGATTGCAGCTGGTAATCGTGAAGCTCACAATGAAATCAAGTTACCGCTGCTTCATAACCTGACTGGCACCAAGTCAGCCCAACTCCCGAGCACATTAAAAGTAGCTGAAGCAGATGTCGGGAAATATGCTCCAATGATCAAGAAAATTGAGGAATTCATCAAGCCCCAGGACAATGAAGTGTATGACCAAATTTTCCTGCATTGAATCCAGGAGGAAAGTGAGATATTTGACCATTTTCTTACCAAATGCCATCATCTAATCACATCTTGAAACTACGACGCCATTGATAAGCAAACTCCAGAGGATAAGATGCTTCAGGACGAGATTGTGTTCGGAATTAGGGATAATACCACATAAGAAGCCTACAGTGTATGGATAAGCTCAACATGGATAAAGCTATCACTTACTCTCATGCTAGCGAGCAAAGCAAGAAGCAAGCTAAAGGTATATCTGCTCTCAGTGAAGGTGCAAATGTGATGTTATTAAAAACAAAAGGTTTCACAAATCTTAAGTTTCAGTGTTCTCAGAAAAATAAAGTATTGGTAAGAGAAGTAATAAGAGTGATAGTGATGTGTTTCAGCACCACAGATGCCGAACAGTTCATGGGCATGAGTAATGCCCTGCTTACAGGAAAGTCACACAAAATGTGATCTAAAAACTGATTTTGCTGTTTATTGTAGAGTTAAGCATGTAAAAAAGTCTTAAAAATGCAGGCAATTCCAGTGATGAGTCAATAATACACCGCCGTTTGTGAAAATTGCAACACCAAGAAAGAATTTCCCGAATAACTCCAAGCTTGGTGGAAGTGTAGAAGAGTGTGCAAGCAATAAGTGATTGGGTTTGCAGAGAGATGGAGTACATGTAGGCCGAGCAGAGCCCTCTCGTGTCGGTCCAACAAGGTCAATGTTGCGCCCAGTGTAGTCAGTGCAGAACTGTCAAACAAGGTGGAAACAATAAAGTGAGTGCCAGCATGCCTCGTTGACATCAAAGGGAGCCATTTTGGCATGTGAATGAGTTTGAACGGGGCAGAATGATCGGTCTCCAGGAAGCGGGTTTGTCATACCGTAACATTTCGGCTCATACAGGGCATGCTGCTATGACAGTGATGCGTGCATGGAAGCAGTGGATAGATGAAGGTCGTACGCAGCGAAGAGCGGGTACTGGACAATGGAACATGACCACAGTACGGGATGACTGTCATCTTGTTCTCATGGCCATAACGGACTGTACACCTTCATCCACAGTGTTGGCTCGACGCTGGAGCACTGCAACAGGTGTGAACTTGTCTGCATCAATGGTTCGTCGCCGTCTACTGCAGGTTGGACTGGTTGCATGCATGCCATTACATCGGCTTACATTGTCCAGAAACCACAAGCTCCTCCGACTGCAATGGGCATGTGAGCACTGTCACTGGGGTGCTGAGTGGCAAAATGTAGTCTTTTTGGATGAGTCCCGCTTCAATGCGTCCTACAGTGATGGCCGCATAGTGTCCAGCGGTACCATGGTGAGCACAACCTGGAGGGTTGCATTGATTACAACAACCGATCTCGCCTCTTACGAATTGAGGGCACTTTGAACAGCAACCGGTATCTAACGGTGGTTGTAGAGCCTGAGGTACTCTGCCTGCTTCAGGCATCTCCACAGGCCACATTTCAACAGGAAAATGCCCGGCCACATATTGCGAGGAATGTACAAGCCTTCTTCGAAGAGCAACGGGTACCATTGCTTCCCTGGCCTGCACTTTCGCCTGATATGTCGCCCATCGAACATGTCTGGGATATGGTTGGTCGGCACCTGGTGTGTCACAGTCCTCCATTAACCAGTGTCATGGATTTTTGGGCTCGAATACAAACTGCATGGAGGGAAATCCCTCAGGAACTTATTCAGAACCTTTTTGATTCAATGCCACGGCGTATAGCAGCTCTAATTGCAGCGCTTGGAGGCTAGACAAATACTGAATATTAGGGCTCAGAGGTCATGTATAGATTTAAAAACTTTATCATTTGTTACTTGTCATGTACCTAACCTGTGGTATTAAATGCATTGAATTCATGCATTTCCTTCTTGGTGTTGCAATTTTCACAAACGGCAGTGTATATGCAGCCAACATTGTCAAAACCATGAATGATAGTGGGATATTGCCAAAGTCTAGTATTAAAATTATTGCTTATATTGATGTAATAACAAAATATAAGTTCCTAAGGGTAAATGGGTTAAGATGTTATAACAGGAGACAAGAAAGTTGAGGTAAAAATTGACAATAGGTGCTGAAGTAAGTATAATGTCCCATAAAACCTTTGCTAAAATAAAAATCCAAGCTTTCTCTTCAGCCCCCCAAGATTACATTACAGTCATTTTATTTGCACAAGAGCAAACCACTTGGCACAGTAATGCTTCCTGATAAATATAAGGGTGCAGAAATTCTCACTAAAACTTCCCAAATTGTTTTAAAAGTGCCAGGATTAGAAAAGCTGAGTTTAGTAAAAGAGTATGTATTATAAGTAATGAAAGCAAACCATCGAATCTGCAACTTGATATAAAAAAGGAAAGTGAACTCCTTATTAAAGAGAAGGTTTAAGCGAAAAAAAAATATTTTTACAGGCTTAGGTTGTTTCCCAGTTACTTGCACAATTATTATGACAAAATTTTAAATTGGTGTGTCACCCATTTAGCAGGTTACCCTTTGCATTGAACATTGCTTTGCAAAAAGAGTAAGACAGGTTGGTAGAGAGGGGAGCAATAGTAAACGTCCATAAGATTGACTCACAAGCCAGTATGCTTAGCCAACTGCTTAATTGTTGTAGAAAAAGCAAGTGCTAAAACTCAGAATATATATTATGGGTCCTTCTGATCTCAACATACAGATCATTAGAAAACCCAGATTATCTCCCACATTTAATGAGAACATGAAAGTTTCAGGCAGAGAAGTTTACTCTGTGTTTGATTTAGCAGAAAGGTACCATCACTTGAGACTGGATGAAGATTCATTGTGGAAATGCTGTATTTATACCCCATTTGCAATTTACAGATTTTTAGTACTCCCTTATGGTACTTCTATTTTCAGGTCTGTTTGAAGAAAAATTAGAAGAGCTTTATGAGGACATTCCAAATATAGTTATTTGTCATAATGATATGTTTATTTGTGGCAACACCGAAACAGAATGTAACCTTGCTGCCAGTAGACTATGACCCTATTCTGTAATATCGGGTTAAAGTTTAACAACTTATTAAAGTTGCTAACCAGTTACTACATGCTCTTCTGTATTCTGTAACATTGTAAAAAGAACATCATCTGTTGAGAGGAAGTAAACTATGGTTAACTACACCAAGAGCCAAAACCATATTCTTAGCACTAACAGTACTACTATTACTGGCTGAAAATGGGTCCACTTTTATTGCTTCTTGATCTTAGAGTAACGGTAACAGTCTTCTCAGCCAAAAAATTGCAGAATAGCCCTGTATGTCAATGCTAGGGAGTCCAAGCCAAATTCAACTCAGACACACTACAGTTCAAATTAACTGAGGTTAAATTGATGGAATAAGTATTCTCCAAAGATGGTTGAAATTTGACCCCCAATGTGTTGAGTCTCTTCTAGCACTACCAGTACAAAAAGTAAGTTAAGCCTTCAACAAATTATAGGATCTCTCAATTGTGCAAGACATTATGTTCCTGACATGGCTGATCTCATGCAACCATTGTGTGAATTACTTAAAGGTGATGAGTGAATGTGGTTACCAGCTCACACCAAAACGTTTAATGCTACTAAAGAAATACTAACCAAAGCCCCATCATTAGCTCCTTTTGACTTATCCAAGGAGATTGTCTTTCAGTGTGATACCTCCAAAGATGGTTTAGGTATTGCATGTTCCAAGAACATAATAATGTCATTAATCTTGGTTGCATCTCACAAGCCATGAATGAACATGAAATTCATTACAATCACATTAGAAAAGACTTATCATTCTGTTGGGGATACAATAAACCTAGTAATTACTTGTACAGAACTATAGTAGATGTACAAACTGATCACAAACCTATCATATCTATAATGCAGAAACCAATTTGCAACATAGGGTCTGTCAGGCTCCATTGCCTCCAATTAAAATGGCTAAGATATTCCTTAAACATATACTTTGTGCCAGGTACCAAGTACCTCCATTTCGTGGACATGCTCTCCCATACTTATTTAAATGAAACAGAAGTTGACTAAGAAATTATAAAACTGGTTCATTTTGTATCATTACACCTTCCAATAAGAACTGAAAAGTTCCAAATTGTGATTTCACAAGATCTGACCCTTGAATTAATCACCAGATATTATCGAGAAGGATGGCCAAAAGAGAGATTTTTTGGCCATTACAAGAAATATCTCAGATATTGATAGACAACCTAAAAATGGAACTACAAAGATGAGAGATTACGGAAGTCTACAGCATAGGAAAACATACAGGGAAAACACCAATCATCACACAGCTTTCACCAATGCAACTAATATCTGAAATACTTGGAAAAGCAAAAATGCTGAAAGGTACAAGTATATTGTCAACAAGGATTTAACGCCAGCCCAAAGAAATATAAAACACAATTTAATCCGTGTGATGGAAGTGCGAACAGCAGGAAAACGTGCATATGTTAGAAATCTACAGCTTTGGATTGAAGGGATGAATGCAACTTCTATGGACAAGAGAGACATATGGAGCAGCGGGCAAAGTCGGAAGGGAATTAGCAAACTTTTAGCAATCTATAGGATCTGCATGCAGCTACAGCAAGTACAATGGAGACAAAGTCCGGCACAGAAGAGAGATGAACTGCAACACAGGATATGACGATAATGACTATGTCGGAAAATACGTCTACAGCAGAGAAGAGAAGAAAGAGGCTAGACCACACTTGAGAGTTGACGAAAGGCGAGATATGAAGACAACAACTATGTCATGAGAAATATTAGCAACAGGAAAAAAGGAGTTGTCACCCTTTTTTTTTGTTTATTTTTTCAAGCTATCTTTCACACAGAGAAAGAAGCAGCACATGGTCTTGCAAAGAAGGAGAAGCAGGCATGGAGACAAAGCAGTGTGAGCAGTGAAGAGGAGGGGGAAGAAAGAGGCCAATGCGGTCAGAGAAGAGGAGCGGTTATGGGAGTGGGTGAGGACAGTATCATAACTTCAACTCATGGATGAGACTCTACAGACAGCACCTGCACCCTGCAGGTGTGAGTTTATGTGCGCAATTTGAGAGGGAACTGTGCTGTTTGGCTTAGTTTCGATAGTCATCGGTGAGTGTCCTTGCACTCTATAATGCCTCTACGATTAAATCGCACTGTGTTTACAAAGCCTTTGAAAGCTGTTTCACCTTAAAACAGCACTTTTTCTAAGTTCCACAAGGGACTTGTGTTTGAGGAACATTCCGAAAACCTAATACAGTAAAACCTGAAAAAAGTTAAAAATTATTTTAACACCAGCTTACCTATCCTATAAAATAATATTTTTATTTTTACCGCATCGCAGCTCTGTATGATATTAATTGTTTATGTTTGAACATTAAAACCTTTAAATCTCCTCATTACAACTTCCATGAACTATTTGTTTTTTAAAATGTATTTATCTATGTATATGTTAGTGCAAATTACTGTTTAAAACATCAGCTAATCCTAAATTTAAATTGAGTTTTATTTATGGATACTCTTTAACTTAGCGTCCCATTCTATATTCGATGTGAAAGACTGGAAATTTTATTCAGAGGCCTCTTCATCAGGCTTGAGGTTCTTTTACGTGCTGTAAATCTACAACACGGAACCACCGACTTTACTTCCCTTGCTAGTTTTCATGTCACATTGATAACTAAGCATAATATAAACAAAATTTTCCAAGTCAATAAAACCTGAAAATATTTTTAAAAATGGTTGTTTTTAACTCCCAGTTTCCCAAAAAATAATATTTTTATTTTTAACACATTGCAGCTCCTTATCATCTTATTTATTTTCTCACACTAAAAACTTTTGGATCTCATCATTACAACTTGTGAATTATTTGTTTTTAATGTACATATTTATGTATATGTTAGTGCAAATTTATTTTTAAAACATTATAAATCCTAGTTTTCATGTCACATTGATAGTTGTAAGAACAGTTCTAATTATTTTTTAACCAGGTCCGCTAGGTGGCTTCTAAGTGTAGGCACTGGCTTTTGAGCTCCCGTACTTTTACTTATATTTTCTTAAAACTCTCATCTCTCGAGTAGTTAAAGCTGTTAGGAGTGTAGTCGAGTTTAAAGTGCAGCTGCTTTACCATAAGAATATTTTTTTCTATTATACATTGTAGTGTAAAAAACAACTAATACCGTATGCTAATATCAGCTGTTTACATCCGCCATATTGAATTGATCTGTTTGTGTTTTTGTATAGCCTTTTTTTTTTTTGTTTTTTCTGTCTTTCGACGCTTAAGGCTGGTTCACAACCGCCCGAGAACGGTAACCAGAATGGGAAGCAATGCACCATGCAAGATATTGGTTCACAACAGCCACGAGAACGGGAATGCATATCGATCACAAAGTGAAAGTCGATTTTGCGTATTGGAATTTCATTTGTTTTTAACTGATAAATGATATTTGTTCACCTACTTCCAATTTAGCCAAGCCAACGTCAAAATTTGATACAGTAAACATTATCTAAATGGATGTGCATTACATTTCCGATCCCTCTATTGTGCCAAGTTTTCATTCCTTTATTTAGTGGCATACATTATAGTTGTTTGTTATTCTTTTTTAATTTCCACCGGTTTTAGCTGTTCTTTGTAGCTTTTGCCATCGTTTTTTAGGTAATAGCCAGTTTTGAGTTGCATATAAACAAACTACAAATGACACTTTCACCAGAGGAACCTACGCTCATTGGATTTGCGGATGTCAGGGTGAGGTTTAGAAGCATATGTTCTACTAATTCCTTCCGGTTTCATGTTTCCAGCTTGCGACTATAGAGAGCACTCAGTGTTCCCACCACTTCATTCCTTTCCCCATCAAACAAACACCAAAAAACTCTGCCAAAATCCGTCAAAATTCTAAAAATAAAACAAACTGCGTATTTTCATGTAAAAATAAAGTTTGCTTTAAATATACCACTCGTTATTTGTTTATCTGCCGAAACAACACCCAAAAAAATGCGCTCAAATCAGTCAAAATAGAAAAAATAAAAATTAGCACCTATTTTCAAGTAAAAATAAAAAGCCTTTACTCACCGGTGTTGATTAGTTTCTAGTTCTAGTTTCTAGTTTGAAAAGGGGTGGGTTTTATGCCCAAGCACTGCGACCTTAAGATCTATTGCGCATCCCCACTTTCATCAGTTAAGTAGTCTGTTGCTCAATATGAACTTAACCAGACTGCTAACTGAGGCTTTCGATAGTTCATCTATCTTTGGAAAGTGATTGCCAAAAATACTTGCTCTTTGATTCGCAAGAGCAGGGCAATCACATAGTAGATGAGTAACAGTCTCATCTCCTTCTAGACATCTACTACAGATAGGGTTGTTAAACAATCCCATTCTGTATAGATTAAACTTTAGGGCACAGTGTCCTGTAATGAATCCTGTTGCCCATGCAAGTCTTCTTCTACTAAGACCGCGCAAGTATTTTGCCCGGCTGTTATCCAGGTCTGTAATAAACAACTTGGAATGTCTGCAACCCTCAATGGAGTTCCAGTAGTTCTTGTGTTCTGCTTGAGCCCAGCACTTAATAGCCTGTTTCATTGGTCTGAAGGACACTCCCAGTACAGGCTCCGGACCAAAAAATGGGATTTCACTGCCAATCTTGGCTGCTTCATCTGCTTTCTCATTGCCTGGTACACCTATGTGTCCTGGCACCCACATAAGTTGAACCTTATTGTGTTCAGCCAGTGTCATTAAGGATTCCCGGCATTCTGAGACGAACTTTGATTTTATTGATGGTGATTCAAGTGCTTTAAGAGCAGCTTGACTGCCTGAGAGGATAAGAACACTTCTATTCTTATATCTCCTTTTAATGCTTTCCATGACACTGGCTAGGATTGCAAAACCTCAGCCTGGAAAACTGTAGCTAAGGTACCAAGACTATAAGAAATCTTGGTGCCATTACCGTAAAGCCCAGCCCCCGTTCCCGATTTGGTTTTAGAACCATCAGTATACCAGATTGGGCCTTTGTTATTATGAGGTTTTACCAGTCTTTCCCATTCACTCCACTGTGGATAGGAGACCGTAAATTTCAAATCAAACTTGAATCTTGTTTCAAGAATGTCAGTCCCCATGTTGAGTATCTGTTATGCATTCTTATCCCAAGGAAGCTTCAGATGATTGATATGTCCAGTATTAGACACTTTGGTTTGGCGACAAATACGGTGATACGCGATCATGGCTTCTGCCTTCATCCATATGTGGAGAGGTGTGAGCCCAATCAGCATCTCCATTGCCGCAGTTGGAGTAGTTTTGAAGGCTCCCATAATTGAAATGCAAAAGGTCCTCTGTAATTTACATAGTTCCTTTCTGCACACCTTAAAGTTAACTCTAGGCCACCATATCAGTGCGGCATAAGAGAATATAGGTCTCACCATGGCAGTGTATATCCAATACACTATGCTAGGTTTCAGACCCCATGTCTTGCCAAGCATACCTCTACATGTCCAAAAGACTCTGTAGGCTTTGGTAATACATAATTCCATGACCGGTGTTGATTACAATAATAATAATAATTAATCCACATCATTCTCTGCCTCTAGTTCTTCAGTTGAAGTGCTGGGTTGGTTTACTCCTCGGCACGCAGCCATTGTACCAATTTGCATCAGAACACTTTCTGGTAGGACATAATCATAACAACACTTTTTCACCCGCTTAAGTCCGGCCCGCACGGTGAGAATTGAGTTAACCATATTGGTTTTAAGCCTATTCCTAAGGGAGTTTTTCACAATGTTGAGCATACTAAATGCTCTTTCGACATCAGCGTTTGACCAAGGTAAGACCAAAAGCATCATTGCGAAGTCTGAGTGTTCTTGAAATGGATTTTGGGAACTTGCATCTTTATATGTTGCAACCTCTTGCCAAAACTCTACTGTATTCCTTACATTTTTCCATTGGACAGTAGTTAATTTTGACCACTGAAAGTCGATTTTCGTTATTTTAGTTTCAGGTAATTCAAATTCTTGAGCTAGCGGGATTATACTTTCTTTAATCACCTTCAAACTCTTTTCAGGTGCAATTAAAAATACTTTTTGCAAAATCTTAACATTATTCGGCAGTCGCCGCTGGAGCTCTTCTGCTAAGCAAAGCAGAAAATACGCGCACCTACTGCGAAATACCTTTTCACTTTCAGGACTGATTTTGTTTTGTTTCATCAAATCCACTATCAAAACTTCTACTTCATAGCCAAGATAAATATTAGGGGATTTGTATTCTCTAACGTCCACGGATAGCAGATCCCCCCTATAACCAAGAACATCAATCCGTCTCGTAAGGCCTACAATTAGTAGAACTAAGTCTTGGAGAAGCTTTGAAGGGTCTGCTGTACTTGACTGGAATGATTTATTCACTTTTTGACATTCTTCAAGATGTATAAGAAACATAAGATAGAGCTTATTAATGACATCAGAGTACATGCTATAAAGGAGTTCAGCTGTGTAGAACTTAGTTTGAAGTCTGCATATCTCAAAATGTGTCTGTAGTTCAAGCCATTGATTTAGAATCCGATAAACAGCAACTTCGATCGACAGCCACCTTGTATTTGATTGTTGTACAATTTTAAGCTGCTCGGCTCCATCATTTATTGCTCTAAACAAGTTCCTGTATGTGACTTGTCGAGAAGAAGACACCAAGAGTAAGTTTCCAAAATTAAAAACTCAAGATTTCTTGGCAGCATTTCGGCAGCAGAGGGGACAGCTAAGTGAACAGAATGGCAAACACAGGGGATCAACACAAGGTTAGTTACCTCACATTTCAGTTTCTGGTAGACACCATTGTTAATGCCCACCATTACTTAAGCATTATCGGTTCCTATTCCTCTCATTTGTTTGATGTCTAAACCATAATCTGAAAGTAAAGACTTTACTGCAATGACAATACAATCAGCATTCCCCTGATCTAGTTCAACAATTCCAAAGGAAAGTAGATATAATAGTGCTTTGTTGTTTTGAAAAGTATACAATACAGACAGCCAATAGTTTTGTGACAGAAATGTCTGTAGACTAGTCTATAAGAAGAATGGCCAGTGCGGATGTCATTTTGTAGTTCTAATTTAAAGTAGTGATAGAGAATATTCCTAATTAAAGCACTACACTTTGTATGGTGCAGCCTTAAAAGAGATGCATGGTCAGCACTTTGGAAAAATGTCTTAGTTAGATCTGAAAGATGATCAACGGATCTGATTGAACAATGATTAATTACAAACAAGATAAGGGCAGCTTCAGCCGCTGCGCATTCATACGTATGTTTAATTGGTTGAAATGACAATTTTGACTGCCGTGAAGTTGAAAAGGGTTCTGCTGCTTGTTTCTTACTTTTTCCATGAAGAAGTAAATCTGACGAGCGCACACTCAAATTGCAATGGCAATACTTGCACTGCGCATTACTAGTTTCACCGGGCACTTCTAATAACCAATCCTTCAATTGTTCATTATTTAACCACTCTTTTCTAAACTTTCGAACATATCGCTTATCCTTTTCTGACATGTTAAACCGTAAAATAAAATGCACCACACACTGAATCTTAAGAAACAGGTACACAATAAACGCACCACAATATTCAAATGCCGATGTAATGGACTGGACTCACTGAATACAGTTAACTCTGATCATGAGTTCTTGAATATGGGACCACGTCACGTATGCATACAAACTGAAAAGCAAACTGATTTAATATATGGAGAAGTCACAAACACTATTGTAAATAGCATTCAGCCCACTTAGCTTATCAGGAACGCTAATGCGTATATTAGGCAACTATTCTGAGGGAAGTAAGCTTGAGGAATCTCTCACGTGGATGCTATATCAGGTGTTATTATTTATACTTTATCGCAAGCATCCGTCCTAGTATAAACATACTCAGTGTACAGATAGCAGATGTTGAATAAACGGGGTGACAGCAAATTTATGCTACGACAACCTAATCTATACCTTAGGCAGCATGATGAAAGGCTTTCTGATACGTATTCCGAGTTGTGATGCAATTGAGTATTTCGCAAATATAGGCACCGTGGTCCATGTAGCAATATGCTAATAAAGACTTGTATGCATCTCAATTCTTCCAAAACAAACAAAAAAAATACAACTGATTTTTTAAAATTAAAGATGCTAGGAAAAATCAGTCAAAAGACGGAATAATTCATAATAATTTCCGCCGAAAAATCCGTCATCCGTCATGCATCTTAAAATTCCGTCAGTTTTGACGGAAAGTCCGTCAAATTGGCAACCCTGAGACTTGGCGGCTGTTTTATGTCACGGCCACCTAGAATAACCTCTAGAGTGAAGAGTGTAATATGCCGTGCCTGGGAAGGATTCCCGTCGATTGTGAACACTCCCATTTGAATACATGTATTTCAACGTTCTCGTTACCGTTCTCGTTGGTTGTGAACCAGCCTTTAGTGGCTTATGTTTGTGCTTAACTAAGAAATTACTTAGTGCATTACTAATGGTTTAGAAGGTGAAATAAGTGTTTGGTGTATTACTAGTAGTTTAATAAGTGAAATAGGTGTTTTGGTGCTTTACTAGTGGTTTAAGTTAGGTAGACATGTATTAGATTATCTCTTTGTAACTTTAGGTTATTTCTGTGCATGTGTGTGTTGTAGACTAACTTATTAAGATATAAAGCTGTAAGTGTATTATAAATTGGTAAAAGTACAGTAATTTCTTTGGATAACTGCGACATAATAGTGGTGTTTTAATATAACCCGTCCCGCCCTTGTGTTGAATGTAATCAAACCTAATTGCTGGTGTATTTTGGAAAAACGTTGTAGTCATAATATAAGTGCTTGTAGAGTGTACTAATCTTCTTACGGTGTTAGTTTACCTTTATTGTATTTGTCAGTGTAGTGTGCTAATAATGAGTGGTAAATCCTGTGATCTTAATGGTAATTGTGGTGCTTGTTGCCAGAGGGTTAGCCAGGGTGTTTTCTGTGCAGGATGTAAGCTTTGGTTTCATTGGGCATGTGCGAACATTGTTACTGAGAATGTGAGTAATTGTCCGGAGTGGTTTTGTGAACTTTGTAAGTATAAGGCACTGGTCAGAAAGCATGAGGAAACCATTTCCAACCCGAGAAAAGAACTAGAATTTTTCAAAAAAGAAACTAGAAACACTGTTTCGGCTTCAAAGATTTTGGCTAATAACTTTCAGGACTTCAGGATGAAAAGGCGTTTCTCTGCAGATGATCAACATCTTGTCCAACTGAGCAACAGATTCAGTGTTCTTGAAATGCTGAATGTTGACCAGGCCACAAATCCCCAAGAGGAGGTCTTAGATGAATCTGTAAGTCACACAAAAAGCAAGGTCTTGTTGCTTGGGAGTAGCATGGGAGGGGCATAGCATCCCTGCTCAAACGGGACTTGGGGTGTGATTATGATGTAGTAGGCATAGTTAAACCCAGTGCTGCGCTCTCTGATGTCACTGAGGACCTGGTAAAGCTAACTGCAGGTTTTACCAAGAGGGATCATGTAGGTATAGTAGGTGGGCCAGGGAGTAGCCTGGATAGAAATAGTAGTTATGTTATTGAAAAGGATCAGTGAAACCAGCAGCCATACTAATGTGAAGGTAGTGGGACTTTTTCATAGGCATGACAAGCCTCAGCTTCATTGGAGGGTGAGGGATATGAATCTGAGACTTAGCATGCCTTGTTAAGTCCTGCTGCCTCTCACATGTGTATGATAGATGTCGACGGTATAGGCAGGGATGGTTATACATCTCATGGCCTACACCTAAATTCTAGAGGCAAAGAGAAGCTTTCTCTTCTTATTGCTGACAGAATTAAGGGGAAAGTTCCTGTTGTCACTAGTAGGAGGTCTTTTTTAGGTTAAGTATGCCCCATAGTCAATATAATCATCGACACTTAAAGCAAATTGAGATAATCATCCCAACTACCTCTGTATCCACAGGTAACTATAGAAATAATGCTTCTGACATCAACAATAGTGATGAATGACAATAATAAAAATAAAAAACTGCCTGTCTGTATTTCATCAAACTATAAGAGGCTTAAGAAACAAAGAAGACAAACTTATTATTAGTCTTAATACTGAAAACCTACTGCCACACATTTTATGCTTATCCGAACACCACTTGACACAACAGGAGTTTCAGCCAATTTTATTGCATGGGTATTCTTTAGCAGCAGAGTTTTCAAGAAAAAACTTGCATAAAGGTGGGGTTTGTATGTATGTTAGAAATGATGTGACTTATAAAGTTTTGGATTTATCCAAGTTTTGTAGAGAACAAAACCTTGAACTCTGTGCAGTTCAGCTAAATGAAAGTAAATTGAATTTAACTATAGTAGCCATTTATCGATCTCCCTTAGATAATTTTTAAATATTCAGAAAGCAACTTCAACATCTTCTAAAATTTTTATTCAACCAAAAAGAGAATTAATCATATGTAGTGATATAAATGTTGATTATTTGAAACCTAGTCTTCAAAGGGAACAACTCAGCTCTTTACTTACAACATACCACGTGACACATACAGTAAACTTTCCAACAAGATTCCAAAACAGCTCTTCTACAGCTATAGATAATATATTTGTAAATCCAGATAGCATTAATTTTTGCAATGTCTCATCAAAAACTAATGGCCTGTCGGATCATGATGCACAAGTTCTACACATTAAAAGGTTAAATTTAACAATTTCTACACATTAAAAGGTTAAATTTAAAATCCAAACCTAAATATACTTATCAGAAATCTAGGGAAATAAATGAAAATACTTTTAGTGAGTTTAGTAAAAAACTTAAACTTGAATCATGGAATCAAACTTACCAAACAAATGGAACCAATAATAAATATAGCAGTTTTCTTCAATGTTTCAAAACCCACTTTGATGCTTGCTTCCTGGTCAAGTTAAAAAAATATCTAAATTCAAAAGAGAGAATGCCTGGATCACTTTAGGAATTAGGATGTCATGCAGACGTAAAAGAGAATTATATGAGCAAGTAAGAATTAGTAATAACATAGATTTAAAACACTACTTCAAAAAATATTGTAAGCTTCTAAAGAAGGTAATAAAAGCAGCTAGAATATTGCATTATAATAAACAGATTCACCTCTCCGACAATAAAATAAAAACTACTTGGAACATAATAAAAAGAGAAGCGGGTAAATCCTCATTACAAAATGATTTAATAACACTAAACGTTGATAATCACGAAATTAGTAAACCTCATGAAGTTGCAGAAATTTTTAACAAATTCTTTTTGGATGTAACAAACAAACTCAGTATTAATTTTGAAAGTACAGAGGCAGCTTTGGAATTTCTAAGATCAAATTTCACTAATGAGGTGCCTGAATTTAAAGTTAACATGACAACGCCTTCTGAAATAAACAAAATTATTAACTCCTTCAAAACAAAATGTTCTTCTGGTTACGATGAAATAACAATAGAAACCTTAAAATCATGCTCATCTAAAATTTACACTCCCCTTAGTTATTTGTGCAACAAGTCACTAAGGTCAGGAATTCTCCCCGACCGAACGAAATTTTCCATTGTTAAACCACTTTTCAAAAAAGTCGAATGCAATAATGTTTCAAATTATAGACCACTATCTCTCTTGCCAATTTTTTCAAAAGTTCTTGAAAAGTTTGTTTAATAAACTGTATAAATACCTGGAATATAAGAACATACTTGTCAGGGATCAGTTTGGGTTCAGAAAAGGAATGTCGACCAATAATGCAACTTATAAACTTACTCATGAAGTGTTAACTGCATTATACAAAAAAATGCATGTAGGTGGGATTTTCTGTGACTTAGCAATGGCATTTGACTGTTAATCATCCCCCCAGGGGGTCACCTTATGTGAGTACGGGTTTTGCGTGCCCGGGGTGCCCGAGCCACTAATCGCCATTTTCATCTTTTCATCCCTGTCCGGTCGAGGTGGGTTCGTTCTCGTGACCGGGGGACTCAAGGTAAGCATCATGCGTTCTGTGCATTTCATTCCATGACGCCCTCACCATCCTTTCTTTCTTCTCTTCTATTTATGCACATTTCGCCCCACGTCCATTCACACATCTATTTTCCTTCTTCGCCAGCCTACCTTGCGTGCAAAATGCCCACACACTTTTTGTTTTATTTTACTATGCCATTTATTTTAATCTTCCGTGGACACAGCCTGACGGGTGAGTGGGTAATGGCGTTATTCCCGCCACCCGGGGTCGTCATGTAGGGTATGTGTTCATATCCGCTGTTCAACTGCAGTCCCGCGGGGGGGCCATTGCATGAGCTGCTGACTTCCGACGGCCATTGGGCCCCTCTGTCTATGTTCTGGGAGGTGTGACCCTGGGGTGAGTCTGGTATAGATAGGCCACTCACCCAAGCCGGGGTAACGCCCGGGAAGTCAGAGCCCGAGGTCGGAGACGGTTGCAGTGGTGGAGGATTTCTTTCGCTATGGAGCAACCTTCCAACGTTATAAATAACAAGCGCCGAAAAGTAATTGCAACAGAAGTAGCACCACCAACAACTGGTTGTTACTTGGTCATTTCACGAACAGAAAAAGGACAAAGTTTTGAGAAGGTGAACCCTTTTATTATACAGAAGGGCATTGACGTTATTGCAGGTGCGGTACAGTCCTGCACTCGTCTTCGGATTGGTTCATTGCTAGTTCAAACCAAATTCGAACAGCAGAGTAAGTCCTTGTTGCGCGCCACGCTTCTCCACGGTTATCCCATCCGTGTTGAGAAGCACCGCACCTTAAATTTCTGTCGAGGCGTCGTTACCACCCATAGCCTCGATGGTATGTCGGACGAAGAACTTGTCGACTATCTTTCTGATCAAAAGGTGACAGCTCTTCATCGAGTGCAGGCTAAACGCGACGGTATTTTGGTACCAACTCGTACCCTGTTTATCACTTTCGATGGTGTCGACCTGCCCACGAGTCTTTCAGCAGGGTACGAGCGTATTGCGGTGAGGCCTTAAATTCCTAGACCTCTGCGTTGTTTTAAATGCCAACGTTTTGGACATAAGCAAGTCTCATGTAAGAGTGCCGTTACCATCTGTGCATCATGTAGCCAGCCCTCACACGAAGGTACCTGTTCATCAGGATCCGTCTGCGTTAATTGCAAAAGGTCTCATTCTGCGTCATTTGCCGACTGTCCGCGGTACTTGGACGAGAAGGCGATCCAGGAGACCCGGGTAAAAGAGAAACTCTCCTTCGCCGAAGCCCGGAGGCGTTACCATGCGCGCCAACCTTCGCTCCTGTGATCGCGTACATTTAGTTCTGTTGTTGCCTCGCCTGTACCCGGAAGGATGCCGAAACACAGACCTGGACCATGACTGCATTGACCGCCACTGCCATCCGGCCGTCCATTTCTAACACTCTTATCAAGCCATCCAAAGCTGGTCCCAAGGTACTGAAGTCGCAAGGCACTGAAAAGAAGCCAAAGCAGAAACTTCGGAGAGAAGATTTTCTGAAAGACCCTCCGCGTGCGCGCGGTAAGAAAAGTTCACCTTCTCCTCGAAGGTCGCAGTCCCAGGATGCTCCTGGGACAAGCCGCGCTCAGCGGCACACCTCGCCCATTGCCACCCAGAACCGATTCTCGGCGCTGGAATCCGTTTCTGGCTCTGAGCGCGTGGGCCCTCCCTTCGAGGAGGCTATGGAATCTGACCAACTCCATACCAAATGCACGAGCCCAAAGGTTAAGCAAAAGGTAATTTTAAGCCGCTCTTCTAAGTAGACAGTTTATCCCTTTTTCTTAATGGCTATCCTGACCTGAAATTTATATGGTGTAGATCGCATAGGGCGGAACTGCAACTTTTATTGCGTTCCCATTCACCTATGGTCGTGTGTTTGCAGGAGACTAAGCTTCGCCCTCACGATCCTTTTGATCCCCGAGGGTATACTCCGGTTCGCTACGATCTTGAACCGGATGTGGGTTCTCCTGCTCATGGGGGTGTCCTGTTATTGGTGCGTAACGACGTTCATTTTCAAACTCTCACTCTTACGTCCCACTTGCAAGCTGTTGCCGTTAGGATTCAATTACCCGGCTTTTTGTTTTCTGTTTGCTCTGTGTATTCACCTCCATCGTGTCCCCTCGCTCACGCGGACATTCTAGATCTCCTGTCCGCTCTCCCAACACCATTTCTTCTGTTGGGAGATTTTAATGCCCATCATCCCCTGTGGGGTTCGCCAAGGGCTTGTGCGAGGGGACCTCTTCTTTCCGACGTTTTTGATCAGTTCAACCTCTCCATCCTCAATACAGGTGAACCTACTTTTCTTTCTGATTCTTCTGGCACATTCTCTCACTTGGACCTTGCCGTTTGCTCACTCCAGCTTGCTAGTCGTCTGCACTGGAACGTCGTCGCTGACACTTACTCCAGCGACCATTACCCCTGCATCGTTTCTCTTTTGTCTCACCACGTCCAGCATTCCAGAGTTCCTAACTGGATCTTCAGAAAAGCCGACTGGAAATTGTATTCCGGCCTCGTGTGTTTTCCGGACCAGCCCTTCTCTGACGTTAACCAAATGGTGCAGCACCTTAACTCTACGATGCTGACGCCGCCGAACGCACAATTCCCCGTTCGTCCTCTCACCCTTGGCGTATTCTTGTTCCGTGGTGGAACGAGGACTGTAGGGACGCCGTTCGTGCACGTAGAACTGCACTTAGGGTGTTACGGCGACACCCCACACTTGATAATTTGGTTACTTTTAAACAATCGCGCACCAGGGTTCGTCGCATTATTCAGGATAGCAAGAAGGCATCTTGGACTCGTTTTGTCAAGTCTTTTAATCGCATCACGTCTTCCTCTGTTGTTTGGGATAAACTTCGTCGCTTCTCGGGTAAAGTGTCGCATTGTACTGTGTCTGGCCTTCAGGTTTCCAATGCCACCATAGTGGATCTGGCTGCCATTGCTAACACTCTGGGTGCTACCTTTGAGGCAGTTTCCAGTTCTGCCCATTATTCCGCCGGCTTTCGCACTCTCAAAGACCGGCTGGATTCCGAGACCTTTAATTTTCGGTCTGCTAATTCGGAGTGTTATAATGAACTTTTCACAATGAGGGTGGTGGAGCAAGCTCTTCATTGCTCTAGGCACTCCGCTCCTGGGCCGGATGGCATTCATGTCCTGATGTTAAAGAACCTTTCAGCCGACAGTAAGCTCTTTCTCTTACGGGTCTATAACCGTATTTGACAAGACGGCTTTTTTCCTTCCGTTTGGCGCGAAGCCACCATTGTCGCCATCCTTAAGCCTGGGAAGGATCGCCAACTACCTTCCAGCTACCGCCCTATCTCCCTCACCAGTTGCATTTGCAAGGTGATGGAGCGCATGATCAACGGGCGGTTGGCATGGTGGCTTGAGTCTCAGAAACTTCTAGCGAACGCTCAGTGCGGATTTCGTCGCCATCGCTCTACCGTCGACCATCTGGTGTCTGTTGACGCATATTATGAACGGGTTTCTGAGAAAGTGTCAAACAGTGGCTGTGGTTTTTGACCTGGAGAAAGCTTATGACACTTGTTGGAGGGGCGGCATTTTACGTACACTTCACGCATGGAATTTTCGCGGTCGTCTTCCCATATTTCTTCGGGAGTTTGTGACGGACCGCGTCTTTCGTGTACGTGTGGGCTCGGTTTTATCTAGTCATTTTATTCAAGAGAACGGAGTACCGCAGGGCTCTGTACTCAGTGTCACAATTTTTGGGATAGCTATCAACCCCATTGTTGATTGTATTCCACCTGGCATTTCATCGTCCCTTTACGTTGACGATTTTGCCACTTATTGTAGTTCACGGCGGACCTGTCTGCTCAAACGCCGTCTCCAGAGCTGTATCGACCGTCTCTACGCCTGGAGTAACACGAACGGCTCCGCCGAGAAATCCGTCTGCATCAATTTCTGGCACCGGAAGGCTTTCCCTCCGCCCTCTCTCCATCTTGGGCCGGAGATGCTTCCTTTTGCAGACGAGGTGAAATTTTTGGGGTTTATCTTTGACCGAAAGCTGAGCTGGACTTCGCACATTTCGTTTTTAAAAGCAAAGTGTGACCGTTCTCTTAATCTTTTACGTGTTTTAAGTGGCACATCCTGGGGAGCTGATCGTACCGTCCTTCTTCGCCTTTATCGCTCTTTGGTCCGATCCAAGCTTGATTACGGGTGCATTGTCTATTCGTCGGCACGTCCATCTGTGTTACGTCGTTTGAATGCCATTCACCATCGTGGCATCATAGTCGCTACGGGGGCCTTTCCAACCAGCCCTGTACCTAGTCTATATGCTGTAGCTGCAGAACCTCCGCTGCCCTTCAGGCGTGAGATGCTTTTGTGCAGCTATGCATGTCGACTCTCAAGCTTGCCTGAGTACCCGTCCTTCGAGTTATATTACGAGGATTCGCTTGATCGGCAATATTTAATTAGCTCCTCTGCATTGCTCCCTCCAGGGGTTCGATTTCGATAGCTTCTTTGGCATTTTGATGTTACACCAGCGCCGGCGCTTCCCAGGGGAGAAACGCTTTTTCCTCTATGGTTGCGCGCTGAGGCCCACTGTCACCTTGGGTTAACGTCGATGCTGAAGAATGAGACCCCTTCTTCAGTCCTTAGATCCGCGTTTTTAGAACTTCAGGCACAATTAGGGGACGTGCATTTTATATATACTGACGGGTCTAAGACTGATGTTGGAGTAGGGTGAGCCTTTATTTTTGGTCAACATAGCTTTACCGTTCGTTTACCCGGGCAATGTTCAATTTTTACCATCGAACATTTTAGTATTCATCAATCCATTTTATACATTCAGCGGAACGACTTGCGGCATTATGTTGTTTGTACGGACTCTCTGAGTGCCCTTCAGAGTATTACCGCGCTGTACAATTACCATCCCCTCGTACAGCGCATACATGACCTGCTCCACTCGCTTGGTGTCTCTGGCATCAGCGTCTCCTTCATGTGGATTCCAGGTCATGTGGGCATCTCAGGTAATGAGTCTGCCGACGCCGCTGCCAGATCGGCGATTTTATTACCCAGATATTTTATCTCTGTTGTTCCCTCCAGAGATTTGTTTGTTATTTTACGTAGCCGCATCCTCTCGCTTTGGAGGGATGAGTGGACGGCCCTCCGGGGGAACAAGTTGCGGGAGGTTAAGCCTCTCCCGTTAGTCTGGGGTACCTCTTCTCGTTCGTGTGGTCGGGAAGAGGTACTTTTAGCTCGTTTACGAATCGGACATTGTCTTTTTAGTCATAGATACCTGCTCAGTGGTGACCCCGCACTACTCTGTGAGCAGTGTGATGCGCCCTTAACGGTGCGTCACATTTTAAGAGTGTCAAGTTTTAGCTCCGTTGCGCGTTCGTGTGGTCTGCCTGTTGGCCTAGCCAACGTTTTGGCAGACGACGCGCATGCTGTGGAATGTCTTTTACGTTTTATCAGTGATATTGGTTTTAGCCGACGCATTTGATGCGCTGAGCGTCTTTTGACTGATTTTATATTGCCTTTTTAAAGGGGCCTCTAGTCCCCAGTGGACATACGGCGCTCATGTCCCTTGCATTCTACAGTTCTTGACACGTTTTACTCTTTTATTGACCATGCTTTTAGTGTGTTGGTTTTTGGGATTTGGTGTATTGTTTTCTTAGCTTTTTGGACATTGCGTGTTTGTGTCCCGTTTTTTAATTATGCGGTTTTTTACCTGTCTTTTATTGTTTGGACTTTAAATTTTATACTTTGTAAGGGTGCTGATGACCTTAGCTGTTTAGCACCCTTAAACCACATATCATCATCATCATCATCATCATCACTGTTAATCATGATATTCTGATAGCAAAATTGAAATTCTATGGACTAAAAATTAAACTGTAAGTTGGTTCGTATCATATCTAAATGAAAGAAAACAAAGTGTTGAAGTAGTCAATGATATTGGATTTGGAAAACATACATCAGAATGGAAAACAGTAACACATGGAGTACCCCAAGATTCAGTCCTAGGACCTTTACCATTTTTGCTCTATATAAATGACCTATCATTTTATATAAAGGATATTGCAAGTATCATTCTGTTTGCTAATAACATGAGTGTTCTGGTGACTAGTAAAAACTTGAATGAGTGTGTAATTAAATTGAATTATGTTTTGAAGTGTATGTCACACTGGTTTAAAGCTAACAAATTATCTGTAAATCTAGACAAAACAAAAGTTGTTAAAGTTATAACCCATTGATCACCACACACTACAATAGAAATTGGGATTAATGACATGTTACTACAACAAATAGACATATTTCTGGGCCTCCAAGTAGACAGATATTTAGATTGGGAAGTTCACATTACATATATCTTACCCAAACTCAGTTCTGCCTGTTATGCTATCCGAGCATTGGTAAATGTCAGTTCTATAGATACGCTTAAATTAGTATACTATGCATATTTCAACTCTATCATTGAATATTATTTTGGGGAAACTTGGTAGAAAGTAAACGAATATTCCTCATGCAAAAGAAGCTTATAAGAATCATTTCCAGTACCCATAGCAGGCACTCTTGCAAACATTGTTTTAGGAGACTGAAGATATTAACCCTACCTTGCATGTACATATTTTCAATCTTAAAATTCTATGTATGCAATTGAACACATTTGTTACAAACATGGAAATTCATGAGGTAAACACTAGACAAAAGGGTAACATCCATCATCCCAGTGCAAAGCTTTCTTACTTCCAGAAAGGTGTATATTATGAAACCATACAAATATTTAATACTCTCCCTAATGATCTTAAGGGAAAAGTTGACAATTTCAATGCCTTTAAAACTGTGTTAAAGAGTACCTATGCTCAAAAGCATATTATTCTGTACAAGAATATCTGAATGACAAATTATCCTAATGATAATACATATATAGCTCTCAAAGTAATATTAGTAATATTAATGACAATTGCCAGTTTTCCAATTGCCTGCTCTAGAATTAATGGAGCTATTTAAATGTATGTATATTAAGATCTGACAGTAAATGCTATGCATTACAAACCAAATAGAACAAAATGATGAGACGAACAAAGCTACAAGTCTAGTGAAAGTTAAAATAACTGTTCTTGTCTATAAATATGTTAACCTTATAACGGTAGGGAGGTACTCGATTTTGTACACAATTACACCTGATTTGTTTCATTTTGTGTAAAATATGTCTTTGTTTTATTTTAAATGTTCTGTATTCTATGTAATATTTTATGTATATATGTAACTATATTGTACATTTCCTTGACACACATGTAGTGTGTGTCTTATTTTATTTCAAATGTTCTATATTCTGTGTAGTATTTATGTTTGTATGGAATTTTTGTACATTTCCTTAACATATTCTATGTTCACAAGCCTTTATGGCTGCTAGTGAACTTGCAGAATGCAATCCAATCTAATCTAACTCTCAGATTTTCTAAACAGCAGGTACTGTTTTTATTTTTACCATATCACACCTCTGTATGGTTTTATTTGTTTATTTTTTTGCACTAAAAAGTACCTTATGGATATCATTGCAACTTTCATAAACCATTTGTTTCTAAAAATTTTGCAGATTTATTTTTAAAACATTGTTATAACTTATAATTCTAGTTTTCATGTCACATTGATAGTTGTAATAATAGGCGCAATGATTTTTTTAACTCTCAGATTTTCTAAACAGTACTTATGTTTACCACATCACAGCTCCATATGATTTTATTTATTTATTTTTTCACACTAAAAAGTAACTTATGAATATCATCATTGCAACTTTTGTGAACTATTTGTTTCTAAAAATTTTGCAAATTTATTTTTTAAAAAATTACACTAATCCTAGATTTCATGTCACATTGATAGTTGTACAAGTAATAGCAACTTATTTAAGTTTCAATTTCATATACCTACAAACGTTCTGGCTAAAATATAAGTAGACATTGCTACATGTTGATGCTGGGCACTTGAGAACACTTACAACTTGTGCAAGAGCTGTCATCGTCATACTATAACATGTGCAGGAAGTGTATGCCTTCTGCTTGTTCAGACATGTGCTCGCAAACACGCCAGGTATGGGTGCTGTCCATGGAGTCTTGTAACTCATGGCAGTATACTTGTGCTACAAAAAGACAAGCAAACACCAGTCAAGGGTATCCAGTTGAGAAGCAAAAAGACATTAGAAAGGTTTCATTTACCAAGGGGGAGAATGGGATTGCAATAGCAGATAATTAGACGATTGTAGGATTGTGGAATTGTGAAGGGCTAAAAAATAAAATATGTACAGGAATTCTACAGCATATACTGGGGACACTTGACTATTTGGATGTCATGAAACGTGACTAAAAGAGGAACCTGTCGTATTAAAAAACGTAAAAGAAATTTAAATATATAGAAAGAAAGGGTGAGATGATTGCAAAGAAAGGGAGACCATTAGGAGGCCTAGGATTTTTGTTAATAAAATGTGGGGGAAAAGATGTACAACATATAATAGGTATTTAAATGTAAGAAAACTGAGATATGGAGAAAAGAAAGTGTGTGGTCAAGAATGAATAGGAAATCTGATATTAATAAAATTATAGGCAAAAACTGCAAGAACATGGGGCAATATTTAGAAAAAAGTTAAAAATAAAGGAAATTGATTGTTAAAAGAGAAAAAGAACAATAGTTTATGAGCAGCATCAGCACCACCATCATCATCATCATCATTATTTAATACCTGAGTATTTAGTATTTGCTGAACAAGTGCAGTATTAAATAGAAATAATATGATTCATTATTTAGGTAGTGTACAAGTTCATCTGCGTTATGTTTAATGATAAGTCTAATTTCTTGTGTTAAGATTGTAGTATCATTTTTAATAGTATTGCGCATTTAATAGATTTGAGCATAATGATCAGACAAGTAAATGTTGATAACTCCGATAGTAATGTCATAGTCTGGCAGATTTGTAATGGTGTGGTCAATAACAGTTGTTGAAACGTCAATAACTCTAGTGAATCAGTATATAATATCCCTTAAGTTATTTGTGTTGAAAATATCAACTAGTTTTATGTAGTCATTGTTGCAAAAGTCCAGATTAATATTAAAGTCATTGCAAGTAGTATGTTGCTGCAAGTCAAGCAGTTTTTGTAGATGAGTAACTTCTTTAACTGAGACACTAGGTGAATGATATATTCCAAATATGTTAAGGGCCTGTACTACATTGGCAGATAAATGCAATGTTTTATGTTATTCAACAGTTTCCACATTTATCTGAAAATGTAAAACATGTACAATGGCTTCTGCATACTTACAATGTGGAAGAATATCCTCTAGATTAGCTAATAAAAAGATTGAGTTGCATATAATGGGCAATCTGGCAGATAGAGAGAGAAAAAGAAAAAAAAAGAAGGAAAAGTGGCTGTATATCATATTGGATTTATATTGGCTGTATATTTATTGGATTAACCCTCTTGCAGAAGGGTATTTGCTTTCTTTAAAAAAACTAAATGCACACTTATTTTGGATCAGTATTGTTCAGGCATACTTATATGGAGTGTATGCATTTAAATAAACCATGATGGAAGCCAATGCAGCAGGTTCCCTGCTTCAAAGATTTCTGTGCCTTTATTTCCCCTTTCATATTCAAGTATGTACAGAGTATCACAAAACTATTTAAAGTTGATCTGTAGCAAATTACTTGCTACTTAATTTAGGGGAATGCTAATAAAACAGTGAATGTGGTGGTGGTTTTACTTCAGTGGAATGAAGGTGTTACTGCAGAAGAAGCAAACTGTGAACTGGTAATTCACCTGGATGGTTAAAATCAGTGATGTCAATGCACTGGAACTTACATCAAGTGGATGTTTGGGGTTTGTTTACCAAGATTCATACTTTTTTTTAAAATCAATATTGTCTTACATTTCCTACACGTGCATAAAATGTCATTCCTGTTATTTACTCTGATTGGCATTCAAAAATATCCTTGTGATTGTGTAGAAACAGATGGCACTCCATGGTATGAAATAGTAGGTGACCTTTTTTGAAAATATTCATTATGCAGAGCAGAGATTTTGCTCTTCATTTATGCATCTTATAATTCTTTACATTTTACAACACAATATATTTATGTCTGAAAATTAATTTTAGTATATTTTAGCATGATATGTAAGTATTATTTCAGTGAGTGGCATTTGTAGATTGAAGAGACCACTTGTGTCCCTTTGTTGTTATAGTGACTGGAGTTCTGAATTTAAGCTCTTAACATACCTATTAATAAACATGTTTTAATGAATACTCTTTAGCTATTTTCTTAATAATTGGAACAGTATAATGCTTCATTCCCTAATAACCTGTTCATAAGACTGGAAATGAAATATTTATTTAAACATACACCAAAAAAAAGAGAGAAAAAAATGGAACAAAATAAACCAGTGATGTCATACCTATGTTACAAGACTAAATGATTATATTTGTTGTAATTTGTTGCCAAAATAACAGATTTTGCATATACTAATGGTTTAGTTAAAATCTATTGGTAGTATAGGAGAAAATATTTAGTTTTCAATTAGGTAAACTGCAGTGTATGTATCTAATAGTTCATCTGGTGATCATGGTACAGGATCTTAGATGATATTTTTATGCTGGTCCCTTCTAAAACTTTGTCAACACAGTTAATCCATATTTTATTAATTTCAGTGTCTTCTACTTTTTTAGCTACAAAAATTGTAACTCACCACCATTAAAACTCATCCTACAATATTTTACATCAAGTAAAACATAACACACTATTATCATCGCTCGCCTCATGTTCAATAATAATTAAAATAGTTGGTTGAATATCGTTTAACCACATTTTTAATACATCAATTTTATTACTTACATATTGGATATTAAGATTAAGTGTATTGAGGCTTGAATTTTTATTTAAACTAGCTTTACCACTATATGATTTTGAGCAGGCAGTGCAACTGATCAGTTTATTGGCTCAGTTGGTTTACTGCTTATCGAATCATACTAAGGAATGGCTTTACTTATGTAATTACTACTTGCTACTACAGCTCTGATATTTTACTTACCATCCACTCTTTTCCTGCCCAGTTAAGTTGGAGGTCATGTATTGGGTGTGATAATTCATGGCTAGACTGTTGACATCTACAATACTAAACCTACTGCTTATATTGTTGATTGAAGCGATATTGTTTTACGTCTTTATGATAAAGAGAGTTTTCTCTAAGATCATTTACTTATTTGAAACATTAGCCACTATCATCTTATCAAAATTGTTGTTGGAATCAAACACAGTGAAGAAATTCATAGAAAAAACTTAATAGAAAAGTGGAGTCAACTTAAACACTCTTAATAGTTTCACTCACCTATTTATTTTGCAGAACGTGTATCGTGAGCATAAGCTCACATTGTCAGCTGTCTGTTGACGGCCAGATCAACTTTCGAGTCATTTTGTTGATAGCCTGGGGTGTCCTCTGGTGGCCTGTTGATGAACCAGAATACGGGGTTGTCTGCTTCTGGCAAATTGAAGTTCATGATCTGGTTTTCAAATTTCTTTATATAAATCTTCTCCCATATTTCCAGTCCTTTGAGCTGGCTTCAATAACTTCACATTGGTTCCTATTTCATTATTTTGAGTCAAGAACTGTGAAGCAATTGCTGATTTTTCATTCTGTTTAAATTTGATGCAATGCTAGTTTTCCTTGAAGCAGTGCCTATGTTCCTTTTTGTTTTCCAGATGTATACCTTGGCACAGTTTATGCATTGGGTCCGGTAGATACCCAACTTTTTCTCCTGAGGTATGGGATCAGATTTTCTTGATTTAATGAGATTCTTATTGCTGTATTTGTGTATTTGTTGTAAGGTGCCTGGGTGATGATGTGGTTCTTGAACATTTTTTTGAAATTTATGAAAGAGACCTAGGTGGTATGTGAATTTTCTGAAGTTAATCTTTTCTGCTGTGTATGATAGTGTTATCTGTTTGATGTATTTTTGTTGTTTTAATTTCATTGTTTTCCTATTTACCATTTTTTGGCTGAATCCATTCTTTTCTACGTATTGATAGTGTATTTGTACTCCTTGTAATATTCAGTTTTTCTGAGGGGGATGTTGATTAGTCTGTAACTCATACTATTGAGTGCTGCTGCTTTGTGTGCCTTAGGGTTGTAATTGCATGCTTTGGTGTAATTATTTGTGTGCATGTGTATTCTGTGCGTACCAAATTCTATCTTGTTTGGAATCTTCATTTTAGGTCCAGGAAAGCTATAGAGTTGTTGGTTGCTGTTTCTACTGTGAACTCAATAGATGGGTCCTGTAAGTTTAAAAGCTTGAGCACATCCTCTATGTGCTTGTATTTGACTATCACAAATATATCATGTATCTGTACCAAACTTTGTACATATAGGTGATGTGCATTTCTAGTTGACTCATGAATAAGTTTTCCAAGAAAGGGGATAGAGGGCTTTCCATTGCCAAACCTGTTTTTGTTGGTAGAAGTTCCCTTCAAAGACGAAAAAGGAGTAGTTCAGGTAGATTCTGATGAGGTGCAAATATTCTTCACTCTGTTTGGCGGGGATGTCAGTGAACTGTAACCATTTCCTCAGATATGTGAAAAGCTTGTCTTTGGGAATAGATTTCTGACATCAAACGAAACAAATGCATCCTGGAGATTTAATTTAATAGATTGAGGTTTTTCCACTAGCATCAAAAACTTTCTTGAGCCCTTACACAGTAGTAAGTCAGGAGATTTTGAATGATTGTGTGGTGCATTCCATTTCTGTGGGAGAGACTGTGAGTGTATGGTTGAAAACTCTCATTTGGCATATCATTTGGAATGGTTCATCATGTACGAGTTTTTTTATGTCATATCAGTGGCAGCTGCTGCATAAGAACACATGAGCTTGTGAACACCGTAACTTTTGACATCTTGTGGATTTATTGGTCATTTTTCTTTTTGAATGCCATTAAACATAACATGTACGCAGTAATTTAAAATCTATGGCAATGAAATCTGCCGTGCTATTCCTCTAAACTCAATTAAATATACCAGCAAGGCCGCTAGCACATCTTGACTTGTGCACATTTTATGGAGCTTCTGCACATGCACAACTGGTATGACGTAAATTACTGTATGAGGTCAAATATATAGGGATCGTAAACTTGAAGTGCACTAGTGAGTGAAGTTTTTATAGCACACTATGGTAGAAGTTAGAGTGTCACAATAATAGAAGTAGGTAACGTGCACAATTTCGGAAACGTCTCCCAATTTCTCCATACCATCCATAATCTTAACTGCAATTTAATTTACACGTCACTTTGCTCTTGCCTAACATGGTGTACCTAATTATGTACATAAAAAAAACTCCTTTCGTCAGACAAGTTATGCATTATTGTTGTTGTTATTATTATTATTATTATCATCATCATCATCATCCAGAATGTATACTCATGAGCCACTACTGTGTGATTTTATTGTCCCTTCAAAGACTTAAATATTTATGCATTTGGGGTTGAAGCAGGCTCATTGAAATTTGGGGATATGGATGAGTGCAAAGCAAAAATACAAATAGATGCCTGATATATAATAGGAAATTCATTCAACAGTAATAGAAAACAAGCAGTGTTTATGGTAGATGAATTGGCTAGTGAAAGAGATAAGTGTTCTAAAATGCTTCCATTCAGAAAACTAACATAGAATAATCTGGAGATTTTAGAAATTACTGAATGATGAGTGGGGAAACCTTTGATGAACTTTTGAGTTTAATGCCACCCTATCTTTTAAGCTCTTCCTGAAAGAGTGCCTATAATTGAATTTTATTGAGAACAGATGATCAGCTTTTGGGTCCATCTTATGGTAAAATTCCAACAGAGCACCATATTTTGTATTCTTTGGATTTCTGTTTATATAATCATTGTCTTTACCTTCCACAAAGATACAATTCCCAAAAACATCAGTCTTGAATACTCTCTTGCATGAATGTCATTTATTCCTCTACATTTTTACTAACACACACAAACCCTTCACATATGTACAGCTTAATTCACCATTCTTGGACCCTGACCCTGACTTCACTCAAGGTAATGTTATGTATTAAAATATAATAAGAATTAATACAATTTTAATGGGAAAATATGAATAATGTAGAATCATGCTCCAAGTGTGCAATGTGATCATTTGAAATGAAAATAAAGAATACTATTGTTTCAATTTTATATATGTCTCCCTTTTTTAATACGTTAACATGACTTGTATCATCTTAGGTGTATAGAGACAATGAACAAAGTGATTAACCTTTTACATAGCAAGCTTACAAGGATTACTGTGTGGGGTACAAATTTATCCCCATATGTTAAATGTCTATTTTTCTTATTCTATACAATAAATTAACACAGCTATACAGTTGCTGCAATGGAAATCTTGACATTACAGGAAGAAGGCAATAAAAACAACAAATACTGACTTTACATGGTTATATTTTCACTATTCTTTATAACTAGTACTTGGCCATATTCTCCTTAACTAGCATCACTTTCAGGAGCCTAACTTGTATCACTTTCAACAGTCTTCTAGGCATTGAGCGCACCAAATTTTCAAAATATTGTGTCCTTTTCTACCCATAACTTCTTTAACGCCTCTTGCAGCTTTTTAATATTCTATGGTTGCACCTCTTCAATCTTATGTTTCATCACATCCCAAGCATTTTCTATAGGGTTTAGGTTAGGGGAGTTACCTGGGCATTCAAGAACAAATATATTCAGAATATACCTTTCAGGAACGTCTAAATTATCTTTGTTCTAATGGCATGGACACCATCATGCATAAAGTACTGACATGGATGAATTTGCCAAAATGTCAACAAATGCTGTTGCAATGCTTCTAAGTAGTCGCTTCCCTTCATTGTGACATTCTTGGGGAGAAAATATGAGCTGCTTCTACAGTACCACTAAAAGCACCCAATACCATCAAGCTTTCTGGATGTTTAATGGTTTTGACTAAACTTTGGACATATCATGATACATTTATTGGGCTTCTCACCTTATGAACTGCCCTCTTGACTAGTTTGAATGTGCTTTTATTAGAAAACATTATCTTATACCAATCCTCAAGGTCCAGTGTTTAAATGTGTTGCAGAAATGTAATCTTTTCTCTTTCATACCTTTAGTTGGAAGAGGCTTCTGGGCAACATGCCAAGTTAGTTAACTAAGTATTTTTCAAGCCGATACTGAATAGTCCAGATTACAAAACTGTTGAGCAGATGTTCTTTAACCGTGCTGTTGTAATCCATGGATTTAGCCATCATTTCATGTTTTAAAAGTTTGCCAGTTCTTGTCTTCTTTTTAACACCTGAGCCCACTTTTCATCTTGGTGTGATAACATGAGGCAATGGTGCCGCTAATGTGCTTTAGGTCATAAATAGCATGTCTTGAAGCCTTTAGATCAGTGGCTGCATGAATTACAGATGTGCCTACCTCCAATAGAGTCAAAGCACGAGTCTTCTCCCCAGCATTGAGCTTCTTACATCCCATCATTTGTATTAGAAGCAGAAATACACAGCTCCAAAATCAGCACTCAGAATAAAAATCCTGATGACTACAAAATCTATAAATAAAATGTTGCTGTGCACTCAAGGGTCACATGATTTGTAGCTCCAAATACTGCATTCAGTGATGGTGGTGGTGGTAGGTCAAACCAAGTGCATTTATTCGTGTAAAGGTTTCCCTTGCATAAAAAATATAAATATTTCACTTGCATTGACTGTATTTTCAACATGTAAAAGGCAAAATAAAATATGTTTGTAATATCAGACACATTGTAAATTTTGCCTTACATTGGTTCATTGGTGAACCATTGGTGCAGTGAAAGGCAGGCAGTCAAGTTCTCTGAACAGGGCTTGCAAGTGTTTACAGGTATGCTTTCAGAATGTACTTTGTAAACGTAACACAAAAAGTACTCATATCATGCTAGAACATTCTTACAGTTCCTTCTACATGTTCAGCTCTAAGAAGCTCCATTGTGGGCATCATTATTGATATCCTACTTGTTTACTTCAGCCCTCTCCTTCACATTCATTTCTATGAATTCTTTTCACAACTCTAGGAGAAATTTCCTTCTCCTGTCTGAAAATTGTACCAACTGTAGGACAGTATGAAGGTAAATGGAATATATCTATCTAATCATGTTGCCATTTGCTTCATCCTTTTCTACTTTCGCACTGTCGCCAAGTTGCTAATAAGTAATAACATGCTGTGAATATTAATTTGTTATAAATTTCAGCTTTGAACAGATTATACTATGCAGAATATTTTTCTCTATCAGATTTGATCATTTTTAGAGCCTTTATAGATTTTTGTGGGCACAAATTTCTAAAGAAAACAAGTTTTTCAGTAAAAGTCTGATATTTGCTGTTTCTATGCTTATCACAGAGTAGGTAATAAACTAAAGGGTAGAATGCAATTATATTTTTTCTTAGTAGAGTAAACCAGTGTGCTGATACATGCCCAGTTTTAATCTGTCTACCTTTAATAATCTGAGCATTATAATTTTTTCAATTAAATATTTTCAGAAAATTCTGTACCTTTGCAGTAGAAAAGTCTGCCAGCAAGAAACTTTTTTGTTTTTGAGTTTACAATGCCAAGCAACAGAAAAAGTTGAGGAGGGTTGGAGACAGTTTTGAAAAGAAGCTGGAATCCTGTAACTTCTTGCATTCATTGTGTATAGACAAACAACGGTCATGCCATGAGAGTAAATTCACATTTCAGAAGCTCTTGAGCCAAAAAATGCTGGTGAACAAATTTTCAGTTGTGATTACGTAGTGTAGTTTCAGTAAGTTTGTCACTTCCAACATGACTGTAGAAGCTTGATTTTTTTTCTGGTGCTGATTCTTCTTTTCCTGCTTAAACCTTCATCTTTACAGCATATGATGTTGCAACATCTTTTAACATCCATACCTTGGTTTTGATTTCATGCAGATACAGAATGGGTGTCTCACAGAAACCAAGACACTCAAAAGGATACAAGTTATTACTCTTCTTTCACTCTTCATGAATATCTACATCATCAAGTCAAGAACTTGAGCAGCTCATAAAGCTAATTCTTGTAAAGAAGACAGAAGTATTCTTCTTTCATACATTGCATCTGTACTCCACAAAATGAACTGAGGTTCTTGCTTTGCCCTCATTGCAGCCTTAATCAAAAGCACACTTACAAATTCATACATTTTTGTTATGTTAGCAGTAATCATACATTTTCACCTGTAACAAGACATATTCAAAAGAATGGTATGTGTTTGTAACCTTTTAATTTGTGTAATTTACAAATTACTAGGTGTAGGAAAACCATCAATACCTCACATATTGAAGCAACATTTTCAGGTGAAGGTTAAGATCTGATTGTCAGAATATCTATTTATTTGTCTGCTGATCCTCATGTAAGTTATTTCCTACACTCTGATGTGTAGATGGGTCTGCCAGCACTATCATCTTGTGCCAGAGAATGTAGTCTTGCACTGTTGACATCACATTCAAATTCTAAAATATCAGTCAGGTCCACTTCTTCAATGCAGTCTTTAGTTTCAGAAACAGGATTGCAGTCATCTTTATCATGCAAAATATTCATAGTTTCCTCAAAATCCTTCAAATCCTCAAGATTATATATTTTTCACACATACTACTGCAAATTCTCAACAGAAGCCCCCCTCCCCCCCTTTTTTTTAACTTTTTACTGCTAGGTAGTCGGCCTAATTTCATGCCTTTTAAATCTTGCATATTTGTATTACATAGAATTAAAACATTTGCATTGTTGTCATATAGAAATAAAAAAATACATTGTTGAGACAAAAAACTATTCATAAACAATACAGTACCAGCACAATGTCTTGTTATAACAAAGAAAACTGAGTGCATACTGTATCATACACAGTGCACATGTATCCTACAGATGTTTTAGTCTTAATTAAGAACTGATTGTTTATTTTTGCCTCTGATAAATGAATACAATAAAAAATATGTACTTGTCAATGCAACAGTGGATAAATACATAGGTGAAGATCAAAACGTGCAATAACAAAAGATTCACAACTGGAGTACAGTTGTACCCTGCTTGGTATAAGTAGGGTTAATAAGTGTTCAAATGAACCTAGGGTCCAAAGAGTAGAGAATAATACAACATTTGTCTTTTCAGAAAAAGGAAAAACACTGAAAACATGTTTTCTGGGCAACTTCAAACAAGATTTTAACTAGGCAATAGATTACTAAGGTGGGAATGCTCCTATGTTCTTCAGGTCTTGCATTCAAATGCAAACATTTCCGTTTCAACCCTGTGCCATAAGCCAAAAAAGTAGGGTCAAACTTTGACAATGGGCCTTGAGTCTGAAACATAACACAATTAGCAGTTCATTACCCTTTCATTACCTTTCTGTTTTATTAAATTACTTAGAATACGTCAGTATGAGGAAGAACTTCATATAAAACTTGCTTCATAATTGCTGTTGTAATTCACATTAGGATAATTGATCCTATACAAGAACAGACAAGCAGTCAGATTTCACATTCATCACTGACATCAGACAGATAAAAGTTCATTTAACCAAGATTTTCTTTTCTTTCATATTTCTTCACATCATGTAGATACATAGGTCAAAGAAAATGGAAAAGAAATAATAATAATATCAAACCAGCACTAACATCCATTTTTAGAAGGACAACAAAGTAGCACATTAAGAGCAATAAGCACAAGAGAGATGGCAGGCTTGCATATTAGCAAGAGAACAACTCACTATCAGCAATGAAATATATGCCCATCATGAAGTTCACTTTTGATTTGGGGCATAGATGGGATTACAAAATGATCTGATATACAGTTTTAAACACACTGTAAACCTCTCAGGAATTGGTATACATAAAAAAGTCTGAGAGAGTTTGTATAAGCATATGGTCAGTTTTGCTTGGTTTATCATTGTGGTGCACAGATAAAGAAGCCACATACAATTTTCAACTCTGTTCATTGTATTGCTATTTTTTCTTTTTTATTTCAAGTGATGTGTATCTTTTTCTCTATTTAAAATGTTGATTCATTTTTATTCAAAGCCACCTGATATCAGTTGCCATAACAAAATAAATAAATCACAGCTGGGCACATATATCTTTTTATTGATGATAAATTGTGAAAATATTTTGAGTGTAATTGTCTTAAAGCTGGTGATTGAAACAAATGGATTGCACTTTATGTATAGAAATGTTCAGGGCCCACGCATAAGATTGGCAGGAGGAGCATGTATTGATGAGCCTGGAAGAGTCTACTAAATTGCACAATAGGGCTAGATAATAAAATACAAATGTAGATGTATGATGTCACGTTACCATGTTAAAATGCCTTTCTCCCGTCATTTGTCACTATCTTCTCACTGTTGTACAAACAATGTGACAAACTGGGAAGGGGGCACTAGCACTTCTTGTCAGTGAGCCCAAAATTCATATGGGTGGCACAAATGTGCTTATTGCAATTCATTTGAGTGCTGAACAGTTTCTGGCTAGATGTTTACCAATTGCAAGACATTCTCGAGAATGCATAAATGCCTTCTGGAAGCAGACATTCTTAAAAACTTGTTTCAATGAAGAATACCAAAGATCACCAAAATACCTCATTTTCCAGGAATGAGTCCTCAGTCATATTCAGAGTAATAGCAGGAGCAAAAGGAGACATTGCAGCCTTGAGTAAGACATATGACAGTATGGAGAATCTAATCTTAATGAAGATGACTTTATTTAACACAGAGATGTATTTTATACAAGTTACAACAAACCAAAAATTTTCTGTGTGCAGTACTCTTCTCCAATGAAGTGCAGTTTACCAGAAAGGGAGATGTAGGGAATGCAGACAATAATCAAAACCCCTATTCAGTATTAAAGTTTCAGCTAGAATAATTGGTGATATTGATCACTCCTGTCACTTCACATGGAACACAGAGAGGAAAATTATAGTGCAGCTTTTTAACAAACCATTTAAACAATTTATTGTAAGAAGTTCTACTGAACATAATTCTTTACATGTGATTCATGCACGACATAGTACTGCCTCATTTGCTCTCAAGAGACATGGATAGTCAAGATAATTTTCAAATTCAGGAATGGTAACTAGTTGTCATTTCTGTTTCCACTGTAAATTCCTCTCTTGTAGGTTCAACAATTTTCCTGCATCTCCTAAGTGTTTTCTTGGAACAGTGGCAAAAATATCAACATATCAGAGCCAGATTTTAAAGATCCTTAGAGAATTCTTGGTCATTTTAGTTTCCAATGAACTCGTGTATAAATCAGCTAACAAAGGGAACAGAGTATTGCCCATTGCTAGGCCTGTTGTCTAGTGGTAGAATTTCTCCTTAAATTGGAAGAATTGTTGTCCATTGCATAATTTTATCAATATTGTTTTGTTTCATTTGGGGTTATTCCAATTGAATTTAGCCATCTGTTGATCTGTAATGGTAGTTTGTCCAATGGTGTAATTGTGAAAAGAGATTTAACTGCAGTGTATCTTCTTCAGTTAGCTGTATGTCTTTGATTTTGTCGATTAGTTCAAAGCCGTTTTTGATGCTGTGACTCTCAAAGTTGGAAGCAAATCTATATTTGGAAAAATAAAGACAGAGTTTTAAATTTTGAAATTCCATCGAAAGACTTTCAGTGAGTTCCTAGAATCACCACAAGAGGGCTATCACCTACATCGTCAATAACAATCAGCAGTCGAACTTAGGTTGAAAATGGAGACGATTGATCTCCAAAACGTGTCCTTAGTTATTAGTGTAAGTGGTGTATGAGAATCATTAATTGACTCAAATTCTTCCTCAAATATTAAATACAGCTGGCCCTAATCTTCTGTAAAGAAATTTCAAAAAGTGGCATGTTTTCAATAAAATGTCAAAATTATACGCATACTATCTCATTATACAGATTTCCTTGAGGTTAGCTGAACTCGTAGAGGGTGGGTAGCATCTTCTGCAGTAAATCAAAGCATTTAAGTTTTTACTTTCTATACCACATACATAATAGGTAGCGAAGGTATTAAATTCCACCCAAAAGTTTCATACCAAGATTTCCCAGAGACACATGTTTTGAGCCCCCCTGAATAAAAAAAAAAAGTATTTTTAGAAAAAGGAGCACACACGCATGGTGCGGTGTGTTTGGGAACACAGAAGGTTTTCAAGAAAATCCCCCCATTCCAACAACCCTTTATGTGGAACATTTTTCGAAATTCTTGATTTTCTCAAAAATGGCTCTAACGATTGTGATTTAAATAGCGTATATTAATGATATTCACATGACAAATAAAAAGTATATCTTGAATTTTCTGGGAATAGCCTGTGAAATCTTCTTCATCCAGAACAAATTTTGTATAATCTTGTATAATTGGTAAACGTTAAACGATAGATGAAAATGCTTTACACAAAAAATGTAGATCTTTTTAACACACAATTTATTCCAAATAAATTCAGAGATATCCTTTATTAATGGTTTAAATTGTTTAATTCTTTGTTATTCTTTTAAAGTCCTGTTGACATTCAGTTGTTTCTCAAGGTTGCATGGAAAGTTTATGGAATTTTAATGCCAGTATATAGCATCCAGTTCTTAAACATTTGACTACTGCTACTCCCTTTGCATTTGTAACAAAATGTGTAATGTAGCTACTTCTGCAAAGGCTGTTCTTGATTAAAATGAAGTAGATAGAAAAATAAGCTTTCATAAGAATAGTTTTTTTACCCATTAATAAATGATAGAGGGTAGAAAAAGTCTTGTGAATGCAACATATCAGATTTTTTTTTAACTGATGGTCAGCTTGTTTTTGCAAGCACACATTCAATTGGTTCTTCGTGTTTCATAGTATTCACTTTCATCTTTGTGATTTATTTGCATCTATTACTTAAAAGCTGCTGCTTGTTTCTGTTATGCTTAGGATTTGTATTACTGTGTACACCTAATGGCTAGTGATGAATATAATACTCGAAGCTATGAATATTATTTTATTGTTCAATGTTCAGTTGTCATTAGCATAAGCTTGGTAGTTAGCAAAGGCATCCTGTGAGCATAGCTTAGAAGCCATTGATATGTTCTTACACTCTTTTTCTCATGAATCCCTCAAATGGTATTGCAAATGTGCATAAAAATTGAGAATTCAGAAGCATAGTGTAAATTTCAGCCTCTACCATCCTCGCTTATGGCTGTGAGAAAAGGATTGTCATACTGGTATCTACATAACTTTGACTTGCAATAGGAAAGACCATAGGTCACTGCAGAATGGCTGAAATAAAATATAATAATGTATTACAGAATGACTTGTATTTCACATATTCCTCTTTGAAATGTTGCTTTTCTTTTATAATAATTGTGTTTTTCTTTCCCACAGACCTTGCTTCCAAGAGGGCAACATCCGAATCCACTGAGAGACAGAAATGCTGAAGTGAACAGACTTTTGTATTCTGAAGCAGCCAAAGTGCCAAAGTGTGAAATTGTTGCTATTGATAAGGGATTAGTTCAACCAGATGGGACCATTAGTCATCATGATATGCATGACTATCTTCATTTAACCAATTCTGGATATAAAAAGGCATTTGAACCATTATATGATTTATTGCAGCAGTTGTTGATGGAAGGAGAAGTTGAAAAGGACCTTACTCCTTCTGAGTGAGTTAAAATTTTTGAAAAGCTTACACCTATATCCTGAAGGAAAATGTTGAAGGGAAGATTATACCAATGAACTTAAGGCATTTAAGTCACTGAATGTATTACAGATAAGAGAGTGTGCTGATTTGTTAACATTTTCAGTACATTAAAGAATCTAGCTTAACCTTTTCAGTACCTATAATAAAGGATCTGACTTCTCTGTTGACATCCAATACTTTATCAAGGTTTTAGATCTGAAGATCTACCAATTAATTAAAATAGCCAAATAATAATGAATGTTTGTTAAATAATGCATTTCTTATTTATTCAAACTTTTGAATCACGTTTTGTACCATTTATGTTCACTTAGGTTATCAGCATCAGTTTTTGTTAGCTGATTATCAGTATAATCAATAGTAACATGTAAAATATATTTTCAAGTTTAATGCTTAATGCAGCTAAGCACTTGGCCTTTGAGCATTGGCAGGATTAAAGTCATAATGTAAATGTATACATATGAATAAAGTACTAGAAATACATGCTCCAGATGGCCTGCTACAATTTGACTTATGTTTTTGAGTCATGCACAATTCCTTTTTCATGAATGTATAAGCATTCAAGTAGCCCTATTATAATCAGCTTGTGATGATAACTAAAAGTACTTCAGCAAAGGTAATCCATACAAAATGTTCATTTTCAGTGGATTGAAAGTTGCCGTTTTTGTTTCAAAGTAATATTTGATGGTGCTGTTTATTTCTTAAATTATGTGGTTTGTAAGATGCTTAATAGTTTACTGCATATTAAAGGAAATTCTCATGAATGGCTTGGATGTAATCTAAAACCTAAACCAATAATATTAAACTTTTCATAAGCTGAGAGAATACAGCATAGATTCTTTTTATCAAAAGAACGAGAGTGAGGGAAAGGGAGAAAGAGCCATTTTGTGCAGAGTTTTTTTTATTGAAGACTACAAAATATAAGCCAATGTAATGGAGTTTTGCAATATTCATTTCATATTTAGATGCCAAAGAGCCACAAATGTGCAAATAAGTACAAAATATAATGCTACATCAAGACACGTTGAACTTTGTAAAGTTGCAAGCTAGGAAATATGTACTTCAGACCCAAGCCATAATGAAATTCTTGGAGGTCTTCTTTAACAATTCCTTACAAATAGCACAAGTATTATGCATATTTTCCTGAATTACTTGCAAGAAGATCTTGTCAGATATATATTTCAAATATTTGGCAGTTTAATAGGTGAAAGTACACCAAAAATAGTATTATTTGTTTAAAAATAATATAAAACACAAAATATGTGCAATATTTTCTGGGCATATTATGAAAGTAGTTAAATTTAAGTGTTGAGATGATACATATTTTGATGATTTGTTCTTCAAAGCCCAGTTAAAATGGAAGTACATATTGCTATTAATCTTGAATGCAAGTGCAGAAAAGATCACGTAAGCAGCGTACTTTTTGCACATTATTTCCATTCTTAATTTATGCCTGAACTACTTTGATTACACATTGCATCATATTTGTTAGTGCACGAGAGAAACAAAGACAATCTTTAATTAATGCTTATTGTTTGCTGAACCAGGGCATAGGTAGAAAATGCCAAGACATATAATGATTTTCATTGTGCTTTAACCTAAAAATCTGTCAACATAATCCTGATAAAAGGGTTAATAAGGTCTGCTTTTTAGACATTTGCCTAAAAAGTTAGTGGAATTTCCAAATATAAAGCCCTGCAGAAGTGTTTACGTGCACTTCAGGGTTTTACAGAGATGGCTGATGAAAAGTTAATGTAATGTCCAAGAATTTAAGTTACAGTCCCTTAAGTGTATGAAAATATGATTTGCATATACAGCTGTTTGTAATTAATTCATCCTCTTTGATGAACTGAATAACTTGGATCTACGTTTTATTTTTGAGTTAGCACAAACTGTATATTGAAAAATTCTTAATTACTGTGAAACTGCAGATGTGATGGAAAAATAGTATGCAGCTGAAGAATAAGGAATACGTATGCATATTAATAAAGCAGTTGTTGTAAATCATACAAATAGTTTAGTCAATATAAATGGTAGTACTGCACATGTATTCATTTAAAGTATTATTTATTAACAAGTTAAGGTTGATATTATTTCTTTCTTTTTTCACTTTTTATAAATTAAAGTTGCTATTATTATGTTTACAACCCGTACAGCCTAATATCAGTTATAACTGAATTTCACAGAGAGAAAACAGGACACAATCATGGATTTGGGAGCACTACGAATAATTGCACCCATGAAAGATGAAATATAATTCGTGTAAATTCTGTGGAATAGACAGATTATTTAATATGATCTGACATGTGCAAAGATTGCATAATACTGAAGCTGACAGTGTCCATATACTACGACAAACCTATCCAGAGGTTTGAGTGTGATTTTACAATTATGAAATGTTAACTTAAATCCATATTTGACATATTTGATTAAATAAACCATATTTAAATATGGAGATCTAAAGTTCCAGTTTCCGTACTGTTTACGTTTTGGAAGCAAGTAAATTTGGTTGTACAGCTAGTAATAAAAAATATAATTTCCTTACTTATAAACAGATAAGTAGATGGAAAGGGGATGTTGTCAAGAAGCTATATTTATTTTTAAGGAAAATATGCATTGAAGGTAAGTACATATGTATGCATAAATACATAAAGATAAATTAAATAAAAGCCAGTAACCTCCTTCAACATTTGAAGTTGTTAAAAAAAAATCCTATTTCATTCCTTTACATGATTTAAGCCGTGAATAATGTACTATTGGGGGAACGGTACATGCTATCTATCACCTACTAGTATAGACAACTCCAAATGGTTTCTGGTGGGCGAGGGTGTTGGGTGTTGGATTGTTATCTCGGAGGTTATATTTACCTTTGCGTATGCTCCTATGTCATGGTGACATGATGGGAGATGGGAACAAGTAGCTGCTGATGAAGAAAGAAGAATATTTTTGTCTTTACTGAGTCTAGCCAAATGAAAGAAATTAACATTTTCTTGCCAAGTATTTGTACAAGGGCATGCTGAAAAGTAATGCCTCCAATTTTTTTCTGGGAACACCCTTAAAGATTTTGGAATAGAACAAACAGTACTACCATTCTACATCTTTATTCTTCAAGTCTACATATTTATTTCTCAACATAGTCACCCTGGCGATGAACATATTTCTCCCAACTTGAGACCAGTTTGTGGATACCATCATTGTAGAATGTTTGACTTTGTTAACAGAGCCACAGCCTCACCTCTGCTTGCACCGCTTCATCAGTATCAAAGTTTTTTTTTTTTTTTTCGAGTGGAGGAGAAAATGATTTAATCACTTACCCCAGCCCCGATGGGAGTCGGGACTGAGAGTGTGGGACTCACCAATAGTCGGCATACCCACTAAAAACTCCTCCACCGGATGGAAAAAGGAAGAAGGTAAAAGTGGAATGGCGTGGCTTTTTGCGGTCCCGCATAGCACCCGCGTTAGTACGTGAAAAGATGGATGTCTCCGCCCTATGGGCTGGAGCGGGATAGGTGGTTACTAGGTTGCAGCCATGAAACCTGACTGCAACCCTAGTGAAAAAATGGCGTGGGTTTAAGGAAGTGAATAGAGGTTAGGATCTAGGATGGTGCTGACGAAGATGTTCCTGTTGCTGATTGAACTCCTTGCATTGCTGCAAGAAGCTTGCGACTCTGGCCGGGTCAGGCTTCGGCCGGTGACCGAGCGATGAAACCCGGATGGCTTCCGTGATGGCTGTGAGTCTTGAAGATGTGCTGTCGAACTGCCCGGCCAGGTAAACCTTTTGGGCAGCTGATGATGCTTGAAGTTCCCGGATGAGTTCCTCCAAGGCTGTCAGCTTCGTCGTCATGTTCAGGAACTCCGCGTGGAGATCCTGAACGGCGTCGCGTAGGCCCTGGACTTCCTCGATGTACGGTGAGAGTGAAGGTGCTGGTGTCGGCGCTGGTGATGGTGCTGGAGGCGGTGGCTGTGGAGATGTCACGATCTGCGGCGTAGGTGCAGGCGGCGTCGGCGATGCCTTCCTGCGGGGATGCAGGGGGCAGAGCGCCTGGCCGGTGAAGTGCGAAGACCCTCCACAGGTCGCACAGTAGCGGCGTCGGCGGCGAAGGTCGTGCTGGGTGCACGATGCGGTGGTGCAGGCTGCTCCACAGTAGTGGCACCTGGGTTGAGCTGAGCAGGTCGTCTCATTGTGCCCGTAGGCACAGCAGCGTCTGCAGGGAGCCTGGCGTTCCACTCGGCTGGCCTCGATGCGTAAGCACCGCCCTAACAAGGGCAGGCCCGCCCTCAAGGCAGCCTCGTAGTCTGCTGGATCTGCAAACTCCAACCTGACGAGCGATGTGGGTCCCTGAGCTCCGTGAATCCTGGTGGCCTTCAAGGATGAAGGCGCTGTACCTCCCATGAGGCACAGGCTGGATCTGCGGTGGCTGGGAAGTGCCCAGAATCGGCAGCGTTGATGCCGGTGAGTGACGCAGTCGCGGCGGAGCGGCGCTGGCTGGCGGCGAAGCGGTGGTTGCGGCATAGGTTGCCCTAGGCAGCGGTGGCTGCGGCGAGATCTCCTCGGCGGGTGCTGGAGGAGACGAAGAGGTTCCTGCCTTAGCAGGAGCGGCGGCAGAGCGGACCTTCTTCCTCGCCATCTCGGAGCTGTGTGATCAAAGTAAACACCTCGAAGGTATTCTTTAAGGTTTGGAAAAAGATGAAAATCGAATGGGGCTAAGTCAGGACTGTATGGAGGCTGATCAATGACAGTGAACCCAAGGCATTGGATTTTGGCAGATGTTGCAGTGCTTGTGTGTGGTTTGGCATTGTCATGCTGAAGAAGAGGGTGTTCCATGTGTGGACGAACTCTGCAGATGTGTACTTTCAATTTGTGGAGAACCTCGCAGTACCTTAGGGAGTTTATGGTGGTGCCTTTAGGCATGAACTGCATATGCACCACACCTTGAACATCCCAGAACACTGTGAGCATGAGTTTGTTTGCTGATGGCATGGTCTTGAAATTTTTGGCAGTGGTGATCCTTGGTGGCAGTACTCCATTGATACCCTCTTGCTTTCGGGGTCAAAATGGTGCACCCAGCTTTCATCACCTACCACATTGTTGTTAAGGAAACCATCACCCTCATGCTCAAAATGCAAACACTGATGTCCAATCTCCTCTGTTTCATGTCAGGGGTGAGAATTCGAGGCACCCACCATGCACACAGTTTTCCGTACCGCATTTCTGCAATCAGGGGCTGTACACACTTGCGTGTATGCCACACTGACCTGCGAGCTGTGTCTGTGTTATCCAGCGATTTTCTCTGATGAGTTCACCAACCCAATTCTGATGAGTCTCGTCGGTTGCTGTATACAGTCGTCCACTTCGAGCTCTGTCGCAGATGTTGAAGTTAGCACCATCATTACAAGCACGAACTACCCACAAGCACACATTACTGATGTTGATACACTTGTCACCATACACAGCTTTCATTCTTCTATGGATTTCAATTGGAGGCATGTTTTCTGCAATTAGAAACTCAATTACAGCACGTTGTTTTTCATGCACCAACACAGTCATGTTACACACCACCCTGCTGTATGCTACAATTCAAAACCCTCTAGTGGCAGAGGGTTGTACCTTATGTCAGCAAAGCAGGAAGGGCAACTGAGTAATATGCATGACATGTGATACCTCTACTGATATTGCAAACAGAAATTGTGAAGAAAACCCACAAAATGGTATTGGATGACTGTCGACTGAAAGTGCGAGAGCTAGCAGATATTGTAGGCATTTCAAAAAGTGCTGTACATCGCACACTAACTGAAAATTTAGACATGAGAAAGCTGTGCGCAAGATGGGTGATGCGTTTACTCGCAATGGACCAAAAACAGCGGTGTGAGGATGTTTCACTCGAGTGGTTTGGTGATGTTTCGCTGCAATAAAGCAGAGTTTTTGCATTGATTCATAACCATGGATGAAACATGAATCCATCACTTTACATCTGAGACAAAGGAACAGTCAAAACAATGGATTGAAAGGGGAAAATCGGCTCCAAAGAAGGGGAAGACAGTTCCATCTGCAGGCAAGGTCATGGTGTCAGTTTTTTGGGATGTGTGTGGGATAATTTTCATCTATTATGTTCAAAGAGGAAAAGCAATCAATGGCGAGTATTATGCAAACTTGTTGCAGTGTTTGAATGATGAATTCAAGCAAAAATGGCCACATTTAGCGAAAAAGAAAGTTCTGCTTCATTAAGACTATGCACCAGTTCACACATCCATTATCACCATGGCCAAAATCAGTTAGTTAAAGTTTGAATTGCTTCCTCATGCACCCTATTCACCAGACTTAGCCCCCTCTGATTATTTTCTGTTTCTAAAGTTGAAAAAATGGCTTGGTGGTAAAAGATTTGCCAACAATGAAGAGGTGGAGTTTGCAGTTGATGGCTATTTTGCAGAACTCGATGGTTCTCACTATAAACAGGGTATCGAAGCTATTGAATATGGCTGGGAAAAGTGTATCGAACTGAAAGGAGACTATGTAGAGAAATGAAGATGTTTTTTCCCAAAATTTTTGTGTTTTCTTTGTTAGGTCGGGTACTTCTGGGACACTACATGTTCTGGGTTTTAGCATGTCTTGTTGCTAAAGTATCATTGTTCCCTTTTCATCAGATGAGGAACAAGTGCTTATTGGTCCATATTACCGTGACACAGGATTCCTTTGGCATTGGGAGAAACTGGAGAGCAATCTCCACACGAACAGCTTGAAGTTCTTCTGTGAGGTTCTCCTTTTGGGCTGGCTTCCTGTTGTGGATACGAACAATGTGAAGATGTCTTCTCACCATCGAAGGAGCCATCTGAAGATCCATATGCCTTATGATGGATGTGACAGGACAAATAGGATTATGCAGTGTAGTTCCATGCATATCCGGAGTGCTAACTTTTGGTGTTCCAGATATGCTTCATGTTTGTACTCCATCTTTTTTCCTTCTGGAACCACCATCCAATAAGGAATGTAGTCCTCTCTTCTTCCTACAGCACATTCTGTTTTGTCAGTGGCAAGATCAGCCTCCACATACTGATAATAGGGCCTTGCCTAACTTCTTATATTAAAAGCATAGTTTTTTAACCCTTATTTACAGGCCACACTAAGGAATGCACTAACCTCTTCTGCTCTTTTAACCAGTTGTAAACCTCATACCTTTATATAAGTAAAGGAAATTTTTCTTTTATCCTGAGATGGAAACTACCAGATGCTGCAATGTTCGATGGCTAACCTTTCCATTACCATTTCAGTGTTATGTGAATAAGTTCCACACAAGCCAACATTTTTAAAAACATTCTTGAATATAATTTATTCTGGTATCATTGTCCTAAGAAAATGCAAATAACAGATGGTTTATTTCTTCCATTTTTGTTGTGTTTGCTTATTTTTATGTTTAATTATTGCAGCACATCCTTATTTGCAATAAATGTAATTAACATATGGAAAGTATTTTTGCTTGAATACTGAATTATAGTTTACATTCACTGGAGTAGTCCTACTTGATCTTCCATATTTCCTCATCCTTCTGTTTCTTCTTCTTGATGATCATCTTTCCCCAGTATCCAGAAGGAAAGACAGTTTTCTCCTCTGCCTAAAGTATTTACTACTTGTGCAATATCTGATTAGACTACATATACCTACATAATAGCTGGAAATATAGTGTGAGCGGAAGCTACTCTCAAGCTCCATTGAACCATGTGTTTTATTACTTTTTTTCACTACATTTTTTCATTGACAAAAAGCAAAACATGCGAAGTATTTTGCTACTTCTCTTCCTTTATTATTAAATTCCTTTTACTTACTTTTAGTGCAAATTATTCACTGCATGAAATACCACTTAACTCACGTTTCTTTTCTTTTGCAAGATAGGTTTAATATTTAAAGTACTAATTTTCTGGCATGTGCACATTTCCGAATGTAACTAATAACTATTAATATTTCTGCCACTTACTTTCTTAGAAAATGGCCCTTGTGGGTGATTGCACATGCATGTTTGTTTTGTCACTATTAATGCAAAATTGGGATTTGTGTACACTCTGCCATCCCAAATTACCCTTAGTAGAAAGGTTGTCATTACTTTTTATTTTCTCAAAGTTCCTCTAACAATTTTGTTCTACATATCATATTGTTGCAACCCTAAGGGTGTGCGAGAGGAGAACATAACTGCAAACGGTAGAGCTTTAGTGTCAACAACTTATTTATTGAAGAAGCTAGTGAATACGAACATTGTGAGAGATTAACATAGGGGAGTTAACAAGTGAATGGAGATTACTTTTTGCTTTTGGAGGTGTGTCAGATGCAACTTGGTAGTGGTGTTAACTCCTGCAGACCTGCCCTGTAATTTTAACCTAATCTTGGTAGCACTCCAGCAAACTCCTAACAATTACACCTATCGTGTCACCTTGGACGCGGTCAATCAGACTAGGCTAGAAGAGCAGCTAGCCAGATGTGCTATCTCCTTAAATAATATTTACAATCCTTAGAGGGATGGCTGGTGTATCACATCATCTTTACCATATATGGTAGGTTACATATTTTGAATTTATAGTGGCCAATGAATGAAAAAGAATCCTTAGAGGGATGGCTGGTGTATCGCATCTTTACCATATATGGTGGGTTACACCCTGATTTTGAATTTATAGTGGCCAATGAATGAAAAACAGCAAAAATGACACACTTAGTCAGGAGATGTCATAGCTTGCCTGTTACTAATGGGAGGCATTACATTATGGTAAAGTTTACAGGACGTGGTGAACCACTCATCCTTAACTTAATATAAATCCAAACTAATGCAAGCTACAGTTTTAGAGAAATCATGAATTACCAAATGAATTACAGAAAATAATTATTAACCCTCCGTCAGGCGCGCGATTTGGTAGAACGCCGTTAGTCGCACGGGGCCTAGTAGACCCACGCTATATTTTTGTTGTTATTGGTTGTATTTTTGTTTTCTTTCGTTTATTTCCTTTTTTTCCTGTTTTTACCTTTATTTAGATTAAGCGTACAAGGCTTTCATTAGTATGTATTATGTTGCAAAATAAAAATACAAGCTAAAATATGAGTACATATATGTTATAAATTGTAATACAGTAAGTATAAAGAAATACATTGCCATTTGCAGGTATACATACAACTTGTAATTTCAAATGTTCAGTTACTCAGAATCATCTACTATCTCACCCGTGTTTTCCCCGACTAAGCAACTTTCGCAAATAATTTTAGCATGTTTGCTCAAACACAGGGGGGATGTTGCATTTCCCACATGCATATTTAGTTTTGCAGTTCATTTTGTCTTTGTGCAGGGTTCACATCGTTTCGTTTTCAATGTGCATAGTGATGTATTTGACAGTTCATCTACGCCAGATTCTTCAGGTTTATATTTTGTCAAAAGGCCTTTGAAATCACCGGGTAGATTTGATGCTGTTGCTCTCCTTTGTAGCTGTTGTAACAGTAAAGCTAAATATAGTGCTTTCAAATACTCTTGCCTTGTGGAATATTTATTTTGGTTTCCAAGGAACATTCATTCATTCATTCATTATTTGTTTACCCTCCTCTTATGTAGGACTTACACCCCCCAGGACTTACAAGCGGGTGCCTGGGGTCAGAGGCCCGTCGAGGAGCAGACACTCGTGGATCAGACAGAGCATCCAGGATGGGTGATCAGCCCGATGCCTGGTATGGGATGAAGGAAGTAGATGAAACGAAATGTTGGTGAAATGGATGAAAGGAAAGGTGATGATGGAGCAGTTGGTGGAATGAATGGCGGGGGAAACCGGAGAACCTGGAGGAAACCCGCCCAGACGCCGCTTTGTCCACCACAAATCCCACATGCAGATCCCTGGGATTGAACCAAGGTCGCCTCGGTGGGAGGCGAGCGGTCTAACCACTCGGCCACGGCGCCGCCTTCCAAGGAACATAACCCTAGAATTAATGCCTGCAATGTTCAAGATATGGTAAAAAATTACCATGGGCCACCTTCTCGTTCTTGCTACATTGTATGTAGCACACAATTTATCTACTACATCAACTCCAGATTTAGTGTCGTAATGCAGGATTATTTCAGGCTTTTTCTCAGCACCTTCTGATAACTGTGTGGATGAAACATGTAGACTTGAGAGCAAAACTACTGTTTTACCCCTTTTCAGAACATATGAAACAAGCGTTTCATTTTTTGTGAAGCCAAATATGCTTTGTACTGACTGCGATCTTTTGGAGAAGTGAAATTAGTGGGTAATTCTTTTTTGTTCCTTCGCACTGTACCAACGAAAGAAAGTTGTCTTTTGCGCAATGCATTCACCAGCGATACACTGGTAAACCAATTATTTGCAGTAACATTTCGTCCAGTGCCCGAGATTGGTTCAGTTAGTCTCAGCACTACAGCCTCTGCCGAACTCGGTTTGCAAATATGGTATGTCCGGCTGCTGTTCCACAATAAATCTCCATGTTAGTTGTATAAAACAGTTTTGCATCACTCAAACAGAATATCTTTATGCCATACTTGTTTGGCTTGGATGGTATATATTGTCGAAAACCACGTCGACCACGAAATGCCGGCAACTGTTCGTCGACAATGATATTTTGTCCAAGAGAATAATGGTTCTGACAGTTGTTCAGAAACAATGTAAACATTTCTCTAACAGCAGCCAATTTATCCAATCTTCGTCGCTCCAGTCTTGAGCTTTTGTCATCAAAGCGAATACAGCGTATTAGAAAACTGAATCGTTTTTCGGACATAGCCATTCGGAATAGAGGAATTCCAAGATCATCGGTTCTCCAAAAATCGTGAATATTCTGGCGTCCACCACCAAAAAATTCCTGCCAGGTACAATAAGCCTAGGAAAGCTTTTATTTCTATTACATCTGTAGGCCTGCTGTCTCTTTCACGATCAAATTTGTGCTGCACACTGCTAATGTACGTATTTGAGCTTTCAACAATCAAATCAACTATATCTTCGGTAACAAAAAGGTTCCAACAATCAGTTTCCGTTTTCGAATTTTTGGCATCTCCTACCACACCAGGAAGTTTGGTCAACATATTGTGAGCTCTTGTCTGTGCTATTTTCCAAGGCGATTTTTTCTCCATTTTTTTCCATCTCTTCTGGTAAATAACAGAATGTATGTCAATAATAATAATAATAATAATAAGAAGAAGAAGAAGAATTACTATGATAAGCATATGATGTTACCTATAAAATACATGTTAGCACAGAAGCTGCTTTCATCGTCTTCCTCTTCATTTTCATGCTCAGTTTCTGAATCTAAAGATATCGTTTCGAGTTTATCTTCTGAATCAGAATCATCTGATTCATATAAGTTGTCATCCACGGGCAAGGCATCATCATCGCAAAATAGGCGATGTACTTCTTCCAAATCAATCAGATTTTGTAGATCGTACCTTTTATTCGTATTCGTAACGAAGCAGTAACAGCTCCTTGCAATAGCAAAGCAATATTGCACAAACGCTAATGAGAAACAATTTGTAACGAGAGCAGGCGCACGGGGCCTGGTTGACCTGTGTGACACGTAACTGCTGATTAGTCATTCCTTCAGCCAAACAAATAAACAGATACAGTTAACGCTGCAGCAAACAATCGCGCAAAGTGTAATGTTAGATGTCCTAGTCAGGCAATTGCATAGGTGCGTTCGTTCGAAAATTATAACATTTATATAATGCCAGGGGTCTCTCAGGCCCCTAGCGACTGACGGAGGGTTAAATATTCCAATTATTAGTCCACCAAGCTGTGTCCGTGACATACCTCCAACAGCAAGAAAAGTCACTGCCCTCAGTGAAAACAAAGAAATTAACTCCCACAAAAAAAACTTAAGGTATACAATGTGTATAATCAAACATAAAAATCATTGAAAAAGTTACTATACAGCCAGAAGGGCTGATTTCAAATGCAACAAAATCCTGTATATATTCAGTTAAAATCATAATGGCATACAATAATACATCTGACAGTTGACCTCAATAAAACAAGGAAAAAATGTTTTACAATATTTAGATTTCAAGGTATGAAATTGTAAACATGTAAGCATAGAAATTCATATGATCACAAAAATATTAAGTCTATTATGGGCACCTGACAAAAAAAAAAAAAAAAAAAAAAAAAGGGCGGGGAACTGCAAGGAAGGAGAAGAAATAAAGTGAAGGGAATGAATCCAAATGCCATGGCTATGTTACAACACCAAATTGTCACTCAAGACAGAATTCACAATGTAGCATATGCAGTTCTGTCTGTAGGAATATGTAGATAACCTTTCAGAGCAAACGCATCCAATAAGTTTCATGTCAATTGCAATTAATTGCTTAGAACAGAAGGTTCAGGACCAAACAATAGCAACTTCTGTCTGCAATTGCGAGCTATTGCCACAGTCTCATGCTGCTGCAAAGTTCCACTGAAGCAAAATATAATGTTCCAAGAATGCTGGACCAGAAATAATATAGCAGAGAGCAATATAACTCTCCAACCAGGGGTGCTGAGTTCACATCTGCATGGGCATTGCAACTCTTTATGCACCATTAGCACCTGTCTTGGGCAATCCTTAAGCCACGCTGGAACCAAGGCGTAGGCAGGGTAGTCTCGAACCATCACAGGTAGCAGAAAATGTAAAACAGACAAAAGTAAAGGTTACTACTTAGTATTTAGAATTTGTCGAGTAATGGGGTTAAATGTAATTGGAAGAAACAGGGAAGCTGGGTTGTCAGAGGTAAGGGGATGTTCATAGATGTATATAAATAGATAAATCAGGTGCCAACCTAATAATGCATGAAGTAAAATAAGCTTAAATATCCAAAAATACAAATGGTGACTAAGAAATTCTTTTGTTAATAGTAAAAAACACACACAAGCTTGCTAAAAGAACTACATTTTAGATAAACCAAACAAATGCAGAAACCTGGTACCTTTAAGAATAACTCATTATAGTGTCACTCTTCGTAAAAGAAGATTACTATAGGAGAAAAATAAAATCACTAACATTAACTACTGTAAAATAATAAAACATTGCAAGTGTGGAAGACTGATAGTTATTTCTTGTGCTAACTTACTGTTAATACAATGAAATATTATCAAGTAATAAGGTGTTGTATAATATAGAGGTCAACCCAAGCAATAATGAAGGTAAGTGTATGTATAGATACACAGATATATAAAAGTAATATTGAATTAACAATTTACCTTATTAATGTTATGGCTGACAGTATATAACTTCAGATAATAAGGCAGCCAGATAAAAATGAATAATGTTAAGTTAAAAAGTATAAGAAAGACAATTACAAATGAATACAATACTGTGTTTAGCTTTTTTTCTGACTGACAACATGCTAGGAGTTATACTTGGGATGTTGTCACATTAGCATAAGGTTCTCTATCCAGAGGTTAGGGTAAAACATAAGTTAAATCCATAGATCAAGGAGAAGTGTACATATTCTCTTATGTGGGCGGAGTTTCATATACTTTGGTAGAGTTATAGGAATAGGGGTTAGTGGTGTCAGTGAGTGGGGAGCAACATCATCATACACATGCCTAAGGGGGGAAGAATTGAGTTCATGAGGAGGTACTGATGCTGACCATGATGCTATATTTTGCCAACAAATTGGGTGTGCTCCAAAGGTTGATGCCAAATAAATCAAATACCCAATTATTAATATACAAATGAGAGTATAAATACTTATGACAGTCCATAATATAACACGTGATCAATCAGTGGAGCACCATTGATAATTATAACATTGAGCCAATTATGTATATATACAGGGTGGTCCAAAAGTTTCTCATCCCCTATGTTTTGAACTAACTTGTCAAAAATAAGAAATATCTATTTTATTGTTATACTGCCTTAAAGATACACCTTTTGATGGCCTACTATAATTTTCAGTATTTTATGTGTTATCCATTGTTGCTATGACACTCCAAAATCCGTTTTCATAAACTCTTTACCAAAGTCATAGTTATTTGTTCGTTAATGGATTCCCATTCTTCCTTCACCCTTTCAATGATTTGTTCTCTGCTGCGTGGCCTGGGTTGTCTGAATGCACTGTCCAGTAGTCTAGCCCACAAATTCTCAATGACATTTAAGTCTGGAGAGTTTCCTAGCCAATCGGTTCAGATATCATTGAAGTTCTTCTGAACGACATCCATGATTTGTTTAGCAGTATGTGCTGTTGCACCATCTTGCATCAAAATCCCAAGCAAACGATGTGGAAATTGTCTGGTGTCATCCATGACTTTCTGGTACACAGGCAGAATTTTTTGTCGGTAGTACTCTCTATCCACAGTCTGGTTTTGTGGGACGATATGCCTCCAGCAACCATGATTTTCAGTGAGAATTTAGGAGTAACTATAGGCAAAATCTGCTGAGGGCTATTGGTCCTGATGCGTCTGTTCTGGCGGTTTGGCTTAGGATGCAGTACCACTGGACATTCGTCTGTGAATAAGATGTATGCCCCTGTGGAGTGTCTTCTGCAAATCCAGCATCAATCAATCTTTTGCAAAATATTACTTGATCTCCTTTATTCTTTTCTGTAAGAATAGACTTTACTGCTTTTTTTATAGGCAATCCTTCCCTAATCTGTAAACTTAACGTAACATTGACCGTTGTCACACCCACTTTGTTATTTCGATTTTGAATGTCATCAGAAAAGTTAGGTTTCTCCACTACACTTCTTATTTCTGGCACCTGGTTCATACACAAATGCCTAACTCTGCCCTTAGTTTTAGGAGTAATTTTTGTTGGTCTACAACATCTTTGTGCATCTGTCACGTCACCATTGCCCTTTCTTGCCCATTTTCTGACTGTGTTTCCATCAATTTTCGACGTATCTCCTTTATTGATATGTCGTACTGATACAGACATTGAAGTTTAGACCTGGCATGCTCTCGTGAGGGTAACATCTGCAACAATCGAAAAATAACCATTGGTGGTACTAAATGTTGCTTTAAATAAAAATTAATCTATGCTTTGATGCATTTTGCATGCATTACCATGTGGACTGTAAGACGGTATAAACTAAACCTGTGTCAAAGAATTTTAAAACCACATAACTCTTCCTTTTTGTACTGAATGTGAAAGGTTAAACCCTTAAGATTAAGACATTACCATGTTTTCAGTTCTGACTTACCTTTAATGATGAGAAATGACCATAGGTGTAAAGAGAGAAGAAAAACAATTCACTTTCAAAACACTACTTCTTCACATGCATGCTGCTAATGCAATGAGAACTGTCCCGCCTGGGACCTTGACATGTGTTGCCAATATTAACAACAACAGACGAGCATAAGGCGTGCGTATTTTAAATTACTGCCAAATAATGTTGATTGCAGAGAGTGCAGTAGGGGTGGGAAACTTTCGGACCACCTACAGGATATGTCGACGCATAATGAGGTAAAATAACAGTTTCAGTGGGGGACCAAGGTACTGGAATTAGTTGTTTAAAAATTATGGGCAAGTGTGCATATGTAATGCATTGCCTTGGCGGAGATAACAAATAGTGTTCTGCAATTGCTGCGTACGTACAGGGGAGCATGAGTTGGAAAATCCCGATATCACTGGAAAGTGATAACATGCTGTTAACATTCTGGCATTTAACGTGCAGGGAATGAACCTGGGAAAGGGTAAAGGTAAAGGAGTCCAGCTGAGTAACAATGGCTTTATTATTGTTGATGCAGGTCATAGGACAAATTTTGGAGAGGTTCGAGGCCAACGAATCTTGTAATACTACATATGCATACAAGGTCAGTAAGGCTGGCATGCCATATGCTGGGTCACTAAGCAAAGGACAGACTTGTGTACATCGCACTGAGGTAAACAAATGCATACATTGTTGTGGGTATACATAATTGCTAATGCTGCTCCTTCCAGATTTATCATGCATGTTTTGTCATAGTGTGCATTCGGGGTGGGAGAAAAGAGACGTCCAAGAAACTGTTGTACATCAGTGCTTATTAGAGGCACCTGCATACCTATCGTAATGAGTTCTTTAGAGATTAGACAATCTGCAATTGGAACACTATAATATTTACCAATGTCTTCCTTATGCCATACCAGACGGTAGCCAGTGTTGTTGCTTGAAAATGAACTTAATGCTTTGGCCAACAAAAAAGGCGTAATAATATGTGGGCTTAGATGATGTACCATGCAAGTTCTGTATACTAATTCTGTGCAATAAGATTGTAACATTAATTCAACTATTGGACCAACGCCAGATGTGCTCAAGGTTACAGCATCCTGGAGATTAAACACACAATCACGTGGGGATGTATTAAACATGTCAACAAAATGTTTATATATTTTATAGCTTTTTGAATGATTTGGTACATGGTGGCAGATATAAAAGCATTTTCAATATGTTGTTTGTCAGCCAACACGAAAAGTGAGGCGAACATGGAACCATCTCTCAAAAGAATTATCAGTTGATTTAAACAAAGAAGGGTGAACATCCTGCATGTTTTCAAATTTTTACATTAGTCAGTGGCAGAAGGCTGACGTATTAGTGTTAACTTTACAATAGGCTGCTACTGGTTGATAGACCCAACATTGTGCTGCCAGAAACAGTACAGGCACAGAGTACTCGTAAAATGTGACAATAGACAAAACTTTGAATTCAATTCCTGACAAACTATTGGAGCGACCCACGTGCCAATAGCAAAAGAGAAAAAAAACCCAAACCTGTAGGAGAGAGAAAAGGAAAGGATGTACTTATACATACTATCTCTAAATAATAAATGCCCAAATATTCAATATCCAGGAATCTTACGATATATCCAACGGGTATAATATCTATCAGTTGACTAGCTTCTGTGTTTGTTCTCTTACACAACAATGCTACATAGGGTTCCTGCGAATCAATCCCATTAGCAATGTAGGGTAATAATATACACTCTGTTGGAGTCCTAAAATCTTGCAAGGTCCTCTAGCATACATTTACAATTAATTTGTGCCATAGTTCATATCCAAGGCTTATTGTGGTGGCACACCATCTGTACCAAGAGCAAAACGACAGGAAGTGGAAAACCGCTTGTTATCACTAGCACTTACTGGGTCATATGAATAAAAAGCAAGTACTTACTCAAAGTTTGTACTCATGAGTATGAACACTTTCTGTGATTATATACTCAGCTCAATGAGAACATATTCATCTTCATAAGAATAAAAGCCTACTACCTCAGACAAGTATATAATCAGCCCCACAGCCATCTTGTTCACTTAAATGTAAGTATATACTCGTGTTATCTACACTCTTTGACCATATACTAGATTCGTTGAGTGTGTGGTGCTGTGTTTTTTGGCATTTAGAATTAGAGGAGTAGATTTTGTTGTATTTGGTTCTGTCCTATCAAAACTGCTCAGGAATTATCCTGTGTTTTATAACAATAAAACAGAAATGTTAGAGAAATATTAAGTCCTTCAAGAAATTAAAAATTAATTGAAGCAACTCACACAAAATCATAGCTGTAAATTAAATTAGCAAAATCAGGCAAAAAGAAAATAGTATCGGATTTTAAAGTCATAATTATACGGTGCCAGATACAGATTCAAATCAGACTGATTCTAGAATCCTGGGATGTTTATACTATTTTTCTCAAAAACCGTTTTGTTATAAGCAACTGAATTTTGGGATTAGGATTTTACATAGCAACTTAATTAATAAATTTGACTTTCAGTGATACTTCTAGGTTTTCATGAAGCAGTACAGGATTTTGAAACTCGAATGTTCACGGCAATGTTAGAAAACCAATAGGTAAAATGGTTATAAGCAAAAAGAAAGGAATAATTGTGGATGGAAAAGCCATAACTCCTGAGCTGCTTGGATGAAGTCATCCAACTGTTTTTAGAATTCCAGGATATTTACATTATTTAGGTATACTATGAAACAGTTTTATTATAAAGTTATGAGTAGGTATCCGGATTCTGAAGTTAACACTCTGCATAGTAAGGTTAATTAATAAAGTGGACTTTCAATGTTATTTCTAGGTTATGTTTTTCTGAAACAATGTAGGATTTTGAAACTTCTTTAATGCCCATGGCTATGTTTGTAACTTTTCCATGAGTACTATACAGCTCATAAATTGTGCCATTCTCTTCATATTTAGTTTTAAGTAAAAAAAAATCAATATATACTCCGAAGTGACTATGCATCTAACCATGCTCAGCATGAGAGGAGAATGAACTCATAAAACTGAGAATATACTAGCTTTTATTCATACCAAATAAGAGTACACACTCTTGTAAGATGGATGCCTTAGTATGTTCTACTCTGCTTCCAATGCTTGAGTATGTTCTCAAAATGAAGTAGATACTCGAAAGGTTTTTTTTCTTACCAAACTGAGTATTTACTTGAAAAAGTGAAGCATATACCATATGTATGTTTGTATGTATGTGTATGTATGTATGTATGTACTTTTTGTGACCTACTTATTTATAAAATATTGAGTGAACTTTCTTATTTGGTATTGTTGGTTATGTTATTCAATTTGAAACTTATGGTACACTCGGAACATTTCCGCAATTAGTTTAGGGATTGAGAAGCCCGTGCAAACTTATAGCGTTACGCCTAGGGCTGCATTGTGAATAATGTTTCCTCATGCCTGCGCTTATGCTGCATTGCGTTAGCACTTACATTTCATTGTGAATGAAGCCTAACTCCTACAGCGAGGGTTAGCAAGGAAGTCCAAAGAAATAGCAAATGCTTGACGTCGGAAGGGGAGTTGGAATAAATCGGAGTGAGCGGTAAAAATTGTGCAGGTGGTAACTGAGATAGATTTAAAATAAGGATTTCAAGAGAACAATGTGTTGCATTGGGTCAGATTAGTAAATGTAAGTTGATCCGAAGCGGCAAAAGGGTCAATCTTAAGAGTGGCCAAAGTGGACCAGCCAGCGGGTATTAAACGAAGCATTTGAGGTTCAACTAGTGAAAATTCAAAGCAAGGAAAACGCTGAGGTATTTGCACCATATTGGCAATGCATAGTTCACAAAAACAAGGAAGTGTTATCTGAGGTACAGGGGGTATCTCACGCACCGTACAATTGCATGTAAATTCGATTGGGTTTAGCGGGTGAGTTACCACATATCCATCATGGGCTATCTCTGTAATTATCATCTTAGAAGCTGCATGACATTGAAAAGAGCAGTACTAATTCATTTCACTCTCTGTCATGCCGTATAACGTTTTTGATTCGCACATGGAGCTAAATAGTAAATCATTACTAAATCTCGGGACATAATGTAAACTCGTTTTAAAAGAATAGCACTGATATATCGCTGCTCCCGTAATCGGTGGTACATATTGCTCGTTAACAGACACAAATGTATCGTACAAAGTAGTGCAAGTAGAATCTTCCCAGGCAAATGGCGTGCTAATAAGCTCAATAATGTCCCAATCAAATCCTTGTTGTTTCACGGAATCTTAATAGCGATTAGAATGTATGTTTTCCTGAATGAACAAGACGTGATTTCTAGGTCGAAGTACCGGTATATTTCTGCTATATCTATAACCAGTTCAAACGTTGTGTCAGATAACCTTTGCTGAAGTAGGCCTAGTTCATGTGCAAACACATCATAGGGAACAATAGTTAAAGCAAAGAGGTGATTAGGTCGTAAAAGTATCGCATCCAATTGTTTTACAAAGATATGACTATATACAGACTTTTGTGCATTTTGCAGAATTTCTCATAAGACTAAAAACTGATGATCAGTAACTTCATCTAAGCGAGTGCGTAATGTGTAATGCTAGCATTTAAAAGCACTTCCCTCAGTCTAGTATCGATTTTGAAAAGACTGCAACTTCTATTACTATATTTTAGAAAAAGACTGTGCAACTTGATTAACATAGGCATTTAATTTGTACTTGTTAGAAGAGAACCAAGCACGATCTTGTGTGATAACTTTTTCAGGTGCCAAGTAGTGATCTAGAATTTGTCTCTTAGTTGCGGCTAGATGGTTAATTTGACTGGTAGTTGCAACATCACAACAAAAACTTAAGACATCACCGAAAAAAAGGTATTCCTCGCTTAGAAGGATGATCTTCTTTGTTAGTAAAATTAAAAATAGCAGAATTCAACTTGCTTAATCCAAAATACTGCCAATATACTCGATGTCATCTTCCATTCTGATCAGTGTATGGGAGGAAAAACGCCTCCAAATTGGCCGCTTCGCTGTCAGCTGTTGAAGATCTACTCTCTCTCTCTCTCTCTCTCTCTCTCTCTCTCGCTGAACCTTGAACGTCAACGGATTGACGCCTGGTAGGCTATCGTCTCTTAGGCAGTGATTTTAACGCTGCATCTGTTAAAATGCGGAGGCCCTTCGGAGATTTCTCACAAAATGCGAGAAAGCAGGAAAAGAATTAACAAACCTAGGTGGAAGTGCTGTAAATGCATCTGCGAAAAGAGCCACCGGGAAAGCATAAGCACTTATAAAATTATCGTGAATACGTTTTTACTTATTTGTACAACTTATATAATTCCAGCTTATATTCCACTAAATAATATCTATATATACACACTTATATAAATTACCTACAGGATTAGTATTAGAGTAACCAATAAAACGCGTAGGACAATATAAACGTGTTGATACTAAAAAAACAAAGAAAAATGTTATAATCACAATGTAAAACATTATAGGGTTATCAGGAAGGTTTATTTACAAGAGAAGAAAAAAAACATGCCTAGCTGATTGTCTGTTACATGGCTCTTCTCCAGTAATGTATAATTACACTTTACAGTTAAAAATGAGAGGCGAAACGCATATTATATTAAGCGTTTCCTGTCTCGTTAATTTCCTAGGCACTGTACTTTTCGTTTAACTAGGATGTGGGTACCGCCTAACTACAAAAATACGATACTCTAATTAAAATATATACTCAGTGCAACCGGTGGTTGAAATTATTAAAACAAATGGACGTTGAGGAGCTAATTGTGTTGAGTGCGGTGCTGCGTGTCCTGCTAGAGTGTGTCGCACGCAGGGGGGATCAATCCTTCGATGCGCGGTTTGTGAGCGCTTGGGCAGAACTACTACCAATCTGGACTGTCCTTATAATTCAGTACCCGACCTTGCCCATCGTAACGGGGTATCTGGAAGGCGTTGCACTCTCGGCAATTCGGAGGGCGGTGAATGATTTACTGGCAAGTAATCTAATCTACACCATAATGTATTAATTTTCATTTTTCCAGAAAGCCAATATAATACAGTGTGCCAGGAAGCTTTCTCCGCTGAGGCTACATGCTGGTGAGGGTGCTAGCAATAGCAGTTATGTTGGCAGCACGGACTCCGCTTGTATCAAAACAAACCGTAAAGGTTGTGCTCACCACAGTCAATCTCAATGTGGCTAGATAACTAAGGTGAGCCACTCCGGGGTGGGAGCTGCCATTGGCTGCCCGCCTGTGACGTAAATGAGAGTGAAGACGAGCGCGCGGAATACATACACAGCGCAGTGAACACACTAAATTCCTCCCGATTAACTCCCAATTGTTTATTATTAGCACGTTCTTCCAGTTTTGTTTAAAAGGTATACTATTTCTGAGCTTTCTACAAACATTGTGGGCTAACCATAAAGCAAAACGAATGGAAACTCCACTACATTAGTAATATATTCACATATAAACAAAACTACTGGAACACATCCAGTACTTCACGTAAACTGTAGGCGCTACAAGAGATTCAAACATACATTACTTTAGTACATTTACAACTACTCTAAAGGAATCGCTAAAGGATATATTGGTGTATTTTTTTTTTTTTACCGTAAGAAATGAAAACAATAATTCCAAAATACATTATTCTGTTACATGATGTAAAAATGAAAAGACATACCTGCAACATTCCACTTGTACTTGGACCTTCACTAAGTGCATATCCATGCCAATTGGGAATGAACTGCTACAGAACTGCATCTGGGAGCAGAATTTTCTTAACCGGAAAACCTAAAAGTTCACTCTTCAAATCCCGTTTATAGTCATTAGGAAGAAAGTGCACTGAACATACACGTGAATTATCAGCGTTACATTTGTCAGTACGCTTACAGCGAGACACCCATACGCGCTTTAATTTGTCATTTTTTTGGAAATGTGTGATAATTCACACCAACCGTTTTAAAACCGTAATTACGGTATTGTGCTACAGCACAATGCATTCTACTCTTAACGTTCTCACTCATTGCACACCGACTTAAAACACTTCACCAAAGCAGAGAAAACTGAATCTATATTCAATATTCTAGTTTAAATATGTGTTTGCAACTTATTTGTTGAAGTGGGGGGGGGTATATGACAGTGATAAGGAACATTGCACTTTCGTACATCTGTTGTTAAGTTGTGAAGTTTCCGCCAACATAGCGAGGTAAAGTAGGATAGTTTACCAAAACAGCTAAAAATATAGTATACTTTCAAAATAAAGCCAGAAGCATATATTCCCTTCCGATATATGAGTACATCTTGATTTATTGCACTTGTACGTGACTTTTAAAGCGAAGAGAAGCTCAGATTAATATCTGTTGCCCTTTAGCAGTTGAGCGGCATAATTATTTCAAAGGAAATGCTGTTTGCTCTTACAGCCAAAGTTTAACAACCTTTTTCCGTCCACTGTGGTTCTGTAAAGGATTATATACCTGTAAAAGCTTGCCATTTTCAGGGAAGAATACCTTTGGCCCCCATTACATTTATTTTCATGTGTAGACGTATGAGTCGGCCTACCTGCCAAAAAGGAAGTTGTTTATATTCCTCAGGAATGCGTATTAAACAGTAATTATTGTGAGCAAAAGCTATTTGAAGACCAAGTATCATATAAGCATGATCCGGATTCTGATGACATGCCATCTTTTAATTCTTGCAATAAAGGTATTGCTTATGTGTACATAAATCCTTATCATGGGTTCCATATTAAGAAAAAAAATATATATACGTATAAAATATATATATATATATTAGGTCATTTTGGTAGTTTCAAGTTTTCTATTTTGGATAATCTTTTTTTGGATATTACATCATTAATTTGTAATTTCTTTTTCCTTTGCCTCTTTATTTGGTAATTTCCTTGCATAAGTATAGAGTATATAAAGATTATTGGTTGGTCTGGAAAGAGTTGCTTGTGGGTGGAGAGAAGGTTATTGTCAGGGAAACAGGTATAATTACTGTTATGAATTCACGTCCAAAATTAGGGATGAGAAGGTCAGTTTTCCCTTTTTTGCTTAAGTGCGTATTGCTCTTATTTATGTATGACATGGACTGTGAAATCTTTTTCATTCGCAATAAACATTGCATATTCTGAGTTCTCAAAAGAGTTAATGCTACACTTTTGTAAGACCTGTTTAAAAACACAACAAGTTAGAAAATTAATTGAAAAATATTTGTTCTATGTTCTTGTTTGGAGAATCTGAAAAGCAAAGAAAATAATGTTCTTACTTGTTTGAAGAATCTGAAAAGGAAATTAATCATCAAAATCCGCGCCCTGCTTATAAAACACCGCTCTGACCATATTTCCTCTCATGTATTTACGTTCATCTCCCCTGTATTTGCTCACATAATATTGATTTGTTTCGTAAAGCCTCTCCTGCCAGTTTGGCGTGAAATGTGTCCATGTTTTATACAAAATAACGAAAACTAAGATACGAGTAAGTTATTGCACTTTCCTTGCATAAATACTAAATATTAAGGCTAGACGTATCCTTGTTCTTACTCTTTCAAGTAGGAAGGATCAAATGAGAACTATGTAAATTAATTATTCATTAACTAAAAAATTAAAACAACTTTATACTAGAAATAATTAAGAAACTAGGTTTATATAAGCACATTCTCAACCTAAATAATGAAGCCAAAATATCCAAATTCTGAACACATCATTCGAATGTGCACTACTCTGTAAATTCGGTTTATTTGAAAATTGGAGGATATTTGCAAGACTTGCTGTGCAGATAACTGTTTTTCAGCATGTGGGCACAGTTTCATATGCATAAGTCGATTATTCATGTTTTTACCTAGACGCGAAAAAAAAGTCTCGGAAAAAGATGCACATATATCAAGTTTTCAGCTATCATGACTTTTAAAACTGCTATGTTTAAATCATATTACATAATAGCATGATCAACATACAGTTTCTTTCATTAAGCTGCGTTTTTCACAATCCATAAACAAACAATACAATTTAATTTCGAATCAAAGTTTAAGACCCGATAGCGTATAACGTTGAATTTTATATAGCCTATAACGTATTTTATTTTCGTTGCTAAAATTGGCCGAATAATGTGTTATTGGTTTTCTTTAACATAATATAATTAAAGTTGAGCAATAGCATAAACCAAGAAATTGGTTTTAAAGCTTGCAACTTAGAGCTTCTGAACAACTTTAATATAACAAGTATCTGCTTTATATATACATATCTCTCTTTCTTTGAATAACATATATGCTGTAAGTCATCCCTCAAGACCAAATTTCATATATCGACAGCTTTTTAGTGAATATTTCAAGGAGAAATTAAATTGGCGCCAGTTGGGTATTTAGCTGTAAAATGACAGGTTTGTGTTTATTATTTCCAAGACTAAGTCTAGTTATAGATGCGATTTTGTTTCAAGTAGTATAGGGTCGAAACAGATCGTATAACGAGAATATTATCCGAACTTTCATGCCGAAAAGTACGGTGCAGAATACTGGCTAGCTAAAACTTCACTCTCGATGGCGTCATGCAGCAGGCGGACCGAAAGCAATACAAGCGAAAACGGTGCGGGAAGAGACCCCCTGGTCTATCATAACAGATCCTGAAATTGTCGTTCTTGCGTTTAAAGGCAGACTTAATCTCGTTTACACATATTGTCAAAACATTCGCTAAAATTTCTTGCATAATTGACTGCACATAATTAAGATATGCACTTTAAGTTCATCAATCGTTTTTGAATTGGTTGTACTCAGGTTTTGCCGCACCCCAAAGCAAGTAATCTGGTGGAGTCAAATCAAGAGACCGTGGTGGTCAGAGATCTGTAGTTATTACTCTCTCCCCAAAAACTGAGTTAAAATGTGAAGCGATTGGTTTGACATTTATGCTGTAGCCTTGTCCTGTTGAAAGAAGGAGCGTTCAATTTGGTCTTAATTCAACTGAGCAACAAAATTGTAAATTATCTCAAGAGCAGTAGACATCAGAATTGACTGAATTGTCGAAGAAGATTGTCCGTATTATTCGCTCTCGTGATATGGCAACCCATACGCCAAATTTCTGCGAATGCAATGGTGTTTGTCTAATTGCATTGGGATTGTTTGAAGATCAAATTCGTGCATTTTTGGAATTTACATAGCCGGATAAGTGAAACCATGCTTCATTTGTAAAAAAAGTTTTGTATAAAACTTCAAGTCCATGTCGATTTATGGATCTGTGAAATCATTCACAGTACAGCAGTCTCGTTCCATAATCACTTTGTTCTAATTCATGAACTACTGTAGCTTTATAAGGGAACAACTGAGGTTTGTCTCTTACAGCTCAATGTGCTGTCCATTTAGAGATTACGATTTCTTGAGCTAATTTGTCTGTTAATTTTGTTGGACTACGCAACATTATAAAGTTTTTCGTGAGTTAAAAGCGTAAATCTACCTATTCTCGGTACATGGTGAACTGAGCCGGTCACACGAAATTTATTTATCAAATCTCGAACAGTATCCCGATTTGGACATTTTGAATTTGAAAACGCGCCTGAAATTTCGGTTTTACATTTTCCGTAAACCGATCGCCTTTGTGAAAAACGTTTTCCACCAAAACAGCTCTCTCTCTCTTCAATACCAAACACTGCCACCAGTTTACCGTTGCACTGTTCCAATATTCGGTCTAAACGCACGCACATTGCAATGCATCTGACTACCACAAGACAACCACACTTGTAACCTATTTACCCTTATCCATTTAAGAAATTGCCAATGACATCTGTCTTCCACCTGCTGCTGCCAACTGAAACACGAGTGTTAGCAGCAGGCATGGACTTGACACTGGTACGGAGAGACTTCCCTGGCACCCGTTACTATCACAGGTACTGCACATACACTATGTGATCAAAAGTATCCGGACACCCCACAAACATACGTTTTTCATCTTAGGTGCATTGTGCTGCAACCTACTGCCTGATACTCATTATCCGCGACCTCAGTAGTCATTAGACATCATGAAACAGCAGAATGAGACGCTGCGTGGCACTCACGGTCTTCGAGCGTGGTCAGGTGATTGGGTGTCACTTGTGTCAGAAGTCTGTGTGCCAGACTTCCACACTCCCAAACATCCCTAGATCCACTGTTTCTGATGTGATAGTGAAGTGGAAACGTGAATGGAACATGCACAGCACAAAAGGTTTAGGATTAGAATACACATCGATGACATCATCAGCAATTGATTTAGTTGCTTGAAGACATCGATGACATTTGGGCCTTTGAAGAGAAAGAATTTCGACAATGTCTCGTCATGCCTACATACCAGCTTTAAGGCAATAGACATTGCTTCATGTTCTTGAATGGCTCGGGTCCATTTCGAGTTGCTTGAGGGCTCGCAAGAATGGACCTTTGCCAGAACAGATTCAATGTCAGCGTATATGATAAAAGGTACAGGAACGCTTTTGGAGAATGCCTTAAATTCAATGCAGTCATCCTGTTGAGGCATTTTAAGTAGCTGGCATTTTCCACATCTTAATCTATGTGCTTCCAGAGCCTTCTCATTGGCACATCTCTTGAGACATGCCTCGCATGCCCATATTCTAGCCTTACGTTTTTTGACTTGACTGCTTTCAAGTCTAGACAAATGATTAATCAGGCAGTAGTGCGACCTATCCTCCTGTTCAATGTACAGTATATTGACATGGTGCTGCTTCTTTTCAAGTGTTTGGTATAGAGGAGTAATGTTCTCATTCTCCTCTATACCAAACACTGAAATAGATACTCCATTATTCTGCTTTTCAAAGCATTCAATTTGGTGAGGGATACTGGGAATTCAATACCATCATAACTGAATGCTTTGAAAAGCAGTTCCTCTGGGTATGCTGTTGTTCTACATCCATTGTGTTTAGCAAGTTATTTATAGGCTAGCATGCACCATGCAAAGCAGAAATTGTCTTCGTTCTTTATACGATTTATCATGCACACTTATTTCTGATTTTCTGAGGCAATTGAATATATGATGCTGCATGTAGAGGATCATAGTGTGTAGAGCTCATTACCAGGCCAGGTATGGAAAATAAGGTCTTCAACGATGCTCCCCCTCAAATTTGGAAATGTTTTCTAAAATATCTCCCGCAATTGAAGAAAAGATCTGATTGAGGTCGCTTGACGGAAGTATCAGCATGGGCCTAGAATTAAAGAAAGAGAAAACCCGCGCTTCTTCATCAGGTTTATTGATTAAATATTTAAGTTCCAGGGAACAATTCATTTTCAATCCACACGACTTTTCTGCAAAACGTTTTTCACTTCTTTAATTATAAGCTCCTTGCACTCATCTAAAAAGACTCTGGGGTCAAGTATTTCTAATGTATTTTCCATTCTACTATTAAAAAATGCGTCCTTGTATGCCGATTGGGCGGTCTTGCATTCCAGACCCTGACAGTTGCTAGCACTAACCTTGGCTTTTTAAATGGTGAGTTCCTCGCTTCCGTCCGATGCCTGTCCTCTCTTTCCGTTCACGGGTGTTGAATCATTGGATGAAGAGGAGGCTTACGGTGCAGCGGCTTCATCAATTGCGTTGGGCGATGAGGAGTTTGACGCTGCAGCGGGTACAACTTCCACAGGCATGTCGGGTGATGAAGAGGCTGACAGTGCAGCGGCTGCGACTTCATCAACCCGCTCTTGCGACGCGGAGCTCTGTGTTGCAATCTCCATGGATTAGCATCCTTCGTCCGCCAGAATATTTCCTGGAATAATAATAATAATAATAATAATAATAATAATAATAATAATAATAATAATTAATATAGCATATGTAAAAGATGTTACTATGATTTGTTACATTAATTTTTTAAAACACTGAAGAATTCTTACCATTCGGTGGTTGTTGCATGTATGAGACAGGGCCCCATCCCTGATGATTTGGTGCCGGGAAGTCATGGATGGCAGATGATGCAGCGGTCAATGGTTGAAACATCCCTCCCCCGAAATAAAGTCCACTCCCTGGAGTAATAATAATACGAGGGTTGGGGCAGAAGTCATGGCAACTATTTATTTTCTTGAAGATACCAGTCCGGTTGGAAAATGTGACATATACAGGCAAGCTTTGCAATTTCCGTCATGAATCAGTAATCTCTATAAAAGTTTTCTGGGCGTATAAATATGTTGTCACCGCTATCCAGTAATACACATGTAGCTTCCCCAAAACATTTATTTCAATTTTGGGCGATTCGAGTAAGTAGTGTTTCACATGTTGTGTTTTCCGCTCTAGGCCGAAGTTTTCCAAAATTCCTGGACTTTGGGTGTCATTGTAACAGGTATTGATACAAGGTTTTAGGACATTTTGGAACACGGGCATTGGAATTTCAGGTATTTCAAAAGTATTTTGGAAACTGGAGCAGATATGTTCATGGTATTGGTACAATTTTCGGACATTTCAAGACATTTTGAAAGTATTTTGAGGGGTAATTAGATGGGCAATTCAGGTATTAGCATTGGTATTTTAGACAACTGCATGGATAATTATGGTATTACTACAGGCATTGTAAGGTAACTTCAAGGTTCATTCTGGTATTAACAGATATTTTAGACAATTTTATGGGTAATTTAGGTATTAACATAGGTATTTCGGGTAATTTCAGCAATAATGTGTGTATTAACACAGGTATTTTAAACAATTTCATAGGTAATTCAGGTATATACACAGGCATTTTTGACAATTTTATAAGAAATTCAGGTATTGATACAGATATTTTAGACAATTTCATGGGCGATTCAGATATTAACACAGATACTTTAGGGTAATTTCATAGATAATTCCTGTATTAACACAGATATTTTTGGGGGTAATTTCGTGGGTAATTCAGATTTTTGAGACCAATATTTTGGGTAACTTCATGGGGAATTCATGTAAAAAACACAGATATATAGAGGTAATTTCATGGAAGATTCATATTATAACACATATTTTGGGTAATCTCATGGGTAATTCAGGTATTAGAAAAAGTATTTTAGGGTATTTTCGTGGGTAATTTAGGTATTTTAAAATGTCTAGGGAATTCGGTTTTTACATAGGTAATTTCACGGGTAACTGAGGTATTAACAGAGGTATCCTGTGTATTTTATGGGTAATTCAGGTATTGACACAAGTATTTTGGTGTAATTTAATGGATAATTTAGGTATTATCAAAGGTATTTAAGGGTAACTTCGTGAGTAATTCCGGTATTAACAGATATTTGGGGTAATTTCGTGGATAATTTATGTACCTACACCGGTATTTAGGGGCAATTTCATGGGCATTTTAGGCATTAACGCAGGTATTTTTGGCTAATTTCATGGGTAATTCAGGTATTAACTCAGGTATCTAAGACGATTTCATACGTAAATAAGCTATTTACATAGGCATTTTTTTTAACAACTTCGTGGTTAATTTAGGTATCAATAGAGGTATACTGGGTAATTTTATGGATAATTCTGGTATAAACAAAGCTATATGAGGGTACATACGTGGGTAATTCATGTATACACAGACATTTTGGACCAATTTCAGATGTAGTTCCGGTATTAACAGAGGTATTTAGGGATAACTTCATGAATAATTCTGGTACCAATACAGATACTTTGCGGCGATGATGATGAGATGAGGTTTAAGGGCGCTCAACAATTAAGGTTATTAGCGCCCTTACAATGTATAAAATATAAAATTTAAAAGCCAAAAATTAAAATACCACACACAAATCCGCTTGGTCGAAGACACTAAAAACCAACAGACCAAATTCTAAAAACTACCACACTAAAATAAGGATAAAAAAGGGTAAAACGACGTGTCAAGAACTGTAGAACGCAAGGGACATGAGCGCCAAATGTCCGTCGGGGAGAAGAGCCCCATTAAAACATACAATATAAAATCACAAAGCTAAATGACGCTCAGCGCATCAAATGCGCCGACTAAAACCGCTGTCACTTATAAAACGTAAAAGACATTCTACAGCACGCGCGTCGTCTGCCAAAACGTTGGCTATGTCAACAGGCAGACCCACACGAACGCGCAATGGAGCTAAAACTTGTCACTCTGTTAAAATGTGACGCACCGTTAATGGCATATCCCACTGACCACACAGTGGTGCGGGGTCACCACTAAGCAGATATCTGTGACTAAAAAGGCAATGTCCGATTAGCAATCGAGCTAAAAGTACCTCTTCCCGACGAAAAGAACGAGAAGAGGTACCCCAGACTAACGGAAGAGGTTTAACTTCCCGCAACTTGTTCCCCCGGAGGGCCGTCCACTCATCCCTCCAAAGCAAGAGGATGTGGCTACGTAACACAACAAACAGATCTGTGGAGGGAACAACACAGGTAAAATATCTGGGTAATAAAATCGCCGATCTGGCAGCGGCGTCGGCAGACTCATTACCTGAGATGCCCACATGACCTGAAATCCACATGCAGGAGACGCTGATGCCAGAGGCACCCAGCGAGTGGAGCAGGTCATGTATGCGCTGTATGAGGGGTTGGTAATTCTACAGCGCGGTAATACTCTGAAGGGCACTCAGAGAGTCCGTACAAACAACACAATGCCGCAAGTCGTTCCGCTGAAGGTATAAAATGGATTGATAAATACTAAAACGTTCGATGGTAAAAATCGAAAATTGCCCGGGTAAACGAAAGGTAAAGCTATGTTGACCAAAAACAAAAGCACACCCTACTCCAACATCAGTCTTAGATCCATCAGTATACATAAAATGCAAGTCCCCTAATTGTGCCTGAAGTTCTAAAAACGCGGATCTAAGGACTGAAGAAGGGGTCTCATTCTTCGGCATCGACATTAACCCAAGGTGACAGTAGGCCTCAGCGCGCAACCATGGAGGAAAACGCGTTTCGCCTCTGGGAAGGAGCGGCGCTGGCGTAACGTCCAGATGCCGAAGAAGCTGTCGAAATCGAACCCCTGGAGGGAGCAATGCAAGGGAGCTAATTAAATATTGCCGATCAAGCGAATCCTAGGAAAATAACTCGAAGTTCGGGTGGTCAGGCAAGCTTGAGACTCGAAATGCATAGCTGCACAAGAGCATCGCACGCGTGAAGGCCAGCGGAGGCTCAGCAGCTTCAGTGTACAGACTGGGTACAGGGCTAGTTGGAAAGGCTCCGGTAGCGACACTTATACCACGATGATGAATGACATTCACGTGACGTAACACAGATGGACGTGCCGATGAATAGACAATGCACCCGTAATCAAGCTTGGATCGGACCAAGGAGCGATAAAGACGCAGAAGAACTGTCCGATGAGCTCCCCAGAATGTGCCACTTAAAACACGTAAAATATTAAGAGAACAGTCACACTTTGCTTTTAAAAAGGAAATGTGAGAAGTCCAGCTCAGCTTTCGATCAAAGATGAACCCCAAAATTTTCACCTCGTCTGCAAACGGAAGGATCTCCGGCCCAAGATGGAGAGAGGGCAAAGGGAAAACCTTCCGGCGCCAGAAATTGATGTAGACGGATTTCTCGGCGGAGAAATTAAAGCCGTTGGCGTTACTCCAGGCGTAGAGACGGTCGATACATCTCTGGAGACGGCGTTCGAGCAGACAGGTCCGCCGTGAACTGAAATAAATGGAAAATCGTCAACGAAAAAGGACGATGAAATGCCAGGTGGAATACAATTAACAATGGGATTGATAGCTATCGCAAAAAATGTGACACTAGGTACAGAGCCCTGCGGTACACCGTTCTCTTGAATAAAACTACTAGATAAAACTGAGCCCACACGTACACGAAAGACGCGATCCGTCACAAATTCCCTAAGATATATGGGAAGACGACCGCGGAAATTCCATACATGAAGTGTACGTAAAATGCCACCCCTCCAACAAGTGTCATAAGCTTTCTCGAGGTCAAAAAACAGCCACTGTTTGACACTTTCTTAGAAATCCATTCATAATATGCATCGAGAGAGACACCAGATAGTCGACGGTAGAGCGATGGTGACGAAATCCGCACTGAGCGTTCGCCAGAAGTTTCTGAGACTCAAGCCACCATGTCAACCGCCCGTTGATCATGCGCTCCATCACGTCGCAAAGGCAACTGGTGAGGGAAATAGGGCGGTAGCTGGAAGGTAGTTGGCGATCCTTCCCAGGCTTAAGAATAGGGACAATGGTGGCTTCGTGCCAAACGGAAGGAATAAAGCCGTCTTGCCAAATACGATTATAGACCTGTAAGAGAAAGAGTTTACTGTCGGCTGAAAGGTTCTTTAACATCAGGACATGAATGCCGTCCGACCCTTTGCGGTGTGACTAGAGCAATGAAGGGCGTGCTCTAGCTCCCTCATTGTGAAAAGTTCATTGTAACACTCCTTATTAGCAGACCGAAAATTATAGGTCTCGGATTCTAGCCGGTCTTTGAGAGAGCGAAAGCCGGCGGAATAATGGTCTGAACTGGAAACCGCCTCGAAGGCAGCACCCAGAGTGACAGGCGTATCCACTAAGGTAGCATTGGAAACCTGAAGGCCAGACAAGGTACAATGCGACACTTTACCGGAGAAGCGACGAAGTTTATCCCAAACAACAGAGGAAGGCGTGAAGCGATTACAAGACTCGACAAAACGAGTCCAGGACGCCTTCTTGCTATTCTGAATAATGTGACGAGACCTGGCGCGCGATTGTTTAAAAGTAACCAAATTATCAAGTCTACGGTGTCGCCGAAACACCATAAGCGCAGTTTTGCGGGCACGAACGGCGTCCCGACAATTCTCGTTCCACCACGGAACAGTAAGACGCCGAAGGTGAGAGGATGAACGGGGAATTGTGCGTTCGGCGGCAGATAGTAACGTAGACGAAAGGTGCTGCACCATTTGGTTAATGTCAGTGAAGGGCTGGTCCTCAAAACACACGAGGAGAAATGGTATTGGGAGAGCGGACAGGAGATCTGTAATGTCCGCGTGAGCGAGGGGAGACGATGGAGGTGAATACACAGAGCAAACAGAAAAGAAAAAGCCGGGTATCTGAAGCCTAACGGCAACAGCTTGCAATTTGGACGGAAGAGAGAGAGAGTTTGAAAATGACCGCACTAATAACATGACACCTCCATGAGCAGGAGTACCCTCCTCCGGTTCAAGATCGTAGCGAACCGGAGTATACCCTTGGAGATCAAAGGATCGTGAGGACGAAGCTTAGTCTCCTGCAAACACACGACCATAGGTGAATGGGAACGCAATACAAGTTGCAGTTCCGCCCTATGCGATCGAACAACACGTAAATTCCAGGTCAGGATAGCCATGAATAAAAGGGATATTCTTCTTACTTTGAAGGGCGGCTCAAAATAACTTTTTGCTTAGCCTTGGGGCTCGGGCTTTTTGTATGGAATTGGTCAGACTCCATAGATTCCTCGAAGGGAGGGCCCACGCGCTCAGTGCCAGAAACCGATTCAAGCGCCGAGAATCGGTTCTGGCTGGCAATGGGTGAAGGTGGCCGTTGAGCGCGGCTTGTCCCTGGAGCATCCTGGGACTGCGACCTTCGAGAAGGAGAAGGTGAACTGTTCTTACCGCGTGCACTTGGAGGGTCGTTTAGAAAATCAACCCTACGAAGTTTCTGCCTTTGCTTCTTTTCAGTGGCTTGAGACTTCAGAACCTTAGGACCAGCTTTAGATGGCTTGATAACAGTGCTAGTGACGGATGGCCGCATGGTAGTGGCGGTCAATGCAGTCATGGTCCAGGTCTGTGTTTCGGCATCCTTCCGGGGTACAGGCGAGGCAACAACAGAACTAAATGTGCCCGATCGCAGGAGCGAAGGTTGGCGCGTATGGTAACGCCTCCGGGCTTCGGCGAAGGAGAGTTTCTCCTTTACCCGGATCTCCTGGATCGCCTTCCCGTCCAAGTACCGCGTACATTCGGCAAATGGCGCAGAATGAGACCCTTTGCAATTAACGCAAACGGGGGCTGTTGAACAGTTATCTTCGTGTGAGGGCTGGCTACATGTTGCATAGATGGTAACGGCACTCTTACATGAGACCTGCGTGTGCCCAAAACGTTGACATTTGAAACAACGCAGGGGTCTAGGAATATAGGGCCTCACCGCAATACGTGTGTACCCTGCTGAAATACTAGAGGGCAGATCGACACCATCGAACGTGAGAAACAGGGTACTAGTTGGTACCAATACTCCGTCGCGTTTAGCCTGTCCTCGATGAACCGCTGTTACCTTTTGGTCGGAAAGATATTCGACCAGTTCATTATCGGACATTCCGTCGAGGCTGTGAGTGGTGACAACGCCTCGACAGGAATTCAAGGTGCGGTGCTTCTCAACACGGATGGGATAACCGTGAAGAAGTGTGGCGCGCAGCAAGGACTTACTTTGGGCATCGGACTTGCTTTCTACTAACAATGAGACATTTCGAAGGCGAGTGCAGGAATGAACCGGACCAGCAATTGAGTCAATGCCCTTCTGGATAATAAAAGGGTTCACCTTCTCAGAAGTCTGACCTTCCTCCGTTCGCGTAATGTCTAAGTAACAACCAGATGACGGTGGTGCTACTTCCGTTACAAAAACTTTTCGGCGCTTATTAGTGTTAATGGAGAAAGAGGGCTCCATAGCGAGAGAAATCCTCCACCATTGCAACCGTCGTCTCCGACCTCGGGTTCTGACTTCCCGGGCGTTACCCCGGCTTGGGTGAGTGGCCCATCTATACCCGTCTCACCCCAGGGTCACACCTCCCAGAACATAGACAGAGGAACCCGATGGCCGTAAGAAGTCAGCAGCTCATGCAATGCCCCCCGCGGAACTGCAGTTGAACAGCGGATACGAACACAAACCCTACATGACGACACCGCGTTGTGGGGATGACGCCATTACCCACTAACCCAGCTGGGCACCCAGTGCGCGGGTATCCGTCAGGCTGTGTCCACGGAGGATTAAAATAAATAAAATGGGAAAATAAACCAAAAGCGTGTGGGCGTTTCGCACGCAAGGTAGGCCGGCAAAGAAGAATAAGGGATGTGGGAATGTCGTGGTGCGAAATGGTCGGAAATTGACAAGTGAAGAAATAAACGATGTCGAGGTGCGGTTTGAACGAAATGAAATGAACGCACGAGAGCCTACCTTGTGTCCCCGGACAGTAGAACGAACCCACCACGATCGGACAGGGATGAATAGGTGAATATGGCAATGAGTGGCTCGGGAACCCCGGTACGCCAAACCCGTACTCACACAAAGTGAGCCCCTGGGGTTAAAATACACGTCAGTATTATTAAAATCTGTTTATAGGCTAAATATACGAGCCCGCCCCTGACTATGAATGCTGTGAAAACTGCACATCAATAGCGCTTTCCATTTACGAAATATTTGCGGTGCAAGTTTTAGGTATTTCACCTTTATATATAACTAATTGAAATTACTTATATTTTAGAGACCAGGCCTGGTCTAGGACATGTTTTTAATTTAGAGTCAACTGAAAAGTTCAAAGCCACATCCGGAATTTGAACAAGGTTCTCCCGCTCTTCGTGCGTTTGCAGTAAACCATTGATCTACTGTGACAACGTGCCGGTGGGACATTGAATTCCCCAGGTAACTCAAGTTGTTTCCCAGACAGACCAGTAGAGCGGGAGAACCGTGTCCAAATTCCGGCTATGGCATTCAATTTTTTAGTTGACTCTATATTAAAAATACGGATCACCCTTTCAGTAGAAGAACCAACACTCAATGGATCTGCGGGTGTCAGGATCTGAGGTTAGGAAGCAATATACCTACTCCTAATTTCTTTCGGCTTCATGTTTTCAGCTTGCAAATATAGAGAGCACCAGTGGCTGTTTCATGTCACGGCCAGCTAGTATAACCTCCACAGTGAATAGTCTAATATGCACAATATGGATCTAATATGCCCGGGAACGAGAACGAAAAAGTGAAAACTTGGGCAAGTCTTCTTTCCTGTTTCCGGGGCCCGGGAAAGCTTCCCGTCGGTTGTGTTTGCTCCCATTTGAATACCTGTATCTCAGATTTCTCGTTCTCGTTTCTGGTTACCGTTCTCGTTGGTAGTGAAGCAGCCTTAACTCCAAACCATGCCCACCTAACATAAGGAACAACTATCCTGTCATTTTCCACTGGTTTTACAGGAATGTGCCGTCTTTTATAGCTATTCTCGTTTTACAGTCATTTTGCTATGTTTTAGGTAGCTGGTACGTTGGCAGTCATGTCAGGATAATTTATGGGATTTTGGGGTACATTTCCAACCATTTCATTATGTTTCACAAATATTTCTCTTTTTTACAGTGATTTGTGACGTCTTCACAGTTTTTCTACACGATTACACTCATTATGTGGTTATTGTCACAGTCATTTGACTATATCTTCAGGGCAATTTCGTTCTCCTTTGCAGGAATTCGTCACGATTTTACGATCATTTTCGCTGCGTATACAATAATCTTTATGACACTTTTTACATCCTTTACACCTTACACTCATTATTTTCTGTAATGACATACGCTTTTGGGACATTTCAGATATTTTATGCTGTTTTAAGGGATTTTAGCACCTTTGCAGGCATTTCGGGGTTTCTGGAAGGGGTATTTCATACACTATTTTATAACTCTTCTCTGCCACCATTACTACCACCACCTCCACCCCCATCACTCCCATTTACACCATCACCACCATCACTTCAATTAAAACCATAAACCTCATCTCACCATTACCCCCGTAACCATCGCCGTTATCACCACCATCACAACAACCTCACTTCCATTTACACCATAACTCTAATTGTCACCACCACTACCACCATCATCACCACTCCCATCACTTCCATTTATACCATAAGTCTACACTATCACCATCACCACCATCATTACCACCATCACTTTAATCAACACCGTAATCCTATTCTCACCATTACCACCAACATCATCGCCGTTATCACCACCATCACAACAACCATCACTTCCATTTACACCATAAATCTACACTGCTAACGCCACCACCATAGCGATCACAGTCGCAACCATCACAACCTTAACTATAAAGCCTATCACCCAAACGAGTCTTAGCATTGTCTAAGGTAACCCTTTCATCGGTAATTATGGAGTACATTTACAATCATTTTTACACTTTTGAATCATTTTTCTTTACTTTTATCCCGTTTTACAGTAGTGTGAACACTCTCTGCGGTAATAATTTTACAAACATTTATAGCGTTTTGTAATCCCTTTTCACCTTTGCTGTCATTCATGCACACCCATAAAATACGCTGACATTCTCACTCCTAATATTAGCATCATCACACCCATCACCACTATCGTGACATTTTATCACCTTTATCCCTTCTATAATATCTATTATGACTATTACATCCTTCACCGCAACTATTATAATCGCTAACATCACCAGCATCGCTAACCATCTATCAGCTACCACAGTCATCATCTTCACTACTACAGTCATTAAAATACAACATCCACAAAAAAGGACCTCTCATTTATGACGCTATATTATAGAAGAGGAGTAGTAAAAACAGCGGGTACGGGAACAATGGGGTATTGTTCTAATCAGGACAATAGGCTTAATGACCCTTTGTTCCCTACGCTGGCCACGCCCCCTCCTTTTTGCGCTACTGGCATGCCGCCCGGCAGAGAAGTAGAACAATGGGCTATTGTGCTCGTACGAGGACAATGGGGTATTGTTCCCGTACGCTGGCCACGTTTCTCTTTGTGGTCTGATCTGAGTGCCGCCCGGCAGAGAAGTGGAACAATGGGCTATTGTGCTCGTACGAACAATAGGATATTGTTCTCATTGCTAATGGAGGTGACTCTTTGTGTGCTACTAATACCGGCAGCCGGATACCGCCTAACAATGTGCTATTGATCAAAAGGTGAGGTGTGAAAACACTTAACACTCCGAGCCTCAAATAGATGCCGCAGGTCTGAGAGCTGGGACAATGGGGTATTGTTCTCGTCGCGTGCCGCCACCGCCACCGCAAATTGATGGAGGAGATAAGTTCTAAACATGTGTGTCAATCAATCAGGTAATGTTCATCTAACGTTATTGAAAAAAAATCAGGGGTTTATACTGCTAACAAAGACTATATTGCGTTCTAACGTCCCGGTATCGCGCCTCTAAAGGGTTGGACGCTGGTCGTCGATCAGTGAATACAATTATTCGAATTAAGTATTTTTGATTGATTAATATAAATAAGTGTATATGAATTGACTCGCGCACCTGGTTGCCATCATATATGTGTGTTAGCGTATGTATAACTATCACACTCATTGGTCTTAACCTTTCCGACAGCCTTGTAATGAAAAAGCCCAGCAGTTGGCTTCTGCCTGGTAATACCAAGTTTCACCCTACTCCGCGACTGCTGCGTGACGTCACTAACTGTTATGCATGCTTAGCAGTACGTGACGTCACTAACAAATCTCGACATGTAGACTAGCCCGGCTCCGCTCTGTCAGCGTCGATAAAACATGTTAAAACCCTCTCGCCAACGCCTTTCCTTTGTATTTGGAAAACCGCCTGCTGGCTTCTGTCTGGAGGCGTGAATTACAGGTCTCAACACGCATTCCACCCGTTCCACGCGTGACGTCACCGAACAAGTATCTACAGTATATAAGGAGCGACCGCAGGCAGAGCGATCATTTATTGTTTTTTCAGTGTTGACTCAGTGATAATCGAAATGGCTGATGATAATCATGCAGTTGATGTAAATGATTACTGGAGCGAGTGCGGAGAAGATTATTATCACTACGTATACTTTCATACCGAAACCTGCAATGGTTTAATGCATTCAATATTGTGTACTCAACCATAGCATCATGCTCAGATGACTACATTGGAAATGTGCACAGTGAACTGCTCTGTTTATCAAGGAGCGAGCATGTAAGTAATATATTTTTTCTATAATTCTGTAATATATTGCACGCATGTTAAATAAAATCTAACTTGAAGTTATTTTATTCTTTCAGAGAAAATTGCATGGAGGGGGATGTGGAGAATATTAGCAATGTGGATGAACTTGATGTCTTTGTCTCAAAACACCTAGCTGAATGTGATGCAGAGACGTGCATCGGATACTTGCATTCTGTACTTTGTACTAATTCGGCCCAACATGAACGCATGACATCCTTCTTCCTATGTAACGACAACTGCGTGGTCTACCAGCGCAGGAAGAGAAAACTCGAGTAAGTAGAAGAAATGTTAAATTACATATTCATTTACAGCTTCTAATGCTATTCTGTGTCTAACCTAAAATTAAATTATTACAGATTGCGAACTACTGTGCCTAAGGCACCCGTGCCAATAGAGGAGCTGGATCCTGAGAGACGTGATGTTGATATAGTGGAATATCCAATTGCAGAGCGCCATACCCAGGCTATAGATGAGGATGTCGCTTCACTCCCCTCATTACTGCTCCTAATGATGATAAAGCTACGGGGGTTGAGGAGTGGATAAATCAGAGGACTCCAGATTGCTCACTGGAGACGCACCCGGAACCCTGCAAACCCTTGAAGTGAGTATGACACTCTTTAACCATGCTTTTGTGTTACATGTGAAGGGGATTTTTCTAATATATGTATTTTCTCTTTCAGGCGCATGAAATTATTTGCTAAACCTATTCCTAACATTGTTTTGAATATATGTTACAGGAGGGAGTGGAGGAAGAGGAAGAACGAGACTGGTGAGAAAAAGCAGAAGAGGGGTTGTAAGAGGAGGATTCAACGAGGGTCTCATGGTCTTCTTATTCATTGAAGATACCCAGCATTCGCCGGAGGAGCATGGAGAATCGATTATTCGCGCTTGATGACGTCAGCATATCCGCCTCCCATACCGTGAACATTGGATTATACTATGACATCCCCGCCCTCTAAATAAAGTGTGAATGTGATAAATCATTTATTTATATTACAAAATCAGACTGGGACATAATATCCAAAAACATTCCAATGATTGAAGATTACCTACATCAAGAAAACAATTTTGCGTGTGATGAATATTGCGACAATGTAATTTATGCATACAATATTATTGTATTTCTTGACCATTCAATTGACTTCATAAATAATTGTTTAAATAATAATGTAATATCTTTAGACATTGAGGGTGTAAGGAATCTAAAACGGCTATTGCCCTATATTGAAACACACTTGAATATTTTAAATGATTTCTACAAGTCAGGACCATCTAGGATTTCAGGGAGTAGAAAAGAAAGAAGGAAAATGCTTAAAATGTATGCTAAAGTCAATAAAAGAGTGTTTTAGTATATGAATTCCATTTATTATTCATAAACATATCCTAGTACAATCCTTCACAAAAAAAACCATTCACCCATATCCAATCACACACACACATAATTATATAATTGTTTGCATCACGTGAGAAAGAGGTTTGTAGGTAAATACTTTATAATGTAGAATCAAACAGTACAGTGACATCTGGGCGGAGATATTTGCAGATGCTTGAATCTCGAGTCTGATGTTCACAGCTCCATTTATAACCTCCTCGGGTTGGTGAGAACAGTCTATTACGAATAATGGTGCGCGGTGAAGAAAATCCTTTCTCTTCAAGAGGGAGTAATTATCTTTTTCATAATAGGAACTTTGAAATATACAGTACATATCATATAGTGAAGCAAACTTTGAATCTTATGAGAACCAATTCAAACTTGCTGTTGAGTATAAGCTCCTTGTGATCATCAGCAAATCCTAGGAGCATCAAGAGAGGGACTACAGCATTGAAAGCCCCATTTGCAGCATGTACTATATCAACTTCCTTACCAGGATAGGGCCATCCCACATTCAGCAGTCGATTCGATTCCATAGGGTTGAGAGCCGCATAATTTCGCATAGTTGTAGTAATTCCAGGATTCCTCGTTCTGTTTATAGTTTTAGCATTCATATCTAGACGAATCTCATCAAACATGAAGGCTATAGCATTATTAGTGAGCTTCGCTGTTGTTGTAGGAGATCCATCTATCTTGGTGACTGCACCTTCGATGTAGAGATAACTCTTTTTAGGTAGCATATACAAATCTTCAGCTTCGCAGGGTATTCTAATTTCATCGTTTACATCCAGAGCGGAGGTGTTGTATAGTAGAAAAACATGCTCCTCGTCCTTGGTGATCTTGTCATCAAAGGCCAGAACCTCTGTCACGTTTAAGATGTCCATTATAGCGGTTTGTAGCCTAGCCTCTCGAGGAACTTGCGGTTAGGACGTGTTAAGTCCTCCGTAGCTGAAGAAGTAGTATGCTTCAAACGTGCTGTACGTCGTCTATTATAGTCTTTGCGATGTATTTTAAAATGTATTGCCAATGCGCCTTATGCGGAGTGTTGTAGTGATAACCTCGTTCCTGAGGTTGATTGCCTTCCCGTGTTGATCTACCACTCGACCAGTGATCTGATCTATATAGTTTGTATCTATGACTGGTAAATATATTGGGTTCGAAGGTTCTTGAGAGATGTGATAGCCTGGTGGAACAGAAGGGAAAAACTCGTAGAGCGAATGTCCACTTTTACTGTCAATGAAAGAGCCTGTTGCAATACCGCACTCCACACGTATGATACTCACTTTAAATATATTCACAAGATCGTCAAATTCAAATGCTTCTCCAGCAGGAATTATTTTAGTGTCGGTGAATCCTAGAAGCGTGCCAATAGATCTAGGCTTAGAAAAGTCTATTGTATAAGGGAATTAGTGTAAGCGTTCATTGTATTATTAGGCCTTATGAAGAAGACTTCATCATTCAATCCTAGTTTATCCTTTAGAAATGCATTGATATCCGGATTCTCGTAGGTTCCATGAGGGATTATAATGGCTTCAGGTTTACCATTATGAATATAACGAAATCGATTATTGCTTTCATCGACGTTTGATATCGAATAGAATGTTTCAAAATTCAAGAGAGTAATCTCATAATGACCTGGAGGATCTACCTGTAGAGGCGGGTTTAGATACGTCGAAATAATAGTGTCTGACCCGCTCACTGTAACTGTATAACTCACTTGACAATGTGGCAGCTCCTAGGATAAAAGAAATTGCAAGCATAAGTGCCCGCAGATGACTGAATCGAAATTGTGGTATCTCTGTGTATTATAGAAGATTTTAACACCTTGTAGATATTTCCCAATCTCAGGAGGCGGCTTCAAATTACCGAAAATATAAAAATAGTATGAGACATCACCTTCTTTCCTTACAGCAACCTAGTGTGTTCTTTCACTATTAGAGGTATCGAGATTGGTAATAAGTCTCTCTTTGAAGTGACGCTTTAAAGGTAATTTGTCAATCATATATACTTCTCTAAAATAAGAAATTTTTAAACGTTTAGCATAACATTCGATGTCTACGTTACTTAGGGCTATCTCCGGTATATGTACAATCCTCTTCCACCGTTTTTTGGCTTCTTCTTAAACCCTTGCCTTTAGATCCTCTATTTTTCAAGGACCTTGCGATTTTAGATGCAGCGGATAAAGACGACATCAGCGGCATTGTAGGTAAGAATCCTCCTTTATTCCTCTTCTTACACCTTCTCTTTCGGAGTCCCTTTCCTCGGTCCTCCATCCCCTTGTTATGCCTCGGAACTTCTACTAAGTGCCTATCAGCAACCTTTTTTTGTTATTGACTGCAGAGGCTATCTGAGCGCGCCGCCGGCTGCAGCGTCTAAAGCAGCAATGATGGGGATCAATAGTAAAAACCCTCCTCTCTTCTTCTTTCTCTTTCCGTCTCCCACTGCAACCTTTCCCTTCATGATTGCAGTTACTATCCTCGCAATTAACCTTTCACCAAAAGTTGAATCTGATGACTGCACACGCTTCCAATCCTTCTCTGCAAGAAGCTTATCCGCTATTTGTCTTGAATCACTGAACTTATGCTCAGCGTATGCGAGGTCGTGCTGTTTGCAAGCTTCGTCTAATTGGTTAATTCCCGGGTCTCCTCTTTTAGACGTTTTATTTTTCAATTTAGTGCCCGGGCCACAATATCTCTACCCGGGCAAGTGAGCTTCAAAGGGGAGTGAATTAATTATTGAATTAATAATTCCAGAACCACGCTTATACTGCAACGACTTCCTTCTCTTAGCTTTCATGATATACTAATCGAGTAAGTCCATGCATTAGCCCTTTTATACTTTCCTATGAGGTCTAACCGAAACGTAACTACACGCGGCAAAATGAATCTAATCATTAAGTAGTTTTCACTCGGTAATATGTATATAAACAGTACGCATACATTTTATAAGTTAGTTGTTAACATGGAGCTTGTTAAGCAGCACTCTCTACCTATTCAGGTATTAGACTTTGAAAATGACTTTAGATGCGATCGTCATGGGAAACTCTTTCCATCTAATGTCAGAGCTCTTATTTTAGGGAGTTCCAGTGCAGGGAAAACAAACGTACTACTCAATATGCTTCTCCGTGAGAATGGGCTACGCTTTGAAAACGTGTGTATTTATTCAAAGTCTCTCTATCAACCAAAGTATCAATGTCTAATTAAAGTACTTGGAAATATCAAAGGTATAGAAGTGAACACTTTCGACAACGGAGAAGATGTTTTGCATCCTTCTGAAGTCGAAGAAGATTCAATCTTTATATTTGATGACGTCATTACTGAAAAGTAGGAAAACATAGCATCCTTTTACAGTATGGGTAGACATCGAAATGTCGACTCTGTATATCTAGCGGAGTCCTATGCTAAAGTTCCAAAACATTTAATTTGCGATAATACAAACATGATAATAGCCTTCAGACAAGATAATTTAAACTTGAAGCATATTTACGAAGATTATGTAAATACCGACATGACCTAAAATGAATTTAAAGATTTATGTAAGAGTGTTTGGGAGAATGTATCAGAAGGAAGACCCTTTGTTGTGATAGTTCCTGAATTTCATATGAATGAGGGGCGATATAGGAACGGTTCGATGTATATATTAAGCTCGACAAAAAGGAAAATGATCCTTCGTGGTTAATCATGAGCATCGACAGATTCGGTTATCAGAGAACTGCTCCATTAGAAGAGTATTTGATCGTTTTATCATAAATAGAGATGTCAAAGGAAACTATCAATTCAAGAATAGGGGTTGTGCAATGTTCAAAACCCCTAAAGATCTCAGCAAGCTGCTAGCAATTTGAGGTTATGGCTAAGACTCTGATCGATTAATTGATTTCGAGATATATTCTCAAGAGGGATAAGGAAAATAACATAGTAATCGATAAAGTTAGATTGAAAGCATTACTAGATCCTGTTAACGATAATGATGTCGTGAATAAAAAGTTCATCACCGGATATGTCTATTCACGGACGCAGTCGACAGATGGTAATGGTAACATTATATTCGTCAATAAGAGAATCATTGATATAGCAGATCCTCTTGGAGATATGGATGCTGTAAATAAAAGATATGCTGGAGGTGTGATCATTAGGAAATCGAACGAGACGCAACAGCAGTTAAACAGCTAATTGCCAAAGAAAATCGGAATGCAAATAGAAAAGGAACTGCAAGTGTTCAACACAAATTTGTACAAAACTACGGAGCAAGTGGGTGCTTTAACACTTTCAACAAAAGAAAGGACAGATTCCCTAATAACTTCTATTAAACAATAGGTAGAGGTCCTGGAAAGGGAGAAAACAGTAATCCAAAGTACATGTGATGAGAAAATAAATAATTTGGAAAAATTAACAAATCGACAAATTTCAAGTATGGACGGAACAATCAATCAATTAAAGGCTGAGACTTTTACACTCTAAAAATCGATATACAGCAGTTAAACAAATACATACCAAAGGAAATCGAGACGCAAATAGGTAAGAGGGTGCCAGACACCACAGCAAATTTGAATAAAGCTAGGGGTAAAGCGGATACTCTAACAACTTCTACAAACGACAGAACAGATTCTATAATGGACCCTATTAAACAAGTTACAGCGGAGCTTTATAGAGAAAAACAAATCTTCAGAATCTTTGTAATCTGAAAACGAGTAATTTATAAAAGTTAGCAATGAAGCGAGTTTCAGATATAGAGGATACAGTCAAGCAGTTACAGACAGAGGTTTTGAATACTCTCAAAACTGATTCCTGCAATGATAAACTTAAGAAATTGGAGGAAAATGTAAACATGATGATGGACGCCTACAAAAATCATATGCAGCAAATGACAAGTCTAGAAGAATCGGCCAGAAGCCAGTATGCTAATACGGCAATCTTTGCTGAGGCTTTTAAGACACATACACAGGAACATAAGAAAGCAACCGAGCAACTGAGAACTTTGATAGAGATGTTAGCTAAGGCTATCGACACATTGAGAACTCAAGCTGGATGCACACTATAAATTGAAAGTAAGCGTCTATTTTCACATCATTCGTAAAATGGATAGTGAAAGCACAAGACTTACAGAGTCTGTAGCCGAGCATACTAGGGCTGTAAAAGAAAAACTGAGAGCTCTAAAAGGTCTCAAGTTTTGAGATTCAGCATGTCATGTCCGGAGCTTTGAAGCCCGTAACCTCTCCCCTCAATGATATTTTGGATACTCAACGGGGATTGACTGCGAAGACCGTCAAGAATGAATGTGATGAATCTAGTAGTACTTCTACTTACCTTCATAATGTTCGCTCAAAATACGAGAATCGTGTTGATACATTGTAAGGTGTGAGATATCAGGATGGTAATTATATGCTTGGAAATAAAAATATTCATTTTATATATAATCAAATATTGATAGGCGATGAAAATTATGAGTCTACCGCAGGTTTGAAGAAGCTCATCTTTAAGCGATCACCTCAGATGTCTGCATACACCAGTGAAGACTTGGAGACGTACGCTAAGATTCTGAAAAAGCACATTTCTTCATAGAAGTGGCTACACCAGACATGTCGTTTGAGATCTGGTAAATCGTATAAATACAAGAATATAATGCGTCTCCTGCTCAATAAACATTCAGGTCTAGGACTGGTATGGAAGGAGCATAAGCCTCATAAGGAGGTTGAATACGGTTTCTGGGGAAATGCTAACACATTAGTGAACAGACTGAGGCTACTTATTGCTTCGAGGGACGCAGGTAATGATAGTCACACTCAAGAGATTGAGTAAATTATCCCAGAGTTGAAAGCATCTAAAATTATAGCATGACCGCCAAACATAATATCGCCAGAGAGCTTTACGAATCGGCGAAGAGTAACTATTTACGACGCAAAATTATCAGCAAAGGTCTGAATAATTTATTACAAATTTATTTTATTGAAATGATGCTCTATGCAAGTGTGAAGAAAAATTTTAAAATACACTCTGACAGCAATCAAGTTTTACTCTAAAATGGCATATGCAAAACCCTTAAAGGACAAGGACGGAGTTAATGTTTCAAAGGTTATGGAGGATATGTTACAAGAAATGAATGCCCCACCCAGGAATATTCAAAGTGACAACGGGAAAGAATTTTTGTAACAACTTCTTTAAACGATTAATGTTAAAGTATAATATTAACCACTACAGCACCTATACCAATGTGAAGGCTGCAGCTGTTGGGCGTTTAATTCGAACCTTGAATATGATGTATCGAGAGTTTTTAATACAAGGCTCATACAAGTGGCTAGACCTTTTACCTAGAAGCCTTGTAAAGTACAATGATACTTTTCATTCGACTATCAGTATGAAGTCTAATGAAGTGAAAAACAACGATCTTCTTCTGGCTGTGTATAATTATAATCAAGAACGAAGACAGAAGAAGGTTGCAAGGAGGTTTAATGTTGGTGATTATGTCAGGGTATCTAAACATAAAGGACATTTTAAAAAGGGTTTTGAATCTAACTGGAGTGTTGAAATCTTCAAAGTATTCGTGTGAATCGTATAAAGCCTACAACGTACATACTAAAGCATAGGAATGGTGAGGTGATAAAAGGTGCCTTCTACGGACATGAACTAAAAAGACTAACTATCATAGCATGTACTTAGTAGAAAAGGTAAACGTGGATACAAAGTTCTTGTAAAGCGGTATGGTTTTGCAGATACTGAATGGACTGATAAAAAGGATTTGGAGTAATGTATGAAGAATTAATAAAAACCAGTGTTTTATGACTGTAAACTCATTAGTATGCTTTTTATTTTAAAAATCATTCATACTATTTTTAGGGAAAAGTAATACATAAAACTCCTCGCATATTTGAAATGAATATAAAACTATATACAATATTAAAACCATCTGAGGTAAAAGTAATACATAAAAAACCCTCACACATTTGAAATGAATATAAACCTATATACAATATTAAAATCATCAAAGGGAAAAATAATACATAAAAAACCCTCCCACATTGAAATGAAAATAGAACTATATACAATATTAAAATCTTCAGAAGGAAAAGTAATACATAAAAAACTCACACATTTGAAATGAATATAAAACTATATACAATATTAAAATCATCAGAGGGAAACGTAATACATAAAAACCCTCACACACTTGAAATGAATATAAAACTATAAACAATATTAAAATCATCTGAGGGAAAAGTAATACATAAAAAGCCCTCACATATTTGAAATCCCTTTGTACACAATATTTACATTTTTACAAGGATAGGCATAGCATTCGCCAGGTCAAAGGGAATAATGGTCCCAAACTAGAGTGTTATAGGTTCCATCTATCAGCTTCCTCTTGCCCTCACCTCCCTTCAATGCCAATTTGTTTGTTTCAATAGTGGTAATTTTGTGGTTTTTCTACGAAATGTTTTTGGAGTGAATGAATTTTCAGGCTATGATCCTTCAAGCATTCAAAATAATCGCAGAAATCTATTTCCTCCATACGCGCCCTGGTGTTGACCTTTGCTTTCTTTATAACCTGTCCGCTGTATCTGTATGCATATAAGTTTACTGTAATACAGACATACTCTTCCATAGCCATGCCGTCCAATTCAACTTTGAACAAGCCGATCTTTTTCTTGTTGGATTGCTGAATGCCATATGCATTATCTTTTTCGACGTTTGAGGTGTCAAAATACTGCGGGTTTTCCCTGATGAATTCATAGATACCAGAACTCGTTTAAAATGAACGAGTCTGTATCCATGTAATTAAGCAGCAAGTATTTCAAATTTGGCTTCATGATATTATAAAAACCATACATTATAAATTTAGAAAGGTCCAAAATTGCATGCCCAATGTAGATTGGCTTATTCATATGCACCTCCTATCTACCCAGTTCGATGCCTACCAGACCTCCGTGCGTAGATAAGTGCTGCGTGCTGTCACCTTCTTTGCCTATTCCCATTTGCTAACTATTTTAAAATCTGTGCACTTCCTTACATTCTCCATAAATTTCCGTATACAGCATTATTCATCTTTCTTCAGAGGTTTTGTCGAAATTTTTATTTTTCTTGAGCTCTCTTCTCTGTATTAACGTCGATATAGATCTTTAGCCAGTTAGACTGATTGTAGGGCACCAACCTGTGAATATTTCTCACAGTTAGACCCTGTTCGATGCACTGCTGCATTACCCTGTAGTGCAAGACATATTTGCTTTTATTATCTAATGTTGCAGGCAGTTTCTTGTATTGTCCATTAGGTGGTGTCGCGCTCTGTGGGCAGAAAGAAAGCTCCTTATGGGCGTCGTGGATAGGTAAGGTTATTCGATATCTACTTCTAGCACATAGCCAGTCTCTGAATCTTCTTTGATGTCCATGAAACTTATACTCTCAATCATTTTTCCTGTGTGAGTCATTTTAGGTTTTAATAAGGGAGGGCCGATTACTTTGGTGCACCGTATAAATTGTTAATGTCCCAATAGGACATGTGCTTAACAGGTGCATGCTGGTCAACGCTGGACATGTACCTGTGGTTAGCTTTGGAGTAGCCCTACACCACAGTGCACAGTCCACCTCTAATACCCGACTCGTAAAATTCCAGCATGCTGTTGTCGGATATTAAAGAAAGTTTCGCCTTTGTCGTCTTAATCATTGCGTCAAAGGCAAGTCTTGGTAATGTATAAAACCACGGTGGGTCAAGTTCATACATTCCTAGGATGAGATCTCGAAACTTTTCAAAAATATCCGCCAAGAGTGGTATATCTGTTTTGAGATATAGGTCGCTGTATTCCCCGAGATTCCGGATATTAAAGGTATCCCAGATTTTCACAGCATGCCTGTATTCCTTGTCGGTGATGTGACTGCCTTGTAGAGTGCTGAAGAAGGCCTCCTTCGGTTGTAGAGCTGCTTCCTCAAGCTTTGCAAAGCCTGACACATAGTCATAGGGGAATATCCCCTTGCTTGTTGCCAGCTTAAAATGCTCTTCAACGGGATATTCAGCTCTGGATATTTTAAAGTCACTCTCCTCCAGCATGTGAGCCAGGCTGAGCAACTTGTCGTCAAGAAACTTAAAGCTGTCCAGAAACCTGAAGATGATGCTCCTATACCTTTTGCTGAACGCTAGATACTTTCACCACTTTGAGCTATGCAGGATATGGATTTATTATCATATGCCAGGTGTCATATCAGGAAGTGACTGTCATAATTAGATAGGCAATGAATGAAGATTGGTATGAAATCAGGGACCTTTCTATTCAAATTGCATCTATTATGAGCAGCACCCAGATATTCCCCAGTCACATGATTGTGATCCCTAATGCGCAAATCGCTCATAGTGAAAGCGCCAAGGCATATATGACGTTCTGAGGCATTATAGAAATTCTGTTGCTCTTCACGGGATAGATCCATAGGATTAGGATTACAATACACATCGATGACATCATCAGCAATTGATGTAGTTGCTTGAAGAAGTCATCCATGAAATTTGGACCTCTGAAGAGAAAGAATTTCGACAATGTCTCGTCATGCCTACATACCAGCTTTAAGGCAATAGACATTGCCTCATGTTCTTGAATGGCTCGGGTCCATTTTGAGTTGCTTGAGGGATCGCAAGAGTGGATCTTTGCCAGAACAGATTCAATGTCAGTGTATATGTCAAAAGGTACAGGAACACTTTTGGAGAATGCTTTAATTCAATTCAGCCATTCTGTTGAGGCATTTTAAGTAGCTGGCATTTTCCACATCTTAATCTATGTGCTTCCAGAGCCTTCTCATTGGCACATCTCTTGAGACATGCCTCGCATGCCCATATTCTAGCCTTACGTTTCGTGACTTGACTGCTTTCAAGTCTGGACAAATGATTAATCAGGCAGTAGTGCGACCTATCCTCCTGTTCAATGTACAGTAGATCGACATGGTGCTGCTTCTTTTCAAGTGTTTGGTATAGAGGAATAATGTTCTCATTCTCCTCTATACCAAACACTGAAATAGATATTCCATCATTCTGCTTTTCAAAGCATTCAATTTGGTGAGGGATACTGGGAATTTAATATCACCATAATTGAATGCTTTGAAAAGCAGTTCCTCTGGGTATGCTGTTGTTCTACATCCATTGTGTTTAGCAGGTTATTTATAGGCTAGCATGCACCATGTAAAGCAGAAATTGTCTTCGTTCTTTATACGATTTATCATGCACACTTATTTCTGAGTTTCTGAGGCAATTGAATATATGATGCTACATGTAGAGGATCATAGTGTGTAGAGCTCATTACCAGGCCTGGTATGGAAAATAAGGTCTTCGACGATGCTCCTCCTCAAATTTGGAAATGTTTTCTAAAATATCTCCCACAATTGAAGAAAATATCTGATTGAGGCCGCTTGACGGAAGTATCAGCATGGGCCTAGAATTAAAGAAAGAGAAAACCCGCGCTTCTTCATCAGGTTTATGGATTAAATATTTAAGTTCCAGGGAGCAATTCATTTTCAATCCACACCTACTTTTCTGCAAAACGCTTTTCACTTCTTTAATTATAAGCTCCTTGCACTCATCTAAAAAGACTCTGGGGTCAAGTATTTCTAATGTAGTTTCTATTCTACTATTAAAAATACGTCCTTTGAATGCCGATTGCGCGGTCTTGCATTCCAGACCCTGACAGTTGCTAACACTAACCTTGGCTTTTTAAATGGTGAGTTCCTCGCTTCCGTCCGATGCCTGTCCTCTCTTTCCGTTCACGGGTGTTGAATCATTGGATGATGAGGAGGCTGACGGTGCAGGGGCTTCATCAATTGCGTTGGGCGATGAGGAGTTTGACGCTGCAGCGGGTACAATTTCCACAGGCATGTCGGGTGATGAAGAGGCCCACGGTGCAGCAGCTGCGACTTCATTAACCCTCTCGTGCGACGCGGAGCTCTGTGTTGCAATCTCCATGGATTGACATCCTTCGTCCGCCAGAATATCTCTTGGAATATAAATAATAATAATATATCATATGTAAAAGATATTACTATGATTTGCTACATTAATTTTTTAAAACACTGAAGAATTCTTACCATTCGGTGGATGTTGCATGTATGGTGCAGGGCTCCATCCCTGATGATTTGGTGCCGGGAAGTCATGGATGGCAGATGATGCAGCGGTCAATGGTTGAAACATCCCTCCCCCGAAATAAAGTCCACTCCCTGGAGTAAAGGTTGGGGCAGAAGTCAGGGCAACTATTTATTTTCTTGAAGATACCAATCCGGTTGGAAAATGTGACATATACAGACGAAAGGACAAGGTGTTAACTGCAGGTGTGGACAACGAATAGCAGTGAAATATCGTAACACACTAATTTATTACGGTAGTAATTGGGCAATATGGCCTTCACGGTGCAAAAGAATGACAACACAGTACACATACAGTTAACACGACAAACCTGGGCCTAAAGACCCTCAAAGTAGTCCCCTGCTACTGACACCACACGCTACCAACGATGTTGGATGCGCTGAATGCCATCTGCCTCAGCATTTGCCGCACCATGTGTGAATTGGGTCTTCTGTTCCCGCACAGCATTACCAATGTCCTCTCGTGTTGCAAACCGCCTACCATGTAGTGGTTTCTTAATCTTTCGAATGAGATAAAAGACACAGGGCAAAATTTCGGGAGAGCACGGTGGGTGCTCTAATTCTTCCCATCCCCAACGTCGCAGTAGCTGCCCTACACACTCTGCTTTATGTGATTTTGCATTGTCGTGCAGGATTATTGCACTGTCCACAAGATCCGGACGTTTCTCCCGAACGCCACGTCGTACCTGTCGCACCAGGAAGTCCCTTTAGTACTGTGCGGTCACTGTTCAGCCATGTGGAACAAAGTGGCAAACAATGACGTCATACGCGACGATAACCATCAATTTAACTGGGGAAGGATTCTGACGGAACTTCTGCCTCCTTGGTGATCCAGCATGTCGCTACTCCGCGGACTGACGTTTCAGTTCTGGTTCCTATGCCCTGGCCCAAAATTCATCGATGGCGATTATTCGTGACAAGAATTGATCACCGAACTGTTGCCAGCGTGCAAGGTGGTCGGAGCGTTTTGCATAGCGCAGCCACCTTTGAACTTCCGTCGGTGCATGCGGCACCCACCGCGAAGCGATATTTCGTAGTTGCAGCTCATTACGCAATATCCTGTGGACGGTGCGTTTCTCGATACCACTTGCCATCTCTAACTCCAGTAGCGTCCATCGTCTGTCTTCATCCAGGAGCTGCTCGATGACGGCACGTGCCACGTCGGTCCGCACACTGACAGGTCGTCCCGAACGTTGCTCATCACTTGCTGAAACATTCCTACCCACCGTGCTACTGTACGGTATGGTAGGGCATTATTCCCAAGGGCTTCCACTAATTCACTGTGACATTCCATCATATTTCTCCCTCGGAGAACGGCTATTTTGATGTAAGCGCGCTGCTCAACACGGGTTACTTCCATCTCGCACGACACTCACCAACTGACTGATTTCACAGCCCCCGCTGTCCTACTACCAGCTATCACAGAGCCATCTGTTGTTCTGCATACACACTATGTCTGCAGAACTTCCACACGACACATATACGTTTTTTGATCCGTTCACATATCTACAAGTAAAAAATAGTTGCCAAGACGTTTGCCCCAACGCTCGTAATAATAATAGTAATAATAGTGTACCACGTGTAAAAGAACTTCACAAAACACTGAAGAATTCTTACCATTCGGCTGCTGCTGCATGCATGGGTAGGGCCCCATCCCTGATGATTTGGTGCCGGAAAGGCATGGGGGCCAGGTGGTGGCGTTGCTGGTGCAGCGGTCGCGTGTTGAACAAGACGCGTACCGAAATAAACCCCACTCCCTGGAATAATAATAATAATATTAATAATAATAGCATAGCATGTGAAAAATATCTTCATAAAGCACTGAAGAATTCTTACCTTTTGCTGGTTGCTGCATGTATGGGGCAGGGCCATATCCCTGATGATTTGGTGCCGGAAAGGCATGGAAGACTGGTAGTGGCGGTGCTGCTGCAGCGATCGCGTGTTGAACGAAAGTCGTACCGAAATTAAGTCCACTCCCTGAAATAATAATAGTAATATTAATAATAATAATAGTATAGCTTGTGTACACTATGATAATAAAACACTAAAGAATTCTTACCATTTTCTGGTTGCTGCATGTATGGGGCAGGGCCCCATCCCTGATGATTTGGTGCCGGGAAGGCATGGAAACCTGGTGGTGGTGCTGGTGCAGCGGTCGCGTGTTGAACGAGACCGCTACCGAAATAAAGTCTGCTCCCTGGAATAATAATAATAATATTAATAGTATAGCATGTGTACAAGATTATAATAAAACACTGAAGAATTCTTACCATTTGCTGGTTGCTGCATGTATGGGGCAGGGCCCTATTCCTGATGATTTGGTGCCGGGTAGGCCTGCATGGCTGATGGCGCGGTGGTCGCGTATTGAATGAGGCCCGTCCCGAAAGAAAGTCCACTGCTTGGAATAATAATAATAATAATAATAATAATAATAATAATAATAACAAAGAATGTGAATAATATCTGTATAAAATGTTGAACAAGTCTTACCATTTGTCGGCTGCTGCATGCAAGAGCCAGGAGCACATCCATGATGATCGGACGCCTGAATCATCGCTTTATTCACGGAATGTTCCAGCAGCCGGCGGCGAGTATCTTGCTGGAGCTGGTTGTAAGATCAGCTACATTAGCAGATCTGAATGCTAAAAACATAAGAAATTGCATGTTAGATTTTATTGTTTAAAAGAAAAGCTATATTATTAAGTTAATTTACTTTATTGCGAATAGCTTGCATACACGGAATATCGACGTATTTAACTAGGAAGATAAATTTCTATTTGCAAATAAAGAACATTTATTATTCGACATAGTGATGGAAAATATCTCTTTTAACGTAATGGAAACAGACTGAAGGTTTTCACTAAGGAAAATTGAAACATGTCCAAATAGCTATTAACTGAAGAATGTTCAACGCTGTAACGCGCTATGCGCGCAATCCGGAGGTCCCGGTATCTTTTCCCGTCGGTCGCCCTGGGAAGAAATTTCTATTACATATAAAGAACATTTATTATTCATCACGGAAGATATTTAAATAATTGTATTTCTCTCTAGAAATGAATATAATTCACTCGGCGAAATCACGTATTTAAACACTTGGAATAATAAGTTTGCTTAAAAATGAATACGTAACTAAACTGTCTACATTTTGAGAAAATGAAATTCGCGCATCTAGCTATAAACTGTAGAATGTTCAACTATTTACATAAAATGTCTGACATTGAAAAACAAGAAGTAACACATGTATAAATTGCCTGCAGAGAGTAATAATTTAACTTTTAATGTAAATAACGTGTTTTTACAACTTACCAGACATGGTGTTTGATAGGATTTCACGGTGCAGAAGTAAAGCCTGAAGAGATCTTAACTTGACGATGTCACTCGAGAAACTGTAAGAATTTCCGGTAAAGCAGACTAATATGTCTGTCTTTTGCAATATAAAAATGTAGGCAAGAGGCGTGACGGTATAAAATACACCGATTTTGATTCGCTGCTCTACCCCCTCGCGTAGTAGTCATGTAGGGGAACTAGCCTAGCACAGGGTGTATTTCATAAAACGCGTCTAAACCAATTATGGGGAATTCCTGCGTCATACGATAATATGTCCTTAGGGGGAAATCGTTTTGTATATAACGCTAGACTATTATTATTTTTGAATATATTATTGCTAAAATTCGTTGTTTATTATTACATTACCAAAATATTCACTCCAGTATTATATTTAAAGCACCCGTCTGCGATCAAAGTGTTATTCTATCATTATATAATTGTGAGTGTTGTCGCTGATGCCATCACCTGGAACCCCAAACTCATACATAGCATTGTATAAATAACGTATTGCATGTATTATTTAGCTATAATTTAGCGTGAAAATGACGAAAAAGAAAGTGTTTTTCCTGGAGCAATGCAGGGATCTTAAAATTTTTAGACATGGAGGCTGAAACACCAGTCTGTTTAAATGGCATAAACAAATAAGCTTTCTTGACGGTAATAACATTAATAATAATAATAATAATAATAATAATAATAATAATAATAATAATATCAAACTTGATTGCCGCACTGAAGAAGGAAATAATACTTGGAAATAATTGCGATAGTTACGAATATTTAAGTATAGTGTTCTATATACAGGATCTATACACAATAACCCCAGGAAATATATTACACCGCACTTATAAAGACGGTAAATGGGAGGGCTTGCCCTTATCTGGTAACTCACCTAACCGAGATTCGAACTCGGGACCTCTCGAACGTGAAATAGACAAGCTACCTCGTAGAGAAGCTTGTTTTTCATTTATCATCACCTTGGAGCTATGCGTGATCATATACTTTTTAGATATGAGGAAAGCCCTTGTATGTCAAATGTTCGTGTCTAAACCTGTATACACAGGTTCCATTAGGTATTATAGACAAGAATGCACCACCTTTTAAATTTCTGGTTTGTACCCCTGTCAGTTTAGGAGGGCTCATATTTCATTAATAATTTATGTTTAAACAACGCATTGCATGCAACGTTTAACTATAATTTTAGCGCGAAAATAACGAAAAAGAAAGTATTGTTTCTCTTGATATAATTTTCCTGGAGCGACGTAGGAATCTCGTTATTTTTAGAGATCCGGAATTCCCAGAGTCATGAATCTAATATGTCTGTAGGGAACATCCTCCTACCTATATAACGCACAGGCTATTGTTTGAATGCATGTATTGTTAAAAACCCACTCAAGTGTTAAATTTGAAGCATTCACTTGTATATGGGAGATGCTATCTCCTCAGCTGAGAATCTTCCTTTAAAGCGGAATTTCTCGAGACCTGGTTTACCCCTATTCAGGAGTATACAACATATTTTCCAAGGACCACTATATAAATAGCTGGCGTCTCCGGCATAACTAATGAATGAATGAATGAATCGGTAATTATATTACTGCAGCGATGTGCTAGCGCAAAGGAGAGATAGCGAGCGTGCTTGCGCGCGTGCATGCAGAGGGTTTGACGGGGTACTTTATCGAGAACGAGTGTTTATACTGCATCATCGTATGTTTTAAAGTCCCTGTCCATGTTATTTTACTTCTCGAAAACTGTATGCATGGATGCCCTCTGTATTTTACCTCGAGTGTCTTTATATATTTTTCTATTGACTTTTATTTGTGATCGCTCTTTAACTAGCGTTAATTAAAAGAACAACAAAGGGAATGTTTTGCGGTCCGGCCTGTTTAGGATGCTCTCCATATTGCATTATTTCTTTGTTTATTTATTTATAAATAACATATTGCATGTACTATTTATCTATAAATTCAGAGTGAAAAGAACGAAAAATGAAGTATCGTTTCTCTTGATATAACTTTCCTGAAGTGATGTTGGGATCCTGTAATTTTTAGACCATGGGAATTCCCAGTGCTTGTAGGGAAAATCCTCCTGTGTGTATAAGTCTGGGCTATTCTTTTGAATGAGTGTATTGCTAAAAACCCACTCAAAGTGTTACATTTGAAGCATTCGCTTGTATACGGTAGATGTTATCTCTACTCAAGAATGCTGTTAGGAACCCATGCATTAAGCTGTAAAGACGTGCAGATGATCTCGAAACTGGGAATTTCCGAGAGGACCCTGGTTTACCCCTCTTCAGAGATATACAACATATTTTGCAAGGGGTGTACAGCTGAATAACTCATTGTCGAATTTCTCGAAGACCACTGGTGTGCGTCTTTAGAAAAATATTTTAAAACGAATATAAGATTTATATTTAAAGTCTTCCCAATGGCTCGATCTCTCTGCCAGGGTGCTCAATATATCTTTCGATGGGAAATGTTTTGACGTCCTCTCCCTATGTTATTTACACCTTTTCGCGATACTTATATATTTACTAGGAGAGGAATGCATGATTTGAAAGCCCACGTATTTTTAGCTTGAGTTCAGAGTTCCATTTCCCGCTGGTATTCAATACCGCTTTAGACATTGCATGTCTAAACAATCACAGGTCTGTTAAGGAGACTTTTCATTTTTGTTTTGGGAATAAAAAAATTGAGTTTTTACTTATGATCGCTCTTTAACCAGTGATAATTAAAAGAGCAACAAAGGGAATGTTTTGTTGTCCTGATGTTTAGGGTACTTGCAATATTTCATTTCTTATTTATAAGTAACACATTGCATGCATTATTAAACTATAACGTTAGTCCGCATTTCATTATTTATTTATGTTTCAGAGCCAACCCAACAGGTAAACAAACCTTTGAAAAAAATCTTGAAGTGAGGCTTTAGACATTCCATGTCTAAACAAACACGGGTCTGTTACAGGCGTCTTTTCATTTTGTTGTGCGAATAAAAAAATTGGTTTTATTTATGATCGCTCTTTAACTGGCGTTAATTAAAAGAACAGCAAAGTGAATGTTTTGTTGTCCTGACTGTTTAGGGTACTCTATATTTCATTATTTGTTTCATTATTTATTTATACATAACGCATTGCATGTATTATTTAACTAAAATGTTAATCCGTATTTCATTAGTTAATTAGTTTTCAGAACCAACAGTACGTGTAAACAAACATTAGAAAAAATCTTGAAGCGTGAAATCCCTTATCACCCTTTCAAATGATTTATACTACTTATTTTCTCGGAATAATAAATACCTATTATGGCCGCCTTCGCGTGTTAAAAACTCAAGATGTCAGGCTTCCGTTTTGTTCCTCCCAGTCCGGAAGCGCACCGGTAGAGTGCACCTTCCCTCACTGCCCGCAAGAGCGTGGAGGGGATGTCAGTTGAAACAGATGGTCAGAGCTAAGAAACACTTTATTCGCACAAGAGCGCTGGCTAGACAGGGAACGTGCGCTCGGGATTTCCAGAAAAGAATCACTCGTTAGTGTCCCGTGTTAGCTATTTACGCTAACACTCTCTTTTTAGTCATGGATTTTTTTAATTCGCCTAAGTAACGTAATATTCTTATAAGCCCAAAAGAAAAATTTCCCCTCAAAAGCAGAATTTAAGAAGTGCTTTTAGTCGTATTAATTATACGCGCGTAATAACCACCTAGTTAAGTTTTAGAAAAAAAAATTGCGGGTGAGCGGGGTAATCTTTATACTGTAACAATAAAGAAATACTTAATTGGAATAATTGTATTCACCGATCGACGACCAAGGTCCAACCCTTTAGAGGCGCGATACCAGGACGTTAGAACGCAATATAGCCTTTGTTAGCAGTATAAATCCCTGATTTTTTTTCAATAACGTTAGATGATGTTATGCATGGACGAACATTATCTGATGATTGACACAGATATTTAGAACTTATCTCCTCCATCAATTTGCGGGGGCGGCAGCGACACGCGACGAGAAAAATACCCCATTGTCCCAGCTCTCAGACCTGCGGCATCTATTTGAGGCCTGGAGTGTTAAGTGTTTTCACACCTCAACTTTTGAACAATAGCCCATTGATCGGTGGTCTCCAGCTGCCGGTATCAGTAGCACACAGTCACCTCCATTAGCGATGAGAACAATACCTCATTGTCCTCGTAAGAGCACAATAGCCCATTATTCCACTTCTCTGCCGGGCGGCATTCAGATCAGGCCACAAAGAGGGGGGCGTGGCCAGCGTACGGGAACAATGCCCCATTGTCCTCGTACGAGCACAATAGCCCCTTGTTCTAGTTCTCTGCTGGGCGGCATGCCAGTAGCGCACAAAGGAAAGGGCGTGACCAGCGTACGGGAACAGGGGGTCATTAAGGCTATTTTCCTGATTAGAACAATATCCCATTGTTCTCGTACCCGCCTTTTTTACTACGGAGAGGCACGTACTTATAAGAAGGTCACGTGATTTTAGTCCGATGTTTACAGGTTTTTGCGTTTTACATGAGCTAATACGCACATTTTAAGAATTTAGAGGTTTTAGGAAGATAATTTATATGTTGAAAATCACTTAATTATAATTATATATGTTTTATACTGTTTATATATATTCAACCTCATTCGTGCATTGACTTTAGCAATGAAACGGTGAATAAATATCCAAAAGTCCAGTATTTCACTAGAATATTAATCCCTTTTTTCCCCTTATATCACGTGATTGGGGATACAAGCGATTAATCCAGTTCTGAAACCTTTACCTAACACCTAGTTTTACTGTATACCATTCGTTTTAGCGTCTATGTATCCATTAGCTAGCTCCATATTACGTAACACTCAAGCAAAACTGAAATGTATACCTCTATCCTACACGTTGAAATCTGTCTCATACTTGACCCTATACGATGACACGTCTCAATAGAGACAAGCCGTCTCACGCCCATTTTGAAAAGGTACTCATTAAACACCACCACCCGCACCTTTCCCATAACGTATAAAAAGAGGTAGAAAAATAAATAAAAAGCTATAAAAATAAAATAACTAAAACAGGACCATCATTACCAGAAAGCCGCCATCATCACCACTGCCACCACCACAATAGCACCAACACCTCCATAAAAATTCAATAAATAAAAAGGAGAAAGCAGATACAAATAAGTAAATAAAAAACTAAAACACGACAACTTTCACCACAAGAACACCATTCATTGATCTACGTCGCAAACGCCATAACTCTACATTAACGCAATAAACTGCATTGAGCGTAATCATAAAAAGTAAAACAAATTAAAAAGAAAGAAAGAAAATGCAAGCGAACAAAGTACAGCAAACTATTAACAAAAGACACATCACGTGATGCCACCATCTAGGGTAAATTAATGGCAGATTCATGAATGTCGTCGATTTTCCGTTTATTCTTCAATTTCTTCATATTTTGTAATATTTGATTCTACAAGTATTTTATTCCTCTTCTTTATTCTCCTCCTTCTTCCTCTCATTATCAATACTAGACAGTATACAATACTTTGATAGCCCTCTCTAGGCTCGAGTAGTGGAACGGATCTTCGAGCCTAGAACTGTTGGAGACTTCCATACGTCTCAATGCTCTGTAAGCATGTGCCCTGTAGCCACCTGAGGGTTCTCCACTTCAACCGTTCCTCCTGATGGCGTTAAAGCTAGCACTATGACCACAATACTCTTGATTAACATAAAAGCTACGTAAGCGTTCTTCTTCCCTTTTATAATTCGGATCATTCATTGTTCTATCCTGTTATCGTCCCTTTCACTTTTACTATTCATATTTTATTAATTATCCATAACAGCAAGGCTAGCATATATACAGGTAAGCTGGCTGACTTTTTGCGTTTATATGGGAAAAGATAGGGGAAACGGATAGAAATGCGACGGTTCAAGGATGAAAATGCGTTTATATGGGAGAGAAAGGGAAAACGCGCAGAGCAGCTACGCGGAACATGGGTGAAGGAGGGAAATTGGTTTTTTATGGGAGGATAGCAAAACCTAGAGAGAGATGCTAGGATAGACAGGTGTTAAAGGTAGAATGTGTTTTATATGGGTTAGATAGGAAACCAAGGAGAGATGCTAGGCTAAGAATGGGCAGAAGGATGGGAATACGCTTTATATGTAGAGGTAGGGAATACGAGGAGAAGTGATAGGCTAGACAGCGGTTGAGGAGTAGTGTATGCGTTCGTATGGGAAATATGGGGATAACGTGTAGAGATGATATGCTAGACAGATACTGAAGGAGGGGAATGTGCTTTATAAGTGGAGGTAGGGAATACGAGGAGAAGTGCTAGGCTAGGCAGAGTTTGAGGTACGGAGTAGGTGTTTATATGGGAAAGATAGGGAAAACATGGGGAGATGATAGGCTAGACAGATGCTGAAGGAGGGGAAAATAGGCTTATATGGGAGAGGTAGGGAATACGAGAAGAGGTGCTAGACTAGACAGGGCTTGAAGGGTAGAATACGACTTTTATATGGAGGAGAAAGCAAACCGAGGAGAGGTATTAGGCTAGAAGGATTGGAATGGTAGAGTATGTGTTTATAAAGAGAGACGAGAAAAACGATGGGAGTACGTAGGCTGGAGGAGCGTTCATGGAGGAAAATGCGTGTATATGGGAGAGATAGGGAAAATCCAGGAGAGATCCGAGGTAGAGCAGTGGCTGAAGGAGGGGGAATACCGTTTATATTATAGAGCTAGGGATTACGAGGAAAGGTAGTAGGCTAGACACAGGTTGAGGAGTAGAGTATGCGTTTATAGAGGTAAGATAGGGAAAACGTAGAGAGATGATAGGCTAGCAGGCTAGGAGACTAGAAAAGACAATTATATGTGAGAGGTAAGGAATACGCTGAGAGATAATAAGCTAGACAGATGCTGAAGGACGGATGGATACGCTTTATATGGAAGAGATAGGGGAAATGTGGAGTGATGCTAGGCTAGACAGAGTAAAAGGGTAGAATGTGTTTTATATGAGAAAGAGAGGGATAGCAAACCGAGGAGAGGTATTAGGCTAGGAGGGTTTGAATGGTAGAGTATGCGTTTATATGAAGAGACGGGGAAAATGGAGAGAGATCCTACGCTAGGAGAGAATTGATGGAGAGGGAAATGCGTTTATATTGGAGAGATAGGGAATAAGAGGGTTGAGGCAGTATTTTAATACCTGAATAATTTCAATTGTAATTTTAAATAGGTAAATTCAATAACACCCTGCCTTGAAACAATACATATGTAATAATTATTTAATTGTATGTAACAGTCATTGCAAATGCTTATTTTTATAGTAAACATATATTATTAATGTTATATGATTACTTTATATATTCTAATAATGCAAGAACTGTAAGAATAGTAAATTTTAGGTTGCTAACAATGAATAATAATGAGTTAATTGTGGCAATAATGTGTTTGGAATTTAAAAATGTACTGGTGATGATTAGAACGACGATGACGTAGTTTCAGTGACAGTTTGTAAAATTAGCCAATCAACATAAAAGAAAAGTTTTGAGTTAAATACAGAAGTTCTATTGGACCAGAATTGGCCAATCAGAGACTCGCATTACCGAAGCTTAAGGTTTTTACCGTTGAGGTTGTTCAGTTCCTGGCAAGATTTGATAGGGTATAGATGGAAAAATGTGTTCTCTACGGGCGTTTAGTAAAAACAGATATACGCGTTAAGAGAGTGTATAAAAGTTTCTCACAGTTCTTTTAAAAGTGTAGTGGTTTATAAATATGTGCAAGAAGTTAAAAATAAAAGTGATAATTTAAAAGTTTAATTCTGTTAGGTCTACAATAATTGTCATTACCACATCCTGCATACGAATCCGTACTCTAAATTAAAACTGATGCAGCCGAGGCAGATTTAAACAATAATATTGCGTAAGCATTAAATTCAAACCGACGCTCAAAACAACTATTAATACATAACGACTCTGCAAGTTTGCGCAAACATATATTACGCAACATTACGCAACACCAGCACCAAAGAGCTACCAACAGTAAATCATCTATAAATTGATTTCCATATGTGGGGCAGTTATACGTAATTTATTACGTCACCAAACCAACTTCTTCAGGTTTGATGCTAGGCTAGTCAGTATACTTTTTTCTAAAACTTACAAATTTTTATATGTTAAACAGTTAGTGTACGAGACGGAAAGGGATAAACTGTATATTGATTTACAGTTTTGGTGCATGTAGAAGTATTCTAAACTAACACCAAACCGAACGCCCTAACCTATCCCTACCTTGCCTGCTCTGGAATATCTTCTCTTGTCTATTCGATCCTATCATCGTCTAACCTAACCAACGTAACAAGGCGTAACACCACGTAACAAAACGTAATATCACGTAGCTTAGCTACGTAACCACGTAACAAGATGTAACACCACGTAACACCACGTAACATAACCATATAACCTCGTAACAAGAGGTAACACTACGTAACATAACCACGTAAACACGTAACATGACGTAACCAGAAACGTAACCACGTAACACCACGTAACATAACCATATAACCTCGTAACAAGAGGTAACACTACGTAACATAACGACGTAAGCACATAACATGACGTAACCAGAAACGTAACCACGTAACAAGACGTAACACCACGTATCATAACCACGTAGCCACGAAACAAGATGTTACATAACGACGTAACAAGGCGTAATATAAGCACATAACGAACGTGAAAAGACGTAACACCACGTAACATAATCACGTAACACAACGTAACATGACGTAACCAGATACGTAACCATACGTAAATCACGTAACGTAACCATGTAACCACGTAACACCGCGTAAAATCACGTAAGATCGCTTTACATAACTACGTAACACGACGTGACACCACGGAACATGACGTAACCGCGTAACAAGCCGTGTGAACAACACGTAACCAAACCCATTGCTAACACAATCTAAGCTAACCCATCCTTCCTAACTTAGAAAATCAGTACGCGAGCCTAGCCTAGCCTAGCCTAACCTAACCTAACCAATCCCAGGCCATCCTCTCATCATCTATTCTACTCAGTCATCGTCTAACCTAATCTGGCGTCATCCTAACCTGATGCCGGCATTCTAACTCGAAACTAGACATCTCTAATCATCTATTCCCAATCGTATACCCTAACCTAGCACCAACCATTCTAACATAACCTAACCAGAGATAACCTCGAGTTTCTTTTACAAAAATTGCGGAGTTTTATTCAGGTTTTATTATTTGAGAGTCTTAATTGAAAAGTTTTACGCAAACATAGTTTCATTTTAGTTTGTTGTTGGTGCCGATCCCCTTTATCTAGGCGTGAGACTAGCACTAGGATTTGCTCCTAATGGCGGGGTTAACGCCTCCACTTATATCTTCTTCTTCTATCTTCACCAGGTGTCTGCTAGGTGCATACACCGCACATGAGTAAACTTCATTTTAAGACTGTAGACTCGCGGAGAAAATATTCATCTTGAGATCCAGGTGACATTTTTAAGCACTGTTTGTAACGCGATGATGTCCGTACGCATATGTAGTTATTCCATCCTCGGCAATAACTCTTTTATCATCCAAAGGAGACAATGTGATTTTATTCACTTGCACTGTGCTAACACTATGCTCCCGTGATAGGATCAGAATCATGGGCGTTCTGAAGATTTCTCGGGTTTTAACAGTCTGTATAGCTGTCAAATGAAATGTACTGCTTAGTAGCACTACGTTTCATGCCTTTAATCTTTTTTATCGTCCAGCATTGAATATCTAATGCGTACATCTTAGGTCGTAGTCCAACAAAGCGTAGAATGCTTTTACTATTGGCCTCATCTTTAAATTTCCCAGCACCTTTTTGTTCTGAGTAGTGTGACATATATGGTTGACAGGGTAATCAGTTGTATCCAGATTCTCGAGAAAACGTAGCTTGTCCTGGTGCACATCTTCAGGTGTCACGATGGATGATTGAATCAGTGTCCATATACATAAGCTTCAGGTGTTCAGCCACATAATAAGGCAACAACACATCATAATGATAGTTGTACGTTAATGTTTTGGAGATGTCCAACACATTCATACCGTTGTATATAGGCTTGTTGAATACAGTCTGTCGGGGAGCCATATGCACAGCAGCTAGATTTGTAGATTATATTGTCCTATCGATTAACGTAGGCCTGGCGAAAAACTTTTCCAGCGTCTTCTCGTTTATAACCAGTCGTATATCCATACAATTACGCAGATTCTCCATAGTTATTCCAAACATGGCGTTGTTAAAGAGTTTGTATAGATCCTTCTCGAAATCATTTGCAGCCTGTTGTCGTAGCCTGTTGTTGAATTCCAAATAAGTTTTTAACCATTGTGACTATCGGAACTGCAGCACACGATGGATTTTTGTTAGCCGTAGTCCATGATTAAGAGTTTGCTTCAAAGTCATGTAATGTACTACATACATCTTTCCAGGTCCAAGGTAGGGTATCAGTTTCTCTCTAAATGACTCCTTAGGCTATATACACTCAGGCACGAAAGGTAGATCGTTGTGCAGATCGTGAAGTTCTGCAGGATAATCGATGTCAACTTCTAATATGTATCTATGAGGATCATCTTCTTGTGGTGTTTCTAAGTCGATATCTTCAAGTGACAGCCACTCAAATACACCATAAGGGAGAGTGTGGCACATTGCCCAACCATATTGGTTGTTGGCGTCCCCGTATGTAATAAATTGGGTTGGTCTGGACGGATCATATTTATTCATGTATACTTTTTTGCTTCGGCATACCGTTGGGAAACTTCACATAAACCTCCTCTTATACCAGATTCTATCATGAGTAATTGATCATAATCCTGTAACAATTCCAGCTGAATTCGAGTATACAGCAACATGGCATTCCATGTAAGTCTTGAAGAGGTAAAATAGTTAGCAGGGTCGACTTTATGTGTTTTGAGGGTTTGATCTCTAAATGTGTCAAAGACATCAGCTAGAAGAAGTACATCAGAGGTTAAGCAGAGGTCGCTGTGCTCGTCCAGGTTTCTCACATTAACCAGCTGCCATACATTTCTAGCATGATTGTAGTCAGCATCATCAATGTCTTCTTCATTTAATCTATTGCAGAAGGAGTCCTGAGACGGCAAGCAGGTTTCATACAAAACATCCCATGACGTGACGTAATCATGAGGAAATACACCCTAACGAGTCATCAACTTCAACTTCTTTAAACGAAGTGCTTCAGTGTTTCAGGATACGATGTCAGATTTTTCACCAGGTTATCCAAGCTTGTACTAAGGAACCGAAAGGTATCCACAAACCGAAGCTTTATATCTCCAACATACTTGGAGAATGATCTATACATATATTTCTTCAGAGCTAGGAATTACCTCCACCCGCTCACTTGTACATCCCAACTCCTTGACAATAAAGTATCAGTCATACCCATTAAGGTTGTGCATGGAGATTGGAATATATTTAGGTGTTTTGCAGGCTAAATTACATTCATTATGTAGGCTTCAAGGATATTCACCACTGATGTCATGATCACGTAATTTGTAATTCTCTTCAGCAAAGGTTTTTCCGCACAAGTAGCATACTGTAGAAGAGTTGAAATGCTTTTGCTGTTGATCTGTAAGCTTCATAGGTATGACAAATTTGTGTATATTATCAATTTTCTTTGCAAGGAACGACAGATGTTCCATAAACTTCTGAGCAGCATCAACACCACGATATATATTGGGATGCTTAGGAAGACCAGTTTCCATATGTTTAACAGATTGAGCAGGTTTAACGTAAACACAGAAACTTATGGGTACATGCTGGTGATAAGGGGTTGTATATTAAGTTTCAGGATTGGGTATACACATATGACATGGGGCCAGAACGCTTTCAAAGTCTGCGTAGATGACGTTAGGTAGTACCAACATCCTTTCCATATTTTTAAATTGAACAATTGATTTCTGCTTGGTAGGCATTACTATCCTTGCAATACCATGTTGATTACAGATTGATGCATGTTCTTGTAGTTTTTCCAGTCCACTTCGCCCATATCGACAATCAAAATATGTAAAACAGCGCTTACGGGTATAAACACGCTCATAACGTTTAGTTTTATGACGTCGAATAAGTTTTTCAAAATTCTTTTTATATATGTGCACAGTGCTGTTTTCTACTACTTTCACTGAATAGTAGGAGGTCACGGTGTTCAGGTAGTACAGTCTCAAAATCCTTTATTGAATACACCTCTTGCTTCTCATCCAGTCCGAAGACGTTGATACACATATTGTTAAGCTTCTCAAGCTTAGATATTTGAGAAGGTGGAGTTGGATCAGAAACATAGCTGAAGTCATATTTATTTTGAAGTTGCTCGTATTTACTCACCCGTAGCGTATTCTTCTCAACGAATTTGGCTAACATAGAGTACATTAATCATTTCTCGTCCCTATGGTTATGAATGTTAATGCAGGCTTTTCTTGCTTCAACACATGGCGGTACTGGTATGCAGCTACTTCCTCGTAAAGGATTGTACTTGTTAATGCGAAGCCAAACGCCTTCCACAGCAAGCAGAGCCAAGTTGATACCCTTAAGCTATGATTCCTCCATTTCAGTAACCAGTTTCTTGAATTTCGTTTCCAACATAGAGTCCAGATTCGTTTCTAGAAACACAGGTTGATTACACGTTTTGAATGTTTTGTCACAGGTTTCTCCGATCCTGTTAACAAATCGACACTCAACCATCAGGTTAATTTTTACAGTCTTGTGAATGCTAAGCTGTTTATGTACAGCCTGGATTATCCGCTGTTTTGTCTCATGCAGGTACATATTCAGATGCTTAGATGATTCGCATCGTATAAAATACGATTTCAGGCGTCCATTGAATGAAGTTTCATATTCGTTTATGTCACAGTCCTGCATTGTGGATAATAACTGTTGTTTAGTAGGTTCTAATCTACTTTTCTTCTCAGGTATGCTTATTGTGCATAAACCTGTGTCGCTGGGCCTTATAACTGTCATTGAAGGTTACATTACAATATTTATTCTTGAAAGCTTCTTACAGCCCAGCGCATTACTTCTTTTATCAAATCCTAGTAGAAATTTATTTCCACATTTACCACAAGAATATCCTGATGCACTAGTAATGATATTCTTATATGCATCTTTGCTCTTGATGTAATAACGTATTAATTTTTCTTCAAGGAAATATAGACCTCTTCACGTTGATAATACCTCAAAAGGCCGATTATTTTTGGGAGAACAACCATGTTGACACCTCGAGAATAATTAGCAGAATGAGGTCGGGTGTCCGAGGTCACCATATTAATAGAGAGGGCACGAACCTTTTTTAGATCAATTATGTACTAAATCTTAATACTAAAACGGCGATTAAACGGCTAAACTCTTATATTTCAATACGTGTTACACAGGTGTTCCGATGTATTCGTAGGTCGTCGTGCATGTTAGAGTATTTAGAGAGGCGTTCAGAGATGTTTATTTGTGATTGTACGTATTCGTAGGTCTTCGTATAGCTTCGTTTGCTTGGAGGAAGTTTAAGAAAGTGTGAGCATTTATATCAATGTGTTCGGTCGTGTCTATACAGGTTCGGATGCTTAGAGTGAGTGTTTGAAGTATTGTGAGGGTGTATATATGTGTTCTGAGATTATCGTAGGTCTTCGTGCGGGTTCGGGTGCTTGGAGGTTTGATCAGAGGTATTTATGTCTGTTTATGTTCGATTGTGTGTGTGCGAGTGAGTGCGTGTGAGAGGAGACACGAGCGGGCTAGAAAGGGTGATAAACGATCCGTCAACCGAGCAAGGGGCAAGTATGCATTGAGGAAGTATTCGCCATACGCAACGAAACCTAGAAGCACAGTGAAATATGCGAATGAAATAGAATGAATGGGAAATTATGGAAAGGAAATCGTGGTAGATGAGAAACCATCTGATTGTCAGCTGTTATTACCTGTAATCAGTACCGTAAATATTTGTAGATCAGGTATCCTTATTCCGAATTCTGATCGTTCAATGGCGTCCTTAATTCTTGGGTATGTAACTTAGACTGATGGCGTAAACTGCATGTCCCTATATTTAACATTCTAAATTAATATTATAAATGATTTTGTCCCTACTGTTTCGAGTTCGAATGCTGATTCAATGAAATTTACTTATAAATGTAATAGCTTATGAAGTAATTTAGACTCTAAAAATAAAACGTAAACAGACAGTGAGACGGGTTTTCAAGCTCGAATTATTAGGACTTCCGCGCATCAGTATGGTAGGTCTGCATTGCGTGATGTAACCTCCTGCGGTCACTAGGTTATAACACTTAGGTTGATGACGTAAACCGCATGCCGCTATGTTTAACATGCTAAATTATTACCCTGGCCTTGAGTTTCTCGTGGTTTTCGCTGGTCGACAGGTGAACACTAGTAGTTTCCCATCTTCCGCGAATTCCTTTCCATAATTTCCTTTTCACTGTATTTCATTCGCATCTTTCACGTGTGCTTCTAGGTTCGTTGGCGTATGGCGAATGCTTGGTCAAAGGATACTTGTGCCTTGCTCGGTTGACGGATCGTTCACGCCCTCTCTAGACACCTCGTGTCTCCTCTCACACGCGCTCACACACACCCCAATCGTACATAAACAGACATAAATACATCTGATCAACTCTCCGAGCACCCGAACCTGCACGAAAACCTACATCATCTCCAAACACATACATACACCTTCACAATACTTCAAACACTTCCTCCAAGCACCCGAACCTGTCCAAATAGCTATTAACTGAAGAAATATCAACCGAGGAAAAGTGTGAGGCTCGTATTCTGGAGGTCCCAGGTTCGATTCCCATCGAGCACCCACTCTGACCTTGGGTTTCTAATTGTTTTTGCTGGTCAGCAGGTGAATAGTAGTGGTTTCTCAACTACCATGATTTCCTTTCCATAATTTCCCTTTATTTTATTTCATTTGCATCCTTCACGTGTGCTTCTAGGTTTCGTGGCGTATGGTGAATATATGCTCAAAGGATACTTATCCCTTGCTCGGTTGACGGATCTTTCATCACCCTCTCCAGCCAGCTCGTATCTCTTCTCACACACACAATCGAACATAAGCAGAAATAAATACCTCTGATCAACTCTCCAAACACGCGAAGCTGCACGAAGATCTACGATCATCTCCGAACACATACACCCTTACAATACTTAAAAACACTCACTCTAAGCATCCGAACCTGTATAGACACGACCGAACACATTGATATAAATGCTCATACTTTCTAAAACTTTTTCCAAGCACAAGAAGCTATACGAAGACCTACGAATACGTACAATCACACCTAAATATCTCTGAACACTTCTCTAAATACTCGTACATGCACGACGACCCACGGACACATCCAAACACCTGTGTAACACGTATTGAAATATAAGAGTTTTGACGCTTAATCGTCGTTTTAGTATTAAAACTCAGTATATAATTGATCTAAAAAGGTTCGTGCCATCTGTATAAATGGGTTGACGTCGGGCACAGGACTTCATTCTTTTAATTATGCTCGAGGTGTCAACATTGTTGTTCTCCCAGAAAATAATCAGCTTTTTAAGATGTTATCAACGTGAAGAGTTCTATATTTCCTTGAAGAAGAATTAATATGTTATTGCATCAAGAGCAAAGGTGCATATAACGATATCATTTCTAGTGCATCAGGATATTTGTGTTATAAAATTGGAAAGACGTTTCTATAAGGATTTGATAAAAGAAGTAATGCTCTGGGCTGTAAGAAGCCTTCAAGTGTAAATATTGACAGTTATAAGGGCCAGCAATACGAATGTTTATGCAAAATAAACATACCTGAGAAGAAAAGCAGATTGGAACCTACTAAACAACAATTATTATCCACAATGCAGGACTGTGACATAAACGAATATGAAACTTCATTCGATAGACGGTTGAAATCGCATTTTATACGATGCGAATCATCTAAGGATCTGAATATGTACCTGCATGAGACAAAACAGCGGATAATCCAGTCTGTACATAAACAGCTTGGTATTCACAAGGGTGTGAAAATTTATCTGCTAGTTGAGTGTCGATTTGTTAACAGTATCGGAGAAACCTGTGACAAAACATTCAAAACGTGGAATCAACCTGTGTTTCTAGAAATGGATCTGGACTCGATGTTGGAAACGAAATTCAAGAAATTGTTTACTGAAATGGAGGAATCACAGCTTAAGGGTAGCAACTGGGCTCTGCCTGCTGTGCAAGGCGCTGGGTTTCGTATTAACAAGTACAATCCGTTACGAGGAAGTACCTACATACCACTCCCGCCATCTGTAGAAGCAAGAAAAGCCTGCATTAACATCCAGTACTATAGGAAGGAGAATTGCTTAATGTATTCTATGTTAGCCAAATTCGTTGAGAACGGGTGAGCAACTACGAGCAACTTCAAAATAAATATGACTTCAGCTATGTTTCTGACCCAACTCCACTTTCTCAAATATCTAAGTTTGAGAAGCTTAACAGTATGTCTGTCAACTTCCTCGGACTGGATGAGGAGCAAGAGGTGTATCCAACAAAAGTTGCTGAGACTGAACTACCTGAACACCGTGACCTACTATTCAGTGAAAGTAGTGGAAAACAGCACTGTGCACATATATAAAAAGAATTTTAAAAAACTTATTCGACGTCATAAAACTAAACGTTATGAACGTGTTTATACCCGTAAGCGCTGTTTTACATATTTTGATTGTCGATATGGGCGAAGTGGACTGGAAAAACTACAAGAACATGCATCAATCTGTAATCAACATGGTATTGCAAGGATAGTAATGCCTACCAAGCAGAAATCAATTGTTCAATTTAAAAATATGGAAAGGATGTTGGTACTACCTAACGTCATCTACGCAGACTTTGAAAGCATTCTGGCCCCATGTCATATGTGTATACCCAATCCTGAAACTTAATATACAACCCCTTATCACCAGCATGTACCCATAAGTTTCTGTGTTTACGTTAAACCTGCTCAATCTGTTAAACATATGGAAACTGGTCTTCCTAAGCATCCCAATATATATCGTGGTGTTGATGCTGCTCAGAAGTTTATGGAACATCTGTCGTTCCTTGCAAAGAAAATTGATAATATACACAAATTTGTCATACCTATGAAGCTTACAGATCAACAGCAAAAGCATTTCAACTCTTCTACAGTATGCTACTTGTGCGGAAAAACCTTTACTGAAGAGAACTACAAATTACGCGATCATGATCACATCAGTAGTGAATATCCTTGAAGCCTACATAATGAATGTAATTTAGCCTGCAAAACACCTAAATATATCCCAATCTCCATGCACAACCTTAGTGGGTATGACTGATACTTTATTGTCAAGGAGTTGGAATGTACAAGTGAGCGGGTGGAGGTAATTCCTAGCTCTGAAGAAATATATGTATAGATCATTCTCCAAGTATGTTGGAGATATAAAGCTTCGGTTTGTGGATACCTTTCGGTTCCTTAGTACAAGCTTGGATAACCTGGTGAAAAATCTGACATCGTATCCTGAAACACTGAAGCACTTCGTTTAAAGAAGTTGAAGTTGATGACTCGTTAGGGTGTATTTCCTCATGATTACGTCACGTCATGGGATGTTTTGTATGAAACCTGCTTGCCGTCTAAGGACTCCTTCTGCAATAGATTAAATGAAGAATACATTGATGATGCTGACTACAATCATGCTAGAAATGTATGGCAGCTGGTTAATGTGAGAAACCTGGACGAGCACAGCGACCTCTGCTTAACCTCTGATGTACTTCTTCTAGCTGATGTCTTTGACACATTTAGAGATCAAACCCTCAAAACACATAAAGTCGACCCTGCTAATTATTTTACCTCTTCAAGTCTTACATGGAATGCCATGTTGCTGTATACTCGAATTCAGCTGGAATTGTTACAGGATTATGATCAATTACTCATGATAGAATCTGGTATAAGAGGAGGTTTATGTGAAGTTTCCCAACGGTATGCCGAAGCAAAAAAGTATACATGAATAAATATGATCCGTCCAGACCAACCCAATTTATTACATACGGGGACGCCAACAACCAATATGGTTGGGCAATGTGCCACGCTCTCCCTTATGGTGTATTTGAGTGGCTGTCACTTGAAGATATCGACTTAGAAACACTACAAGAAATGATGCTCATGGATACATATTAGAAGTTGACATCGATTATCCTGCAGAACTTCACGATCTGCACAACGATCTACCTTTCGTGCCTGAGTGTATGAAGCCTAAGGAGACGTCTACAAAGAAACTGATATCCCATCTTGGACCTCGAAAGAAGTATGTAGTACATTACATGACATTGAAGCAAGATCTTAATCATGGACTACAGCTAACAAAAATGCATCGTGTGCTGCAATTCCGACAGAGCAGTGTTTAAAACCTTATGTGGAATTCAACAACAGGCTACAAATGATTTCGAGAAGGGCCTCTACAAACTCTTTAACAACGCCATGTTTGGAAAAACTAGGAGAACCTGGTAATCGTATGGATATACGTCTGGTTATAAACGAGAAGACGATGGAAATTTTTTTCGCCAAGCCTACGTTTATCGATAGAACAATATATGCTACCAATCTAACTGCTGTGCATATGGCCTCCCGACAGATTGTATTCAACAAGCTTATATACATCGGTATGACTGTGTTGGACATCTCCAAGAGATTAATATACCACTATCATTATGATGTATTGTTGCCATGTTATGGGGCTGAAAACCTGAAGCTTGTCTATATGGACACTGATTCATTCATTCATCGTGTGACAACTGAAGATGTGTTCTAGGACAAGCTACGTTTTCTCGAGCATCTGGATACAGTTGATCACCCTGTCAGCCATGTATATCACTCTACTCAGAACAAAAGGGTGCTGGGAAAATTTAAAGATGAGGCCAATAGCAAAAGCATTCTACGCTTTGTTGGACTACGACCTAAGATGTACGCATTAAATATTTAAGGCTCGACGATAAAAAGGATTAAACGCATGAAACATAGTGCTATTAAGCAGTACATTACATTTGACAGCTATACAGACTGTCTTAAAACGCGAGAAATCATCAGAACTCCCATGATTCTGATTCTATCACGGGAGCGTAGTGTTAGCACAGTGCAAGTGAATCAAATTACATTGACTCCTTTTGGGGAGGATGGAATAACCACATATGCGTACGGACATTACCGTATTACAAGTAGTGCTTAAAGAATGTCACCTGGATCTCAAGATGAATGTTTTCTCCGCGAGTCTACAATCTTAAAAAATGAAGTTTACTCATGTGCGGGTATGCACCTAGCAGACACCTGGTGAAAAAAGAAGAAGAAGATATAAGTGGAGGCGTTAACCCTACCATTAGGAGCAAATCCTAGTGCTAGTCTCAAGCCTAGATAAAGGGGAGAGGCACCTACAACAAACTAAAATGAAGCTATGTTGGCGTAAAACTTTTCAATTAAGACTCTCAAATAATAAAACCTGAATAAAACGCAGCAATTTTCCAAAAGAGACTCGAGGTTAGCTCTGGTTAGGCTATGTTAGGATGTTTGCTTCTAAGTTAGAGTATCCAATTGGAAGTAGATGATTAGAGAGGTCTAGTTTCGAGTTAGAATGCCTGTCATCAGGTTAGGATGACGCCAAATTAGGTTAGACGATGTCTGAGTAGTATAGATGATGAGAGGATGGCCTCGGATTGGTTAGGTTAGGATAGGCTAGGCTCGCGTACTGATTGTCTAAGTTATGAAGGATGCGTTTTCTTAGATTGTGTTAGCAATAGGTTGGTTACGTGTTGTTCTTACGTCTTATTATATGGTTACGTCATGTTACGTGGTTTACGTCGTGTTACGTGGTTATGTAACGTGATGCTACGCGGTTTTGCGTGGTTACATAGTTATGTTACGTGTTGTTACGTTTGGTTACTATCTGGTTACATCATGTTACATGATGTTACGTGATGTTAAGTGGATATGTTACGTGGTGTTACGGCTTGTCACGTGGTTACATGCTTATGTTACGTCTTGTTACGTGGTTACGTGGTTATGATACGTGGTGTTACGTCTTGTTACGTGTTGTTACATAGTGTTACGTGGTTACGTGTTTATGTTACGTGGTGTTACGTCTTGTTACGAGGTTACGTGATTATGTTACGTGATGTTACGTGGTGCTACATCTTGTTACGTGGTTACGTAGCTATTTTACGTGAAGTACGTGGTTGTGTTACGTGGTGTTACGTCTTGTTACGTTGGTTAGGTTAGACGATGATAGGATTGAATAGACAATGAGAAGATGTTCCAGAGCAGGCAAGGTAGGGATAGGTTAGGGCGTTCGGTTTGGTGTTAGTTTAGAATACTTATACATTGAGGCAATATTTGATATCATAACATGCTGTGAATGCCAGATTGATTGTAGTGTAAATTAATATTATTGTATGTACAGGATTTTAGATGTTTGTTAGCCATAAGTATTGTTAGGAAATAAGTTTACACGGCCTAACTGAAACTGACAATAGAAATGGGTAACATTTAACCGAGGGGGTGAGTTGTTTATCACCAAGAAGAGATAAACAAATCACGTTAGGGTAGCGTGTCTTTTTTAGAAATGGAGGGAATATCCTCCCTAGAGCATATATGTTAGTAGTAGTGATTGGCTGACCAAAACAGACGCTAAAGTGGGCGCAATTTGGTAACCAATAGGAGCTATATTATAATGTTTAGGCAATTCGAGGTGAAGGAGTATATATTCTCGAGCCACAAGCACGTGTCACGCAGTTTTGAAGAATCTCACAAGGTGGACGTCGCAGAGTTAGTTACAAAAATGTAAAGTACGCGAAGTAATTGGTGCGCGGCAACTAAAACGACTGTAGTTACATTCGGAAATATAACAGTTCCAAAGAATCTCTCACGAGGTGCACGTCGCATAGTTACAAAAATGTAAAGTACGCGAAGTAATTGGTGCCGGTAACTAAAACGACTGTGGTTACATTCGGAAATATCACAGTTTTGAAGAGTCTCTCACGAGGTGCACGTCACGCAGTCCTGAAGAATCTCTGGCGGGGTACACGTCGTAGAGTTAGTTACAAAAATGTAAAGTACGCGAAGTAATTGGTGCGCGGCAACTAAAACGACTGTAGTTACATTTGGAAATATCACAGTTTCAGTCAGGCGTGTATAAAGATTAAACATGTCAATTATTAATTAAGTGTGACGGCAATAAAAGTCTAGATTCAAATTTTTTCTATCAGTGTTATCTTTTAGTAACAACTCCTTTCCGTTTACACGCCTTGCTTAGAGATAATTGCTCGACTGAGTTATAATAGCTAGATGGAGGACAAAGAACCCAAATTAGAAGATAATTAAACAATAGGCGCCCAACCAATAAGATAACACAAGCCATAGAGAACTGCGACAACATGCACCAAAACTGTAAACCAATATACAGTTTATCCCTCTCCGTCTTGTACACTAACTGTTTAACATATAACAGTTTGTAAGATTTAGAAAAAAGTATACTGTCTAGCCTAGCATCAACCCTCTTATTCCCTATCTCTCCAATATAAATGCATTTCCCTCTCCTTCAACTCTCTCCTAGCATAGAATCTCTCTCCATTTTCCCCGTCTCTTCATATAAACGCATACTCTACCATTCAAACCCTCCTAGCCTAAGACCTCTCCTCGGTTTGCTATCTCTCTCTTTCTCATATAAAACACATTCTACCTTTAACTCTGTCTAGCCTAGCATCTCTCCACATTTCCCCTATCTCTTCCATATAAAGCGTAATCCCTCCGTCCTTCAGCATCTGTCTAGCCTATTATCTCTCAGCGCATTCCTTACCTCTCACATACAATGTCTTTTCTAGTCTCCTAGCCTGCTATCCTATCATCTCTCCACGTTTTCGCATGCTCTACTCCTCAACCTCTGTCTATCCTCGTATTTCCTACCTCTATTATATAAATGGTATCCCCCCTCCTTCAGCCCCTGCTCTACTTCGGATCTCTTGCCGTTTTCCCTATCCCTCCCATATACACGCATTTTCCTCCTTAAACGCTCCTCCAGCCCAGCTACTCGCATCGTTTTCCTCGTCTCTCTATGTAA